>CM069309.1:38262500-39757500 GCA_035609425.1 Epinephelus awoara
AGGAATTACAGTCAGGATTTAGAGCACATCATAGCACTGAGACAGCTCTAGTTAAAATTACAAATGACCTTCTGATTGCTTCAGACAAAGGACTCGTCTCTGTACTTGTTTTATTAGATCTTAGTGCAGCGTTTGACACTGTTGACCATGAAATTCTGTTACAGAGACTGGAACACTTAATTGGCCTAAAAGGTTCTGCACTAAGCTGGTTTAAATCTTATTTATCTAATCGTTTTCAATTTGTTCACGTTCATAATGAATCATCCGTACGTACTAAAGTTTGTTTTGGAGTTCCGCAAGGTTCTGTGCTTGGACCAATCCTATTTATTCTATATATGCTTCCTTTAGGTAACATCATTAGAAATCACTCTATAAATTTCCATTGTTATGCGGATGATACACAGTTGTATTTATCAATGAAGCCAGAAGAAAGGGATCAATTAACTAAACTTCATAATTGTCTTAAAGACATAAAAACCTGGATGAGCACCAATTTCCTGATGTTAAATTCAAACAAAACTGAAGTTACTGTTCTTGGCCCCAAACAACTCAGAGACTCTTTATCTGATGACATAGTTTCTCTCGATGGCATTGCTCTGGCCTCTACCACTACCGTAAGAAACCTCGGAGTAACATTTGATCAAGATCTGTCTTTCAATTCTCATTTAAAACAAACCACACGGACTGCATTTTATCATCTGTGTATTATTGCAAAAATTAGGCCTATCTTGACCCAAAGAGATGCAGAAAAATTGGTCCAAGCTTTTGTTACCTCGAGGCTGGATTACTGTAACTCTCTACTATCAGGTAGCTCTAGTAAATCATTAAAAACTCTTCAGCTAATTCAGAATGCAGCAGCATGTGTACTAACAGGAACTAAGAAACGAGATCATATTTCTCCTGTTTTAGCTTCTCTGCACTGGCTCCCTGTAAAATCCAGAATTGAATTTAAAATCCTACTGTTTACTTATAAAGCTCTAAATGGTCAAGCTCCGTCATATCTTAGAGAGCTCATAGTGCCATATTATCCCACCAGAACTCTGCGCTCTGAGAACGCAGGGTTACTCGTGGTCCCTAAAGTCTCCAAAAGTAGATCAGGAGCCAAAGCCTTCAGCTATCAGGCTCCTCTCCTGTGGAATCATCTTCCTGCTCCGGTCCGGGAGGCAGACACCGTCTCCACATTTAAGGCTAGACTTAAGACTTTCCTCTTTGATAAATCTTATAGTTAGGGCTGGCTCGGGCTTGCCTTGTACCAGCCCCTAGTTAGGCTGACTTAGGCCTAGTCTACCGGAGGACCACCTATAATGCACTGGGCACCTTCTCTCTCTCTCGCTCTCGCTCTCTCTCTCCCTCTCTCTCTCGTATCCTATTACTGTATCTTCTTTACTCGGCCATTCTGGATGTCACTAACTCGGTTTCTTCTCCGGAGCCTTTGTGCTCCACTATCTCTCAGGTTAACTCGTATTGCAGCGGTGCCTGGATAGTGTGACGTGTGTGGTTGTGCTGCTGCCGTGGTCCTGCCAGATGCCGCCTGCTGCTGCTGCTGCCATCATTAATCATTAGTCATACTTCTACTGCTATTATAGACATATGATATTATCATACATGTATACTGCCTGATACTAATATATACTTTCAACATATTGTACCACAGTAGCCAGAAGTATAACGACAGTATTATTACTTTCATGAATGTTGTTGTAAGCTACTGTCATTACCGAGGATGTCATACAGATTACTGTATTGTGTCATACAGATTACTGTTAATTTGTTATGCTGATCTGTTCTGTACGACATCTACTGCACGTCTGTCCGTCCTGGAAGAGGGATCCCTCCTCAGTTGCTCTTCCTGAGGTTTCTACCATTTTTTTCCCCGTTAAAGGGTTTTTTTTGGGGAGTTTTTCCTTATCCGCTGTGAGGGTCAAAAGGACAGAGGGATGTCGTATGCTGTAAAGCCCTGTGAGGCAAATTGTATTTGTGATATTGGGCTTTATAAATAAAATTGATTGATTGAAATTGAACACACTAGGCTTCACATGGAGGTACCAAATATGTTGGGGGTTTAATTGGCTGTCAGAAATAATTAATAATTATGATTAATAATTAATAATTATGTTAAATAATGTGACTTAATTAACATTAAAATCACCTCATGGGGCACCATTCCCGTAAAGGGAAAAATGATAGCCAGTTAAAGATATCAGTCTCATAAAGTAGGCTAAACTATTAATTTGGAGTTTGATTAATAATTAAATTAATGACAACAACCAAAATTAACAGTAACGCCTGAAGGGTTTCGGAGTTCTTGACGCAGCAGAGGTTGACTATTCATTCACTCTTGTGCAACATTAAACAGACAGCAGGTATGATTCCAAAGAATTGTATTTATTCACAACTTAGCAAAGCAAACCAAAACACACAAATTCTAACTAACTATATACAAGCTTGGTGTGTATATGTGTGTGTGTGTGTGTGTGTGTGTGTGTGTGTGTGTGTGTGTGTGTGTGTGTGTGTGTGTGTGTGTGTGTGTGTGAGAGAGAGAGAGAGAGAGAGAGAGAGAGAGAGAGAGAGAGAGAGAAAGGCGGGTGTGGTGATCAAGTAGCCGCTTGGCCTACGAAACAAAATGGCTGACAACAGAGAACTACCAAAATGGCCGAATTAGCTTCTGGGGGAGGTGCCTGTCTGACCATGTGATCAGGACAAAGACAAAGGAAAAGAAGCGGGAACTTTGAAATTCCTGTTTGGGTGAAGCTGTGTTGAAAGGCTTTGTTAATGAGTCTATGTGAATGTGATTTGTGTTGCAAACGGTCTGGATTAGTGCAGAGATTGTTTAGTTGTGTGCAAGAATCTGTTTGCGAACAGTATTAGCAAACTAAACACTTAGCTTTGGCGAAGCCAACTAATCAATGACCTAACTGCCAACAATCACAACAATAACTCAGTAAACAGCATTAAATCACATACAAGTTAAACAGTCTTGCTTAGCCTGTAAAGCTGTGATAAGCTATGCCCAGTTGTTACATTACCGATCCTTGAATGAATGGAAGAAAGAGTCACTTGGTAGTGTGGCTTTGTTAGCTTTTTTTTGGGGGGGGCGCATAGACGCTTCATCCAAGCGCTCCGCAGCGCCCTTCCAGCGCCTTTCTGCCAGAAAAAGGCGCTATGTGGACACAGGGCCTTATAATGGGTGTGTATTGCACGGAATGCTGTGAGCTAGAGTGGAGAGGACTCTAAAAATCGTCTAAAACTTTTGTCTTTAACTGACTGCCATGGCCACAATTTTCCCAGTACATACACAATTTATACCAAAAAACGTAGGAAAATTTGTCCTGGTCACAGATATGTTGACATGGAATCTGTCACATGTACACATTTTTGCTGAGTGGCTCCAAAGCAAAGGGAGCGCAGATTTTTTTCTCATTCCCTCCCATGTAAACTGAGAGGAGAAATTTCTGGAAAACAGCTGAGGTGCAACACATTTGTAACTCGCTTGTGTGACCACATTTTTGACTTTGACTTTACACATATAAAACATGATGTGTGTTTACGAGAAGTGACTGTCTCTCACCATCGCTTTATTTTCTTGATTGGACCAACGATTTGGGAATGAGAAGAACTTGTTTGAGAAATTTCAAACCCATATTAAACAGCCTTTGCTAATCTGCCCTCTCATGAGCTCTCTGTGTGCCCCTCAGGTGCAGGCAAGTCATTAATCGCCATGACAACGGCTGCACACACAGACACGCACACACAGCTCTCGTGTGTCTTTAAAGGACAGATTACAGCAGCAGAATCTTAATTTGAAACAGTAAATACACATTATTAACCCCTAAAGTGCCAAAATGGGCTCGCTAGCGCCACATAGGCACACTACAATGGCCACTGTGGCCCATAGGAAGGTCGTAGACAGATCAAACCAAAACTGTCGTGTTTGACTTACAAATCACGCGCTGACACCCATGACCTAAATCCAACAGGAAGTGAACTATTTGCCCTTTCAAAGTAAGATTTCGCCTCAAACGTGCTCTTGAAAAAACATCTCCTCCTACACCGTTTATTGTATCGGCTTTAAAGATGCGCACATGCCAGCTAAACTGCTGCTAAACAGATCTTCTGTATAACTTTATCTCTTTCACCATCACCACAGTTTGGGAATGGGAAGAACTTGTTCAAGGAGTTAAATCTCCACTAAGGGGCCGTTCACATGTAGCATCTTTTGCATGCATAAATCCATTACTTTCAATGTAGACGCGTGCCAAGCGTGCTCACAATTCAAAGCGACGCCGTAGCGACACGCATTCGGTGTGACACGCCTGTTTTTTCGTGCGCATCCGCGGCGCACAGAGATGGAAAAATCTCAACTTTTTTGAATGCAGCAAGCACACTGCATGTCATGTGATAAGAATTAACCAATCAGCTCCACGGATCTGCTTCTTCCTTTCTGTCCAACAGACTTCACAACATTATGTATCTAATAACACACACTATCTCTCTACCAGCATCTCTCTCTCTCCCTCTCCTCCACACACACATGCATACACCTCACCTCCTGATGCTTGCTGGAAATCCATTTAACTTTTTTGAAACTTTTTTCCTCCCCCTGTGAGTGACAGGCGGTTTTGGTTGCTTAGTAACGGCAGGCGCAACAGTAGCGCAACCTCCGAAGCGCCTTGGATAAAAGGATGGAAACGGCACAGCTGGTGTTTTCCAAGCGCTTTTAGACGCTACATGTGAACAGCCCCTAAAACAGGTCTCTTCTCTGTGTTCTGTCTGTCTGTCTCTCCTCTTCTGCCAGGTTTATACTTATTTACCATGGCAACCGCTATCACACACAAACTCACAGAAACATGATGTGTGTGCGTGTCTACATCTTACATGCAGACATGACAGGAGCAGAATCTCCATTTTCACCCTTAAGGTGCCAGAGTTTATTGAGGAAAATATTCCATTTTCATTTCAACATTTCAAAAGGCTGTTGCTTGAAAGTGGTGAGACATAAAGGCATACTGTAAATGAGAAAACTATTCATCATGACCCAAAGTTTGTCATGTGAGTAAATTCACTCATCTAATTTGCATATTGTGGGGTCATTAGGCGGCGGCCATATTTGATTTAATAAATCTCAGTAAAACAACATTTTGATCATATTTACACAGCAGCTTTCTTTTGTTTTGTATTGTTTTTGTCATCTCATCCTCAAAATAAAGGATGAGGAATCTGATGGGAGTAAATTCGCTCATCTAATTTGCATATTGTGACATCACTTCTACATACCTACAGCTACAGAAAGCATTCAAACATCAAAACGTTCTTTGATGTTTGTGGCAACGTGTTTGATATTTCTAAATAACTTACTATGACAACATAAGCTGAACGCCGAAAAGGGCACGAATGCGAGGTCCCCCTTGCAGCTTTAATTATTATTCTTTCTCCCACCGCCTCTTTGAGCTGGAATTTGCCCCCCTAAACATGCTCAAAAACTCACCAAAATTGGCACGCATGTCAGACCTGGCGAAAAATTTTAGAAAATCAAAAAATTAACCCCTAAAGTGCCAAAATGGACTCTGTAGCACCACCTAGGCGCACTAAAATGGCCACTGCAGCCTATAGGAACGTCGTAGAAAGATCAAACCAAAACTGGCGTGTTCGTCTCATCAAGACCTACAAATCACGCGCTGACACCCCTAAATACAACACAAAGTGAGCTATTTGCCCTTTCAAAGTAAGATTTCGCCTCAAAACTACTCTTCCTAAAAAATCAACTCCTACTACACTGTTCATCGTATCGGCTTCAAACTCGCAGACAATACATTTCAACTTGTGCTAATCAGATCGTCAGTATAACTTTTTCATTACTTGAATGGTTTGGATTTTATGGCCTCTTACAGGTGATGTCTTACAAAACCTCCTGACAATTTTCGCGCCACCTAGACACACTAAAATGCCCGCTGCGACCTGTACGAATGTCGTAGAAAGACAAATTCAAAACTGGCTAGTTTGTCTCATCAAGACCTACAAATCTTGCACTGCAACCCCTGACCCAAATCCAACAGGAAGTGAGCTATTTGCCCTTTCAAAGTAAGACGTCATTTTTCAAAAATTAAGTTCTCTTGACATTGCTTGTTTTATCAACATTTTGACTCTTACGAATAATTTGCACTGTCTATGTGAGCTGGAGGCCGACAGCGAGAGCCTGAGGTCCCGTTCATTGCTGCTTGCAGCTACAATTTTATTTTGCTTTAGCAGGTGTCGGGTCTCTCGTGCAGTCTCAGCACTCTTCTTAGTTAAGTGCTCATTTATGTAAACATTGGTCCCTTTCAGTTTCTTTCCCTGCATCAGTAACTCTGTCCTCTGTTTTTGGTTCACAAAACGGAGTATTACTGTGGGTTTCCCTTGTCGTTCCTTTCGAAGAGGTGTGGCAAGCCGCGATATTGTTTGCATCAAGATGAATACTCTTGCTATGCAAGAAAAAACTTACCTTTCAAGTGATTGTTGATCCTCCGTTTCTGCGTCTTCTTCGTCACTTCTGCCCGCACTTGCAGCTTTTGCGTAGGTTTAAGGTTTAACATCCAAACCACTGATGATAGCATCCTCCATCCTTGAATATTGTTCCGTATTGTTCAGTCTTCGTTCAAGGTCCTCGATTTTCCTGTCCTTCTTCTTGACCAGGTTCTGAGGTGGCAAAAAGTGGGGGCCTTGCAGGGCCAGATGGCACCCAACTTCTTTTCCTCTTGCCTTACTGAAACTCACACTCTGGATAAACTGTAATATCTTAGGTTCAGCAGGCTGGAATTGAAGAACACACTGGAAACACGAAGAATCAGGTGCAATCGAGTTTAATGTGCTTACAAGCAACAAGACATATCAACTCTGAGTCAAGCCCCGGGACAAGACTGAAGATTCGCTACAGAACACTCTCTTTTAAGCCTGTGGAGATTCGGCTGAATCTCCACCTCTTTTCCTTATGCCTTCCCATTGCGGTCAAATTCTATTGGTAGAAAACGTTTCTTTTTTTTTTTGTCCAATTCTGCCCTGAGCATGAGCTAATGGTAGCAACCAATCTGGCCTTTGTCCAAGGCTGACCTCAGGGCCCTGGAAAGTACCGAACTTTTCTACCAATAGATTCGAGCTGTTGTGCACTTTATTTTTTAAAAGACATGTGAGCCCTGGGGATCTTTTCTTTAATATGATCCCCCGGGCTTACATGTAATACAGACCTTTTCAATACAGATCTTAGAGTGTGTGTGTGTGTGTCTAGTGTTACATTTTCAGGTGATGCATCATGTCTTATGCGTGTGTGCTTTAAACCATACAAGATATTGTGTGTTTTCATCAGGTGTGTGGTTACAACAATGATTCACTTTTCATAGTTCCTCCAAATATCACACAACTTAATCATTAGACGTAATCACCTTATGCAGGATAACTTTTTATCTGATCCTTAAATGATTTCATTCCAACTTAATCAATTTATGCAGAGTAGAGGCTTTTACCTGATTAGTCATAAAACATTACACTACAGTTCTTCAGTTGTTTTACTTCATTCACCAGATCCAGTAGCATAGACTGTTGTTTAGCCACTCTGCTCAGTTCCTCTGACATAAAGTCGAAAGCCTTACAGGTCTCCTCCATGCCGTCATGGCCCACCAGATTTTAAGACACTTTTTTCGGAGGCATTGTCTCTTCTTTATCTGTCATGGTAAAGGGAACACTTGTGTAAATATCAGTATATGTGTTATATGTGAAGAGTAAATGAACATTGCACATAACACAAATTAAACATTTTGAGGTTCACCTAAAAAAAAAAAAAAACATTTTCAGGGTGAGTATCCTTTGGAATGATGCAGCTGCAGCTCTAAACCTCTATCAAATCATAGTATAATATGTGAACATTAAAGCTATTGTTGGTAATGTTGGAGAGCTAGCAAGATTTGAAAGCAGCACCTCCTCTCAGCTCCACTCCCGTCAAGCCCACAAACTTGAACGTGCATCCTGCACTGCAGTCGGGAGTCAGAGTCAGCAGGACAGGGGAGAGCCAAGTATTTCGGCACATTTTGGACATCAACTAAACTACCTCATGTCTCATTCACCTGTAAGTAAACTATATTATTATTAGAATTAATGTAAAAAAAAAAAAAAAAAAAAGCATGGCTATTGTTAGTAACGTTACTCACACTTCCAAGCTAGCACGTTATGTTTACGTTAGCAATAGCCTACTAGGCTAACGTTACATGTTTTGTGTTGTATGAACTCTCAAATGTGCGTCGCTTTGGATAAAAGCGTCTGCTAAATTACTTGTAACAATGTAACATTTTTTTCTGTTACCATCACTGACAAATGTGAACTTTGTGTTTTTATATGTCTTCATTATTTTGCTTGTTAGAGCTTCCACAACGAGAGCATTGGCTCTGATCCTACCTACAGTCCAGAGCCGAGCACATCTTCAGGTCAAAGGGGACAGGCCCGGGGTTGTGCTCGTGCAAGAGGAGGCTGTGCACCAGGTAGAAGCCGAGGAAGTCGAGGTAGAGGACGGGGAGCAAGCCGGACTGCGACCAGAGAACAACTTCGACATGAGGACATGCTGCGAGTGGAGAATCTGCAAGCTCAAAGAATTGCAGATGAGCAGGTAGCCTACCTATAATAGCATTTTTATTTTTATTTCATATTTTTCGGACCTCAACATCACCAATAACTATAAATGATTACCTTGCATGTACTGTGGACACAAAATTCCTCTTAGAGGACAGTAAAGCTCTATTAAAAAAAAAGGCTAATCTTCTTGATGAACTGTTGGTTTACTGTTTATACTGTGTACTGCTTTACATATTGTTCCTGTAAAATTTGCACTGAGGTGTACAGTCTTTACAGTCCAAAGTTCTGTTTATATCTGTTTATATTTTGTCACGTTTGAATAAAAATTTGAAAATGATAAATGCCTTTCCTTTACCATTTCAGCATAAACAAGCTATTATTTTTCTCACCTCCTTACATGCTAAATTAATAATGACAACGAATGTGGTATTACACTTTTTATTGTTTTATTAAAAAAAAAAAAATACAAAATAGACCTAAGAGAAATATGTTTTTACACAAGTATCTGTACTTTTGCCACCTCTGAGTGTCATACACAATCTGTATTTACACAGAACAAAAGGCGTGTCCAGGGATGGCTGACAGGTCAGGCTTTGCATGAGGTGTCATTGTCAGCTGTGGTGATCTAGTCCTTTGGCAGTGATTTACCTTTCGGAACAATATCACAATTACACATCTGACAATAATTACTGCATTTCAAAGACACACAATGAATGACAACACTTACAACTTTGTTTCCATTCCACACAGTAACAAACATTTATGACAGTTTTCTAAATGGTTTATCCTTAGCTTTGTTTAGATAACTATTTTAGATCATAAGTTATGATATGGATTTTTTAAATTACCTTTTGCACATAAGTATGTTAGCACTTCATGATCAAGCTACAATATTGTAAGAAAACTCACCTAGCCCTCTGCTGAGATGACTCTGCAAAAGCTCCTGGGTTGATGGGGCAGGGACACCTGACAGAACCCCATGTTGACGGGGATCGTCAGGCCTCTTTCTTGCATTCCGTGGCAAACCCCCAGTAGCGGACAACCTGCGCCGCAGAATCACACTTTGGAGGTCCACAATGTAACTGAAGTCCTTTTCCACCTTTAGTGTGTAAAGGCTCCACTTCCTGGACTTTTTATTGTACACCTTGCCGTGTCTGCCAATAGAGAAAAGATTATAAGCTTAGTGATACATTCATATTACCTTACAAAGTACAGTATTTAGTTTTTTCACATAAAATTAAAAATACTGAATAGAGCCATCAGCCCTTCTCTTGGCTGGTCTGTCAACGTGGTGGTTATAGTCCAGGCCAGCCAGCATGACTCGAGCAGCATACTCGGGTGGCGAAAAGCAGAAGCGTTTGCTGGCATACATTAGAATGTGACTGTGGAAGGACTCCAACTCTGCAGTTGACCTGAGAGCACAGAGGAAAGATACAATTGCTTTATACTCTGGTAATACAAATGAAGACATAGCAGGACAAATTCCGAAGTACAGTGAAATATTTGCATAGGGGTAAACAGTAAGTTGAACATTGACCTATGCTGACATACCTAAAAATGTAGATATTTGTGTATACTCTTTAGCCAGCGTGCATCAAGAACTACTTCTGTCAGTCTATGGTGTGCCACAAAACCCTTCTGGATCCACTCCTTCTCTCTGTCCTCCACCAAGGGACCATGCTGACAGGCACCAAGGGCCCACACATGTTCTCCTGTCACATGGTGAAGTAGTCCAGCCCACGTGTCTTATGGAAAAAAAAGCTATATCTGTCTGCAGAGAGATCATGAACCTACTGCATGAATTCTTTTCCCCAAACTTTTGGACCTATGCCACATGTCCAGGGTGTGTCGGACGCCACAGTCTTTATATGTCCCTTTGTTGTCTGCAGGAAAAAAAGTCATTGAGGATATATGCTAAGTCATAATCCAAATCATTGCCCAGTCATAATAATGTAAGTGATGATTGTGGCATGGGACTCTATGCACAGAGTTGGATTGCTGAAACAATCTCCTAAAGCAAAATACAATAATAAACTTACTGAATAGGGCTGATATCTGTGAATGAGCATCCGTGCAGAATTCCTCAATATTGAGTTCTTCATGTAGTCTCTCAAATTAATCAATATTATACGTATATACACATATATTTTTTCTCTCTTACACACATACATTCTCCTCTCACATACATATATTTTCACTCTTCTTTCACATACATATATTTTCACTGTCACACACATACATTCTCCTTACACATACATGTATTTTCTCTCACACGCATACATTCTCCTTACACATACATATATTTTCTCTCTTACACACATACATTCTCCTCTCACATACATATATTTTCACTCTTCTTTCACATACATATATTTTCACTCTCACACACATACATTCTCCTTTCACATTCATATATTTTCACTCTTCTTTTACATACATATATTTTCACTCTCATGTGTATATATATACACTTTACTTTTCAACACATACACATAGGCTGCGGTCGGGAAGTCTTTTTTGCTTTGGAAGGTTCCTAGATGATTGAAATGAGAAATTTAATTATTTAATTATTTGAAGGATAGTCCCTTAAGATGAATCATCTTGTTTTCAGTCCTTATCCTCCCAAAATGACCTGGAAGTATTTTAGTGACCGCCATGATAAGAGCTGTTCAAATTCTCTAAACACTAAGGAAAGGAGGTTAAATGCTTTCTTTCAGATCTCCTTTAGCATAGGATACATCGGAGCTTCCTAAGCGATAGGAAAGGAGATAATTCCATCCCACAAGTAATTGCAGCGGCAATATTTACTCACCATTCACAAACTCAAATGATTAGGAAACAAAAAGATCAACATGACCGAGAAAGAAAGGAGATCACCATCGAAGTTACCGCTTTATGAAGTATTATACATCTCATGCCTTAACTTGTTCATATATATTTTTTCAACTTTCAACATTAAGTTAAACTTAGATGCGAACTATGAACGTGTTGCGAATATTGGTGTACCCTCCATCCACAGCTTTGTTTAACTTGTTTTATAACAGGATAAACAAATATACAAATATACAATGCATCATTTTAATTTTCCGATTTTCGTGTGAATGGGAAAAAACGGAAATCCACGTGCTTTTCCCATTTCGTCTTCAAATGGCTAATTGATATAGAAATTAAACCGAATCCTACTTGTTTTTCGCCTTTATTGTTATATCTATATTATCTGCCCCTACTGCATCTCACAACATTGGCATCGGCTATGCTTATGGCCTAGATAGATAGATAGATAGATAGATAGATAGATAGATTCATTCAGGAGCATTATCTAGACCTGCTCTATGTGTAAAGTGCCCTGAGATGACTTTTGTTGTGATTTGGCACTATATAGATAAAACTGAATCGAAAAAAATAGATAGATAATCAATGAAGTAATGTTGTTGTGCCTCATGCGTAAATGCGCATATACTTGGCGTATCTGGAGATTTAAATAATCAATGAAGTTACCGCTTCCCATTTTTTATTCCCCTCTACAGTGTTTCCCTGCAGTGCTACAGTGGAAGGATCAGAACAAAAAATACAAAAGACTGTAACATTAAAAGATATCTGCCTGAGGTTAATGAATACCTGCACCTCCCACCCCACCCCACCTCCCACCCCACAGCAGAAACAATAAGTGCGTTTCCCCATAAAGAGAAACGCTGTGCGCATTTACACACGAAGCACAGCAGCGTCCCTTTTATTATTAATATTATTATTTATTGTTATTTATCTGTCTATCTATGCAGTAGGGGCACATAATATTGATTTAACAATAAAGGCCAAACACAAGTTAATTACTGGTTGTGGTCTAATTTGTACTCCAATTGCCCAAGAATAAAATGGAAAAAGCACAAGGATTTCCATTATATTATTATACATCTGGCCGATGTCGGCCCGATGCATCAAGTTTAGATTGTTCAGACGTAGCAGGGAGAGCGTTTGCTCATTGTCAAGATGTCGCTGAGACGTCGGCCTTTAATCGAAAATGACCACCACGCGGCATTCAAACGATCAATAAAAGAAGCTGCGCTCAGTGGGCGCTCCTTCACTAATATTCATATGCTTCGTTAACTATGACCTTGATTCACTTAGGTCGGACCTTTCAAACTAAAAATATTTCACCATTCAATGTGAGAAATCAATGCTAACATTCAAAAATAGCTGACTGTTTATGGTGTAAGACAATTTTCAAAAAGATGTGTGCATAATTTTAAACATTCATATTCGTAAAGTTAAACATTTGTATGTCAATAAAATGGTTGTACACAAAATTCTGCTGTCATATACGTGAGTCTGTGAAATTGTTTGGGTTAGGATTGTTTTTATGTGAGTATGAATCTAAAAGCTGTGAGTGCAAAGTGTTATGAATACAACTCTAATTTCTACAACTACGAAGTCCTCACTGTGAACACCAATTCAAGTTTATGGGTACGAGTAGAAAAGTGTTGAAACAACGTAACTGAGGTCACAGGCAGGTCACAGGGGAAAGTAATCGAACCACGATTCCTCCAAACGCACATTTTTTTTTAAATTTCACCCCAACGGGTTATAGATATAACCCGATAGATATAGAGAGATATGCTCTCTAGTTATAGATAGCATATTTTCATTTCAGATCCACACGTAGGCCTACCTGTATGGAAGAATGAGCATGTGTTGATAGTGTCAATGTCAATGTCAATGTCAATTTTATTTATATAACACGTTTTATAGGACAAGCCAGACAAAGTGCTTTACATGAGAAAAATATAATAGAGTAAAAGCTACAAGTAAAACAACATTAAAAGAGAAACATACAATAACAACAGTAAAGGAAAAGCGTACACAAGTAAAAGCAAGTGACTAACTCAACCAAAAGCTAGGGTAAACGGGTAGATTTTAAGGTGCGTTTTGAAGGAGGCGAGGCTGGTTGCAGAAAGCACAGACTGAGGCAGGGCATTCCACACTGTGGGAGCAGCAACTGCGAATGCCCGATCCCCTCTGCTTTTAAGCTGGGTTCTCAGCACATCTAAGACCATCCGGTCAGCAGACCTCAGGGATCTGGCGGGTCGGTGCACCTTGACAAGGTCAGATAAATATTCTGGGGCCAGCCCGTACAAAGACTTGAAAGCAAATATAAAAATCTTAAAATCAATCCTCAACTTGACTGGGAGCCAGTGAAGTGAGGAGAGCACCGGTGATATGTGCTCCCGTTTCTTGGCTCCGATCAGGAGACGAGCAGCAGCATTTTGTACAAGCTGTAGGCGGTTAATTTCAGTTTGGCTGATGCCAAAATACAGCGAGTTACAATAGTCTAGGCGAGACGAGATAAAAGCATGGATAACCTTTTCCAGATCTGGCCTCCTAAGATAAGGCTTGATTTTTGCCACTAGCCGAAACTGAAGAAAGCTAGCCTTCACGACGGAGCTGATCTCCCTGTCCAGCTTAAGAGCCCCATCAACAATAACACCTAGGTTTCTGGCCTGGGAACCTATATAGGGTGCTAAGGGGCCGAGGGAGCTGGCAAGGACCTGGACGGTGTCAGGGTTGCCAAAGAGGACAATCTCTGTTTTGTTTTCGTTCAATTTTAAAAAGTTCAGGTCCATCCATGTTTTAATATCCCTCATGCAACTGAACACAGCCTTAAGGGATTCCTTGGAGGGGGCTCTTAGAGGCAGGTACACCTGCACATCATCAGCAAAGCAATGGAAGGGGATGTCGTGCTTCCTAAATATTGACCCCAGGGGTAGCATGTATAGGGAGAACAGCAGAGGGCCTAGAACTGACCCCTGAGGGACTCCACAGGTTAGAGGGGCCACTGAGGAGGAGTACTGCCCCAATTGTACACTGAAGGATCTGTCGGCAAGGTAGGATTTAAACCATTCTAGAGCGGGGCCTTTAATGCCTACAGTGTGCTCAAGGCGTGATAAGAGGATGGAGTGGTTCACCGTATCAAATGCTGCTGTAAGGTCCAGAAGCATGAAAAAGGCACAATTACCAGAATCAAGATTTAAAAGAAGATCGTTAAAGTGCTATGAAGAGGCTTGAAACCTGACTGGAACAGCTCACCAATATTGGCTTGATCTAAAAAATCTTGTATTTGGCCAAGAACAGCTTTCTCTAAAACCTTGGAAACAAATGGGAGCTTAGAAATTGGCCTAAAATTAGAAAGCGCCAGAGGATCCAGGTTTTTCTTTTTTAGCAGAGGCTGCACTGTGGCATGTTTAAAAGAGGATGGGACATGTCCAGAATTAAGAGACAGATTTATAAAAAACAAAATAAAAGACCCAACTGAGCTAAAAACGTCTTTAAACAGGCGGGAAGGGATGCTGTCAGATGGGCAGGTGGCAGGGCGTAAGTGCTCTACTATCTGAGCCAGTGCAGGAAAAGAAACAGGCTCAAACTGGTGGAAAACAGCTGAGCTTGCCGCAAAGGCTGAGGGGTCTAGAGCAGGCTGAGGGAGTGGAGATCTCAGAGCAGACATCTTATTGACAAAAAATTGCAAAAACTCCTCGCACAGAGAAGCAGATGGTTCCACAGAGACAGCATCACAAGGGTTCACAAGTGAATCAAAGACATTGAAAAGAACCTGAGGTTTATGAGCATTTTTGGAGACAAGAGTGGAGAAATATTCAGCTTTAGCAGCTTTAACGGCCTGCTGATAATTTACGAGACAATCCCGTAGGAGATCCCGAGAAATCTGGAGATTGTCTTTCTTCCACTTTCTTTCCGCCTGTCGACATGTGCGTCTGAGCGCACGAGTGGACTCGTTTAGCCACGGCTCGATCTGTGGCTTAACACGAATCAAAGTCATCGGCACAATGGAGTCTAAGATCTCAGTGCAAAGAGAATCAAACTGTTCCATACAGGCATCCACATTGAAATTGCCAAAGTCACCAGGAGAATACAAGTCTTTCCAGGCAGCAGAAAACTGCAGGTGAGTCGAAGAGTTAAAGACGCGGAGGCAGCGAGCCGGCGCGGACTCCGTGATGCGGGGTGCAGTCAGTGAGAGGGAGAATAAAACAGGTAGATGGTTGGAAAGAGGTGTGTGGCAGATTTCAGTTATTTGAACATTCAGACCATATGACAGTACAAGATCCAGAGTATGTCCTCTCTCATGCGTTGGCTCGGTAACAGACTGCGTGAGATTAAGAGAATCTATGAGATTCAGAAAGTCTCTGACCAGCGGTCTGGTCTCACAGCAGACGTGCACGTCAAAATCACCAACGATTAAGAAGTGATCATACTCGAGTTTAATACCCAACACAAAGTTTGCAAAGTCCCGTATGAAGTCTTTGTTAAATGCTGGTGGTCGATAGACCACAGCAAAGAGAACAGTCGCGGGGATTTTTACCTTGTAGAGTTGGAGCTCAAAGCTGGAGCTGTTGACAGCTGGAGACTGCTGGGTCCGTGTACGTCGCGGCCATCCATTTTTTGTTTTGAAATGACAAGATAAAAATAGAAAAATAACCCGTTTTTTGTGTTTTACAATGAAAAACGAAAAATGGTAAACGGATCATTATCCATTATCCGTTATACGATTTAATTTGATGTGTTTATAAATCGAAATTGGGAATTAAAATCACGAGGGAAAATGGTTTCTGCACTGTGATAATGTGACACGGCTCCAAAATTCTCTCTGTGACCCGGAAGTTGTAGGTCTGTTTATCTGTACCGCATTACAACACCAGAAGAAGACGAGGGCACATGTGGTTGCTAACGTTAGAGGGCGCCAATTTGCTAACGTTAGCTTCAGAAAGATGGACAGTACTACGGTTGTACTATAGACTATGGGTTGTATTCTATCGAGCAGTGGAGAAAATTGCAGAATTTTTCAGGTACAAAAACGGGTTATTTTTCTATTTTTATCTTGTCATTTCAAAACAAAAAACAGATGGCCGCGACGTACACGGACCCAGCTGGACGTGAAAGGTGGACTTGAATACCGATGCCAGTTCTCCACCTCTGCCGGTGGTGCGAGGAGAGCTGAGGAAACTACATCCAGGAGGAAGGAGCTCCGAAAAAGGAGCAACATCACTTTCCCGGAGCCAGGTTTCAGTCAAGAACATAAAATCCACTTTGCGTGAGGTAAAGAAGTCGTTGAGTAGAAACGTCTTGTTGGCGACCGATCTCACATTCAGCAAAGCCAGGTGGAGATTAACGGTGTCCGAAGGTGAGGCACGCCTCAGCGTGCGGAGGTTCCAACGGTCCACACCACGTCTCCCAGTCCGAGCACGCCAGCAGCTAACAGGTAGCAACAGCTGATCGTAGTCTGCCGAGCAGGTGCCGCAGCTAGCATCCGGGAGCACTGGCCGGATCCATCGGGCCCCAATCCTCTTCCACCGCAGGGCAGGAAGAGAGTCCAGAAAGCGTAGACCAATGCCACGATTGAACACACAAACAGACCTCAGGTGAGCCTCCAGCCTGACCCGGTAGCCACCGCATTTACCCCGTCTTTTCCGGCGTCTCCGCCAGGCAAGATGGGGTGGAGGACGCCTCAGAAACGCCGGGATTCCCTCGAGGCATGGAGAGAAGTTCACCAATGGATCTTTACTGGAGAAACCTCCAATCTCAAGCAGAGTATGTCGGTCATAGGTGAGGAGAGACGACACCTCATGACAGAGCAGGTAGAACACAAAACACACAGCAAACACAGAGCAGAGCGACAGACGGCCAGCCGAACACCATGGCGCCATCTTGCTAGTGTGGCAGAAATGAAAATGAAAAATAAACGAAAAATAAAGACACATTTGGGCTGTTCTCATCAGACACAATTCAGTGGATCAGGCTTCAGTTACCAGCCAGTCACAGCACCACCTGTACACTATAGTTCATCATTTACTCTCAGCTCAGAGTCAAACCTGCATGTCACTCTGTTCCAACTCTGCTGTTAGCGGCTTACATCAAAAATTTCTTGATGTAGGCTGTTTGGATCAGGGTACCCTTATCTGTTTGGTCTAAAGAATGATTTACAGAGGAGTGCAGAAATAGGACACAGCAACATAAGCTGGCAGCTGTGACCCTGTGACCTGCCTGTGACCTCAGTTACGTTGTTTCAACACTTTTCTACTCGTACCCATAAACTTGAATTGGTGTTCACAGTGAGGACTTCGTAGTTGTAGAAATTAGAGTTGTATTCATAACACTTTGCACTCACAGCTTTTAGATTCATACTCACATAAAAACAATCCTAACCCAAACAATTTCACAGACTCACGTATATGACAGCAGAATTTTGTGTACAACCATTTTATTGACATACAAATGTTTAACATTACAAATACGAATGGTTAAAATTATGCACACATCTTTTTGAAAGTTGTCTTACACCATACCTGTTACCCTATTTCGTGTGTAAGTGTGCACAATGAAGAGACAAAAGTCATTTGACAAACTTTATTTTCAAATTTCCACAAACAATATCTGATGGCCAGTCCGCTTCTCCTGGCAGCCTGCAAGACACAGAAAAGATGATGAGCACATAACTTGAAGAAACAAATCCCAACTTCACCACTGTATTTTTTTTCACATTTCAGATATATTTTAGCGAGATTGAAGGCTTTGGGTCTGACACTCTGCTTAATTTAGTGTTGAAACTGTTAAATAACAGGATCCGGTGTTAACTCCATTAACTGTTAACAGCAGCTCAACAATCATTCCTTCATCTCGGAAAACAGTGGTTTCAAAACTGCGCTATTACCTGTGACGTTAGCCACCGGGTCAGTTTGCTTTGCAGAGGAGGACACCTCGACTGATAAATTGCCCATAAAATCACATTAACAACATACCGAAGGCATCCTTAAACTTCACTATTTCACCTCGGCGCTCCTCTCCGCTGGTCTCACCGACACTTGAGCACCCATTCTGGGATACACAGTGTCGGCCCGCCCCGCCTTACCTCCGCGCTCCGCTCCGCTGGTCTCACCGACACTTGAGCACCCGTTCTGGGATAGACAGTGTCGGCCCGCCACGCCTTACCTCCGCGTTCCTCTCCCAGACACTTGAGCACACGTCCAGGGCCCCGGAGGTCAGGCCGGGGGGCCGCGGGACCATGGGTGGCAGCTCCGGACACTTCCACTTTAACCCAAAACCTCACGATAACCAGATGAGCAGATAACGTCAACTAGGGAAAATAAAATGAAAACACCACAGTTGTAGCCTGTTAGCTAACATAAGCTAAACCGCTAAACTAGCTATCAGCTAACGAAAGATAACGTTAGCTGGTGGGGACCTGTGCTATATACACCCAGTTGTGCCTCGCCACTCACCAGGAACCTCTTTTAACGGCCACAGAATAAACAACATAACGTTAGCTATTTTCTGCCAATTTATTCCAGTTAGCTTACCTGAAACCAACTGCGATGAGATGCTGTGTCCTGCGGGCTCTGTTCCAAACAAACAACGCGTAGATGAAATTCCGCCTCTGCAGCGACTTCCGTATGTGGGCAGACATTCTACGGCACTGGGCCGTCCCAAAGCCGACTAACAGACGTTTGATGAGCTGGGACAAAAGAGTTTTAAATTTAAAGATATCCACCAATGCGGGCGACGCTTGTTAGACGTTATAAATTCAAGGCCGATGTGTCGTCCTCAGGCCAACGTCGGCCAGATGTATGTGTGCTATCTGGGAATCTTTCACCGTGTTGTCCACGTTTATATATCCTGCATGAAACAACACGATGAGAACGTTCTCATCGTGTGCATTTTGTAGTCCATCTTCAGAACATTGTAGTTTCACCACAGCAGACCCACGTCAATAACATCCTTCTCAGCCAATCACAGCGCCATAAATTCTTCTTCTTCATTTGGTTTTATGGCGTGTTGTATACCGCCACCTACTGTACCGGAGTATATAGATGATAAATGGACTGCCTTCCGTTTCCACTATACTCCTTCCATTTCCCCTGTACTCTGACTCACACATGCATACATTCTTCTCTTACATACATATATTTTCTTTGCACATACATACATTTTCCTTATACATACATATATTACTTATAGTATTAAATGTATACGATTGTGCATGAAATATATGAATATGAGAGAAAAATGTATCAATGTGTGTGTTCAAATATATAAATATGAGAGTGAAAATATATGAATGTGAGTGAAAATATATAAATGTGTGAGTAAAAATATATGAATGTGTGAGTGAAAATGTATAAATATGAGAGTGAAAATATATGAATGTGTGAGTGAAAATGTATAAATATGAGAGTGAAAATATATGTATGTGTGAGTGAAAATATATAAATGTGTGAGTAAAAATATATGAATGTGAGAGTAAAAATATATGTATGTGTAAGGAGAATGTATGTGTGTGAGAGGGCCAGAATGAATTATGTCTTGTACGGCCCCTCAAGGACGCCATTGAGAGCATCCTAACCAGCAGCCTCTCAGTCTGGTATGGCAATTGCACTGTTGCAGACCAGAGGGCCCTATATAGAGTGCTGAGGACAGCTAAGAAGATCACTAGAACAGCCCAACAATCCATCCAGGACTTGTAACCGTCCCGCTGCAGTAACAGAGCTACCAATATAATCAAAGACCCCACCCACTCAGCACATGAACTGTTCACCCTCCTGCCATCTGGCAAGCGCTACCGCAGCATGTGGTGCAAGATTGCCAGACTCAGCAACAGCTTTTTTTCCACAGGCCATCAGACTACTCAGCTCACTCAAGAAAAAATTATGACATGTCACTCCTGAGCCACACACACCCACAGTGACTGACTGGACTGTAATAAACCATTTAAACTCATGTCACTACTATGCACTTTACACTCACAACATAGTTCTATGCTGCTGTTCAACACTCTGCACTTTACCTTCATTACATGCCTCATCACTGTTTACATCCCTGGCACACTGCATAACTTTTCTTAAGTGCAATACTTGAAAAATCCTGTGCATTACTTTGTCTGTCAGTGTCTATCTACATGCCTACTGTCTTTCTATGTTGTGTTTAGGTGAACTTGTTGCTGTCTGTGTGCACTACTTTTTATGTTAAATGTTGTTCTTTACAAACCAGCACATTGGAGTGTGGAGTAACGTAATTTTGTTTTACTGTGCAATTGCTTATTGTATGGTTTTGATTGACAATAAAGTTTCCCTTTGACTTTGACTCTGACCTGCTGCTCCTGCTCCACTGTCTCCTGGAAGTAGCCCCTCCCCTACTACTGCAGCTACAGCTTGAGCTACAACATCTACCACCCACAGCCAACTACCACTGTCCTTTACAACAGACTAGGTGAGGGCGGAGCTTGGGAGACTGCGTACAGGGAAAGCTGCGGGCCCAGATGGAGTGTGTCTAAGGCTCCTGAAAAACTGTGCAGCCAAGCTAGCGGAGCCCCTTTAGTGGATCTTCAACAGGAGTCTTCAAACAGGCAAAGTATCGGTGCAGTGGAAAACATCTTGTCTTGTACCGGTGCCCAAAGGGGGACGCCCGGCCAAGTTAAATGATTACCGACCGATGGCCTTAACATCACACATTATGAAGACCCTGGAGTGCCTGGTCCTCTGTTTCCTGAAGTCAGAGGTCACTGATGCTGTGGACCCCCTCCAGTTCGCCTATCAGGATTACATGGGACTGGAAGATGCGGTTCTTTACATGCTGCACTGGGCCTATACCTACTTGGAGGAGCCAGGGTGTTGTGTGAGGATCATTTTCCTTGACTTTTCAAGTGCTTTTAATACTATCTAGCCCCCCATACTGAGAGACCGGATGGAGGGGATGGGAGTAGATCACTTCCTGACCTCCTGGATAACAGACTACTTGACGGAGCGGCCTCAGTATGTCAGGCTTGGAAGCTGTGTCTCTGGGATGGTCAAGATCAGCACTGGTGCTCCACAGACAATTGTTTTAGCATGGTTCCTGTTCACACTCTGCTGAACTGTATTGAGTCCTGCCACATACAAACATACTCTGATGATACAGCTATTGTGGCTTATAACAGGAGCAATCAGGAACGGGAGTACAGGGACCTCGTGGATGCTTTCAGGGGCTGGTGCAGTAAGTGCTGTCTCCACCTGAACACAGCCAAAACCAAGGAGATGGTTGTGGATATCAGAAGAAAGAGGTCACCCCATTAACCAGTCTCCATACAGGAGGAGGACATTGAGGTGGTGCACACCTACAAATATCTGGGGGTCCTCTTGGATGATAAACTGCACTGGTCTTCTAACGCTGACACCCTCTACAGGAAGGGGCAGAGCCACCTGTTCTTCCTGCGGACACTGAGGTCCTTTGATGTGTGTGTGTGGAGCTGTTGACCATGTTCTATAACACATTGGTGACCAGTGCACTTCTCAACACTGCAGTGTGTTGGGGAAGCATCCCGACAAACAAAAAACACCAAGCGTTTTCACATGCTGATTAAAAAAGCTGGCTCAGTGCTCAGCAGGAGATTGGACCCACTAAGAACTGTGGTGGAGAGGGGCACACTGAACAAACTGAAAGTCATAATGGTCAGTAGCAGACACCCTCTCCACAGCCTCCTGGAGCGACAGAGGAACAGCAGCAAGCAGCAGACGGCTCATCTCACCGCGTTGCACAACAGAACGTTTCAGAAGATCCTTCGTCCCCACGACAATAAGACTGTTTAATAAATCCTGAATCCAGTCACACACACACTAACAAATTTTCACAACTGCACTGGACTGTGTAATGGACAATTTTATTTTAATTTAATCTCCATTTATGCACTTATTTTAATGTATTTTATTTGTTTTTTGTCTTTTATGAGCTGCTGGACAGCTGAATTTCCCTTTGGGATAAATAAGGTTCTTTCTATTCTATTCTATTCTATTCTATTCTTTTCTACTTAAGAGAACTGCAGCCAGCTGATCCTTTCTAATTCTTTGTACCCTCTGGCTCGTGGCAGAGAGTGTTTCTTCCATTCATGTTGCACTGAGGCACAATTGCGGAAGCATTACAATAAAATGTATGTATGAAATTTACTGTGACTCCCACTGAAAAAAACAACAACAACATTACCACCACCACCACCTCTCTTTCTCTCTTCCCTTCATCTTTCTTTTCCCGTTTAACATTGAATCCGATAGTTTTACTATTCCTCTCATATCACAGTGAGAGAAAACGGCACCATCACAAGCTCAGTGAGGGTTTATGTCTATGCTTGGCTTTAAGAGATAAGAGATGGTGTAAGACAACTTTCAAAAAGATGTGTGCATAATTTTAACCATTCGTATTTGTAATGTTAAACATTTGTATGTCAATAAAATTGTTGTACACAAAATTCTGCTGTCATATATGTGAATCTGTGAAATTGTTTGGGCTAGGATTGTTTTTATGTGAGTATGAATCTAAAAGCTGCAGTGAAAAGTCTTGTGAGTACAACTCTAATTTCTACGACTACGAAGTCCTCACTGTGAACACGAATTCAAGTTTGTGGGTAAAAGTAGAAAAGTGTTGAAAAACCATCACTGAGGTCACAGGCAGGTCACAGGGGAAATTAATTGAACCACGATTACTCCAAACACGCATGCCCCAAAGGCAAAGACGAGAGCAGACCGAGTGGAGCTGCCAGTTTATGTTGCTGTGTGCATTTCTGTACTCCTGTAAATCATTCTTTAGACCAAACAGCCTACATCAAGAAATTTTTGATGTAAGCCGCTAACAGCAGAGCTGGAACAGAGTGACATGCAGGTTTGACTCTGAGCTGAGAGTAAATGATGAAGCTACTGTATAGTGTACAGGTGGTGCTGTGACTGTCTGGTAACTGAAGCCTGATCCACTGAATCGTGTCCGATAAGAACAGCCCAACTGTGTCTTTTTTTTTCGTTTATTTTTCATTTTCATCTCTGCCACACTATCAACACATGCTCATTCTTCCATACAGGTAGGCCTACTTGTGGTTCTGAAATGAAAAGTAAATACATGCTAACTATAACTAGGTTGTAAACCATAAACATCAAATATCAAATTAAATGAATAGTATTAAATACATCTGCATCAATAACCTGGAAAATAAGCCAGCACTTCAGAAAGAGACAAACCAGGCATACATTTAAGTACTCATACTGCCATCTACTGGTGGAGAGTCAGCTTAACCTACTTCCACTCTGTTTCGCTCAGGCAACAGCCATTACGGTGGAAACCCAGTCAGGCACGTGCAGAGGGGGGTGCGGAGGGTGCTTGAGCACCTGCCCCTTTGCCCCTTGACACCCAAAGTGCCCTTTTGTCAGAGTTTTTTTTTTTTTTTTTTTTAAGGCTATGAGCGTATAAAAGTCAGGTTGTGTTTCCGAAAATATAATAAAATAATAATATTAATAAAAAGAAATAATAATAAAGATCTACCTGGGTCGGTCACATGACGTCCACAACGTACCCTCATTAAGCGCTCCCTGCCCTGACGTGCTCGGACATGCCCAGCTGGCGGAACTGCTTTAGACAACGACTTGTTAAACCGAAGATCCCAGACGGCCGAGAGAGTAAAAAACTGACCCGGTAAGTAGGATCTGCAACGTTATTTTTTTGTGCACACAGTGTCATCTTGATATGATATGAGCATCCTTTGTCGTCCAAATCTTCATACCGCATCTGCCTCTCACAAGTTAGGCTAGTTAACCACAGCGTGCGTGCTGTGGGGATAAAGTAGGTCGGGACGGGCTTTTGTTGTTGTTTCTGTACCAGTAGGCTACTCATGTTATGGGAAAAACGCATAGAGACATATCATGTGTTATTTTACTGTCAAGCAGTTTTTTCCCTGTGTCTAGAAGCAATGAGGCCTGTGGCTAAGGTCAGCCTATATATTTTTTTTCCATGCATGCCATACGTCTCCACCGCGACTCTCTCTTTCTGTTTGTGTGTGTGTGTGTGTGTGTGTGTGAGAGAGAGAGAGAGAGAGGGAGAGAGACAAACTACTGTTTTTTTGACAGGCTTACTCAAAAGTGATGCAAGGCATGAAGAAATTATGCTTTAGGCCTATGAGAAATATGAGAAATATATCCTATAAATATAAGTATGATGCATAAGAATTATATAACTTTTAAAATCTAACTGTATTGGGCAACGTTGATAGTCAATCTAATTAAAAGCACAAAAATATTTAAATACATGATTTCTATATCATTTCATTATTTTTTTAACTTTAGTGGTAGCAATAAGAATAATAATGGTCAGGTTATGGATGGAATAAATTCATGGCTACAGTACAACTTTTTAAAAGGTTTGAAATGTCACTCTGTGTGTGTGTTTTATGGCATCAGATTGAAGTTTAACAATCATATTTCATTCTGCAGAGATGCCTCGTAAGGACAGGAGGTTAAAAAAAAAACAAAAAGAGCTGCGTGAGGCTGCCAAAGGCAGTGGATCACTTACCAGCTGGATGAGAAAGAGCACAAAAGGTAAGAAGAACACATATAGCAGCTGTTTACATTGCAGAGGTATTTTGTTAGAGAAAACAATAGTAACAAACACAATTTGAATGTTGGTGTTCTGTTACATTATCTATCATTTTATATGGTGTATTATTTAATGATAATTGATTGATATTATTAATGATAAGGTGTAAGAGGTGTTAATTAGATTAATCCAAGAGCAAATTGTGCCTTGTTTCCAGATGGACAGGGAGTGAGTGATGATAGGTCAGAGGAGATGGAAGGAGAGAAAGAGGAGGAGATAGAAGAAGAGAAAGAGGAGATGGAGAGAGAGAGAAATACTAAGACAGACATGCAGAGAAAGAGAGATACTGACTGAGTTCAGCAGTTAGCCTTGGCTGAGGCCTCTCTCTATGAGTAGTCACCTCCAAACTATCAGCAGTATGGCAGGTCAGTCCCAGTGAGCCATTTTCAATGTTGATTATCTTTGCATCTTTCCATGATCACTAACACTTGTATAATCAGCTATATCTCCCCCATGTTTTTTCTAGTGTCTACACTCCGGATCAGTACAGCCCACCTCCAGCGATATCAGCAGCAGTAGCCTCCTCACCAATCCCCTCAACTAAAGGTGTCCAATGTTGTACCCATGAGGTAAAAAAGACACATATTTTGCTTTGCAGTTGCGGCCTCTAACAAATAAAGGAATATTTCAATGATATGGTATGTTGTCATTCCGTGTTCCCTTCTTTATGAATAAGGGTCGCTAAAATTCAACGGTTTATATTGCAAGGTATACTTCTGTACCGTGTTTCAAATTTGTGCTCAATGTGCCCCTTTTTAACTTTGAGCACCTGCCCTTCCAAAGGTCTCTGCACGGCCCTGAACCCAGTTAACAGTAAAGCCTGATTTATGGTCGTGCGTTGAATCAACGACGTCGCTATGTGGTTGCCGTAACGCCACCGTGAACCCTTCGAACTTCTCCGTCACTCCGTTTCGTCGCGGTGCAATTCACCGCCAGAGCGGTAGGAGGCTGCGTTCCTTTCCTGAGTGGTTATCGTCGTCTCTAGTTGATTCTTTGTTTAGCTTCCGGCTTTTCCGGTCACAGAGAAATGAATATAACTTACTATGCAGGATTTGCTGCTTACTCTTTGTAAACACAACATTCAAACTTGCCTCTCCCCCTTGGCTCAAAGGTACTGAGAGAGCAGCGGTGGTCAAGCCAGAAAGTGAATGAAGAGATGGAGCCATGTGTATAAGTACAGAGCAGTGAATCAGTGAACTGAAGCCTCATCTTATGATTCTTTCATGGTGGTTATGTTCTAAAGCATGTGAACACACTCACCATCCAACCCTGCAGAAAGGTGCTGCATTGATGGATGAGCAGTGTAACCTGGTCGCTACATTGAGTCATGACCTTACACTGCTATTGGCTGGGGTACACACCACTACCAAATGGGTGACACTCAGAAATGTCTCCAACAAACCAAAATAAGAAGAAAATAAGAAAAGGAGATAAGAAAACTTTCAAAGTAAAAGCCCCCAGATTGTAACAGAAATTTCCCAGGTGGGCTTGGAAAAGGCTGCATTTTAAAAAATTAAAGCCCCCAGATGTCAACATTAGTTCACTGTGGGGCCCAGACAAAGCTGAAATTTCGAAATAAAAGACCCTAGAAGGTAACTGGCCCTGGGGCCAACGCTTTAATTATGTACGTAAAGAGTCTGACTTTAAGAAACAAAAAGGGCAAGAAGCCAAGCGCTACTTTGAAACAATCCTTATAAAGCTATAGCATTTTTATACCTCCACACCAGTATTTTTGGGTTGATTAGACTGACTGATTAGATTTTGGTAGTCATAGGTCAAGATCCCTGTGACCTCATGTCCATCTCATTCTTGAAAATGCAGGATTTGCCAATGAAGGAATTTTTTTCACATTTAGCGAAAATGTCCATTTGAACTCCTCTTGTATTTGTTTGCACATAGAAAACAAATGAAAATTACACATATAAAATTCACCTCTACATTGCCTGTCAGACTCTCCACTGGCAGCTTCTCTTCCCCTCCCTTTCCTTCCTGTGTGTTCTTAATAACTGGAGTGGAGTCAGGTGCAGGGGCGGTTCTGGCCGAAATGGCACCCTGGGTGACACCCCCCCTATGGCGTGATGAAGATTTTTATTCAAAAGGTCAAAGTTCAACTTCACTGTGACACCATAATGTTTTTTGGCCATTATTCAACATAATAATGGGAACAGAAGGGGAGACATTTGGTCAGACACTTAATTGGTGACACCAATCTTGGTTGTCTGCCTTGAAACTGTGGTGATTGTTTAGATTCTCTGTGCTGGCGTGTTGAAGATGTGTTCAAAGCATCCACGTTTTAGAATTTGTGGCTTCTTTGCAGCAACATCCATATTTAAAGCATTGTCTTCTGTCATGGCTACATATGAGTTTGGACAGACATAGATGTTAACTTTAACTGGTTGGCTGAGGCATACAACTGTGAGGTGGTAAGTCTAGTTTCAAAACATCACAGTTGAAAATCTTTTTTGATTGAAGCTGTCAGTAAACCCTCTGTGCAAACAGTCACTCACTGTCTGATTTTCCTAAAACAACCATGGTCTCTCTCCTCTGTTTTTTTGATAACTGCTAACTAATGTCATCACATAATGGACCAGAACATAACAGATAACTAAAATGACACTAAAATTACACTGAAAATAGCTGTTTTTCTCATTAAAGCAACAAGGAAAAATGGCTATGCTCAATTTAACTAGCTAATGCTAAAGTGTCATTGAGAAAATAAAACTAATTGCAATTACATTTGTGATCTGGCCAACAGAGATGCATACTGTAGGGGGCTACAGCGATAACCCTTGAAAGTATTCCACTTTAGCCCCTTTCCACCAAAAACTCCTGATAGAGTACCTTTAGAACCACAAGAAACCTCTACAGACATGTACCTAGACAATAAATCGGTTTAGTGTTTCCACCGCAGACAGTACTCTTAAACGTAGGCAGGGCTGTTGTCACTCACTGCTCTGTCCAGCTTTCACTTTTGGTGCTTCTCAAATTCTTAAACAGCTGAAATTCAAGGAGGAATCCCGCCGAAGAGCTGTTCCATTGTCAAAGATCCTTCAAATTTTGCCAAGGACAGAGTCCCTCCTTGTGAGAATTTTGTGTGTATCCTCAGGGGGCATAAAGTACCCAAAATTCTTTGCACACAATTTGACAAAATTGAAGGCAGGACTGCTTCAGTGATGTACACCAGGGTACCTGCTGGCCTGTTCCAATGTGTGCTTACCAAATGCTGGGAAGGAGTCTTGCATAGTCTCTGTAGGACCCTACTTGGAAGGACCTGTCCTACCAAGGAAGCATCCTTGACTTTGAGAAGCACCATGGATTTCCTCCTCACCCATGATGTGGAGGAACATCTGCACCTCCTTTATTGTCCACAGAATGGAGTTTGCACACCAACATTTGGCACACCCACATCTTAATAACAAAAATAGAACAGGCTGCAGTGAGAGTCTCTCTTGATGGGATATTTAAAGACAGCAGGTTCGTGTATTGAGTCCTTCTCAGCTAAGAGCAGGGATGTCGTTCTGCTGGAGCACACTGGAATGATGCTTCAACATGTTTTTTTCCCCAAGTGAGGATTTGAATATTCATAGACCACATAATGTGGTTGAAATTCATACATGTCATCACGAAAAATGTGTGTCATCCAAGAGAGACAAAAAATAATAATAGAATGGTCAGAGTTGTCGTACTGAAATTCAAGGTGTGTTGACTGATTCACATCGTCAACTCACGTGTAACTGGTCTCAGCACTAACTAATTAAAGAAGATACCGGTGGTACAGAAGCCAAATTCTGAACAAATAAAATCACGTGGACCAGAGCATCAGAAGTAGGTAGGGCTCAGGATAATTTGAGTGTTTTAAGTAGCAAGAGTAATGACAAACTACAGGTAAGTTTGAAACCGGTATTACTTTTGAGTTTGTATGAAGTGAGAATAAGAAACATATACAATAAAAATATAAAAAAATATGTCAAATATGATCCAATATGACCTCACTAAAAACTCCTTGCTGGTGAAACTCCATGGCTCACACACGGCAGTTTCTTCGTCCGGTCTCTCCTCGAATATCCGCCGCTGGACAACAGCAAGTCTCTCCACAGATGAAGAGTTGTATCCTCAACCCAAACAGAATATCAAGCTCTCACAGCACAATTCTCCGCAAAATATCAAGCTTTTCAGCACAGTCCACCGAGAGATTAGCACTAGCACTCCACCACATGCCTGGCTTTGACCTCTTGCGCAGTGAAACGGAAACGTCTGGAAACGAACGTACTAGACAGGCTCTGATTGGACGCAAGGTACTGCAGTATTTTTGTGTGTTTTACATAAATTTCACACTGAAGATCTAGTGACATGGGTTACACATGCATTGAGTAACATTAACAGTAAATGTTCCACCTTAAAAGTTGCTGGTAGCTGCCAGCAGTTGGCCCAGTGAATTAAATTATTCTTTCTCAGTCCAGAGCTGAGGCAGTCCAGTAAGAGGCAGCGAACATTCTTTCATTTTATAGTTATAGTTTACTAATGTATGTAAGACTTGCCACAGTATGAGCAGTGGTTACACAAGCCTCAAAACCAGCCACAGCTCAGCCCTGACCAAGAGAGATTGTCCTTTATTAGCCAATCAATGGACTGCAGTGTTTCTAGCTCCACATTTTAGTAAAAAATCTGCGTGCTAGGTTCTCCAAAAGAGGGGTCCCAAAAATGAGGAAGCTATGAAATGGTTACGTTGGTACCATCCACAGCTTTTCATAATGGAAACTGAACTGAACTTAACTGGGCTGCTTGGTGGAAACGGGAACTGCCCATTGGTTCGACCTCCCATTGATTCGACTGGGCCGTAGGTCGAACTAACGGGACCTCCCATAAGTCCGACTAGGTCGGACCAATAGGAAGTCGAACCAATGGGAGGTCCCGTTAGTTCGACCCGTCTTCGCCTGCACACCCTCTCCAGGCTTCTTCTGTTTTCTACTGCGCTGATTTTCTGTGTCAGATCGCGCACTACAACCATCAGCAGACCCGCATTAAAGCACCATGGGCAATGCATCAACAGTCACTGCAGTTTTGTTTTGACTGTAGTAACACTTTTAATATTAAAGAAATTTACATACAGATATTGCATAAAATATGTTGCACAGGGTAAATGCTTGGTGGTAGCGTAGCTGTTTTCTGAATCAAGTAACTTCTTAGTAGTTAACCTCTTTTATTGATCACTTAGCGCGGTAGCGTCCACACGAGCTACATTTCCAAAATCATTTAAACGAGGCGGGGATTTCTGTTATGTTCTGAACAACCCCCACTCCGAAATTGATTTTCAAGTCCATATCAGTTTCCTGCATCAAACACTGCCGCCCGCTCTCCGGCCGCACTCGCACAATTCTGAAAATCGTTGTACTACAAAAGCTTGAAATGAACATTCAACTCATTGTTTTTAATTGAAAATATGTCACTGTCTTCATTTATTATGTATAATTTCACCAGCAGCAAACACATTTAAAGGAGACGCTTGTCAAGTCTTTGTACGCGCGCTGTCCGTGGTGCTGAAATCCCCGCTCCTGCTTACAGCTGACTTGAAAATCAATTTCGGAGTGGGGGTCGTTCAGAACATAACAGAAATCCCCGCCTCATTTAAATGATTTTGGAAATGTAGCTTGTGTGGACGCTACCACGCTAAGTGATCAATAAAAGAGCTTAACTACTGAGAAGTTACTTGATTCAGAAAACAGCGACGCTACCACCAAGCTACTGAGAAATGTAGTGAAACTACCAACGTCCGCTACTGTAGTGACGCTACTGCCCAACACTGTAAATAATCACAGTATCACAGCGATACCGCAGTGCCTTTACTTTATGAAGTTATCGAAAAAACGCCGCACTTTACGGCTGGATTAAAAACTTTGTGGAAAGGTTATAATCGCCCCAAGCTCATCTTTAAACAACCAACACATAAGCTACTGAGCACAATTTAACCCATTAAGTTCCGTTGCTTGGTTTTAGAGATATTCTGCAAAATATGAAAGCTGCCGCTTTGAGTTCTGAGGCTTAACTGATTTTTTATTATTTTAAAAACCAATCTTGCTGTCGGGAATTAGGCTATGTGTCACTACAGTAATATAAACTCTCAATAGATCAGATTGCTGGTTGCCAATAATATGTAACAGCCTGTAGATACGGTGCATGCCTTTCACTCCCGCGGCCGAATGGAGGTGAACAGTCAGAACGGACAGTCGGACTTATGGGACCTCCCATTAGTACGAACAGATCAGACAGGTCGAACCAATGGGAGGTCGAACCAATGGGAGGTCGAACTAATGGGAGGTCGAACCAATGACATGGAAACGGGGCTTTCTCCACTGCGACCTGGTTGCAGTAAGCATGTGGTATGCTCCAACATGCTGTTCTCTTTTCTGCCACCAGGAGTTGCAAAGATCTGTGATTACACACAGGTTTTAGATATTAAGCCGACCTGAGATTTACACATACACTCGAGCAGTGTTGTAGTCAAGACCACCTAAACTGAGACCAGTTCAAGACCAAGACCAAACCACTGCACATCCAATGCTACAGTGAGACACTTAGAACAAATTGTGAAGCACATAGCCACTCCTTAAATTGACCTGAAATATCAAGCTCTTCATAAAATCACCCAAAGACAACAGATTAAGATTCCTCTTAATTCACCTCTTTTACTGCAAGACTGTATCTGTGCATGTATTGAGTGAACCATGAGAAATGTCTTGGATGAAATAATCAATCATTGTTATGGCTGGCAGCGAACCCATGAGCAGAACACAGAGACAGGAGACAGGATCAATAAACTTTTTAATAAACAAGTTAGTTTGTTAAAAAGGGAAGTACTTGGCCGAGAGGCAGGCTGAGATGCTGTAGTGACTGGGCCAGGTTTGAAAGGATAATAGGGCTTAGCTGGGGTATGAGCTAAAGCAGTGTGGAAAGCATGGGGACGTTGGATCAGCAGCCAGTTTAGGACTTGGTGTGGGATCCAGTTAGGAAGGCTGGGGGAGCACAGTCCAGGGAGCAGGGCTCAAGACAGAGCCAACCAAGAGGGTGGACAAAGCAGGAGGGAGTGAGGACAGGAGCAGGAATTAGCCTGAGGACTATGGGTAGAGGAAAACAGGAGTTACAACTCTGCAAACACAAGGTTGCAAAATCTACCTGAGCAGATTGATAGGTGACTGATTAAGCAGAGTGTTGACTATGGAACCAGGTATTTGAAGCAGTGCACAGTGGTGATGATGGTTGGCAGCTGGTGGTCTGGTTCCCACACACCTGACTCCACTCGAGTTATTAAGAACACACAGGAAGGAAAGGGAGGGGGAGAGAAGCTGCCAGCTAGATACAAGTGGAGAGCCTGACAGGCAATGCATAGGTGAATTTTATATATGTAATTTTCATTTGTTCTCTATGTGCAAACAAATACAAACAAACACTAAAGAACTGAAGTAACTTAACCATCTTTATCTAACACATGGCAGGAGGCATTGGCCCTCATTTATCAAATAAACGTACAGCAGAAAACTGTGCGCGTGACCATGTCCATGCAAGGCTTGGCATTTATCAATTTGGACGTGGTAGCCAAGTGGCCGGAGGGGACACACGACTCATTAATATTCCATAACAGTAATAATAATAACAATAAATCTAAACAAAGTAGGCTATTAAATGACTAACATTTTGGTATGGTTCTTGTTCTTTGTGACAAAAGTTATCCCCTCAATTCCTTATTTATAACCCCGCTGACCACATTTCCTTGACCTAAACGTAAAGAATTGTGACTTGAGCAACTACCAGGCATAGGCTATTAGGTTATGGCAATGCCGTTGACTGCTTCCGTGTTCTTCTTCCAGACAGCGTTTTTATGGGCTCCTTTAATGCCAGTTTTTAAACTTCCAAAAAGCATGTCTTTATTTACCTCCACCTCAGACATGAGGGTGTCGGATTTCCAGCTCGGGAAAGTTTCTCTTCTTTGTAATGTTTCTCCTCTCCATGTTGTGACCTCAAAGGGCGAGGCCTCTGAACCACGAATATTTAAGGGCGTGACATGCTAATGACGATCGATTTCAGCCGCTGCATTTATCAAGGCCTGATCATTCGTACGCTGGGATTGGTCAGATATGAACGTTTCATAAAACACACGTGTGTCCTATCGTAAGATGAATCCTGCGCTCAGATCTGCACCCGTTTCCACGCAAGATTGATAAATATGGGCCACTATGTTTTTTGGTTGTCCGTCCATCCTTCCATCCCATTCTTGTGAACATGATATCTCAAGAATGCCATATGTATTTCCTTAAATTTCGCACAAATGCCCACTTGGACTCAAGGATGAACTGATAAGATTTTGGTGGTCATAGATCAAAGGTCAAGGTCACTGTGAACTTGTCTCTCACTGAACGCAATATTTCAAGTACATTTTGAAATTTTGCACAAATGTTCATGGATGCAACAAACTTAATTAATTAATGCATTTTACTTTTTAAAATAAAAAGGCTGCAGAGCATTTGTTATTAAATAGTATGTAGCTATATACTGTTTCTATTGAAATATTACAGTATGCAATCACTGGATTCTACACTGACGTAAATATCCTACAAAAGATTAGTGTATGCATCCGCAGAGGGATACAATCTGACCGGTTTGAAAGCCTGGGTATGGAAGCATTTTGGCTGGAAGGTTGAAGGTAAAGGGGAGACAAGAGCTAGATGGTATGCAAATAAATTAATTTGTTAATTTAATTATGAATTGCTGCAAATACAGTATGCTATGTTTTAAAAGCAGCAAATAGTCACACAGTGAGAAAAATAAATCATGTATAGAAATCAAAAAATTTGATGCATCGTGATGCATTGATAATCATTTATCAAATTATTGCCCTCTGAATCATAATGATAATCAAATCATATCTATCTATATGAGGTGCCTGGAAATTCCCACACCTATTGCAAATATTACAGCTCTTCTCTCCTTTATTTATTAGTCATAAAGTGACCTTCATTAAGAACAGTTAGCATCACTGACAGTTCTATTTCATATTGCAATTCAGAAAATCTTGACTGGTCTTGGTGCTTTGCTCAGGGCAGGATTGTTGGGGGAGCAGGGGGGCTGTGCAGCTAACTTACTGGTAAATAGCACTCTCGCACAGCAGGCTACTGTACAGTGTCATATTGGATCACCCCAGAGACTCAAACTGCATTTTGCAACAAACCTGGGGGCTGAATATAAAGGTTGATCTTTTGCCCAACACCCTGCTCTACAAATAAACTTGCCTTGCCTGTCTATTTTTTGTCTCCATAATGATGTGTTATTGTAGATGCGACATATCCTCAAAAGCTGCTTTTTCCCAATAATATGGATAGTGCCTAAAAATAATAGCTTCATAATTGAAATCAAGATGCCCAGTCCTACCGAGGGCTCCATATCTGATTAGCTGCTGTTGACCTCCCTGCAGAGTTTATGTAAACGTATTTGTCATCCACTTTGTTCACGCACAACTGCAGCACTACAAGCTGAACTGTATACTGCCATTTTAGCAAGAAAGGTGAATTGATCCAGTTATAATTCCCTCTCTCCTTCCCTCCTATCTTTTTTGTTTCCTTTTCTCCTTATCCCTTATTTTATTTCCTTTTCCCCACTTCCCCTTTTGCTTTATTTCTTACCGGTCCTTCTTACCATCATTCCTTTATTCTGTCATCCTCTGTCATCCATTACACACCAACTTCCAAAGCAAACACACACACACACACACACCCCTCCAGCATTTTATGTACTGTCCTTGCCAACTGTGTGAGGAGGATGAGTGCAGAGATACCCAGAGGCATTCTGCACTGAGCTTCTTTGTCTTTGTGTCGTACCATAAATTAACTTGTGTGTCTAATTCACTAGTGGTCCATTTGATTGGATAGCACATGTGTAGAGATGGTGGGTGGAGGCCAGCATCAGCCTATCCCAGAGCAGCATACCCCTCAGGCTGTCAGCGAGTAGCATTGCCATAGTGATGTCATCCTCAAGCTGTGAGCCCGCCTCCGTCGGACAAAGCATACTGATTACTGGAAGAGAGGAGAGAGAGGAGTGATGATGAATCTGATGATGAGGATACAAGCCGTGGGCAAACTGATAGCAGATTTTCATTCCGCCTCACCGATCAGCTTTCAAACACATTCTGCCAGGAATTCCTCTGACGTGACTTCAGCTCATCTGGCTGGCTGTTGTTTTCTATTGAAATCACTGATTTGTTGATCAGACCGGTACCATGCAAAGACATTTTGCAGGGCAGGTGCTTGAGCACCACCTGGAGTCTAACTTAGCAGGTGCCTGGATCTGACTGAGATAATTGATGATAATAATAATAATAATAATAATAATAGTAATGATGATGATGATGATAATGATAAAACAATTATAATACTACTAATAATAATAATCAGCAATGAAAAGCAGGGTTGGGTTCGGCCCACTTGACATGCTCCTGTGTTGTGCTATTGCCTATTCAAGTGCTGGAATTTGTTATTTACGTGACAATGCCTGAATAGCACACAGGCTGAACACATGCTGCTGTGCGAGCACCGTGTTTGACTATGCGTAACAGCAGTCTTTTGATGGTCATTTACACACTGTCCATGACAATAACTTTGCCAGGTAAAAAACTGCGTCGGGCTCGGGTCCGGTTCGGACTTAAAAATCAGAAAGTCTGTCGGATTCGGGCTGGGCTCGGTTATAATTGTCTCAGACTCGGATCAGAGTCGGGTTGGGTCAGGAAAATAAAGCCCAAGCCGCGCTCCAAACAAAACAGTTAGGTAACAAACAAACGTCATTTCTAGCAGACAGGGTTGCTTTTATTAGTGTTAGTCAATCAAGTTTGAAGTCCTCAAATTTGCAACTGGAATCGATCTCAAGTCAAGTAATCTGAGTTAAACTGGAGGGAATGATAAGTCTATTTTATGAAGTCAGTTTTGCTTATTTAAACTCTTAAGAACAAGGTCAGATTTTTTTCTCTATTCCCACAATTTTGAAATTCTACTGAAACAACCCTTCCCAGCACTGTGGGAAATAATTAGAAATTGTGACTTTCATAATTGATAATCTCAGAAATTTCCTTTTTCCCATGTGACCTTAATAAAAAGTTATATAGTAGCACAGTTTTAATGAATTATCCGTATAATTAACAATGATAACAATCATCATCATCATCATCATGAATCATCATCATAGTAATAATGGTAATAAAAGTAATAAGAATTAATTATCTTTGTCCTTATTTTAGGATTGATTTTGCTGACACATTTGTTTTGTTGATGTTTAGGAGCTAGGCCTTTAGGTTTGACTAGAAATTTGAGGTTGAACCTAAAAATTTAATTTGTATAACTAATTTTTTTGTGTGATAAACCATATCAATGATTTGGCCAGCCATGTGGTAAAGCTGTTACCATGACAAATTCATACACACAGACATGAGTACGCTGCTCTGATGGTGTCATGATGGTTTTTATAAATGGGCTCCTACTGCATGTCTAAGCAGAAGGGCTCATCTGGTAATCTCTGGTGACTTGTTTCTGCCATTGCTTTGTCATCATTGCCCAGATGGCACTCATGTCAAATGGTCCAGTGGGAACGCACTGTGTGTGTGCATGTGCTTAGGGCTATTCATGAGGTATGTGGTTAGGGTTACAGAGGTTAAGGGGAGCTAATTTCATGGCTTTTTATTTGTGCTTGTCTCAGGAGAGGAGCTCTCTATAAGCATTATCATTTCCAGCTGGTTCTAATGGGACAGACGGGATGGGACGGACACAGGCACACACACAAACAAATACCATTCAGGGCCCCTCATCAAAATAGTCTCCCATTTGATTATCTACCTCTTTTTTTTTTAAATGCTCATTTACATAGCTTTCATACATATATGTATATTGTACTGTGATGGTATTGTTGTATTTTTCTTTGCAATACTTCTGTCATATGTAACATGGACATTTATAGTCTCTTTCAAATGTCTTGTCTCTCCTCCTTTTAAATTTATAGCTCTTCCCTATCCTATATGTTAATGCTCAAGTATAAAAAGATATTTTATACAATAAAACTCTTTTCCAACTTTGTCAAGAGTTTGCATTTGTCCCTTTCCTGACTTTTAGTGCTGAAACACAAGTTACATGAAATCACTAAAGGGTTCACTTCCTGATTTTGTCATAGTGGACAATAATGTCCCCACACTGGATTTATAAAGACTACAAAACAATACGAGCTGTTGAATCATAATTTATGACTGCAACAGTTCAGATCTTTGTTATTTTAGAATAAGGTAAAAGAAAATAGTTTCAGTCAGAGAGTATAAACCCCAAACTTTCCAGGCTCACAAAGTGGAACTATAGAGACCCATCCTTGACCTTTTCTCTTCAGTTTTTCACTCTTTTGTTTCACTGTTGTTCAGCCGTTGTCCACCATTCAGATTGTTGGTGTCCCTACAACCCCTATCATCTACGTGTCAAAGTGTGAATGTTTATCTGATGAGCAGGTGACACCTTGTATGGTATCCTCTGCCACTATTGTATGAATAGGGTACTCATGTTGTAAAGCACCTTCAGTGGTGGCAAAGACTACAGAAGGGCTATTTTAATGCAGTTCATTGACCATTGCTGATATTCTTCTTGAGAGGATTATCTAAGTGGGCAGATTGAATGAAACTTTCCAAGTGCATTCAGAGTCTCAGAGGATAAACCCTTGCAGAGACACTGTGTGGTTCCATCCTAAGGTCAAAATGTCAGAATTACATACCTGATATCTCATGTCAGAATGACATTTACTTTGTGCACTAATGCTTAAAAGAGAAAAAAAAAAAAGTTTTGATTTCAATGACCCTTACACCATTTCCCAGCAGTCCTTGAGACTTTCTATCTTGTTTCTAATTTTTCTTTTCTGTTCCATAGGTGCATCTAAGGTCAGCAGAGCGTCTTCGAGACTTGTGCTGTGCCAACAGGGGTACTTTCATCAAGGTAGGCCAGCACCTTGGTGCTCTGGACTACCTGCTGCCTGAGGAGTACACATCTACATTGAAGGTACTCCACAGCCGAGCTCCTCAGAGCAGCATGGAGGAGATTCAGCAGGTCATCAGAGAAGACCTCGGCAAGGAGGTAAGTTAGAATGGAATGGGTTTGTAACAGAATGGTAATAGGTGTGATTCTGTTATTACTCAAGTGAGCACAAAACAGTTTGTAGGTAATCTTTACCCCTAAATAATAACAGTGATAATCTGTCTAAATCAGAGGTCTTCAACAGGGGTTCTGCGACCCCAGAGGGGTCATGACATTTTTGGTTGATTAGAATTTTTTTTTATATATATACAGTTTTGGTTTCATGTAGCAGCATTCTGCAGCCTCTCTCCTGCTCTCTGCATGTCAGGGCTGACCTTCTCCTCACAGCACACTTACTTACTTATGGCAGTCCATCGACTTCGATGATGACATTGCTCCAAAAATTAAGTTTTGGTTATTGGGGTGCTTTCCGCCTATGCATAGCCATGTGGCTGTGCAGGCCGATGCGAGATCCGCAGATTTTGCCACAAGACAGGCTATCCAGCACCAGCAGGGGGAGGCCCTGCGGCACGTTGTTGCCTCTGTGCATGCCGTTGAATCCTCCTCTCTGTGTCTTGCTCCTGAAGATGAGCTATTCCCTGTTGGCAGGTGGCACGCCAGGTGTTGCGGGCAGCCGCAAGGGGCTCAAGTGTGGGTGGACTGATGTTGCATTTCTTCAGGAGAATTTTGAGGTGATCCTTGAAGCGCTTCTTTTGGCCTCCAGCAGACCTGTGGCCTTCTAAAAGCTGGCCATAAAAGATCTGTCTGGGAAGGCAGTGGGCAGGCATAGGGATCACATGCCCAACCCAGTGGAGATGTTTGCGCGCAAGGAATACTGCAATACTGGGTGTGTGGGTCCGTTCATAAATGTCCACATATGGCACCCTGTCTTCCCAGGAGACACCCAGGATCCTCTGCAGGCAGCGGATATGGAAGGCCTCTATAGTTCTTATGTGCCTCTAGTAGGGGGTCCAGGTTTCCGAGCCGTAGACTCGGAACACGGCAGACTGCCCTGATTTGGTGGAAATGGTAAGATTCTTGTTCTGGAATACCCTGGACTTGAGCCTTCCAAAAGCTGCTGAGGCTGAGCTGATGCGCACCTGGACTTCCTCGTCGATGTTGCACGAAGGAGACAGGGTGCTACCAACACAGCACACACACACACACACACACACACACACACACACACACACACGCACACACACACACACACCCACACGCGCACACACACACACACACACACACACACAAACAGAGCTGGCCCAAGGCATAATCAAACTAAGCACCTGCTTAGGGCCCCGTGACCACTAGGGGACCCCCAAGAGCAATTCACTTAAAAAGAGAAAAAAAAAAAGTGATTATTTTTTTCCATGTGTTAGTGATGATGATTCATATATTATCAAATGAACGCTCTTGTACAAAAAGACAATATTATGTTAACAGAGTGTTTCCTACTGCCTCACTGCTCTAAATATCAGAGCTCCGCTAGAATTGTGTGCATCCAGCCATGCAGTGTGCACTGCGCATCCATGAAGCTAGGAGCAGGTGGAAGGCCAAATAATGTCGCAAAAAAGGACATACCCTTAAGGGCATGATGAAGATGATGATGAAGTCGCCCATAGGACCCTATTATAATCGCGCTGTTTATTAGAGCCTGAGCGACGACAAAGTCGTCTGTGAGAACCATATTGTAATCGCACTGTTTATTAGGGCCCGAGCGACGACGAAGTCATCCGCGGAGGACCCTAAAGAAATTGTGCTGTTTATTATTATTAGGGCCCGAGCGACGACGAAGTCGTCCACGTAGGACCCTATTGTAATCGCGCTATTTATTAGTATTATTATTAGTATTAGTATTATTAGTTTTTAAATGTCTTAACGGTCTTGGGCCATCTTATTTATCTGACCTGCTTTTATCATATCAACCCTCGCAGATCCTGAGGTCCTCCCGCACCGGCCTTTTAATTGTTCCAAAAGTGAGAACGAAAACCCACAGGGAGGCTGCATTCAGCTATTATGGCCCTCACTCATGGAACAGCCTACCGGAGAGCATCAGGACTGCAGAGACTGTTGATGTTTTTAAAAGGAGGCTCAAGACTCACCTTTTTAATTTAGCTTTTAACTGATTTCTTTTACTCTTTTAATTTCTTATATTACATGTTATCTTAATTTCTAATGATTTTAAATGATTTATTTTTAATCTTTATGCATTTCATCATTATTAAGTTTCTAAATCTTTATTTATTTATTTATTTATTATCATTTTATCTCATACTTGTTTTATCTTATCATATTGCCTTTTAGTCTTTTCATTTTTAGCTCCAGTGTTTCCTCATGGGGGGCCTCCACACTGAGAGGTGTGTCTAGTGTGCCCACGGGAGCGTCGTCTTGGAGATCCCTCAGGTCCGGAGGACTGGGAGGCTCTGCACCATGTGTGGAGTCCACCCTAGTCTGTCTGGGTCGGGGTGATCTCTGTGGCAGTGCTCCCTGTGGCCGTGGGCTGTGGATGAGCTCCCCATAGGTGGTTCTTTCCTCACCTGGTTCCTCAGTGCCCAGCCATGTTATTGACTATATTGACTGTGTGTGTGTGTGTGTGTGTGTGTGTTGGGGGAGCATACATTTTCATACATTTTTAATGTATGAAAAGTGCTATATCAATAAAGTTTGATTGATTGATTGATAGTAGGGCCCGAGCGACGATGAAGTCGTCTGCGGAGGACCCTATTGAAATCGCGCTGTTTATTCTTATTAGGGCCCGAGCGACGACGAAGTTGTCCGTGAGGACCCTATTGTAATCGTGCTGTTTATTATTATTATTTATTAGGGCCCGAGCGACGACGAAGTCGTCTGAGGTCCCGATTGAAATCACGCTGTTTATTATTATTATCATTATTATTCCAACATTTCGTGTCCCAATTTCGCCCCTTTCCCAAATTTGAAAATGCTTCTAACTTTCCACATTCGTCCGGCCACATCTGAAATTCGATATTTTTGGGCGGTTGCCGAAATAGCGCCCCCTACAAATTTGCAAAATACCTTCCCCATTGGGGTTAGTTTGTCGTAAGCAAACGAAATTTGGTACACACATGTATCATACCCAGACGCACAAAAAAGTCTCTTGACATCATGGTAAAATCCCAACAGGAAGTCGGCCATTTTGTTTTGAATTTTTTCGTTACGGCGGTTTCCACAACTTAAATTTGAACAAACTCCTCTTAGGGATTTTGTCTGATCGACTTCAAAATGGCTACAGATCATCTACAGACCATGATGATCAAAAGTTGTGCTCTGCATGTCTGTAGGTCAAAGGGCGTGGCTGCTAAGGCACGACAAATCTAGGCGACGTTTCAGTTTCTCGCCATCGAATTTCAAACGGCTCTCACACCCACATACTTGATCGTAGCAGCTTCAAACTTGCTGGACATGATGATGGCTCCGCACTGAATTCCCCAGTATGTCAATATCCTACTTCACTCATAGCACCCCCAGTGGAAACAGGAAGTGACCAGTTTTTACTTTAACAAGTACTGATGCCACAAACTTGACCCCATCAACTTCATTCCACTTCTAATGCAAGCAGAAGAAGTTGGTAAAGCTACCTTATGAACGCTATGAAGCTACATCTAATGGCGTCCATGTGGCAGCGTGGCGACTATCGATCCCTCGCCACCAATTACGTTTGGCTTTTTGATGGCTTCAGCGACCTCATATCCTCATGAAAATTGATACACAGGTCAAGAATGGCAATCTCTTGCATCTGATAGGGGCATCCCCCATGGGGGGGACAGAATGCCTCTATAGCGCCCCCTTGAAATTTTCAAAAACCCCTCCCATAGGGTTTTTTTTTGGAGTTGGAACATGAGAATTATTACACATGTGTATGTTGTCCAGACGCACAAAAAAGTCTCCGGCACCAATGGTCTACTCCAAACAGGAAGTCGGCCATGTTGATTTTGACTTGTCATTTTGGCGTGATTTCCACTTGTTGTATTTTAACGAAGTAGTCCTAGGGATTTCATCCAATCGACTTCCAATTTTTTACAGATCATCCAGAGACCATGCTGATCAAATGTTGTGCTCTGCATGTGTGTAGGTCAAAGGGCGTGGCTGCTATGGCGCTGCCATTTTTGTTCCATCGCCATGCATATTCAAGCAGCTCTCTCTCCCACATAATTCATCCAAACTGCTTCAAAATTTCTGAACATGATTAGAGCCCCGCCCTCAACGCCTCCATATGCTCGAAGGCAATATTGCTCATGGCGCCCCCTTGTGGAAACAGGAAATGCCATCTTTTACACTGACAAACACCAACTACATTTTGTGGCCACATGACAATCAAGTTGATGAATCTCCACAATGACACACCTGTCCTGTCATGTTGCAGGCTGCTGCCGCCTCGGTGGTGAGTTTTCATCCTTCGCCACGGAAGATCAACTTGGTATAAATCCTTCATGCATTGTCCAATTTGCTCGAAATTTGACATGTGTGATGAGGGTCCACCCCTGAACGCACCTGGCCACATCTGGTTATGCTTGTAGCGCCACCTGGTGGATGAACGAAGCATTGCGTTTTTTTTTCGCTCCTGCCAGGTTTTTTCTCCCTTCTCGCTTCGTGCCACAGCCCCTGTGTGCCTCAGGCCCCGCGGTTGCATGGGGGAGCGAGTCCCGATCACAGCTGCTTGCAGCTTTAATTATTATTATTATTATTATTATTATTATTATTTTTCATGCAAATGAATTGCCTTTTTGGCAGGCTCAATGTTCCCGCAAACTCATGAAACTTTGCAGATATATCAGAGGATCTTCACAGGATTGATGCCAGTCCTGTCCTGAACACATTTACATGTCAATAATTAGAGATAAATATAGCGCCCCTTACTGGCAACAGGAAACGTCATGTTTTAGACTTTAATGCACATTTCCTACAGAATTGACCAGATCCACCTCAATCTTGGTCAAAAAAGTCATAAGACGTTGATGACGCTTTATTGTGGAAACTGTGGGTTTTCGTCGAAGGACATGGCCATGGCCTGGTGGTGAACTTTGATGTTTCGCCGTGATGATAAACGCCGTGTTGTAATTTGACTCCACGTGGGAATATCTTGCCAAAACTTCACACATATTATGACAGCCCAGCCCTGAACACATCTACAGAGGAATTTTGAATCATCACCATAGCGCCACCGACTGGCAACAGAAAGTTACTTTGTACATTCTTTGATGTCCCGCTTCTAGCAGGTTAATCAGACCCACCTCAAACTTGCTGGTCTAAAGCCTGATTTATGGTCGTGCGTTGAGTCGACGACGTCGCTACGTGGTTGCCGTGACGCCGTCGTGAACCCTTCGAACTTCTCCGTCACTCCGTTTCGTCGCGGTGCAATTCACCGCCAGAGCAGTAGGAGGCTTCGTTCCTTTGCTGAGTGGTTATCGTCATCTCTAGTTGATTCTTCGTTTAGCTTCCGGCTTTTCCGGTCACAGAGAAATGAACGCGAAGCACGGACAGACGGCTCTGGCCGTATCCGTATTGAACGTTGTGCACAATGGCATATATATAATGAGCCTTAACAACATCTACATGGCAATAGAAGATGTTTAAAGATGGCGGGGATGGCGGTGGAAATACGGAACCGGAAATGCGTTGCTACCAAGCAAACCAATCACAGCCGTGCCGGTCTGCGCTGGGTCTGCGTCGCCTCGACGCGTGGTTACATTTTTGGGGAGGTGCACGTCAGGCTACGCCGGGGGCTACGGCGAGCCTTCTGCGTAGCCCCGTACCCTACAACGTAGCGACCTCGTGGATTCAACGCACGACCATAAATCAGGCTTAAGTCCTTAGACCTTGATGATACTTAAAAATTAAGCTTTTGAGTTTTCATCAAACGCTGTCACCGTGCCACCACCTTGTTCATCATCAAACACGATGTTGTTTTGAAGGGACAAGAGATTCTTGAAAACTTACCAAACGTGGGATGCACATCACAGGTCTCAAGTCCTGCTGTCTGATATGATTTTTGTGCTTTGATGCACCAAGATGGCTCAACAGCACCCCCTAGAATATTTCAATTAACCAGCTCCCAAAGCTGGTTTGACCTGCATGTATGAAACTTGGTAGGCACCTGTCCGATTTGCATCACACATTCTGTGAAGTTTTCAGAGACTTTTTGATATATCATTGCTTTTTGGTGATATTGACCAATGAACTTTAGAGATCTCATCTCCTGCGTTCAAGGAGCGAACTCCCTTCCAGGCATCGATCTCCGACCTGCTCAAGATCCAGCCACACTGTCCGGCATAGTCACTGCGACTGACAGCCTGGTCACTCCGCCCGTTCCTCTCCTTCAAACATATCCGACTGGACAGTCGCTCGTCTAAAGCACGCTCTCAGCCAGCAAAACATCCCCTTCCACCACTCCGACAAGAAAGTGAAATTCTTCAACATGCTCACGGAGTCAGAGCGAAACTCCACACGCTCCCTCACCAAGCCTCCAGACAACTTCTGGGTTCCCAACGTCGCATCCGCAGCAACGTGGGTGACGTCACAATGCATCCCTCATCCAAGCGAGATCAGCCTACCACATCAGCCCTCTCTCAGGGCCAGGTTGTATCAATCCTGTTCAGACTCCCTTTGAGCAGTCCACTTCTCCTCTCAATTTTCCTCAGTTTTCACACAATTCCCGTGCACATGCATCCCTCCATCCCCACATCCTTTCTTCTTCTCTTATTCAGCCGTTCCTGTCCCACCTCCATCGGCCATTTCAGCTCCTCCCAGATCGGTACCAACCACCACAGCTGCACAGAATGCTCCCTTGACCACAATATACAGTGATCACAGCGGCACTGGCCAAAATCCATCCCTTCCCCCAACCCTGATGTAACGCCAGTGACAAGTTAACTCCTGGCAAGTCATGGTTGGCCCACCAGCACAGGAGCTGGTCAGGTCAGCTGAGCCGGTGGAGCCAATCAGGCCGCTTTACGTCACTCAGGGGCCGTCTCTTTTCCCCCGGTGACAGAAGAAAACGCACCTGGCTCACAGAGCACGCCAGCCAGGCAGCCGTCCACTACTCACGGTACGGTGCTACTCACACATCCACGACTACAGACAGATATACGGACACGAGAGGACTGAAGCAGAAAGCCGGAGCTTCACTGCAACAGTGGGAAGACAGTGACTAAAGAGGAAGCCGGACAAACTCTTATGTCACGTTCCAACTGAAGAAGAAGCTGGTGAGTGCAACTCATTCATGAAGATGCTAATGCTAAATGCTAGCGGGACGCCGCTAACGCTACCTAGCATTGCTAACATCGCTAGCTCTAAAGCTCTGATGCTAATTGATAATGCCCCGTCATTTAACAGTTACCTGCCTGTTCGGATGATGTGATGCTGTGCTGCTGCTGCTGCTGAAGAGGATGTGTGCTGGATTTGGACTTAACACTGGTCAGGCTTTTTAATCCTGATGATGATGATGAAGAGGAAGATAAAGATGAAGACAACACGGATGGCGAGCTACCCAGAAGAGTAAAGATGACTGAGCAGCTAAGACACACACAGGCCGCAAGCCTGGCTGATCCCCAGGTGGTGTGGTAGCACTAGCTTTAGTCTGGTCCCGTTATTTATGGGTTAACAGTAATTAATTCTGCAATACTACTATACTTGAATCAAGGTCTAAAGTCTTTATAAACCACTGCGTACAATTCTGCTTATGGTATTGGGAAATGTTGTGTGTACCTGAATGATTGTGTGTTGAAGAGTTGATTAACCTCAGCTAAGTCAAAGCTGCGTGGAGTACAATCTCCATTTTTGATAGCACTCTATGCTTTATCACATTGAACCTTTGTACATAGTTTCTTTTCTAAAGGCCTTTATTTTGGTTAATTATTTTGGGTATCAAGTATTACTACTGCACTTTGACGTTTCTGTGTATATATATATATATCTTTTGTCAATACACTTTACTCTCTTTGCAACTCAGTCGTTGTGTGCGTTGTTAATTCTCCATAGCTCCTGAGCCGAACCTCCTTTACATACTAGTCCACCACATACATTTTGGTATTTTCTTCTACCTATAAATTTAATCTGATTGTATCTTAAGTGCTACATAATTTTGGCGAGCTAGCCAGGAGCTGTGTTGAGAATTGATGAACATACATTTTTTTGGGGGTATAAATCAACAACTTAAATCATGGAAATCGTGTTGGAAGAGTCAATAAAAATCCCAGATTCGGTAGTAATAGTTGGTTTAACTAACACTGACAGAGACAAAGAAATTGAAATTTACCTTGAGCAATTTGGTTCGGTAAGTCGTGTTTTTGGTATTGATACTGCTGAATTTCCAAGACATGGTATTGTTGAGTTTACACATGGAACTGCAATGCAGTCTCTTGCACCTTTGTTACCGTTAGACTATATAAGTCCTACCACACCTGAGGTCACTTATAAGATATGCTCATTGGCCGGCATATACAGTCCCCTCGCATGCAGCAGCGCCACCAAGACCTACCTGGAGGAGCTGCAGGCCATCGCTAAACTAAGTGCAAAGCCATTTGAAGTGTTATTACAAGAGGAGCTAGTCAAAGTCTCTTCTTCCCTGACCTCAGAAAAAGAGCCTGAAGTGAAATCTGACCCACACGATGATCAAGTGCCCTTTACTACAACAGAGACAGTGAAGAAAGGCCCTGTTAAAGCATCTCCCGTTTCGTCCCCAATTGGAAAATCATCGCCCAGCCTGACCAGTGCTTTTGTTTCTTACCTTGCCCCTCCTGCCACTATTAAGCGTCAGCCCTTCCTGTCAAGTGAGGAAGTGCTAAATCCCCCTGAAATTCAGAAAGTGGTAGTAGAACACATTGTCAAGACCGACAGTGTTGTGTCCCATCTTCATGGTTCTTCTCGACTCCGGGCTTTTTCTGGAAAATCTCTACGGCCCAGTAATGAAGCTGATTATGAGACTTGGCGAACCAATGTAGATTTGTTTCTCACTGATCCCTCTGTGTCTGATTTGGATCGCTCTCGCAAGATTTTTGATAGTTTGCTGCCCCCTGCTGCCGACATTGTGAAGCATTTAGGGCCCCGAGCGCTACCAAATGCATATCTTGAACTTTTGAACTCAGCTTATGGCACAGTGGCTGATGGAGATGAGTGTTTTGCCAAGTTTCTGAGCACATTGCAAAATAATGGAGAAAAGCCTTCTGAGTATCTGCACCGCCTTCAAGTGGTGTTAAACACAGCTGTGAAACGAGGTGGTGTTTCTTTCACTGACTTGAATCGCCATCTCTTGAAACAATTTTGTCGAGGCTGTTGGGATAACGCTTTGATCAGTGATCTCCAGTTGGAGCAAAAGAAGGACAATCCTCCATCCTTTGCAGAGTTGCTTTTGTTGCTCCGTATTGAAGAGGATAAGCAAGTGGCTAAAGCTTCCCGTATGAAACATCACTTGGGTTCAGTAAGACCAACATCTCTTGCTTCAAAGTCACATGCGGCCTCCCATGTGCACAGTGCTTGCTCCTGTGCAGTGGTTGAGCAGTCCTCTGAAATTGAGCAGCTTAAGAAGATGGTGACGCAGATACAGAATCAACTTTCAACTTTGACCTCTTCTTTTGGTACAGGCTCTAGAAATACACCAATGAGCCATGCCAGGTCCACTGATTCAGCCACTTTTCGAAAGAGCCCAGGATACTCCGGAAAGCAGTTTAAAGCAAGCAGCAAGCCAAATTTTCAGCTTCGCCCTGGATATTGCTTTAACTGTGGAGAAGATGGCCACATTTCGTCTCACTGTGATCAACCATCCAACCCTTCTTTGGTTGCATTCAAAAAAACACAGCTGCAAGAGAAGCGTCGCCAACTTAAACCTCCTCCATCTTCTGGCGATTTAAACTAGAATCAGCTCCTGTGGAGGGACACTCAGGAGCTGGTGAAGAGGAACAGAGTCCCACTGCAAAGCGGGTACAGTTGAAACAAGCCAAAGCAAATAATCACCTGTCAGCACCCTCAAAAAGACTGGTGGGAACGAAGAGTACGGTGCAGGTTAAGATCTCCGGCAACCCAACAACCTGTCTACTGGACACGGGGTCTCAAGTCACAACCATTCCTTTGTCATATCATGCACAGTTTTTGGCAGATCAACCAATTAAGCCTTTAACCACCCTACTAGAAATAGAAGGAGCCAATGGACAAGAGGTACCGTATCTAGGGTGTGTAGAGCTGTGTGTGACATTCCCGAAGGAGTTTGTTGGGGCGGAGCTTGATGTCCCCACTCTTGCTTTAGTGGTCCCCAGTCACGGTGGAACCACAGGTGACCAAGTGTTAATTGGCACCAACACGCTTGATCTCCTTTATGCTGAGTATTGCCAGTGCAACCCCAGTTTTATCCCTGTACATCATGGTTATCGGGCTGTGTTGAAGATCATGGCATTGAGGCACCAGCATTCTCATGATGGAAACTTGGGGCTGATAAAGCTGCATGGACACAGCCCTGAAGTGATTCCAGCCTTTAGTACTGTGGTATTACAGGGTGTTATGAACAATAGAGGTCCCCATGCAGAGAAATGGGCCCTCATGGAACCCCCATCTGACTTTTCCTTACCTTGTGGTGTTTTGGTGACAAGTTGTCTTATTACTGTGTCTTCCAAGCATTCCAGTCGCCTTCCAGTGGTGGTGCACAATGAAACTGGGCGCGACATTATTCTTCCACCGAAGACTGTGTTGGCTGAATTGAGCGTGGTACAGAGCATCATTAAAACCCAGACTGATTCTGTTCAAAATAACCTGTCCAATCCCCCAGAATCCCCGCTACCTCCACGCTTTCAGTTTGATTTCACTGACTCACCTGTATCCGTTGAATGGAAAGAAAGGATAACCAAACTCCTCAACGCTATGCCTGAAGTCTTTGCACAGCATGATCTGGATTTTGGGAACACTGATAAAGTAAAACATCATATCAAACTGAATGACCAGACTCCCTTTAAACAGCGGGCGAGACCCATCCATCCGCATGATGTGGATGCAGTGCGCAAACACCTGCAAGAGCTGGCAGAGGCCGGGATTATCCGAGAGTCCGAATCCCCCTTCTCTTCACCGATTGTTGTCATTCGGAAGAAAGATAACTCTGTCCGCCTGTGCATTGACTACAGAAAGCTTAACATACAGACCATCAAAGATGCATACGCCCTTCCAAACATGGAAGAAGCTTTTCGTGCTCTGGCTGGTTCCAAATGGTTTTCTGTATTGGACCTTAAGTCTGGTTATTATCAAATTGAAATGGAAGAATCGGATAAAGAAAAAACTGCTTTTGTCTGCCCTTTAGGATTCTGGGAGTTTAACCGGATGCCCCAAGGCATTACCAACGCCCCTAGCACATTTCAACGCTTGATGGAGAAGTGTATGGAAGGTTTCAATCTGAAAGAGGTGCTAGTGTTCATAGATGACATCATCATCTTTTCTGACACTCTGGAGGAACATGAATCCCGCCTGCTTAAAGTGTTGCAGCGTCTGAAGGAATATGGTCTCAAGTTGTCCGTGGAAAAATGTAAATTCTTCCAAACTTCAGTAAGATATCTTGGCCATATTGTATCTGCTGACGGTGTTGAGACGGATCCTGATAAAATCCAAGCACTGAAGACCTGGCCACAACCCAGAACACTCAAAGAATTGAGATCATTCCTTGGTTTCTCTGGTTATTATCGGAGGTTTATTAAAGGTTACTCCCAGCTCGTTAAGCCTCTGAACGACCTCACTGCAGGATATCCACCCCTTCACAACCGAGGGAAGAAAACTGGTCAGTCTCCTCAGTACCACAACCCAAAGGAGCCCTTTGGATCTCGATGGACCCCCGCTTGTCAGCAAGCCTTTGAAACTCTCATTGAAACTCTTTCTACAGCCCCTGTTCTCGGATTTGCTAATCCTAAACTGTCTTACACCCTCCACACCGATGCTAGCACCACCGGATTGGGTGCTGCATTGTACCAGGAGCAGGAAGGAAAGCTACGAGCCATTGCTTTTGCGAGCCGAGGATTGACCCGCAGTGAATCAAAGTACCCAGCGCATAAGCTTGAGTTTTTGGCTCTGAAATGGGCAGTTACGGATAAATTCAGTGATTACTTGTATGGAGCTCAGTTCACAGTGGTCACTGATAGTAACCCCCTTACCTACATTCTGACTACAGCCAAGCTGGATGCTATAAGCTATCGATGGCTATCTGACCTTGCTACTTTCACTTTCAAGCTGCAGTATCGAGCCGGCAGCCAGAATGTAGATGCCGATGCTTTATCACGACGTCCTCATGGTGATCTGCTGAATGACTATTCTTCCCAAAAAGAAAGTGATCGAATCCGCCAGTTTGCCTTACAGCATCTGTCTGAGTCAGAAGTTGAAGCCATTTGTGAAGCATGTTGTTTGTAACACTATGACTGTGGATGAAAGTGGATCTCACAACTCACCCTTGGTTGAATCGCTTACATGTCATGCTGAAGCCATTCCAAGTGCCCTCCTTGAGGGAGGTGAGAGCGGGTTCCCTGTGATTCCTCATCTAACAGAAAGTGAGTTAAAGGAAAAGCAAAGAGCGGACCCCTGTATCCGGGAAGTTGTTCAGCAATTGGAATCAGGAGTGAGTCCATCACCTACCGTTCGAGCGGAACTTCCTGAGCTTCCTCTGTTGCTCCGGGAATGGAATCGCTTGGTTCTGAAAAATGACATTCTGTACAGATCACGACAACAAGGTTCAAGTACCACTCTTCAATTGGTGTTACCAGCAGAACTGAGAGGCCTGGTGTTACAAAGTCTCCATGATGACATGGGACATATGGGAGTGGAGCGTGTGCTTGATCTTGTACGAGCCCGATTTTTTTGGCCCAAAATGGCAGCTACAGTTGAACAGAAAATCCACACCTGCAATCGCTGTGTTCGGCGAAAGACCCCTCCCGAGAAAGCAGCTCCATTGGTCAACATACTTACCAGCCGTCCATTAGAGTTGGTGTGTATGGATTTTTTGTCTCTGGAACCCGATCGCAGCAATACAAAGGACATATTGGTAATAACTGATCATTTCACCAAGTATGCTGTGGCTATTCCGACTCCCAATCAAAAGGCTCGCACTGTTGCCAAAGCATTATGGGAAAGTTTCATCGTCCATTATGGCTTCCCAGAACGCCTTCACAGTGACCAAGGGCCGGATTTTGAATCCAAAACTATCAAGGAACTCTGTCAACTCGCTGGCATAAGGAAAGTCCAAACCACTCCATATTATCCAAGAGGAAATCATGTGGAACGTTTTAATCGAACACTGCTTCAGATGCTGGGAACCTTAAGTCACAAGGACAAAAGTCATTGGAAGGACTTTGTTAAGCCTTTAGTACATGCTTATAACTGTACCAAGAATGATACTACTGGTTTTAGCCCCTACGAGCTCATGTTTGGTCGACAGCCTCGTCTGCCAATAGATTTGGCTTTTGGTCTTCCCTCTGATGTTGCACAGCCCTCACATTCTCAATATGTCAAAGATCTCAAGAGCCATCTGGAGGAGAGTTACCAACTTGCCAGTGGAAATTCTGCTAAGAGCGCAGGCCGGAACAAGGCACGCTTTGACAAACGGATCACTGAATCTACACTCAATGTGGATGACCGGGTGCTTGTCAGAAATGTTCGGCTGCGAGGAAAGCACAAGTTGGCGGATAAGTGGGAGTCAGACATATATGTTGTTGTGAAACGGGCAGGAGAACTTCCAGTGTATACTGTAAAACCTGAACACCGAGATGGACCTTTACGCACAGTACACAGAGACCTGCTGCTTCCATGTGGGTTTTTGCCTAGCTCTGACCCTGAACTTCCTGGCACTGTCAATCTGCCTCGACGGCCACAAACCCGTAGCCAGTCAAGTCCCAGCAGTGACACACAGGTACAAGAGGATGTTAATTCTGATTCTGACTATGATATTCCTATTCCCCGAAAGCTGCAGAACACTCCATCTGCATTCATTAAAGTGTACGAGAAGAATCCAGTTCAGCAGTCTACGTGTGCAGATCCTCCAGCTCATGCAGTGACTTCCTCTCCCTTGCCACTCTCTGTTCATCCCTCTGAGAGTGATACAAGGGACGTGGTTGTCCCAGCTGTAGCGACCTCAGCTGACATCCCCGATGAGGTTGATCTTGGAGCTGGTGTTGAATCTGAACCTGCTTCATTCTCACACGCTAATTCCAATCTATCTCCTGATACTGCTTCACCTGGACAAGACAATGCTCTTAATATGGAACCTGGTTCTAACAAAGACAACTCACCTGAGCCTAACACTGTTTGTGATGTATCACCTGAAAGAAACTTACCTGATGTGCATGCTGTTGACCAGGATGTAAGTTCAGATGTGTTAACTGAAAGTAATCAACGTGATGATGTTCAAGAACCTCCGCCGGAAAGCAATCCGTTGCCTCCTGACCCACCTGTCAGATATCCCACGAGACAGAGGAAACCACCAGAGCGGTTCAAATACACCACCCTGGGAAATCCACTTGTTTCTGTAATTCAGTCATTGTTTCAAGGCCTAAGCAATGCTATCACCAGCTCTCTAGTGGATCCCAGTCCAGATGTGGTGATGTCCTCTGTGCCGATGTGGGCTGGCTTGGATGCTCCTGTAACTTCTCAGCCACAGGGAGGATGCAGCGGGACGTGCACCCCAACCCATATGTAACCCATATGTAACCACTTTTAAAGCACCTTTTCCTCCCACAGCTCCACCTATGGCCAGCCCCAGCCCTTTTCCCCCTTATCCCCCTCCACCCATCAGCTTCTCATTCACCACCGCCACCTTCCTTCCCCAGTATCGCCCACACTCAAAGAACAGATTCTTAATGGTAACTACATCGACCTCGCTCAATTAATCCAGCCACCCTCATGCCATTCTCACATCCCCAGAGAACTGCAAACCGTCTTTGGTCCCATTGAACTTAAACAGTCACTTCCCACTCGCTCCAAAGAACTGACAGCAGTTGAATTTGCCCTTGCTTTTTCCCTGTACCACAACATCATTTGCTCTGTCTTCCCCAACCGCAGGCCAGAGCTCGACGACATGTCCCTCATTCTCGATCTGGCTCTCCGTTTCGGTAGCAATGGTTTTTACACCTACCATGTGCTCTTCGCATCTCAAGTTGCTGGCCGTTTACAACAGTTCAACCAGGGAACTTACTGGGGAACCCTGGACACAGAAGTCTATTGCAGAGTTTTTGCAGCTCGCCCCTCTCTTACCTGCGTCCTGTGTGGCGCACCTTCCCATCCGTCCATAGCATGCTCCCTTACTGTCCAATGGCCTCACTCCCCAGCCCCAAGTAAGCGCAATCCTGCAGTCTTCTGCAGCCTGCCCCCTGCAGCCCCAAACCGGCAAACCCACAACCAACCACCACCCTTGGTCTCCTCCCCAAGGGCTTTGACAAAAGAGGGAGACCCGTCCTCTATCAGGGTGGGAGGATGGCATGTAACAATTTCAGCGACCTTGGATGCAATGCGTCCAGCTGCCGTTTCCTCCACACTTGCTCTTCTGTGGCGGAGCCCATGTTAGATCCATCTGCCCCCACAATCCCACTCAGCACAGCTCGTGTAAGTACCTCAACACACCCATCAACATAAACGCCCTAGACAGTGCTTTAAAGAATCACCTAGACTGATAGTTTGTCCACTTCCTTCACACAGACCACACACATACCCTGCCTCTGGAGTTTTGGCTCTTAATATTAGTGATCACTGTCCCATTGCCTGCAACAGAGACAATTACCCACATCTCAATCACAAATCATCACCTCAAGAAATTATGAGCACTTCAATCTTCAGGACTTTTTAAATGATTTACTGGTCTCTAATACAAATAATATTTTCTCCATTACTGATCCCTCCATGGCACTGGAAATCTTTTCACAATCCTTTAACATTACAGCTGACAGACATGCCCCTTTCAAAAAACATAGAATGAAAAACAGATACAGTCCTTGGTTTTCCCCACAACTCTCAGATGTAATACATAGCAGAGACTATGACAGAAAGCCTAGTCCAAGGCTTGATCCAGTGGCACCCCTGATGACTGGTTACACTTCAGACAACAAAGAAACATCTGCACCAGCATGATCAGGAAAGCCAAATCAAATTATTATCAGTCAACTCTCTCTGCCTGCGACAGCTCCACCAAATTTTGGAACACCATAGCTTCACTTAAAGTCCGTGTAAAGCAAATTCTGCTATTTTCTACTAAACACATTAAATAGGTCATAAAACTACTCCTCAAAATGTGTCAAAAAGCCTTTCAACCATTTACAATGGAATTGTGGAGCTAGGCTCCACAAACTGTGTTTCTAGGTTTCAATTTTCTGGATTTAATGGGCGGGCCTTAAATCATAGCCGCGTTACGTAACGGTGCTATCCCTGCTGCAAACACACCCCCTGAGGCTGTAGCAGTATAAATACACACTCTTGTACACTAGGTGGTGGTATGCACCTGGAAGTTGTTTGCGATCCGCCAATAAATTGAGAGAAGAAGAAGAAGAAGCAGCAGCAGCAGAAGAAGAAGAAGCAGTAGCATAGAAAACCAGCAATTTCACTATATACATATATATATCACATTTTTCACGCCACTTTATCACCGTGTAGACTAATGTGATGTTTGTAAAGTCTATAAACACAATAATTGAACAAACATTACTATTTCTGTGTGCACGTTTTGTAATTAACATAGTTATTATAGATTAGCTGGGCTAACCGTTAGCTGTTAGCCATTAGCCATTAGCAGTTAGCGGTGTCTGTAATAACTCAATAAACGGTCCGTGAAAAAAATATTTTTTCCAGCGGATAAGTTACAACATGATTGAGCTAGCAAAGCGGTTTTGTGTTGCTATGTGTGGTATTTATTCAGTTTTGGGAAATCACGATGTCTAGAAAGCATCAGTGACGGACAGCTAACAGCAGCAGCAAAGCTAACATCAGGACGTCATCTGTTAAAAGCCTCCCATTGTCAGATACGACATGAAACTACTCCAGTTAGCTCAATCATGTTGTAACTAAGACATCCGCTGGAAAAAATATTTTCAGTCAGTGGAGCCGAACCGACACTCTCCCTCCCTGGATTACATCCTCCCATCCGCCGGCTGTGCGGGGTTACGTATTTGTTCAGTACAAGGAGGCAGCTTCCCTCCCACGAGTGGGCGTGGACTGAATGGCTGCAGCCTGGAGTCATGAGACAAGAGAGGCTGCAGACATACCTCCGGACATGCCCCCAGTGTTTCACAGCAGAGAGAAGTGCTTGTTTTTCCATGATTTTGGGAGCTAATTTTATATACTTAGCAATTTTTTTAATCTTTTCAAATTTGGCTCAGTGATTAATGACACATATTTCTGTGATGTGACAAACTTATAACAGACATTTTTTGCTGCTTTACACGGACTTTAAGAATTCTTCACAGTCACACCTCCCACCTCAAATCAAACTAGTATCTGGTCATATTACTGATAGAACATCCATAGTTGAAGCTTTTAATCACCATTTCCTCTCCTCTGGTCTTTTATTTAATATGGCTGCATATCCCACTACGAACAGTTACCACGTCTGTCCAGCAGAGGAAGTCACCAATGCCTCTGCTGAGGGCACATTTTCCTTTAACCTGGTCAGTAGTGTAGATGTACACAAAGCTCGCCTTAGGTTAACATCATGCAAAAACACTGGTGCAGACAATCTTGACTCATATCTCCTCCGTCTAAGTGCCCCCTTCATCTGCTCTCATCTAGCTCATATTTTTAATCAAACCTTTTTAACAGGCAGGATTCCAGCTTCATGGAAAAGTGCCACAGTATTACCATTACACAAAAGTGGAGATGTCTGTGACCAACTACCGTCCAATATCTAAACTACCTCTCTTAGCGAAACTTCTTGAATCATTAGTTTATTTTTAAATACGCACCTTTATTGACTCTCTCAACCTACTACAGCCACAACAGTCTGGTTTTCACCCAGGTCACAGCACCATAACAGCTGCAGCTTCAGTTAGCGATAACATTGTCTCCTCCCTGGATAATAAACAATTTTGTGCGGCCCTCTTCATCGACCTCTCAAAAGCTTTTGATACTGTAGATCATAAAATCCTTCTCCATAAATTACAGTCCATAGGTCTCAATGAAGCCACAATTGATTGGTTCCACTCTTACCTTATAGAGAGAACTCAGAGTGTGGTCGCTGATGGTACCCAGTCAAGCCAACTAGTCATCTGAAACGGGTTGCCACAGGGGTCTATCCTCAGTCCATTGTTGTTCACGTTATACATAAATAATATGGTTATTCCTAATCAGTACTTCAATGTCCATTTTTTTGCTGATGATACTATTTTATATGCTGCGGGCTCCACTCCAGCCCAGGCTCTGAGTCATCTACAGTCTGCCTTTGATGATCTTCAACAATCACTCATTAATCACAGACTAGTTTTAAATGCAGAAAAGACCAAGTTCATGGTATTCTCTACCTCCACCAGTGACCCGGAATATCCTGCCATCAAAACTTTAAATGGCAGCCATATTACTCAGGTTGAGTCCTACAAATATCTCGGAATCACACTTGACAGTCGACATTCAAGACTCATATTCAACAGTTGACTCAAAAATTAATAATCAAGCTAGGCTTCCTGTATAGAATTAAAGGCTGTCTGTCTTCTTCCAGCCGTAAAACTATTGTGCAGTCAACCTTCATGTCTGTTCTGGACTGTGGTGACATTCTGCATTGTCATGCTGCTCCATCAACACTTCAGCAGTTAAACCCTGTGTATCATAGTGCATTATGGTTTATCACAAATGACGCATTTCGTACTCATCATTGTTCTCTGTATCAAACAGTTGGATGGACTTCCTTACAGACAAGAAGAAATATCCATCTCATGTTGTTTATTTTTAAAGCTCTACTGTTGCAGCTACCAAACTACCTCACATTTCTTCTCTCTTTCAAATCCAGTAACTACAGTACACAATCCAGTAACTACCTAACCTTAGATATCCCCTGCATGCGCACAAATGTTGGCAGATCTGGTTTCAGGTACTATGCACCTTTTAAATGGAATGAGTTACAATTGACCCTCAAACTTGAATCTCTTGTTCCTCTTGGAGTTTTTAAAAGTTTCTCTATCGGATGTTTTTCATGATTCATGTAATTGTTTTTATTAATTCCTTGTTGTGTTGTTCCTGCTTGTGTCTGTGTGTTTTTTTTGTCATGGATGTTGCTTTGTTCTCAGGTCTCTCTTGAAAAAGAGATCTTGATCTCAATGAGACTGCCTGATTAAATAAAGATTAAATAAAATAAATAAATAAAAACAAACTCCTAGAGAAGGAAGTCACAGAGAAATTCATGATCGGCCCATTTCCCAGTCCACCATTGCCCATATTCAGGATCAGTCCTATTGGCATAGCCACTAGGAAATATTCTGGAAAAAAGAGACTGATCATCGACTTCTCTTCTCCCCACGGCTCCACCGTCCCAAGCATTAATGGCCTCATTCCCAGCCCAGACTTCTCCATGCAGTACGCCACAATCGATCATCTCCCTCATCTGTCTTGCAGGCCAAGGAGCCTGGCTGGCAAAAGCCAATATCACAAGCGCTTTGAAAGTCCTTCCCATCCACCCAGACTACTGGCACCTCTTCACGCTACCCGCTTCACCCCCTTCTCTCGGTCTCAACACCCTCACCTCCACGTTCCATGAACTCAGAGTTCCCCTCTCCTCAGAAAAAACACAAGGCCCCTAAACATCTCTGGAGTTTCTGGGTATCATCCTTGATCGTTGCCCACGGAGAAAATCCACCTCAACTACGCCCATCCCCCAAGGCTGTTCCTTCTTGTCCCACTTACTCTCCATCAGCGCTTCCGTTCCATCACTGCATGACCACATCACTCTGGATGAAGCATGTAAGATGGAGCTGAAATTGTGGCATCAGTTCCTGTCCTCATGGAACGGCATCTCCTTCTTTTACGAAGACCACATCACCAAGGCTGAAGACATCCAGCTCTTCACAGACGCAGCCCCGTCTATCGGCTTTGGTGGCTTCTACGGCAGCAAGTGGTTTTCAGCCAAATGGTCACCGGAATTTGCATCCAGAACCCCTTCCTCCGCCATCTCTGAAATGTACCCAGTGGTCTCTGAAGCCATTCTTTGGGGGCACGAATGGTCAAAGACGACCATCGCCATCTACTCCGACAACACTGCAGTAGAAGACATCATTAACAAAAGATGGTCGCAGTGCCTACACATCATGCAGTCCATGTGGAGGCTCACCCTGGTCTCAGCCCAACACCAGTTTATCATCCAAGCCTCCCACATCCCAGGTCACAAAAATTCCATTGCTGACTCACTTTCTCGTCTCTCGTTTCAGAGATTCAGACAATTGACGCCATCCTCGGACCCTGATCCAACTCCAGTCCCACAATTTTCAGCCACCATCTTGAACTGACTTTGCAGCAAAAACACCTGGTCACCATCTCCCAAGACACTATGCTAAATAGCATCAATCCCCGCACTCTTTCCTCCTATCTCACCACCTGGAACTGCTTCAAAGCTTTCCACGCCTCCCTTAGCCTTTCATTCCCTTCATTCGACGTCCTTACCCTCTCCAACTTCATTATGAATGCCCATTCCATCCTCAAGATCAAATCCTCATCCATACAAGTCTACATCAGTGGAATCAATTTCATGGTGAAATTGTCCTCCGGGGCTCCATGTCCAGCCTTGACCCACTCCCACATTACCATGCTCATCAAAGGTCTACGAAAGACTGAACCACAATCTATACAGAAACGTTTGCCCCTCACTTCCGACCTCCTCACCTGCTTCATTCGTACACTCCGAGCAGGCTATCTGTCTCCACCTATAGTTCATATAAACACAAGAAGTTTGTGCTCTAGAAAAGGATCAACACTCAGTGAATACCCTCCTAAGCCCTATGATAAGCTATTATGGCAGGCTTAACTATACAGACCAATGAGCAGTGATAACTAACATGTCTTTGGGGTCATCGGGTGGGAACCTCCTTTCACCGGTGTTTCGTCTAGTTGGTCCCACGACACCTCCAGGAGGCTAGACAGTGATCTCTAGCGTCCCAGAGACACTCCCCTAATGCCAGGTCTCACTGCTCTCCACACCACAATAACCTCCTTAATCTTACTTACACATGAATTTCTCAGCCCAAACAGCACTGCCACCTTCAACAAACCCAGGCTCCGTACATGCAAGCTCCAGGCAGAAGCAATGCTGATACTACCTTTCCTAGCACATTTACCATACTCTTTTTCACACGCTACATAGCATAACTACAATATAAGCTAAAGTTAAAGGAGATAAATAGACTCACAAGATCAGCAAACACACTCACCTTGCTGCATGGCCTCAAACAAAATGGATTCAAATAGGCCACTCCCACACTTAAATAACCTTCCTCTTCTTTCTTACTTACACATGGCTTTCACAGCCCAAACAGCACTGCCACCTTCAACCAAACCCAAGCTCCGTACATGCGAGCTCCAAGCAGAAGTAGAGCTGATACAACCTTTCCTAGCACAATCACCATACTCTAATTCACACACTACATAGCATAACTACAATATAAGATAAAGTTAAAGGAGATAAATGAACTCACAAGATGAGCAAACACACTCACCTTGCAGCATGGTCTCAAACAAAAGGGATTCAAATAGGCCACTCCCACCCTTAAATACCCTTCCTCTTCCTGGATTTCCTCCTGAGAGGAAGTGGATCTCTCCACCAGATCTCAAGGAGTTATGTGCCCTGCTTAGTAGTTCCCCCTGCTAGCCCCCAACTGACATTATTTCTTCTGTAGTAGATGAGCTGGCTGATTCTTATGGCTTCATCTGACAATTCCTTCACTGTCTTCTTCAAACTCTGTCCCCTCACTCCAAGTTCCCCCAGGAGCGAGACAGCTGATCTTGCTATGAATCCCCTACACCCCACTTCCACGGGACAAATCCTAGTCTTCCATCCTCGCTGCTCAGCTTCTGCTCCTAAATCTGCATATCTAAGCTTTTTCCTTTCATAGGCTTCTTCCACTGAGTCTTCCCAAGAAACTGTCAGCTCAATGAAATAAACTATCCGTTGACTCAGTGACCACAACACTATGTCCGGCCTTTGCTTGGTACAAACTAGTTCCTGGGGAACAACAAGCTTTCCCCCTAAATCTACTTGCATTTCCCAATCACAAGCACCTACTAGGCGGCCACACCCCTGCCTCCTTACTAACTTATCCCTTCTGTATTTCTCTCCCTCATGGACAAACTGAATTGCTAAACTCCTATCCATAACACCTTCTGAATTCACCTGTCTTCGTTTGCCTTCGATGCCTGCAGCTAAACATTTCAACACCTGGTTATGTCGCCATGTATATCGGCCTTGAGACAAGCTAATCTTACAGCCTGACAAAATATGCTTTAAGGTTGCGGTACCTGAACACAATGGGCATGATGGGTCCTCATTTACCCACAGTTTTAGGTTCTGGGGGGTTGGTACCACATCGTATGTACCCCCTACCAGGAATCTAATACGATTCTCCGCCATACTCCACAGGTCCCTCCAACTAAGCTTCCTCTTCTCTACACTTTCCCAATTCAACCACTGTCCCTGTTTAGCCTGGGCCACAACCTTAGCACCCCTTACTATCTCCTCTTGTCTACGTATCTGTTCCACAACCAGCTTTCATTTATCTTTGAGACCTGCTGTATTCCATACCGGTTTGCCTGAGCCAAGCCCCAGGCCTCCCCGGCCAAATTGAACATTACCTACAATCTCTGCATGCCTAAGAGCTGCCTCTGCCTCCTGAACTGCCGTTCTTGGGTTCCACTTCCTCCCCTTGGTTGGATTTGGAACCACACTCCTGACTACCACGTCCTTACTCCCAGATAACAAGAGCTCTGTCCTGACCTTGGTACATTTAAATTCCTCTGTTAAACTAGATACTGGCAGCTGAATTATCCCTTTTCCATACAATGCAACACTACTTAGGCACCTAGGAACGCCCAACCACTTCCTAATATAGGAGCTAACCGGCCTTTCAAGTAGACAAAGTCCTAGAATCCATGTTTCTGTTGGCATTCTTCGGCTTTCTTTGCTGCTTAGAGTTCACGGCTTCTTCTATCGACTTCCAACCTTCCAGACACGCGACCATATCTGACATCACCTTTCATTCTCCCACCGCTCTCATCTTCCATCTCAAATGCAGCAAGACCAACCAATCCAGCCTTCCTCAACCCATTCACCTCTTTCGACTAGATTCATATTTAAGTCCTTAAGAACCCATACACGACTACATCAACTCAAGACTAGCGGGACAAGCTTCCCCTCAGGACCCTCCTTTCGTTTCAGAGACAGGCAGGTAGCCACTCGCTTTTGGTTTCACTACCACTTCCGCCAAATCCTGTCGAGATCAGGAATATCCCCGCAGCTATACTCGTGGCATTCATTTCCCATTGGAGCCGCCTATTCCGCCTCAAGACAGGGAATGTCCGACCACCTCATTAAAATTCTCGGTCGTTGGTCATCTCTTGCCTGCCTCACATATATATCCGTAGCAATCTGGGCGACCTCAGAAATGCCCACGCCACCCTTTGCTCAGGAAGCTCTCTTGGGGGCTCCGATCGTTCCTAAGAGAACTAAGAGACGGCTCCCCCACCCAGAGTCTCAACTTCCTGGTTCCAACCATCCAGCATCTGTCCATCCATCCATCCATCCATCCATCCATCCATCCATCCATCTTTCCTCCTCTCATACCTTCACACCTTCTCCCCATTATCCCTTCATCACTCAACCCCCATGCCTTCATCCCTCATCATGACTACTCATCATACAAAACATGTAATAAATCATTCTGGAAACACTATTGGTGTGGTCTTGTTAATGAATTGCCTATTAAATAGTAAATTAGTTAACTGTATACTCCAAATAAATAGATAAATAGAACAATGAATAAGTAAACGAACAAGCAAACAAACAAACAAATAAATAAATACAATGAAAATCCCTTTAATAATGACTGTATAAGAAATTTTCCCTCATCGTGTGAAATAATCCAGGTAATATTCAGACAAGAATGAACTGCTGTATCAAGGTTACATTTTCCTTCTCTTATGGGGCATTTTAGTTCAGTGTACACTATGAATATGCAATCACAGCCTTTGGGGCTGATTGTCGAATACTCAGCTGGCCTAGCAGCCTCTGATTCTCAATATCCAACACCTGATAAGGCATATTTTAATGCCAAAGGGAAAAGCAGCTCTCACACAGTCACAGACAAACAGGGGGTATATTTCTGTTTATTTAAATACATATAAAAAGTACTTGCACTGATAACTAATAATAACGAACGTGTAGAACATTTAGCCAAGAGGTAGCATCCAGTATTTTCCAGACAAGCCTCGGCTCATAACTGGGGGCATGCTGATAAGATGAATATGAGCTGCAGTCACAGTCACCTCAAATTGCCTCTCTGTAATTTAAAGCCACTTCGAAAGAATTTTCTCATGTACATGTTTTTTTTTTTTTTTTTTTTTTTTTCTTTTTAGGTGTTCATTCAGTAGATTTCTTCCTGCATCTGTGTGGGATGTCATTATCCTTGAATAGACAGTAATAATATAGCTTCTCCCTTTTGGAGTGGCAGGAGAAGAAGTGACACTGATGAGCCATGCCAGTAAGGGAAGCAGCTTCAGCATGATCTCCATTTGGCCTCTTTTTTAAAATGTGTATGCATTCTCATGTGTCTTTGATATTTTCAAATACAAGCAGTGAGTAGTACATTTACCATTTGTGTTGAGGTATGCATTCCCAACTGTGCATGGATTTGGAGAGATCTGCTGTACTTCTGGCTTTCATTCCTCCTCGACATTGAAACTGCTTCATGGCCAGCTGGTACAATATGTTGTCTTACGAAACAGAATCGGTGTCCAGGCTAAATGTGCAGGGATCACAGCTTGAAGGCTGGAAACACTGTTGTGTTTGTATGAATGTATTATTATTAGGGGTTCAAGCCCTTAGTGTACTTGGTTCAATCTCCCTGAAACTTGACACACTCCTTAATAGTCTAGGCTTTGACATGTGATATGAGTTTAAAGTTCAGCCCCTGCCGCATGTTTTACCGACATGCACGAAAAATCGATACATACTTGAATCATGCCCAGATGCACAAAAAAAAGTCTTTTAGACCCATAGCCTAAACCCAACACTAAGTCGGCCATTTTGGATTCTGTGGTCATTTTTGGTGTTTCCCATGTGTTTCCCATGTGTTGTCCTACAGATTTAATCTGATTGGCTTCAGACTTGGTTTTTCTGAGCCTGACAATGTTGTGATCAAAAGTTATAACAAGGTCTGCCCAATGTTAAATGGCACACCTACTGCAGAGAGTTGAATTTTGAGGTCTTGCAATGAAACATGAAAATTGCTATAACTTTGGTGTAATGGTCCGATCTCCACCAAACTTCACATGATTCGTATTAGTCCTGCCTGAAAACATTTATATGACCATATCTCCTGATACTCATAGCGCCATCTAATGGCAACAGGAAGTAGGTCTTATCAAACACTTATTGTTTACCTAAAATTAAAATGCTGTGGTCAATATTTGATTTAGAAAAACATGACATATCATTAGTGCAAGTGGTACAAAATGTGAAATATGTCATTACAGCAGTGTATCAAGCATATTCCAACTTATACCTGCATGCAGTGTCTGATTTTAAAAGAAATGAAGTGCCATGTCAGCCAACATCTTGCCAGCACCCCCGAGTTGTGTGAGAGTGCGAGGGCCCATTCATTGCTGCTTGCAACTTTAGTTATTAGGGGTTCAAGCCCGAAGGGCTGAAACACTTTTGTTTTTGTTTGTTTTTTGTTTCTTCTTACACATTTATTGTACATTGCAGTGTAATGTAAGCTTTTCAAGAACCTTGAAATATTCACCAGCATTTGTAATATTCAACTTACTAATAATATTCATACTAATTAAGCCATGGACCGCGGAATGCATCTGAACAAGGGGGGGCCATAATTTCAAGTCACGCGGATGGGGTGGAGGGGGCGGAGGGGGCATATGCATTGAAACAGACAATATTACTAATGTATTAAATAATGTTGCGGAGCACTTTTTTTTATTCCGACACCACACAGTCACATCTACAGTACACGCATGAACACGAACACATGCTTGCTGAGATTAACCCCTCTGATCCCACTCTAACATTCACACACAACAGGCCAAGCCTATTTACACATAAATGCACAGATGAGGCCACAGTGGAAGCTGGAGTAGTTTGATCATTTTGTTTTTTCTGTTTACTTGAAAAAATTCAGATATCAACGTTGATGTCTCTTCATTTTCCCTGATGCAGCCAGCGCAGGTGCCCGCCGTTAGCTCGTGACGCTCACGCATGACGTATTGATAAACAATGCACTTGATAGGCACACTAATATCAAATCAAAATGCAGCAGTCAGTGGGAGTTTTTATTGGCAGCAGTTGGTGAGAGTGAGTGAAGGTGTGTGGTAACTTGGCTCGTAAAAACACAGATAGGCTACAACTTAGGCTTTTATTCATATAAAATAGTTTGTCAGAGTAGAGCGCTGCGCGGGACTGTTTTCTTTATCCCGCTCCTGCCTGCTCCCGCTGAATTTCTGACCATTACCGAGCGCAACCGCAACGTGTGTGTTACGCTCCCGCCCGCTCCCGCAAAACTCTGAGAATTTATGCCCGCACAATAATAGAGATGCATTGATTTTGTGTCGTCTCCCGTCCTGCAGGAGAAAACACGTCATTTTATAGGCTATTAATAAAGAGATTCATGGGGTTGTTTGTTTTGTTCCCCTGGTCTGCATGTCTTTTGATGCACTGGTCAGGAATAGCGCTCCTATTTCGTTGTTTTCATTTAGTTTTTAATGAAATAAAGACTGTTTCATATTCTGTTCTCCTCCTCTGTATTTATTTATTTTTCTACCTTTATATAAACACACAGTGATTGAGGTTAAGGCAAGCCCGGCGCCAGGATGAAGTTACTGAGGGGGCGGTTAAAAATTACGAGGGAGCAAATCTTTATTATGCAATAGGTTCACAGTGAGTTATAAAGAGCGCGCAGCCGTGCGTAATAGTCGCGCGTAATGACAGCTCATTGCCGGTGAAACACAATAAACTGCATGTCTTCTTTCATGTTTGTCTCATGACAGATAGTGCTGACAGACAGACAGACAGACAGACAGGTGGAGCAAGTGGCAAATTGCTATGAAAGCTGGTTCAGGGCACATTTGTCCATTTATGAATAAATATGGAGTGGAAACACTCATGCATGTGCACTGAGTTCCTGTGTTGACATCCTGTCGCTAGGCTATATCATCTTCTTCTTCTTCTTCTTTTTCTTCTTCTTCTACTGTTTAATGGCGGTTGACAAACAGCGAATTGGCCCATTACCATCACCAACTGGTGGAGTGTGGATCAAAATGACTATTACTATTTGCGTTGGGTCACGCCAGGTCCCAATGCAGCCCCTCTATGTCAGAGTACAAAAGTTACCCGGGCCATGGCCCCCCCGGCACCGCGGTCTATGAATTAAGCTCATTCCCAGCTTTCCATCTATTCCTACTACTTCACCTTCTTCTTACACATTAAAACTAGCATTGCAGTGTAGTGTCAGCTTTTCAAGTACCTTGAAATATACAGCAGTATTGGTAATATTCAACTTGCCAATAATATTCATACTAATTAAGCTCATTCCCAGCTTTACATCTATTTATACTACTTCCTCTTATTCTTTCACATTAAAACCAGCATTGTAGCATAGCGTTAGCTTTTCAAGTACCGTGAAATACTATATTTACAGTATTGGTAACATACTGAGGGTTTTTTCAAACACTTTTTTAATTAAGCCATTAAAGCAAGAACCCAAAATGTTTCTGCAGTTGACCAATAGTCAACTGGGCATCTGTCTGATTGTCATAAAACCTGCTGATAATCTTTTATGCAGGTAACCTGAACTGTCAAAGGTCTTTATTCTACCGAGCTCTCAAGTTTTACATTTCCATGCTGGCTTGAACCCCGGTATTGCCGCTTGCGGCTATATTTAGGGGTTCATGCCCGAAGGGCGAAACCCTTTTGTTTTTGTGCTGTTTTATTATCATTATTATTATTATTATTATTATTGTTCAGAAATGTTTTCGCAAATTCCTGTGAGATGGTATATTGTAGCGACATGAAATTTTCACCAATGATTTGAAGCTGTGTGCAAATGCTGCTCAAGATATTAAATTGCCAATAGGCCAGATGGGCGCGCTATGATTAAGGTCAAGGAAAATTTGGTTTCGAAAGGCCACCACCCTCACACCGTATGTCAGATTGACTTGAAACTCGACACACATGGGCAGGTGAAGGAGTTCTATGAAAGCCTGACAAAAAAACCTCAAGGTCTCCCCCACTAGATTATCTGCTATATTGGATTTTTTGAAAAACACCATTCTTACATCTCCTCCTAAGGCGTAGGTCTGATTTGCACCAAATGTTCTGTGGATCATCATGGAATGCAGCTTTGTAAAATTTTATCACAGACTTTTTGATATGTCATTGCATTTTGGTGATATTGACCAATGAACTTTAGACAGAGCGTGGCTCAGCACATAAATGGATTTTACTCCATAACTGTTGAGCCAGTTGTCACAAAACTCATAGAATATGTCGACATCAGGATCTGAATCATATTGTGAGTTTGATTGAAATTGACCAATAGGGGGTGCCACACAAGCAAAAAGTGTATCTCATAATCGGCTGGAGATATTTATACAAAACTTAGTTTGTATCATCTAGGCTCATGTCTCAGTCGATGCACACAATTTGAAAATTATTGCTTAAAGGGGGCATGACTTATTACGTTAAATCTAAATTTCAAGACATTTCACAGTCCATGCTTCAAAAAAATCATAATAAATCACCAGTGTGTCATACACAGCTGAAATCTTTTTCAGCACATCCACTGAATGGTGACAAAACTTTGTCGTGCCGCAACCTATAGTCAATTCAGAAGTCCATCACTCTGTATTTTTAAGAATATACAAAATTAATTAACATGTATGTCTCCAAAAGTGTTCATCTATATGCAACCACCTTTTCCACAAACATTCTTTCGATACTAGCTGTCACATGTTTGAAATGGTGTTCAGATCGGTTTAACGGTTAGCTCACAGAAAAGTGATTTTTTATTCAGAGTTTTATCAACAACTGCAACTGTTGTTGATATCTCACTCTGTTTTAAAGATATTGACTAATTAACTTAAAAAGGGGCGTGGCTCAGCAAATATGACAGCAGCAATATTTGATCTTTTCCACAGAAATGAGTGAAACAGTCTTGAGGGCTGTCTGTGAGCCACTTGCAGTGTCTGCCCTTGCAGACTTTTCGTGGTGACAGTAAATATGTCACACAACATACAGCTGAAGTCCGCGAGGGCTCAGCTTGCAAGTCCAGAGGGTGGACGTTTGGATTCAGCCTTCAATGAGACAGCAGCTTGTTGTCACTGCCTCCTGCTGCAGCTGCCTCCACTTTTCAGATGAGGTGCAGTTCATCTCGAACAAGCCTACTGATATGTGTAGATGAGGTGATCCTTGCAGTTAACAAATCACTCACTCCGGCCTTTGTTCTCACACACATTGGCCTACACTGGCGCACTCGCTTCCTCGTCTAACAACATTCCAAAAATCTGGCTGGATTGTTCTGGATTGTTTGTGGAGGACAGTCTGAAGATATTGTGGGGCTAGTTTTGTGTCAAAATGTTGGAAGAGATAGATTAAATAAATCTGATAGTTTTTGAGAAAAACAGGGTGATGGACGTCATAATTCCTGCTAGGTACAAGTGAAAAAGAACATTTTTGTTTAATAAGGTCTACTGTTTGGTGAAAGTTGCAGTCATGGGAGGTATGGCTGATTTGTTATGAATTTGAAATAAGACTGGGAAAAACAAGTGGGACTAGCAGCAGTCCTTAAAGGGCCAGTGTGTAATATTTGGCATGGTTTATTATCAAATCTGAATCTGAATCTGAATATTCTACCCATTAATATGTTTATATAAGTGTATAATCGCTATAAAATAAAATTTGTTTGGTTTTCGTAGTCTTATAATTATGCTTATATATATATATATATATATATATATATATATATATATATATATATAGCAAGGGCCTTGCTTTAGAGAGGTCACCATCTTGCGCCGCCATGTATGTACGGCAGACCGAGCGGACAATCCAGCCAGCCAGAGAACGTGTTTCACGTGTATAAATAAACCAACAAAGACAGCGGGAGGAAGGAAGAAGGAGGAGGAAACAGCAGAGTGTTAGTAGTTTGTCGATAGAGAGTAGTGAAAAGTTTTTTTAGTTATAAAGTTTGCGAATGGACCACACTTACCACGCAACAGGAGAGAATGAACCTGAACCGTCATCTGCGAGGAAAAGACACAACTTCATTCCTTGTGATGCACACTCTGCAGCGCTTTCCCTCCTGATGATATATCTCCCCAACAATGGTAGCTCTGAATCCCATTCTGTGCCGCAAAATGGGAGCGGAGGATTCGGCCTCTCTCCTCGCCCGCTCAGCTTCCAAAACATGGATTTCCTCATCTGTGTACTCTGGCTCAAACAGGTATGGCTCTGGGTCTGTGTCCGCTACGAGAAACTCTTCAAAATCACGTCCAGAGTCGTCCATTGCAGCTGCTACAGTCCGGAAATATTGCTAGGCTAAATAAACAGCTGAGCTCTGTTTACAGGCTACGCTGTCAGTCTGGAGATTGGTGGAGCAGAGAGGGGAGGGGGTCCCCGCTAGGCACTGTAAACGAGTATGTGTGTATTAAGTACGTGTGTTACACTAGAAGAGTTTGGGATGGAGTATTTTACCCTCTGGAGAGTTACCGAAGTTTTTGGAGTGCTCAAATAAACGGGCCTTTTTCCCGAACGCTACTTTGGTCTCCTGCTCGTGAGGGATTCATTACAATATCGTAACATGGTTTAGATTTCTAAATAAACATTCACCTCGTCGCTAGATAGACCTACTCCTGAAAAACTCATGTCTGCGCAAGCCTTTTTGTCCCTACGAGGCCACCGTCATTTACCCGACGGGAGGGGTGAGCGAGTGAGCCCTGCAATCTAGAATTTGACCACTGATGTCACTGTTTTCAACAGTTTTCAACCCATTTTACACACTGGCCCTTTAATACTAGTGGAGTGCTTTTCAAGATACTCAAAGAGGATTTATAGAACAAATAGTTCTAGTCCTCAATTATAAATGGCTGAGCCACATGAAATACTCAGCTATGTGTTCACAGCTAAATACACAGCTGTGACCGCATTACAATTTCAGTAATACTGTGCCAGTAAGTCACCTATTGTCATATGAGATGCAGAACTAAAGAGGGCATCTGCCAATTGAAGCCGAAGAAGAAAGATGTCATGAAAAAGACAAAAGCCCCATTTCCACCAAACACTCATTGGAACCAGAAGTATCGCTTCAGATATGGTATATAGACCCTCGGTCTGTTTAGTGTTTCCAGTGCAAACAGTACTCTTAGATGTGGGTCGGTTGTTGTCACTCACTGCTCCATCCAGCACTTGCTGTATTTCTTCATCACCCATGACAAAGACAGAAGTCTGCACCTCATTTATCGTCCACAGAATGGGGTTGCACGCTTACATTTTCAGAACAAAATAGAACAGGCTGCATTGAGAGTCTCTCTCAATGAGATATTTAGAATAGTGGGTTTGTGCATTTAGTCCTTCTCAGGCAAACACAGGGGTTTAGTGAAAAAAACAGCCAGCCACAACCCAGCCCTGAGCAAAAGCGACGATCCACTATTGACCAATCAATGGACTGCAGTGTTTCTAGCGCCACCTTTTAGTACCAGATCTGTATGCTAGGTACCCCAACAGAGTGGTGACCAAAAATGAGAATGGTAAGGAATGGCTCCATTGGTACCATCCACAACTTTTCACAGTGGAAACGGAAAAAATGCATACTGAACTGAACTGAACCATACTGGACTGCTTGGTGGAAACGGGGCTAAAAAGAGCCTTTGGAAATTTGTATTTGAGCAGTCAGGGAACCTACTGTGTCCTGTCACTTAATTGGAGAAATATCTGTCTATGCTGCCGCCAGTCCACCGGCCTTTTATGTCCATCTACACCAACAATATATGGTAAGGTAACAATCCAACTTAAGCTAGCTTGCGTGTTTTTATTTGTAACATATGCCTATTATGTGACACTTTTCACTGCATCTGTGTGTTGCTTGGCAACCATTATACTAAATATCGCGGAAGAACTACCTTGCTTGGTGGAAAAATGATAATTAGTTATCAATAAATGATTGTAGTTCTTAATGCTGTGTGTTTATTTTTGTGAAACATAGTAATAATCATTTTAGGAACCATTTTATAAAAGCAATGAGCCACTTGAGGCTGTGGTTCACAGTGATTTTGGAGCAGGCAAGAGGGTTTCAGCCACTCCACTCCACCTTGTACTTTCAGCCCCTTACTTGTTCAACACTTCCTCACTCTGACCTTTGCACATATCTACAGTTAATCGTGGACTTTCCATGTCCACATATGACATACAAACTACCTTGGGTGCGTTGGTTGTTGACCTTCTGGAATACCATGTAAACTTTAGCCTGTTACATGCATTGTCTATTTTCAAAATACACTTCTGTTGTTCCAGGAAATGTGCAGTCTGCGTATGGTTTTTTTTTCAAAAATAAATGGTGGTACCACACTATGAACTGACATTTTTTTCCTTCAACAGAAAACACACATGGCTGGGTCTAGGAACCAAAAACAAGTGGTTGGATTTCGGAAAAAATAATGGGTGTTGACTTTACAATCTTATGAAAAGCGAACGCCGGTCTCCAGGGTGAAAGTTAGTGGTTGTTGAACCCATCCACCACCTGTGCCGCTCTCCCCACTCTGACTTCTGCTGTCTTAACTTACATTGTTGTCTTGCTGCATTTCCCCCTGATCCCGCTGGGTGCCGTTAAACAATAACAGCGACTGGCCATGTATAATGCTGACGTTAAAGGACTTTTTTCGACGGTGTCTGGTGCTGGAAGTCACTGACCAAGCGTCAGTTTTCAGTAACTTAGGAGTGAGACTGGGATGACCTGTTCTAAAATCCCAGTTAAACACAGCCTCTCGTGGCTTATTATTTAATTACACACCAAGTTAAAGAAAAGATCCTAGCTAACTAAAAAAGGTGAGTTTTTAGTTACTCGTAGAATGTAACGTTCGGATGTTCGAGGATAGAGTTCCAATACAGACAAAGACCAGGCAAACCCCCCCCCAAAAAAAACAGTATGGGGGTAATGGGGTGGATTTACCTGTACTACAGCTCACATTGCGCATTCTGGACATCTCTTTATCAGCTCTGGAGTGGTTTTCTTTTTACCTTTCAGACAGCTTCTAAACTCTGTAACTCTCTCCCATTGAGCTCAAGATCTGTGGAAACATTTTTAAAAGCAACTCAAGACCCATTTACTTACACTCGATTTGGTTTATAGTGTCTTAAACATTTTCAGCTTGGTGTCTGTGTCTTCAGCAATTTCTCTCTCATTTGTTCTCTTCTGTGTAATAATGATTTATGTGTCTTCATCCAGCTGGGGCTGTGGCCTGCTACCACCAGCCAAAATAGCCACCTTGCCACGCTGACAAAGAGAATGATGTGTTGCCATCCAACTGTGAGGCCTCAGGGGCCATTTTATTTTGTGCCATAACTCATTTCAGGGAAGGTATGTTACTGCAAATCTGCCTTCTGGGAGAGGGGCCCATGTGCATACATTCCCATGTTTGTTAACTCCGCAGTAGAGATTAACAGAAGCAGTGACTCTGTGCTGGGCAGGGCTGTATACAAGACCATCTTAATCCAGTCCAAGACCAAGTCCATTTGAGTCAAGAGCCAACAACCAACAACTTTCACCTGGGAGGTTGGTGAACGCTTCCCGGAAGACTGGAAAGCCAAACCCTGTTCTTTTTTTCCCTAAACCCAACCACAAGTCTGTTGGCAAAGCATAAAAACGTGCGATATGTTGTTGAAGGAAAAAATTCAATTCAAAATCAATTTGTGGTGTTGTACTGATGTAGTGCGTTGATTTTGAGAGAGACTGTTTGCAAATTGTACATTTCCTGTGAAAACGCGTAATTTGAAAACAGACAATGCATGTAACAGGCTAGAATTGACACAGTATCCCAGAACATTAACAACCAACTCACCCGTACCTTGCAAATCACGGATGTGAAAAGCACATAATCAAACATATAACGATAGGCTATGTGAAGAGGTCGGAGTGAGAATTTGTTGGATTCACTGTCTGCAGGGACTGCCGGTAGAGGGAGGAGGGCCTGGTTTGTCTCAGTCAGTAGCTACAGTTACAAAACTTTGTCAAATTTTAAGATACATGGCAAACTAAGCTAAACTGTCAGACCACAGACATGTACATGGACACCACTTTGACTGCTTGGGCCTGTTGCTGCAATACAAGTTTGTAACAACTGGCTATTAGCTGAGCTAATGCACTGTGCTTGTGTAAAATACAGCAGTGTTGGATGAGAGACTGTGGACAGAGCTGATTAAAAGAACTGTTTCGATGAAGTACTGGCATTTTACTAATAATAACAATAATACATTTTATTTATCAGTGCCTTTCAAGACACTCAGTGTCACTGTACATAGATAATAAATAAATAAAAACAACACAGCAGCAATAATAAAACATTCAGAAGTTAGCAGCGGGCAATGACATTTAGCAGTGATAGGCTTGTTTATACAGATATGTTTTGAGGTTGGATTTGAAAGTGTCCAGGGATTGAATATTTCGGATACTCACAAAGGTGTTTTTTTCGCATTGACAGTAAAGAGCATTGCTGAAGGAGCTCAGCCCTGACACAGAGAGCAGAGCAGAAGAGATGCTGCTGCATGATGATAACAATAGCAATTGATCCTGAATCAGTAGGAACAACGTAACCATTTCTTAAAGGGATACTTCACTCATTAAAATTACCATTTGTATCAGTTAGTCATGCTGTGTTACCTTGAAGAAAATGTTTTCCTCACATGCCTCCATGGATAACAGCTTACATATTGATTTATTGGTTGATGGGGGACCACATTTAAAGGAGCTATATGTAAGAAATCTAAAGCAAATAGTCGTAAAATCATCCTAATATGTCACAGAGACTAAGGAATAATGTTAATATAACATACTGATCTCACCAACAAAAATATATACAATATTCTACATTCTAATAATCTACAATAAAAAAAAATTTACAGTCTGCAAATCATGTTTATGTTTTGAATTTGTGTTTTGGCCTGTTGCGCCACCCACTGCCGTCTACCAGTCACGCAGTCAGTAGAGTCTCAGCATCAGTTACAGTTATGACTGAGCTACAATGGCTGACGGTGCGACTAAACCCTAACGACCTCGTTATGATTCCCAAAAACGCCAAGACAAAACTTCGAGGCAAAGCGAGGGTCTATATAGGCGATGCTTTTGAACGGTGGAGACGGTTGAAAGCAGAGAAGAATTTGAAATTGGATGTCGAAGTGGCTACTCTTCTCCTCGACAGGTAAGCTTTAGCCAAAGTTGGCTAACAAGCATCATAGCTTGTCGGGGATGGACATTTCGAATACTTTCAACTGTTATTCATTTTCGATCATACATTGTAGCCCATGTGCACGTGGGTCATCAACCCGACTGATTTTTTTGAGAAACAAATGTTAGTAGCATCGTAAGCAGCATTAGCAGTGTCCCGGTACATAGCATTAGCAGCCGGCTCGTCCTCCACTGTATCCTGGCAGCAGCGGTAGCAGCAGAGAAGCCGGACTTGCTCGAACGGTCTGCTGGAAAACCTAAGATCAAGGACGCGATGACGCAGCCCTGCCACTACAGCTGAAATCACCCTCAATTTCCACCAGATGCGTGTTGGTTGGATAGGATTCAGTTCTAGTCAATGTGTGTGTTTCCACCAGCTGTGGCTGTGCTGCGTTCCGGCTCCGTTTCAGCTGCGGCACTCCGGAGCCCTCCGCAACAGATACGCAGGACTTCTATTTTTGCCGGACGCCAGAGCACAATGCAGCAATTCAGCACAGAGCAGCAACCTCAAATCTGTAGGGGAGGGGGGGCGGACACGACTCTCTGCAGTATTTTGAATTTGAGTGCAGTAACCGTTTTGGCCACATTCTTACATACAGCGCCTTTAACAACAGCAAACCTATGTCAGAGCATTAGTTTACAAACTCTCACACAATTGGTGTAGTATAATCCAAGTCTTATTTATTCAGTCATCTGCTCAGTTCATCCTAAACACATGCCTTATGACTAAAACTTTCGATTTCAGACTGAACTGAAAGTGAAACTGATCTAAATGCTCTTTTCAAAGCCAGACTCCAGTACTCAGGTTTTGCGGTGAAAATGTACAGTATGCTTGGGAAGCACTGAGCATACGACTGGATAAATGAGACTTGTTTAAACCAGAGGTTACAGGCCAAGCACTGCTGACACATCTGGGACTACAGACGCTGCATAATTTTCAAAGCAGCTGGACCATTAGTGCAAGCTTTCCTTTCCAACAGTATCTAAAAGTTATCTGTATTTTAAAAATTGTTCACATTTAAAATTTAATAGGATTTCCCAAATTTGATGCAGCTAATTAATGTGACAGAACCATCTGAGAAATCAAACATTTTCTTAAACCATGAGAGCAGTCATGTCAGATCCCCCTGGATGCGCATCATCATAGTAGGTAGATGCTGGTGGGTGCAGAAAATTTCATTCCATTTAGCATATTTGCATAATAAGTAAGTCAGCTGTTCCCACATGTTCCCCATGCTGCTACCATGATTTATTATCCAATGGCATCTTCTTTAGGGCTCATGCTCAGCCTTTACCTGATTGGCCAACTTCTTGTTCAAATTAGCCTCTGTTTATGTTTCATTAGGTGCAAACAGCCAGGGAATTCCCCCCCAATACAGTCTGAAGCATGAATATGAAAAAAAGTCTTCCTCCCATAAGCAAGCAAACTAAAAAATGCTAAATACTACATTACATCAGATTAGGAAGGGGGTGGGTCTGCAGGGACAGAGTTACAGGTAGTTAAATGAGGTCAGTTTCTGACTGCCTGCATGCCTCAAGGTAAGAATCTCTAACAGTAGTATTATGATAACCAAACACTTTAATGACAATGTGTCAAGCTTAGGACTGTTAATGAGCCTGTTATGGCTATATGGATTTAGTAGTGGTGCTGCCATAAAATCTCCCCTTTCACCATTAACTTTCTCTACTTGAAGCAGCAGCCAGAGTTGGGGACGAGCAAGAACTATAAATAGAGCACGCCCAGATAAGAGTGCTCTGATTAATGAGCTACCGATTGTTATTTGCAGATATTTGTTCTAAAAAGTTTGAAAGCCAATCAGGAGAGCCGATCAGGTGACACGAAACCTGAGACACAATTTCTCGAAGCATCTCTTAAATAGCTTCACTGATCTGGCGGCTCTTTAACTTTAGCTTACACTGATCATTCACTGTTACGTTTATGGTTTACTGCTAACCTGATGTCCAACTCACCTGCCTGTCCCGAGTGCAGACGGTGCCTCTGCACTGGGGGGGATCCTCACTTGCCACACACACGCACACGTGTGCACACACACGCATGCACACACGCACACACAAACACACACACCTAACTGAACGCTTCTGTAGAGGCTGCCATACACTCTGCTGTTTTCTGACAGTGTTTACAAGTTGCAGTTCAGGAGTGAACAGGTCAATGGGTGTGACATTATGACGACGGGTTCCATGTGCAACTCATTGTAGGAGATTTAAAAAGCAGCTGATAGCAGTTAGCAGCTAACTCAAAAAAGAAGAACAGCGTCTGAAAATGTATACAAATTTGGAAAAGGAGATTCGGGAGCTTCTTACTCTCTGAGCAGAGGACGAGATCAGTCACTGTATAACGGATGGTAAATGATTGTTATTGCCATGTTGAGCCATTTTTATTGTTTATAAAGCACTGCCGACGCATTGTTATAAAATATATGTTGTGTCACACTAGAGGCTGACGCTGGTGTGTTACATGTCAAGCCCATCACGCTTCTTCAGATTCTGTGATGGCAGCATGCTGTCTAAAATCACACACTGGAGCAACATGATGCCACTGCTGTTTGATTCTGTGTAAAAATGCAAAGGAGGCATACATGGTGTTGGGAAGTAACGTCACTTCAAGTAGCAACGTTAATAATTTAACTGCATTTCTCAGTAGTGTGGTGGTAATGTCACAACTTTCTAAGTCAAATGGTTTTTCAGTACCAAAGCTGATAAATTGACCGAGTAGCATGGTAGCGCCCACAAAAGTTACAAGCTCTTTTTCCTAGGAAACCTCTGAGGTGCAGCAGACTTTTTTCTGTGGAGGTCTTGGTAAAAATGAGGATAATAAAACTGAGAATAAGTAGATGGGGTAAGCACTTCTTTATGACATCACATACAGTAAACCTTAAGTTTATTCTGCTTGCTGCTTTGCTGTTGGCTTTTCTTGGCAAGACCTCAGTCAGTGTGAGTCCAGCTGTCCTCTTTGCTGCTGAGGAAAGTCACTGCCTGCAGGTCACATGACCTCAGGTAAGTTTTAAGATATGAGACACACTGAGCTGAACCCTGAGACATAAACACTTAAGATAAGATAAGATAAGATACACCTTTATTGATCCCACAATTGAGAAATTCCAGTGTTACAGCAGTCAGAGGGAAAGAGTCAGATTAAAGATTTAAAAATTTAAAAACTTAAAAAACTAGGCATGCAAAAAAAGTAATAATAATAAAAAAAAATAATAATACAAGAAACAGTAATAAATAAGAATAATGATAATAATGAGCAGTGGATAAAAAGTGAGCAATGGATTAAAGTGAGCATATTTAGTGCAAAGTAAATATTGTATGTGCAAATAAACAACAACAAAGGGGACAGTAATGCTTATTATGGTGTCCCTAAAGTGTCCATTGTGCAGTTTATTGTGAGCAGTGCTGGTTATGTAGCCTGACAGCAGCAGGCAGGAAGGACCTGCGATAGCGTTCCTTCACACAATTTGGGTGAATCAGTCTATCGCTGAAGGAGCTCTCCAGAGCTTTTATCTCCTCCTGCAGATGGTGGGAGTCGTTAGTCCTCAGAGATGACAGCTTGGCTGTCACCCTCCTTTCTCCCACCACCTGCACAGAGTCCAGAGAACATCCCAGGTCAGAGCTGGCCTTCTTGATCAGCTTGTCCAGTCTCTTCCTATCTGCAACCGAGACGCTGCTGCCCAAGCAGACCACTCCGTAGAAGATGGCTGATGCCACCACAGTGTCAAAGAAGGTCTTCAGGAGCGGCCCCTGAACTCCAGAAGACCTCTGAGGAGTCTGCTTTGGCCTGTTCTGTATGGTAACCACTGAAAGTTTAATCTTTATTCATAAACTAATTATGGTATTTGATGTAAAAAAAAAAATCTGAAAAGTAATAACTACTAAAGCTATCAATAAATGAATCATTCAGTCAATCAATCATTTTATTTATAAAGCCTAATATCAGTATATATAAATCAGTTTCCTTGACTACTAATAATCGGTATCAGTATCGGCCCTAAAAAACCCATAGTGGTCGATCCCTAGTGCTGTTATATGATCAGTCCAGTCCAGTTTATTGTTCAGCTGAACACCAAGGTACTTATAAGATGTCACCATCTCAATGTCCTCCCTGGATGTTCACCAGTATTAGGGGGAGGAGTCTGTGCCTGCAGAAATCCACCACCAGCTCTTTGATCTGAAGATGGTTCCTCAGGCACCAGTCCACAAAGTCCTGGTTCAGTTCTCTGTACTCCCTGTCATCGCCATCTGTGATGAGGCCGACTATGGCAGAGTGTGGGGGTTGCAGCCGTGATGTCTGGGCCAGGGGAGGGGCAGACTGATCAAATGTATTGAAGAACAGATTCAGATCATTCACCCACTTCTGGTCGCCTCTGGCCTGGGAGTCTGGTTGTTTGTGTCCTGAGATGGTTTTCAGACCCCTCCAGACTCCGCTGACGTCACTCTGCTGCAGCTGTTCCTCCATCTTCTTTTTATATCCTTCCTATCCCCGCCTGATGTTTCTCCGTAGCTCCCTCTGTATGGCCTTCAGCTCCTCCCTAGGTTCGGAGTTAAAAACTCTCCGCTTCTCCCTCAGGAGAGCTTTTATATCTGGAGTATTCCAGGGTTTGGTGTTGGAGAAGCAGTGTACAGTCCTGGTGGGTACTGTGCTCTCCACACAGAAGTTAATATAATCCGTAATGCATGATGTCAGTCTGTCAATGTTCTCCCCATGGGAATCGCTGAGTACCTCCCACACAGTGGTCTTGAAGCAGTCCCTCAGGGCCTCCTCGGCCTCATCAGATCACCTCTTCACAGTGCGGGTGGTTGCTGGTTCTCTCTGCACCAGAGGTTTGTAGACAGGCAGAAGATGAACCAGATTGTGATCAGCTTTTCCCAGGGGGGATGACTGGTATGCCTCCTTGGTGTTGGTATAATATAAATCCAGTTTTTTATTGTCTGTGGTGTGACAGGAAACATACTGGATGAAGGTGGACAGGGTGGTGGAAGGACAGGCATGGTTCAAGTCCCCAGAGATCAGAAGGAGGGCCTGAGGGTGCTGTGTTTGCAGCCTACTCGTAACAGAGTGCAGAATGCCACAAGCAGACTCAGCTTTAGCAGACAGGGAGACATACACTGCTACCATAATGACATGAGAAAACTCCCTGGGTAGATAATATGGTCTCATGCCAACAGCCAGCAGCTCAATGTCCCTGCAGCAATGCTGTTCCTTGATAGTGATGTGCCCAGAGTTACACCACCTATCATTCACAAACACAGCCAGCCCTCCTCCTTTCCTCTTAGCGCTGTCCGCTGTCCTCTCATGTCTGATGAGCTGGAATCTGTCCAGCGCGGTGATCGTGTCCGGTACTTCCACTTTCAGCCATGTCTCTGTAAACACCAGTTCACTGCTCTGCTGGTACTCCCTCTGATGGCGAGTCAGCACCAGCAGCTCATCCATCTTGTTGGGGAACGATCTTACGTTCTCCATAACGATGGACAGGAAGGTTTGTACAGTCTCCTCCGTTATCTGCGCTGCACTCCGGCACGATATCCCGGTCTCCTTCGGGGAATATTGTGCCTCTCCTCGGGCCGCACCGCGGTGTGTCGTAACGCTAACAGCTGGTCCCGGGTGTAAACAACAGAGCCACGACTGAGCGCTGGATCCCTGCACACAATCATGTCCAGTGAAAAATAGGAGAAAGACCGCTATGAAGAAAGCGGTCTTCGTCTCCATACCAAAACAAAACATAAGTGCTAGCTAGCTAAACTGAAAAAAACTCAAAGTAAGAAAGTTAAAGAGAAAAAAATTGAGAAAAGCTCAGCGGTGAGCAGAAGCTGCTGTAACAGGCATCCGCACTGGGGGCGCCATCTTGCATCTGTTGTTGTTTTAGCTTGTTAGTAACAATTTTCTATTGGCTGGAAAGCCCTCTGTGCTTGTTTATAACATAATATTAGTGGCGGTGGATTAGAGACTGCGGATGGAGCAGATTGAAATATCACTTTTCTACAAGTTTACATGTTGTTAAACAGCTGTATTGATATAGTATTGGCTTTTTCCTCGAGGAGGTTTTATTGCACTCACAGTAACAAGCGTAGTTGTCAGCTCAAGTTATCTTTACCTCTCTGTCTCCAGCGGCATTTTTACTCCATGTTTGTGTGTGTCCTTGTGTGTGCGTAAAATCAATCAATCAATCAATTTTATTTATAAAGCCCAATATCACAAATCACAATTTGCCTCACAGGGCTTTACAGCATATGACATCCCTCTGTCCTTTGGACCCTCACAGCGGATAAGGAAAAACTCCCCCCAAAAAAACCTTTAACGGGGGAAAAAAAATGGTAGAAAGCCGCCAGGATGCACAGACAGTGGTATGACACGCTGCCCTAGCACAGCATCACTGGTGCTAAGAACAACACCACATACTTAAAGTGTATTAAGGTAATATAATACAGTATGTGAGCCGTAGTGGAAGCTGCATGTTGTCTTTTGTTGTTCAGTTAACAGGTTTGTATCCATGAGGCAGGGCAGCCTCAGGGCAATGTGGATGTTCCAAAGCATACAATAGGTCTGTTCTAATGACTCTGGGTCCCCGGGGAGGTCTCTTTAACCTTCAAATGCACACATTAATTTGTATGTGTGTGTGTTCTGTATGTCCACAGAGATGAGTAAAGGCTAATGAGGCACCACCTCTGCTCAAAGGACACTCTGGGTGCTGTGATAGAGATTTGTGGGTGGGCAGACTATATCAAAAGGCAACAAAACCTGATCTTGTCTTTGTATATTGAGGTTATGATAAATATGCCTCTTGAAGCACCAAGGCAGATATTATTTAGGCAGTTCTTTAAACACAGTACATGGTCCCTATGATCTGTATCTGGATCCAGAATCTTCTCCAATTGTTCCCAATAGATATACTAGTGTTGTTTGTCTCTTTGAAGGATAACTTTGGTATTTTTCAACCTGGAGCCTATTTTCTCATGTTTTTGTGTCTAAGTGACTAATGAAGACAACTCTTTTGTAATTGGTTTGCCATTAAATGAGAGCTCTGCAGCCGGCAGCTGCAAAACAGGCAGCAATGTAACCACTTAGAGCAATTGTGCACTGTCAAATTACATCCAATAACAGTGTTTGTTTTTGCTACTGACAGGCTTGGATTGTTATTCCAAATGTCTGACAGCATTATCTTCAGAGATAGGCTAGATTCCTTTTGTTGAACCACAAACAGCCCTGAATTAGCCATCACCACCCTTACAAATTAAAACAGTAATTTTAGCATGTATAGAACCAGCACATTTTCACGTCTAACTGCGTGAATTTAGGGTTTATTTCAACCCAGCCAGACTTAGTAATTGTTGTAACAAAGAATGATGAACCAAGACAACTTTATGAGTTTTATGTTGTTTCTGGTGACCTGAATGAAGTGTGTTTTACACTGCTAATTTACTGTACAAACACAAAATTACAGCGTCTGGTGGGTTTGGAGATAGCAATTTTGGAGCTGTTTCTAGTTAACCAAAAAGGTTCTTACTCTTCAACAAAAAGGTCTATCTTTAGCCTGGGTATCCTTCTATAATGTTGTCAGACACTTAGAACAATCTGGGCCTGTCAGTGGCAAAAAGCGCTTTTAGCAACCACTTGGATGTCATCAGACACTGACCAAAAAAGCAGTCCTTTCACATTGGCAGGGGGAAACGCGATGGGACAGCAATGAAAGTTAAGGCGACGTCCGAGTAGGGCAGGAGGGGCGGTCTAACAACCATTGACCTTCACCTTAGAGGCCTTTCATGTTGGTTTGATACTTGGCTGGTCGCCGTCATTTTGTAACAGTGCCTGGCGGCCAAAAGTCTGAGTAGGGCGGGCGGGAGCAGTGGTGATGGGTCCAGCAACCAATGACTTTGACTCAGGAGGCTGGTGTTTCCAATAAGATTGTGAAGCCCAACCCTGTTCTTTTTTCATAAACCCAACTGCGTGCGTGCGTTGATAAAATGTAACAGGCACTTCAGGCACTCATGCATCGAGCAGGAACAGATGCATTTGAATTAAGTTAAAAAGCCTTTATTTCAAAACATGGCTGCTTACATTAAAACATCGACCAGTTTCGACTCTGTCATCTTTGGTGTGCAATTGTTCCTGCTCCACGCATGAGTGCCTGAAGTTCATTTTTTCTTCCCATGTGCTGACCCTTTTCTTCAAGAGCACCCGCATTTTTCTTGAGTATCATATGATGAAGACGGTCCTCAAGCACACTACTAGCTGTTCTTTTTCGAAAGAAAAAAAAAAGTCAATTTGTGGTGTTTTACCAACGTAATTTATTTTGAAAGAGACTATATGCAAACTGTACATTTCCTGTAAAAACAGAAGTGTATTTTGTTTTTTGTTTTATTGAATCCATCCTCATCTTCTCATCTTGTTGTATCATCTTGTTGATACAGCTCCGTCTCCCTCAGAAACAAAAACAGACTGCAGGGTATTGTAAGAGTGTGCAGCAAAATTGCAGGTATTAACCTGAATGACCTCACTGCCCTTTACCAGCTCAGAACTTTGAGCAAAGTCCGTTCCATCCTTGGTGACCAGAGCCACCCCTTGGTGAATTTCTGCTTCTTCCATCGGGGCGTAGGTACATCCTGCCAAAATGCAGGACTAACAGGCTAAAACATTCCTTTGTCCCTGCTGCTATTGCTCTCCTGAACAAGTGACTGACCTGCTCTTCATTTTTTCTGTTGTCTATTGTTATTATTGTTGACTGAGTGATTGTTGTTTAATTGTTTGTTTATTACTGCTAGCTGTACAACAAATTGCCCTACGGGGATAATAAATACTCCTTGAACCTTGAACCTTGAAACAGACAATGCATGTTACAGGCTAAAGTTGACATGGCGTCCTAGAACGACACACCCAGGGTACCTTGGATGTCATATCTCAACATGGAAAGTCCATGACCAAACGTCGATATGTGACGAGGTTATAGTGAAAATGTGTTGCTTTTAGTGGAAGTAAAGATATGGTAAATAATTGCCCCAAGTGGTTACATTGCATACAGTTTCACCACTCCCAGCTTCAGCACTCTTGCAAAATCCTGTACCAGTTTCAAAAACTGTGGTTCCCATTAGTCACTTAGATACAAAAACATGGGAAAATAGGGTCCAGGGTGAAAAATACCAAAGTTACCCTTAACCGAAGTTACCTTTTAAGCACTGTCATGGGTTTGTGTTGTTCCAAAGTCAAATTCCATTTCCTTTGTTTTGTTAGTATTTTGTTCATGGAAATTACTCTTACAGCACAAAAGGAACTTATCAGTCTACTGTCTGCTCATCAGTGGACTCCACTGCGATTGCCACAGTTACTCCTATAGTTATTAGTGTGTAGAATGAAACAAACTAGTGTGTAGAGTTAAACAAACTGGTTGACAGTATTTCTTTAAAGACTCTAGTGTTAGGAAGAAGAAAGACACGAGGCAGCAGGTAAGGTTACTTGAGTCTTTAATGAGAACAATCAGGTTGTGACGGGCTGGGGCTGAGGTGTGGAGGTGAAAATCCAGAGGGGCAGATTTGGGCTGAGTCTCTGAGTGAGGAGCTAGCAGGCAGGCTGGCTTGATAGCAGGTGGGGTTGGTGCGATAGTGGTGAATCCGTGTGGCATAACAATCCGGCAGCGACTGGCAGTTGAGCTGGCTTCTTGTAGGCTGGTTGCAGATACGGTGCAGGTGTGAGGAGCACAGGAGACAGAAGACCAGGAGAGAGTTGCTTGGCAACCAAGAAAAGAGTCATGTTTTACAAGAGCTCCTTGATTATTTGATCTGTTTGTTGTTTAAAACAAAGTGAAATGCCTATTTTTTAAACTTATATGCTGTAAGAAGAAAGGAGAAAACAAATACAGCCTCAGAAGAACAACAATTCACCAGAAAATCCATCAAAAACAAAGACAAACAAGGATTACAGTGGACAACAGTTACCAGAAGTGCAGATACAAGGATAGGAGGAGGAGGATGCTAGCCCTGCTGGGCAGTGATCTACATCTAAGGTACTGAAGAGCATCCATCCACTTTTAAATGGAGAGGATGTATCTGTAACAAAAACATCAACTGGAAAATCCTGAAAATTCTTTTTTTTCCCCCACACATTTCTGATCAATCTAATCAGTTAGCTAAGTTGAGCTAACATTAGCATTGACAGTTAACAGTAAGGATTCCATTTCGAACATTTAACAGTTGGGACAAGCATTGCGTCGCTGTCGGGCGCAAACCTCCTATGTCCAAAAATCATGATTTTTATTTTTTTCCATTAATCAGTACTATTGGTCACTCTGTATGTCTGACTGTGGTTTTACAAATATTTAACCGATGAAAAGTATTTAAAACCGCCTCTGACTAAACCTCCAGAGCCCTTGAATAATATGTCCAGTTTTTACAAAACCACACAGTGTTTTTTTTCATTTCCTGAAAAGTAATGGTTTGGGACATAGGAGGTTTGCGCCCGACAGCGACGATTGTCAGTTACTTCTTTCAAACAAGGCTCAGTGAGAACCAATCAAGAAGCTAGAAGTAATCTGACCAATCAGAGTGCTGTATACAAACAGCCCCACCAGCATGAGCCAATCAGAGACACTCCCCCACTGCTCAACTGTGAGTAACTACCACCCAATCCACTGTCCTCCTGAGATAAAAAAAAAAAATGAATCTCAGAGGAAAGAGTTTAAACAGAAGCTGCTGGAAGAAAAACATGAGACTCTGTTTGCTGATCTTTATAAAATGGAGAGGTTAGCAACCTAATATTTTATTCTGGACACCCCAATGCATGGCACAGTGCCATCATTCTACATCACCCCTCTGCAGAAAGAAAATGCATCTGTATGTATGGAAGCTGCAGATTAAAGAGAGTGAGGACCCAGATACAATGATCTCAACTATCAACATCTACACAACTGGGAAAATTATGGTACAAGGCAACTTAAAGAACTTCCAGTTTGAATTTCAAACCTTGAAAAGATTAGCAGGAGCACAGAAAGAAAAACCTGGCCCTGCTGTCATTCTTCCTGTAGATCTCCCACAGACAGCGTCATCACCTCCATCACCAACACACAGCAGCCTAGCAGAGGACCTGACCTGCAAGACCCCCGCTCTCATACATACCACCATGAATGAAATGAGAGATAAGCTTGCACATATGGAAAGTGAACTAGTGCAAATTCAGGAAATTTCCCTCCAGACAAACTCTCTTAGAGAATCGAACAAAGCCATCCACCTGCAACTGTCAACAATGAAGTCACAATATGAACAGACCCAGACCCAGCTAAAAGAACTGCAAGATGTCAGAGAAACATGCAGGAAAGAGTTGACCATACTAAACGAACTGCTGAGAGAAATGCAACAAGAGAACACTAACAACAAGAAAGAGATCTTTTTACTGGCTGAGAAGCTAAGAGAGAAAGAGGCAACAATTAACAGTCTCAATGAGCAGCTACAATATCCTACTACCCCAAACCCACACCTCAATGAATCACAAACTCTCACCAATCCACCGGCTGCCTCTCCTGAGTTGCAGCAACCACCAGAAACACAGAAAAACCTCCATTCCCCCAGCGAGCAGCAACACCCATCAGAGCAATCGTCACCTCCCCTTGATCAGCAAAATTCGGACATTGTTCTTCTTATAGACTCTAATGGGAAATTCTTGAATGAAAAAAGGCTGTTTCCAAATCACAGCGTGACCAAACTCAGGTGTCCCACCACTAACAAAGCCCTTGACTTGCTATCCGAAGAACATCTTGGCAGCCCGAGCCACATCATAATCCATACAGGCACCAATGATTTGAGAGCCCAGCAGGAACGGGTTGCAACATCACTAAGAGCAGTGATTAATAAGGCCAACAACACTTTTCCCAACACAAAGATTGTCATGTCCACTCTGCTCCCACGAAAAGACTTCCATCCTAAAACAATTTTAGGAATTAACGGCAGTATATCAAGAGACTGTGCTCTCAAACCTAATGTATATCTGGCCCATCACCCAAACATCAGTGTGGACAGCCTCTATGACCAAGTACACCTCAAAAAGGAAAACATTTCTGTGTTTGCCAAAACACTGAAAGATGCTGCGCTGGGTCGCATCCCCACATCAGGCCACCAAAACAACAGAGAGAACAGAACACAGATGGCACTGTAAATAGACAGCTGAGTCTTGCCCTGACGAGTTAGCCCTTCTGTGTTGGGCCATAGTGCAGAAGGGCTAACTCGTCAGGGCAAGACTCAGCTGTTTATTTACACCTCAAGGAGAAAGTACACTCCTTCAAAGACAGCAATGTGCACATTTTGGACTGGGAAGACAGATGGTTTGAAAGAGGTGTAAAAGAAGCCATCTATGTGAAATTGGAAAAACCATCTGAGGAGGAGGTCTGCGACACCACCTATCCCCCACCTATAATGCTGTCCTTTCATCCTTGCCCAGGAGGCAAGAAAGCTTCCTGGAGTAACACAAGGAAGGAGCTCAGGGGGAATAATCATCTGGTTTAAAGCTGAATATACAAATTCTATTGAACTTGTTAAAGAAGGTGAAAATTATATATGGCTTAAGTTAAAGAAAGACCTGACCTCCAACACCCAAAAGATCTATCTATGTGCAATCTACATCCCACCAGCTGAATCTCCCTACTTTAACGATCAAACCTTTGCTGGTCTAGAAGGTGACATCAGTCATTTCCAAACTGAAGGAAATGTCCTAATAGTAGGTGATATGAATGCACGCACAGCAGAAGAAACAGATAGTGTAAGTACAAAGGGAGACAGATATATGAATAACAAAACTAACACCTGTCTAACTCTTACCCCGAGGAATAATTATGATAAAATGACAAACAAAAATGGGAAAGAACTACTGCAGCTCTGCCGGGCCCTCGGTCTGTACATAGTCAATGGTCGGGTAAGAGGGGACTCCTTTGGCCATTACACCTACAGTTCTTCTCTCGGCAGTAGCACAGTAGATTATTAGATTCGGACCCTTTCTCTTTTAGAGCATTCACAGTTAATCAACAAACCCCCTTTTCAGACCATAACCAGATCAGACTATATCTAAAAAGAACACACTCTAACCAACCGTGCCCCAATCCCAGTAAATTATACAATATAACAACTCATTACAGATTGGAGCAAAACAGACTCCCTGAATACCAGAAAGCAATGAGTAGCCATGAAACTCAAGAGTATTTAAACTCTTTCCTGGCCCACCAGGTGAACTTAAATGAAGAATCAATAAACTCAAACAGTTTCTGGGACCACTGGTGGACCTTAAACTATAATAATAATAACAATAATAATGATAATAATAATAATAATAACAATCTAGCCATTCAAGATGGAGATATCTGGATAAAGCACTTTAAAGAATTATACAAAGAAACGAGTAACACACCTGAACGAGACCAAATAGAAGAAAAATTAAGCCAATTAGAAACAATAATCAAAGACTACCAAAACCCATTAGACTATGAAATTACTGAAAAAGAATTAGACCATAAACTGAAAACCCTAAAGTATAAAAAAGCCTGTGGACCTGATGGCATTCTAAATGAGATGCTTCAACACACGGACTCCAAATTCAGATCAGCCATTTTGAAACTCTTCAATTTAGTACTCAGAGTTGGCTATTTTCCTGAGTCATGGAGTGAAGGACTGATAACCCCCACATTTAAAAGTGGAGACAAGACAGACCCCCAGAATTACCGTGTGATCTGCATAAATTCATACCTGGGAAAGGTTTTATGTTGTATACTAAATTCACGAACCATAGACTTCATTACAGAACATCAGCTACAGTATTAGACAAAAGCCAAATTGGATTCCTCCCTAAATTCAGAACCACAGACCATATTTTCACACTGCACACTTTAACTGATAGTTATGTGCACAAAAATAATGAGAAAATTTATGCTTGTTTTGTGGATTTTCAAAAAGCCTTTGACTCAATCTGGCACAAAGGCCTTTTCTTTAAATTAATTGAAAGTGGTATTGGAGGAAAAGTATACGACCTGATAAAATCATATGTATGTATACTAATGGAAAATGCTCAATTAAGATTGGAGCCAAGAAAACAGATTCTTTCTTCCAGAGACGTGGAGAAAGGCAGGGCTGTAACCTCAATCCCACCTTATTTAACATATATAGCAATGAATTGGCAAAACAAATAGAAAATTCTCCTGAACTCAAATTACAAGAGACTGTAATCAAGTGTCTCCTCTATGCTGATGACCTGGTCCTGTTGTCTCCAACAAAAGAGGGGCTACAGCAACACTTATCAGAACTGGAAAAATACTGTCAAACCTGGGCCCTGACAGTTAACCAACCCAAAACCAAAGTGCTTATTTTTCAGAAAAGATGCAGATTACAGAGAAACAATGACAGTTTAAAAATTGGAAACAACCTCATTGAACAAACAAACCATTATACATATTTAGGACTAAACATTTCAAACACAGGGAATTTTAACATGGCTGTGAATGATCTAAAAGACAAAGCAAAAAGGGCTTACTATGCCATCACGAGATCAATAAACACTGAGCTACCAATAAAAACATGGCTCAAAATATTTAAATCAATCATCAAACCCATTGCATTGTATGGCAGCAAGGTGTGGAGTGCACAAACTCAGCAAGATTGGACAAAATGGGACAAACATCCAATTGAAATCCTGCATGCAGAGTTCTGCAGAAGTCTCCTCCAGGTGCAGAGAAGAGCTCCAAACTGTGCATGCAGAGCTGAATTAGGCCAATATCCTCTACTGTTAAATATTAAAAAACAAGCCCAGAGCAAAATGGAAACGTATATAGCCCTCAACAGACAGTACTCTGTGGCAACCTACCTGAGCACAGTGTCTGATAGGAATATGAGGAAAACATTGACTAAGTACAGACTGAGTGAGCATAACCTGGCAGTAGATGTCGGCCGACGCAAACAGAGCTGGCTGCCCAGAGAGGAGAGGTTGTGTTCTCACTGTGACCAGGGAACAGTAGAGACTGAGCTGCACTTCCTGACTCAATGTGACAAATATAAATGCATTAGAGAAGAGTATTTTGCAAAAATAATAAAGATATTCCCAGAGTTCTTGCACTGGAATAACTAAGAGAAACCTCCGGTCCTACTGGGAGAGAGGGAGGACTGTTGTGTACTGGCGGCAAAATATGTAACAGCCTGCCATCAACTTCACATCACACGTGATAATTGATAATTGTTTATATATTGATAATTAATCTGTTGTATAAATTCATTTCTTTATGACTTTTACCTTGCCATAGCCACTCATGTTCTCCATGTTTTGTTTTTTTAATTGCAATTATTATTAATGTATTGTTATTGTTTATGCTTCTTATATTTGTGTTGTATTGTGTTAATAGGCTTTGGCAACATTGTTTCGAATGCAGTCATGCCAATAAAGCAGCTTGAACTGAACTGAGAGAGTGAGAGAGAGAGAGAGAGAGAGAGAGAGAGAGAGAGAGAGAGAGAGAGAGAAAACACACAAAACATAGACACCACACACACAAAAAGGCTGAAAGCAGTAATAAAAAAATAAAAAAACACACTCACACAGCCAGTCAGATGTCACAAAAGATGTCATGGAGTTGGGGTCGTGACATTGATAATGACCCTTGGAAATTGAAAATGACCTGAGAGGTTCCAGACTAATTCGCATTTGTGATTTGATTATCGCTACTGATTTCCTGAATCAATTCGATTTCAATCCAATATTGATTCGACTGGAGATTTTTCAGTTACAATCCCAATTTTTGCTAGTATGTGAAAGAGATTTTCGGAGAATTTAAAAAGAATAAATTTACAACAGGAATAAAACTGAATATATTATAACTTAATTTTGTTTCTAAAGCAGCAACAGTAATATTAAAACAGCAAAGTCTTACTGGAACCAAGTCAAAAATGTCAATAAATTTTTTTTCATTTTACTGACATCACAATACTGAGTGAAATTTAGAAAGAATATGGAACACAGACATCAGTCAGTATCAGTCCAGCTGTCGTCTCTGCTGCTGAGGAGTCACTACCTGCAGGTCACATAAACACAGGTTACATGACCACAGATACGAGACACACTGAGCAGAACCCTGGGACATAAACAGTTGTTGTTTTAGTTTGTCAGCAACAATTTGCTATTAGATGATAAGCACTCTGTGCTTGTGTATAACATAATATTAGCAGTGGTGGATAAGAAACTGACAGAGCAGATTGAAATATCACTTTTCTACATGTATCCATGTTGCTGATCAGCTGTATTTATGAAGTATTCGCTTTTTCCTCAAGGACATTTTTATTGCACTCACAGTATCAGTATCAGAGAGGCACACACAAGCACACACACACACACACACACACACACACACACACACACACACACACACTATGAGGGGTCAAACGTTTCACCCAACCACACTACAACGCACTTGCGTACACTTGCGCCTACTGAGGACACGTCAGATCTGATCAAACCGCGTGAGCGCATGCCTACATTTTACATAGGGTTACTATGGAGTTACACACACACCCGCTACATGACGCGCAGGCGTTGTTCGCTCCACATACATGACTATGAGGGGACGCGCTCACACGACTTATCAGTAAGCGTGCACAGCGCGTTACAAACGCCACACATACACTACACTTACGTGTGCATGTAAATCTCGCACACACATAGTGCACGTACACATCATTAACACTTGAATGCGTCAAATAAGCCTATTTTAGCAAACTGTCTGTCTCCATAGTTTACACGTGCAGGCAGGCGTATGGAACGACATCTCTTGTCGTCCTTTGTATAATGACAACCTGATGTCAGGCAGTGGAATCGGCACTTAAGTTGTGTACATAGTTGTGCCTGCAGTAAATCTCATATGGCTTTTTATTTTAACCATTTCATAACTCCACCTTTGTTCTGCTGTCCTAATGCTGGAATATGGTACCTGTTAAATAAAATTGTTCTTCCTTAATGCCAAATTTATTATTTTCTGTGATGTAAGAACCTTCATATATTGTCTTTTAAGTTTTTCTTGTTCTCACAGACACACAATTGCTCTTATTGTCACATTCATCGTTTAAATACATAAAATGTTTAACTGAAACCCATCATTTATCATCATTGTCCAGTGTCAGGGAGTATTCACAAATAGCCTACATTAATCTCATGTAGCTACATCAGAAATGCATTGCACCAGATTACAGTTTAGATGCTAATGTATCTGCAGTCCATGAAGCTAACACAAAGCTTTCCCTCCCCCCGCAAAAAAAAAAAAACACAGAAAAACTTGTCTAATTACACTTGTAGTCGTCATCCAGCCACTCAATACACATAACTGACACTGATGTATACACAGTAATTCAGTAAGAGTTGTAAATGTACCTGTGTGTGGTTTATTTTAATATTTCACGTTCAAAAGCGAGCTCACTGTTGTCTGTCCCATAGAAGAACATGACAGCGGAGGCTGTGTTTGGAACTATTGAGGCTTACATGAACCACGTGACCGCTCTGGCGGCGACATCAAAGGCTGTTGCCACTCTGTTCTTATCTATCGCTCTGAGTCAAGCCTGTTTCTTGTTTTGTTTTTTTCAATTTAGAAATCTTTAGTTTATGAACAAGCAGACAATCGGCAAAATAGATATTCATACCAATAATACAACATATATAAAATAATTAATTAAGCAGCTTAATGCTGCTTAATAATTAGTTTGTTGGTCTTCAGTGGCAGTTTTACTCAGGCTACTCAATATCAAAAGTCAACAATATAACTACATATATATATATATATATATATATATATATATAACCTTTTTTGAGCATCTAAATTTAATTTAGGGCTATATAACCAGCATTATCACTGATAATGGGGCTTGTTAAAACCTAAACAGACCTCTTCTTGTTCAGAGATTAGTCACTCATCAGACATAATTAGGTACACAGGTGTTATTTACCCATTTTAATGAAATGTATACCCTTCTAAAGACCTTCAGGATTAGAATGGGTGAGGGGTCAAGTGTAAATAAAGTGTAAATAGTGTATGTAATGTACATATGTAAAGAGTTAGATCGCGGGGCAAAGGCTAATTTTCACCTCCGTGTAAATAGACACTCCGTTGTTTAAAACACATTATAACATTTAAGTAAACACAAGATACGCATTTTTTTGTAACATAGATCGGCCAAGACCGTAATTTTGACCGTTTTCAAATGTATATGTGCAATAACTTTGTTGAATGAAAAAATGCAATACTGCCCTTACATGACTTTTCCTAAAAGTGTCTGAATTTTAACTTTTAATAGTTTTTATATAAATTACATAAAAGACAAAGAAAATATGATATGTTAAACCTATTCCGGCCATAAGCGGTCATATTGACCGCACATCATTTCGCAGAGTCTCTGCGAAATGATGTGAGAGAGACTCTGACTGTGTACCAGGGAAAGCTGAGGAAGAATGTCTGCATCCTGAGCACTTGCACACAGGTGTGGTCACCTTTAGTGGGGCAAAGGCAAAACGAGTGTCTGTGATGTACTACAACAACACCAAGTACAACGTGGACGTCCAAAGGCGGAGGAAGATGGCCAGTTGCGGTCTTCTATAACACCCTCGACCTGGCTGGGATCAGTGCCCGCATCTTATTTAAGGAGCACCAGCAGCAGGAGAGCCCGGAGGAAAGTCCTGCAGCAGCTGTCAGAGGAGCTGAGGGCAGAATAAATGGAGGGGAAAGCGGCTGTGGTAGTTGGCACAAGCTGGGCAGCAGCAGAAGCAACCACCGCAGCAGCAGCAGACACGGACACGGAGGCAGTGCCGGTCCAAAAGAGCTGCAAACAGAACCAAACGTCGGCTACAAGCCCGTGTGTGGTAACTGTGAGGAGAGCGGAGGTAATCTGCGACCACTGATCAAAACGGCTCTCTTTTTTTTTTGTAGCCTATTAGATCAGCTCGTTTCCAGCTTTTTCGATTATTATTATTTTTCAATATATGTTATTAAGTATTAAAATAAATTGTTTCATAATTAAAGAAGTTACTTTTAATTTTGATTTTCTTGTTCTGAGATTTCTCTATTAAAATCATGTGTAAAATGCAATAATTAGGGTTTACTATGTGCGATGATGATAGTGTTGGGATTCCGGCCATTCTAGTGTTTCTTTCTAGAACCACACACATAATTTATGTCTGCCTGGAAATAGTCATGCAGAAAATAAGGGACATGAATGTTTTCAACTGTGCATTACAGATGCTCCACAATGTTTGCACCAACAAGTAACCTGGATTGTTCCTGAGTAGCCTATTATACACTTAATATAGAATAGAATAGAATAGAATAGAATTACTTCATTGATTGCAGACTGGGAAATTATTTTGTCCCAGCAACAAAAAACAAAACAAAACACTCTGTATAACATAAATAGAAAGCAAGATATACAAAATGTATATATACAGTGCAAATAAAAAAAAAAATGCAAATGATATAATATCAACCAGAATTAATTTTATGGCTTCTTTTCTGACTGTTTTTATTCTGATTTTGCAATGTGACAGACTTAAAATGGCTTACTGACCATATGAAGAGGCTGGGACTGATGTGATTCTACTGCAAACGGCTCAAGACTCCATGGCAGGAAACAAATCACAGACAGTTGAATATTTTAAATGAGTGAATATTATGAATATTATAAATGTGTATTATTTTCTTTTGACCATAGCACCAACATTAAATCTTCTTATCAACCTGTATTTTAACATTTTATCAGGACTAAGAGTAAGGTATGCCCCCTGCTGGTCATATATTAAATTAAAATGCTCAAAGAGTAAAGTTCCATGTTTTCCAAATACAGATATTCATTGAGTACCACTGCAGTTACTATTTCCATAAAAAAAAATGTTAATATTTTTATTGATATTAAATTAACGTTTGATGAATGGTGTTAAAGCTAGAATGCCCACTATAGTGGAGAAAAATGAGGCAATTTTATCCTGATAAAGATAATTTATAATTTAATAACTAATGTTGGTAATAACTAATAAAGTTCTACAACTGCAACCCAAATGTTTTATTTTTATAAGCTACACAATAAAGGAAGACAATGGCAAAGAACTAAGAGGTTTCTTATCATGTTAAATAGAGGGTGGAAACCCCCCCAGGCTTACATAAATGGTTTAACCCAACAGCTCAGGAGCCGATGGGGACTCAAGACTCTCACCCGTTTCAAACTGGACAAGTGGCCAAAGCCTAACCACTTGACTTGTGTTGTAGTACTTTAAGAGATGCTTGTTTGTAATATCTTTAAACCCTAAGCCTATTTTATAGGCCTTTGCTCAGAAATTGCATATCCATAATGAAATGAATATATCTCTGCAACCACCAAGGTCTATTTGAATACATTAGGTGTCATGGTAAAGGGAACACTTGTGAGATTTGTTAAGATGTGTAAATATCAGTATATGTGTTATATGTGAAGAATAAATGAAGATGGCACACAGCACAAATGAAATATTATGAGGTTCGCCTAAAAAGAAAAGCATTTTCAGGATGAGTATCCCTTTGGAATGATGCAGCTGCAGCTCTAAACCTCTGTCAAATCATAGTACAATATGTGAACATTAACTCTGCAAAGGTTGATACTGATGAAGTGAAGCAAAACAATATTAGAGAGGTTTTAGTACAGAAAATTCAGGCGAGCTCTCAAAAATTGCACCATGTTTGCATGTGATTTTTGTCATGTACAATCCTATATCTTTCATTTTTTGTTTCTGTAAATCTCTACTGATGTTTAGGGTACACACATACAACTGTCTGTTTCGTTTTTGTCCTATATTTCCCACTCCAAACTGACCAGTGCACCTACTACATTTGAACCTGAGTTTCTTTTCTGAGCTTTGGAGGCCCGTATCTTCATGACGGCTTGGTCGATTTGAGTGATTGACACCTCATTTGATTTGTTAGAGCCAATAGAATGATGCTATACCCACCAAAACGAGTCAGCAGAACACGTTGTGGGGTGATGTCGGCTGCTGTGAGTGGTCATTGTTTTGGTTCCCCGGAACCTTTTTTCCAGCTGGATTCATTTGAATGACGGACCACATCCAGTAATACGCGAACGGAGCGTGATTGAACAGCAGAATGCGCATTTCACAGCGAAAATAATAAGGTAAGAGACATATTACAAATATATTATGGCGAAGAGATTTCTGTTGTTGTTGTTCGTTGGGCTGTAGCTCTCTGATGCTTTGTGGTAGAGTCTCAGCTTTCATTTGAGATGAATGGCGTGTGTTTTGAATAACGTGTGGTCGAGTTAGAGCCTGAAATATACCGAGTGGGTCGGAATATCAGTGCTGTATGGAGTTGTTGGAGTTAGTTGTTGTTTGAGCTGTGTTTGGGGCATGTAAAAAGGGTTTTTACAGCCGTGTAGCCAAGGTTCTGCTATTAAATGATGTGCAACATCACTGTATTCTTCCGGATCAGTGTCTTGTTACACACTGTGCTTGCAAAGTCGCTCTCAAAGTCCCCCAATTGGGGGACTTTCAGTTATTTCTTTGAGGCTATGATAACAAAAACCAAGTCTGTGGATAGACCTCACAAGAGCAGCGCATGCAAGACGACCCAAGTATCTCATAGAGCTAGAAGCCTTTTGCTGGAGAATGGTTGAAAATACCTCAAGCATTAATTGAAAGACTCTAAGTTGGCAACGAATGCATTTAGAAGACTTGATACTTGCCAAAGGGGGCACAACTAAGCACTGACCATGCAGGGTGCCCTTTTCTTTTTTTGTTATTTTGAAACTAAAAAAAATCTTAAAATACTGAGGAAAACTAAAACTTAAAAAGTGTACCACAGTTTTGAGTTTTGTTTTAACTGCTCCGGAAGTAGTGCATGGTAGTGTGAAAGTATGATGCTCTTTTGTTTTTTTGTTTTTTGAACAAATTTACCAACATCTGAACTGTCGACTGTCACTCCCCCACTGTGGGAGCTCTCCTGCTCCCCTGTCTGTGGACTGCGTATGATAACATAATTAACATTTGGTATAAAGTGTACTATACAAATCTGTTTGTGTTATATGTTGTGAATGGTCATGGAAATTTTAGTATGGGTTCTTGAAAAGTACTGGAAAAGTTTTGAAGTTTTGTCCATTAAAAAATGTGTGGGAACCCTGTGAGGACCACTATTTGAAAATTAATTGTAGTCATATTATATGCTGTGTCTCAAATCGTGTACTTCTGTACTTACACTTAATATTTTGAGTGCATAAGTGCATTCACACTGAGAAGTATGGAAAAATGCAGTGCACTATGAGTACCCGGATGGTGCACTCAAAACGGTCAAGAAGTTGAGTGTGGAAATGTGGACACTTCTCGCCCTCAATGGTTGCCATCTTGGCTACGTAGCGGAAGGGGAGAGACCACTTTTCAAACTGGAAATGGGACTCTGCGACCGTGAATGTTGCTGCATTGTACAAATTTAAGTTATACATGTGTTTTTTGCACTGAGCACCACTATACTGTCGGATATAAGCCAGCAGTATGTTTATTGGGTTAATTTAGCAGTCTGTAATGATTTGGTACCGTGAACGATAACGCAAATGCAAATGATAGTTTGCTGTTTGGAGGCCAGGCAAATAGTGGCAGTAATGCTCCATTGGCCGGTTACAATTAGGCATTAAAAGAAGAGATCGAATTTTGCGGTTGTCATTTCCGCATAGTGCACACGGCTGTGTTTGGTTTGAGACAACAATACCCTGTCGAAATGTGCACACTACGCCAATAAGCACATAGTGCACATAGTATACTGCATGGAAGTGTACTAACTGAAGCATGTTTGAGATACACCAATAGTGTCAGTGAAAATCCCTATCATCTGGTTGTAAACTGTGTTTCAGTCCCCCACCCCTCTGTTCTCATTATTAACACATTTTTGGTCCCCTCTTAATCTCATTCAGTTTTGCTTCAGGTCAGTTATCTCAAAAACAAACCTAATACAGGGATCATCATTACATTATTGCATCATCAGCTCATCACATTTCAGCTGATTTGCTGTGTTATTGCCATGACATTACAAATCCATACTTGACCAAAGCAGAACTTGAAAGAATGAATCACATTTATGCCCCCATGTCCGCCTCTCTGTTGGTAATCGATTAGTCTTCTGTGGCTGTACAGTGACTTACAATAACTTGTAAAGAGATGGTCAGATTGATGATCCCATTCCCAACTCTACACCCTTTTCTCTCCCACTCTTTTCTTCTGCATCCCTATCTCTCTTCTGCAGCTGTCAGAGTTATTTGTCACCTTTGAGGAGAAGCCTCAGGGTGCAGCCTCCTTAGCCCAGGTCCACAAGGCTGTGCTGCATGATGGAAGGACAGTGGCCATCAAGGTCCAACACCCCAAAGTCCAGAGACAGAGCTCCAAGGACATAGTGGTGATGGAGGTGAGTTTGTCTGCTCCTGGGCTGAACTACCGAAATAAATTAAATGTTGTGGTGTCACAGTGGAGACACAGACATTACAGCAATACATCACTCAATATATATACGTATATATATATATATATACATATATATGTGAATAATTATTTTCTTCCTCCTAAATTGACGTTCAGTTACATTGTAACCTTGGTTCTCTGAGTGAGGAGACGATCTCCCCAGTAGTTATAACTATGGGAACCCTTTAAGACACACTGCAAGGGGCCCCAGGGGACAGAGCAGATGCAACTATTCGAATGTGACATCCCTGCCACCAGGTGCATTACCAACAGAAAACACTCAAGTTTGTATGTATGAAAAAACACCAATGGACTGCACTACAAATGGACAACATCTTGCACATTCAACGGTTAGTGACACAGCCAGACGCTGTGTGCCACTGTACAGATGCCCAGGCACCAGACGCAACCATAAGCATGGCCAACCCTGCCAGACGCAAGGGTTAGGTGCAAGGAAGACCGCTCAGTTGGCCAGCCCGCTGCCAGGCCACTGACAATAATATATGACATCACCCTGGCATGGCCAAGGCACCCACTCCCCTCACCTCAGGAGCATGGAATGACATGGCCTACTGTGTGGTGGCCCCCAGCACACGCTTCCCAAAGGAGGTGCCAGCAGCCACATTCAGGCAGTAAAATTTGGCAAATGTGGATGGACTTGACCATGCAGCAGCTGCACAGACCTCCAAAAGGGTGGCACCCAGCCAAAAGGCCCATGGGGTAACTATACCTCCTGCTGGGTGCAACATGACACCAGCATCATCTAGGGCTGTGCGATATGACTATATATATTGTGTGACGAGAGAAAAATGTCTATTGTTTCATATTCTGCTCTATCGTTTATATCGTTGTGACGGAAATTACATTTTTTACGGCAGTATTTTTTGTCATTAGCAGTCTGTCCATCTTTTGCACAGATCACATTGATAAATTACTCTTCTTGGCTTATTCATTGGATTAAAATGTGCTTTATTGTGATATGTATCGTTATTGGGATATGAAATTACCTATATTGTGATATGAGATTTTGGTCATATCGCCAAGCCCTAGCATCATCTGGCAGGAACCAACAACAGCTCGCATCCACTGACAGAGCTTGCAGTTCCCCCACGCTTTTGGTTGATATCACTGCCAAGAGAAAAGCCACTTTAAGTGACAGCCACTTAATGCTGATTGACTCCAGAGGCTCAAAAGGCTCTCGCTGCAGGGTGGCCAGCACATGGCCCAGGTCCCATGGTGGAATGGCCGACCTCATGTTGTGCAAGGCTTAAGGGCCGTCCACGCCAAGAAAGATAACTGTAACGTTAACTATAATGATAACAATGGCAGCCTCCACACCAAAGAACGATATCGTTGTGTTGCTAGGTTACGCCAAACACACACTGCTCGGTGCGGTCGGCAGGTGATACTGATGACCTGTTATTGCTGTATGTTGCGAGACAGAAAAAGAAAACCAATTTGCCGCTTGCTCTACCTGTCTGTCTGTCTGTCTGTCTGTCTGTCTGTCTGTCTGTAAGCTCCATCTGTCATGAGACCAACATGAAGGAAGACGTGCAGTTTATTGTGTTTCACCGGCGACGAGCTGTCATTACGCGCGACAATTACGCACGGCTGCGCGCTCTTTATAACTCACTGTGTGAACCTATGTTGCATAATAAAGATTTGCCCCCCTCAGTAACTTCATCCTGGCTCCTGAATTTTATGAATGGAGTGGAAAAGAGGAGACGCATTCCCCTGCAAAATGTATTTTATTGCAGTTATTTACTCGGTATTTGCAAAACAAAATCGCTGAAGTTAAGGTTCTGTCACAAAACTATATTGTTAAGGATCTTTGCACATGTTTAAGTGGGTGTATGGAAATCCTGGAGCTTTCTTAGTGGGTATACATGATGTGATGAACGTCTCGACCTGTCATTTCGGATGGATTTTGATTGGCTGTCAGTGTTTCTATCGTTCATCAAATCGCTCTGAAAGTGATCCAAACGATATCGTCCACCACTATTGTTGTCGTTATAGTTGTAGTGTGGACGCTGCCAAACACTTGAGTTTAAAACAATTTTTAAAACTGTATATTTATAGTTATAGTTCTTGGTGTGGACGGCCCTTTACACTGCACACATTCCACCATGGGACCTGGGCCATGTGCTGGCCACCCTAGCCTCAGTTCCACTGAGAACTGAGAGATGAGGCTGCAGTCACCATTTGCAAGCCTATTATCCCCTGTAGGAGTAGCCTTGATAGCTGCCACCATGCCTCTGAGGGTCAAAGGTGATTTTCCCACCTCAAGCAGCCCCTGCAGGTACTGGTGCACCTCTGGGGCTGCACATGTCAGTGCATTGATCCGGTTAGTTGCTCTGTGTTGGGCACCATGATGTTTGCATCATGGTGCACAACACAGAGCTCGCAGCAATAAGACTATGCAGCCCTCGTAGACGGTGCCCAAGCACTCTGCATGGTCTGAACCACTGTATGTGCAAGTCCCAAGCCTAGCACACCAGCCCTCTCCGGGCAAGGCCCAAAGCTTGTGCCCCTGTGGAAAGGGATGTAGCAGGGCCCCCCATGCCTGACTCAGAAGGTCCCACCAGACTGGGAGCTCCCATGGCCTCCTGGCCAAGGGAGGCACCACCTCCGAGAAACATGTCATGGGCCAGTTTGGAGCCACCAGGATCAGCTGCACTTCCTCCCTCCCAACACTATGCAGCAGATTCTGGAGAAGAGTAAACAGGGGAACGCATACAACAGTCCTTCAGGCCACTGGTGCACCATGACATTGACTCCCAGTGGGGAGAGTCTCACCCCAAGGAAAAGAACAGTGGGCAATGGGCATTGTCCCTGGTTGTTAACAGGTCGGCTACTGCTCTGCTGAAGTAGTACTAGATTTCCCCAACCACCTCCAGGTGCAGCCTTCAGTCCCATGGACTTGGGCCTCCCCTGGAGAGTAGGTCCGCTCCCTGGTCCACCAATCTGGGCATGTGCATGGCCCTGAGGTACAGGAACCATATAGTGAGGTGGCTCAGGACCAGATTTTGGAAGAATGTGGACACGTCGGACAAAAGCACCATTTTTTTCCACATGCTCTCCATCACCATAGCTTTCCATTTTTGATGGGAGCCACCTCATCAGGATGGTGGATGGCGGCCATCTTGGATTTTAAAGTTGGCCATCATGTAAAATGTATAAGTGCCAATATCTTGGTTTCCTAGTCAGTTAGAAGGTCAATCTTGGTGTCAAAATATACATTTTCTGGGGCAAGGAATACATAAAAGCTATTGAGAATACCACTAGATGATTATTGTGCCAAGACCAAATAATAACATGCATGAATTGAATTGAACTTTGTTATCTTTTTACATGAGCACCTTACCCCATAACGACTTTTACAACTGCAACAGCTGTGTGAGAGTGGGCAGTGAATCATATGACACATTGTGTAGAGATGCGTGGTAGGCTGACCAGGCCACAATGTCTCCCTTGTCTAGTTCATCCTTTTCGATCAGCTTGAGTGAATACTCGAGCCAACATTTCTGTTTCATCTGTGCTCTACTCAGGTGCCCCTCGAAAGGTTTAATCAGATTGGGTGTCTTGGGAACAGCCACACTGGCCCTCTTGAGTGCAACCGCCGGCATAGTCGTGAAGTTGTCAGGCAATCAATTATTCTTTTTTGTTTCTGGTGAAGGCATGCCTATTCCATCCTGAAAATGTCCCACACTGGACTTGGAGGGGAACTGAGACTGATGCCCGTGCCATGGAAGGACCAGCTGTGGTACTTGATCGGTTATGATCAAGGTTGTCTAGGGCACTCACAGTGAAGAGCCCTTTATGTAGTTGAGCAGGACACACAACACCACTCTTTGCAATGTTCTCATAGACAGCAGTAGCCAGCTGATTCTCCAGTTCCATAACCCAATCATAGCTTACACTGAGGCCCAGCTCATACAGCTGTGCAATCAATTTCTTTGTCCTGGTCTGCGTGTGCACACTTAATCTAATGTATAGGGGCAAGGGTGGTTCATACTCCAATGAATGTCGAGATTTGTTAGTTGGGGCCGTCTTCTTACAGTTAAACAGGATGGTCTGTGAGATAGTGAGGCAGGCCTGGGAGTCACTAGAGCTCTGATCCTTCAGGTCGGCTCCGGCCAGCATCATGGTCACCACAGACTTGAGATTGTTGGGAAAGGAGTTCTGCTGGCATTCAGTGGGGAATGAGGCATTTCATTTGAACCCATTGAAGTTGAATATATCACGGTGCACAATTTTAGCAGCCTTGGTCAGAATCAGTAAATCCTCTTCATAGTCACAGTTCAAAGCCTTTTTCAGCATTTCCTGCATTCCCTCTTTGAAAACAATTATGTCATTCTTTCCATCACTCTGCTCCTGGGCATGGGGAAAATAAAAATTGTTTCTTGAAGTGGACCTTGTTGATTTCCTTATGGATACCAAAATCGAGCACCTGGTTTTCATACATTTCATGCAGGGATGAAAACTTAAAGTAGAAATGACCACCTTACACACAATTTTCCACATGAGTAACCAGCTCTACAAAGGCTCTGGCTTCAATTTGATTCTCTTGTTTCTGACTTTTAGAGGAATCTTGGCATTGCCTTGTTGGCGAACAATGTCGATTTCAGAGTCCAGTCAAACAAGCCACGTGATATTTTGTTTTAAGTGCAATGAGGTCACCACCTGCAATTCTGCTCATTAATTCAGTATCTTTCAGGTCTGTGGCAATAACCCTGACATTTGCATCTGCTTTAAGAGTCATGAACTCATGAAGATGTCCATCAGACTTTCTGCAAAACAAACTTGTGCTCTTGTCCAGGGGCTCATGTTGTTGAGGTTGTTTCCCATCTGCAGCGTGGGTGTCAGAAAATCCAGCCCTCACCCTCTTCCATGCTCTTTCCAGTTTGTTTACATTGAATTTTGAGTGACAAGGTGTATGCCACTGTGCTTGATGCCTGACAAATTGGTCCACATTAATATCCTCTTCAAAAGGAAGTGTTACTGCCAGTTGAGCTCCCTGAAAGCATTCACATTGTTCAGTAAAGATTTTTATGTTCAGATAGGTCTCCAGGTCCCGGTGCATTTAAAGGGCATCAGAGTGCTTCAGTGGTAGACTTTTGGCATACAATACACAATCCATTATGTTCACGAGACTTAAGTCAAAGGCTGCAGCTGCTGCAACATATACAAATTACAGGCATCTAGTTAGTTATTTACTGTCTGAAAGAAACCTTGCCCTGCTTTCTCCTCATTCACCTCCACTAACTGAACATCTCCATGGAACAAACAAAACAATGTCTGATTAATGTTTTCTCAACCAATGCACAGAATGACATGAGGTACATAAATTAGAAAGTCAAGAGTTCTGATTCTGAGCTAGCAGCTAGTGAACATTATCAATAGCAACAGCACCATATTTACAATACAATCAGACACAGCTGCACTGGCCAACTAGGGTTAGCTAAATTCCTTTTATTGTTCCTGGCAGAGCTGTGTCTCTGATTGCAAACCCAATTATTCTGCTTTAGCTTGCTTGCTAGTTAGCCAAGTACACCTGTTCACACACTTGCTTTTTGATGGGATTTTTTTTTTCAAATAAATAGGAAATAACAAGAGACAGATCCATCAAAGTAAATAAAAAAATCATATCAACTGGACTACCATCAATGTATGTTGACCCCGGGTTTCCCCCAATGAATATGTCGTTAAGCATATGTGCTTAATAATAATCTCTAATTGAAGAGTGAAAGGCTAGTGTTACTTACTTTGTTGTCTTCTGGAATGCTTGCACTGTACGTTAAAAAAAAATATGTTGTGCATAATCTACATATTTGTGTCAATATATTGCTAGAATTAACCAGATGATCTAGTATTGGCAGAAATAGTCCCCTGATGATATTCTCAATAGCTTTAATGCATTCACTGACCCAGAAAATGTATATTTTGACACCAAGATTGACCTTCTATTTGGCTAGGATGCCAAGATATTGGCATTTATAGATTCTATATGGCGGCCAACTTTTAAATCCAAGATGGCTGCCATCTGCCATCTTGATGAGGCGGCTCCCATCAAAAATTTAAAGCTATGGTGATGAAGAGCATGTGGAAAAAAATATGGTGCTTTTGTCTGAACATGTCCACATTTTTTGCTAAGCCACCTCACTAATGTCCATGCCCAGATCCACAGTCTGTGTGGTGTCCTGCAAAGGTTTGGGGAGCCCAAGCTCTCTTGGCTGTTGACATGTGCTGCTGCCACTGTTCTGTCAGTTTTTACAAGCACGTGACTGCCTTGCAGACTCACGAGAAAATGCTGGAGGGCCAGGTGAATGACTTTAAGTTCTAGAGCATTTATATGCTGGCCCATCCAGCGGACACTCCAGACCCCACTGGTGCCCCTGGCCTCATGGAGTGTGACCCACCTTTTCATTGATGCATCCGTAGAGAGCACCTGGCGATGCAGTACTGAACCAGTGATGTTGGCTGGGTCCTGCCACCACCTGACGTCCACACAAATTTGTGCAGTGATGAGCACTGCTGCCTGCAGTTGTCTTTGCGGAGAGACCCCCAGGCTGAAGAGAGGCCTCTGGACTGGACGCATGTGCCCCTCCCGGATTGGAATTTGAAAATAGGCATCCTTGAGGTCAACGGTTGCAAACCAGTCGCCAACCCAGACAGCCTGCTTGACCCTGGGCACAGTCGACATTTTGCACTTCAGGGGTCTGAGAAACTTGTTCGGGCCCCTGAGGTCTAAGACAGGTCTTAGCATTCCATCCTGCGTGAGAACAAGAAAATAGCGGGAATAAAACCCTGCCTGCTGATCTTTTTCCTTTACTTTCCTGATAGACGACTTCGCCATGAGAATGAAGGTCTCTGAGTGCAAAACCTCTCTGTGCTGGTGGACTGCAATGATGGAAAATACAGCCACCCTCGTAAGAGTAGGAGCACTTTGGAACTGTCAATGACACCCCTCAGTCATTGTTGAAACAACCTAAAGGTCTGCCCCTAGAGCCTCCCATGCTGCCTGAGGGAAAGGGAAGGCTGGGGGTGATGTCACGTCAGGACTGAGGCATGGGCCTGGGTGGCCACTGGCCGCTGCTACGTCCTCTGCCCCTTTTATAATTGCCACACTGTGCTGCATCCAGTCCTGACCGCAAGTAGGCTGAGGCTGCTTGGGCTGCCGTGGCTGAGGCCACTTCCAGCCCTGACATTGATTCAAGGCGCCTGACACCTTCCGAGCACAGCGATGTGTTTCCTGGCCCTGCCAAATCATTATGGATGTGTCATGCCCAAACAAGGCAGATGGTTCAACAGGCAGTTTGAGCAGACATTCCCTATCCTCTGGCAGCAGCATGGACTGTGATAGCCAGAGATGGCACTTGGCCACCAAAAAACTTGCCATAGCACTGCCAGCTGCCGCACCCTGCTCCCTCATGTGCTTAGGAAGAAGTGAGGACTGACTGCCATGGCTCCATGCATTTTTCCCAATAAACCAGCCATTACCTTGCAGTTTCTACTCGGGCAACCCTTGCCCAGGAGAGGCTTTGACTGGACCACCAAGGCATCCAAAGCCTGACCCATGGGGGGCAATGGCCCACAGCCTGTCCTCCCTGATTATCAACCCCAGTCGTATAATGACAGAGCCCCGACCAGCTTGCCCCTGCCGTCAGTGTTGCAAACTGACTCCTGACCACCTCCTTAAAATCAGAAAGGAGAGGCACAAGGAACCATGCAGGTCGCCCCCATTTTATTGCCGAAACGGGTAGAGGCGGGGACGCGACCAGCTGGCAGGTTGAGCCCCAGAGCCGAAGCAGTACGGCCAATAATCTCCTGAAGGTTAGGCGACTGCTGGTCATGCTACTTTACAGGAACCTGCTGGCCCTTTGAGGAAATCTAAATGTCCTCAAGGGGCCCAAGGCCAAGAGTGTCTAGGAGGAGGAGTGGATCCAATCCAACCCAGCAGAGTGCCCAGGAGCAGAGAAGTTCCCATATTACACAGTCCGCTCACCCCCACTGATACTGTAATGGAGGGGATGGAGGGGCCGTCCCTAACTACCAGACCTACCAACCTAGGGTGCTTGGCTGGCTAGAAGGGGCTGGCTGACATCTCCTGAATGAATGACAACGGGCCTCCCTTTGCCTTGCAGACATGCAGAGGCAGTTCATGCATGAAGCCGGATTATCAGGAGTGGCAAATGTATGCTCAATTCCCTAAAATAATACACAGTAGTCATGGCCATCCTCTACTGGCCTATTAACATAACAGCCCACATAAGTGTGGCCCTGCCGGTTTGCCATCATTCATCTCGCTCTCCCTGGCCACAATATGGATTATTTTCTTCTGACACCAGACAGCGGCACACTTCTATTGGAGGGAGATGATTTAATGAGGAAATGGGAAGCTTCCAGAAGTGTGAACCAGAAAATTAGCTATGCCTCATAGTGGCTAACTGTGGAGGTAAGCCACTCGCTGCCACCCGACTCGGTCGGGTTTGAGCCTGCAACCACGTTCTAAAGGGACGCAGCACACTGCCCCCCGATTAAGTCAGGCTCAAACAAGCTGCTATGCCTCAACCGTGCGTAAACAGAGAGCTGCAATACACGGATATGGCACCCCTCTCAACTGTTTCACTCCTTATTGTCAAAAAGAAGAAACAGTGTCTAGTTATCCTTGAGAGGAACCCGCGAATGCCAGCTCTCCAACCTAAACAAAGGTAAGTGGACAAAACAATTAACTTGTTTCTCTTTTCTTTCTTCTTTCACGTTGACTTAGACAGGTGGAAATTAATGAATCAGTGAGTGCATGCGTTAGGTGGGGCTTTTATAGCCTGGTGCAGAGTCTTAAAGATTATTTATTTTCCAAGTCAATTTCCCCAGATGGGAATAATTCCCATAGTTAGCATAGAACTACTGGGTGGGGAGATGATCTCAACAGGATAGAGAACCATGACTAATATAATTTGACTATTTTATATATGGTTATAGAAATATTATTATATTATATTATATTATATTATATTACTGTTATTTTGTTATCACTGCCGTTGCTATTTCTTTTTACTGTGGTTGCTAGTAGTATGGGTATTATTATTACAATCCGTATTACTCTGTCATAAATATATATTCTATATATATATTCTTCTTAAAATTATTATCATTATTTTGTCGTTGGGATGTTATGGCAGTGATGGTGAATAACAGTGTTTTGTCTGGGTATACATTCATGATGCTGACTTTTTTTTCTCTTTCTGCTTTCACTGTTCTCACTCCTCTAAACTTCTCACAACCCAAATCAGTTCTGTTATTATGGTTATTACAACTCACTCATTTATTTTCTTTGTCTTGAATCAAACATATTAGTTTTCAAAATTTACTTTCATCCTAGCAACATTGTATTGTTATTATTGCCATAATCAGTATTTGTTGAATGTGTTGATTTATATTTTTCCCCTCTAATTACACTCAGATACATACACATGCACACACAGACACACATGTAGTCATTAACACTCAAATCACTTAAGTTTCATCCACCGAACTTTCATCCTAGCAACTTTTTGTTGATATTGTTACTATTTTCATTATTTGTTGATTGTTCTCCTTTTTTTCTCTCTTATACTTCATTCACAAAGACACGGACATGCATACACAGACAAACATATAGTCATAGATTGTAGAAAATATGTGCATATGGAACCAGAAAACACTCTGGCTCCATATGCATTTCATTTATTTTGATGACATTTCAGCCTTTGGGCCACCTTCAAGATCAACAAGCATATCGAGACACGATGTCTTTTGTTGTTCTTTTATCTCAGACATGTTGTGATGCTTCTTTATCAGCTGATCTGTCAATCAGCTGATAAAGAAGCTTCACAACCACCACCAAGTGACACTTCTAAAGAAGGCGGAAGTTTCCACCGAGACATGTCAAGGTATGTAACATCCTAACATATCTGAGATAAAAGAAAAACAAAAGCCATTATCAGAAACTAAAGACATAATGAACACCATTGAACTATTTTGAGACACAGGTACACTGATGACTGACTGATGTACACTGTACTATGGACCGCACCTTTCTTACACACCTAATAACAATTAGGTGATCGTGCTCATGCTACACCATTAGGCTGAGAAAATCACAGTCACATACAGAGTCACACAGCTGACAGTGGTTAGATAATCATGCCACAGCATTTGGCTGAGCAAAGACACACTTTGAAGCCCTCAATAAATCAATACCTTTGAACCAAAATGTTGTCAGGAGCTACAGCGAATCACATATCATCAAAACAAATGACAACAACCACTACATATGCTACCACATTTCAATATAATACACATTTTTTTTCCACCATCTTCAACGATGTCAAAGTACAAAAGTATTACTTATAGATAGATAGCAAAAGTTAATGTATCGGCTCTAAATGAACATCATGAATAACTTTCACTATATATCCAATAATAGGACATACATCACAGAAAACATTTTAAATCATAATCTATATTCAGTCCATGGGGGTGACAGGGTTCTCAGACGGTGGATCCAAGCAGTTAAGCATCGGGAGTGGAAAAGATGGTACAAACCATCTATACTGTCTGATATTATGGGGAACATGAGATCTGTCCCTAATAAGATGGAAGAGCTCACGGCACTGACCAGACTACAGAGGGAGTACCGCCAGTGTAGCATGATGCGCTTCACGGAGACCTGGCTGAATGAACTCATTTTAGACTCGCACGTAACTCTCAACGGATTTCAGCTGTTCACAGCGGACAAGAGAGCAAAGGAGACCGGTAAGAGGAAGGGAGAGGGGATAGCAATGTATGTGCATGAGAGATGGTGTCACCCGGGGCATCAGTGTTAAAGAGCAGCGCTGTACCAGGGACATAGAGCTCCCAAGGGAGGTAGTATTCTCGCAAGTCATTGTATATCCCGCCGTCGGCTGATGCTGCAGCAGCCTGTGAGCTCCACTGTTGTCTCAGCTCCAAACATTGCACCCCCAGTCCCTCATCCTCATCCCTGGTGACTTCAATCATGCTCCCTCCACCCTCCCCACATCCACGCAGTATGTGGACTGCCACACCAGGGACTGCAGATCACTGGACTTGCGGTATGCAAACATCAAAGATGCATACAGCTCATTACCCCTTCCCCCACTGGGCCGCTCAGAGCACAACCGGGTCCATCTGTCCCCTGCTTGCATACCTGTGGTGAGCAGACAACCCCCCACCATTAGGTGTGTGAGAAAATGATCTGTGGAGACCAGCATGGCACTGAGGGACTGTTTTAGAACTGCCGACTGGGGAGTGCTGTGCAGTCCACATAGGGAGGACATTGACAGTTTGACCGGCTGCATCACAGCCTACATATACGTCTGTGTGGAGAACACTGTACCGAGCAGGAAGGTATGGTGCTTCTCCAACAACAAGCCATAGGTGACCCCTGATCTGAAAGTGTTTCTTAATGACAAGACAAGGGGATTTTTAGATCAGGGGACAAAAAAAGAGCTGAGGAGGGTCCAGAAGGACCTTAAAAGAGAAATAAGGAGGGGCAAGGACAGCTACAGCAGGACATTGGAGGAGCGCCTTCAACAAAACAACATTCAGGAGGTGTCGAGAGGCCTAAATACAATCTCGGGTCACAACAACAACAACAACAGCGGGAGGGGCCCAGAGTCTGGAGACCGAATGAACTAAGCCTGTTTTTCAACAGGTTTGATTCTGATCCCTCTCCCTCCCCCACTGACCAGAGCACAGACCCAGAGCACTCTCACCCTCTGTGGCACGCCTCCTCCCCCTCCCTCAGGACATCAGGGACATCAGCTGCACCCTCCCCTCACCTTTCAACCCCCCTCCACTTCACACCTCCCTCCCCCCATCTTCCTCAGCTGGAGTCACCCCCCACCCCCCGCTGCAGCCTCTCTGTAACAGCTGACCAGGTGAGGATGGTGCTCATGAAGATCAAGGCGAAAAAAGCCTACTGGTCTGGATGGCATCAGCTCCAGACTGCTGAGGGACTGTGCAGTTCATCTCTGTCAGGTGGTTCTGCACATCTTCAACCTCAGCCTCAGTCTGGAGAAGGTTCCTGTCCTGTGGAAGACTTCCTGCATGGTTCTTGTACCAAACACTGCACACCCCTGGGAGCCCAACCACTTCAGACCTGTAGCCCTGACCTCCCACCTGATGAAGACCATGGAAAGGGTTAAACTCAACTACCGCTTTTATATATATATATATATATATATATATATATACATATATATATATATATATATATATATATTACAAGCTCTTTATGGCCTCGCCCCATCTTATGTATCTGAGATGCTCACTGCCCGTGAGCGTGGCAGGGCTCTGAGGTCCTCTAACCAACTCTTGTTGGAAGAGCCCAGGTCTAAATACAAACAATGGGGTGACCAGGCTTTTTCTGTTGCCGCACCCAGGCTCTGGAATAAACTCCCCACTGACATATGTCTTGCCCCTGACCTGAGCCTCTTCAAATCTAAACTTAAAACTTATTTATTAAGGATGGCTTTTAATACTCAGTATTGTGGTGACACTCCTATTTTATTTTATTTTATTTTATTTTATTATTTTATCCTTTTATTCTGTATTTTTCATTCATGAATCTGTTGTGTGTTGTGTTTTTAATTGTTTTTTAATCTCTTGTGAAGCACTTTGATTCATCTGTGGTTGTTTTAAAGTGCTATATAAATAAAGTACATTACATTACATTACCTCCGACCCCTGGTGAGAAGAGACTTGGACCTTCTGCAGTTTGCGTATCAGACAGGCATTGGGGTGGATGACACAGTCATCTACCTGCTCCACCGATCACTGTCTCACACTGGAAGTGCTGTGACAGTCATGTTTTCCAGCGCTTTCAATACAATACAGCCATCTCTGCTCAGGGGGAAGCTGGAAGGAGCTGGAAATGACCGCCACCTCGCTGTGTGGACTATCGACTACCTCACCAGCAGACTTCATGACTGTGTGTCTGATGTGGTAGTCTGCAGCATGGAGACTCCACAGGGGACAGTCCTACCTCCCTAACTCTTCACCCTGTACACATCGGACTTAAGATACAACACGGACAGCTGCCACCTCCAGAAGTTCTCTGATGATACAGCCATTGTTGGATGTGTGTCAGAGGGGAATGATCTGGAGTACAGGGGGGTCATCATCGGACTTTGTCAACTGGTGTGAGGTCAACCACCTTCACATCAACGCCAGCAAGACAGAGGAGCTAGTGATTGACTTCGGCAGGAAAGCGCCCCAGACTATACCAGTGAACATCCAGGGTTTGGACACTGAGGTAGAGGAGGAGTACAAATACCTGGGTGTTCACCTCAACAATAAACTGGACTGGTCCACCAACATTGACGTCCCATACAAGAAGGGTCAAAGTTGTCTCCACCTGCTGAGGAGACTGAGGTCCTTTGGAGTGTGCAGGACACTGCTTAGGACTTTGTATGACAATGTGGTAGCATCTGTCATCCTCTATGCAGTGGTCAGCTGGAGCTATGAAAGCACGGAGAGGGACAGGAAAAGACTGAACAAGCTGGTCTGGACAGCCGGCTCAGTCCTGGACTGTTGCCTGGAGACCATCGAGGAGGTGGGCGAGAAGAGGATGTTAGCCAAGCTGATATCCATCATGGACAACACCTCTCACCCCCTGCATGACACTGTCCGTGCACTGAGCAGCTCATTCAGCAGCAGACTGCTGCACGAACAGTACAAGAAGGAGCGCTAGGGCAGGTTGTTCATTCCATCAGCTGTCAGACTCTTTAACAGCAACATCTGATGTAATGTAGCACTGCCATGTGTGCTGCATATCACTGTATAAGATCATTGCTGCTGAGACTCTGTGCAATTTATATATATTCTGTGCAATATTCCACATCTACAAATACATTGTGTGTATATATTGTAAATAGTCTTGAGCTGCTGTGATATGTGAATTTCCCAAGTGTGGGATCAATACAGTTTATCTTGTCTTGTCTTGGCTCATCTCCCGGAAAGTAACACATCCAATTGACCTTCTCGTGTGGGGAGGGTTACCTTCTCAATCCCAGTGTATCTTAAAGAGGAAATAGGATTCAACAAAATGAGCTGCTTCTGAATAATTTGTACATCTATTAGTACTTCTCTGTTCAGTGATAGGAGTTTTTAATGCTCTACTGGTCTAACATACGACTTACCACAAGGGCAAGTAATAACACATTTAGTAGAACATTAAATAACTAATTTTATAGGGATCTCTTTACCTGTGTGGGGAAGTTTAAAACTGTGACAATGATAAGTATAGTTACATTGACTGCAGCAACCACAGTGGTGGTTGTGTGTTTTGCCTGTTTAAAGGGTCTAAGACCCAGCTAGAGAAATCTTTTAAGGTATCTCAACTCATGTTCTGAATTTCTATGGACATTTCTATGGTCATTTACTATGGATTTTGATCACAAAAAAATATATATTTTTTTTGATTTATGGATCATTAGAGAAACTAACCACTTGTAAAGACCTATTGAGGAAACCCACTGCTAGAAATACAAAGAGCAGACTTTGACCATCCTCTACCATTAAAAAAAGTCTTCCTTTTGTTCAGTTTTGCAGATTAAAATGTATTTGCCAGAAAAGGGGTGATTTTGACAGGAATATGAAGGTAATGAAAAACAATTTTCTACAAAGAGGATACAAGAAATCTGTCCTAAATGATGCTGCTACAAAAATAAGAGATATCTAGGTTGGAGCTCTTAAAACATAAACCTACAGGAAATCAAATAACTGTGTAATATTTACAACTGAGTATTCCAAAAGTGCAGAACAGATACTGTAAAGGGAGTAACAACAAAACACTGTACTGTATACTTAAATCTGATTATGAACTCTGAACTTTGAGGCATTGTGTCCTTGTGTCAGCATCTGATATCTTTGGTTAGTTTAAGTAAAAGTGAACCCCTGATTCACTCTTGTTTGACGTTTTACCACGCTACACCTCTGCGCGTTCAGACAATCTCAGACTTTTACTTCTTTATAATTAGATTAGATTATGATTTGAAATGTTTTCTGTGATGTATGTCCTATTATTGGATATATAGTGAAAGTTATTCATGATGTTCATTTAGAGCTGGTGCATTAACCTTTGCTATCTATCTATAATCTGTTTAATAGGATTTGTATTTTAACATTGATGAAGATGGTAAAAAAATTGTGTATTATACTGAAATGTGGTAGCATATGTAGTGGGTGTTGTCATTTGTTTTGATTATATGTGTTTGGCTGTAGCTCCTGACAACATTTTGGTTTAAAGGTACTGATTTATTGAGGGCTTCAAAATTGTTTCTTTGCTCAGCTTAATGCTGTAGCATGATTATCAAACCACTGTCAGGTGTGTAACAAAGGTGTGGTACATATAACAGATAAGTGTACCTATGTCTCAATATGCTTGTTGATCTTGAAGGTGGCCCAAAGGCTGAAATGTCATCAAAATAAAAGAAGTGCATATGGTGCAAGGGTGTGCGACACTTGTTTTCTACAAACAAGTCTTTGGCCAGTGATCAGCACCTCATTATAATCTTGGTGTGAGTTACTTTTATATTTTAAATACATAAAGTCATTAACAAACTCAAATCACAGAATCTCTGAATCTCCCTTTTTCTTACTTTATGTAGTCTTCTTCCTTAATCGTCTACATGTCTGCACATGTTTTTACTTGCTCTGTTATCACTGCATTACGCAATAAAATTAAAAAAAACAAAACCAAACAGCAATATACCACTTTTTAGCACCGGCAAAGAAATGTGATGCTTAACCAATGGGATGTCAGTTAGTTTATTAAGTTCACATTGTAATGTAATGTGTTACCACCCAAAATAAACTGTTCACTGTCTTCACTTCTTCGTCACAACTGGATGATGTCGTATGTGCTAGCATGTTGGATGCACAAAGAAACTCATTTTAGCTGCTTGTATCTGCAAGCTCATTGTTCCAGTCACTACCCAACTATCCATATTGTCACTTGACTGGTGTTGTGTAACAGTGAAATAACAATGAAAATGTCCTTTAACCATTCTCTTGTTGTCATGTAAAGATAATGTAGAAAATGAGAATTTTTAAAGTGTTTAGATTTGACACAATCAGGGTTTTTGTGGAATCATTTTCAATCAACATTTTTGTCTGGCAATAAATTTGCTTTAAGCCCAAGCTGAGACAACCTTTAAAACACCATCAAATTTGACAAAACTCCTTCAAGCCACATAAAACATTTCATGCCCATTTTCATAGACTGTGTGGCACCAACCTTGACTGACAAACTAATCCAAATGTGTAAAATTTGGAGTGCCTTTTTCACAGGTGGTTAAACACATCTGAACAATTTGGACAGAAGCAAAACACAATTTGAGGTCTTAAAGGGCGGTACATAGAGCTGTTTAACAGCAGCTTTCTGTCCTCAGACTTGACTTTCCAGGTCCTTTCAATACAGAATCCCATCAACATTTGTCCTGATACACAAATGTCAAATGTCAGCCATTGACAGGACATCACTGCACAACATGTACATGTTTGTTTTCTTGTACTTGACTCATCCTGATTTGTGATTTTGAAGGTACTGTTGAGGGTGGTCCATTGGCTCTTCCCAGACTTTGCTTTCATGTGGTTGGTGGAAGAGGCAAAGAAGAACATGCCATTAGAGCTGGACTTCCTTAATGAAGGACAAAATGCAGAGAGGATGGCTAACATGCTTGCCCACTTCCCCTTTCTCAAGGTAAACACAGAGTGATGTATCACCAAACCAATTTGAAAATGGAAATTAGTCTGGAAGCCCTCAGTTAATTTTTAATTTTCAAGGGGTGTTATCATTGGCCACAGATGGAGAGACCCACAACCAATCAGATCAACAAAAAAAGTTAGGTAATGCTGAGCAACGGACAAATATAAACAGAATTCAGCATGCAGAATAGCTGTCATGGTGTAGCATTGTCAACATGTCTTTGAACAAGTGTTGTCATTTTTGCCATCAGATTTGACAATAGTACTTCAGCAGAAAGTTCCAGAGCCATCTTGGTTGTTTTTGCTTCAGTGGAGCTCCTCTTTACTAAGCTCAGTTTATGTTCCTTGTCCTGACCCTGGAGCGGGGGGTGCATGACTGAGAAATGAAGAGATTGTGTATTTGCATAAAAAGCAAAGGTTTCGCAAGTTGTCAGTCATTTTATCAGACCTGCCCCACGTTGAATAAACTGTGACTAACCAGGTCGAGCGTTGAGTGGAAATCTGTTTGAACAGGAGCGGGACCAGACAAATCTGCCAGAGCAAATAAAATGTGAGAATTGAAAGACAGATCTTGATCAAATGTTACTCCGAGGTTTCTTACGGTAGTGCTAGAGGCCAGAGCAATGCTCTCTAGAGAAACTATGTCATCAGATAAAGAGTCTCTGAGTTGTTTGGGGCCAAGAACAATAACTTCAGTTTTGTCTGAATTTAACATTAGGAAATTGGTGCTCATCCAGGTTTTTATGTCATTAAGGCAATTATGAAGTATAGTCAATTGATTAATTTCTTCTGGCTTCGTAGATAAATACAACTGTTTATCATCCGCATAACAATGGAAATTTACAGAGTGATTTCTAATGATGTTACCTAAAGGAAGCATATATAGAGTAAATAGGATTGGTCCGAGCACAGAACCTTGCAGAACTCCAAAACAAACTTTAGTACGTAAGGATGATTCATTATGAACGTGAACAAACTGAAAATGATCAGATAAATAAGATTTAAACCAGCTTAGTGCAGAACCTTTTAGGCCAATTAAGTTTTCCAGTCTCTGTAGCAGAATTTGATGGTCAGTTGTGTCAAATGCCGCACTGAGATCTAATAAAACAAGTACAGAGACGAGTCCTTTGTCTGAAGCAATCAGAAGGTCATTTGTAATTTTAACTAGTGCTGTCTCAGTGCTATGATGCACTCTAAATCCTGACTGAAATTCCTCAAATAAATTATTAGCATGGAGAAAATCACACAGCTGGTCTGCGACTACTTTCTCAAGGATCTTTGAAAGAAAGGGAAGATTAGATATTGGTCCATAGTTGGCTAAGACCTCTGGATCCAGGGTGGGTTTTTTTAGAAGAGGTTTAATTGCAGCTACCTTAAAATACTGTGGTACATAGCCTTTTAAGAAGGATATATTGATCATGTCTAATAAATGAGTGTTAACCAAAGGTAAGACCTCCTTGAGTAGCCGAGTTGGGATGGGGTCTAAGAGACACGTTGATGATTTAGATGAAGAAATCACTGCGGTCAATTCTTGAAGAGAAATTGGGGAGAAGCAATCTAAATTTATATTAGGTCTTACAGCTGTGTTTGAGGTTAGATAGGTACTATCTGAGGACAGGAGGTCATGAATTTTGCCTCTAATAGTTAGAATTTTGTCATTAAAAAAGCTCATAAAATCATTACTGCTAAGGGCTAAAGGAATACAAGGATTTGACTCTCAGTCAGCCTGGCTACAGTGCTGAAAAGAAACCTGGGTTTTTTCTTGTTTTCTTCTATTAATGCTGAGTAAAAGTTTGCTCTGGCATTGTGGAGGCCCCTCTTATACGTTTTGAGACTTTCTATCCAGATTAAACGAGATTCTTCCAGTTTGGTTAATCGCCAATTCCTTTCAAATTTTCACAATATTTGTTTTAACTAACAGGTTTGAGAGTTATACCAAGGAGCGAACTTTCTTTGCTTTGTTAACTTCTTTTTAAGAAGAGCTACAGAGTCAAGTGTTGTTCACAGTGAGCCTATGGCACTATCGACAAGATGATCAATTCGGGAGAGGTTAAAGTCAGCACGGGAAACCTCTGTTACTGAAGGACTTGGGTTTCCTTAAATTTTGCGACAGCACTATCTGATAAACATCTAGTATAGTAACTGTTGCTGAGTGGCGTGTAATCGAGTAAAGAGAAATCAGAAGTAATCAAATAATGATCCGATAGCGAGGGCTTCTGTGGAAAGAGTGTTAGGTTATCAATTTCAATTCCATACATCAGAACTAGATCGAGGGTACGGTTAAAACAGTGAGTGGGTTCATGTACACCCTGACTGACGCCAATGGAGTCTAATAATGAGATAAACACGGTAGCCAGGGAGTCATTATCAACGTTGATGTGAATGTTAAAATTGCCTACAATAATAACTTTATCTGATTTAAGAACTAAACTGGATAAAAACTCTGAGAATTCAGAAACAAATTCAGAATATGGGCCAGGAGCACGGTACACTATAACAAATAGAAGTGGCTGCAAGGTTTTCCAGGTCGGATGTAAAAGACTAAGAATGAGGCTTTCAGATGAATTATAGTCTAGTTTAGGTTTAGGGCTGATTAACAGACTAGAGTTAAAAATGGCTGCAACTCCCCCTCCTTGGCCGCTGCCTCAAGGAATTTGGGTATTATTATGACTGGGAGGAGTGGATTCATTTAGACTAACAAATTCATCTCGACACAGCCTGGTTTCAGTGAGACTGAGTAAATCAATATGATTATCTGACATTAATTCGTTTACTCACACTGCTTTAGACGATAGAGACCTGATATTTAACAGTCCGCATTTGAGTCTCCTGTTTTGTCTTTCTGTCACAGAAGAGGTTTTAATTTTTATGAGGTTGTTATGCACAACTCCTCTTTGTTTAATTTTAGATTTAGATAATTTAGGTGGTCGGAAGACAGACACCGTTTGTATAAAACTATAAAAAAACTATGGGTGGGTAATTGCACTAGAAGCTCAGAGAAGCGTGTAGGACTGCGACTCTGAGTCTTGAACTCTGGGTTGTCAGGGATTTGAATTACTAATAAAATTTGCCAGGATCCTAGAAATGAGAACAGCTCCATCCAAAGTGGGGTGAATGCTGTCTCTCCTAATGAGACCAGGTTTTCCCCAGAAAGTTTGCCAATTATTAACGAAACCCACATTGTTTGCTGGACACCACCTGGACAGCCAGTGATTAAATGATGACATGCGGCTAAACATGTCATCAGTGTTCAGATTTGGGAGGGGTCCAGAGAAAACTACGGAGTCCAACATTGTTTTGCATATTCACACACCGGGGAATATTAATTTTAGTGACCTCCGATTGGCGTATCCGGGTATCATTGCCGCCGACGTGAATAACAATCTTACTAAATCTACGTTTAGCCTTAGCCAGCAGTTTTAAATTTGATTCAGTGTCGCCTGCTCTGGCACCAGGGATACATTTGACTATGGCCGCTGGTGTTGCTAACTTTACGTTCCTCAGAATAGAGCTGCCAATAACCAGAGTTTTATCCTCAGCGGGTGTGTCGCTGAGTGGGGAAAAGCGGTTTGAAACGTGAACAGGCTGGTGGTGAGCCGTGGACTTCGGCTTGGAGCTGCGCTTCTGGTGAACATTTACCCAACCTCCCAGCTGTTGGTGGGTGTTACCGGAGGACCGCTAGCAGAGGCTATGCTATGTGGCTCCATACCGGCTACAGGGGACTGGCTAACTACCAGACTGGACTGGCTACTGAATGGTTTCCCATGGTGCAGAGCCGCGCTTCTAATTCACTAATTCACTAAGGATCTTATCACGGACCATAACTTTGATTTTCTCTGTTTAACTGAAACATGGCCACTGCCTGATGATTTTACTCCACTTAATGAATCCATTCCTCCTGGATTTATTTACAGCTGTCAACCGCGTGATTCTGGCAGGGGAGGAGGTCTCGCGATGCTCTACCGTGAGAAGTGGAAAGTCCTGCCAGTTTCTACCCCTGCCTACCACACATTTGAATCCATCACCTCGCAGTTATCTGGCCCCATCCCCGCCATCGTTGCCACTGTGTACCGTCCCCCTAAACCAAATAAGGAGTTTTTAAATGACTTTGCTCAATTCCTGACACATCTTTCCACACTCTCTCCGAACATACTACTCCTGGGAGACTTCAATATCCACATGGACAATTCCAGCAACGCTCTCACCAGAAATTTTACATCTTGCATTGACAGTTTTGGTCTCCATCAACTCATCAACTTCCCAACACACTTAAAAGGACATACTCTCGATTTAATATGCTGTTCTGGTCTCTCTCCTGTCGACTGTAAGGCAGTTCCCCTCCCCTTTTCCGATCACATGTTAGTTTCCTTCAACACCAACCTTGCACTTTCCAAAATCAATCTCCCACGCGCTATTTCTTTCCGTAATATTAAAGACATTAATTTGGACATTCTCTCTGCTGGCATTAGCTCCCTCCCCAACACAGACAGCTTTTCCACCCCTGATGAACTGGTACACCATGACAACAACAGTCTTCATAATCTCCTGGACTATCTTGCCCCACTTAAAACCAGATCTGTCACTTTCACCCGCTCCTCACCATGGTTCACTCCCGCTCTCAGACAACTTAAATCCAAAGGACGCCAACTGGAACGCCTCTTCAATAAGACTGGTCTCACTGTGCACAAGGAAATATATCACAACCACATTCTCCAATACAAGGACTGCATCTCACAGGCTAAATCCACCTATTACTCTGGTTTAATCAACTCAAACGATGGCAACTCAAGGACCCTGTTTTCACTCCTCAGAAACATTAGTCAACCCCTGGACTCACTTCCACCACATATGTACTCTACTGCCTTTTGTAATACCCTTCTATCCTTTTTTACGACTAAAATTAATAACATCCACCAGCAACTTGCTCCCAGCTCCTCTCACAATTCTTCTTCCCTATTTCCCCCTGTGTCCCCTTCCCAGTCACTCTCAGTATTTGCTCTAACTTCCGTTTTTGAGACCACTGGTCTGATCAAAAAATCCAAATCATCAACCTGCCAATTAGACCCCCTTCCAACTACTCTTGTTAAAGCCACCGTTCCCTCTTTGGCCCCTCTCATCACGCACATGATCCACTCTTCCCTCACCACTGGAATTGTTCCCTCACCCCTCAAAACAGCTGCTGTCACCCCAATACTCAAGAAACCTGGCGCAGATCCCAATAACCTCAGTAACCTCCGTCCCATCTCCAATCTTCCATTTCTCTCAAAGATACTAGAAAAAACTGTTGCCTCTCAGCTCCACTCCCACCTTTCCTGCAATAATCGTTTTGATCAATTCCAGTCCGGTTTCCGCCCTCTCCACAGTACTGAAACAGCACTACTCAAAATCACCAACGATCTCCTCCTGGCAGCTGATTCCGGTCTCCTATCCATCCTCATCCTGCTTGACCTGAGTGCGGCCTTCGACACCATCTCACACACCACCCTCCTGGACAGACTCCTCTCTATTGGCATCACACACATCCCCCTCAACTGGTTCAAATCCTACCTCTCTGGCCGCACTCAGTTCATCCAACTCAAATCATTCACATCACATCCACTCCCAGTCACCACAGGCGTGCTCCAGGGCTCTGTCCTGGGGCCCCTCCTTTTTATCATTTACCTACTCCCCCTTGGCTACATCTTCTGGAAACATCACATCCACTTCCACTGCTACGCGGATGACACCCAGCTCCATATTTCCACCAAACCCGACTCCACCCTCCCACCTTCCTCCCTCACTGACTGCCTCCTTGAAATAAAATCCTGGTTTTCATCCAACTTCCTCAAATTAAACAGCGACAAAACAGAAATTCTACTCATTGGCACTAAAACCACCCTATCCAAATCCCCCAGTTTCACATTATCTATTGACAACTCTAACATCTCTCCTTCCCCACAGGTCAAGAGTCTGGGTGTCATCCTCGACAGCACACTTTCTTCCACTACTGATATCAACCACATAACCCGGTCAGCTTACTTCCATCTCCGCAACATCGACCGCCTCCACCCCTCTCTCACACCTCACACAGCTGCCATTCTGGTCCACAGTCTCGTCACCTCCCGGCTTGACTACAGCAACTCCCTTCTGTTCAGCCTTCCACAAAAAACTCTCCATAAACTACAACTGGTACAGAATTCAGCAGCTCGCATTATCACAAGGACCCCATCCACTCACCACATCACACCGGTCCTGCAGCAGCTCCACTGGCTCCCTATCACACATCGTATCCAATACAAGATTTTACTGCTCACCTTGAAGGCCATTCACAACCTCGCCCCTCCATACCTGTCTGACCTCATCCACATTGCCACACCCGTTCGCATACTCAGATCCTCCACCTCTCCGTTCCCCCTGCCCGTCTGGCTACCATGGGGAGCAGAGCATTCAGCTGCTCTGCTCCCCAGCTCTGGAATTCACTCCCCCTTGACCTCCGCAACACCACATCTGTCAATCTGTTTAAATCCAAACTCAAAACACATCTGTTCAGACTTGCCCATTCCACCTGATCATATGCATTACACTGTCTTACTGTCATCCCCTCTATTTTAATGTATTGTATTATGTGTTGCAAATGTGCTCCAAGGATAGAGGGATGTCGTATGCTGTAAAGCCCTGTGAGGCAAATTGTGATTTGTGATATTGTAAAATTGATTAATTAATTGATTGATCTTTGCTGTCAGGCGACCTTGAGTGGCTTGAAAGGCGCCCTAACAAATAAAATGTATTATTATTATTATTATTAAGCCTCTCCTCCAACGCAGCAAATAAGCTACAATTTTTACAATTACCACTGTCGCTAAAAGAGGCAGAGGCATAGCTTAACATTTGGCACACCAGGCAAGAAAGAGTAGAGGGAGAAGCCATCGCTAGCTGTTAAGCTAATGTAGCTACCAAGGCTAGTAACGTGCAATGAACAGTTAAGAGATTAGCAGGGAAGTTGTAAAAAGGAGGAGAGCTGTAAGTGCTTAAACAGAACTAGTGTGGGTTAAGTCTTGAAGTAGTGTGAGGAAGCAGAAAGCAGGCTAGTAGGATTCACTAGAGCAGCACAGAGACGCTGTCACAGAAACACCGGAAATGACACAACTCCCTTACCACAATACGTCAGCACGTCAACAACAACAACTTTTGCAACTAAAGCACATGGTCTGGCAATTTTAATTAAAAGGAATATTCCCTTCCAACAGTATGTCAACTAAAACTGACCCAAATGGTCGTTTTATAATTGTGACTGGCACTATTTTGACTGTTCACGTTACCTTCCTTAATTTATTTGCACCAAATTTTGACAATCCTGGTTTCTTCCAGGGGTCTCCCATTTAATACCCGACCTAGCAACAACCAACTTGATTGCAGGTGGTGATTTTAATTATGCTTTAGATACTTTTTTGGACAGGTCTTTATCACGCCCAGTTAGTCCTTGAGACTCCACAATGATGAAGTCACTCAATTTGACTGATATCTGGAGGATTCACAATCCCACAAAGAAAGAATTTCTTTCTTCTCAGAAGTTCAAAACACATACACAAGGATTAACTATTTTCAATCAATCAATCAATTTTATTTATAAAGCCCAATATCACAAATACAATTTGCCTCACAGGGCTTTACAGCATACGACATCCCTCTGTCCTTTAGACCCTCACAGCGAATAAGGAAAAACTCCCCCAAAAAAACCCTTTACCGGGGAAAAAAACAATGGTAGAAACCTCAGGAAGAGCAACTGAGGAGGGATCCCTCTTCCAGGACGGACAGACGTGCAATAGATGTCGTACAGAACAGATCAGCATAATAAATTAACAGTAATCTGACACAATGAGAGAGAGAGAGACAGAGAGAGAGAGAGATGCAGGACATCCTCGGTAATGACAGTAGCTTACAACAACATTCATGAAAGTAATAATATTGTTGTTATAATTATGGCTACTGTGGTACAATATGTTGAAAGTATATATTAGTATCTGGCAGTATACATGTATGGTAATAGTCATATGTGTATAATAACAGTAGAAGTATGACTAATGATGGCAGCAGCAGCAGCAGGAGGCATCTGGCAGGACCACAGCAGCAGCAGAACCACACACGTCACACTATCCAGGCACCGCTGCAATATGAGTTAACCTGAGAGACAGTGGAGCACAAAGGCTCCGGAGAGGAAGCTGAGTTAGTGACATCCAGAATGGCCGAGTTAGCAAGATGCAGTAATCAATTTCTAATTGATTCTAAGCAAACAGCAATTACCAAGTCATCTGAATATCACAACATCCTACTCTCAGTCCACAGCCCTGTTACTATGGGTATGGACTTTGGATGGGAAAAAAAAACACTAGAATTGGCGATTTAACCCAAGTCTTCTCAATGACAAAATATTTTTGGACAAATGCTCACTCTCAATATAGGACTATTTAGCTTTTAACGATACAGGTGATGTCTCAGACTCTACTTTATGGGAAGCTTTCATGGTTGTAATAAGAGTTTTTGTTTTATACTATGGAGCTGCACAAAAAACACAGAGGAGACAAAGGTTATCAGTTATAGATCCCCAACTTTCCCTACTTGAAAAACAGTATCGAGAGGCTCCATCTTCATCGTTATTGAAGGACATTGTTAATTTAAAACATGAATATAACAGTATTCTCTCTCAGCAAATTAATACTTTACTGTTGAAAATAAGGCATGAACAATTTGAGTTGGGGGATAAACCTGGCCCTCTGCTCTCACAGCAGCTACGAGGTGTGCAGGCTAGCAGAGCTATCCATGAAATTAAAAATCATATAAGCTCTCTTGTTCCAGACACTGTTGAAATAAATAAGTGCTTTAGGAATTATCATGAAAATGTATATAAATCCCAAGTTCTGCTGCAGAAGAGGATATTCTTCAATTTTTGTGCTCCGTCCCACTTCCTAAAATATATTGCAATGCGCAAAATGAACTTCATGCTGTAATTACATGATAGGAGGTTATTACGTATATGAATTTCCAAGTGAAAAGTCGCCTGGCCCTGATGACTTTGGCAATGATTTCGACAAGCATTTATTGACGATGTGGCCCCTCTGTTGCTGAGAATGTTTAAAGAATCAATAAAAAATTCCCATATTCATTACATGCTGCAAACATTTCTTTAATTTTGAGAAAAGATAAAGATCAGACTGACTGATCTTATCGGCCTATCGCCCTTCTCGGCAGTGATCTCAAAGTGTTTACAGAAATTTTAGCAAATAGATTGAATAAACATATTGCAACTATAATACAACCAGACCAGGTGGGGTTTAATCCCAGGAGATTTTCCTTTTTTAATGTCCGTTGATTACTAAATATTGTCTACAGTAAACAAAATAAGTCAAAATCTGCAGTACTTGATGCGCACAAGGCATTTGATCAAGTTGATTGGAAATACATGCTGTTAACCATCAGGGAATTTGGCCTTTGCGAAAATTTTGGTTCATGGGTAGAAATGCTTTATGCGAACCCGACTGCATTAGTCCTCACTAAGTCAGACAGATCTCACCCTTTCAATCTGTACCGTGGTGTTTGGCAAGGCTGCCCTCTGAGCCCTCTGTTGTTTGCTTTGTGTATTGAGCCCCTTGCAGTAAGCATCAGACACAATCCAAAAATTAAAGCTGCAAGCAGCGTTGGGCGGGACCTTGGACTCACGCCGTTTCAGCCTCCAGCTCACGTAGACAGATAAAGACAAAAGTTTTAGATGATTTAAGACCCTTCTCCACTCTAGCTCACAGCTGAGAATTTCTCCACATTTGCTATGTTACTTTCAGAGGCACGAGCTCACTTCCTGTTGGATTTAGGTCAGGGGTGTCAGTGCGTGATTTGTAGGTCTTGATGAGACGAATAAGCCGCTTTGGGTTTAATGTTTCTACAACATTTTTACGGGCTGCAGTGGCCATTTTTGTGTGTCTATGTGGTGCTAGAGAGCCCATTTTGGCACTTTTGGGGTTAATATTGTCATGTTATCAAAGTTTTCGCCAGTCCTGACATGCGTATCAATTTTGGTGAGTTTATGAGCATGTTTAGGGGGTCCAATTTAGTTTTTTTGTGCACCAATGGGGCCCCATGTCATGCAGTAGGTGTCTTTTTTTCCTTTTCGCCCCTGTCCTTCAAACATCCTGAGTCTGTCAATGAGAGTGAGAGTCAAGCTGTGAGAGGAGGCAGATTGAGATGGCTTTAAAATGTGTCAAACTCCTCCCTTCAATTCCCAAACTGTGGGTTCAGTTGTCAATCTGATCATACCAGCAGAGAGATACACCCGTCCCAAATGCAGACATATAATTTTTATGTTTGTGGAGTCAAAAATGCGATCTTGGTTGCAAGTTTACAATGTGTAGCTCACAGCTGAGAATTTCTCCACATTTGCTATGTTACTTTCAGAGGCACTAGCTCACTTCCTGTTGGATTTAGGTCAGGGGTGTCAGTGCGTGATTTGTAGGTCTTGATGAGACGAACAAGCCACTTTGGGTTTAATCTTCCTACAACATTTTTACGGGCCACAGTGGCCATTTTTGTGTGTCTTTGTGGTGCTAGAGAGCCCATTTTGGCACTTTTGGGGTTAATATTTTCATGTTATCAAAGTTTTCGCCAGTCCAGACATGCGTACCAATTTTGGTGAGTTTTTGAGCGTGTTTAGGGGGTCAATTTAGTTTTTTTGCGCACTAATGGGGCCCCATGTCATGCAGTAGGTGCCCTTTTTTCCTTTTCACCCCTGCCCTTCAAACATCCTGAGTCTGTCACTGATAGTGAGAGCTGTGAGAGCAGGCAGATTGAGATGGCTTTAAAATGTGTCAAACTCCTCCCTTCAATTCCCAAACTGTGGGTTCAGTTGTCAATCTGATCATACCAGCAGTTAGATACACCCGTCCCAAACACAGACATATAGTTTTTATGTTTGTGGAGTCAAAAATGCAATCTTGGTCGGAAGTTTACGATGTCTAGCTCACAGCTGACAATTTCTTGACATTTGCTCATGTTATTTTCAGAGGCACTAGCTCATTTCCTGTTGGATTTAGGTCAGGGGTGTCAGTGTGTGATTTGTAGGTCTCGAGGAGATGAAGAGGGCAGTTTTGGTTTGATCTTTCTACGACATTCCTACAGGCCATAGTGGCCATTTTAGTGTGTCTAGGTGGTGCAAAAATCATCAAGAGGTTTTGTGACATGTCACCTTTAAGAGGACATAAAATCCAAACCATTCGAGTGTTGACAAAGTTATTTAGAGGAATTGTTTAGCAGGACTTGGCCTGTCATGTGCGCATGTTTGAAGTCGATACGATAAACAGTGTAGGAGTAGATATTTTTTTAGAAAGAGAGTTTTTGAAAAACAACATCTTACTTTGAAAGGGCAAATAGCTCACTTCCTGTTGGATTTAGGTCATGGGTGTCAGGGCGTGATTTGTAAGTCAAACACGCCAGTTTTGGTTTGCTCTTTCTACGACATTCCTACGGGCCGCAGCGGCCATTTTAGTGCACCTATGTGGCGCTAGAGAGCCCATTTTGGCACTATAGGGGTTAAGAATGTGTATTTGCTGTTTCAAATGAAGATACTGCTGCTGTAATCTGTCCTTTAAAGATTGTGAGACACACAGATGGCTGTGTGTGCTTGTCTGTGTGTGCAGCCGTTGTCATGATGATTAATGACTTCCCTGCACCTGAGGGGCACACAGAGAGCTCAGCAGATCAGAGCAGATCAGCAAAGGCTTGGGTTTGAACTCCTCAAACAAGTTCCTCCCATTCCCAAACCGTTGGTCCAATAATGAAAATAAAGTGGTGGTGAGAGAGATAAACTTCTCGTGAACGCACGTGTCATGTTTTATATTTCTAGAGTCAAAAATGTGGTCACAGGAGCGACTTGCAAATGTGTTGCACCTCAGCTGTTTCCAGAAATTTCTCCTCTCAGTTTACATGGGAGTGAATGAGAAAAAAATCGGCACTCCCTTCGCTTTGGAGCCACTCAGCAAAAATGTGTACGTGTGACAGATTCCATGTCAACATTTCTGTGACCAGGACAAATTTTCCTAAGTTTTTTGGTATAAATTGTGTATGTTCAGTGAAAATTGTGGCCGAATGAACGAGTTGAAGAGAATATTCAAGTATGAGTACAGAGGGCTGTGTGTGCATGTCTGTATGTGCAGCTGTTGTCATAGCGATTACTGACTTGCCTGCACCTGAGGGGCACACAGAGACCTCATGAGAGAGCAGATCAGCATCATGTTTTTTTGGTATAAATTGTATATGTTCAGTGAAAATTGTGGCAGTATGAGCGAGTTGAAGAGAAAATTTCTTGATGACTTTACAGCTGCTCTCCACTCTAGCGATGACATCACCCACTCTAGCTCACGCAATACACACCCATTATAAAGTCTGAGAAGGGCTGAAAAATTTGTGTAATTTAAACTGACTTTGTAGAAAAACTAAAAGAGATACTGAAAATTTTAATTAGTTCCTGAGAGTCGACGGCAGCGTGAACGTTTGAGAGTTGGAATGGAGTTTCTATGTCATTGTATGAATTTGTGATGTGTGGGTGAAGATGAGTGAGTTTGAAGGATTTTCTCATTGACTTCCATTATAACAAAGTTTCAGAAAACGCTGAATATTTTTGAAAGTTTGAATGGGATTGAAAAGTCCTGAATCATATGTAAAAAGTCAACAAAATGATGAATAATTTCCATTTTGAATGGAGTTTCTAGCTGAAAGTATGAATCAGTAGTTAGTTTGAAAAAAGGTGAAATTTTTAGATTTTTGAGGATTCTGTAATGCATTCCCAATGGGAAAAGGATTTGGGAAAAATCGGGATCGGGAACGTTTTCATGTTTGATGAATCAGTTGAAGTCTGTGGAACTAGTAGCGGTACAGTCGTTTCCATTCCATTGGATTTAATAGGAATCTGAATTTTAACGTTGAATTCCCGGGAAAGTATGAACGTTATGGAAAAATCTGAAAGTTTCCGATAATGTCCTAATGAAGCTGAATCAGAAGAAGTTTGAATGGTTTGAATTGGTTGAATTATGTTGAAGATAATTGATGTCGAAAAAGACGGCGGAAGAATAATAAGAAAAACTAGAGAAGCAATTTCTGAAGAAATTTGCGGGTGTGAATGCTGCAAGCTGAAGCCACGCTTCAATGCTGCCTTGAATGCAATAAAGTTTGAATGATTTGAATATTTGAATGTTTTACTGAGATTTATGAAATCCAATATGGCCATCGCCGAGTGACGCCACAATATGCAAATTAGATGAGTTAATTTACTCCCATCAGATTCCTCTTCCTTTATATTGAGGAGGCAACAACAAAAACAGCACAAAACAAAAGAAATCCACTGTGTAAATATGTTCAAAATGCTGTTTTACTGAGATTTATGAAATCCAATATGGCCGCCGCCTAGTGATGCTACAATATGCAAATTGGATGAGTTAATTTACTCCCATCACAAACTTTGGGTCATGATGAATAGTTTTGTCATTTACAGTATGCCTTTATCTCTCACCACTTTCAAGTGACAGTCTTTTGAAATGTTGGAATGAAAATGGAATATTTTCCTCAATAATCTCTGGCACCTAAAGGGTAAAAATGGAGAGTGTGCCCCTGTCATGTCTGCATGTAAGATGTAAACACGCACACACATCATGTTTCTGTGAGTTTCTGTGTGACAGCGGTTGCCATGGTAAATAAGTAGGTGCACCTGGCAGAAGAGCAGAGAGAGACAGACAGAACACAGAGAAGAGACTTCTTTTAGTGGAGATTTAACTCCTCGAACAAGTTCTTCCCATTCCCAAACCGTTGGTCCAATCATCAAAATAAAGTGATGGTGAGAGAGATAAAGTTGTACAGAAGATCTGTTTAGCAGCAGTTGAGCTGGCATGTGAGCATGTTTGAAGGCGATACGATAAACGGTGTAGCAGGAGATGTTTTTTGAGGAAGAGCACGTTTGAGGCGAAATCTTATTTTGAAAGGGCAAATAGCTCACTTCCTGTTGGATTTAGGTCATGGGTGTCAGCGCGTGATTTGTAGGTCGAATACACCAGTTTTGGTTTGATCTGTCTACGACATTCCTACAGGCCGCAGTGGCCATTTTAGTGTACCTAGGTGGCGCTAGAGAGCGCATTTTTGCACTTTAGGGGTTAATAATGTGTATTTGCTGTTTCAAGTGAAGATTCTGCTGCTGTAATCTGTCCTTTAAAGATTGTGAGACACACACACAGAGGGCTGTGTGTGCGTGTCTGTGTGTGCAGCCGTTGTCATGGCGATTAATGACTTGCATGCACCTGGGGGGCACACAAAGAGCTCATAAGAGAGCAGATCAGCAAAGGCTGTTTAATATGGGTTTGAAATTTCTCGAACAAGTTCTTCCCATTCCCCAACGTTGGTCCAATCATGAAAACAAAGCGACGGTGAGAGAGATAAACTTCTCATGAATGCATGTGTCATGTTTTATATGTGTCGAGTCAAAAATGTGGTCACAGGAGCGAGTTGCAAATGTATTGCACCTCTGCTGTTTCCAGAAATTTCTCCTCTCAGTTTACATTGAAGTGAATGAGAAAAAAATCGGCGCTCCCTTTGCTTTGGAGCCACTCAGCAAACATGTGTACATGTGACAGATTCCATGTCAACATTTCTGTGACCAGGACAAGTTTTCCTAAGTGTTTTGGTATAAATTGTGTATGTTCAGTGAAAATTGTGGCCGAATGAACAAGCTGAAGAGAATATTCAAGTATGAGTACAGAGGGCTGTGTGTGCATGTCTGTGTGTGCAGCCGTTGTCATAGCGATTACTGACTTGCCTGCACCTGAGGGGCACACAGAGACCTCATGAGAGAGCAGATCAGCAAAGGCTATAATAATAATAATATGGGTTTGAAATTTCTCAAACAAGTTCTTCCCATTCCCAAACCGTTGCTCCAATCATCAAAATAATGTGATGGTGAGAGAGATACACTTCTGCCGAACGCATATGTCATTTTTTATCCATGTGTAGTCAAAAATGTGATCACATGCACAAGTTACAAATGTGTTGCACCTCAGGTGTTTTCCAGAAATTTCTCCTCTTAGTTTACATGGGAGTGAATGAGAAAAAAATCGGTGCTCCCTTCGCTTTGGGGCCACTCAGCAAACGTGTACGTGTGAGATATTTCATGTCAACAATTCTGTGACCAGGACAAATTTTCCTAGGTTTTTTGGTATAAATTGTGTATGTTCAGTGAAAATCGTGGCCATAGCAGCCAGTTAAAGACAAAAGTTTTAGACGATTTTTAGAGCTCTCATCACTCTAGCTCACAGCATTCCGTGCAATACACACCCATTATAAACTGTCAATTTCTCCACTGTTGCTCATGATACTTTTAGAGGCAGGACGCCTTCTGATGCGTCAGATCATTTTTGTCAAAGTTAGATCATGTTTTTATAGATCAAATATACACCACAGCATTTAACTTTCAGATAAATCAAAAGATAAGTGTTTATGAGGCCTACTTCCTGTCGCCACAATGTGGTATGTGAGTATCAGGAAATACTGTCATATAACTGTTTTCAGGGAAGGACTAATATGAATCATCTGAAGTTTGATGGAGAATGGACCATTTACTCCAAAGTTATAGCATTTTCCTGTTTCATGGCAAGACATCAAAATTAAACCCTCTGCAGTACACATAGACACGAATGATACGTCATGTTTGTGAACATCAAATATCGACCATAGCATTGAAATTTCAGGTTAATCCAAAGATAAGTGTCTGATGAGAAGTACTTCCTTTTGACACTAGGTGGCGCTATGATTATCAGGAAATATGGTAATGAAAATGTGTTGAGGGCGGGACTAATATGAATCATGTGAAGTTTGGTGGAGATTGGACCATTTATGCCAAAGCTACAGCAATTTCGTTGTTCATGGCGAGACCTCAAGATTCAACGCTCAGCAGCGGGCACGCCATTCAACATTGGGCTAATCTTGTGATAACTTTTGGTAACAACATAGTCGCGCTTACATAAACCAAGTTTGGAGCCAATCTTTGGAGGCTGCTTAATTGAAATATTCTAGGGGGCGCTGTTGAGCCATCTTGGTGCATCAAAGCACGAAAATCACATCAGAAAAGAGGACTTGCCACCTGTGATGTGTATGCCATGTTTGGTGAGTTTTCAAGCATCCCTTGTCCCTTCAAAACAACATTGTGTTTGATGGCGAACAAGGCGACGCCACAGTGACAGCGTTTGATGAAAACTCAAAAGCTTCATTTTTAAGCATCATCAAGGTCTAAGGACTTAGACCAGCAAGTTTGAGGTGGATTTGATTAACCTGCTAGAAGAGGGACATCAAAGAATGTATAAAGTAAAGAAAGGTACTCTTGCACTTCAGCCAAAAGTAAAACTGAATCGGTGCTCACAGCACAGGACAAAATAGTAGACAGTACATCAAGTGGGCTACTTCAAAAAATGACTGAACCCAACTGAAAGGAGGCTGGAGCACTCGATAAATTGCACTACGTCTTCTTCAGAGGGTTTTTTTTTTTTTGATGACTCTGAAGAAGACACAGTTGCTTCGAAACGTCAGTCTGTTTGCAGCTTAATTAAAAGCTCTGCAATTTATCGAGTGCTCCAGCCTTCTTTCAGTTGGGTTCAGTCATTTTTTGCAATGTATAAAGTAACTTTCTGTTGCCAGTAAGTGGCGCTATAGCGATGTTTCAAAATTCCTCTGAAGATGTGTTCAGGGCTGGACTGTCATCATATGTGTGAAGTTTTGGCAAGATATTCCCATGTGGAGTCAAGTGACAGCAATGTTTATTATCATGGCGAAACATCAAAGTTCGCTGCCATGCCATGGCAACGCTCCTTGGCAAAAACTCACAGTTTCCACAATGGCTTTTTTGACCAAGTTTGAGGTGGATCTGGTCAATTCTGTAGGAGATGTACATTAAAGTCTAAAACATGACATTTCCTGTTGCCAGTAGGGGGCGCTATTTTTATCACTAATTATTGACATGTAGATGTGTTCAGGGTGGGACTGTCATCAATCCTGTGAAGTTTGGGCAAGATTGGACCATGTATGCTGGATTTATGAACTACTTCCTGTTTAGTGGCGAGACCCCTAACTTTGACGCCATCCCACGGTCATGCGCATTGATGAAAACTCAAGCTTTTAATAACTTTTCATCTTCAAGGTCTTGGGATGGGACAGACCAAGGTGTGAAGTTGATCGGATGAAATCTCTAGGACTAGTTCATTCATTTATGACCCCTGGAAATGGCCAAAAATGCATGAAAATTGCACAGTAAATTAAAAATGGCCGACTTCCTGTTGGGTTTACAATATGCCTCCCAGAGGCTTTTTTTGTAGGTCCTGGAGTGTTACATAAGCCTACCAAGTTTCATACATGTAGGTTAAACTGGCTTCAGGGGCTGTTTCCTCAAAGTTTTGTAGGGGGCGCTACTGAGCCATTTTTTGGAAAAGTTTTGAAAAGTCCAGTTCATTTGGTGGAATAAATAAATAAATAAATAATAATAATAAACAGAGCAGTTTCAATACGGCCTTCGCTGGCCTTCGGTCGGTGCTTGGGCCCAAATAAATCCTTGCATTTCAGTAGGGTCCTCGCACCGCTAGGTGCTTGGGCCCTAATAATAATAATAAAAAATCCTTGCATTTCAATAGGGTCCTCGCACCACGAGGTGCTCGGGCTCATTCCCCCATGCAACTGTGGGGGCCTGAGGCACATGGGGGCTGTGGCGCAAAGCGAGAAGGGAGAAAAAAACCTTGAAGGAGCGAAAAAATGTTATGTTTTGTTCATCCACCAGGTGGTGCTACGAGCGTAACCAGATGTGGCCAGGTGCGTTCAGGGGTGGACCCTCATCACGTGAAATTTTGAGCAAATCAGACAATGCATGAAGGATTTACACCAAGTTGATGTTCCATGGCGAAGGATGAAAAGTCGTCACCGCCGCTGCAGCAGCCTGCAACATGACACGTGTGTCACTGTGGAGATTCATCAACTTGATCGTCATGTGGCCACAAAATGTTGTTGATCAGGTCAGGAGCTTGAGGTTGGTGTTTGTCAGTGTAAAAGATGGCATTTCCTGTTTCCACAAGGGGGCACCATGAGCAAGATTGCCAAAGAGCATATGGAGGCCTGGAGGGTGGGGCTCTTATCATGTAAAGAAATTTTGAAGCAGTTTGGATGAATTATGTGGGAGAGAGAGCTCCTTGAATATGCATGGCGATGGATCAAAAATGGCAGCGCCATAGCAGCCACGCCCTTTGATCTACAGACATGCAGAGCACAACTTTTGATCAGCATGGTCTCTGGATGATCTGTAAAAATTTGAAGTCGATTGGATGAAATCCCTAGGACTAGTTCCTTAAAATACAACAATTGGCTCCGGAGAAGAAGCCGAGTTAGTGACATCCAAAATGGCCAAGTTAGCAAGATGCAGTAATAGGACAAGAGAGAGAGAAAGAGAGAGAGAGAAGGTGCCCGGTGTATTATAGGGGGTCCTCCGGTAGACTAGGCCTACGTCAGCCTAACTATGGGCTGGTACAAGGCAAGCCTGAGCCAGCCCTAACTATAAGCTTCATCAAAGAGGAAAGTCTTAAGTCTAGTCTTAAATGTGGAGACGGTGTCTGCCTCCCGGACCGCAACAGGAAGATGATTCCACAGGAGAGGAGCCTGATAGCTGAAGGCTCTGGCTCCTGATCTACTTTTGGAGACTTTAGGGACCACGAGTAACCCTACATTCTCAGAGCGCAGAGTTCTGGTGGGATTATATGGCACGATGAGCTCTCTAAGATATGACGGAGCTTGACCATTTAGAGCTTTATGAGCTAACAGTAGGATTTTAAATTCAGTTCTGGATTTTACAGGGAGCCAGTGCAGAGAAGGTAAAACAGGAGACATATGATCTTGTTTCTTAGTTCCTGTTAGTACACGTGCTCTAAATCCTGACTGTAACCCTGCATTCTCCAAGCACAGTGTTCTGGTGGGATAATATGGCACTATGAGCTCTCTAAGATATGACGGAGCTTGACCATTTAGAGCTTTAGAAGTTTACAGTAGGATTTTAAATTCAATTCTGGATTTTACAGGGAGCCAGTGCAGAGAAGCTAAAACAGGGGAAATATGATCTTGTTTCTTAGTTCCTGTTAGTATACGTGCTGCTGCATTCTGAATTAGCTGGAGAGTTTTTAAGGACTTATTAGAGCTACCTGATAATAGAGAGTTACAAAACGAAAAACGAAAAGTTGCCAAAATTTGTCACGCACTAGCGGCCACGCCCCTTGACATAGAGAAAAACTTTTAATACCTTTTGATCAGCATGTTCTCAGGATGATCTGTACCAAATTTGAAATCGATTGGACCAAATCCCTGGGAGGAGTTTGTTCAAACATGTAAAAAATTCAAATCAAAATAGCCGACTTCCTGTTGGGTTTACGGCATGGGTTCAAGAGGACTTTTGTGCGTCTTGGCATGTTCTATGAGCCCACCCATTTTCATGCGTGTAGGTGAAACTAACCGGTGGGGCTCGAGGCACAATATTTTCTAGGGGGTGCTCTGTCGCGATTTGGCCCCGTCCACATACAACACTGTCGAATCTCCACGCCCCATGGAGCCCATGAAAGTCACCCCCAAAGGATGACAGGCACGGGGCGTGCGTCAGGACACAAGCCAACGTTTGAGCTGCAGTATTCACCGTAATGGGAAGTGCATTGGAAGCACGAAAGGCTGAATTTGTTTGTTGCAATAAATCACGCCCACTTTGACCAATCATTACCAAGCTTTGCAGCTGGCCTCAGGACTGTCCCCACATCATGCTCACCAATTTTCGTAAAAATCTGATCAACTTTTATGAAATGTGATATATCTGGGTTTACAGCATCCACTAGTGGCCAATTTGGGCCAAATGTGGCACTGAGCCTCCGAATGACCTCTTGTTGATATAATTTAGTCTGACATTTAGCTAACAGATATTTTTTGTCGTGAATAATTCACACATTTTTTGACCCGGCAAAATTCTTTTGATAACTTAAGATCAGGTCCATCTTGAGAGTCTACGTGCCAAGTTTCATGCGGTTTGGACAAAATCTGTAGGAGGAGTTCGAAAAAGTAAGTTTTGGATGTATAGCGACTTAGCAAAGGAAATGTGCAGTGGAAGTGGAATAATAAAGTATTTAATAAAAGAAAAAGAATACAATACAATAGAGAGCCATGCTGTTTTAATTTAAGGTCCTCTTATTTAAAATTGTACTCAGTACAGAATTTCACACAGTGCATGACAGCTTCCTCTGTGCTGCCTGTCTGCTCTAACAGAGAAAGGACGGCATGCAGAACACTGCAAATATTATTTCATTTAATATACAAGACTGAACTTCATGTCCATTATTATTTAATTTCCTTGTGCCCTTTTTCCTAATGCATATGTTTGAGAACTTTAATTAGCTTTAGTAATTGTGAATTAGACTTCTTTTTCCAGATGTCTTTCTTTGGTCAATGTTCAGAGACCCAGAGGTAGAACTTTGGTTTTGTCTTTTTCTCTTTCATTTGCTATTTTCAATTCTGCATTTTTCAATTGCAACAGACAAAGACGTACAACCTGGCAAAATGAAAGAAAATTCTGTGGAAATACATCCTGTCAAACTCTAGTTGGCCAGAGTGGTTGTCCAAAATTAACAGAAGAATTTTATTTTGACAGGCCATTACTCCTGCTGTGTATGTGACAAAACATATTTCTCAGACAAAAAGACAGGTTGTATAAAAAAAGTTGTTTCTACAACTACAAATAATTTCTACATACTTACAAACTGTCATTTTTCTAGCAGTTTTTGACAGGTTTAAGGGCTGATTTACAAGCACACACTTGCTAATCATTTAAAAAGCGCAACACTTCTTTGTTAATGCTCTCAAAAACTTTGACACTACAAATAACGAATGTGAGACAACTAGGATTTGTACCCAGTTTCACTGTAAACTCTGACTTATCCATCTCACTGTTAAGAAGCAAAAAATAACTTAATTAAAGCCTGAATTCTTTCTTAATCTGCAACATCCTCATGCAGACTATTTACTGGAGTTTACCACCCTGTCACTTATGCAGCAGTTGAAGATAATTATGGTTTTCAATGTCTGATAGTCCTACTACTAACATTTTTGTCACTTCTCGACTCATCAACCAAAATGAAACATAAATTTCCTCAATTGTTATCAAGATCTATTTTTAGGTTGTTGACAAAAAAATATAGTCCTAGTTTTCTTCACTGAAATGGACACTGAATCTTTCTCCTTGTGCCTTAATATTCTAACAACAGGCTCTTCTAAAACTGCTTCAAATTGTGTGGCCTCAGAACATCTAGAAGTTGTAAATAACATCTCTTCTCCCAGGTGTCTTCCCACAGGCCCTGAAAACTGCAGTCATCAAGTAACTCTTAAAAAACAATCTAGATACATCTCTAATGGCCAATGATAGGCCCATTTTAAACCTCTGGTTTTTAAGTAAAATCATTGAAAATAAAGTTTTTCTCCAGTTAAACAACTTATTGGCACTAGTTTTGATGCCTTCCAGTCAGGTTTTCAACCACACCACATCGCTAAGACTGCTGTTAAGGTCTTTAATGACAACTGCTTAAACACAGACATTGGCAGAATTTCAGTCTCAGTATTACTGGATGCATGCTGCTGCATTGTTAATCACACCATATTACTAGACCGACTTGAAAACCGGGTGGGACTCTTTGGCACAGTACTAAACTGGTTTAATTCCTACTGAAAGGGTAGGAACTGTTTTGTGCTTTATGTAGTTATTTAGGCTGTAAGCATTAATGTGTTGGTTGCAATACAATTAAAGTTCAATCATAACGTGCTTTTTTTATCTCATTTATTGCGTGCTGATATTTTTGTCCCTTCAATGCACCATAATCAAGCCACCACAGCTTGCTTCCTGCTGCCGCAGTGACGAAAAAAAGACACCACTGCACAATTTTTTTTTTTTAAGATATTTTTTTCGGGCATTTTTGCCTTTATTGGACAGGACAGGTAAGCGTGAAAGAGAGAACGAGAGAGAGGATGACATGCAGCAAAGGGCCACAGGCTGGATTCAAACCCAGGCCGCTGCGGCAACAGCCTTGTACATGGGGCGCTTGCTCTAACCACTAAGCCACCGACGCCCCACCCCACTGCACTTTTTTAATGGCTCATTTTACTTACTACTTTAAAAAAGAAAAGAAAAAGCATGTGGGACCATCATGTGGATGTGTTTGTCCCTGTCGGAGTTTCTCCAGGAGTTGTAGTCTTGGAAGAGTTAAGTCTGAGGCAGCAAACCCGACTGACTAATTGATGGACTGACTGACTGCTACCAGGTGTATATATTGTAAATAATTTCTTGTCATTGAACCGCAAATATAGATGCTATTTTGTATTTTGATTTCCTGAGTTGTTTTGTGGCTATCCATGGTAAAACCTGGAGCAGACTTTTGAGTTGTATTTTCATGTGTTGGTTAAAAACTGGACTGGGACTGAACTGGGAAGGGTTATCAGGAAAACTAAAAAAACAAATTCAGTAGACTGAACTCTTGGGGTTATTCTTCTTGGGGCACAATTTTTGGCACAGACTCATAAAATTGCTTTGTGTGCTAAATGAATACACCTTTTGAACTGAACTGATCTGTGGTCTGTTAGTTTGTGCAGCACTGGTTTTTAGTGATATATTTCATCATTTGCTGTGTGCTCAAAACTGCTTTGAAATGCAAAGCAATAAAAGTTTATACACGCAATAAAAAAATGTAATTTATCTTGATAAGCTATTGGAAATTCAGCAATTAATCGTGATTAAAAAATAAATTGTTTGAGAGCCCTAGCAATTATTCATCTGAGCTGTAGTTCCCCTAGGCTCCATTCTGGGACCTCTTCTCTTCTTCATTTTTCCACTGGTTCGGATTATGGAAAACAACAAAACATTTCACCATAATTATGCAGACCACACTCAAATTTACATAACCATCTCACCAAGTAAGTGTAGTGATCAGATCAATGATTGGATATGCCACAATTTTCTTCAGTCAAACAAAGACAAAACTGAGGTCAGGAGGAACAATTAAAAGTCAGTGAACAGTTATTATTGGCAATGTTAAAAACCACAGACCAAGCCAGAAATCTTGGTGTAGTCATGGACTCAGATCTGAATTTCAAAGGACAATTACAAAGTCAGCCTACTATCACCTTGACAACATGTCATGGATAAAAGGACTTGTGTCTCAGTAGGATTTGGAAACATTTGTCCATGCATGTATCTTCAGTAGACTTGACAACTGTAATAGTGTTTTTAAAGGTCTCCCTGAAAAATTAGTAAGACAGCTGCAGCTGATTTAAGACTCTGATGCTGGAGTCCTCACAATTACCAAGAAAGCGGATCACATCTCTTTAGTTCTGATGTCTTTACACTGGCTTCCTGTCTGCCAGAGAAATGATTTGAAAAGAACTACTGTTGGTTTATAAAGTACTGAATGGTTTAGGGACGACATACATTTCTGATCTTCTGCTACAGTATGAACCATCCAGACCTCTCAGATCATCTAGGATAGGTCTGCCTTCTGTTCCCAAAATCAAGACGAAACATGCAGAAGCAATGTTTAGTTTTTAGATGCATTGCATATCTGGAATAAACTCTCAGAAAACTGCAGGTTCTGCTGAAACTCAGTTCTTAAACATCAACACTGAAGACTTTGTTTTGCTGCTGCCTTTTTATTAAACCATATATTATTCATTTCTTTAAACAGACTTTTTTCTTGTATTTTAAATGTAGTACATTTCAGCTTGTTTTGATTGTCTATTCTCTTGTTCTTGAATAGTGTTTTTACCTGTATTATATCCTTTTAAAATGAGTTTCTTTTGCACTCTATCCCCAATGCTTTTAATGTTTTGTGTATAGCACTTTGAATTGCCTTGTTGCTGAAATGTGCGAAATAAATAAACTTGCCCTACCTTGCCGTACAGGTTCCCATGATCCACTGGGATCTGTCCACAAAGAGGATCCTGACCATGGAGTTCGTTGAGGGGGGGCAGGTCAATGAGAGGGACTACATGAAGAAACACGGCATCAATGTCAACGAGGTACTGCATTCATCTTTTAGTACTTCCAATGCACTTCCAATTACGATGAATACTGCAGCTCAGACGTTGGCCTGTGTCCTGACACTCGCCCCGAGCCCATCATCCCTTTTGGCATGTATCTCCCACACCGTATGTCGCACATTCAAAAGCCTTATATCCATGGATTCCCTGAATGGAGCTGCATCATGTGTGCATGTCCCCGCCCACTTCCGCCTAACTTTTTTTCCTGCGAAAAATGGCAAAAACTGCAAAATCTACTTTTTCAAACCCCTCCTAGAGATTTTGACTGAACTGCATGAAAACATGAGACCTTGATGATGCTCAAAAATGAAACTTTTGAGTTTTCATCAAACGCTGTCACCGTGGTGCCGCCTTGTTTGCCATTAAACACGATGTTGTTTTGAAGGGACAAAGGATGCTTGAAAACTCACCAAACATGGCATACACATCACGGGTCACAAATCCTGTTGTCTGATGTGATCTTTGTGCTTTGATGCACCAAGATGGCTCAACAGCGCCCCCTAGACCATTCAATAAAGCAGCCCCCAAAGCTGGTTTGACCTGCATGTTTGAAACTTGGTAGGCACCTGTAACACTCTATCACGTACAAAAAAGCCTCTTGGAGCCATACTCCAAACCCAACAGGAAGTCGGCCATTCTGAATTTCGTGGTCATTTTTGTCATTTCACACGTGTTGTAATTTAACGAACTTGTCCTACTACATTGTGACCAAAAGTTATTACAGGATAAGCCAAATGTTGAATGGCGTGCCCGCTGCGGAGTGTTGAATTTTGAGGTCTCGCCATGAAACTGGAAATTGCTCGAGCAAGTACTTCTTATCAGACACTTATCTTTGGATTAACCTGAAATTTCAATGCTGTGGTCTATAACTGATGTACACAAACATGATATGACATGAGTGTCTATGTGTGCTGCAGAGGGTTTAATTTTGATGTCTCGCCATGAAACAGGAAATTGCTCTAACTTTGGAGTAAATGGTCCGATGTCCACCAAACTTCACATGATTCATATTAGTCCCACCCTGAACACATTTATATGACAATATACCATGATAGTCGTAGCGCCACCTAGTGGCGAAAGGAAGTACTTCTTATCAGACACTTATCTTTTGATTAACCTGAAATTTCAATGCTGTGGTCTATAATTGATGTACACAAACATGATATAACATGAGTGTCTACGTGTGCCACAGAGGGTTTAATTTTGATGTCTTGCCATGAAACAGGAAATTGTTCTAACTTTGGAGTAAATGGTCCGATGTCCACCAAACTTCAGATGAATCATATTTGTCCTGCCCTGAAAGCATTTATATGACCATATTTCCTGATACTCATAGTGCCACCTAGTGGCGACAGGAAGTAGGTCTCATCAAACACTTATCTTTTGATTTATCTGAAAGTTTAATTGTGTGGTGTATATTTGATGTATAAAAACATGTTGTATAATTAGTGCGCTCTCCAACTCCCTCTAGTGGAAAGAGGAAGTGATATAAAATGTGAAATATGCACTGTATCAAGGATATGCCAAGTCACTCCTGTATGCGATGTCTAACTTTGACAGACATGAACTGACGTGTCAGAAGGTGTCATGCCAGCCCCCTCGAGTTGCGTGAAGATGCGAGGGCCCGTTCATCGCTGCTTGCAGCTTTAATTATTATTAGAGACCTCGGCCAAACGGGCGAGGGCCCTGTTGTTCTTGTAATGTTTATTATTGTTATTATTATTAGGGACCTCGGCAACTGGCGAGGGCCCTCTTGTTCTTGTAGCGTTTATTATTAGGGACCTCGGCCAGCCGGCGAGGGCCCTCTTGTTCCTGTAGTGTTTATTATTATTATTATTAGGGACCTCGGCCAGCAGGGCGAGGACCCTATTGTTCCTGTAATGTTTATTATTAGGGACCTCGGCCAGCAGGGCCTGTAAGGTTTATTATTATTCTTTCTTTCTTTCAGTGTACGCCACTTTAAACTGGAATTTGACCCCCTAAACATGCTCCAAAACTCACCAAAATTGGCACGCATGTCAGGACTGGCGAAAAATTTTAGGAAATGAAAAAATTAATTCAAAAAGTGCCAAAATGGGCTCTCTAGCGCCACCTAGGCGTTTGTCACACTAAAATGGCCGCTGTAGCCAGTAGGAACGTCGTAGGAAGATCAAACCAAAACAGCCGTGTTCCTTTCATCAAGACCTACAAATCACGCACTCGCACCTATGACCTAAATCCAACAGGAAGTGTGGTATTTCCCTTCAAAGTAAGAGTTTTCCTCAAAAACAAGAAATTCCTTAAAAATTATACTACTTTCACACCGTTTATCGTATCGGCTTCAAAATCGCACAGATTATTGTTCAACGTGTCCTTATCAGATTGTCTTGGTAACTTCTACAGTTTTTGAATGGTTTGGATTTCCTGGCCTCAGACAGGTGATGTGCTCCAGAACCTCATGACGATTTATTGTGCCACCTAGGCACACAAAAATGCCCGGTGTGATGGGTAGGAACCACTTAGAAAGACCAAACCAAAACTGTGTCGTTCGTCTCATAAAGACCTACAAATGTCGCACTGCAACCCCTGACCTAACTCCAACAGGAAGCGCACCGTTGTTGTTTGAATGTAAGATGACGTTTTTGACAAATTCTGTCGCTCAAAAATTATTTGCTCCTACACCGTTTATCACAACTGCTTCAAACTTGCAAAAATTACAGATCTACCCCTGGTGAACATTACTTGCAAAGGATTTTGTCATAACTTGAACGGTTTGGATTTCTGGAGCGTTAGAAGGTGCAGAGCACAACTCCTCATGATGATCTCTGACAAGATAAGTGACAACACATCGTAAACTTGTGACTAAGGCACCTTTTATTAATCCGGAGGCATACAAAATGTATATCACTGCGTTCAGAACAAAATTATCTATCTGGTGATGCTTTCAGATTGAAACTGTGACTCATGGTTTGGCATGTAAAAGGACTAGTTCAGGAGATTTTCAACCCATTCTGCTCTCTGCCTGTCAGCCACATGCAGTCCTTAATTAGAATAACAAAAGCTTCACAGAGTGAAGTCTGTGTCAGAGTGAAGTGTGTGTTAATGTGTGTGGTCACACACACAAGAAAGTATAATATTTACTAAACTGTCCAGCTCATGGCGCTCATTCCAAAAGCTTTGAAAGAAATGCCTGATACCAAAAACCTGTAAATACAAGATGTCCTGATGAAACTGTTTTACCTCATGAAGAATTGGAATACATGTAGTCCTGCTCAGTTTCTCCACTGACATTAACTAGTACATATTTGTGTTTGTTTGCGGCACTTAGATTCTCAAAGCAGCCAGGACACATTGTCAGGCTTTCACTAGGTCACATGATTTCAACAGAATATGGATGTGTTGTTTGATCATCACACAAGTCAAAGTTTCATTAGGTGACATGGCTTATGTCTACAACTGTCAAAATATAAGCTCAGACCACCTTCATAAGAACCCTTTACAGTTTTTAACATTGAGTTTGACTTATGATTTTGGCTATTGTGGTACAACATGTGGGAAGTATGTATTAATCTCTGATAGTATTCATATGTGACAATCATCATATGCATATAATAACAGTGGTAGAATGGCACACACAGAAGGACACGGACACACACAGACACACACACACACACACACACACACACACACAGACACACACACTCCACTCCTTGTCCCCCCTCTCTCTCTCTATCTCTCTCTCTCCTCCCTCTCTCCCCCCTCTCTCCTCTTTCTCCCTTCTCTCCCTCTCTGCATGTCGCTAACTCAGCCGTCAATGTCTGTCTGTCTGTGTGTGTCATATTCCTACTGTTATTATACACATATGATAAGTGTCACATATGTATACAATCAGATATTAATTCAACATTTGTCGGTCTTAGTATATATTTGTGTCTCTTTGCTGCACTTAGATCCTCACAACATCCAGTACACATCACTAAAGCTTTCACTAGGTGACATGATTTCAACAGAATATGGATGTGTTGTTTGATCATCACACATGTCAAAGTTTCATTAGGTCAAATGGCTTATGTCTACAACTGTCAAAATATAAGCTCAAACCACCTTCATAAGAACCCTTTACAGTTTTTAACATTGAGTTTGACTTATGACTTATCAACATTATGAGTGAAAATACAGTTCCATTACTGACAATGTTATATGTCAATACACAGGTTTCACAGCCAATTCATATTAACCCTTGATCATAAATGTTTACAACTTTGTTGTGTATACTTGAATATCTCAAAATTAATTAATCAATGTCCTAAAATGTATGGATGTGTTTTTGGATCATCACACTTTGTTATGTTTCCTTGTAAAATCAACATTATGAGTGAAAATACAGTGTCATTACTGACAATGCTATATGTCAAGACACAGGTTTCACAGCCAATTCATATTGAGCCTTGATCATAAATGTTTACAACTTTGTTGTGTATACTTGAATATCTCAAAATTAATTAATCAATTTCCTAAAATGTAAATCCACTGTAAACTATTGCCGCTGTGGTGTCAAATGCCACCTGCTGATTTTGTTATCATTACTCATTAGTCAACTCATCTTGAAGTGCCTGGGCTGTCACCTAAGTACATGGTCATTAATTAGCATAACAATGGCTTCAATCTGACAGATACGTGTGTTCGTGTGTGTGTGTGTGTGTGTGTGTGTGTGTGTGTCACACTTATACTCTTATTATACACATTTGATTATTGTCACATATGTAAACCATTAGATATTAATATATACGTAAAACATATTGTACCACAATAACCAGAATTGTAATTATGATATTATTACTTTTATTAATGTTGTTGTAAGCTACTGTCATTACCATCTGTCCTATATTTCTCTCTGTCTACCCTTCTGTCTCATTCGGTCCTAAGAACAAAGGGATGTTGTATGCTGTAAAACCCTGTGAGGCAAATTGTGATTTGTGATATTGATTGCTTGATTGATTGATTGACTGATTGATTGATGTCCTCGTCAGTAGTTTGGTTTTCAGAAGCCATCAAAGTTTTACTCCCAAGTCATGGGTTCATTGTCAAAAATGACCTTGCGTTCTATTGACATAATAGAACGCAACGCTCACTTTCTACGGAAGCTGGACGCTGAAATAGCGTGAAGCCGAGGTCCCGCCCAACGCTGCTCGCAGCTTTAATTATTATTATTTCTTTCTCCCGCTGCCACTTTAAACTGGAATTTGACCCCCTAAACATGCTCCAAAACTCACCAAAATTGGCACGCATGTCAGGACTGGCGAAAAATTTTAGGAAATGAAAAAATTTATTCAAAAAGTGCCAAAATGGGCTCTCTAGCGCCACCTAGGCGTTTGTCACACTAAAATGGCCGCTGTAGCCAGTAGGAACGTCGTAGGAAGATCAAACCAAAACAGCCGTGTTCCTTTCATCAAGTCCTACAAATCACGCACTCGCACCTATGACCTAAATCCAACAGGAAGTGTGGTATTTCCCTTCAAACTAAGAGTTTTCCTCAAAAACAAGAAATTCCTTAAAAATTATACTACTTTCACACCGTTTATCGTATCGGCTTCAAAATCGCACAGATTATTGTTCAACGTGTCCTTATCAGATTGTCTTGGTAACTTCTACAGTTTTTGAATGGTTTGGATTTCCTGGCTTCAGACAGGTGATGTGCTCCAGAACCTCCTGCCGATTTATTGTGCCACCTAGGCACACAAAAATGCCCGGTGTGATGGGTAGGAACCACTTAGAAAGACCAAACCAAAACTGTGTCGTTCGTCTCATAAAGACCTACAAATGTCGCACTGCAACCCCTGACCTAACTCCAACAGGAAGCGCACCGTTGTTGTTTGAATGTAAGATGACGTTTTTGACAAATTCTGTCGCTCAAAAATTATTTGCTCCTACACCGTTTATCACAACTGCTTCAAACTTGCAAAAATTACAGATCTACCCCTGGTGAACATTACTTGCAAAGGATTTTGTCCTAACGTGAACGGTTTGGATTTCAGGAGCGTTAGAAGGTGCAGAGCACAACTCCTCATGATGATCTCTGTAAGACAAGATAAGTGACAACATGTCGTAAACTTGTGACTAAGGCACCTTTTATTAATCCGGAGGCATACAAAATGTATATCACTGCGTTCAGAACGAAATTATCTATCTGGTGATGCTTTCAGATTGAAATTGTGACTCACGGTTTGGGATGTAAAAGGACTAGTTCAGGAGATTTTCAACCCATTCTGCTCTCTGCCTGTCAGCCACATGCAGTCCTTAATTAGCATAACAAAAGGTTCACTCTCACAGTCTGTGTCAGAGTGAAGTGTGTGTTAATGTGTGTGGTCACACACACAAGAAAGTATAATATTTACTAAACTGTCCAGCTCATGGCGCTCATTCCAAAAGCTTTGAAAGAAATGCCTGATATCAAAAACCTGTAAATACAAGATGTCCTGATGAAACTGTTTTACCTCATGAAGAATTGGAATACATGTAGTCCTGCTCCGTTTCTCCACTGACATTAACTAGTACATATTTGTGTTTGTTTGCTGCACTTAGATTCTCAAAGCAGCCAGGACACATCGCTCAAGCTTTCACTAGGTCACATGATTTCAAATGAATATGGATGTGTTGTTTGATCATCACACAAGTCAAAGTTTCATGAGGTGACATGGCTTATGTCTATAACTTTCAAAATATAAGCTCAAACCACCTTCATAAGAACCTTTACAGTTTTTAACATTGAGTTTGACTTATGATTCTGGCTATTGTGGTACAACATGTGGGAAGTATGTATTACTCTCTGATAGTATTCATATGTGACAATAATCATATGCATATAATAACAGTGGAAGAATGGCACACACAGAAGGACACGGACACACACAGACACACACAGACACACACACACAGACACACACACACACACACACACACACACACACACACACACACACACACACACACACACACACTCCACTCCCTGTCCCCCCTCTCTCTCTCTCTATCTCTCTCTCCTCTCTCTCTCCCCCCTCTCTCCTCTTTCTCCCTTCTCTCCCTCTCTGCATGTCGCTAACTCGGCCGACTATGTCTGTCTGTCTGTGTGTGTCATACTTCTGCTGTTATTATACACATATGATTAGTGTCACATATGTATACAATCAGATATTAATTCAACATTTGTAGGTCTTAGTACACATCACTCAAGGTTTCACTAGGTGATATGATTTCAAATGAATATGGAAGTATTGTTTGATCATCACACATGTCAAAGTTTCATTAGGTCAAATGGCTTATGTCTACAAATGTCAAATTATAAGCTAAAACCACCTTCATAAGAACCCTTTACAGTTTTTAACATTGAGTTTGACTTATGATTCTGGCTATTGTGGTACAACATGTGGGAAGTATGTATTAATCTCTGATAGTATTCATATGTGACAATAATCATATGCATATAATAACAGTGGAAGAATGGCACACACAGAAGGACACGGACACACACAGACACACACAGACAGACACACACACACACACACACACACAGAGACACAGACACACACACACACACTCCACTCCCTGTCCCCCCTCTCTCTCTCTCTATCTCTCTCTCCTCTCTCTCTCCCCCCTCTCTCCTCTTTCTCCCTTCTCTCCCTCTCTGCATGTCGTTAACGCGGCCGACTATGTCTGTCTGTCTGTGTGTGTCATACTTCTGCTGTTATTATACACATATGATTAGTGTCACATATGTATACAATCAGATATTAATTCAACATTTGTAGGTCTTAGTACACATCACTCAAGCTTTCACTAGGTCACATGATTTCAAAAGAATATGGATGTGTTGTTTGATCATCACGCATGTCAAAGTTTCATTAGGTCACATGGCTTATGTCTACAACTGTCAAAATATAAGCTCAAACTACCTTCATAAGAACCCTTTACTTTTGAGTGAAAATACAGTTCCATTACTGACAATGCTATATTTCAATACACAGGTTTCACAGCCAATTCATATTAAGCCTTGATCATAAATGTTTACAACTTTGTTGTGTATACTTGAATAGCTCAAAATTAATTAATCAATTTCCTAAAATGTAAATCCACTGTAAACTATTGCTGCTGTGGTGTCAAATGCCACCTGCTGATTTTGTTATCATTAGTCATTAGTCAACTCATCTTGAAGTGCCTGGGTTGTCACCTAAGTACATGGTCATTAATTAGCATAACAATGGCTTCACTCTGACAGATTCGTGTGTGTGTTTGTGTGTGTGTGTGTGTGTGTGTGTGTGTGTGTCTGTTTTGTGTTTTGTGTTTGTTTGCAGCACTTAGATTCTCAAAGCAGCCAGTACACATCATTCAAGCTTTCACTAGGTCACATGATTTTAAAAGAATATGGATGTGTTGTTTGATCATCACGCATGTCAAAGTTTCATTAGGTCACATGGCTTATGTCTACAACCTGAGCTGGGAGACGACGGCGAGTGGCCGAGGTCCCGCCCAACGCTGCTTCGCAGCTTTAATTATTATTATTATTAGGGACCTCGGCCAACCGGGCGAGGGCCCTCTTGTTCCTGTTGTGTTCATTATTATTATTATTATTATCATTTCTTTCTTCCGCCGCCACTTTAAACTGGAATTTGACCCCCTAAACATGCTCCAAAACTCACCAAAATTGGCACGCATGTCAGGACTGGCGACAAATTTTAGGAAATGAAAAAATTTATTCAAAAAGTGTCAAAATGGGCTCTCTAGCGCCTAGGTGTTTATGCACACTAAAATGGCCGCAGCGGCTTGTAGGAATGACGTAGGAAAATCAAACCAAAACTGGCGCGTTCATCTTATTGAGACCTACAAATCACATGCTCGCACATCTGACCTAAACCCAACAGGAAGCGAGCTATTTCACTTTCAAAGTAAGATTTTGCTTGAAAAATGCTCTTTTTAAAAATTCCTTTAAAAATCAACTAGTCCTAAACCGTTTATCGTATCGGCTTCAAACTCGCACACATTAACGATCAACCTGTCCTTATCAATTATTGTGCGTCACTCATCATTCATTTGAATGGTTTGGATTTACTGGCCTCATACAGGTGATGTGCTCCAGAACCTCCTGACGATTTGTTGTGCCACCTAGGCACACAAAAATGCCTGGTGCGACGGGTAGGAACCACTTAGAAAGACCAAACCAAAACTGTCTCGTTCGTCTCATAAAGACCTACAAATGTCGCACTGCAACCCCTGACCTAACTCCAACAGGAAGCGCACTGTTGTTGATGACATTTTTCACAAATTCTGTCGCTCAAAAATTATTTGCTCCTACACCGTTTATCATAACTGCTTCAGAGCACAACTCCTCATGATGATCTCTGTAAGAAAAGATGGGTGACAACACATCATAAACTTGCGACTAAGGCACATTTTTTTAATCCGTAGACGTACAAGCTTTATATAATGCGTTCAGAACGAAATTATCTATCTGGTGATGCTTTCAGATTGAAAATGTGACTCACGGTTTGGCATCTAAAAGGACTAGTTCAGGAGATTTTCAACCCATTCTGCTGTCTGCCTGTCAGCCACATGCAGTTCTTAAAGCTTTTGGAAACACAGCTTGAAATAGTAAAAATGCTGATATTATATCAAAGGCGAGTGTCTCATTAATCACCCACAAAAGTCTGAGTGAAAAAAAACATTCATAACTATTAGAAAACCTGGCTTAAAAACAGCTCATTTTGCTGTTTAGACCACTTGCCAGGACAGAGTGGGCGTGGCAGATAACGCTCTGATTGACAGCTCCCTCGTTTTGATTGACATCTCCCTGGCTCAGCAATGGCTGCCATAAATTTAATCCAGCCGTATATGTTTGAGCCCTCTGATGATTCAGAGGACGAAGCAGAAGCCCTGCCAGCTAACAATGATTCCTTTCAGGTGGTCACTGAATGGTAAGTTTCAAAATGTTTTGTGATTCATATTAATGTTACTAAGTAGAATAGTCAGCATAACTTTTACATGCAATGTTACGGCCGGGCTCCACCGGCTGCAAACGTACAGCGTACCGCCGCGGCATATTCATTTGGGCTCCACTGACTGTGTACGGAAGCAACACGTAGAGAAGCCAGCGGGGTTGTTTGCCATTTTCCACCTAAGTTATTACATATATTTGAGTTATCTACAAGTTTACTGTACTGTTTGTCATCTACTCGCTTTCAAATGTCCGCCACGGACACAGTGTCACGGATAAACAACAGAAGAGCCGCGTAAAATAGAGACTTGTCGTGCTGCTCCCGTTGCCGGTGGAGCCGCTGTAATTGATTAACAGGGGGGCGAGCTGCTACGGGACTCTCGCTGCAGACGTGCCCGGTGGAGCCCAGCCGTTAGCTGAGATGAATGACAGCGGGAGGCTGGCGCTTTGCCTTTCTTCATTGAGATACGTTTTCATTGAAAGCATAAATCTGTTCTGTTTTTCTGATAATAGCCTTTTTCATTCAAACACATCCAGTCTTAACAGATTAAATATGTCTTTACTCTGACACACACACCGACCCTCAAAGCGGGAGAGACCGGTGCCAGCCGGCCGTCTCTCTGGCGTTGTGTAGAAGTACTTGCCCGCCTCGAATAATGTTCCCCTCCGGCTAAAATTGTGTTGTTTCCCGCAGCATCACCTCCGCGATTGGGGATATGTTTATGCGTCGCAAAGCTAACTGTTTCGGGCTGGGGTTAGGGGTGAGGAAGGGTGCACATTACGTCCCCACCCCGCGAGCCGACACCGGCACCGGGCCCGGGGGGCAAGCAGAGCCTCCGCTGGGTCGAAGCCGAGCGGTTCAGCCAGTTTACGATCTGTATTTTCTAAACATCAGACTAGAAAGCTGTTTCTCAGACTCCACTAAACAATAAAATAATTTTAAGTAACACTGCTGTCCTGAGCTCTGGGTAGCTAATCGCAAAAGGCTATGTAGAGACGAGTTGGCTCAGACTCAAAGAGGCAGATTTAGCTGGAGCAAAAAGGTTTTGTTGCGCTGCCACTGGGGGGCGGGATGAGACAACTGATGGATGATTTATGATTGGTTTGTAATTTATTGTGTAATAAATCTCAGAGATAACCACGGCCAAATCAAACCCAATTTCAAGAATGTACAAAAACTTAAAAGACAGATATTTTGAATTTGGATGGTAACTGATTTCTAATTGTTTTACATGTTTAATATTATGTACATAAGACCCTAAATTACATCGTTAGAAGGCTTTTGTGGATTTGGGTTTCCAGAGGCTTTAATGAGCATAACAAAAGCTTCACTCTGACAGTCTGTTTCAGAGACTGTCAGAGTGAAGGCTCTCAGTCTGTGTGTCTCACAATCTTTAAAGGGCAGATTACAGCAGCAGAATCTTCATTTGAAACAGCAAATACACATTATTAACCCCTAAAGTGCCAAAATGGACTCTCTAGCGCCACCTAGGTGCACTAAAATGGCCACTGTGGCCTGTAGGCATGTCGTAGACAGATCAAACTACTCTCTCACTCTGACCCTAGCTGCACCTACTTAGTGATCATGGCAACCATTGTCACAAAGTCACAGAAACATGATGTGTGCGCGATTCTAAAACTTACCTGATGACATGACAGTGGCAGAATCTCCATTTTAACCCTTTAATTGCCAGAGTTATTTGAGGAAAATATTCATTTCAACATTTCAAAAGGCTGTGGCTTGAAAGTGGTGAGAGATAAAGGCATACTGTAAATGAGAAAACTTTTCATTATTAGGGACCGAGTCTAGAGGCAGAGGACTCCTCTGTGAGGACTCCTTGCTGAAGGCAAAGACCCTATTGTTTTTGGTGCGTTTATTATTATAAGGGACCGAGTCTAGAGACAGAGGACTCTTGTTTTTGGTGCGTTTATTATTATTATTTCTTTCTTTCTTTCTTTCTCTCTCCCGCCGCCTCTTAGAACTGGAATTTGTCCCCTTAAACATGCTCAAAAACTCACCAAAATTGGCACACATATCAGAACCGGTGAAATATTTTAGAAAATCATGAAATTAACCCTTAAAGTGCCAAAATGGGCTCTCTAGCGCCACCTAGTCACACTAAAATGGCCGCTGCAGCCTATGTGTTGTTTTTGTCATCTCATCCTCAAAATTAAGGAACAGGAATCTGATGGGAGAAAATTCACTCATCTAATTTGCATATTGTGATATCACTTCTACATACCTACAGCTACAGAAAGCATTCAAACATCAAAACGTTCAGCTCTGTGAGAATTTTCTGATGTTTGTGGCAATATGTGTGATATTTCTAAATAATTTGCTAGAGGCCAAAATGGGCGCGAGGCGAGGTCCCGCCAAACGCTGCTTGCAGCTTTAATTATTATTATTATTATTGCGAACATTTAATCCCCAATTTGGCCCCTTTTAGGCGGTGGGCCGAAGCCTCGATTCCTTGTACTTAAACGATCCCTATCGGGGGAGGACCCAGAGTTTTGTTGACAACTTCTTAAGTTTTCAATAAATCAAAAGAAAATTGTTGCCACCGGTACTTGCGCATTTTTGTAGATCGGTAACTTTATCACGTTACCTTTTTTCCGGCAAACAGACCAGACAGCTACGTTCGGGGTCCGACATGCATGACGTGATTGTAGTTATCATCCAATGGGACGCTTGGAAAAATGAAAAAAAAAAACTTGGAAAAATGGCGCTGCATGTAGAGCCATACATAAGTTACATAGCCTAATAAGTCTCTTATGTCTTCAATACATAACTTGGTCTTTACACGTTACGGGCTTTTTTAAACAGTCTGTTTAAATACCATGTATTTTTTCTCTGTGAGCTTTATACAAAATAAACATATCTGATTTCACAAAGTTGAGGTCTGTTATCTTGCTTGGGAACTTCACCTGTCATTTATCTGTCAAAATGATGAAACGTCATAAAAAAACGACCCTTCTCCCACTACTACATTAATCTTTGTTGCTATTTTTTTTATTTATTTGTTTGCTAGTATCACATTAGCATAAGAAATGAAGTGCTGTATGCATTTAATTCAGAGAGATGGACCGATCACTCCTTTTACAGACACAGGATGGCAAAAATTTGTTAAATCAGTGTTTGAGTGGAAAGATTTAGGCACTGAAGAGAGTGTTATAGCTGAAGAGGCAGTGCGGAGATTTAACTTTCACAGCCAGGAACCTGCTGAATATGCCATACCAGCTAATGCTGGCTATCACAGGGACTGCTACATCCATTTTACTAACATAACAAAAATAGAACAAGCCCAGAAGAGAAGAGAAAAGGCAGCTTTTATTCAAAAGGAAAAGGGAACAGAAGGTTGGTATCAAACGTGCAGTGTGAAACTGTAAATGTGGATCTTGAATGCTGAATCTGTGAACAAAGACAAAAAATTAGGAGCTACAATTACATCCTCTCACACGATCAGGTTCTGACAACTCAAGTTTATTGTGCATAATTCACTGTTCAGACATAAGCTTTGTATTTCACTCTACTCAAATGAGCAAAATCCTAGTCAAAATCTATTTGATAAATCAGATCACTGCATTCTCACCCACTTGATTCCATCACAGGAGGGAGTCAGTTGCCCATCTAGCTGCAGTGAACACTGTTGAGATGAAGAAAGTGCAACTTAAATTAAGCCCCTCACTCATTCACATTACTTCTGAAGTCCAATAAACTGCTCAGTAACATTCAAAAACTACATTAATTAAAAACAGCCAGGGAAAACACGCAGTTGTTATTTCCATTTCATCTCAGATAAGGTGACCAGATTTCTGAAATGAATGATGATGCAATGCACTACAGACGATATCCAATGTTGATTTATTACTTACTTTCATTCAGTTCAGGTACAGCCATTTTTTAATTCATAAACCAAAAATAAGCAAACAAAATAACTCAACAGTCATCTCCACAGCACCTGGTGCATGCAGCACAGTCAAAAAACTTTTCGCCTCCACACAGCAACACCTGTGTGTGATTACACCTTGATTATATAAACTCTGGTGCTGCCAGTACCACTACTCCCCCAAGTGGCGGGAGTGTAACAAAAAATACAGATAAACACATTCAATACAAATGGCTCTCACACACGGTAATTTTCACAGTTCACTATAATTCAGCCACACCAGCAACAGTATATGTTATTGTCAGTGAAATAAGTCTTCAGTCCGCTCCAACTCTGACTTTTTTCTTCTTTTGCCCTCATAAAATATCTTCTGTCTTCTGTCTGTGGAGTAAATGAGCAAAAATACAGACAGCGCCACTCTGCCAATGCAACCCACATAGCAGTCACGGGTATTACTGCATTAGTCTGTGCGCAACCAGAATCAGAGCTGTGGCATCCATTTCACTTGTGTTTTTTTAATCCACAGTTGAAATTGGGGACATCTCTGGGGACAGCTCTAGCTCGGGACAGGTCACCCAAATTGGGGATGTCTGGTCACCCTAATCTCAGATGATCTACTGAAATAACACAAAAATAAAATCCCAACATTTTTATACAACTGCTATTTTCCCCCCAAGTGAGGTAGGACAGAATAGTATGGGACCTATTTAAGAGAAATATGCAAGCATTAGTACTCCCTATTTCTGACCCACAAGTACTAAGCCAACTATTAAAGCAACATTATGCAACTTTGGCTGCAACACGCGGCTTCGAAAACTGAGCCTTGACCATGCACGTTTATGTGTCACACAAAACATTATTATTGTCTGCAGGCAGCCCACATGTTTCTTTCAGGAACCTCTGTGAATCACAGAGTTGAGGCCAAGCAGTCTAGGACATCAGTGGGGAAACCAGAGGACATTTTCTCCAAAAAATATGACCCGGTTTTACTAAAATTGCTGTTTTGTGCGACATATTAACGTGCATAGTTTAGTGTTTTTGAAGCCACGGGTCCTGGTCAAAGTTACAGAGCTATAACAAACACTACATATATGAATAAAGTATGTGTCTTCACATACAACAATTGTGATGTCACAACCCAGTGATGTAGGGGAATAAGAATGGTGCACAGCCTCAAACCAAGGTGAAGCCTCAATCTGTGGATGTCTTCTGTTTGTCTTTTAGTGCTAGAAGTAGCAACAGAGACAGAGGATGGTGAGGAAACTCCGGCAAAGACACAGGCTCTAAGATCACACACAAGTGACTTCCACACGTCTGAGAGAGCACCACACCTGCTCCCAATACAATGTTTGATTTGCAAACATGAAAAATACAAATATGAAGCACACAGCCGGAAGAGAATGAAAGAAAAACTTTCTCGGTGTGAAACACTCACTGCAGGGAAGTTACTTCTTGCTGCTGAAGAAAGACAGTATGAGAGTCTGCTTCTACACATTCGTGACAGGGACCTAGTGGCTAGTGAAGCACGATACCACTTCTCCTGTTTCAGAGACTACACACGCTACCTGTCAAAAAAGAAAAGTGAGAACACAGAAAGCAACTTGTATGAGAATGAGTACAAGCATTTCTGTAAAACAGTGATCGAGGAGAAGCTTGTAAAAAAACGGGAGGTGCTTCGACTCTCAAAGCTGAATATGCTTTTTAAGAATGTTTTTCTGGAAAGGGAGGGAGTTAACATTCCAACATACAAGGCTCACTTACTCAAGGCAAGACTTCAAAAGTCACATCCTTTCTTGAGATTTCAAAAGGCATCTACAACATATCTTGTGTATGTTGATGATCTGACAGCTGAGGAGATCATTCATGAAGTTGCCACTTCCTCCTCTTCCTCCTCATCTGAAGACAGTGAAGGAGAAATATCACTGATGACTCAAAGACAGCCTGATAATGCCACCATCACGACAGATAGGTCTCGTCTTTTATATCATGCAGCCGTCACCCTGAGGGACATCATCTGTAAGACATCAAAAACATCACCAAAGCTCCCATGGCCTCCAAGAGCAACTGACCTTACACTGGATAATGCCCTGGACTTAGTACCTCGCCAACTTTTTAACTTTGTTGCATGGACATCTGGCATTTCAACACAACCATCAGACAATGAACGTGTTGAGGTTACTTTAGAGGACAGCAGAAAGATAGTGTCAACTTGTCAGGATCTCATTTCCTTGGCGACCAAAGGACTGTGGCTCATGCCAAAACAGTGCTCTCTTGCAATGGCAGTTCGGCATATGACAGGCTCAGCACAGCTCATAGGGTTGTTGAATGGTCTTGGCCACTGCTCATCTAACTCCCAGGTTCTTGAGCATGATACAGCCCTTGCTCACCTACAAGTGGAGAGAGGAGATATATACATCCCAGAAAACATCAGGGTTGAATTACCTGCCACACTTCTCTGGGATAATAATGACTTTGGAGAGGAGACACTTTCAGGCAAAGGAACAACGCACAACACCAATGGAATAATTATTCAGCAGACCATGGCTAGTGAGTCAGCATCTTTACCTTCTACATCATCCAGACAAAGAACAAGAGCGCGATCTGTTCATCCTCCTCCACTAAATCTTTCAACCTACACAAGAGGAAGGAGGTCTGGTCCACAGAATGTAGTGCTCAAGGTAGATCTCCAGCAGGACAAATACAGAGATGCCCAAACCACTGGAAGGAGAACGGATGCTGCATTCTTCCTAATGAAAGTACAGGAGGCTGAGGGGAAAGTCATTCCTGGATGGACATGTTTTAACATAATGTTAAAGCAGGACACAATCCTACCCTCTACAAATGTAGGCTATCTACCTGTCATTGATGCCAGCCCAACAGATCTCAACACTGTCCACACCATCCTGAGCCGCTCCACTGCTATTGCTGACAATCTGAAACAAAAAGAAATAGTGATAGTTATGGATCAAGCCATATATGCTAAGGCCCAAGAGATACGTTGGCAGACAAGCACTTTCTCAGAGAGACTTGTAATAAGGATGGGAGAGTTTCACACAGCTATGGCATATCTTTCCTGTATTGGGAAGCTTTTTGCTGATGCAGGCTTACAGGATGTCTTGATTGAATCTGAAGTTGTGGCTGCAGATTCTATTGATGGAGTTATCTCAGGCCATCACTACAACAGGAGCATATGGGCACACAAGCTCCTGATGGAAGCACTGCAGAGATTGCGCTGGCAGGCATACCTGGGAACTCTCACACAAGAGGACCATGCAGCAGCTTTAAAAGTTGCAACAGATTTGGGAAAGACCTTTCCAAGTGAAGAGTTCAATGCCATGCTTACGTCTGATGTATTTCTGCAGTTGCTGAAAAGCTACAAAGTTTTTGTGGAAGAAAACAACTCCAACCAGACCTTCACACTTTGCAGCACATACATTGAAATGGTGGAAAACTTGCTTCTCTTCATCAGAGCAACCCGAGAGGGAAACTGGGCTCTCCATTTGTCAACTGTGCAGTGTATGCTGCCATGGTTTTTTGCATGTAATAAAGTCAATTATGCCAGATATCTCACAGCATATTGGGTTGAGATGACCAATCTGGAAGACACACATCCTTCAGCACACCAGCAGCTTCTTTCAGGTGACTTTGTGGCACAAAGGCATCAGAAACATGGTTTTGCCGGCACTGCATGTGATCAAGTCATTGAACAAACAGCCAATCGCGATTCAAAGACAAAGGGAGGCATCAGTGGGTTCTCTCTAAACAAGGGTGCAGTTCACAGATGGACCTTAACACAACATGAGCGGGCAGCCATCACACTTGAATGTAAATCAATGGCTGGACAGTGCCCAGTATTGCATCTAAACTCTGAGCTGGACACCACGAGACTGCAGAGAGATGAGGCTGATGTGTTGAATATTATCACCACTATCCAAAATATGGTCAATCCCTTCGACCCTTTGCTGAATGGACATTCTCTTTATCAAATCTCCTCTGGTCAACAGGCATCCGATAATGTTGCTGAAGACTTACTGGGGGCAAAACAAAGTAGTGTTAAGGCTCTCACAGACTTCTGTGAAAAAAGGATTGTCAAGGCAGAGGCATCATTCCACGACCCGATCAAGAAAATGAAAATGAAAATGAAAACATTCAAAGACACTGGCCACAGTACAGTCACAAAAGTCAGAGGAAAAGAAATCACTCTGATATCTCACTGCAACTTGTTTGCCAGGTTAATTGTTGTGGGAAATGTTAGACAAATTAACATAGATGAAATGCTCACTTACAGTCTGGGTCCTTTGCCACAGTCACTGGCCAACTTTGATGGCTCTCTGGTAAAAACCGACAAAGCCAAGCTGATGCACATCTTGGAGGAGGAGATCAGACCACCTGCATCAGAGAAGAACATTCCAGATGGTTCAGTTTGGATTTGGGATGCTATGGCACTAGTGCAACAGCTAAAGCCACAACCAACATTTGGCCTATATGCTGACCATGTACTGAGGACATTAGTTAACTCAGCTAAAGGAACCAAGTCCACAGAGCTTCATTTTGTATGCGACACATACAGAATCCAAAGCATCAAAAATGCTGAGCGAAGTAGGAGGGCAGAAGAGGGTTGTCAAAAAATCAAAATATATGGAGATGACCAAAAAACACCAAAGCAGTGGAGAAAATTCCTGGCATGTGGGCAAAATAAAGAAAACTTGCTGGAGTACTTCTTCCAACACTGGAGCACATCTGCAAAAAACATCATTGAAAATATAAGAATCATTGTTGGGCATGGAGAAAAATGTCACTCAATTAAAATGAACGAGAACTACACTGACCTTGAAGTAACGGAGGTTCGAGACCTTGAGACAACTCAAGAGGAAGCAGACACCAGACTTGTGCTGCATGCAGTTTGTGCAGCAAAATACAGCACTGACCTGGTGATCAAGAGCCTGGACACTGATGTCTTTGTGTTGGCACTTGCATTCTGCAGCCACATTGATGGTCACCTGTACTTCCACACAGCCAAAGAGAGAAACCCACACATTGTTGACATTAACAGCCTTCATGCCCATCTTGGCAAAGACAAATGTGAAGCCCTTGTTGGTCTGCATGCCTTCTCTGGTTGCGACACTGTGAGTGCTCTGCATGGGGTGGGGAAAGCAAAGGCATACAAGAAACTAAATTCTAAAGTTGAATATGTCAATCTATTTAGAGAATTAGGCACTAGCTTCTCCCCATCACCAGAACTCCTTCAGGCAGTGGAAGCATTTACATGTGATCTATACGATCAAAAGGACTGCCAGGACGTTAACATTGCAAGGGCTAAACTTTTCAAAACTGGAAAGTGCTCTGAGAGACAACTACCTCCAAACAAAGACTCCTTGTACCAACACATCAAGCGGGCAAACTTTCAGGCAGCAATACACAGGAGGAGCCTTGAGTGTAGGCCAGACATTCCTCCTCCCATAAGTCATGGCTGGAAGATGACAAGAGATTTGTATGAGGTGGAATGGATGACACTCCCCCCAGCACCAGAGGCGATACTGGAGCTTGTGCATTGCTCCTGTAAAAAAACCAACTGTGTTAAGGGCAGATGCACATGTAAACTGCATGAGCTGCCATGTACAAACCTGTGTCAATGCACAAATTGTGATAATGGGCCTCTTGAAGAAGACTAGGCCCATATGGCTTCATCTTGTGTGATGACTCCTGCAGGAGGGAAGAAAATGATGTAACGTTAACTTTCTATATAATGTATATGTTATGCTTTGTTTCTTTGTTACAAACTCTCTAATGCTACATATGTGATTTACAATCAGTTCAAGCTCTTTTCAAAACCTTACTTTTTTTTTTGTTTAGCTGTTAGCTCTCTTCTGCTGTTTCCATGGAGGTTATGTGAGGAAACAATGATTAAATGACAACATTGTTTACACATCATCATAGCGTTTTTGCTTGGTTTATGAGACTCAGTGATGTTGGTCAGCAGATACTCTAATAAACATGCAACAATCCCGGTTATTTCTACCACAAGGACTTAAGAGACCTAACGTAACCCAATAAGAAATAAGATGCAAGTCACTTCAACTTCACTTTTCCCGTAAAGTGCATGAAGCTGCTAGCTAGCGCCTTTTGCAAAAGCTAATGCTAACGTTACTTTTACACTTGCAAAACGTCACCATACGTTTGAACTCAATACTGTACAAAACACAAGTTACAACTCATGCGTTTGAACTCAATACTGTACAAAACAATCAAGCTGCAAACATTTTTTTAATAAATTAATAACGCTACTTACTTGTCTCCGTCGTGTCCATCTGCCGATTCCTCCGTTGAACAGCTGTGCTCAGTAGCTAAATCCGATAGGCTAACGACGGCCCTCCCTCGAAATCTTAGCGTTCTATTGGTCAAACTGTTATAGTAGACTGCAACGTTTGCCTGAATAATAAACAAACTTTAAATTATAATTGTGGAAAAATGTGCAAGAATATCGAGTGGCAACAACCCGGATCTGATGAAGAATAAAATAATCTTCACAATTTTACAAATCCAGGTTGTCCCTGCACGGGGATCATTACTTTGTGAAACTAACGCAGATACGCGGCTTCCCACCGCCTATTTCCCAAATTCAAAAACTCACCAAAATTGGCACACGCATTTGGTCTGGCGAAAATTTTATAATCTATTGTCGTCCTGAATTTCCACCACTAGGTGGCGCTATAATCAAGGAAAGTGCGTTTTGGGTCATAACTCCCATATACTTTGTGACACATTCAAAAACCTATTATCCACGCGTTGAGTGAATGGTGCTGAATCTCATTATATAGGCCACGCCCATTTCTGCCTACGTTTATTTTCCGCAAATTCGCACAATGATGCAAACCTACTTTTTCAAACTTCTCCTAGGCAATTTCACCGATTTGCATGAAACTTTGCACACAGCATCTGTGGACTGTTCTTATTAAAAGAATTTTGATATTCCAAAGAATACTGAAGTTATTAAATAGCAGCTTCCTGCAGATTTGGTACAAAACAGGAAGTGTTGCATATCTCCAGATTGGTGTGTCCGAATGACATGAAACTCAGTTTACTACTTCCCCATGAGCCCCTGAGGTTCTGTGCAAAATGTCAGGCGATGACCACCAGGTGGCGCTCTTTAAATTGAAGTATTTTATATCTCCACATTGGTTGCTCGGATTAACACGAAACTTAGAACAATTATTGTCAATGCCCTCCTGAGGATATCTGACAAAGGAGTTACTGATCTACCACTAACTGGCGCTGTGGTGGCAGTCTAATTTAATATTTGGCACTGTGCCAACACTATAACACTTATGGAAATGAAACTGATAGGGGTGGTAAAGACTGGTCTCTGTAACTCACTCACCAAAAATGACCAGCAGGTGGCACTATTTTCAATGCAAAAGTGTTTTTGGCCCACAACTCCCACATAACATGTCGCACATTTTGAAACTTTATATCACTGTGTTCCCTGAATTCAGTTGAATTGTGTGATGTAAGGCACACCCACTTTTGCATTAAATTTCCATTTGCAAAATTCGCAAACAATGAAAAACCTACTATTTCAAACTACTCCTAGGCGATGTGACTGATTTGCACCAAACTTTGCATGAATCATCTGTGGACCCTCCTGACAAAAAGTCATTAAAATAATTTTGATAGTCCAAAAAACATAAAACACAAAACACATTTTTTCAAAACAGACAGTCTTTCATATCTTAACCAAATACAGTCGGATTACCACAACACATTTGCTAATTTTGTTCCATGGCCCGATGAGGGTTTGTGCAAAATTTGGTGCAAATCGGCCAATTGGTGGTGTTCTGGTGGCAGTCTTATTAGTGTGAATGGAAGTAAATTGGAAAATCTTCAAATCCTCTTCAAAACACACACACATTCACCGTCATCCACGCACATGCGCACTCTCAGCTGATTGTAAACAGATAAGATGGCGACAGAGGTATGTAGAGGACGGCAACAAGACCTTCACAAAAGGAGGGAACATGAGAGCAGCTGACAACCGCAAGATAACGACTTACAGGTGACAGACAAGTCACACTTCAGGTTCAATAATTTCCTCTTTCGTTGGTGTCATGACTGCTCAGTAGTACCTGGACAACCGAGCCCTGGGGCACACAGGTAAGTGGCGTGTCAGAGGAGAAACGAGCCCTTAACATTTCTCTTTGTGTTAGGTAACGTTAACGGCATTAGGCTGACCAAACGTACTCATTTGCCCGGACATGTCCACTTCTCACATCCCGTTCAGGGCGTCCGGAGTGTCCGGGTTTTTTTTTTTATAAACTGATAATGTCCGGTTTTCCGTGTGTTTGTGTGTGTGTGTTAGAATGCGGCACGGGCCGCATATTTCTGTTCGAACCCGTACCGAGTCCGACATTATTTAATGACCAAAGCACTGAGTTTGTGCCACACAGTTGTTACAGTTACATGCTCTTTAACCCTATGGGCCCGAACGACGCATAGTGCGTCCAAATTCACACCTGTTCTTCTCTGTGGATTTTCTCCGCAACCTTGCGTCATAGCGAGAAGCCACGCATATCACGTGAAACGGCAGAATCATAGCTTTCCGACACTTGTCGGTAGTCCAGTGTTTTCACAGCGAAAAAAAAAATGACAAAGTTACACTAAAATTATGTATAACAGAGCTTTCATACAGCTCTGCACACACATTACTCTTGAATGGATTACTCGCGAATGCAGCATCGCATAGAAAAACCACGCATATCACATGAAAGCACAGGAGCAGAGCTTTCCAATGATACCACACATCATTGTGCTGTCATCCCATCATGCTATAAATACAGATTAATTGTCTACAAAATAAAAACCTGACGAATTTCTTTACAACCCATTATACAGATCTTGTTATCAGTCACTTCATATAGTGAGGAATATTGTATCTTACCACGTCTTAGGCTTGCCTGTCTATCCACATTTGTAGTCCGGCTTTCAAGATGCAAATATCTCCATATTGTCCAGTTGACACTCCATCAAACTTTGTATTACAAGACCAGCCACTTTACCTTTGCGCACCCAGACAACTGAGGCCTACGTAATTATGCATGCCTAACAGGGCCGTAGTCACCATATACATTGAGGGGGACATGTGTGTCCCCCCCAATGCCCGATAAGCCCCCCCAATATATAACTGAAACTGAAAAACAACAACAAACTTTGTTTACTGCAAACAAAGTTGCAGATATTATCTTGGAAGACATCATTGCACTTGGTTGACTATTTTCCTATTATCTTAAATGTAAATATTGCATGTTTCTTTCAGATAAAACACATTTTTGACTTTTGAATGAGTCAATGGAATTTCTTGCAATAATGAAAAAATACTGGCAATCATTTTCCGCCTGGCACAAACCACATGTTTTGAACAGCTATGATATGCTTCATATAGTGCCAGATTCCAGAGAGTCTCCCCTCTTCATATATGGCAGAATATGTCTTTTTCCAACTTGCTATGGTGAGATACATGTAAAAATGTAAGAATTTAGTCACACGTATTTGTTTTTTTCATTGATATAAAACATTATATAAAATACAGGCACATAGTAGGGCATGAAATGATGGCAAATCTGGTTAGCCCAGATTGTCCTGAAAAAAACCCCAAGATATAGCATGTAGGGCTGTCAACGAATATTCTAAATTCGAATTTAATTTCGAATTTGAAAAAAAAATGGACCTTCTAATGTGAAAATTGATATTCGATTGTGGTGGAAAAAAAACTAGACCAGAAAATAGACCAGACGCCGAAACGATCGCTGCAGGGTGCGAGCCGGCCACGGAGCTGTGCGGCACGGAGCTGCGCAGCACGGCGCAGCCGGTGTGGATGACACAATCGGTTAACATGGGCGCCGAAAGGAAACTGGCTTCGCTTCGTGGCTCTTCAAGGCTATACATATACAATACAATTTATATAGCTATGAAAAATGTAGCTCTACATTTTTGATCAAACCCGGCCCGACCCGTCGGGGACCGTCGGGCTTGGATCGCCACACTCTAGTGTGTGTATGTGTCACCTATAGAGGCCTATCTGAATTTCTGTCTTTGAGAGATATTATTTTATAATATAACCGAATTTTCTATCCATACATATACATTTTAAATATATTAAAATTTGAGTAAACTGCGAGTATCATTAAAGTAGGCTATGTTGTGGCCGGCTGAGTGTCCTCTTTTTTTCTTTTTTTTGATCCCCCCTATGTTAATCACTTATTGATGCTATTTTGTAAGTATAAGTCAACTAGTAATTTATTCCTTTGAAATACCAGTGGTGTATTATAGAAAAGTGATTTATCTTTTTAGAAATGACAAAAGGCACATTGCCTCATTCTTGCCATGGTATCGTGATACTACTCAGAACACCGTAATCAAAATTGTGAGATAAAATGTCACAATTATGAATGTAGCTTAATTTTAAAATTAATTTGTGGCATGTTGTCTTGTAAGGTGTGTGGCATCACAGTGGCTGCAGATGGGACAGAGGATGAGATGATTCACTGTTTCAAGGCAGGACAACTAGTACACTGTGCTGTAGTAAATAGTAAATAGTGGTGATTTACAAAAACACCAAAAACTATTTTTTTTACTGTTAAAGTTTGTTACTGTAAATAACAGTACTTTATTTGTAATACTATATAGAAAATATAAATTTTTATTGTAAAGAAAAGTTTACATAAATATTTCTGCTGTTTAAATTAAAAAAAAAATACAGTGGTTGTATTTTCAAATTTGGCTGAGATTTTTTTTTCTTTCTTTTATTGAAAGCCCCCTTCAAATAGTAGCCTACCCCTATTTGTAGCCTGGTCCCAAGCTAATTTTTTGTTAATAGTAGCCCCGGCTACTATTTGAGGAAATACGGTATGTAACATACAGTCACTGGCCACTTTGTGTACACCTGTGTAATCTAATGCAATCCAGTAGAATGACTATACCATGATTTTTTCCCTGAAGCTTATAATTTTTTGGTTATTGTTGACATCGTCTAGAAAGTGGTGATTCTACTTTGTTTATTATTGAGGTCATAGTGAATGGTGGTGGTGTACTGGGGTGGCCTCCTAATTTCCTCTAATTTAGGGGGACAAAATATTAGGAACACTTTTAAATATATTGCACTCCAGTACACCAGTACCACCCGCTACGACCTCAATAATAAAGTAGAATAATCACCTTTGTGACAAAAGCTGAAAATGTAAATGCTTTGTAAACGTAGAATGTGTGGCAGAGCTGCCGCCCTCGCCAAGAAATATGTTTGACTTTTTGATGGCTTCAGCGACCTTATATCCTCATGAAATTGATACACAGGTCAAGAATGGTGAGCTCTTACCTCTGATAGGGGCATCGCCCATGGGGGGGACAAAATGGCTCTATAGTGCCCCCTTGAAATTTTCAAAAAACCCTTTCCATAGGGGTATTTTTGGAGTAGGAAGATGAAACGTCACACCACATCAGGGTTAACCTACTCTGAGTTTTCACATAACCGCTTCAGTGATGCGTGCTGCTGGCCCGCGGTGGCGGAGGGCCAGCAGCACGCTGGCCTGAGCGACGGGCCCGAGCGACGATGAAGTTGTCCGTGAGGACCCTATTATAATCTTGCTGTTTATTATTATTATTATTATTATTATCATTATCATTATCATTGTTATTATTATCATTATTATTATTATTATTATTATTATTATTACAAACCTTTAATCTCCAATTTGGTCCCTTTCCCAAATAGAAAAACTCACCAAAATTGGCTATATAAGTAGTGTCCTGCCCTCAACGCCTCCAGATGCTCGTCGGTAATCTCGCTCATGGTGCCCCCTTGTGGAAACAGGAAATGCCATCTTTTACACTGACAAACACCAACTACATTTTGTGGCCACATGACGATCAAGTGGATGAATCTCCACAGTGACACACGTGTCCTGTCATGTTGCAGGCTGCTGCCGCGGCGTTGGCGACTTTTCATCCTTCGCCATGGGACATCAACATGGTATAAATCCCTCATGCATTGTCCGATTTGCTCGAAATTTGACATGTGTGATGAGGGTCCACCCCTGAACACACCTGGCCACATCTGGTTACGCTCATAGCGCCACCTGGTGGATGAACGAAACATTGCTTTTTTTTTTTCGCTCCTCCCACTTTTTTTCTCCCTTCTTGCTTCGCGCCACAGCCCTCGCGTGCCTCAGGCCCTGCAGTTGCATGGGGGAGCAAGGGCCCGATCACAGCTAATCATTTAATTATTATTATTATTATCATTATTATTATTATTATTACGACCATGTAATCTCCAATTTGGCCCCTTTCCCAAATTGAAAACTCACCAAAATTGGCACATGCGTTTGGTCTGGTGAAAAATTATATATTTTGGCAGTGTTGTATGTGGATGGGGCCAAATGGTGACATAGCGCCCCCTAGAAAATTTCATGCCTCGAGCCCCGTCTGTGAGTTTCAGCTACACGCATGAAAAACGCAGGAAGTTAGCCATTTTGATTTGAATTTTTGACATGTTTGGACAAACTCCTCCTAGGGAATATGCTGATCAAAAAAAGCTTTTCCTCTATGTCAAGGGGCGTGGCCGCTAGGGCGTGACAAATTTTGTCGACTTTTCTCTTTCTTGCCATCGAATTTGGACCGGCTCTCCCACCCACATACTTGATCTCAGGAACTTCAAACTTACTGGACATGATGATGGCTCCGCCACAAACGCCCCGATATGTTAATATCCCACCTTACTCATAGCGCCCCCCGGTGGTAACAGGAAGTGCCCAGTTTTTACTTTAACATGTACTAATGCCACAAACTTGACCGCATCAACTTCATTCCTTCATCAACTTCTAATGCATGCAGAAGAAGTTGGTGAAGCTACCTTATGAACGCTGTGAAGCTATGTCTAATGGTGTCTATGTGGCAGCGTGGCAACTATCGATCCCTTGCCACTAAATACATTTGGCATTTTGATGGCTTCAACGACCTCATCTCCTCATGAAAATTGATACAAACTGCCCCCCCCCCCCCCCAAAATGAAATTTTCAAAAACCCCTCCCCATATGTTTTTTTTTTTTTTGGAGTAGGAAGATGAAACGTCCCACCATGTCAGGGTTCACATAACCGCTTCAGCAATGCGTGCGGTTGGAAATTATAACAGAGGAATGTAATTGCCGTTTTAATATCAAAAACACTTTCGTGTTTTTGTGTATACAGGACGTTGTTGAATCAGGGAATCTGTGTGTCCACCACGACAAAGGATCCTAATTGACTAATTACGTTAACATTAGTGACGAGTAGAGCTAAAAATGCTTTCCAGAGATTGTTACAGTGTGTTACAGGGTGCACAAGAGAGGATTTATGATTTATTATTATTATTTTTTAATTACTATACCACAAAAGACTCTTCACTTGACATCGCTTTCTCCAGTGTCTGTCACTTACGAACCTGGCAACCTGTAGAATTGAAGAGTGGAGCAAGAGCGGGCGAGTGTGAGTGCGACACCTACTGACCGGGAAGTATGAATCCTATATTAAAGCTGTTTGTTTACTACGTCTAAAGGTAGAACAGGTTTAAAAAATAAATAAAAAATTGACAGCCTTTTTACTTTATTACCCTTGAGTGATTTGAATCGCTGCCTGTGCACAATCTTTATTCTCAAAAATGCATCAGTTTTTACTGATATACAATATTTCAAATATGAAAAGTCAGATGTGTTTATTCTATGAGATGGATGGTTGATGGATCAGAAATTTACTGTTTCACATTTGAATTTTTTTTTAAATTGTTAAATTTTGTGCCTGATGGATGGGCATGATATGGAAAACTAATACATCCAGTCAGTCCTCATTTTGATGAATAATGGAACAAATTCAATGAACCTCAGTTATTTGAATATAGGTTTACTACCGCAGACATACAAAAAACTTTGACTAACATTACATTTGCTTAGCTTTATACAGTATGTCCCAGATCATACAGAATCATAATCACGCCACCAGGAGGGAGGCAAAACAGTATGCAGCCCTCGGTCAATACAGTTTCTCATCCATGTTTACCATGGGAGTCAAGACTTACCGTACCTCTGAACACCCATGGCCTCCTCACATAAAGTGTGCTCAGTGTGATGGACTCTGACGTCTCTCAAAATACCAAACCATGACAATGCAGAAATCATACATTCCTTCATGTGAAATAAATTTCTACCAGAGTGTATTAATCATTAATAATGATACAATAACAAACCAATATTGTCACATTTAGTAAAGGTGAGAACATAGCAATTAGATCAAATATTCTAAATTTGGGGTGGTTTATTTATATTTTTGAGCTCTGTTTTCTTTTAAACTTCAATTTCATTCATTTTTGCATTTTTCCCTTTTTTCCCTTTCATCTCCTCAACAGATCTCAGAGAACCTGGGTAAGATGTACAGTGAAATGATCTTTGTCCATGGCTTTGTTCATTGTGACCCGCACCCAGGCAACGTGTTGGTTCGAAAGTGTACCCAGAGCAATAAGACTGAGATTATCCTCCTTGATCACGGCCTTTATCAGGTGAGAAATCTCCAGGCTGCCTGCATAGAAAGAAAATACCATTTGTTCTGATATGACAGTATTTTTCATGCTGCTGGCTTAGGCCTTGAGCACATGGGTAGAGCAGCATACACAGTCAAGATGCACATAAAAAACTTGCCACACACACTTCCACAGGCAGACACACACCTTTATTTGCTACAGCAGGATAAAAGCTTTTTGATAAACAACTCATTTGATGTTGTTCTCAGCAGAGTGCAGTATGCTGTGTTTGAATTGGTGCACCACAGGCGTATATGAGTACTCTCATGTTCTACGCACACACACAAACACCCGCAGGCTGATGGGGACATCCACAAGTCTGACATGAGCTTCTTTAGTGTTTGTTCCTGTATTTCCTGTCTGTGGTGTTTCACTTTCTTTCGCCTTTGGCTTTGTGACAGTATTTAGTCAAAGACAACTGATTTTGGATCACAGACATCGGATTATACATGACTGAGATACATTTGGTTCTTGACCATTGCCCAGCTGTGATGACAATTTTTGAATACAGACCTGAATGATGACACCGGTGAGCAAGATAGCTAACTAGGCTAGCTGTGGCTGTACTATAGACTGTTGTGGCTATTGTAACTGTAGCTGACTTGACTGGTTTTACAGACATTATTCAAATAAAGGCCCCAGACTGCGACCAAGTGCACTCAGTATTTTAGTGTGGTTCCAGTGTCAGTCTTTGGGTGGGATGATGACTTTGACAGCCTGGGGGAAGAAGCTGTTGAGTCCGGCTGTTCTGGCTTTAATAGAGCGGTATCTCTTTCCAGAGGGGAGGGGTGAGAATAGGGAATGACCGGGGTGAGTGGGGTCTGTGCTGAGGTTTCTGGCCTTCCTGAGAGGTCGGCCAGTGTATGTGTCTTTGAGGGGGGGCAGTATGGTCCAGATGATCTTCTCTGCAGTCCTCACCACCAGCTATAGGTCCTTCCTGTCCTCTACAGTGCAGCTGGTGAACCACACTGTGCAGCAGTCGGTCAGGATGGACTCGGTGGAGGCCCTGTTAAAGTTAACCAGCAGTCGGCGGGGGAGGTGGGCCTGCTTTAACTTCCTGAGGAAGTAATGTCGCTGGTGGGCCTTCCTCACCTGATAGGAGGTGTGGATGGACCAGGTCAGGTTGACCGAAATGTGGAGACCAAGGAAGTTAAAGCTCTCTACCCTCTCAACTTCCTCTCCTTTGATGGAGAGAGTGGGGGGGCTCAGTCTTTTGGATTTTCTGAAATCCACAATAATTTCCTTGGTTTTGGCTGTGTTGAGGTCCAGGTTGTTATGGAGGCACCAGTCTGTCAGGCGTTCGACTTCCTCCCTGTAGGCTGACTCATCGTTGTTCTTAATCAGTCCTACAATGGTGGTGTTGTCAGCACTTGACGATGGTGTTTGTGGGGTGGATGGGGGAGCAGTCATGGGTGAAGAGGGAGAAGAGGAGGGGGCTGAGGACACACCCCTGTGGTGTTCCGGTGTTAAGGATGAGTGTGGAGGAAATGCGGTCTACCATCCTGACGTGCTGAGGTCTGTTCCTGAGGAAGTCCAGTATCCATGCGCACAGTGAACTGCCTAAGCCCAGGTTGGTCAGTTTCAGGACCAGTTTTTGGGGGATGACTGTGTTGAATGCAGAGCTGAAATCCACAAACAGCATCCTTACACAGGTGTTGCTCTGGTGAGTGAGGGCTGTGTGGAGCGCCATCATGACAGCATCCTCTGTCGACCTATTAGTTCGGTATGCAAACTGATTTTGGTCAAGGTCAACAGGGATGGCAGACTTGATGGAGGGGAGGATGAGTATCTCAAAACACTTCCCAATGATGGGTGTGAGCGCCACTGGGTGGTAGTTGTTCAGGCAGTTGCGCCCAGGGATGCCATCTGGGCCTGACGCTTTCCTCGCGTTGAGTCTGCGCAGGGTGGCAGTAGTACGTAGTGTGATGTACACACTGTCACCACGTAAAGTCTGAGAGGGCAGAGACTGCAAGCAGCTGATAGACAGCCCTCTACTGTTTCACTCGAAACGTTCAACTATTTCTGCTATCATATTCATATATATATGTCATATAAGTTTACTTACTAATTAGCTCACTCAGATAGAGGATGCTCCGTGCTGTCAGAGGTTGTGAGTTCAAGCCTCAACTGATGCAAAATGGACATTGTAATGGCAACTTTGGGGCAGCAGTAGCTCTTGGGTTGGGAACCGGAGGGTCGCGTGTTCAAGTCCCAGTCTGGACCAAATATGGAGCATGGACTGGTGGCTGGAGAGGTGCCAGTTCACCTCCACAATCTACACGTGTTCAAAAACAGAAATGTTTGTAAATAGGAGCAGGGTTGTAACTCAATAAACCAGGCATTACTGACATTACAATCATTAAAATATTATCAGACTTATGTATCAGTTTGTTCTCAGTCGCCAGTTGTTTTAATGATAATAGATTAGTTTATTAAAATGCTTTACAGGCTTTCTGTAATTTATGTTCATGGTTCAACCTTCATTTGACATGAACTCTCATGTAAATCAGCATCATATCAGTTTGCTGCTGGAGAGCAGACCTGTCCCCTCAACTACATAGGCTAAATAAATTGTGTCTGACTGTAAGGTTTATATTTTCAGAGGAAAAAACGACAACAGCTTTCATGAAAGATCAGTCAGATATAGTCAGGGCTTCACATCTGTACAGATGTTATTTTAAGAATCCTCACATCTCACCAGTGGCGATTGCTCTAAGACTGCAAGGGAAGCTCAGCTTCCCCTAAAATGTCAAAAAATAAGTGGTCAAATATGTACTGTTGTGTTTACATTTCATTGACTAAATATGCGCTAGAACGCGTTTAACTTTTGTTCAGAATCAGCTACTTATCACAGGTCACTGACGCAACTTTCTTCTCATTCATTCCGTAGCGTCACAGTGCATTAAACAGTGTAGAAGCTCAGCGTCCAAAGACTTCAATCGGGAAGCATAGAGTGGTTTGTTCCACTGCAGCAAAACTAGACAGTCATTGGATAAATGCTCGGCTTTGTCCCGCCCATCGGACGCTCAGCGTCTCTGGGGGTCTATGGGGCAGTGGGCTGGCCTCGGCTGGCCTGGACGCTGGGCTTCTGCATGATGATTGGATGATCTGTCTGAGGCTGAATCCCTTTTTGATTGACAGCAAAATGAGCGAATCAGCGATCTTGAAATATAAACCACCACCGGAGCGATTTTCAAGTTTCATTCCGTTGTTCCGAGTTGGTGTGGAGACTTTTCCAATCCTCTTAGTGACTTTTTCTTTGTTAAAAACGACTAGCGACAAATCTAGCATCTTTTTCTGGTGTTATTGGAGACTGTACTCGTGTTTGGAGACTCTGACTTCTGACGCTCTGCAGTTCTGTCCCCAACGAGCAGCGGGTGCTGCTATGAGCCCCTCCATCGTCTCAAAGCACTCACAGGCAGTCACACTAGCCTCGCGCAGCAGCCCCAGCCAGCCAGCGAGCTAGCAAGCTGCACATAATGGCAGACAATTTGAATATTGTCGACCGGATATTGGCGAAGCCAAACAGCAGGGCAGATCAACACCTCAGATTGATTTGGTGCAAAGGGTGGGGAAAAGTAACAGTTCTTTTCACACATCTGAAAATCTTTGAGGTGTGTTTTGCTGTGGTTCTATGGCATGAGTGTGGTGGAAAAACAGCTTCAATTAAATGTTCTTTTTTATAAGTTACTGCCTTGCTACAATATGACAACTTTTATGATATAAACTTAAAGTGAGCTTCCCCTGTTTGAAAGACCAGCAACCGCCACTGCATCTCACTGACCACAAATCTCTGTGATGCTAAATACTTCAATAATTAAAACAGTCCACTGTTAATATACAGTAGACTACATATAGTTTATGATATTGTTAAAATGGCCAAAAATGTGAATAATTGCATTGCAGTATGATTAGGGGTGTGCTCCTAAATTTTCAGAAGATGATAATGGAGTTGTTGGGAGAAGTCAAGGAGTTGAGGAGACAAAACGCAAAGAGACAAAGGGAATGGCTTTCCTGAAGGCTCGAGTAGAATGAATGAATGAATGAATTTATATATTTCGAACATAAAAAAGTAAAATTTAAAAACAGAAAATGGAATACAAACAAAAAGAACAGTGTCCAAAAAAGGAGCAGGTAGACGTAAAACTTATATGACCCTACCCCTTTCTTACTTATCTATTAATAAATTAAACAGCTTCATAAATCCATTTACAACCAAATATAAACATACAAACAACTATCCCCAAGTTATTTACAACCCAAAATATATACACATTCATCAAATTATTTACAACCCTAATATAAACCCAGTGTTTTTTGTTTGTGTGCTCCAGGACTGGCCCAAGCCTCCATGGGGCCCTAAGCAAAATTAGATTTTGGGGCCCACTATTACTGCCAATAATACTGATTATTGATCATTCACACACCTACTATAAGTTATTTCATGTTCTACTCGGTCATCACTTGTAAAACTAGAGGTGAGAACTTTTTGTTGTAGTTAGATTGTAATCCACAGTGATTAAGGCCATGGAAGCAGACAACAGATTTGTAAACTTGCAGAAAAATCTTTCAATTAATATTTGGCAAAGTCAGCAACTCCCCCTACTGGTCACACAGAGAATAAATACATAAAACCCCAAAGAGCAGCCTGTCATGTTTTACCCATCTAAGGTTTTTAATCTGAAATGGTAGCAAATTCAGCTACAAGAGCAGCCTGGGGTTGATTTACACTTAATATTCAAAGTGATATAGTACTAAGTGGGATACCAAATGTCATCTAGGCCGACTAAAAGTAACAAAATAAACCAGTCTTTACTGTAAACACAATCTGTTTCATTGTTGTTGTTTTTTTGTGTTAAATAAACTGCAACAGCAAATGTACAAAAACAGACAGTATTAAATAAAATTAAAAAAAATATCAAACAAATACTTAAATAATGATGTAAATGAACAGTGGCACCTGAAATAAGGTAACAAAAATGGTTTATAAATAAAATAAAATTACAAAGGCTGTTTTGTTGTTAACTTACCAGGTAGAGCTGAGGATGTAGCAGACACAGAGGGGACAATGGGCACAGAGGATGGGTCAGAGGATGGAGATGGATCTAAGCTGAAAAGCAACAACAACAACAAAAGCTAGCCGTGTTAGATGTCATATTACACTTGAAAATTACGCTGCTTATTTTCTAAATAAATAAGCAGTAAAATATAGGGAAATTAAATCAATATTTTTGGACAAAATAATTCATCTCAGAATGTTCTGCAGTACACTGAGCAATTACAAAGGCTGTTTTATTGTTAACTTACCAGGTAGAGCTGAGGTTGCAGCAGACACAGAGGGGACAGTGGGCACAGAGGATGGAGATGGATCTAAGATGAAAAACATGTCCCTTGTCATGTGATTATGTCTTGTTATATTAGTATATCTTAACGAGATAATTTGACTAGAAATTAAATATATATGGTGACAGTTTTTCCCTCACCTGTTTCATCAGCCTTGGCTGAGCCTGAGGAGGTGGACTGCTGCACTGCCCCTGGGCTGAATCAGTGCCTCCTCCAAAATACTTTAACAGTGCTCCTGGGGAAGTTTCATGTAACTCATGAGCATAATAGGGAGTTGATGTAAAAGGAATATGTTTATTTACTCACATAAATTACTATGCTCTGCAGCAAACAACATATCTCAAACTATAAGTTAACTTAGTTAATTCATTAATGCAAAAACATATCGCGAGCAAACGTCACCGCATCTGTAATTAATGTTCGTTGTTATTAAACATTTGCTATCAAACGTTGCTATCAAAAACATTGTTTTGAGGCCAAAAAGCGAGCCAGAATATATATACAGCCTATATATACACCGAGAATCAACTTATTCATACACAAACACAAAAACGTTAGCTTGAAAAGTAAGCTATCTAACCTTCCAGTTAAAAGAGAAGTTTCTCTGGCTTTGAACCAAGGTTAGCTAGCTAATTTGCTATTATAGGCTAACATAGTTGGAACGAATTATCAACAATAATTAGGGACTTTCCTAATTTGAGGAAACTTTTCAAAATCTCTGACACCAAACATTACATTACCAAGACATGCAAACATACCTTTATCTTGCTGTCTTTTCTCCTCCTCCTCTTTCTTTTTCTTTTTCTTTTTTCTGCCCCTGAAGGGTATGTCCTTTGTTGCGACATTATTAGCCACCTGCTCCTAGCTCCGTGGATGCGCAGTGCACTGCACAGCTAGATGCGCACTTTACTAGCAGAGCTCTGACATTTAGTCTAGAGCAGAGAGGCAGTAGGAAACCACACTCTGAAAACATAATATTATCTTGTTGTTCAAGAATGTACAATTGATAATATATGAATCATCATCACTCACACATGGGAAAAAAATAATTCTTTTTTATTTTTTATTTTTTGAAGTTAATTGCTCTTGGGGCCCCCCTAGTGGTCACGGGGCCCTAAGCAGGTGCTTAGTTGCTTATGCCTTGGGCCGGCTCTGGTATGCTCCTTATATCCTACATTGTGTACTATCCTGATTGCTCTTTTTTGTAGAATGAATAATGGTTGTAAGTTGCTTTTGTACTTGTTACCCCAAACTTCCATACAGTAATTCAGATATGGTAATACTAATGAAGAATACAGAATGTGCAGTGATTTATGATCCAGTATATATCTTGTTTTCCCCAGTATTGCTACGCTCTTTGCCAATTTTGGTCTTACCTGACTTATTTGGGGTTTCCAGAAGATTTTGTGGTCCAGTATCATGCCCAGAAATTTATTTTCATTTGCTCTTTCAATATGTACATTATCTATCATTATTTGCACTTGTGTATCAACAGGTATTGTAGCCTACAATTTCCAAATAACATGAATTTAGTTTTGTTCAGATTGAATGATAATTTATGTCAAACCACTGTTTTAATTTTTTTATTTCTGTCGAGACCACCTCCAACAGCTGCCGCAGATTTTCCCCAGAATAAAAGATATTTGTATCATCAGCGAATAAAACAAACTTTAATGTCTCTGATACCCTACATATGTCATTTATGTATAAAATAAAGGGTTTTGGCTCTAACACAGACCCCTGTGGGACCCCACAGGTAATGTTTTACAGTGTTGATTTGTGATCACCCATCTGCAGAAACTGCTGTCTGTTCTCAATATAGCTTTTCAACCATTTCAACGCCACCCCGGTTTTATCATACCTTTCCAATTTATTAATTAATATGTCATGATTAATGGTATCGAATGCTTTTTGTAAGTCTGTGAATATCCCTATTGCATACTTCCTGTTAACTAGACTATTGGTAATTTCTTCTGTTAATTCCATTATTGACATTGATGTTGATCTGTTTTCTCTGAATCCGTAGTGACTGCCTGTTGATAATGATCAATGAAGTTTTCTAACCTTTGTATAAACAGCTTTTCCAATATTTTAGAGAACTGGCAAAGTAGAGATACAGGCCTGTTATTAGTGAAATGATGTTTATCCCTAGCTTTATATAACGGGATAACTTTAGCAGTTTTCATTTTATGTGGAAATGTACCAGTTATGAATGATAAGTTACTTATATAAGTTAATGGGTTTGCAATACCATCAATGACTTTATTGACTAGTGTCATATTGATTCCATTCCAAGTCAGTCAGTCCAGATGTTTTATTTTTGCAACTATTAACTATATCTATGATTTCATTTTTTTCTACCGGTTTCAGATAGATTGAGCTTGGATTTCTTGCAATGTAACTTTCAACAACCTCCCCCTCCTTTGGATGCGTGTTATTTATTTTCTCTGCCAACTTTGGCCCCACGTTTACAAAAAAAATCATTAAACCCATTAACTACATCGTTCATATCATTTACGGTTCTACCATTGTCAGTAAAATATTCAGGATAATTTGTGTTCGTTGAACTATTTCTAATAATACTGTTTAATATGTTCCATATCCCTTTAATATTGTTTTTATTATTCTCTAATAGTTTGGTATAATCTTCCTTCTTGCATATCCTCATAGTATTAGTTAGTTTATTTTTGAATCTCTTATATTTATGTTCTGCTTCCGTAGTCCTATATTTTATGAATTGTCTATATAGATTATTCTTTTTTTTACAGGCACTTTTTATCATATAATTACTTAAATATTTTTAGAAATGTTTCATAAGCTGTGTCAATATTGTCTTTTTCATAAATGGTGTTCCAGTTTTGTGATAATAATTCAGTTCTGAATGCATTTAATGATTCTTCTGTTATTTTCCTTCTATATTTAATTTTGTGGTCCTCCTCCTTCCAAAGTCACAGTCATGGATCACAAAAACAGGCAAATGGTCACTGATGTCATTCATCAGCAGCCCACTCACTAAACTGCTTTCCATATAATTTGTAAATATTTTGTTGATTAAAGTGACACAGTGTGCTGTTATTCTACTTAGTGTGGTGATCAGTGGTGTTGGAAATCAACATATATTTACCTCACACGATGGCACCAAATATGTTGGGGTCAACACACTAGGCTTCACATGGAGGTACCAAATATGTTGGGGTTTAATTGGCTATCAGAAATAATTAATAATTATTATTAATAATTAATAATTATGTTAAGTAATGTGACTTAATTAACATTAAATCACCTCATGGGGCACCATTCCCGTAAAGGGAAAAATGATAGCCAGTTAAAGATATCAGTCTCATAAAGTAGGCTAAACTAATTTGGAGTTTGATTAATAATTAAATTAATGACAGCAACCAAAATTAACAGTAACGCCTGAAGGATTACGGAGTTCTTGACGCAGCAGAGGTTGACTATTCATTCACTCTTGTGCAACATTAAACAGACAGCAGGTATGATTCCAAAGAATTGTATTTATTCACAACTTAGCAAAGCAAACCAAAACACACAAATTCTAACTAACTATATACAAGCTTGGTGTGTATGTGTGTGTGTGTGTGTGTGTAAGAGAGAGAGAGAGAGAGAGAGAGAGAGAGAGAGAGAGAGGAGAAAGACAAAGGCGGGTGTGGTGATCAAGTAACCGCTTGGCCTACAAAACAAAATGGCTGACAACAGAGAACTACCAAAATGGCTGAATCAAGGCTGGCTTCAGGGGGAGGTGTCTGTCTGACCGTGTGGTCAGGACAAAAGGCCCGTTTCCACCGAAGAAGTTCCTGGTACTATTTGGGGGCAGGAACTACTACAGGAACGTCCTCTCGCTCGGCCCTCTCAACCGCCGTGTCTCCACTGAGAGCGGAGTAGGAGGAAGGTTCCTGTGAAGTTACCAGGCTCTGGATGTGATGTAATCGTTACGCGACCGGAGCAACGTAGCGGCGTAGGGACGCTGTTAGCGGTGTCTGTAATAACTCACTAAACTCACAAAGTGGCCCCTGAAAAATTTTTTTCCAGCGGATGTCTTAGTTACAACATGATTGAGCTAACTGGAGTAGTTTCATGTCGTATCCGACAACAGGAGGCTTTTAACAAATGACGTCCTGATGTTAGCTTTGCTGCTGCTGTTAGCTGTCCCTGTCAGCTGCAGCTACTGATGCTTTCTAGACATCGTGATTTCCCAAAACTTAATAAATACCACACACAGCAACACAAAACTGCTTTGCTAGCTCAATCGTGTTGTAACTAAGATATCCGCCGGAAAAAATATGTTTTCACGGACCGGTTATTGAGTTTGTTTACATGGCGGTGGAAGCTATGAACGAGCTAACCCTCGTCTGCTGAGTTTTAAAAATGACGGCTATTTTGTTGCTTTCTGTTAACGTCACATTCCGCCTTGAGTAAATCCAATCAGCGCCAAGTAACCCCCAAGCCCCAGCCAGGAGTCTTTCAGGGCCGTTCTGAGTACCTACCCCGAAGCAGGGACTTGTTTAGCCCCTGTAAAAGTTCCGGAACTCTGCCCTTCGGGGCTGGTTCCTGCGGTGGAGACACGCACCAACGGCCCCGGCCCCGTAAATCTACCCCGAAGTTCCTGCGGTGGAAACGGGCCTATAGACAAAGGAAAAGAAGCGGGAACTTTGAAATGCCTGTTTGGGTGTAGCTCTGTTGAAAGCCTTTGTTAATGAGTCTATGTGAATGTGATTTGTGTTGCAAACGGTCTGGATTAGTGCAGAGATTGTTTAGTTGTGTGCAAGAATCTGTTTGTGAACAGTATTGGCGAACTAAACACTTAGCTTTGGCGAAGCCAACTTATCAATGACCTAACTGCCAACAATCACAATAACTCAGTAAACAGCATTAAATCACATACAAGTTAAACAGTCTTGCTTAGCCTGTAAAGCTGTGATAAGCTATGCCCAGTTGTTACATTACCGATCCTTGAATGAATGGAAGAAAGAGTCACTTGGTAGTGCTGCTTTGTTAGCCGACAGAAGAAGGCTGGGAAGGTGTGGTTTCAGCTGCAGTCTTTGTGGTGTCCTTTGTTCCAAAGGTTCTGATCCAAGGAAGCTGGTTGGGGCAGAGGCAGAGCTGGGGCTGGTGGCTGTTTGAATCAAAGGCAAGGCAGAGGGAAGGGAGGCTCTGCGGAGAGATGTAAGATGGCAGAGCTACAAATGTTGTTAGAGAAAGAGATTCCGGCCGGTAAAAGAGCGCTTGTGGAGAGTTACCAAAACCTGACCAGAGTAGCGGACTACTGCGAGAACAATTATGTCCAGGCCCAGGACAAGAGGAAAGCTCTGGAGGAGACCAAAGCCTACACCACCCAGTCCCTGGCCAGCATGGCCTACCAGATCAATGCCTTAGCCAACAATGTACTGCAGCTGCTGGACATCCAGGCCTCGCAGCTGCGGCGCATGGAGTCCTCCATCAACCACATCTCCCAGACTGTGGACATACATAAAGAGAAGGTGGCCAGGCGGGAAATTGGGATTCTCACCACCAACAAGAACACGTTGAGGACCCATAAGATTATAGCGCCAGCTAAAATGGAGCGGCCTGTCAGGTACATCAGGAAGCCCATTGACTACACTGTACTGGACGACGTTGGCCATGGCGTCAAGCAACATGGAAACAACCAGTCAATCAGGGGAGGAACACTATCGAGGACCAATCCGCCGACGCAGAAGCCGCCGAGCCCTCCCAAGACCCTGGAGCCAGTGAAGCCGCCCACGGTGCCCAACGACTATATGACCAGCCCCGCCCGACTAGGAAGCCAGCACGGCCAGCAGCACAGCCCCGGACGCACAGCATCGCTTAACCAGAGGCAACGCACACACAGTGGAAGCAGCGGGGGCAGCAGCAGCAGGGAGAACAGCGGCAGCAGCGGTATTGGCATTCCCATCGCCGTGCCTACACCTTCCATCCCAAACTCTGGACCAGCTGTGGCCCCTGGGCCTGGTCTGGGCCCCGCTCCAGTGTCCCAGTTTGGAACCATCTCGCGGCAGATTTCGCGGCACAACCCCTTCAACTCCTCTGTCTCTATGGTTTCGGCCACGGGCACCTACCGCCGGGCGCCGTCGGTCACTTCCCAGTTCTCCTTGCAGCAGCAGCAGCAACTACAGCAGCAACAGCAGCAGCAGCAGCAGCAGCAACAGCCTCATATTAACGGAGGCACTCCTGGCTACGGCCAGAACTCAATTGCAGATACTCCTACTCCACCTCCCCCTCCACCTCCAGATGACATACCCATGTTTGGCGACTCTCCTCCACCTCCACCCCCTCCTCCAGTTGATTACGAGGAGGAGGATGCTGCTGTCGTGCAGTACAGCGACCCCTACGCTGATGGAGACCCACAGTGGGCACCCAAGAACTACGTCGAGAAAGTGGTGGCCATCTACGACTACACCAAGGACAAAGACGATGAGTTGTCTTTCATGGAAGGGGCGATCATTTACGTCATCAAGAAGAACGACGACGGTTGGTTTGAGGGCATCTCCAACGGCGTCACTGGACTGTTTCCCGGCAACTACGTTGAGTCCATCATGCATTATGCCGACTGAAGGGACCTGCAGTAACAGTAAAGCCTATTTATTCAGTCATATCATAATCCACTGAGAGACTGACCGCCGCAATCTTGACTCCTGAGACGCATCTAGATATATCTGTATGATCCCCTTTTGATATGACAGAATGTTCTTTCCCTTACTGATTGCAAATAAAATGAAAAGTAATATCTAAAAAAAAAAAAAAAAAAAAAAAGGAAGCTGGTTGCTCGGGGCCCTTAAAGAGTTAGACGCTTGGTGTTAACTCACAAAACCTTGTGTTTGCAAGAGAGTCTGTGATCAGTTGCCCTCCCTTTAGTGGTTTGGGCTATGGAGCCAGGGTCTAGGCCTCTGGACTGTTCCAGGCCCAACCGGAAAGAGGTGTTAGCTGTTCAACAGCTGGAGCAAGAGAGAGGAGAGAGTTCTGTGGAAGGGAGCACAAATCTACAGATGCGTGTGACATCAGAGTCACATGTCACTGTAAAGGTCCAATCAAGTTTTGGGACTTGAGTCTCACTGAGGTGTGAGGTGAGGCCTCCTGTGGAGATGGGTGCCACTTAGCTCTCTTTGTTTGAAGACAAAGAGCATGCAGAGGAAAAAGCCTTTAAATTGTCCAGTGAGGATTTTACCAAATGATAAATCATCTGTGGTCCTGTGAATCCCAACAGTGGATATAAACTCATACTATACATTGTATTGATAAATTCTTCTGTTATTTTGTGTTGGGATTGAGTAAGTCTATATTAAAATCTCCACAGATGAACCTTCTGATATGCTTTGGCAAATATTCCCTCCATACAGTCTTTAAAGTCCATAAAGTCTTTCAATTTTGGATGCTGGGGCCCTAAAACTGACAATCACATTTTTTTGTTTTTCCATACGGATTTCTACAGCAATACATTCCATCACATTATCAATAGTAGTTGACATGTTCTCCACAACCTTATAGTTGAGACTATTACTTATATACAGAGCAACACCTCTTCCTTTTGTGTTCATCCTGTTCATGTAATTGAATTCAGATCCTTTCAACTCAAAATCCGCTCCCCTCTCAGAGTTGATCCAGGTTTTAGATATTGCTGTGACATGGAATGTTTTTTTCAATTGACTTAAATATTCTTTTATGTCTTGGTAATTAGCATTTAAGCTTCTACTGTTGAAATGAATAATTGACATTTCCTGATCTGAATTAACATTGCTGTTATTCTACTCATCGGTGTAGTAGCAACATTTATTGTTTAAGTGGTCAAAGAAATTATTGTCCGGCTCAATGTCTATGTCAGTGTTCATGTTTGGATGTTATGAGATTTCACAGGAGTCAGTCGGCTGTGATTACCTTGGGGTTGTTAGTGTCACTGGTATTTGTCCAGTTCTTCCATTTCTCAGATGGCCAGCACTTTGGCTTCCTCCGACATGAAGTCCAGAGCTTTCTTGATGTCCTCGACCTCCTCGTCTGGAATTGCACTGCTTTGCTTGTTTGGTTTAGGTGGCATTTCGCTTGTTTGTGCACTGTGTCGGCAGCAGACCGAGCACAGTAGTGTACAGGTTTACAAACCAGAGCGACCACCACTGCACTAAACAGCCCAGCTAAGCTAGCTGGCTCAATCAGTGTCGCAATCCAGGCAGTGGTCAAATCCAAATATCTCTGTGCATGTAGTCCGAGGTCCGAAATCAGTTGCCTTTCACCAGTAAGTGCAGTCAAAAAGCCAAGGACGAGAGACACGAAATTTGCAAAACAACCGCGACACAGCAACCCGGAAACTCACTGAGACAACTGCTTCAGTCATGTCATGGAAACTTAATGTGCTTTTAAAGTATGCTGTTGAAGTGCTTGTATGCTTCAGAACATCATACAGCAGCAAATAACTATTTGCTTTGTAAAGATTTAGTGGAATAATGGCGTCCTGAGCAGAGAATGAAGTCATGCACTTGCAGTGTGTGTTGTCACCCGAGCTTCTCTACACATTGTTGTGGAAGACCTGAAGCAGTATACCCAAATGAATGATGATGATGACAGACGATGGAGAGCCCACCAAACCTGATCTGGACTCCCTAGAGCAACAGGTGATTGCCTTCTTCCACAACAAAGGAATATCATTGGACAACAACAACATTGAGGCATGTCATCCTCTCCCTCGCAAAAATAAAAGCGAAAGCGAAAAAACAGCTGTTGTAATTTGTTTCGTAAACAAGAAACACAAACAGTCACTACTCAAATGGGAGAAAACTGAGAGGAACCAAAGTGTGCATCAATTAACAGTTGACAAAGAAAAAGGCAGACATCGCCAGACAGGCTCGCATCCTAAGGAAGCAGAACAAACTACAATCAGCCTAGACATCCAACTGCAAAGTATTCATAAAGCTGAGTGACTCACAAGAAGCAGCAAAAGTACTTATCATAAAGGACATTCAAGAACTGGACAAATATCAGTAATCACTGATGACACAGAGACGACTCCTGTTACACAAGCACACAAACTCAGGTCAGACTGCAAACAGCACATGGGCACTTTTCACATTCATGAGACTTGACGGACATCATTCATCCCTACCTGGGGATACTGAACATCTACTAGTATACCTTACAGAATGTGAAAAACTGGAACTGAAATCTTTTAAATATACAACTCGTTTGTATGACTTTAAACAAAACATTGACCCTGAAAATAACTTTTTCAACAGCATAAACAACAATTGCTCTTACTATACAGTTTAAAACAAACATTAAAACAGATCATGGATTATCAGTTATCCACTTTAACAGCAGGAGTTTATATGCAAACTGTCTAAACATAAAATAATATTTGTATCAATTCAAGAAACCAGCCAGTGTTATTGTTATATCTGAGACATGGCTCAACTCTGAGAAGGGAGTGGATTTTGAGTTGGATGGATATGAAATGAATTACATAAACAGGGAGAACAAAAAAGGAGGAGGTGTAGCACATTTTGTGGATAAAAACCTCAATTACAAGGTGTTGGAAGACATGTCAATTACTGTTGGTGATGTATAAAATGTATAACTATAGAAATATATACAGCAGAAAAAATGAAAAATGTAATTGTTAGTTATGTGTATAGAACCCCTGGATCAAACATTGAAACATTTTTAAGTTAGATAGAGGAAATGTTCGCTAAATTAACTCAGAAAGTAATGTTCATTTGCTGGAATTTTTATACTGATTTGTAAAACCCAAACTAACACAAAATGACAGATGATTTTCCTGACACAACGTACAGAATGAGTTTATATCCTACAATCAGTAAGCCAAGCAGAGCAACATCACACTGTGTCACTTTAATAGATAACATATTTACAAACAATACAGATAAAAATACAGTTACTAGGCTATTAATTAACAACATTAATGATCATTTTCCAGTGTTCGCAATCTACGTCTTTGATATTGTGAGGGATATGGATGACAATAAAATTAAATATAGGAGAGTGAGGACAGAAGAATATATGGAGGCATTAGACATGAACTACTAACAAAAAGCTGGAATGAAGTGTATGAAGAGGATAATATTGATGGAGCTTATGACACATTTCTATATACATTCATAGCACTATACATAAAAAAAACTGTCTAATAAAAGAACCAAACAAGAAGCATGAATATGCAGATAAGCCATGGATCACTAAGGGTTCACAAAATGAAGAATACACTGTTTAAAGAATTCATAAAATAAAATAAAATAAAAAGAACTAGAGAGGCAGAAAATAAGTATAAAAGATAAAATAAATTAATTAATATAATGAGGATATGCACGAAGGAATATTATAGTAAATTGTGAGAAAATAACAAAACAAAATTTATGGGATGGAATATATATTAATAAAAAAATTAATAAAAACTAAAAGGGCGGCATGGTGGTGTGGTGGTTAGCACTGTCGCCTCACAGCAAGAGGGTTCCCGGTTCGATCCCGGGTGTGGGAGCCCTTCTGTGCGGAGTTTGCATGTTCTCCCCGTGTCAGCGTGGGTTCTCTCCGAGCAACTCCAGCTTCCTCCCATAGTCCAAAGACATGCAATTTGGGGACTAGGTTAATTGATAACTCTAAATTGTCCGTAGGTGTGAATGTGAGCGTGAGTGGTTGTCTATCTCTATGTGTCAGCCCTGCGATAGTCTGGTGACCTGTCCAGGGTGTACCCTGCCTCATGCCCGATGTCAGCTGGGATGGGCTCCAGCCCCCCCGCGACCCCCAAGAGGATGAAGCAGTTAGAAGATGAATGAATGAATAAAAACTAAAATATATTGAATTGTAGTATTAGAAAAGGATCAAAACCTATTATTAAGTTATCCAAAGTTTTTTACTGATAATGATGAGACTATAAATAACATGAATTATGTGATTAGTGAGTTTAACAAATTTTTTGTCGGTGTGGGACCTAAACTGGCAAAGGAAATCAATGATCCATTACTAGAAGAGGGGTGGGCTGTAAATGTCAAGGAGATAAAAATCCGAACTCTATTTTTTCTAAGAGCAATAGAAAAAAAATAAATCTTGAGCATTGTAAATAAGTGTAAAAACAAAATGTCTACTGATTGCAATGAAACTAATATCACTCTAGGGAAGAAATTCATTGATCATTGATACCACTGACCTACATCTGCAATTTATCTTTCAAAACTGGTACATTTTCATGCCAAATGAAAACAGCAAAAGTTATTCCAAAATTTAAAGCTGGGGATAAACATCATTTCACCAATTACAGGCTTCTCACTCTTACTAAAACTACTTAACATGCTCTATTTACAGTGTTCTACAAAAATAATACAGGAAAAACCTACTAATAATACTTCACATTAAGCTGACAAACAAAACTCTACTCACCTACTCCACATCAATCAAATATCTTTTCTACTTAACCAAGTTATCAAAATACACAAGATGTTCTTGGAAACATGAAAAGAATTCAGTTTACGCTGCAGTTAGATCCTTTGTTGCCTCAGTGTTTTTATCAAACTCTCCACAATCTCAATATCATCTCTGTGGACGGTGCTGGCTACTGGATTAGGACACTTTCCTCTGAAATCAATGACCAACTCCTTCGTTTTTGTCACATTTAGGTCCAGGAAGTTATCATCACACCATTTCACAAAAGAAAGTAATGCACAGCCATCGTCTGATTGGGCCCCCTGAAGAAGTGATAATAGTGTGTCTTAGAACTTTACAAGGTAGCTGTCCTCTTGGGAAGACCTGCAGCTATCTGTGTACATGATATATAACAAGGGAGAGAGGACACAGCCCTGTGGAGAACCTGTGTTTGAGGTGATAATGGTGGACAAATCGGAGAATCTTTAATCTACTTTGAATACCACCTCTCCTTCCTCGTTTCCGATGGCTTGGCTTCCTAGCCAACCTGCGGAGCTCCAATGGTATAATCACAGGTACTACGCTGGCTGTAGAGGACCTTAAGGACAGGAGAAACTCTCGGCTGAGAGTAACTCTCCTGCACACGCCATGTCCTTCCACTGTATGACAGGTGAGAGCCAGCAACAGCGTTAACGTGTAGAAAAGTACAAAAAGATAATCTGAAACACCGACAGATCTTCCACACTTCACGAATTAAAAACAGTAGTGACAGCATGCCAATGTTGGGAACATGAATTAGGGTGTCACACGGAGGCACCAATTATGTTAGGAACAACATTAGGCCTCACCAAAGGGACACCATTAAAGTTGTAAACTGGCTATCGGAAATAATGAATTAATAATAATTATAGCCGGTTAAAGATATCAGTCTCATGAAATAGGCTAAACTATTAATTTGGAGTTTTGATTAATAATTAAATTAATCACAATAACCATATTTAACAGTAAAGCTTCTTGACGCAGCAGAGGTTGACAATTCATTCACTCTTGTGCAACATTAAACAGACAGCAGGTATGATTCCAAAGAATTATATTTATTCACAAAGTAAGCAAATCAAAACCAAAACACACAAATTCTAACTAACTATATACAAGCTTGGTGTGTGTGTGTGTGTGTGTGTGTGTGTGTGTGTGTGTGTGTGTGTGTGTGTGTGTGTGTGTGTGTGTGTGTGTGCACTTGCGGCTCTGCTCGCAGGGTGTAGCGATGCGTCTAGTGCAGCATGCTAGAGAGTCGTTGCATGTAGAGATGCATGTGACCCCTTCTCCCTTAGCTCCTGCCGCTGACCAATCCACTTTGGGTAAAGGAAGCCGAGTGCGTAAGACTTCCGAGGTCAGTACATAGCCTCTCCTTCACCAAGACCCCTCCCTTGCCTCCTCGCGGCAGCACACGGTAACTGGGGTCCTGCGACCTCAGGCTAAAAGGAAGGGGATCGATGGGTAGCAGTGGACCCGACCAACATACCACTGCCCCACTGCCAAGTGGGTAAACCCGGGAGGGTGCTCTGGCTAGGGGAGAAAACCCCGAAAATAAATCTGCACTTGGGGCAGGCACAGGCGGAGTCCAAAGGATCGGATCACCGGCAGTCCCCTGCAGCTCCAGCCAGATCGAAGGTCGTCATGGGTCTCTCATGCCACCGGAGGTTAATCTGACGGAGTGAAGATGGTGGGAGTGAGGACTGTGCATCCACACCGCCACCCTAATCCTTGCCTCTGCACAAGCTTCTTGCTCTACCCCCCCCCCAAAAGTCCTGTGGCGACATGTAATTGGCGGTAGACACAGGTCAAGGATGTGGCTGGGAGTGTCTAGCCAAACAATGCACACAGGCGGCGGTGGAGTGATCATCGTCGTGACTGCGGGATGAAGCAGCGCGTCACCTCGGTAGCTTCCACTGTGACAGAGCAGCCCCCTGCTCTCCCCTGGAAGGGGAAGGGCCTGGAAAAGGTGGTCTAAAAATTGTCTGCTTCCCCTACTCGGACGGACGGACGGTAAACCGCAATCGTCGGAGCATCCCCCCTCGCGGTCGAAAAACTAAAAAAACTAAAATACGCAGTAATTTAAGCGTTGCTTTGTGGAATGTCCGTACACTGTGGGACTTGGCCGAAACACCTGAGAGGCCCCATCGTAGGACAGCACTTGTGGCACTGGAGCTCGCAAAGTACAACATTGATATTGCAGCACTCAGCGAGACCAGACTACATGGAGAGGACTCCCTGACAGAGGTTGGTGCAGGTTACACCTTCTTTTGGAAAGGGGTCCCTGAAGGCTCTCGCCGCATCCATGGAGTTGGTTTTGCTGTGAAGTCCCAACTGCTGCAGCGCATCCCAGAATCCCCCGTCGGCATCAACGAGAGACTGATGACATGGCGTATTCCCCTCATAAAGGGACGCTTCGCCACCCTCATTAGCGCTTACGCACCAACACTTGATGCTGAACATAACATCAAAGAGGACTTCTACCGGGCACTTGACACCATCTTACAAAAGACCCAAATACATAAATATGATACAAAAGATCATTCTCTTGGGAGACTTCAATGCTAGAGTGGGCACACAACACCTGGTATGGAAGAACGTGATTGGCCAACATGGAGTGGGGAAAACGAACAGCAACGGGCTCCGGCTTCTCTCCCTCTGTGCAGAACTCTATGAAGAACATGCTCAAAACAACCTGGCAACACCCCCGCTCAAAGCACTGGCACCTCCTGGACTATGTGATCGTCTGGCAAAAGGACAGACGGGATGTTCTCATCACCAGAGCCATGCGCGGAGAAGAGTGCTGGACCGATCATCTCATGGTGAGGTCCAAGCTCCTCATGAACATCCTACCCCGTCGCCCTAGAACAGCCCCAAACAAGAAACTCAACTGCACAACACTAAACAGCTCCGCCACCAAGGACAACCTTTGGCGGCTCCTTGCAAAAAACCTTGACCAGATCCCTGAAGAATCCACTGACTGGCCAGTCCTGCATCATGCCATCCAGAGCGCAGCTTCAACGGCCCTCGGCCATTCGAGGAAACTCCATCAGGACTGGTTCGATTGCAACTCGGCCAAAATACAGCTACTTCTACAAACCAAACACCAAGCACATAAAGCCCTCCTGTCCTGCCCTGGATCTTCTTCCCTGAAAGCCACCTTTGCTGCTGCCAGATCTGCAACTCAGCGTGCCCTTCGAACCATGGAAGACACCTGGTGGGTGCAGAAGGCCCAAGAGATCCAGAATCTTGCAGACTGCAATAACACCCAGGGTTTTTATGATGCCATCAAAGCCCTATACGGTCCCAGGAAGCGGGCAATTGCCCCTGTCCGTTCAGCTGATGGAGCCACCCTTTTTAAGGACCGTCACGAGATCCTTGGCCGCTGGGCAAATCACTTCGAGACTCTCCTCAACCACACCAACCCTGTTGACCTCCACATCCTGGATGGACTCCCAGACCTGCCACCCATTGTGCATCTTGATACTCCGCCACAGTACTGTGAGACCCGCCAAGCCATCAGAGACCTCAAGAACAACAAGAGTGCAGGACCTGATGGCATCCCGGCAGAGGTGTTTAAACACGGTGGGTACCTTCTTGCACGCCGACTGCACCTCCTATAGACCTCTATATAGCCGTCATCGACCTCAGCAAAGCTTTTGACACTGTAAGCCGCGAGCTGCTCTGGAAACAACTCTCTAAACTTGGGGTACCACCCAAGTTTCTCTCTGTCCTGCAGCAACTGCATGATGGGATGCAAGCCAGAGTCCTCACCGGTGAACTCCAGTCAGAGTTCTTCAAAGTAAACGTTGGGGTGAAGCAAGGCTGTGTCTTGGCATCAGTACTTTTTAATCTCCTCCTTTCTGCCATCACCTGCCTCTTCCATCGCGCCCTGGATCACAATGACGGTGTTCACCTTGAATACCGCCTTGACGGAAGTCTCTTCAACATCCGCCGTCTCCAGGCCCACACCAAGACGAAAATCTGCAATATCTGTGAGCTACAATACGCGGATGACTGCGCAGTCCTGGCACACAATCCAGAGTCCATGCAGTATGCCCTCAACACTATTTCCACTCTGTACCAGTCCTTTGGTCTTCAGGTCAACACACAAAAAACGGAAATCATGTCCCAACTCACTACCCAACCTGCCTCACCCCACAGCTTCCATATAAACGGTGCCCCTCTCAAAACAGTTGATCACTTCACTTACCTCGGCTCCACACTGTCCTCCCATTGCTCCCTTGACATAGACATACACACCCGCATCAATAAAGCTTCATCCGCCTTTGGACGGCTCCGCAGCAGGGTTTTCGAAAACCGCAATCTCAAGGTCAGCACCAAGGTTGCTGCCTACAATGCAGTATGTGTGTCCACTTTGCTCTACGGGGCAGAAACATGGACTCCGTACAGAAGGCACATCTCAAACATGGAGGCCTTCCATATCCGCTGCCTCCAGAAGATCCTTGGCCTGTCCTGGGTAAATAGAGTCCCTTACACCGAGATCCTGGAGAAAACGAATTCCAGCTGTATGGAAGCAGCTATGGCCAAAAGACACCTACGGTGGATCGGACACACCAATCCGTCTGCCTGAACACCGCCTGCCCCGACAAGTCCTCTACGGACAATTACACGATGCTAAGCGTGCTGCTGGTGGTCAAAAGAGGCGCTACAAGGACTACACCAAGGACCTTCTGAAGCGCACTGCCATCAACCCCACGCAGCTTGAAACTCTGGCACTCGATCGCACAGTTTGGCGAGACACCTGTGTCAGAATAATCTCACAAATAAACGACAGCAACCAGCAAAGGAGGTCAGAGAGCCGTGCCCAGCGACACCAGAGGACAGCCGGCATTCGACCAACGTCCGGGCTCCCCTGCCCTATCTGCGGACGGATGTGCGGCTCACGCATCAGCCTTGACAGCCACATCAAGTGGCACCAGCGACAACATTGCTGAACCCCCCCCAACCCCCCCCCCCCCCCCCCCCCCGGTCATCATCGTACACGATGGACAGCTAAGATGGTGTGTGTGAGAGAGAGAGAAAGAGAGAGAGAGAGAGAGAGAGACAAAGGTGGGTGTGGTGATCAAAGAGCCCACAAAACAAAATGGCTGACAACAGAGAAGTACAAGATGGCCGAATCAAATCCTGCTTCAGGTCGGGGGAAAGACAAAGGAAAGGAAGCGGGAACTTTGAGAAGCCTGTTTGGGTGTAGCACTGTTGAAAGCCTATTTGTTAATGTCAATGTGATTTGTGTTGCAAACAGTCTGGATTAGTGCAGAGACTGTTTAGTTGTGTGCAAGAATCTGTTTGTGAACAGTATTAGCAAACTACACAACACTTAGCTTTGGCAAAGCCAACTAATCAATGACCTAACTGCAAACAATCACAACAAATACTCAATAAACAGCATTAAATCACATACAACAACTTGAACAGTCATGCTTAGCCTGTAAAGCTGTGATAAAGCTATGCCCAGTGGATTGAAGTTGTTACGTTACCGATCCTTGAATGGATGGGAAGAAGAGTTGCTTTGGTGGTGTGCTGCTTTGTTAGCTGGCAGAGGAAGTTCGGAAAGAGCTGTGGTTCCAGATGCAGTCTTTGGTGTGTCCTTTGCTCCAAAGGTGGAACTCCGAGGAAGCTGGTCACTCGAGGTCTTTACAGAGTTAGACGCTGGGTGCTAACTCACTTGGTTCTCCTTGTTGCTAGAAAGCTAGTTGCAAACCTTGTGCTTGCAAGTCTAACTGCTCTGGTTCTGGTTTGCCTGTGCCTTGAGCATGGGCAAGTCATGGTCCAGGAAAAAGAGAGTCTTTGAGCAATTGCCCTCCCTTTGATGGTTCAGGGCAAGGAGCAAGGGTCTGAGCATCTGGGTTGGTCCAGGCCCAGCCGGGAAGAGGTGTGGGCGGCTTGGCAGCTCCCGAGTAAGAGAGAGGACTGTCTTGAGGGAGCAAACCTTCTACAGATGCCTGTGATATCACAGAGTCACATGTCACTGTAAAAGTCTTGTCCAGTCAAGCTGAGGGTTTAAAAACCTTCTGTCTCACAGCAATCTCCTTCAGCTGGCCCATTCAGCACTCACCACCTGTTTTGCAGCCACCAATCACACTCCAACACATGCACACACTCTGACAGGAGGAGAGAGAACATCTTATAGGTCACTGCAGATCAACACAAGAACAATACAAAATAATAATAACTTGACAGATCAACATCTATGGCACAGATGGAGCTAATAGAAGAAATAACAACATGTATAGATTGATAGAAAAAATATGCAATATGGGTATTTATTGATTTTAAAAAAGGCATTTGAAACCATTGATCATGAAATATTAATCAATAAACTTGAAAGGTATGGCATTAGAGGAGTTGTGTTGAACTCGGTGAATAGCTATATATGGGACAGTCAACAGTTTGTGCAGATTGTGGAATATAAATGGCATATGCTTAGTATCAGAATTAGTGAAATTTGTGTTATTTGTGGATGATAGGAATGTTTTCTTCTCTGGGGACAATTTACAGCAGCCTCTGGGGGTGGTCACATCAGGATTGTATAAGTTAAAGATGTGGTTTGACTCAAATAAATGATCCTTAAATCTGAACAAAAACCAAACTAGTGATGATTGGAAATCGAAAAATAAAAAAACAAGTACTTATTAAGATAGATAATGTTATTATTGAAAGAGTATTTAAAAACAAATTTGATAATAGACCATAGAATCTGCTGGAAACCACATATACCATATGTAAGAACCAAGTTGACAAGGAGTGTTGCAGTTTTGGGCAAAGCCAGACACATACTCGATCACGGAGCATTTTATGCACTGTACTGTTCTTTGATATTGCTGTACTTAAAATATTGTGTTGAGGTATGGGGAAACACCTACAAAACCTGTTGTTTGTCTTGCAAATGTAATTATTTAGACATGAGATTAAACCATGTTTGCAAGCGCTGCCTTTTGTGAGGATGAATCACAAAATAGGCTAACTCTAACATATCGGCACTGTAGACTATCCAGGTGCTGCACTGCCCATTTGGTTAAGTTCTGCCTCTTTCACTCCGTCAACATCACGTTAACAACTAACTTCAGGTCCACTACAGCACTAACAGCTTGCAACTCTAGCTAACATTATTTAAGAAATGGAGTCTGTTAACATCAACCAATGACCTTCAACTCAGATTTAGCCAGAGCAGAACCAAGTAACCAAGTGCCCAAGTGCCAGGGGTCTGATCCTGTACTGCCCACTTAACAGCCCTGAGTCCTTGCTGAATCAGCAAACTCTGTCTTGCTGTGATTTTATGGGGTAGACCCAGCGCTGATTTGCCACCGTAAGTGGCTGAATTCAAGTTGGTATAGTGGCTAAGGTCCAAGCTGCCGTCCACTCTCCTCCGAGGGAAGTAGGGGTGATGGGGAGTGAGGCTGAGGGCCTGTGGGCCATGCTAAACAGTAAATACATCAAATATAGTGCCCCATACCATAATTTCAGTGTCACCCTGTGCTGGGAAAAAAGTAGAGGAAACACTGACATGTAAATTGTGTGTAGTTTTAGCTGGATCACAGTCCGCTTTCTTACTAACATGGACAAATTGCTAGCTAGCTAACATAGCAAAATGCTGTCTTGGGTTATTTACATTATCTAATTCATCCAGCTAAAAATCCCACCCATTGGGACAATCAGATCACATTTCCCTAAATCTACTGCCAACTTTCTCTCAGCGGATTAAAATGGTCAGACCATCAGAAAAGCAGTTGAAGTCTGGACAGATGAGGCTACAGCATCTCTACAGAACTGTTTTGAATGCACAGACATGCAAATGTTCAGAGATGTTGCCACCCAAGAGAACTTAGCAAATGTGTTGATGATGTGGAGGCCATAAAGAAAATAAAAACATTCCCCAGAAAGCCTGGATAAATGGAGTGCTAAAGGCCCTATCCAGAGCAAAAAAGATACCTTTCAGTCAGGAGACAATGTAGCATTGCCAGAGCGAAAGTGAAAGCTGGCATCAAGGAAGTAAAGTGTGAGCATTATGAGAGACTGAAGAGAGACTGCAACACCAACTAAACGAAAATCATATGGCAGGTAAATCCAGAAAATCACAGGCTACAAAAGCAGGAGCTTTCGTGTGAGGCCACATCGCCAGAGGAACTTGTAAAGCCAAACCCTGTTCTTTTTTCCAAAACCCAACCACGTGCCTTTGTTGCCTAAAACCAACCGTGTGTGTGTTGGCTAAACCTTACCATGTGCGTTTATTGTTGAAGGAAAAAAAATATCAATTTGTGGTATTGTACTAACATAGCGTATTTATTTTGGGGGAGACCACATGCAAACTGTGTATTTCCTGTGAAACACAGAAAACCCAGTGCATTATCTGTGAAAACAGACAATGCATGTAACAGGCTGAAGTTGACATGGCATCCCAGAACGTCAACAACCAATGCACCCAGAGTGCCTTGCACATCATATTCACCAAACATCAATAGTGAATAACAATAATAACTAGAACTGCAAGCAGTTATAAACGGGGTCCAAGCCTCCCCGCGCAACTCGGCCTCCACGCCCCATGGAGCCCACGAAAGTTGCCCCCAAAGGACGACAGGCTCCGGGCGAGCGTCAGGACACAGGCCAACATCTGAGATGCAGTATTCACCGTAATGGGAAGTGCATTGGAAGTACTAAAGGCTGAATGCATTTGTTGCAATAAGTCACGCCCACTTTCACTAATCATTACCAAACATTTGCTGCTGGACTCAGGACTGTCCCCACATCATGCTCAGCAAATGTCGTATAAATCCGATCAACTTTTACGAAACGTGATATTTTTGGGTTTACAGCGTCCACTAGTGGCCAATTTGGGCAAAACTTGGCACAGAGCCTCTGAACGACCTCTGGAACAAGTGTGTTAAGTGTCATGTTGATATGATTTAGTCTGACAAAAATATGAAACAATATGTGTATTTTAGCTAGCAAAAATGTTTTGTTGTTAATAATTCGTTCATTTTTTGACCGGGCAAAATTCTTTTGATAACTTAGATCAGGTCCATCTTGAGAGTCGACGTGTGAAGTTTCATGCAGTTTGAACAAAATCTGTAGGAGGAGTTCGAAAAAGTAGGTTTTGGAAAGGTGTGGCAACTTAGCGGGGGAAATGTGTGGCGGAAGTCGGCGGGGCCTATCCCACCAAACATCTGATGTCGCTTGGACCGCCAGATCAGGTCCATATCGCGTCGGTCAGTCCAGGACCATATCTGTACGTCTAAACAACCTCCATGATAGGTTGTGCATCTGAACGTCGTACTACGACTTCATCTGAACGTTGATATGACGTTCAATATTTGAACGCTGTAGTTTTTTTCTGCTCACCACATGAAAAAACAGCCTCTGTAATCAAACCTTAACAGGTGGACTCCCAATGTGTGTGTGTGTGTTTGTGTGTGTGTGTGCGCGTGCATGCCTGTGTGTGTGCGGTATTAGCACAGCAGCAACGATTGCTACCTGCTGGGTGTTCCGCGCAAGTGCGAACCCGCCAAATTTGAATTTATGTAGCCGTTATAGTTTATTTTTAGCTGCCTGCAGTTGGTCGGAGTCGCAGAGACAGAGAGACAGAGAGAGGTTGAATTGATGGGTAAGTAGCTATATTTAGCACATTACGTTTTATTTCATGTTAGCAATACAAATTTTTTTAACGTCTACTTTTCCTGTGTACTTTCACTGTTTTCATGATTGTCGTCAGAGAATATCTCCAGCTTTGCTTTTAGTCAGGGCCATTTCAATGACCATTTTTAGCTAACGTTATTGCATGGCTACGGTTCAATATTTTAATTATTAAACAGTTTTTTTTCGGTCCGGTGACTACCGTTTACGTCTAGGTTCAGACCAAATTAAATGATGACTAGTTATGACTAGTAATAACTAGTTCGGCTTTACTAGATATGAGATATATTCAGTAGATCTATCTTTTTAGGACCCTATTTTACAACAAGCCGCAAACAAACCTACTGTCCCAAAAACGCCGTTTCTAGCGTATTAGCTAAAATATCGAAAATTAGCCAACATCTTTACTTTTTCTTAACATAGTTCATCTAGATGCAGTGTAATAACTAGTTCGGCTTTACTAGATATTAGATATATTCAGTAGATGTATCTTTTTACGACTCTATTTTACAAGCCGCAAACAAACCTACTGTCCTAAAAACGCCGTTTCTAGTGTATTAGCTAAAATATCAAAAATTAGCCGACATCTTTACTTTTTCTTAACATAGTTCATCTAGATGCAGTGTAATAACTAGTTTGGCTTTACTAAATATTAGATATACTGGGTAGATATATATCTTTTACAACCCTATTTAGAACCCTATTTAGAACTACAACTATGTTGGGACTGCATGGAATTTCCCAGGGAATTGTAGTTTTTAAAAAATAAAAGTTTTTCCTAGATTTGGAAGTTGTAAATACTGAATTAAGAGAACACTGTGGACTTTAAGGGGATGATAAACACACTTGTGTAATTTAGATTTTAAATATCTAATTTCTAAATGGGTGAAAATGAATTTTGTCAATTTTATTAATTTTTATTTTATTATTTTTGTCAGTATGGAGAAGCTGCTTTGACAGCAGCCCCGCCTAGTGTATCATACAGTGAGATAACATATTTTGTCTTCCAACCTTTTCCGGGGCTGTACTGAAAACATTTAAAGATTGGACTGAGGATGCTGTCCGCAAACATGCTGGGGAACACCTTAAGCATGTTCCATCCAGAAAAACATATTAAACACACACAAGATAACAATAAACATACACAACATTAAACATAGACAAAATAAGTTGAATTTGTGATTTGTGAGAGATTTGAATTTGTGAGAGACAACAATAAAGTGTATTTTGAATGAAATACGTTGGACTTTTTCATGGGAAAATAGGGACAAGGGGGACATACACAACGCATTACATATACACATTACAATACACCCAAGATAATGGTTTTTGTATGATCTCACAATGGAAGACAACAATTGAAGTGTATTTTGAATGCTGTACTGAATATTTTCATCGGAAAACAAGGTTGTAAATGGACCATAATTTGGCCAATATTTTAAATATTGTACATAAAAAAGATTAAATTTGGTCCATATAAGAAGTTGAGAGGACATTCATACCAACCATTTTTGGACCATATTTTAACCTTGTACAGACGTCCTGTACCTGTCAATACTAGACGTCCAAAAAAGACATCCAAAAAAGACATTGTAAAAACTTTCATTCTGCACCCCATGGAAACGTCATTTCTACGTCGGACCATGATGTCTAAAAGACATTGTCACAACGTCGGCTTCCTCAGTGGGATGTCATAAAGTCTGGCTGTATTTAGGGAATACATGGATACAAAGTTCATGATTATTTGATTTAAAATGTGAAGGTTACAGGAAAAAATGCGTTTGCATGTGTTATAGTGCCACCTAGTAAAGTATCTGCACAGTTTTTAGTATGGTTGGTCTGAGTCCTATTCTACATGTACTCTATAAGTTTCACAGTCCTCAGTGCAATAGTTCAGGGTTTGGGTTTGATAGCTTTAAATTTGACAAAGATATGGAACAGTTTGCCTTTTCATAGCTAGCTACAAAAATGTGTTCATCAATAATTCATACATTTTTTGACTGGGCAAAATTCTTTTGATAACTTTAGATCAAGTCCATCTTTTGAGTGTAGGTGCCAAGTTGCACGCAGTTTGGTCAAAATCTCTAGGAGGAGTTTGAAAAAGTAGATTTTGCAGTTTTTGCCATTTTTGGCAGGAAAAAAGTTGAACGGAAGTGGGCGTGGCCATGCCCACTTAATGCAGCTCCATTCAGGGAATCCAAGGATATAAGGCTTTCGAAGGTGTGACATACAGTGGGTACAAGTCTAATTTGGCCGCATCCCCGCATGAATCACACGTGAGAAACTGAGGCCGGCAGTTGAGGGGGGTTAATTACTATATCCAGGAGTAGCTGCAGTGTGCGCAAACAACCACCAGGTGGCACATGTGAGCAGATAATATCATCCCCCTTCTAAAACTGCCACCCCCTTCCCATCGCTTGTGTCATTTTATCAATGAATGTGGTATTACTGCTATTTCAACATTCAGGAGGTTTCGCGCATATTGAGTGAACAACTGCAGCTGAGCTGTGCTGTGCTTCCATCACCAGATTCATCACTAATTCATAAATATACACAAATATTCAAGTTGCAGTTCACATGTACTTCAGCGAATGCTTCTGTGGGATACTGTAAGTAACATAACCAGCCACATAAAGGAAGAAAATGTAACATTAACAATTCCGCGTAGGGCTAATAAGAAGACTTCGTTTTCAAGCCCCAAAGGCCAAGATCTAATTCTAAGCAGTCTGTTGTTGACTTGTCTGTTTAAATTTAAAACTGGATCACAGTTTAAAATGTAGTTTATATTCATAAATGAACTCTGCCATGGCCTGTTTTAACGATGGACGCTAATATCCGTCATAAAAAATGTTGAAAATTGCAATAGCCTAAATCAAAATTTTAAACAATAGTAGGCCTATACTGTAAATTGGAATCGCTGTCGCTGCTCTGAGATACCAGATTTACAGTGACGGTAAATAGTTAGATTACTCATCTAAAATGTAAAATAGGCTACAACATTTAGATATATATTACATTACTGTACAATCGTCTCATAATCGCTTTATTCGCCAAATGCATCAGACAGATACACAGGAATTAGACTTGGCAATCAGCGCTAAAAAACAATGACAAACAGAAAACAGACAATAATGCACATTGGCTGCAACAAGATATGATTCCATAAAAAACTAACAAAACAAGTAAATGACCACAGCAAAGATAAAGTGCATGTGTGTAAAAATAAGTTAAAACTATTGATAAAATCATAAATATAAATAGTTCAATGAGTCAGTGTTTATCAGGATGATGCGGCTTCATTCCGAACAATTTCAGTGTATGAACCTGGACAATAGGCTTTTCTGGAGATAAAAAAAATAATATTCAATGAACTGCTGGTGTTGTGCGTCATGTGTAAATGCGCATGAGGACACACATTCTCCCCTACTGGAACCTACAATATGAAAGAGACTGGACCTCATTTAGCGCTTGTAAAATGTAAGTATGCATGTTTGGATACAGGCTTTTCAATACACGAAACAGACAATCCAAACCATTTAATCAAGCATTTTATTTATTTTTTATCTTTTTCGGGCGGGTGGTGATGGTGGTGATGGTGGTGATGTGCCAGAAGGAGCTGAGGCAACCCATCCGGCTCTCTCACCGCTCGCTGACCGGAAAATACAGGTTTTCTTTATTAGCGATTATATTCAAAACCGTTAAACAGAGATGAATAAATAACCTAATCAAATACAGTGCTGGTGTTACGTAGCCTAACTATTTTGGGATTTTTTTAATGAATGAGATGAACACAGAACATGAATTAACAGTAGGCCTATCATGGCTAAGATCCTAAGAACAATCTTTACTGGGAAATGTGGCCATTTCAGCTTTGTCGCAACCCTCCCCCACCCCATTCACCCCCAGCCATCGAATGAATGAGAATAGGCTGCCTGTTACCTTCAGAATGGTTGCTTGTGTTCCCCTACTTAAGCTGTATTGAAGTGGTAATGATTCAGTTAGAGGTGAGAACAGTGAAAGTGTTCAATAAAATACCAAAGATTTCTATGATGTTTTCGCAGCAGTATTAAAACACCATTACTGCAAGTGAAACATGAGATTCTTCATAAAGTTTATATATGTAATGTGTGGTTTTTTTTGTGTGTGTGTGTGTATCTCTGTTTATCTGCTTTAACACTACCCGTTGCTGCAGAAGAATAAATGGAAGTTAAAAACTATAATACAGACACACTATTTTTTCACAACTGGTGTCGCTCGCAGGGTGCGGCGGACCTGCGCTGGTTAGAGGTGGGGCACACCCCAGATCAGCTGATAGGAGGGCTGAGAAAATGAATGAATGCGTGTGAGACACACGTTGCACGCGCGCCCCCTCCTCCCTCACCTGTAGTAACTTACATGATTGAAAAATGGAGCGACAGTCGCAGCTGAAGAGGAAAGGTGCATAGACAGGGAGAGGTTTAAAAAGTGTAAAGCACTACAGCGAAGTGCTGTAAAATAACTGACATGTTTTATTTTGTAGTAGGCTACTCTGTCCTCATCTCACACATTGTAAGTCAAGCTATTGAAACAAAGGCTTTGAAAGATTCATCCTCAACTTATACCTTCAAAACAAATAAATAAACATTTTTCCATCTCTGTGCATGCACTTTCATGTTTCTGTGATCAAACAGACAAACCAAATCCACCCCACACTAGTGTTATTTAAATTGAATAATTATCCCCCGACAATATAGCCACAAAATGAAGTTTAGGCCACTTTTATCTTTCCCTGTATAAAATTACACAATGCAGTCATGAGTCAGTGAGCACCCAGCGCCCCTGCCCTGCTGAGCAGGCATCTCAGAGCAGTATACTATTGTTTAAAATTTTGATTTCGGCTATTGCAATTTTCAACATTTTTTATGACGGATATTATCGGCCCATCGTTAAAACAGGCCATGGCAGAGTTCATTAATGAATATAAACTACATTTTAAACTGTGATACAGTGTTAAATTTAAACAGACAAGTCAACAACAGACCGCTTAGAATTAGATCTTGGCCTTTGGGGCTTGAAAACGAAGTCTTCTTATTAAAATCAAAATTGAAATCGAGTCCAGCCCTACGCGGAATTGTTAATGTTACATTTTCTTCATTTTCTTTCTTTATTTGGCTGGTTATGTGACTTACAGTATCCTACAGAGGCATTCACTGCAGTACATGTGAACTGCGACTTGAATATTTGTGCATGTCTATGAATTAGTGATGAATCTGGTGACGGAAGCACCACATTCATTGATAAAATGACACAAGCGATGGGAAGGGGGACAATTTTTATTTGGATGCCCCCCCTCAACTCGAGCACTGGCGACAGGTTTGAGTAGACTGATATATTTAATTTATTCTCTAACAGGATGTAAACATTTCTGTGACTTCCTGTATATTCTGCTTTGAAGACTGCTGAAAACTGTTAGATTCATGGACAGCGCCACTCTTCATTGCAACTGACATTGTGGTCGAAGTTGGAATTGTCTCTTAACCCTTGTAGCAGTATTCAAGCTCTCTGCTGCCACCTGGCGGCTACAGTTGCCAAGTGCACCCCCCTCAACTCCTCGCGTATCATGCTTCATGCTTTGCGTGAGAAAAGTGGCCAAGTTAGTCTGTTACCCACTGTACTGTGTGGGAGTTACATACCAAAACGCTTTGACCTTGATTGTAGCGCCCCCTGCAGGTGCACATATGTACATTTTTGCGCCCGAGGTCCCTGCAGAGGTCTGGACCAACCCTCCAAAAAAAGCAATGTTTGGTTCATCCACCAGGTGGCGCTACGAGCGTAACCAGATGTGGCCAGGTGCGTTCAGGGGTGGACCCTCATCACACATATCAAATTTCGAGCAAATCGGACAATGCATGAAGGATTTATATCAAGTTGATGTTCCGTGGTGAAGGATGAAAAGTAGCCACTGCCGCCGGGGCAGCCTGCAAAGTGACAGGAAATGTGTGTCACTGTGGAGATTCATCAACTTGATCGTCATGTGGCCACAAAATGTAGTTGATCAGGTCAGGAGCTTGAGGTTGGTGTTTGTCAGTGTAAAAGATGGCATTTCTTGTTTCCACAAGGGGGCACCATGTGCAAGATTGCCTACGAGCATATGGAGGTGTTGAGGGCGGGGGTCTTATCATGTACAGAAATTTTAAAGCAGTTTGGATGAATTATGTGGGAGAGAGAGCTGCTTGAAAATGCATGGTGATGAATCAAAAATGGCAGCACCATTGCATCCACGCCCTTTGACATACAGACATGCAGAGCACTACTTTTGATCAGCATGGTCTCTGGATGATCTGTAAAAAATTTGAAGTTGATTGGATAAAATCCCTAGGACTAGTTCATTCAAATACAACATGTGGTAATCACGCCAAAATGACAAGTCAAAATCAAAATGGCCGACTTCCTGTTTGGAATAGACCATTGGTGCCAGAGACTTTTATGTGCGTCTGGACAACATACACATGTGTACCAATTTTCATGTTCCAACTCCAAAAAAACCCCTATGGGGAGGGGTTTTTGAAAATTTCAAGGGGGCACTAAAGAGGCATTTTGTCCCCCCATGGGTGACACCCCTTTCAGATGTAAGAGCTCGCCATTCTTGACCTGTGTATCAATTTTCATGAGGAGATGAGGTCACTGAAGCCATCAAAATGCCAAACGTATTTAGTGGCGAGGGATCAATAGTTGCCACGCCGCCACATGGACACCATTAGACATAGCTTCACAGCGTTCATAAGGTAGCTTCACCAACTTGTTTTGCATGCATTAGAAGTGGAATGAAGTTGATGCGGTCAAGTTTGTGGCATTAGTACATGTTAAAGTAAAAACTGGTCACTTCCTGTTACCAACGGCTGGCGCTATGAGTAAGGTGGGATGTTGACATATCGGGGCATTCGGGGCGGAGCCATCATCATTTCCAGCAAGTTTGAAACTGTTGAGATCAAGTATGTGGGCGGGAGAGCCGTTCGAAATTTGATGGCAAGAAAACGAAAAGTTGCCAAAATTTGTCACGCCCTAGTGGCCACGCCCCTTGAAATAGAGAAAAGCTTTTAAGAACTTTTGATCAGCATGTTCTCAGGATGATCTTTAGCCAATTTGAAGTCGATAGGACGAAATCCCTAGGAGAAGTTTGTTCAAATTTAAGTTTATTGTTTTTAAATTATTTTAAAAACAATAAACAATTATTTTAGTGTGTATTTCCTATAAATTGTTTTATGTCCCTGTGTTGTTTTTTGTCTATTTATGTACAGCACTTTGTTTCAGCCGTGGCTGTTTTAAAGGGCTATATAAATAAAGTTGAGTTGAGTGGAGTTGTGGAAATCGCCGTAACGAAAAAATTCAAAACGAAATGGCCAACTTCCTGTTGGAATTTTACCATGACGTCAAGAGAATTTTTTGTGAGTCTCGGTATGATACATGTGCTTACCAAATTTTGTTCGCCTACGACAAACTAACCCCAATGCGGAGGGGTTTTTGAAAATTTGTAGAGGGCGCTATTTTGACATTTCGCGTGGACCATGTGCAACTGCCCAAAAATATTGAATTTCGGATGCAGCCGGACAAATATGGAAAGTTAGAAGCATTTTGAAATTTGGGAAAGCGCCGAAATTGGGGCACGAAGTCGGATAAAGAATAATAATAACTTTGTCGGCGCTCAGGCCCTAATAAACAGCACGATTTCAATAGGGTCCTCGGATGACTTCGTCGTCGCGCAGGCCCTAATAAAAATCTGAACAATTACAATAGGGTTCCCAGCACTGCTGGTCCTGGGAAACGCGTCTGCTTGCATACGCGTTCCCCAAACTTCGCGGGCTTGGACCCCTAATAATACATTTTATTTTAAAGGCGCCTTTCAAAACACCCAAGGTCACTGCAGAGAGCATAAAATAACATACATAGCAAGAAACATGAATAGGCAAACGACTGGATTTGAAGGATGTTATTCTGTTGGACTGTCGAATGTGTGGAGGTAGGGAGTTCAGGAGCCTGGGAGCAGTGCAGATGAAAGCCCTGGCACCCATGGTGCTGAGGCACGAGGTGGGGATGGTCAAGAGACCAGCTTTGGATTTTGGCCAGGGTGTTTTTGGAACCGATGAGAAGGGCCTTGGTTTTGCTTCCATTGAGCTTCAGGAAGTTCCTTCTCATCCAGCTCCTGATATCCTCAAGGCAAACGTTGATAGTGAGAATGTGCTTGTTGATGTCATCATGATTTTAAATGCTCCCACCTACCTCAAGACAGCCACCATCATCCGTGTACCCAAAAATTCTACAGTTTCTAATCTAAACAACTCTGACTCTAACCCCCATTTTGATAAAGTATCTTGAAAAACTAGTTCTCCAGCACATCCCACCCAGCATGGACCCTCACCATATTGCAAACAGAGCCAACAGATTTACAGAGGATGCCATCTCCACTGCCCCTCCCTAAGCCCATCACGAACATAACAATACCTACAGTACGTCAGAATGCTGTTTGTCAATCACAGCTCAGCATTCAATCTTCCCTATAAAACTGGCAAATTTAGCCCTCTGGGCTTGAGTAATACACTCTGCAACTGGATATTGTACTTACTAACAAACAGACTGTAATCAGTAGATTGGCAGTCAAACCTTCACTCTAGTGTTGAACATCAAAGCCCACAAGGGCTGTGTGCTCAGCTTCCCTGTGTTCATGCTTCTCCTATGACTATAATCCCTGACACCACCATCATCAGACGGATTACAATCAATGACAGTTCATATCGGGAGAAAAATCAACAGTCTTGTAGAGTGGGCAACATGAGCAAAACCAAAGAGCTGATTGTTGATTTTAGAAATAAAGAAGGTGACGACATACACCAATGTCTACATTAATGAAGCCGAAGTGGAGCAACTAAACACTTTTAGGTTCCCGGGAATCAGCATTCCAGATAACTTGTGATGGTCATCTCACATCTCCACCTTTGTTAAGAAAGCTCACAAAGGGTTGTATTTCTAAGAAAACTTAGAAAGCAAAATTCCTTTTGGTTTTGTGGGTTTTTCTATGTGGCATTAAGGGACTACAACTTGCATTTCATTGTGCAACCTTGTATTGTAGAATGAATGTGTCTGTTTCGATTTTCTTCAGGTAGTCCAAATTCCAGCCACAGTCCAATGATAAGCATGTTAAGTTAAATGAACACTCTGGAGAAGTGCATTTATAAGCGGATCCTCATTTTATTTATACTGTGCATGAGGATGAGCACAACAACAGAGACAGTGAAGACTGTTAGCAAGCACAATGTGTATTTTAGATGACATAGCTCCCCTTGTGACCCGCCCTGTTCGTCCCGTTAATTCCTCCCCCTGATTGAATGAGAACATCTGTGAGCACAGACGCAAACGTCGCAGAGCAAAGAGGCAATGGAAAGTTTCCAACCTCGAAGTCCACCGGCTTTGTCAAAGAGCTAACAATAGAATTCAGTGCATTAGTTAAAAGTGCTAGGGCTGCATACTTCCAATCTCATCACCTCCAGCAAGCATAATCCCAGAGTGTTAGTTAACACCAATAACACAATTATCAGCCCCCTCTTCCATCTGTTCCTGTGTTTTCCAACAATGATTGTAACTAGCAACCTAGCAACCCTGCCATCCCTGAGCAGTTTTTCACCTGTCTCTTTGGTAGATCTGCTTGATGTCGTTAGCTCCATGAAGTTCTCCTCAAGCCCCTTGGATATCATCCCAACCTCCATGCTCAAAGATCATCAGTTCTGTTGCCCCCAGCTTAGTCACCGTCATAAACAAATCCCTGGTCGTTCCATCTTATTTTAAGCGGCCGTGCAGCCCCTCCTTAAAATGCCCAACCTGGACCCCTCCTCACCACGAAACTACAGACCCATCTCCAAGCTCCTGTTTGTCTCCAAGCTGTTAGAGAAAGTGATGGCCAATCAACTCTCCACCTATCTGACAGCAAACCACATCAGAGACAAATTCCAGTTCGGTTTCCGTAAAAACCACTCCACCGAAACTGCCCTCCTAACAGTAGCTAATGACATCATGATGTCCTCAGACTCAGGCAAATGCTCTGTACTAGTCCTACTAGATTTAAGTGCAGTGTTCGACACTGTAGATCACTGCATACTTCTAGGCAGGCTGAAGGACTAAGTGGGCGTGACTGGTACTGCCCTAGCTTGGTTAGCCTCCTACCTCAGTGATAGATGTTTTTCTGTGGCCGTCAGCCCTTACAAGTCTGACTCAACCCCCCTTCACTGTTGGGTTCCTTAAGGCCCTATTTTGGCCCCTCTCCTGTTTGCCATGTACATGCTCCCCCTCAGTCACATCATCAGTAAGTTCCCAGGCATCTCCCATCACTGTTATGCAGATGACATTCAGCTCCATTTCTCATTCAAACCAGAAAACATGCAGAGTCTCAGCACTCTCCTTGAGTGGCTGGCGGCCATTGAGAGCTAGATGGCCAACAACCTCCTGCAATTAAATGCTGCGAAGACTGAGGTCCTAGTCATTGCCTCTGACAGTGTCACAGCCAATCTTGGTGTTCAATTGGACCAGTCAATGCACATAGAGAAACATGTGAAGTCTCTGTGTCGCAATTGTTTTTACCATCTGAGAAACATTGCCAAACTCCGCTCCATTGTGTCTCACTCACTGACAAATGTCAGTCCATACCTTTATAGCATCCCGGCTCGACTACTGCAATTCATTGTTCACGTCTCAATCAGTCACCCATCGAACACCTTCAACTTGTACAGAATGCAGCTGTCAGATTACTTACTAGGTCAAAAAAGTCTTGCCATATTACACCCATACTCACCTTCCTGCACTGGCTACCTGTCCCGTTCCTGAGCAGTCACTGGTGCGCGGAGCGGAGTCTGCGGAGGTCCGTGCGGACTCAAAGCTGACGTCCGCAAGCCCTGTGCGCGCAAAGCTAGGATTTTATGACCGCCCTCGGCATGTATTTTTCACATCGGGGGATTTTTCACGGACATTTTTACAGGAAACTACGACGCAGAATTGCGCTCGACTATGGAAACCCGAATGACTGCGGACATTCCTCGCGGAGTCTGTTCCGGTTATAGTACGCCCGACTATGTTCAGGCTTTGAGCTTTGCACGCACAGAGCTTGCGGACGTTCCGCATACGTTCCGCCCGAGTATGTTCGGGCCTTCACAGACACACATCACGTGTGGAGATACTTCACTTTCCTCCGCTGTGTCAATGTGAAGACGTCATCAAATGACTTGTCGACTCGACTTTATTGACAGATAAGTCGACGTGAAAAAAATCAGTCGTTAATGCCCTACTCTAAACCATTATCACACATCTGTAACCTGTCATTCCAAACTGGACAATTTCCAAATAAAATGAAAACAGCTAAAGTCATACCGATGTACAAAACTGGCAATAAACACCACTTCACAAATTACAGGCCAATCTCTCTGCTCCCACAGTTCTCAAAAATTCTTGAAAAACTCTTTAATAATAGACTTTGCAAATTCATAGATAAGCACAAATTATTCACCGATAGTCAATATGGATTCAGAGCGAACCAGTCAACAGCAATAGCCCTAACAGAACTTATAGAAGAAATTACCAAATCCACAGACAATAAGAAATTTGCAATCAGGACATTCATAGACTTAAAGAAAGCATTTGATACAATAAATCACAATATATTAATCACAAAATTAGAACGATATGGAACCTGAGGGTTAGTTTTGAATTAGGTGAGGAGCTACTTAGAGAGAAGACAACAGTTTGTGATGATGGAAGGATATATGTCAGAACTCTTGGACATCGTGCGTGTCCCCTGTGTCCCACAGGGGTCAGTGCTGCGACCGATGTTATTCAATATATACATTAATGACATTTGCAATGTATCAGAGTTACTGAAATTTGTCCTTTTCGCACATGACACAAATACGCTGGTTTCAGGGAAAAATTTGCAGCAACTTCTGTCCACAATGACCTCAGAAATTAGTAAATTAAAAAAATGGTTTGACAGTAACAAGTTATCTCTAAATCTAAATAAAACTAAAATAATGATATTTGGAAACTGTAAAAAAAAAAGTGAACACATTCAGGTACAGATACACATAATTTGCTGAAAACCTCATATTAAACACATACAAACCAAATTATCTAGAAGCATTTCAGTCCTGTCTGAAGCAAAGCACTTCCTGAACAATAAATCACTCCATATTCTTTATAATTCATTAATATTACCATATTTAAATTACTGTTCAGAGACCTGGGGAAACACATACAAAAGCTCTTTACGACCATTGTGCATTCTTCAAAAACAAGCCATTAGGATAATTTATAATGTACATTTTCATGAACACACTAACCAGTTATTCATACAGTCCAAAAATCTTAAATTTTTTGATCTGATAGAATTCAAAACTGCACAAACAATGTTTAAAGCAAGGAATACCTAAAAACATACAGGAAATGTTTTCTGAAAGGGACAGGAGTTATAAGTTAAGGGGACAATTAAACTTAAAGGTCTGCCGCACCCGCACAACATTATATTTGCAAGGTACAGGAATCTGGAGGAGCCTCAGTAACTGTAAATATGTGTGTGTTTGTGTGTGTGTGTGTGTGTGTATATATGTATGTGCGTGTGTATATATGTACATATATATGTGTGTATATGTGTATGTACGTTGTATTGGTAGTTAAGCATCTTTATACACATTTCTGAATTATTTCTGAATTATTATTATTATTATTATTATATGAGTTAAGGGGTAGGACTAGATAAGTTTACACTTACTCCTACCCCCTTTCAAGCATGTGAAACGTGTGGAGGATCAATTTGTCATCCTTTTGTCTTTTTAGTTTTTGTTATTGTTGTCTGTCAGTCTGCTTGCCTTTTTTAAATTTAGTATTCATTTAGTTGTCTACCTGTTTTTTTGTTTATGTTTTGTTTCCACTGTTTACATGTTCGAAATAAAGACAATTAAATTAAGCACTCTGTGTATGTGTACTATGGAGGGTGCTATATAAATAAAAGTTTACTTACTTACTTAATGTTAACACACCAAGACGTAAAATGTTTTTGAAAAATGGTGGTGGGTCCGCCCTGTAGACTCCCACCTCAGGAAGAATTTTCCGTGCATCTCACGGGGGTTAGGGACATGGAATCTGAGTGGGCCATGTTAAAAACCTCTATGTGGAGGCTGCTGCTAAGGCTGTAGGGCTAAGGAAGGAGGCTTTTCAGGCTTGGTGTATTGAAGTAAAGCAACGTAAATAAACATAATGCAGGTATGGGGTGTGTTAGTCAGTGTGATCAGTAGTGTACATGTGGATGTGTGGAGCATGCGAGGTTTGTGTTGTGGAGATAACCTAAAAGAAATAGGGAGGCCAAACAAAAGTACAGGCGCTGGCGAAGATTCGAGAGAGAGAGAGAGAGAGAGAGAGAGAGAGAGAGGTGTCAGCCAGCACTGTTTATATCTGTCCCAACCAGACAAGGAAACTTTTGGATCAAGTGAGACAGCTCAGCACGCTCGGAGTCAGGCAAACGAACAAGCAACCTGTCCAAGCTACGCAAAGACTTCCAATCCCTCATGCGACCACACAGCATGCTTCCATCAGGCCCAGGCACCCCATCCTCATGTGTAACAGCCTCATGTGTAACAGCGTAACAGCAACTGGCAAACAGAGCTGGACACACAGAGGCCGGGCACACCCCACCACCAGCCTGACAGGACTCACAATCACAGCCGCAACATGGCTCCAAAAGACCAACATGACACAGCTGTCTAGACTCTCTCCGACCTGGCATCACAATGAAACAACCTAAGTCCGAAAGCCTCTCGGCGACAGCACATGGACCAGTGCACTCGGCCTGAAAGAGTGACCCCACAACAGGCACCAATGCCTAAACCCGGTCTCCAGGACTGAACCACCAGCGATCATGAAGTTTCTTCATCTTACTCTGAGACAACTGCAACTTATCGCGTGTCATACCACCGGCTACAAACAAGTGATGCTGAAACCCGTTGACAAAATCAATCTTTTTCAATCAAGTTTTTCAGCGGCTCAGCCTCCACCCAGTTACCTTTTAACTTTCAGGACAAGGGGACGGAATTTAGTTGGCACAACCAACTGAACAACAGCATCCCCCACACAGTCACCACCCACAACAGCCCATTTCCGAAATAACAGTCTGTCCAGCAACCAGCCACCGGCTGCACTGTTTATCTCTGCAGCCTGCAGAACACTGCACAGACAGTGGAAAATCAAACAAAAACGGAGCCTCGAAATCAGCGTCACCAATCTTTCCGTCAGATAACTCCGGCTCAGCCTTACTTATTGCACGCGTAACCACACAGGCTGGCAGCGCATCAGGCATCTCACTACTGGAGCTCACGTCAGAAACATCATCAACCGGACAGGGGGTAACAACAGGTGAGGGTGGGATGTCAGCCCAAACTCTCTTACCAGCCAGACCATAGCCCAAAATAAAATGAACCCCCTCAAAAGGTAATGCCGGCCGCACCCCCACAACTACCTAACCCTGCACCAGCTCACAATCAAGCACCACTTTATGCAAAGGAACGGGTAAAACAGCCATCCCGATCTCGCGACTGAGGACAAAGTCACCGCTGTCAGTCTCGGTGGACAAAGGCAGCACTGACTCGACCATCAAGGAGTCAAAGGCCCCTGTGTCTCTCAAGATGGTAACCGTGACTTTAACATCGCTACCCACCAGTGACACAAACCCACTCCTAATGAACGGTGCATATGCCTCCAAAACATGCGGATCATAGACAGGAGAAACCACATCAGAAACCAGCTCAGAAACACTGCTAGTAACCGCAGGTGCAACAGCCGCTGCAGGCTTAACATTAGAGTTTCCTCCTCTATGTTTAGACCGTAACACCGGACAATCAGCCTTCCAATGGCCCTTCTCATGACAGTAATGACAATTTTCACTGCTGTCAAAACTGCTTTGTGAGTTAGGCACAAATTGAAATGAACCAGGCTTCCCAGAACACCTCTGGTCAGCCGCCGCAGCACCGCGACTGCTCCCACTCCAGCCAACATCATTGCGGCTGGGTGTGTGATCTCTGAAACCGCCCTTATGGAGCAGCACATACTCATCTGCCGACACAGCCGCATCAGCCACAGAAGTAACCTTCTGTTCGTTGACATATGTAGCAATTCAACCAGGCAACATGTTTTTAAACTGCTCCAAAATAATCAACTGACACAAATCATCAAAAGTGGTAACCTCAAGTGCAGCCAACCAACGTTTAAAATGCGCTGTTAGATCACGGCCAAATTCAACATATGTTTGGCCACTTCTCTTTTCCCAAGATCGGAAATGGTGGCGATATGCCTCAGGTACAAGCTCATAAGCCTGACTGTGCATTCACACCATGAGCCATGAGCGCCAGCGGTCGCTCAGGTCGCTGGCATCGCGCTGCCTGGCATCTCTGGCAGGGCTTGCAGAAGGCTGCCAAGGGGCGGGGCTTTCAAGCTGCGCTGCAGAAGATCTCTTTCTTTCTTTCACTGTCCCGCCTTGAGAATATTCATGGTCTGCAATTGGCTGCTGCTCGCTGCTGCTTTGGCGGCATTGCTGCTCATTTGCATAAAGTTGAGCTTCTCTCAACTTCACAGCGACGCTCCGGTTGCTGGCATCGTGCTGTTTGCTGCTGTGTACATTGAAAATGAATGGCTGCCGGCCGCTTATGACGCTCATGACACTTTTGGTGTGAATGCACAGTTAAACACATAACTAGCACTGTCAGCCACATTCAACGATGAATACGCCCCCTACGCTTTGCCCATGAGGATGCACTGAAGCAGCAAAGCACAGTCCGCATCAGACCAACCCCTCGCAAAAGAACACACTCAAACAACACAAAAAATGAGTCAGCATCTTTCTCGTTAAAAGGTTGTACCAGCCGCAGATTATGTATATCAAAGGGATGCACTTGTCCCTTAGCCCCATTATCACCCTTACCCAGAGACTGACGATAACCCAGCTCCAGCTTCACTTTTTCTGTTTGCTGGTGGATCACCTCCAGCTCAAGTTGTTTTTTAGCTTCCATCTCAAACTTAATTTTATCATGTTTCATATGTAGCAAGAGCAGCTCTTTTCGCTGCTCAAAAGTCAGCCCCTGCGCCTGGACAGGCACGGAAACAGCAGGTGGCGCTGAAGGCACAGGGACAGATCTAAAAATTCCCAGTTCCACGAGCTTTACTTTCAAAGCCACTTTAATCTCCCCTTTAAGTTTCCTATCCCCCACATCCACCAAATAATGATCAGCCAGTGTAATTAACTGCTCCTTTGTACATCTCTTCAATGCCTCCTCTGACGGAGCAGCAAGAACGCATCGAATTCAGCCATTTCCACTTACCTTTAGGACAAAAAAAACGAGGCAACTTTACGCCTGGACAGGCTCAGGAAGACAGTGAAGTATCCCCGTGCACACAAAGAGGATCCTGGTTTGGAGATTCACCGTTATCTAATAATCAACCCACCTAACTATGCTCCCCCTAGTCTTCATGCAGCGAGCAGCGGTGGGTATTTACGCACTAGAGACCGCTGGCTCGGGGGAGCAACTAGCAAGCTAGCAACCCTCTTGAAGCCACGGCCATGCTCCCAAGACAAAAGCTTCACCCGCTATGTCGCCACAACACTACCACCCCCACGCAACGCACCCAAAGGGGAAAGCCGCTAAGCCTACAAGGGGAACCCCACACGGTCATTCACCCCCACACACACTGAGGAACTACCCCTGCCACCTGGCCACCTGACACCATCATAAACAAAGAGGATACAGGATACAAAATCTCCCTCGCCAAGCCCGATGTAAGTGTACACAAACTCCTGTGTCAACACAAAAATACACAAAAAGCCTCCACATCAAACACCATACTCCAATCAGTCAGCCAAATGCAGTGTGAACTCTCCTCCAAGTTGTACAGACGCTCGCAATTGAGCAACACATTGCTCTGGTTGATGTTAAGACGCTTGGTAGACTTTTCTCCCAAATAAATCCAACCACCTGCCTCTTAGATCCAATCCCCACATCACTTTTCAAAACATTTTTAAGATCCTTTGAAAGTGAGCTTTTAAGCATTGTGAATTGCTCTCTTCAGACAGGCACCTTTCCTGCGGCCTTTAAAACGGCAATTGTGAAGCCCCTCCTGAAGAAGAGCAATTTGGATCCTGATATTTAACTACAGACCAGTATCCAACCTGCCATTCTTTAGCAAAATTTTAAAGAAGCTTGTTTTTATTCAGTTGAGTGACTTTTTAACTAAAAACAACATTTTTGAGAAATATCAATCTGGTTTTAGGACAAACCACAGTACAGAGACAGCATTGATAAAGATTGTAAATGATCTCAGGTGCAGTTTAGACTCACACAAGATTTCAGTCCTGGTGCTACTGGATCGAAGTGCAGCCTTTGATAAAGTCGAACACCCTATTCTTTTAAACAGACTTAGACACCTGGTTGGCCTCTCTGGAACTGCTTTCAAATGGTTCAACTCCTATCTCATAGATAGAAAATTTATGGTAAGATATGAATACATGCTCCTCAGGGGTCCATGACATAAAATGTGGTGTGCCCCAAGGCTCAATCTTAGGCCCCATGCATTTTAATTTATATATGCTCCCACTTGGGAATGTCATCAGGAGACATGGCATCAATTTTCATACTTATGCTGATGATACACAGCTATACATCGCCATGTCTCCTGATGACACGGGGCCAATTGATGCCCTTTTTAACTGTATCTTAGATATCAAATCCTGGATGGCAGAGAACGTTTTACAACTCAACCAGTACCAAACTGAAGTTTTAGTTATTGGTTCTGAGGCTAAGAGAGAGAAACATTTGTCAAAATTAAATGCAATACATGTCATTGAATCCATCCAACCAAGTAAGAAACCTGGGCATTATGGAACAGCCTGCCAGAGAATCTGAGGGCCGCAGAGAACATTTTAAAAATAGGCTCAAGACCCACTTTTTTAATTTGGCTTTCAACTAATGTCCCTTTTATCTTCCCATTTTTTAATAATGTAGTATTACTTCTAGTCTATTAGGTAACTTAGAAACTATTTAGTATTGTTTAGACACTAGTTGTTATTGTATTTACTTTTAGCATGCTCTACTTTTATCTACTGTATATGTTTTAATGTATTTAATAACTAATTTATTTTACGTTACATCTTAATATTTTATGTCATTTATTATAGTTTAGCTCTTAACTCCAGTGTTTCCTCAGTGGAAGCCGTCTTCACCAGGGGGGGGCGGTGGTTCAGGCTGCTGTGGCACTGGCTTGGGGTCCGCTCTCCCCTGGTAGGGTGGAGGGTCCAGACCATTGCCTTTTGGCGGTGACGCTGAGCTCTTCCCCTGCCTGGGCCGGGATGCGGGTTCCTGTTGGCGGCCGAGTTGCCAGGGGGTTTCCTCTCTGGTTCTTCCTTGCGCAGCCTTATTTTTTTCTCTCTTATTATTTGTTTATTTAGTTATTCTTTCTATTTTTCTTCTTTTCTTTTAAATCACATTGGGATGGGGGTGAGGGCGGTGAGGGGATCTGTTGGGGATGGGGGAGCTCTGCTTTTGACATGTAAAGCACTTTGTGCGACATTTTATTGTATGAAAAGTGCTTTATAAATAAAGATTGATTGATTGAATGTGATTTGTGAAAAACACTGAATGTTAACATAACGTATAACAATATAGCAGTTCGCAAACAATTAAATTTACCATTTACAATATACCATAAATTATTAATGTGGATGAAATTCTAACAAAAGACATCTATAATCCCCCCTGCTTCAGGTCCTGCAGCCAGAATTTCGGTTGGACTACTGTCGGCTGTGGCAGGCTCTGATTAATGGTGACATGTCCGGGGTAAAGCGTTACAGCCTCAGACTGGGTGCTGGAGATCTGTACCCATTGTTCGCCTGCGTGCTCACTGCTCGCTCCTGGACTGCCATCAATGCTGGCATCAGCTCTGTGCCTGTCACACACTCTGAGGTATGAGCTCACACACGTATGTACATAGTATTTATTCTAATGATAAACTTTATTATGTTACAAAGTGTTTCACAGAGGTTCATAAAAAGAATCAGGTAGTATCTTAACACCCAAATCAAAATAAAAAAGAAACATTAAAACAGCAAAACATGACAAACATTAACAGGACAAAGAGACATTTAAAGCTTACAAATCTGAATGCTCACCCCACTGTATGAAGTCTTGAATGGGTTAAGGAACATATGAACAAGGCTTTCTTGTCCCGCTGGATGTGTAGTAAAAGTGGCAATCAGCCCAATCAATATAGTTACAGTAGTTGGAAGAAAACAGACTTGATAAGTGGAGACTAGTATGTGTGTGAGCTGGAAGCTGTTAGCTGCTGCTGCTCCTGCTGCCGGCTGCAGCTACAGCTGCTGCTGCTGCTGCTGTTGCTGCTACAACATTCATTTTTTAAATCTTTTAGTTCCAGCTACAGGTGAAATTGTATCAAACACTACAGACTCGTTCTGTATCTCCATCTGTACAGCTTCGCTGAATTTGGTTACCATGCCCTTAGCAGAACTCATAACCTTTGGATTTAAAGGTGCACAGAAGTGGCAAGATTGAACTAATGGGCTACTCTGATATATTATTATGTAAAAACAAAAGGTGGCTGTTTTTTTAAATGCATAAAACATTGTCTAATATATAATTGTAACTGTTGACCCTGTGCTTCATTGAATTGTACCATGTGCTGTAATCACTACACTATGTAATGGTCTGGGTCCCGTTTCCCAGTTTTGATGTACCTTGACGCTCTAAGATATACCTTAGCTAAGGAAATTCTTTTCCTACGAGTGTTTCCCAAACTGTCCCTTGGCAGGTGCTCGTAAGAGGAGCTGCTAAGGTGCATCGTAAGTTGGAGCTGTCCTTCACCACAGTGCTGAAACTGTATTAATCGATGCTGCATGCATCGATTGATCTCATATAAAGGTAAATAAATGATGTTGTAATATAAAAAGTATTGCCATAATAATTTTACCTCCATCAAATATTATATCATAAATAAGGCTATGCCTTTTACAGACCATGTGCTCATCTATTTGAAGCCTAGTCCACACATACACGGGTATTTTAAAAGCAGCACTTTAAAACTAAATTTCAGTGCAGACGAGCATTTTGGCAGTTTCAGGAAAAATACCCATCCTAATATGCCTGAAGCATATCACATTAAAAAATGTGTATCCTGTTATAAACTAGACTAATGATGAAGCAGAGAAACGTGATTGCTGCTCACCGATCATGCATTTGTTATTGAAACATTTATAACAGCATACATGTTAAAGGTATAATATGTAGTTTTTCCACATAAAAATTTCTAAAAACGACTAAACCAGTATTACATATTTTGTTTAGTTGAGTACTTAGATTGTCAGAAATGTTTCCAACAATTTTTCAAACCCAGATACATATGAAATTGACCATAACAGTTACGGACCGTGTCATTAGGTCGCAATGGCGGCGTAACTCCAGTTACCATAGACATTAAATGAAGGAGAAGAAGAAGAAGCAGACCGGCTGAGACATCAGAGAATGAACGTTACTGTTGCTAGGTTAAGCTAACTCGTCATGGATCATGGTTATGCATTGACAGTTGCTGCACCTTCTGACACCGAAGCTGTCCCGGTAAACAACCTGGTAAAACGGAAATGTACGGGTCAACCAAGCGATCCCAGAAGAATTTGGGATAAGAAGAGAGCTAAGGATATATATATATCAAGGATAAATATTGGTGTGGCCTTTCCGAGATGGAGAGAGCTTCGTGAACATCTAGGACTACAATTCGACGCCGACCTCGCGTGTGTTCTACTAGACAGATAAGCAAACATCTGGCTGATGTTATCAACATATTAATAATTTCCACCAGTGTATTGCAAGCACTGCTGCCCGCCGGGGCACCAGCGCTGTGGAGCGGTGTGGAGCGGAGGCTGGCTAACCACAACATCTAACATTAAGGATAGGTTTCTATAATGCTGAGCTGATGCCCACCTGTAAATGAACTGCATTTATAAAAGAGGCAGAGGAATAGCTAAAATAAGACGCACTGAGCAAGAGAGAGCAGCAGAGAGGGAGAAGCCATCGCTAACTGTAAAGGTAAGTAATGTGGTGGCAAAATCTCTGATCAATATACAATCCAATAATCCAAAAAGGAGTCTTCACACGTCGGCTGTCTTTCTTGAGTTTTAATGAGCATTCATGAATGGAGTCTCACAAACAGTACAAACTGCATGAACAGTCAGTCAGAGTGAGAGCTGGCAAATGTCTTCCAGCCCTCTATCTTTATAGTTACACAAAACACATGCACATCAACAGTCAACTATGTGACGCCTTGACATTCCTAAAGGACAACATCTCTTGAGACGGACAAGGACACCTGGCTCATAATCTTGGTGTCTGGGCCTCCCTGGCTCGTGACCTTGCCGTCTCTCACTGCTGTCACAGTAGGTGTTAGTGAGCAACACACATCGTTCATCGTAGCATCACCAAATACCAGAATTTTCCATCACAGTAACTAGCAGATTGCTAACCGCTCAGCTAAAGTAAGTAGCATTTCTGAATAGAGTGTAAATAACTGAGGTTAGCAAGACAGTCGCTAAAAAAGAGAGCCATGACTTTAACACACGGAAAACCAGACATTATAATCAGTTTATTAAAAAAACCCGGACACCCCGGACGGGACGTGAAAAGTGGACATGTCCGGGCAAAAGAGGACGTTTGATCAGCCATTACTACTGATAGTTAGATCAGAGTTTGACGATCCGGTGTAGGTACCAGATCGGCTTGGGCTGCTACACCGGCTGACGGACTACATTTGCATAAAGTGAAATATAAAGTGACTATAACTTCAGTAATATACCTCATCCATGAGCATTTCTCCGCTGCTGAAGCTCGCTCTGCCATAAAAACTGCCACGGTTGGTTTCAGTTACATGAAGTGAGGAACGTTAGATATGTATCTGTTATATAACTACAACTCCCATGATCCCACACTACTTCGTGATGTCATCCAACTCCGTCTTCTGTTATTGTTTTGGTTTGACACCCCTAGTGGCAGAAAATTACATATTGCACGTTTAATCTTTCTTTTTCCATCATTGCACTTCAATGCCAGTTTGTGTCTTACATATAAGTTTTCCAACATCAGTTCTGTCAATGTACAGACTGCAAATCTGTTGTTGTCATACAATAGGCACCTGTAGCACCAGAAATATTCACGTTTCATTGCTGTGTGTGTGTGTGTGTGTGTGTGTGTGTGTGTGTGTGTGTGCGTGCGTGTATGAGGGGTCAAAAGTTTCACCCAACCACACTGCAACGCGTCACTTGCGCCTACTTAGGACACATCAGATCTAATCAAACCGCATGAGCGCACGCCTACATTTTACATAGGGTTACTGCGGAGACACGAGTGTTACACACACGCCCACTACATGACGCGCAGGCGTTGTTCGCTCCACTCACATGACGCGCTCACACGTCTTATCAGTACGCGTGCACAGCGCGTTACAAACGCCACACATACACTACACTTGCGTGTGCATCTCGCACAAACATAGTGCATGTACACATCATTAACACTTGAACGCGTCTAATTACTTTGGCAAACTGTCTGTCTCCATAGTTTACACGTGCAGGCAGGCGTGTGTGTGTGTGTGCTTCGTGAGAGTGGAATGAATGAATGAATCAAGTCGCTGCAGACATACGCATGCATATATACCCACGCATGATCTTTTTTTATCTTTATTTTATCCTCACAAATCAGAGCTACTGACCACCGTCGATGTCTGGCTGTGGTTTAAAAATATTTATCTAAGATAATATATAGGCTACAAAAGCCTAATTGTGAATATATAGCCTATTATTGAATTGGATCCTAAATGCTGCAAACCTCCATCTGTATGTTTTTATTCAATAGTTGTGTTTTCATAAACATTTTTTTTTCGCATTTTGCCCTTTTGCGAATTTGACTGTTTATGGAAACAGCTTTTCAGACATCCTTAAATCTTAAAAGATTTAGTCCCCCCCTCCCATTCCTAGTAGTGGTACATCCCACACTCTTTCACACTCCGCGTAGCTGCAGGGTGAGAGCAGGCAGTTCTTGAGGCGGCTCAGGGGAAATGAGTGGATGTGGGTTCCCGGAACTGACCCCCTTTCCACGAGAACGGCTAATAGAGCTTAGATAAGGCCAGAGAAATCCAGCAAGACTCGACCCAAACCTGTGCATGTTATGTCTGGGACCGGCCGGCCGGCCAGTCCAATTAACTGTAATTATGGGCCCGAGCCCGATTTAAACCCGACATTTTTCAATAAGCTGGCTGTTATAATTAAGAGTATTAAACCGCAATTCTTGTTATTTGAATGGCGCAACACGGAAGCATGATTATGTTATAAAACAGGTGTTTATTTTAGGATCCAGGTGGTGAAGGGCTGTGCGCGCACAATGTCCCAACAGGAGACAGCCCTCCATTCTGAAACCCCCCCACTCCGAAATTGATTTTTAAGTCCATATCCAGTTTCCTGCATCAAACACTGCCGCCCGCTGTCCGTCACTTACACAATTCTGAAATTCGTTGTATTACAAAAGCTTGAAATGAACGTTCAACTCATTGTTTTTTATTGAAAATATGTCACTGTCTTCATTTATGATGTATAATTTCTCTAGCAGCAAACACATTTAAAGGAGACGCTTGTCAGGTCTTTGTGTGCGCGCTGTCCGTGGTGCTGAAATCAAAGACATTTCTTTCCTCTGTGCTTTCAGAAAATAGTCCCACTGTGTTTGCATGGCATATCAGGCTGTGTGATTATGCACAACGCATTGGAGCAATTTCAGACAATTTCGGACATTTAACATGATAAACTAATTTCAATTCAACATGGTCATTTCCTTTGAGGTTTCAGCTGAAGCATCATGTGTTGTGTCAAACAGACACAGGTTAACTTACACAAGTTACAAGACATCCCATTTACTGTTACAACAAGCTCCAGGCCCAGGCTGATAATATCTCTCGTTATCAATAACGTGCAGTGCTAAGATAAATGTTTAAAGTCCAAAAAAAGTAATTTATTACGAAAAGGTCAATAAAACAGGTTTCAAAATTCAAAATACCTTGTAAACAAACGAAATATTCAGTATTACACATTTTCTTTTCTTTCAAACATTTTTTAAAGTTATGATCTCACTGCCGGTAAAAACAAACAAACAAACAAAACGGTTTGCTCCTGCAGCCAGAGATGAAGGATCCATTCCACACACCTGAGCCAGACAAAAAAGAAGGAGAGAGACTGAGTTTCTGTCTTTGATGAATGAAGCCTTATTGTTTTGTTGCCATTAAACAATGACAGACATGTTTTCTCCTTCTACTTAATAGCATTAATATTCACACTACTGCACACGGGGAGACAGAGAGAAGATTAAAGCGTCAAATTACGGTAAAAGATGCTGTATAAAAGACAGGCTACAACTTTTTTTCCTTGCTGGCTATCTCCCCCCTCCCGGCCGTGAATGCAATAAAGGTGGCTTCGTCGGGCACTTTACAGCAGCTCCGCTTCCCAGAGCCAAACTGTCGCTCCCTCAGATCTCCTTTCTCAGTTTGTGCCCTGCAATCAGGTCCAGCTGTGTATGATCAGTCCAGAGTCTCTGTCAGATCCACAGGTGAACGCATTGTCTTTGATTACTTGTTGCCTTGGCAACCGGTCTGCTCAACCCCAGTTCATTAGCCTGCAGTATGAGTAAATATTGGACGGTGATGAGAAATTCCTCCAATATGGTGCAGGGAAACTATTTTTCGGATCAACCCAGGAGCAGTAACATCGCTATGCTAACTAGCTTGCTATAGTAATCAGACGTGCGTGTGTAGACACGTCATGTGATCACAGGGGTCAAAAATGTCAGCTCTTGAAGCAACAACGCGTCGTGTTACGGACGTGTGACACGTAGCATCGTTAGGCTAACAAGCTAGTTATGCTAATCAGACGTGCGTGCGTAGACACGTCATGTAATCACAGGGGTCAAAAGTGTCAGCTGTTGTAGTAACAACGCGTCGTGTTACGGACGTGTGACATGTAGCATCGCTATGCTAACTAGCTTGCACAGTTTCTATCTATCTATCTATCTATCTATCTGTCTGTCTGTCTGTCTGTCTGTCTTTTTATTTTATTTTCTTCTTCAGGCACTATTTTTAACACTTCTACAACAGATCATTTGTTACAGATCATTACTTGTAGCTTTATGTTGTTAATGAATTTAAAACATACATTTTAAGGTCAAGAAAATCATACTTTGTGGTAAAACTGTTGATATATAAACCTTTTAATTAGAAAGACTACACAGGAGGAGGTATGAGCCGCGTGGGGGTCCCAGGGGGGGTCTGAGGATTAGGGAGACCCACATGTTGTGGAACAACCACCGTCAGACCCTGCTCATTATTCCTGAGCACTCATCCTGGGCACAGAATCCACCGAAAAAGCAGATCTACAAACCCACCATCCACGGCACATAGTTTGATTGCATATGAATTAATGTATTAATTAAATATTGCCCTTAAATAATGATATATTAAGTGGTTTAAGTCATAGTGACCTAACCATTAATTAATTAGGCTAATGGTGTGGATCATTAATTGATGAGTTAATGGTGAATTAATGTATGAGTTCATCATTAAATGTATAAATGTCAGTTAGGCCTACCTCAATATCTTCAATCAAATTGTTAACGCTATGAGGCTGATGTGGGCAGTTGCTCATGAAATAGCCTTCACTGCAAGATAGGGCGGACATTGAAAGAAACTAGAAGAGTTGAACTTCCATAGCTGTGAGTTGCTTGTTGGAGCGACATCCCAGTGCTGAGAAATACAGCATTGAATTAATGTAACGGAAATCGTCTGTACACACATTTGCCTACACAGGCTAGCCTACTTTTTTTTACATAACTTATGAACTCGTTTGCTCAGATATGAAACAAATGGAGGAAGAACTGAAGCAGCTTTGTGATGATGCTACTCAAATATTTTCACATGTTATGAGGACAGATCAAACTAATTCTGCAAAGTAGCCTATGGTTTACTAATTTCCAATTTAACTGTTATCACAGACTTGTCTCTCCGTTGTATAAATTAAAAAGTTCATATCACTTTGTGACTTGCTGCATATCATAAATAAACAGCAGATCAACCAAAATATTTTTGAGAGATTCGGCTTTTAATCAACAGCACATTGATATGGACAGATTCCAGACAACCTCAGTTATACAGTTACACTAACTGGAGAGCGGTTTGATTTACTACAAAAAATATATAGTCAATAATAAAGGTGGTGATGTTTATTTTAAAAGATACATTTAATTTATCCAATAAAAGAAATTCTTAAAATGTACAGACCTTCTGTCTGAATCCTGTGTATTCTGCAGACTGACACAGAAACTATTGTTCATTTATTTTATGAATGTATTTATGTTCAATTATTTTGGATTGATGTTGACAATTTGATTCTTTATGTGGGATTAAGATTAGTTTGCTAAAAAAAAGAAAAAAGAAAAAAATGACATTTTTTTTTTTATGTCAGAAGACATCTTTTATTTTTAAACCATCGTAATTTAGATGGAAAGTTTCATATCCACAAAAGCAAGTGGATGGAAAGGAAACCCAATATACACCAGTTAAAATATGAACTGAACAATATGAAAGCCATCAGGACTTTGAATGTTTATGAAGCCTTAAAATCCTCTCTATAACTTGAATGTACATATATATATATATATATTAATGGTGGCCAAATTAACGAGTTAACGCAGCGTTAATTCCTTGCCGTATTGACGCCATTAAAATTTTTAAAGCATAACGCAAAAATGTATTTTACCGTAGCTGAAAAAACTCCATCGCTTCCTGCTCTGAAACAACTTAATTGACCAGTCTGAGTCTAACCTATCTGCTGCTGTGTTTAAAAAAAATGGAAAAGGTAACGCCACTTACTTACGCGACGTACTTTTTTTTCTTAGGTCTGACCAGCTGTTATTTCTTTTGCCTACTGTTGTTGACTTGATATTGCTTGTTCTTGCTTATGTTCTACTTCTAAAGAGCCGTCCACACCAAGAAAGATAACTGTAACGTTAACTATAACGATAACAATGGCAGCCTCCACACCAATGAACGATATCGTTGTGTTGCTAGGTTATGCCAAACACACACTGCTCGGTGCGGTCGGCAGGGGATATTGATGACCTGTTATTGCTGTATGTTGCGAGACAGGAAAAGAAAACCAATTTGCCGCTTGCTCCACCTGTCTGTCTGTCTGGAAGCTCCATCTGTCATGAGACCAACATGAATGAAGACGTGCAGTTTATTGAGTTTCACCGGCGACGAGCTGTCATTACGCGCGACAATTACGCACGGCTGCGCACTCTTTATAACTCACTGTGTGAACCTATGTTGCATAATAAAGATTTGCCCCTCAGTAACTTCATCCTGGCTCCTGAATTTTATGAATGGAGGGGATAAGAGGAGACGCATTCCCCTGCAAAATGTATTTTATTGCAGTTATTTACTCGGTATTTGCAAAACAAAATCACTGAAGTTAAGGTTCTGTCACAAAACTATATTGTTACGGATCTTTGCACATGTTTAAGTGGGTGTATGGAAATCCTGGAACTTTCGTAGTGGGTATACATGATGTGATGAACGTCTCGACCTGTCATTTCGGATGGATTTTGATTGGCTGTCAGTGTTTCTATCGTTCATCAAATCGCTCTGAAAGTGATCCAAACGATATCGTCCATCACTATCGTTGTCGTTATAGTTGTAGTGTGGACGCTGCCAAACACTTGAGTTTAGAACGATTTTTAAAACTGTATATTTATAGTTATATTTTTGGTTATAGTTCTTGGTGTGGATGGCCCTTAAGTCTAAGTACTGTCTAAAACATCCAAAATGCTCTTGCCCACTGGGGCACAGAGACCTTCTGTCTTTTTAGTTCCAGGCGTTCTGACTGTCAACACAATGTTATTGCCCTTGTCGAGGCTGCAAATATTGATGATGCACTTTCTGTTAAATAAAAGCCTGTGGATGCTACTAAATATTTTCCTTTTTTTACCTACATCTTAGCATACAGTTTTCTTTCACTTTTTCCTTGAAATTTTAGAAAAAAACAATTTTGAGATTAATCGCATAGTTAATTACAGAAATCATGGATTAATTAAGATTAAAAATTTTAATCGTTGGCCAGCACTAATATATATATATATATATATATATATATATATATATATATATATATATATATATACTGTATATATATATAAATATATTTGTTTTTATTTATTTACATTCATGTTCATTAATTAAAATAAAATTGGAGGGAAAAAAAACAGTTACACAATAATGAAAAGATATCCCTGCTGCCAGAATTTTCTGGTGAGATAGGCTATGTTAAACAGAAAGTAGTGGGGAAATGTCCGGAGGAACTCTAGAGGAAAGAGAAGTTGCAAAAGAGCGGGCTTAATTATTAAGCAGCTACAGTGGCATTGGAATTAATGTAAGTGCATTTTCTAAAAAATAGCTATTTTAAAATAAGAGCCTTCTAAAAAGTCAAATATGAGGTATTTTCTCATACTTGACTTTTTAAGAAGGCTCTTATTTTGAAATTCTACATCAGAATCAAATGAAATTTAGTGTGTGACATTCTGAGGTGGTCTACTATCAATCTGAAGTGAAACCATCCTCTAGAAACGTGAGATTTCATTTTTATTCAAAAATAAAAATGAAATCTCCATACAGTCTGGTATTATGGCACTCACAAACCCCAGACCTTGTGGCAGGAACAGGCAACAACACACAGCACCCCAACTGCTGTGGAATAATATAATATAATAAGTAATATAACAATTTCATGAGACACAATTTGTTCCCCTTGATATAAAGCTGCAAGTATCCTATTATTATAGGCTAACAAATGATCTGTTGTACAAGTGTTAAAAATAGTGCCTGAAGAAGGAAAATAAAAAGATACACTGAACAAAAATATAAACGCAACACTTTTGTTTTTGCTCCCATTTTTCATGAGCTGAACTCAAAGATCTAAAACATTTTCCATATACACAAAAGACCATTTCCCTCAAATATTGTTCACAAATCTGTCTAAATCTGTGTTAGTCAGCACTTCTCCTTTGCCGAGATAATCCATCCCACCTCACAGGTGTGGCATATCAAGATGCTGATCAGACAGCATGAATATTGCACAGGTGTGACTTAGGCTGGCCACAATAAAAGGCCACTCTGAAATGTTCAGTTTTGCTTTATTGGGGGGGTCTGGGGGGGTCAGAAAACCAGTCAGTATCTGGTGTGACCACCATTTGCCTCACACAGTGCAACACATCTTCTTTGCATAGAGTTGATCAGGTTGTTGATTGTGGCCTATGGAATGTTGGTCCAATCCTCAATGGCTGTGCAAAGTTGCTGGATATTGGCAAGAACTGGAACATGCCGTCATATACGCCGATCCAGAGCATCCCAAACATGCTCAATGGGTGACATATCCGGTGAATATGCTGGCCATGCAAGAACTGGGATGTTTTCAGCTTCCAGGAATTGTGTACAGATCCTTGCAACATGGGGCTGTGCATTATCATGCTGCAACATGAGGTGATGGTCATGGATGAATGGCACATCAATGGGCCTCAGGATCTCGTCACAGTACTTCTGTGCATTCAAAATGCCATCAATAAAATCCACCTGTGTTTGTTGTCCATAACATACGCCTGCCCATACCATAACCCCACCGCCACCATGGGCCACTTGATCCACAACGTTGACATCAGCAAACCACTCACCCACACGACGCAACACACGCTGTCTGCCAACTGCCCTGGACAGTGAAAACCGGGATTCATCCGTGAAGAGAACACCTCTCCAATGTGCCAGACGCCATCGAATGTGAGCATTTGCCGACTCAAGTCGGTTACGACGACGAACTGCAGTCAGGTCGAGACCCTGATGAGGACTATGAGCAAGCAGATGACCTTCCCTGAGACGGTTTCTGACAGTTTGTGCAAAAATTCATAACAAGCTAGTTAGCATAACAATGCTCCATGTCACACGTCCGTAACACGACGCGTTGCTGCTTCAAGAGCTGACCCTTTGACCCCTGTGATCACATGACGTGTCTACGCACGCACGTCTGATTAGTATAGCAAGCTAGTTAGCATGCTAGTGCTCCTGGGTCGATCCGAAAAATAGTTTCCCTGCACCATGTTGGAGGAATTTCTAATCACTGTCCAATATTTATTCATACTGCAGGCTAATGGACTGGGGTTGAGCGGACCGGTTGCCATGGCGACAAGTAATCAAAGACAATGCGTTCACCTGTGATTCTGACAGAGACTCTGGACTGATCATACACAATTAGGAGTGTCCTCCCGCTTTCCCCCAGGGGAGGGTTTCGTTGATCCGGCCAGTTAAGAGTTTGTTTAAAGTATGACATCTTAAGTGTTTGTGTTATATTTGCAGTTCTGTCAGTTATAACTGAAAGCTGAGCGCACTCAAAAACCTCGCTCCGTGCGGTGCTTTCTGTCTGTGGAGTGCATATCTTTAAAAAAATGTTTGACAGAAAATTAACCAAAGATAAGATGTCATATTGAAGATTTCTTTGAACAAAGTATAATTTGAATTTTGAAACCTGTTTTGTTGAATTTTTTTTTGTAATAAATTACTTTTTTTTGGACTTCAAACATTTTTCTCAGCGCATTATTGGCGAGTTAAGCCAGCCGCCATCTGTAGAAAGTGGTTCTACACACAATAAAGCTTATAGTTTGGGAAAGTATAACACAGAAGTCCGCTGGTTTTAATCTGCCCGTACTCTATTACACTATTAATTAATTATTAAAATTGAATGACCCAAATCTGTAGATATCACATGTTGAGGTGGAGCAGGTCGCTGTTTAATGATAAATCCGTGGAGCTGTCCATGGTGCTGAATTAACACACCTCAATTTAATCCACCTCAACCTATGACCAGGAGGGTGAAACTCTCTACTCTGCAATGCATTCAAATAGTTTGATACCTTTTAAAAATCTAATACTCCATGTAAATTATTGGGAAATGTTTTCAGTCACAATGCTAACAGTCTACTCAGACTACCATATGCTGGAATCACTCTAAACGTTTAATAGACATACTACATTTACAGTTTACATTAAAAATATAACAATTTCATGAGACACGTTTTTTCCTTGATATAAAGCTGCAAGTATTATAACAGATGATCTGTTGCGCATTTTGGGGCAGTGTCAGTTGCTCGCTGTGAGTCTCAGCGCAGTAAAATGGGCTTTTTTCAGATGATCAATTTACTTGACCTCACTTATATTTTCGATAGAATAATATTTTTTTCGTTATTGTATAATTGTTTTCAGTTAATAAGGCAAGTTTATTCTGTTGAAACTTATAATAATTTTCTTATGACATGCTACCTGTCACAAGACGCTTTCTTGCTTCGAGCTGACACTTTTGACCCCTGCGATCACATGACGTGTCAACGCACACACGTCTAATAACCACACGTCTAGGCATGTGTAGGCATTGCACGCGCATTGCATGTATAACAAGTACACAGTGAATGCACGCGCAGTGCACGCGAAGCAAGTACACGGTGATGGTTGCACAGGTAATGTATACGTATCAAGTACGCAAGTGAATGCAGTGTGTGTGTGTTCGCTGATACGTTTCACCCCTCATAGTGCACACGCGCGCGCGTGGTTCAGACCGCCCTTCTTAAGATTTACCTTTCAGAAGATATATCTTAACTAAGGAGACTCTGGGAAACAGCCCGTAAGCTTAAGGGAGATCTTAAGATAGAACTTATGATGCACATAGCGCTACAAAGCCTCTGGGAAACGGGGCCCTGATTGTTTGGAGAGAGAGAGAGGTCCAGTCCAGCAGAAATAGAGGCAGATCAAATAATGACCTGACAAAAAATGAACAGGTGAACATTTGAACATAATTCCTTTAGACTGCCAACACGACTTTTAGAACTTTGAAAAATTATATAAAATCACTTATACATGTTAGAATAGGATGTCGCCAGCTCTCACAGTAATAATAATAATAATGTGCAAACAGTACAGAAGTAGATAGACACTAAATTATGGTGAAATATTATATAGTAAATAACTAGAATGTGCACTTCCTGAAGAAAATACTGTGTGGAAACCGTAAGCGGTTAGCTGCTGCTGCTCCCACCTGTGGCTGCTACTGCAGCTACTGCTGTAAGTTGCTGCTCAAATTCAATTTTTTTTTAAAATCTTTTAGGGCCATTTACAGCTGGTAGAAAAGATATCCGCACACTTACATCTATGCAGCGTTTCACTTTATTGTTGAGCTTTTGGTCTATTAGACCTTCATCAGAGCATACATGAGGCAACAATGGACAGGCAGGTAATAGTCACCAATCTAAGTCTTATCATCGGCAGTATGTTACACACCTGTGCACAACCCTGATGGTAGAAGCTCCACCTCCTGGGAGCTGTATTTTTTAAGTACTGAATGGCAAACTATGAGGCATACAAATGGAAGCCATACTTGTCTTGTCCAGAGTTCCAACACATTTGGAATTTCAAAATTCCATACTTTTCCATACCCTAATTTCCAGACTTTCCAGCTGCAGAAACAAAACCTAGCACTATACCTGGAAATTACATCCTAATGCTTCAAATATTTTTTCCCCAATCGGGCTGACGGTGGTGCTATAACTGACTGCCAAAAAAGTGAAAACCTTAACAGGCCTTGCACCTCACACCATGAGTTGGTGCAAAGCAGCCTCATTCTGCATTAGAAAAGCACACAGTTAAAACAATAAAACACTGAATTTAAATTTTTTATGTTAAAAAAAAAACCCCAACACAGTACAGACAGAGAATCATATAAAAAGGATCCTGAGAACATCAGGAGAACTCATCTCTGATACAATATTCAATGGGAAATAATCTTTCAAAATGTATCCAAATTGCTTGTGATGTACAAACACATCCTGCAATTATTGTGTTCACTATTTTGGTTAATTGTAAAGGTTATCAGGTATGCATCAAATGTATTTTGAAATATCCATAAACTGTCCCTTAGTCAGGGGTCCTGAGTTTACTCGATGATAGAAAAGGGATGTCTTCAGGAAAAACACTGGGAACCACTGACTTAAAGCAACTGAGCTACTTCCTTGCAGCTATATTGTGAGTTGTTTGTCAGTAATCTACTCTTGTGTGCATTTCCTGTGAGGTGGACTGAGCTACAGACATGAAACTTTGTTCATTAACTGGAAATAATATGCAAATGCTTGCCAAGAAATATGACCCCATCGGGGTATGATGGTGCTGTTATTAACACCCAAAAAAGCAAATTTGGAAAGACCACACCCCTTAAAAAGTAAGACCAGTTGACTCACAATTTGACACAAATATCCAGCTCAATGTGATCTACAAACAAATCCTACTAGACCATAGCCATGATGGATTTTGTTTGCTAATTTACATATAGCGTGAAGAGTAAAATTGCTTTTTTGGATTTTGATTTTAACAGTACCAATAGTTGCTACAAGGCCTTTTAGGACTGAATCTACTTTTTACGTCTGGAGACGTGACAGTCTCTCGAGACGCACCTGGGTTGACTACTTAGATTAAGCTGATCCCGTGTGAATCGGTGGTGGGAACCACTTGCGACCGCATGCCTTTGCTGACGTCCACCTCAGCAGGATTCGAACCCAGGACCTTGCGCATGGAAGATGAGTGCTCTGACCACTATACTAGGGACCACAAAGTCCATTAGTCGTATATGTATATGAAGGATGCCTGAAAAACAGCAACAACAATAACTTTTTCAAAATATTTACTCTTTCAATACCAAACTTGGTTTACCACCTTGTGGGACTTAGATACACAATCCTAATATAAATGGGCAAGATTAGTCAAAAAAACATGGCCACTATGAATCAGAAAGTTTTTGCAAAGTGCAGGACTTGCCATAACTCAAGTTGTCTTGGACCAATCCTGATTAAACTTAATGAAGACATCTTGCACTATGTCTCAACATACCCACCAAGTTTTTTTCACATATGACAAATGGGGAACAGGAGGATAAACTTTGAGTGTGCAATTACTGACATGCTCCAAACACTGTGATGATGAAACAAGTGTGTGATTGGTCTAGGGCTGCCCCCGAGTAGTAGTAGTTTCTTTTTTTTTTTTTTTTGCTAGTCAATGTGCTATGCAGTGAACTTCTGGGGGCATTTTGGTCTCCAGATTTTGCTGTAAAGTCACTTTCACTTTCACTCTGTTCCTCGGTACAAGGAGCTGCAGACACACAGGAAGCTGCACAGAGGAAAAGAGGCTTTGCACCAAAAGGCACCATAACATTATTTTCTCTCTAAAATTGGTGAATTTACAGCTCACAGATAATGATAATATGACACAGTCTCTGGATTTTGTTTGATATGAAGTGTCAGCAAAAAAATGTTGTTGCACTTTTGCAACCCATAGTTTTCGCCATTAGCTAGTTGACAATATTACGTGATTGCTGCTGTCACACTGAATGTCCTGCAGAGCCCGTTCAAGCTTTAAAAATTTATTTCAAAATTAATTAATTTGTATTAAACGACCAAATCTGATTCAACTGGCATAATTTTGAGTCACGCACAACCCTAATTTGGTCTCATTCCTGAAGTACTAAAGTGACTTTGCACACTTTCTTATAGCTCAAAACCTGCTTGCTGTTGTTGCTGTTGTTAAATTTTGGGCAATTGAGCTGCTTCCTTCTGTTGGCCGAGAAAGGTCTCAGACCCGGGATTGCTGCTTGCTATATTGATAAATTGTTATCATACCAAGCCTTTTAGAAGGTAGCGACAGAGGAATAAAAATTCCTAGTGTTTTTGCAAAGGATTCATTCAGTGTGTACATGTGAGGAAGGAAGACTTACTTACTTCTCCCTCCCTCTGTCTCCCACTTACACACACACGCAGGCACGCACGCACACACACACACACACACACACACACACACACACACACATACACACACACACACACACACACACATACACACACACCATTAGGCAGACTCATCTCTAATGCCCTCCACTTGAACACACTTGTTGATTGTGTAGCACTCTGGATTTAAGGCATTTTGAGACATGTCTTGTGCCACAGCCACTCATCTGCTTTGCTTTGTCTCTGTATTCCTTCTGACATCTCCTCACTTCGTTCTTTGTTGTCCTCTCTCTCTTTTTCGTTCCCCTCTATCCACTCTGTTATGTATGGATCTTTTTTAAGTCCTGCTTTTAACAACTGATGATGCATCCCATTAGTGTTAATGCAACCACATGCACGAAGCAAATGTTGAATGCTTTTGGAGCTGTGGCTTTTCGCTGTTTTTTTTCCACATGCAGGGATAGTTATCTTTTTTAATGAATGTTTCTCTACTAAGCATTGAAAACAACACACAAAAATATAACCAGATGGTGTTTTGACAAGTCAAGCATATTGTGTCATATGTTTTCTGATCTACCCAATCTTGATACTTCCTCCATGTTTATCTGTTGCCTTGATATATTCAGCATAATGTACATTCCCATTTATTGCACAGTAGTTTAACATTTGAAGCAAAATTCCAGCAGATCAAAGGGTATAATCCCTCTCATTTGTGGCGGGCCTTTAATATAAAACATCTACAGAAAGTGTTGTGTTTTGTTGGCAGTAGCCAGAGGCGGTCCTGGCTAGTTTTACGCCCTGGGCAATGAATAAAATAAATTAATTAAATAAAAAATACTATTTGAGACATGGATAAGCATAGACAATTTGAATATTTGAATCTGAGGACCCATGCTTGAAAAATCCCCGAAGAAGGCGTTCTTCTAAAAAGCAAAAAAAAAAAGAGGTTCATTCATAAACTATTTCGTTTTTTGTTATACATATGAGTTTTTTTTTGCATCATCCTATTAATAAGACATATCAAATGATCACGTGCCAGTTTTGTATGTAGAGAAACAGCAGATAATTACCTGGGTCTTTCACCCTGTTTACCCCTGGCATTGAAGGACAACTTCGGTATTTTTCAACCTGGGCCCTATTTCCCCATGTGTATGTGTGCGTATGATTCATAGGTACAACTCATTCTGAAATTGGTTCAGTATTGAGGGAGCTGGCAGCCGCGAGGTAGATATGGGGGCAAATGCATCCCGTATACGTTTACGCATTAAAAGTGCTTTTTTTCGTCACTGACCGGTTCAGTTTGCCAGTGCGAACGGGCGGCCATTGTAATAAAAGGGCTCATCCTCATTCTCGAAATCGGGTAAATATGCAGCCATAATACCAATGCAGTAAAATGCTCAACTGTACTCCGGGACAACCAGCGCCATGCCCTCTGTTTTCTTCTGGCAACAAGCAAGCGTCACGTTACAGCCAGGAGGAGGTGAAGGGTCAGGGAAACACTTTGTATACTATTTACAGAGATAGCACTGGTGATCTGAACTGGTCAGTGGCGAAAAAAAGCACTTTTAATGCGCAAACTTATACAGGACGCATTTGCCCCCGTTATCGTTTTAGCTCGTTTGCGGCTGCCGGCTGCATCCGCCTCCCTCAATACTGAACCAATTTTAAAACAAGTTGTACCTATGAATCAAACGCACACATACACATGGGGAAATAGGGCCCAGGTTGAAAAATACCGAAGTTATCCTTTAGCATGTGTTCTGGGTGATTGGGTTGCTATCGGGACAGGTAGTGCTTGACCACATGAAAGTACAGGTGTAAAGTGCAATCTAAAACCTTTCTAGTCTTCTTTGATGCAAAATCATCAATGACATCATCATACGAAATCTGTTGTGCAGTTGTATGATTGATGCTGATGATGGCAAGTCCAGAGAGACGCTCCTGTGACATAGTCGACCTCAAGTACGTTTTAATGAGCTTCAGCTTGGAAAAACTCTTCCTGCTTCAGCTACTGTCACCGGAAGGGTCAGACCAATTCTGAGTGCAGTCCACAGATTAGGGTAGATTTCTGTGAGCTCTTTCTCATGGGTGAAAGTCAGCAGCTCAAGCAGATTCATGGACTTTGATGGGAGGTCAGGGAAGTAGTTCAGCTCCTGCTGATCGATCTCAAGTAAAATCTTAAATGGATGCAGAAAGTGAAACGAAAGCAATAGCCTAATTTAAAAAGTTGCCTCTATTGAAAATGCATGAGTCAATTTGAAAGCTATTTCTCAAGACAAGTTCTGTAATTACCTTGTCAAGTCAAAGTCAAGTCAAACTTTATTTATAAAGCACATTTAAAAACAACCTCAGTTGACCAAAGTGCTGTACAGTTATTGAAATACAAAATAATCATACACAAATATCATAATAGATAAAAAACAAAGGAAATAATAAGAGCTCAATTTAAAAAAACAACAACTTAAAATTAAATTAAAAAAGGAAATAAAAGAGTAAAAAGAGTAAAAGCCAAGCAAGCCCTAGCAGGGACTGAACGCCAAGGAGAGAAGATGGGTTTTCAGTAATTTTTTTAAGTGCTCAACAGACTGCGCAGCTCTAACCTGGTATGGTAGGCAGTTCCACAGCTTTGGGGCCACCACTGAGAAGGCTCTGTCCCCACGAGCAGAGAGTCTGGACCGAGGTACTGCCAGGAGCAGCTGGTTTGACGACCTAAGTGCTCTAGAAGTACTGTGAGGCTGTACAAGCTCTGATAAATAAGACGGAGCCAGACCATTTAAACACTTAAAAACAATTAATAAAACCTTGAACTGGATCCTAAAATTAACAGGCAGCCAGTGCAAAGATGCAAGGACAGGACTAATGTGATCACACCGTTTCTTTCCAGTCAGCAGGCGGGCGGCTGCATTTTGGACTACCTGTAGACCTTGTCCGCTTTCATTCTGTTTATATCTTAACAGAAGCTGGCCATTACCGTGGTGCTGAAACTAAATCAATCGATGTCAGGCAAATCAATCACCCACCACTTAATCAGCGCATAAGTCACACACAGCCTACTTCTTATTAGGGCCCGAGCGACGATGAAGTCGTCCGTGAGGACCCTATTGTAATCGCGCTGTTTATTATTAGGGCCTGAGTGACGACGACGTCGTCCATGAGGACGCTATTATAATCGCGCTGTTTATTATTATTTATTATTATTAGGGCCCAAGCAACGACGAAGTCGTCCGTGAGGACCCTATTGTAATCTTGCTGTTTATTATTATTAGGGCCCGAGCACCTACAGTGCGAGGACCCTATTGAAATGCAAGGATTTTTTATTATCATTATTAGGGCCCGAGCACCTAGCGGTGCGAGGACCCCATTGAAATGCAAGGATTTTTGATTATTATTATTATTATTATTGGTAGGGCCCGAGCACCTAGCGGTGCGAGGACCCTATTGAAATGCAAGGATTTTTTATTATCATTATTAGGGCCCGAGCACCTAGTGGTACGAGGACCCTATTGAAATGCAAGGATTTTTTTTATTATTATTATTATTATTAGGGCCTGAGCACCTAGCGGTGCGAGGACCCTATTGAAATGCAAGGATTTTTTATTATTAGTTCCCGAGCACCTGGCGGTGCGAGGACCCCATTGAAATGCAAGGATTTTTTATTATTAGGGCCCGAGCACCTAGCGGTGCGAGGACCCTATTGAAATGCAAGGATTTTTTTTTTATTATTATTATTATTATTATTATTATTATCATTATTATTATTATTATTATTATTCCTCCAAATGAATTGCCTTTTTGGGAGGCTTAAAATACCCAAAAACTCATGAAACTTTGCACACATCTCAGAACTGGTGAAATATTTGATATTTTAAGGGTCTCATGCGCTGGTTCCAAAAAATGACTCAGTAGCACCCCCTACAAAAGTTTGAGGAAACAGCCCCTGACGCTAGTTTAACCTACATGTATGAAACTTGGCAGGCTTATGTAATGCTTAGAGACGTACAAAAAAGCCTCTTGGAGGCATCCTCTAAACCCAACAGGAAGTCGGCCATTTTGAATTTACTGTGCAATTTTGATGCATTTTTGGCCATTTCCAGGGGTCCTAAATGAACGAACTAGTCCTAGAGATTTCACCCGATGGACTTCAAACCTTGGTCTGTCCCATCCCAAGACCTTGAAGATGAAAAGTTATCAAAAGCTTGAGTTTTAGTCAATGCGTGTGACCGTGGGATGGCGTCAAAGTTAGGGGTCTCGCCACTAAACAGGAAGTAGTTTATAACTACAGGATACATGGTCCAATCTTGCCCAGACTTCACAGAATTGATGACAGTCCCACCCTGAACACATCTACATGTCAATAATTAGAGATAAACATAGCGCCCCCTACTGGCAACGGGAAATGTCATGTTTTAGACTTTAATGTACATCTCCTACAGACTTGACCAGATCCACTTCAAACTTGGTGAAAAAAGTCAAAAGACGTTGATGATGCTTTATTGTGGAAACTGTGAGTTTTCATCGAAGGGCGTGGCCACGGCATGGCGGCGATCTTTGATGTTTCGCCGTGATGATAAACATTGCTGTAACTTGACTCCACATGGGAATATCTTGCCAAAACTTCACACATATGATGACAGTCCAGCCCTGAACACATCTAGAGAGGAATTTTGAATCACCGTCATAGCGCCACTTACTGGCGACAGAAAGCTACTTTATACATTCTTTGATGTCCCGCTTCTAGCAGGTTAATCAGACCCACCTCAAACTTGCTGGTCTAAGTCCTTAGACCTTGATGATACTCAAAAATGAAGCTTTAGAGTTTTCATCAAACGCTGTCACCGTGGCGCCGCCTTGTTCGCCATCAAACACGATGTTGTTTTGAAGGGACAAGGGATGCTTGAAAACTCACCAAACGTGGACAATATTCCGTGATAGTCATAGCACCACCTAGTGGTGAAAGGAAGTACTTCTTACCAGACACTTAAATTTGGATTCACCTGAAATTTCAGTGCTGTGGTCTATATTTGATGTATACAAACGTGACATATCATTATTGTCTCTGCGCGCTGCAGAGGGTTTAATTTTGATGTCTTGCCATGAAACAGGAAATTGCTATAAATTTGGAGTAAATGGTCGGTTGTCCACCAAACATGACATGAGTCATATTTGTCCCACCCTGAACACATTTATATGACAATATTCCGTAATAGTCATAGCGCCACCTACTGGCAAAAGGAAGTACTTCTTATCAGACACTTATCTTTGGATTAACCCTGAAATTTCAATGCTGTGCTCTATATTTGATGTACACAAACATGACATATAATTAGTGTCTACGCCCGCTGCAGAGGGTTTAATTTTGAAGTCTCGCCGTGAAACAGGAAATTGCTATAACATTGGTGTAAATGGTCTGATCTCCATCAAACTTCAGATGAATCATATTAGTCCTGCCCTGAACACATTTATATGACCATATTTGCTGATACTCATCGTGCCACCTAGTGGCGACAGGATGTAGGTCTCATCAAACACTTATCTTTTGATTTATCTGAAAGTGTAATGGTGTGGTGTATATTTGATGTATAAAAACATGATGTATAATTAATGTGCTTTCCAACTTCCTCTAGTGGAAAGAGGAAGTGATACAAAATGTGAAATATGTGTATCAAGGATATGCCAACTCACTCCTGTATGCGATGTCTAACTTTGACAGAAATGAACTGACGTGTCAGAAGGTGTCATGCCAGCCCCCTTGAGTTGCGTGAAGGTGCGAGGGCGTGTTCATCGCTGCTTGCAGCTTTAATTAGGGACCGAGCCTAGAGGCAGAGGACTGCTCAGGGAGCAGTCCTCGCCGAAGGCGAGGACCCTCTTGTATTTTGACCGTTCATTAGGAAACATGCCCAGAGCCAAAACACTACTCACAGAGGAGTCCTCGCCGAAGGCGAGGACCCTCATGCTTCTTAACTCTTCATTAGTGGCAGACCAGTCCTCGCCACTATTGTTTTTGGAAGGTTTATTATTATTTCCTTCTTTCTTTCTTTCTTTCTTTCTTTCTTCCGCCGCCTCTTTGAACTGGAATTTGACCCCCTAAACATGCTCAAAAACTCACCAAAATTGGCACGCACATCAGAACTGGTGAAATATTTTAGGCAATCATGAACCCCTAAAGTGCCAAAATGAGCTCTCTAGCGCCACCTAGGCACACAAAAATGGCCGCTACGGCCTGTAGGAACGTCGTAGAAACATCAGACCAAAACTGCCGTGTTCGTCTCATCAAGACCTAAAAATCACGCGCTGTGACCCCTGACCTAAATCTAACAGGAAGTGACGTAATTGCCCTTTCAAAGTAAGATTTTGCCTTAAAACTGCATAAAACTGCCTTTCCTAAAAAAAACATCTTCTCATACACCGTTTATCCCACCGGCTTCAAACTTGCAGGGATTCCAGATCAACTCCTTCTAATCAAAAGTTATTCGTAACTTTTCCATTCCTCGTTTCGTTTGGATTTTGTGGGCTCCTGAAGGTGAGATGTCAGAAAAACGTCCTGACGGCCGTCGAAAGCTGTCCCATAGGAAATGAATGGCGGCAGGGGGGAGAAAGAGACTAATCTTTGGGCTTTTTCTAGCCTTTACAGTGTCTCCATACTTTGAGCTACAGACTCCATTCCAACTCTCAAATGTTGCCACAGGTCTCGTGGATCCACTCATGTTTTCATCTTTTCCCTATCTTTTATCGTTTTTTCTCGGTGCCTCTCAGAGTACCATGAGCAAAAGTGGAGAAATTCTCCGTTTATAATGGGTGTCTATTGCACGGAATGTTTCGGGCTAGAGTGGAGAGAGCTCTAAAAACTCGTCTAAAACTTTTGTCTTTAACTCGCTGCCATGGACACAATTTTCACTGTACAGACACAATTTCTATCACAAAACGTAGGAAAATTTGTCCTGGTCACAGAAATGTTGACATGGAGTCTGTCACACGTACACATTTTTGCCCAGTGGCTCCAAAGCGAAGGGAGTGCCTATTTTTTTCTCATTCACTCCCATGTAAACTCAGAGGAGAAATTTCTGGAAACAGCTTCAGTGCAACACATTTTAAACTCGCTCCCCTGACCACAAATTTGACTCCAGAAATATAAAAATCACCACGTACGTTCACGACAAGTGGCTGTCTCTCACCATCACTTTATTTCCTTTTTTGGACCAACGGTTTGGCTGTGAGAACAATTTGTTCGAGGAGTCAAAACCCATGTTAAAAAGCCTGTGCTGATCTTCCCTCTCTGTCTGTGGCTGTGTGCCGCAACTGCAGGCAAGTCATGAATCGCCATGACAAAGGCTGCTCACACAGACACAGAAACAGACACAGGGCAGCAGCTCTCTGTCTCTGTCTCTGTTTCTGTCTGTGTCTGTGTGTCTGTCTCTGTGTCTGTCTCTCTCTCTGTCTCTGTCTGTGTGTCTGTGTCTGTCTCTCTCTCTGTCTCTGTCTGTTTGTCTGTCTCTGTGTCTGTCTCTCTCTCTGTCTCTGTCTCTGTCTGTGTGTCTGTCTCTGTGTCTGTCTCTCTCTCTGTCTCTGTCTGTGTGTCTGTGTCTGTCTCTCTCTCTGTCTCTGTCTCTGTCTGTTTGTCTGTCTCTGTGTCTGTCTCTCTCTCTGTCTCTGTCTCTGTCTGTGTGTCTGTCTCTGTCTCTGTGTCTCACAATCTTTACAGGACAGATTACAGCAGCAGAATCTTCATTTGAAACAGCACATACACATTATTAACCCCTAAAGTGCCAAAATGGGCTCTCTAGCGCCACCTACCTGCAATAAAATGGCCACTGTGGCCTGTAGGCATGTCGTAGACAGATCAAACCACTCTCTCACTCTGACCCTAGCTGCACCTACTTAGTGATCATGGCAACCACTGTCACAAACTCACAGAAACATGATTTGTGTGTGATTCTAAAATTTACCTGATGACATGACAGCGGCAGAATCTCCATTTTAAACCTTTAGTTGCCAGAGTTATTTGAGGAAAATATTAATTTCTACATTTCAATATGCTGTGGCTTGAAAGTGGTGAGGGATAAAAGGATATTGTAAATGAGCAACGTTTTCATTATTAGGGACCGAGCCTGGAGACAGAGGACTCCTGACAGAGCAGTCCTCGCCAAAGGCGAGGACCCTATTTACCCCCTAAACATGCTCAAAAACTCACCAAAATTGGCATGCATATCAGAACAGGTGAACAATTTTAGCAAATCATGAAATTAACCCCTAAAGTGCCAAAATGTGCACTCTAGCGCCACCTAGGCACACAAAAATGGCCACTGCAGCCTGTAGCTGTGCTGTTTTTGTCATCTCATCCTCAAAATGAAGAAACAGGAATCTGATGGGAGAAAATTCACTCATCTAATTTGCATATTGTCATATCACTTCTACATAGCTACAGCTACAGAAAGCATTCAAACACAAAAACAATCAGCTCTGTGAGAATTTTCTGACGTTTGTGGCAATTTGTGTGATATTTCTAAATAATTCGCTGGAGTCCGAAACGGGCGAGGTCCCGCCAAACGCTGCTTGCAGCTTTAATTCTTTCTTTCTTTCTTTCTCCCGCCACCACTTTGAACTGGAATTTGAACCCCTAAACATGCTCAAAAACTCACCAAAATTGGCACGCACATCAGAACTGGTGAAAAATTTTATGCAATCATGAAATTAACCCCTAAAGTGCCAAAATGAGCTCTCTAGCGCCACCTAGGCACACAAAAATGGCCGCTACGGCCTGTCGGAACGTCGTAGAAACATCAAACCAAAACTGCCGTGTTCGTCTCATCAAGACCTAAAAATGACGCGTGGACACCCCTGACCTAAATCCTACAGGAAGTGATGTAATTGCCCTTTCAAAATAAGATTTTGCCTTAAAACTGCCTTTCCTAAAAAAAACATCTTCTCATACACCGTTTATCCTTTCGGCTTCAAACTTGCAGGGATTCCAGATCAACTCCTTCTAATCAAAAGTTATTCATAACTTTTCCATTCCTCGTTTCGTTTGGATTTTGTGGGCTCCTGAAGGTGAGATGTCAGAAAAACGTCCTGACGGTCATCGAAAGCTGTCCCATAGGAAATGAATGGCGGCAGGGGGGAGAAAGAGACTAATCTTTGGGCTTTTTCTAGCCTTTACAGTGTCTCCATACTTTGAGCTACAGACTCCATTCCAACTCTCAAATGTTGCCACAGGTCTCATGTATTCACTCATGTTTTCATCTTTTCCCTATCTTGTATCGTTTTTTCTCGGTGCCTCTCAGAGTACCATGAGCAAAAGTGGAGAAATTCTCCGTTTATAATGGGTGTCTATTGCACGGAATGTTTCGGGCTAGAGTGGAGAGAGCTCTAAAAACTCGTCTAAAACTTTTGTCTTTAACTCGCTGCCATGGCCACAATTTTCACTGTACAGACACAATTTAAACCACAAAACGTAGGAAAATTTGTCCTGGTCACAGATATGTTGACATGGAGTCTGTCACACGTACACATTTTTGCCCAATGGCTCCAAAGTGAAGGGAGTGCCGATTTTTTTCTCATTCACTCCCATGTAAACTCAGAGGAGAAATTTCTGGAAACAGCTGCAGTGCAACACATTTTAAACTCGCTCCCCTGACCACAAATTTGACTCCAGAAATATAAAAATCACCACGTACGTTCACGACAAGTGGCTGTCTCTCACCATCACTTTATTTTCTTTTTTGGACCAACGGTTTGGCTGTGAGAACAATTTGTTCGAGGAGTCAAAACCCATGTTAAAAAGCCTGTGCTGATCTTCCCTCTCTGTCTGTGGCTGTGTGCCGCAACTGCAGGCAAGTCATTATCGCCATGACAACGGCTGCTCACACAGACACAGACACAGACACAGGGCAGCAGCTCTCTCTCTCTGTCTCTGTCTGTGTCTGTGTGTCTGTCTCTGTGTCTGTCTCTCTCTCTGTCTCTGTCTGTGTGTCTGTGTCTGTCTCTCTCTCTGTCTCTGTCTCTGTCTCTGTCTCTGTCTGTGTGACTGTCTGTCTGTCCCTCTCTCTGTGTCTGTCTCTCTCTCTGTCTCTGTCTCTGTCTGTGTGTCTGTCTGTGTCTCTGTGTCTCACAATCTTTACAGGTCAGATTACAGCAGCACAATCTTCATTTGAAACAGCAAATACACATTATTAACCCATAAAGTGCCAAAATGGGCTCTCTAGCGCCACCTACCTGCAATAAAATGGCCACTGTGGCCTGTAGGCATGTCGTAGACAGATCAAACCACTCTCTCACTCTGACCCTAGCTGCACCTACTTCGTGATCATGGCAACCACTGTCACAAACTCATAGAAACATGATGTGTGTGTGATTCTAAAATTTACCTGATGACATGACAGCGGCAGAATCTCCATTTTAATCCTTTAGTTGCCAGAGTTATTTGAGGAAAATATTCATTTCTACATTTCAATATGCTGTGGCTTGAAAGTGGTGAGAGATAAAGGCATACTGAAAATGAGAAAAATTTTCATTATTAGGCACCGAGTCTAGAGGCAGAGGACTGCTCACAAAGGAGTCCCTATTGATTTTGGTGTGTTTATTAGGGACCGAGTCTGGTCGCAGAGGACTCCTAACAGAGCAGTCCTCGCCTGAACATGCTCAAAAACTCACGAAAATTGGCACGCATATCAGAACCGGTGAGCAATTTTAGCAAATCATGAAATTAACCCCTAAAGTGACAAAATGGGCTCTCTAGCGCCACCTAGGCACACGAAAATGGCCATTGCAGCCTGTAGCTGTGTTGTTTTTGTCATCTCATCCTCAAAATGAAGAAACAGGAATCTGATGGGAGAAAATTCACTGATCTAATTTGCATATTGGCATATCACTTCTACATAGCTACAGCTACAGAAAGCATTCAAACATCAAAACGTTCAGCTCTGTGAGAATTTTCTGACGTTTGTGGCAATGTGCCAAAATGGGCGCGAGGCGAGGTCCCGCCAAACGCTGCTTGCAGCTTTAATTATATCTATATTTGATGTTCACAAACATGACATATAATTAGTGTCTACATGTGCTGCAGAGGGTTTAATTTTGATGTCTCGCCATGAAACAGGAAATTGCTATAAATTTGGAGCAAATGGTCCGATGTCCACCAAACTTGACATGATTCATATTTGTCCCACCCTGAACACATTTATATGACAATATTCCGTGATAGTCATAGCACCACCTAGTGGTGAAAGGAAGTACTTCTTATCAGACACTTATCTTTGGATTTACCTGAAATTTCAGTGCTGTGGTCTATATTTGATGTATACAAACGTGACATATCATTAGTGTCTATGCGCGCTGCAGAGGGTTTATTTTTGATGTCTTGCCATGAAACAGGAAATTGCAATAAATTTGGAGTAAATGGTTGGTTGTCCACCAAACATGACATGATTCATATTTGTCCCACCCTGAACACATTTATATGACAATATTCCGTGATAGTCATAGCACCACCTAGTGGTGAAAGGAAGTACTTCTTACCAGACAGTTATCTTTGGATTAAAGGGCCAGTGTGTAAAATGGGTTGAAAACCATTGAAAACAGTGACATCAGTGGTCAAATTTAGATTGCAGGGTCATTCGCTCACCCTTCCCGTCGGGTAAATGAAGGTGGCCTCGTAGGACCAAAAGGCTTGCGCAGACACGAGTTTTTCAGGAGTAGGTCTATCTAGCGATGAGGTGAATATTTATTTAGAAATCTAAACCATGTTACGATATTGTGATGAATCCCTCACGAGCAGGAGACCAGAGTAGCATTCGGGAAAAAGGCCCGTTTATTTGAGAGCTCCAAAAACTCCGGTAACACTCCAGGGGGTAAAAGACTCCGTCCCAAACTCTTCTAGCGTAACATGTACTTAATACACACATACTCGTTTACAGTACCTAGCGGGGACCCCCTCCCCTCTCTTCTCCACCAATCTCCAGCCCGCATACTGACTGACAGCGTAGCCTGTAAACAGAGCTCAGCTGTTTATTTAGCCTAGCAATATCTCCGGACTGTAGTAGTTGCAATGGACGATTTTGAAGAGTTTCTTGTAGCTGACACAGACCCAGAGCCATACCTGTTTGAGCCGGAGCATACAGATGAGGAACTCCATGTGTTGGAAGCTGAGCGGGCGAGAAGAGAGGCTGAATCCTCCGCTCCCATTTTGCTGCACAGAATAGAATTCGTCGCTACCATTGTTGGGGAAATATATCATCAGGAGGAAAAACACCACAGAGAGTGCATCACAAGGAGTGCGTCTTCTTTTCCTCACAGATGATGGTTTGAGTTCATTCTCTCCTGTTGCATGGTAAGTGTGGTCCATTCGCAAACTTTATAACTAAAAAAACTTTTCACAACTCTCTATCAACGAACTACTAACACTCTCTGCTGTTTCCTCCTCCTCCTTCCATCCAAGATGGCGATCTCTCTAAAGCAAGGCCTTTGCTATATACGTATATATATATATATATATATATATATATATATATATATATATATATATATATATATGTTAGGCCTGCTTCTTAATATTTAAGTATATCTATATATATATATATATGCTAATATATCATTTTTCATAGTTTAGTTCTTAACTTCAGTGTTTCCTCAGTGGGAGCTGCCTGCTCCGGGGGCGGCCGCTGGTTCTGGCTGCTGGTGCTGGCTTGGGGTCCACTCTCCCCTGGTGGAGTGGAGGGTGGCCAGGTTGCCGGGGCAGCGGCCGCCTCCCAATGTGGACGGCCTCATATGATGGTGTTTCCTCTCTGGTTCTTCCGTGCTCAGCCTTATTTTTTCTTCTTATTTATTTATTTATTAGTGCCGTTTGGATTCGATTATGGCAGACGGATGGCAATTTGAAATGGAATGAAGCCCACAGACGGCAGACAGTAGCTACAAAACAGTAGTTGGACGTGTCCCATCCGCCCACAGCACAATGCTTTTAAAGCCCTACGCTATCAAAAGCTGGCAAAATACATTTAATTTATTTTATGGCCTTGACATTAAGCTGTCATATTATTGAGTTACCAAGGACACTTTCGTGTTTTTGTGTGCATACAGGAATGTTAAAGATATCATTGAGGAAAACGAGGTTGACCTGACGTCGTTGAATTAGGGAATATGTGTGTCCACCACGACAATGGATCCTAACTGACTTTACATTGGCATTGTTTCTGTTGGGATTCACAGGACCACAGATGATTTATCATTTGGTAAAATCATCACTTATTTCAAGGTTTTTTCCTCTGCATGCTCTTTGTCTTCAAACAAAGACAGCTAGGTGACACCCATCTCCACAGGAGGTCTCACCTCACACCTCAGTGAGACTCAAGTACCAAAACTTGATTGGACAAGACCTTTTACAGTGACATGTGACTCTGTGATGTCACAGGCAGACTAACCTGTGCACTGCCTGGATCGACTACAAGAAAGCCTACGACTCAATGCCACACACATGGATACTGGAATGCTTGGAAATGTTCAACATCAAAAGGACACTGAGAGCCTTCATCAAGAACTCAGTGGGGCTGTGGAAAAATGACTCTGGAGGCCAACTCAGAGCTAACTGCACAAGTTACTATTAAGTGTGCCATATACCAAGGTGATGCACTGTCTCCACTACTGTTCTGCATAGGTCTGAACCATCGGAATGTCATTCGGACTAGATTATTGTGGTCAGATGGTGTCAAAGAGGGGGAAGATGATTAGAACCAAGGGGGTTTAATTACCAGAAGGCAGCATTGCAGATGTTCAGATTTGCCCACAGGCAAATGGGAACTATGAGGAGGCCGCAAGGAAGTCAGCCACAGCCAAATACCTACAAAGAGTAAGGTAGGTCCTGAGAAGTAGGCTGAACTGAAAGAACATAGTTTGAGCTAGGTTCGAGAATATAATCCTAAATAGGTCACGCTCACATCTACCAATTACTATGAGACTTCATATCTTGGTTAATACTTGCCTCCACAACATGGGCACTGAATTTGGTAAAAATTCAAAATTTAAAAGTGTTTTGAGGTACAGAATTGTAGTATTTGTGGTGCTCCCTCTGGGTTTTGTATTGTACACCACCTGGTTATATTTTTGTGTAATTACTTTGTTTTCAATGTGTATCCATCAGCAACTGCAAGTCCCACATCACGCCAGTCACCCACAGTGTCTCTCAAGGCTCGGTGCTTGGCCCCCTCCTCTTCATCCTCTACATGTTACCCCTTGGAAATATCATACGCCGCCACGGACTACACTTCCACTGTTACGCCGCCGACACCCAGCTATACATCTCCACCAAATCCATCACTGAAGTCATTCTTTCCACCATCAAAAACTGCCTGACTGACATCAGATCCTGGATGAACAACAACTTCCTAAAACTAAACAGCATCATTACTGGACCCAAAGCTCTCCTACCCTCTCCTCAGGGCTTCTCCCTCCACATTGACAGTCACAATGTCACTTCCTCCCCCTCAGTACGAAACCTTGGTATCATAATTGACCCCACTCTCTCCTTCAAACCCCATATCAGCAACATCACCAGGACATCATTCTTCCATCGCCGCAACATTGCCCGTCTCCGCACCTCCCTCACCCACTCCACTGCAGAAATACTCATCCACGCCTTCACCACCTTCAGACTCGACTACTGTCATAGCATTCTCTATTGTCTTTCCTTAACCAGCCTTCAAAAACAACACATACAGAACTCTGCTGCCCAGTTACTCACCGGCACCCCCTGCAGGGGCCACATCACCCCTGTCCTCAAACAGCTTCATTGGCTCCCTGTCCAATACCGCATCAAGATGCGGCTAAAGTACAAACTCCTCCTCATCACCTACAAAGCCCTCAATAACCTTGCCCCCTCTTATCTCACTGACCTCCTCCACCGCCATTCGCCCACCCGCTGACTTCGCTCTACTAACTCCAACCTCCTGACCCCCATCACGAGAACCAAGCACCGAACCTTGGGGGACCGAGCCTTCGCAGCCACTGCCCCAACCCTCTGCATGTAGAAAAAAAAAGCAGTGAAAAGCCACAGCTCTAAAAGCATTCAACATTTGCTTAGTGCATGTGATTGCATTTGTGGTCACTTGAACAAATCCTTAATGACTTATGGCAATTTTCCCCTAAGCCCTGCCCTTTGTTAAGACTTTTTGATTGATGGCCACCATATTTTATTACCTTGCTCATTTATGATAGAAATGTGTGTGTTTTTGTCTGACAAGGCCTTGTAGCAAATTTTGTGCTGATAGTGTTAGAGTTAAAAAAAAAAAGGCTCTTCATTTTGTTGTAGTTTTTTTTTTTTTTTTTTTTACATTATGCAGATTAGCAGAGAATCCTTCATAGTTGCCCGAATTGACCAATGGTCTTTTTTCATGGTGTGAGGAGCATGGCCTTTCAAAAATTGCATTTTGGGCCTTAATTATAGCGCCACCATGTCATCTTTTTGAGTCATATTCCTTTGGAAGCATTTACATATCAATTCCAGTTTCTGGGCCATTCAAGTTACCTGGTTGGAATTAAGTGTTGTATAATAATAAATATTGCCACAACAGCTCAATTGCAAAGTTGCAAGCAGCAGCGAGAGGGTTTTCAGTTTCATGTCTCTAGCTCATTCCAGTGTATGATAAATTGAGCAAAGGGGCGGTATAGCATATAATGCTAACTAGGTCACGCCCACATACATACTTCATTATGACAAGATCTTGGTTAATATTTGTCCCCATATCATGTGCACCAAATTTGGTGAAATTCTGTCCAGACTTTTTTGAGGTACACATTTGTGGTATTCGTGGTGCCTCCTATTGGTTGGGCTCAGACTGATTTTGCCCACTTATAACAGAAATGTATGTCTCAGGCCACGTGGCAAATTTTGTGTTTATAGTGTTAAAGTTTAAAATAGTCTATTCATTTAGCTTTTTTTCACATTATGCAAATTGGCAGGGATTCCATTATGGTGGCCTTAATTGTCCAAGAAACTTTTTGTAGAGCACATTTAGTCGCAGATGTGTTTCAAATGTCAAGTCAATCCGACTCTGAGGGGTGTGGCCTGTAAAAGGGTTGTTTTTTTTTAGCACCACCATCAGATTGACGGAGATCAAATTTTATATAAAGTAATAAAACATCATTGCCAAGTTTCATATCTCTTTTTCAGGATCACTGTAATTTGACCAAAGTTGCAATGCTAAGCAGGCCATGCTCACTTGCACCATTTATTATAATATCTTTGTTAACACTTGCCCCTCACTTGCCTCACTTCCTCTTTCCTCTAGGGAGTTGGAGAGCACACTAATTATACATCATGTTTTTATACATCAAATATATACCACAGTGTGTAACTTTCAGATAAATCGAAAGATAAGTGTCTGATAAGGAGTACTTCCAGTCGCCACTAGGTGGCACTATGAGTATCAGGAAATATGGTAATGAAATTGTATTCAGGGTAGGACTCGTATGAATCATGTGTAGTTTGGTAGATATCGGACCATTTATGCCAAAGCTGCAGCAATTTCGTTTTTTATGGCGAGACCTCAAGACTCAACGCTTGGCAGCGGGCACGCCATTCAACACTGGGCAGATCCTGTAATAACTTTTGGTCACAACATAGTCACACTTACATACACCAAGTCTGGAGCCAATCTGATTAAATCTGTAGGACAAGTTCGTCAGTTTACAAGCCCTGGAAATTGGTAAAAATGCACAAAAGTGGCACAAGTAAATTCAAAATGGCGGACTTCCTGTTGGGTTTGGAGCATTGCTCCAAGAGGCTTTTTTGTACATGATAGAGTGTTACAGGTGCCTACCAAGTTTCATACATGCAGGTCAAACCAGCTTTGGGGGCTGCTTAATTGAAATATTCTAGGGGGCGCTGTTGAACCATCTTGGTGCATCAAAGCACAAAAATCACATCAGACAACTGGACGAGTGATCTGTGATGTGTATGCCACGTTTGGTGAGTTTTCAAGCATCCCTTGTCCCTTCAAAACAACATCGTGTTTGATGGTGAACAAGGCGGTGCCACGGTGACAGCGTTTGATGAAAACTCAAAAGATTCATTTTAAAGTATCATCAAAGTCTAAGGACTTAGACCAGCAAGTTTGAGGTGGGTCTGATTAACCTGCTGGAAGAGGGACATCAAAGAATGTATAAAGTAGCTTTCTGTCGCCAGTAGGTGGCGCTATGGTGGTGATTCAAAATTCCTCTGTAGATGTGTTCAGGGCTGGACTGTCAACATATGTGCGAAGTTTTGGCTAGATATTCCAATGTGGAGTCAAGTTACAGCAATGTTTATCATCATGGCGAAACATCAAAGTTCGCCGCCAGGCCATGGCCACACCCTTCGACGAAAACTCACAGTTTCCACAATAAAGCATCAACAACGTCTTATGAATTTTTTCACCAAGTTTGAGGTGGATCTGGTCAATTCTGTAGGAGATGTACATTAAAGTCTAAAACTGTACTCCTGTTTAGTGGCAAGACTGCTAACTTTGACACCATCCCACGGTCACACGCATTGACGAAAACTCAAGCTTTTGATAACTTTTCATCTTCAAGGTCTTGGGGTGGGACAGACCAAGGTTTGAAGTCAGTCGGATGAAATCTTTAGGACTAGTTCGTTCATTTAGGACCCCTGGAAATGGCCAAAAATGCACCAAAATTGCACATTAAATTCAAAATGGCCGACTTCCTGTTGGGTTTAGAGCATGCCTCCAAGAGGCTTTTTTGTAGGTCCTGGAGTGGTACATATGTGTATCAAGTTTCATACACGTAGGTTAAAGTAGCTTGTGGTGGCTGAAGCCATCAAAAAGCCACACGTATCAGGTGGCAAGGGAGGCGCCATATCAGCCACGCCTCATGACATAGAGAAAAGCTTTTAATAACTTTTGATCAGCATGGTCTCAGGATAATCTGTACCAAATCTGAAGTTGATTGGACAAAATCTGTAGAAGGAGTTCGTTAAAATACAAAGTTGTGGAAATCACAAAATTGCCACCAAAATTAAAGTTTAAATCGAAATGGGTGACTTCCACTGGTGGCAGAGACTTTTTTGTGCGTCTGGCCAACATACACATATGTACCAATTTTCATCTTCCTACTCCAAAAAAAAAACACTATGGGGAGGGATTTTTGAAAATTTCAAGGGGGCGCTATAGAGGCATTTTGTCCCCCCCATGGGTGACGCCTCTATCAGATGTAAGAGCTCGCCATTCTTGACCTGTGTATCAATTTTCATGAGGATATGAGGTCGTTGAAGCCATCAAAAAGCCAAATGTATTTAGTGGCAAGGGATCGATAGTCGCCACGTTGCCACACAGACACCATTATAAGTAGCTTCACAGCGTTAATAAGATAGCTTCACCGACTTGTTCTGCATGCATTAGAAGTGGAATGAAGTTGATGCAGTCAAGTTTGTGGCATCAGTACATGTTAAAGTAAAAACCGATCAATTCCTGTTACCACCAGGGGGCGCTTTGAGTAAGGTGGGATATTAAAATATTGGGGCATTCGGGGCAGAACCATCATCATGTCCAGCAAGTTTGAAACTGCTGAGATCAAGTATGTGGGCTTGAGAGCCACTCGAAATTCGACGGCGAGAAAACGAAAAGTCGCCAAAATTTGTCATGTCCTAGCGGCTGCGCCCCATGACATATAGAAAAGCTTTTAATAACTTTTCATCAGCATGTTCTCAGGATGATCTTCTCCAAATTTGAAGTCGATCGGACGGAATCCCAAGGAGGAGTTTGTTCAAACATGTCAAAAATTCAAATTAAAATGGCCGACTTCCTGTTGGGTTTACGGCATGGGTCCATAGGTCAAACTCACAGACGGGGTTCGAGGCACGAAATTTTCAAGGAGGTGCTATGTCACCATTTGGCCCCGTCCACATAGAACACTGCCAAAATATCAAATTTTTCGCCAGACCAAACGGGTGTGCCAAATTTGGTGAGCTTTTGAATTTGGGAAAGGGGCGAAATTTGGGATTAAATGTGTATAAGAAAAAACAATAATAATAAATAATCATAAACAACGCGATTACAATAGGGTGTTATGGACGACTTTGTCGTCGCTCGGACCCTAATAATAAACAGCGCAATTACAATAGGGTCCTACCAGGGTTCCTACGCAAATATGGAAAGTATGGAAAAGTATGGAAATAAATTTGATCAATTTCCAAGTATTAAAAGTATGGAAAATGAAAAATACAGTATGGAAAAATATTTATGTTTCCAGACTATTACCACTGTTCTAAAATACTGTTTTCCAAAATAGAAAATTAGGTATTTCCAAAAATAATTTAATCAATCTGGATCGTGTTTTATGCCAGGCCAAGCACAGTTTGTGTGAGAGCAAACATCTCAGAAAACATACCGCCCCTTTTATCTGATTGACAAGTGGTATGTCCAGTCCGCTGCCCCATGACCCTCCTCCAACCCTCCAGGCATCAAGTTTCACTCCAACACTGCACCTTCGACAAGAAGACGAGTTTCACGTGGTTCACAATGGGTAGATGCAAGTTTTTGGATGTATGCCTTGACAATATCGTATATAAATACTGGTTGGCCAAGGATTCCCAATTCACACACAGAGCTAGATGCAAGCTTTGTGTGAAATTGTTTGACATCGCCAACTGAGCCACATCAAAGGAAAAAAACACAGATGTCTTGTTACCGCATCGCTTGCACCCAGAGTCCCAACCTTTTTGCCTCAACCCAGATATTGAACTTACCTGAGTTTTTATTTGCATGCCATTATGGTACTTGTCTACAATCGCCTATTAAAGATAATTAAATATAATGTGAAATATAATACACTAATACAGGACTGTCTCAGAAAATTAGAATATTGTCATAAAGTCCTTTATTTTCTGTAATGCAACTAAAAACAAGAAAATGTCACACATTCTGGATTCATTACACATCAACTGAAACATTGCCAGCCTTTTATTGTTCTAATATTGCAGATTATGGCATACAGCTTAAGAAAACTCAAAAATCCTATCTCAAATTATTAGAATATCTAGGCTAACTAGGCTAACTAGTAGGCTAACTAATCACTTAAATTGTCTAATTGACTCGAAACCCCTGCAAGGGTTTCCTGAGCCTTTAAAAACACTCCGCTTGGTTCAGTAAACTAAATCACAAGTATGGGGAAGACTGCTGACCTGACTGCTGTCCAGAGGACCATCATTGACACCCTCCATCAGGATGGTAAGACCCAAAAAGAAATTTCTAAAAGAGCAGGCTGTTCACAGAGTGCAGTTTCGAAGCACATTAACAAAAAGTCTGTTGGAAGGAGGAAATGTGGCAGGAAACGCTGCACAACCAAGAGAGATGACCGCAGCCTTAACAGCATTGTGAAGAAGAGCCGCTTCCAGAATTTGGTGGAGCTTCAAAAACAGTGGACTGAAGCTGGAGTCCAGGTATCAAAAGCCACTGTTCACAGACGTGTCCGGGAAATGGGCTACAACAGCCGTATTCCCATGGTCAAGCCAGTCCTGAACTCAAGACAACGGAAGAAGCGTCTGACTTGGGCTACGGAAAAGAAGCACTGGACAGTTGCAGATTGGTCCAAAGTCCTCTTTTCAGACGAAAGCAAGTTTTGTATTTCATTTGGGAGTCAAGGCGCCAGAGTCTGGAGGAAGGCTGGAGAGGAGCAAAATGCAAGTTGCTTGAAATCCAGTGTGAAGTTCCCACAGTCAGTGATGGTTTGGGGAGCCATGTCAGCTGCTGGTGTTGGTCCACTGGGTTTCATCAAGTCCAGAGTCAATGCAACGGTATACCAAGAGATTTTAGAGCACTACATGCTTCCGTCTGCTGAACAGCTCTATGGAGATGATGATTTCATCTTCCAGCATGATCTGGCACCTGCCCACGGTGCCAAAACCACCTGTAACTGGTGTGCTGACCATGGCATTACTATCCTTGATTGGCCTGCCAACTCCCCTGACCTGAACCCCATTGAGAATTTGTGGGGTATTGTGAAGAAGAAGATGAAAGACACCAGACCCACCAATGCAAATGAGCTAAAGGCCGCTATTGAAGCAACCTGGGCATCCATAACACCGCAGCAATGCCACAGGCTGATTGCCTCCATGCCACGCCGCATTGATGCAGTAATCCGTGCAAAAGGATTCCCAAACAAGTACTGAGTGCATTAATTGACATTTTCAATTGTTTGATTTTGTTTTGCCGTTATAAATCTTTTTTTTTACTTGGTCTGAGGAAATATTCTAATTTTTTGAGATAGGATTTTTGAGTTTTCTTAAGCTGTATGCCATAACCAGCAATATTAAAACAATAAAAGGCTGGCAATATTTCAGTTGATGTGTCATGAATCCAGAATGTGTGACATTTTCATGTTTTTAGTTGCATTATAGAAAATAAAGGACTTTTTGACAATATTCTAATTTTCTGAGACAGTCCTGTATTCACTAATTTATTTAATAATAATAAAAAAAAAAAAAAAAACGCAGAGAAGTCTGGAAATTAGGGTATGGAAAAGAATGGAATTTTGAAATTCCAAATGGGTAGGGACCCTATCCTACGGACGACTTTGTCGTCGCTCGGACCCTAATAATACCAAATTGGCACAAACTCCTTTATTCTGTTTTTCATTTTTTTTAGCACAATTCATTTACTATCCTGACTACATATGCATTTGGCTTCTGTGAAGAGTAAAAATTGCATCAGTGATAGCAGATCATACACTAGATTCTGACATTCTTCCCCCATTTTCTAATGTCTTCTGTATGAAATCATCCTGCCAACTCTCTGTTACACTGAGAAGAAAAGTAGAATCACTGGCGCATACACCTCCCCATCCCCCCAATCCCATTCCCTTTGCCTTTTGCATGGCCTATTATCGCACCACTCACAATATAATAAGTCCTCATTGAAGCATTCAAATGCAAATGAGAGCACTGTTGCCTTCTATGCGCCCTGCTGACAGCTGTGAATCCTACTAACCAACCTACTATAATTGCTACTAATTGTTATTCCCAAAGAAGGACTCAGCAGACCCCTTTTATTTGGGCTCGGCGGGCTCGAATATTATGTTTAAGGTTTATATCTTTAACCTGATAACTATTTTTTTGTTTGTTTTTTTTCAATTAAATAAAGATTAAATTTAGAGACGTGTGAAGTAACCAAGGGACGAAACCGTTCTGCATTTGCTAATTATATTTAAGGGCAATGCTCACCGCCTATACAGGAAGGAGAGTCACATTTATATTGAGCAATTTACAGTAAGACCCAAGTGGCATCGAAAATGACTACAGGATAAAGACAGTGAGGAATCACTACAATATCCAGCACTATTGAAGGCTGTTAGATGCTGGCTTCAAGAAATCCTGGCTCTAATGTATTCCTGTTCAGAAATGCTGGGCCAATACATTTTTTCATATGGTTCACTGCTTCACCACTGGTGGTCATTTCTCTATTAATAATATTACAAGGCTTAGAGCAGGCTTTGATGCCTGCCTCATGGATGTTATTTGACAACAGTGATTAATGGTTCACTCACCGGCTGCTCTGTCCAGCTTCAGGAGTCACACTGGACTTTCTGAACTTCTAAATGCTGTTTGTTTGCTGCCTCAGTGTTGTGTGGTCACATCACTTCCTTTGGGCATGACACAGAGACAAAGAACAGAGACAGAGTTTTTCTGCATTAGGATGTTAACTAGCTGTCTGTCTCCTTCTAGGACTGCAACCTTCTGGTGTCATTGAATATCGAAATTAAATTATTACGTGTTACAATGTCTGAACTGGTGCTGCCACAATAACAAGTTACTCCTTTTGGTAACAGCACCAATACGAGGTTTTACAAACTACCGTTATCTGTGAAATTTGAGTCCGATGGCTGCACAGCCTCCATTAGTCATGCAGGGAAATATATCCCTGACTGGATTTAAATGGGGGAGGGTTGTGTGAAAACAAGCAAAAAAGAGCTTTATCAGTGGACACAGCCCCAGAGAAAGCAGGTCCCTTCTGCTGTGTGACTATGTTTAAGTGTACTTAAACATGGATGTACATTAATTTTTGGTCTGGACCACGACAGTGGGGCCAGCGCTGTTACATGGAAAGTCTGTGACTTAGTGCTGCCATTTCCTGTTTCAAATTAAAGTTCTAGTTTCAAATTAAAAGCTCTGTAGTGTTACATGCATAGTCCCGCTATATGCTACATTTTGACCCAGACTTGTTCACATTATTGATGCCTGGTGCCAGATATCATCACTACTAGTCACCATCCCCATCTTTGATATGTTCAGCGATTCTAGTGTTGTATTTATTAGGGACCTCGGTTGAAGGACAAAGTCCCAATTGTTTTTGTTGCGTTTATTTTTCTTTCTCCTTTCTCCCGCTGTCTGTTTGAACCCGAATTTGACCCCCTAAACATGCTCAAAATCTCACCAAAATTGGCGAGCATGTCAGGACTGGCAAAAAATTTGATAAATGAAAAAATTAACCCCTGAAGTGCCAATATGGGCTCTCTAGCGCCACCTAGACACACTTAAATGGCTGCTGCGGCCCATAGGAATGTCGTAGAAACAAAACTGTCTTGTTCGTCTCATTGAGACCTACAACTCATGTACTGACACCCCTGACCTAAATCCAACAGGAAATGAGCTATTTGCCCTTACAAAGACTGTCATTTTTCAAAAAATGCTCTTCAAAAAATATCTCCTCTTACACCGGTTATCGTATTGGCTACAAACTCAAATGACCTTCTGATTGCTTCAGACAAAGGACTCATCTCTGTACTTGCTTTATTAGATCTTAGTGCGGCGTTTGACACAATTGACCATCAAATTCTGCTACAGAGACTGGAACACTTAATTGGCCTAAAAGGTTCTGCACTAAGCTGGTTTAAATCTTATTTGTTTGATCGTTTTCAGTTTGTTCACGTTCATAATGAATCATCCTTACGTACTAAAGTTTGTTTTGGAGTTCTGCAAGGTTCTGTGCTTGGACTAATCCTATTTACTCTATATATGCTTCCTTTAGGTAACATCATTAGAAATCACTCTGTAAATTTCCATTGTTATGCGGATGATACACAGTTGTATTTATCTATGAAGCCAGAAGAGAGTAGTCAATTAACTAAACTTCAATTGCCTGTCAGACATAAAAACCTGGATGAGCACTAATTTCCTGATGTTAAATTCAGACAAAACTGAAGTTATTGTTCTTGGCACCAAACAACTCAGAGACTCTTTATCTGATGACATAGTTTCTCTAGATGGCATTGCTCTGGCCTCTAGCACTACCGTATGAAACCTCGGAGTGACATTTGATCTAGATCTGTCTTTTAATTCTCATTTAAAACAAACCTCACAGACTGCATTTTTTCATCTGCGTAATATTGCGAAAATTAGGCATATCCTGACCCGAAAAGATGCAGAAAAATTGGTCCACGCTTTTGTTACCTCGAGGCTGGATTACTGTAACTCTCTATTATCAGGTAGCTCTTGTAAGTCCTTAAAAACTCTCCAGCTAATTCAGAATGCAGCAGCACGTGTACTAACAGGAACTAAGAAACGAGATCATATTTCTCCTGTTTTAGCTTCTCCGCACTGGCTCCCTGTAAAATCCAGAATTGAATTTAAAATCCTACTGATAACTTATAAAGCTCTAAATTGTCAAGCTCCGTCATATCTTAGAGAGCTCATAGTGCCATATTATCCCACCAGAACTCTGCGCTCGTGGAATGCAGGGTTACTCGTGGTCCCTAAAGTCTCCAAAAGTAGATCAGGAGCCAGAGCCTTCAGCTATCAGGCTCCTCTCCTGTGGAATCATCTTCCTGTTGCGGTCCGGGAGACAGACACCGTCTCCACATTTAAGACTAGACTTAAGATTTTCCTTTTTGATAAAGCTTATAGTTAGGGCTGGCTCAGGTTTGCCTTGTACTTGCTGACTTAGGCCTAGTCTGCCGTAGGACCCCCTATAATACACCGGGTACCTTCTCTCTCTCTCTCTCTCTCTCTCTCTCTCTCTCTCTCTCTCTCTCTCTCTCTCTCTCTCTCTCTCTCTCTCTCGTGTCCTATTACTGCATCTTGCTAACTCAGCCATTCTGGATGTCACTAACTCTGCTTCTTCTCCGGAGCCTTTGTGCTCCACTGTCTCTCAGGTTAACTCGTATTGCAGCGGTGCCTGGATAGTGTGACGTGTGCGGTTGTGCTGCTGCCGTGGTCCTGCCAGATGCCTCCTGCTGCTGCTGCATTATTAGTCATACTTCTGCTGTTATTATACACATATGATTATTGTCACACATGTATACTATCAGATATTAATATATTATTATTAATTATAATATTAGTATTTTCATTATTGTTGTTGTAAGCTACTGTCATTACCGGCTGTCCTGCATCTCTCTCTGTCTCTGTCTCTCTCTCTTTCTGTCTCATTGTGTCATATGGATTACTGTTAATTTATTATGTTGATCTGCTCTGTATGACATCTATTGCATGTCTGTCCATCCTCGAAGAGGGATCCCTCCTCAGTTGCTCTTCCTGAGGTTTCTACCATTTATTTTCCCTGTTAAAGGGTTTTTTTCTGAATAACTTTGTCATTACTCGAACGATTTGGATTTTATCAGCGTTCAAAAGTGACATGACATAAAACCTTATGACAATCTTTGAAGAAACAATGCGGGCCAACATATCTTTAACTTACGACCAAGATCACATTTTTGACTCCACAAACATTAAAACTATATGTCTGCATTCACGACAAGTGTATCTCTCTGCTGGTGTGATCAGATTGACGTTTGGATCCACAGTTTGGGAATTAAAGGGAGGAGTTCTAGACATCTTAAAGCCATCTCAATCTGTCTGGTCTCACAGCTTGTCTCTCCCTCAACTGCATGAAACTCATTAATTGCTATGACAATGCCTTCACTCTTTAACACCCCTCAAAACATGCACATGATGTTAGACTGAATAAAGTTTAACATAATGGCAATCTTAATTTGATTGTCAGCCGTTATTAACATTGTTTATGTCACAGTCTCTGTCTCCCATTCCCCTCCTGTCACTCTGCTGCAGTGATTTTCCACCCTCCCTCCCTCTGCTTCACTCTCCTGATCAGCCACACCTGCTCTCACTCTCCTGATCATCCACACCTGCTCTCACTCTCCTGATCACCCACACCTGCAGCTCATCCCCAGCAATCAAGCCAGCATAAAAGCCTCGGTCCCACACTCACCAGTTGCCAGATTGTTCTTAAGCATTATGCGAGACTTTCCAGCGTTCATCACCTGCCTGATCACCCGTTGCCGACTCTGCCTGTCCCTGACCTGCTCTAATCACCTGCCTTCCATCTCTGACCACGTGTTCTGCCTCCGCGGACTGCTCACCTGGCTTCGACCCCCTCACCTGTCTCTGACTGCTCCTCTGCTCTCTCCTCATCAGCACCTCTGCACGATCGGCTGGTTCTTCAGGCTACGGACTCCTCGCTCCGTCATCAGTGGCTGAAGTAAGCTCCTTCCCTTCACGTCACGCTGTGAGAGAACTGAACTGTTCGGGTCCGGGGGCTCTGGTGCTTCCCCTCGGTTCCGCGGCCTCAGAGACTATGTGAGGGCACTCCGCCCGAAGAATGAACTGTGCACTGAATTGACTCATTCTGCTCCGTTCCCTGTTTGCTGTTGTGACAATAAAAGTCATTACCAACTGTTCTCGTTCTCTGTTGTACTGCTTTTGGGCCCAAACCATACCCATTACAGTTTAGTTAAAATTGTACATTTTAAAAGTTCCCTGTGCTTCCCCCCTCCTGTAAGCTAGAATTATGACAGAAGTAGAGAATTCTATTCAGACTCTGAACTCCCCACACTTATCATCCATCAACACACAAACTCATCACACTATATAGCAATATAAAGCACAAAAGCAAACATTAGGTTGTCCTGCCCCAATGGAATTTAAAGAGTCAATGGCCTTGTGCATCCACCCAGAAGAGATCTACTCGGTCACAATCAGTGAAAACATCAGTAAGTGTGTGCAGGGCCTCTGACTTGTACGCAATCTAACCAGTAAAGACATAGCTTGTCTTCCTGTCTGTCTCCCTTGGCAGGACGTTGAGATACGGACCAATGCAGCCCTATACCTGCCCCAGATCAGCGAGCTGTTGAATCGTGTGCCCCGGCAGATGCTATTGCTGCTTAAAACCAATGACCTGCTAAGGGGCATTGAGACCACCCTACAGACCAGAGCCTCCTCCTCATCTTTCATCAACATGTCCCGCTGCTGCATACGCGCCATGGCCAGGTCAGAAAGATTGGACGCATACTTTTGTACTCTTTTGTGCATTTTTATGTGGTTGTTGTTATTCCCCTGTGCCGGTGACAGCGGTTTTTGGAGGCATTATGTTTTCCAGTTGTCCGTCTGTCCATCTCTCCATCTGTCTTTTAGTCTGTACATCTGTCTGTCTCATTCTAATGAACATGATATCTCAAGAATGCCCTGGGGAAATTTCTCCAAATTTTGCACAAACATCCACTTTGACTCAACAATAAAGTGACTGGATTTCGGTGGTCATAGGTCAGTGGTCAAGGTCACTGTGACCTCGTCTTTCTCAATGTTGTGAAACAGACATCTCAACAACACCAGGAGGGAATTTTTTTTTTTTGCCCTTGAGCAAGGCACCGAACCCCCCACCCACTCGGGGCGCCTCACCAAGGGCAGCCCCCTCACTCTGACATCTCTCCACTGTGTACATGTATAGGTCCTGTTTGTACGTGTCTGTAATTGACAAGCAAGAGTGAAAACATTGAATTTCCCCTCAGGGGGATTAATAAAGTAAATAAACTTAAACTTGAACTACACAATGGACTGAATAGATTGTAGTGGTCAAAGGTTGAGGTCACTGGGACCTTGCATCTGTTTCATTCCCATGAAAGCAATATCTCAAGAACACAATTGGGGCATTTTGTCAAATTTAGCACAAATGCTCACTTGAACACATCAATGAGCTGCATAGATTTCATTGGTCAAAGGTACCATGACCTGGCATCTTTCTAATTCTCATGAACCTGATATCTCAAGAAGACATAGAGGGAATTTGTTCAAATTTGGCACAAAAGTTCACTTGGACTCAAAAATGAACTGATGAGATTTCGGTGGTCAATGGACAAGGTCAGTGTGACCTGGCATCCATCTCATTCAAGCAAACAAATGTCTAACAGGCTATAATGATTAAGTAATTACATTTTATATCCAAAAGGTCAATGGTCATCTTTACATAATGTTTTGCAAAGACACTTTTCTGGCCATTATTTAACGTCGAAACTCAGAAAGAGGAAGGGAGACATTTGGTCAGATACTGAATCGGTGACTCTAATCTTGGGTGTCCACCTTGAAACTGTGCTGATAGTATAGATCTTCTGTGCTTGATGTGTGTGAGGCATCTACTGGAAGTGCAGCTTGACTGGCTCATTGCAAGACAGTAATTCTAGTTAGGGGTCCAAGCCCGCGGGGCCTGGTGAACATGTATGCAAGCAGACGCGTTTCCCAGGACCAGTGGTGCTGGGAAAGCTATTGTTTTTGTTCAGATTTTTATTATTATACATCTTATTTTTTAAGTAAAAGTGGTGCTGCAGGCTATACCGTGTAAGGGAGGGCAGTGCAATTTAGAGGGTTGGTCCAGAACCCTGCAGGGACCTAAGACGTAAGAAATAAAACATGTGCACCTGTAGGGGGCACTACAATCAAGGCCAACAGGCTTTGGCATGTAACTCCCACACCGTATGTCGCACATTCAAAAGTCTTACATTCATGGATTCCCTGAATGGAGCTGCATCATGTGACCATGGCCATGCCCACTTCCACCTAACTTTTTTCCCGCCAAAAATTGCAAAAACCGCAAAATCTAGTTTTTCAAACTCCCAGAGATTTTAACTAGGGATGTCCAGATCCGATATTCAGATTGGTATCGGCTGCCGATATTAGCAAAAAATGTGCATCGGATTGGACTGCATGGAAAAATGCCGATCCAAGAACTCCGATCTAGTTTTTCACGGACTCCGATCCAGGTTTTCTGGCCAGCCCAGCGCTCCGCGATTCAAGCAGTCCATTCCAGTGATCCGCTCCTGCACTTACTATCAATCCACCAGGCCAGCATGCAGACGCAGACACACAGGAAGGGTAGGAAGAGTAGCGGTCACTTTAGTTAACTATTTGTTTTCTGCTCTGGTTTTTTGAAAGTGATATTTTTATTTGGTTAGTTGGCTTACTATTTAAGTAAAGAGCACTGATGGCATTGTTTTGGGCACAATTAGTGAAATTGGAGCCATTGATAGACTATTGCTTGTTTAAACAGTTGTACAATATTGTGTGCGGTTTCTTGTCCCCTCTGTTGGTCCCAGGAAACAGCAGCACCAGGCTGGCACTGACACTACTAAAATAACTGAAAAGGAAAGGCTGCATTGTTTGTTAAATGTCAACAATGTCTTGTGGTGTTGATCTATTTTTTATTTATTAGGGGGCCAAAGCACAAGTGTGTGGAGTCTTGCTGCTATTTTAATTTCAGTGTTAGATAGTTTTAAGATTTCTTCTGTTTTATTTTCTATTTATTAAGGGGCCAAAGCAGCCAAAGCAAACCAGCTATATTTTTTTATTTAATGTTAATGTTCAAGTTTAAAGTTTGTTTATTCAACCCTTTTAACAATAAACAGGTTAGTTTCTCATACCAACTGTTGTGGATCATTCTAAATAACCTGATTTAGTAGTAAGTATAATACACGCTTGGATCAGATTGGTATCGGCCAAAACTCAAAGCTATAATATTGGTATTGGATCGGAAGTGAAAAAGCTGGATCGGGACATCCCTAATTTTAACCGAACTTCATGAAACTTGGCACCTAGACTCAGAAGATGGACCTGATCTAAAGTTATCAAAAGATTTTTTTCTCGCTCAAAAAATGTGCGAATTATTAATGACAAAAAAATGTTGCTCGCTAAAATACACATATTGTTGCATATTTTTGTCAGGCTAAATTATATCAACATGACACTTAAAGCAACCCTTAAGAACTTTCAGTTTTGGTTGATTTTGGCGGCGCCAGTGGTCCAAAGCGGTAGTGTTTTGCCTGAAGGAAGACCACATTTCCCATGAGGACCAGCGCATAGTGTCGTAAAATCCTGATCTCCCGGTCGCCTGTAGTTGGATTGAGCTACATTGCTGTTTCCAGTGGCTGTGTGAAGGATGAATAGCGATGAGGTAATGAATGTAATTGTGGCTAAACAATATCATATGACGACGCTGAAAATAAGAAACGTTTAACTTTGGTTTAGTGCCGTATTCCCCCACCGCCCTCCCTCACCCGACTTGTCAGCGGCGGCTGACGAGTTGAGCCTTGAAACAGATAAATAAAACGTTATGTTGGATCATTTCACAGTAAACACACGTACAGATACCGGCAGGAAGGTGCCGCATTGCCTGAATATCAACCCTGCACAATGCGCACGAATATACAGTTCAGTCTCTCAGGGAAAGTACTACTGTTCATTCTAAACAGTTTCTTCACATTGTATTGTTTCCTATACTGTTATAATTCTATTATTAGGATTCTACATGGAGAATTATACATACATTTATTACTAAAATTACTCTATGCAAGTCTGTTATTGTCACTGTCATTTTTGAATTACTAAAAGCCAAGACGAATTCCTGTATGTCCTCGGCAATAAAGTTCAATATGATTCTGATGCTTATTGAACATCAAAATTTTTTATATTTGTTACATAACATTTCTGTCTGTTGTTTTATCAGGAATTTGCTGTCCCGGACACTACCTCCACCAGTTTGAGCCCCCACACACTAGTGCTGGCAGAGGCAGGGGCAGAGGGGCGAGGGGAGTAGGTGCAGGCAGAGGGAGAGGGAGAGGGAGGGGAAGAAGTAGGACACCAGAGGACTTGAACCCCGAGACCCAGACAGACCCAGACAACCTTTTATTTCTACACCCTCTTTCACAGTTGTCAAAATTCAAGTACTTTGTCACATTCAACACATTCAAATTGTTATTTTGCCACTTGTCCCTTCACAGTAAAGGAAGTAACAAGTAAAACATACAACCTAGAGAAAAAAGAAAAACATTTCCAGGCACATGCACAGTGTTACGCAAGAAATATCATGAAAAAAAAAGAGTGGCATAAATGCAATGTGCATTTTTGCAATGACGGGGTATGTGTATGATTTGAATAAATAAATGGCACAACAACACTGTATTACAGTGGTAGTAAATGAACGACAGTGACAGCTGAAAAAAATTACTGTGAATAAAAAACAAAAAACAAAAGGGGAGTGTGATGCATGTACATGGATAAATAGAGCAGGATAAAAAATAAACTATGACAGTTAAAATAAGAAACACTGAATAATCTGTGTGACAATGTTAGAAGTTATCTGGAGTCATCTGGAGAGTCATGCCGCTCTTCTTCCTCCACAACACTCAGAGAATGCATGCTGCAGATAGAGTAGATTGTAAGATTCTGCCGCAGCGCCTTCTTCCAGCATTTGGACACCCTCTATCGGTTCTCCCCTGAGTCAAAACAGAAAATAGGACATGTTGAAAAATACTAAACATTGCCCAAAACAAACAAATGCAGGCCCTGGGAAACACAAAGTACCTAACATGATCTGACTCTTCTGTAAAGCTGGAAACTATAGGCTGTAGCGGTTGGAGGTGTTGCTTGTGGGGAGTAGACGTTACTTGCTTCTTTTGATAGCTGTAGAGAAATAACATCTAAGAAATTTATATGGATAAAGAGTAATGCAAGACAAACAAAAGTATACACACTGGAAATAAAGGCACTATATAAACATCACACTCTAATAAAATGCATCATCTATGTTATACTAGAGAATTATAAGATAAGAATAACAATAATTAGCAATACAACATAAAATATAAAAAGATAATAACATGAAAAAAATAAATATGGAACAACACCGTACACCTTACACAACATAATGTCCAATAGACACATAACAATAACAAAAATATCTTGTTATCAGACTGACTTGAAGATGTCAAGTTTACTGGCTAACTGAGATTGTAACCTTCAAAGTTAGGTGCTTGGTGCTACTGAAGTGAGCTACACACAGACCCTTCAGGACTGACTAAATAAACATTACATGTAGAATTTTAAACATGCAACAATCCCTGTAGTTTTAGCTACACTCAGCACAAGGTGCTATTGATAAGCAGGACTATGAAAAGTCATAACTCAATGCACATTGCACACGGGTTTTGTTTTACTGATTATTTAGAGCAAGCAACATGGTTTGACTTCTTTTGCAATCACTGTAGTCAACTCAACAAAAACACGACAAGAATCCTGTTATTCTCTGAAACTATTGCATAACAATCATCAGAAACTACTGTCACGTACACACAAACTGACACGATAACACCACAATGATTCAGTATGACTGATCTTTCCACAATAGGAACCTACATATTTTACTCAAACTTTATATTTGCAGTTTGCAGCCATCGCATTGTCTTATCTTTATACAGTACTTTTGAGCTTGTTGCGTGGCTGGTCGCGTCAGTGTGGAACTGCAAACTATCACGCTGGTGGCTATTCATTGCTACCACGCATATTTCCGATAGCTCACATCAGCATTATCATTTTGATTTGAGCATCGAAAGCTACTTACTCGTCCAGCAGGAACAGAGCCAAGGCAGCATCGGTCGGAAATCCCTCCTCGTCTTTGAGCTCAGCGAGTGAAAGCCGGGCCAATGTTGATCCTTGGCTGTCCTTTCATCCGGGTAGCCTCCCTCTTTCTTTTTTTGTCTCCTCAGACAAAACTTTTCATTTCCTTGGTTGTTTTGCAGCTTCTGCCATGATAGCAGTAATTGCACGCAGGCTTTCGCATCGACTTCCGCCTTTGTAACGAATGGGGAAAGGGGGAAGTGACGTATGCCGTAAAGCAGTCAACACATTTGTAGTTTTTTGTGTGGCAGGGTTCCTGCGCCCCTCCTCGAAGTTGCTTAGTGCCAGTTAAAACAATACAGACCCCCTCAGGCCATGACAGAGGTGTCATTCAACTAGTTGTAAGTCGATGTATCATCACAAAAGTTATGAAAATATTTTATGAAGGTTGAAAAGTTACTTAGTGCTGGTTTAACACACTTGTTCCAGAGGTCGTTCAGAGGCTCGGTGCCAAATTTGGCTCAAATTGGCCACTAGTGGACGCTGTAAACCCAGAAATATTGCGTTTCATAAAAGTTTATCAGATTTGTACGGAAATTGGTGAGCATGATGTCGGGACAGTCCTGAGGCCAGCCACAAAACTTGATGATGATTGGTCAAATGTGGGCGTGACTTATTGCAACAAACGCATTCAGCCTATAGAACTACCAGTGCACTTCCCATTACGGTGAATACTGCAGCTCACACATTGGCCTGTGTCCTGACGCTCACCCCGAGCCCATCGTCCTTTGGGGCCAACAATCGTGGGCTCCATGGGGCGTGGAGGCCGAGTTGCGTGGGTAGGCTTGGGCCCCGTTCATAACTGCTTGCAGTTCTAGTTAGTCAGTTCTAGCCAGTCAGTTCTAGTGCTGGGAAACCTATTGTTTTTGTTCAGATTTTTATTAGGGCCCGAGCGACAACTACAAGTCGTCCGGAGGACCCTATTGAAATTGCGCTGTTTATTATTTATTATTATTAGGGCTGGAGTGACGACTAAGTCGTCCGTGAGAACCCCACTGTAATTGTGCTGTTTATTAGGGCCCGAGCGATGACGAAATCATCCGAGGAGGAACCTATTGAAATCGCGCTGTTTATTATTATTAGGGCCCGAGTACCTAGCGGTGCGAGGACCCTATTGAAATGCAAGGATTTTTTATTATTAGGACCCGAGCCATGACGAAGTCGTGCAAGGAGGACCCTATTGAAATCGTGCTGTTTATTATGATTATTATTCTTATTCCAAAGAGCTTGGCTGCTATGACGCTGCCATTTTTGATCCATCGCCATGCGTATTCAAGCAGCCCACATAATTCATCCAAACTGCTTCAAAATTTCTGTACATGATAAGAGCGCCGCCCTCAACGTCTCCATATGCTCGTAGGGATATCGTCCGATCGACTTCAAAGTTGGTACAGATCATCCTGAGAACATGCTGATCAAAACTTATTAAAAGCTTTTCTCTATGTCAAGGGGCGTGGCCGCTAGGGCGTGACAAATTTTGGTGACTTTTTGTTTTCTTGCCATCGAATTTCCAACGGCTCTCCCACCCACATACTTGATCTCAGCAGCTTCAAACTTGCCGGATATGATGATGGCTCTGCCCTGAATGCCCTGATATGTTAATATCCCACCTTTATCATAGCGCCCTCCGGTGGTAACAGGAAGTGACCAGTTTCTACTTTAACATGTAGTAATGCCACAAACTTGACCGCAACAACTTCATTCCACTTCTAATGCATGCAGAACAAGTTGGTGAAGCTACCTTATAAATGCTGTGAAGCAATGTCTCATGGTGTCCATGTGGCGGCGTGGCGACTATCGATCCCTCGCCACTAAATACGTTTTGCATTTTGATGGCTTCACCGACCTCATCTCCTCATGAAAATTGATACACAGGTCGAGAATGGCGAGCTCTTACATCTGATAGTGGTGTTGCCCATGGGGGGGACAAAATGCCTCTATAGCGCCCCCTTGAAATTTTCAAAAAACCCTCTCCACAGGGTTTTTTTTGGAGTTGGAACATAAAAATTGGGACACGTGTATGTTGTCCAGCTGCACATAAAAGTCTCTGCCACCAATGGTCTACCAAACAGGAAGTCGGCCATTTTGATTTTGACTTGTCATTTTAGCATGATTTCCACGTTGTATTTTAACAAACTAGTCCTAGGGATTTCATCCAATCGACTTTAATTTTTTTACAGTTCATCCAGAGACCATGCTGATCAAAAGTTATTAAAAGCTTTTCTCTATGTCAAGGGGCGTGGCTGCTATGCCGCCTCCCTCGCCACAATTACATTTGTCTTTTTCATGGCTTCAACGACCTCATATCCTCATGAAAACTGATACACAGGTCAAGAATGGCGAGCTCTTACATCTGATAGGGGCGTCGCCCATGGGGGGGGAGGGGGGGCAAAGGACAAAATGCCTCTATAGCGCCCCCTTGGAACTTTCAAAACACCTCCGCATAGGGTTTTTTTTGGAGTTGGAACATGAAAATTGGTACACATGTGTATGTTGTCTAGACACACGTAAAAGTCTCTGCCACCAATGGTCTACTCCAAACAGGAAGTCGGCCATTTTGATTTTGACTTGTCATTTTGGCGTGATTTCCACATGTTGTATTTTAACGAAGTAGTTCTAGGGATTTCATCCAATTGACTTCAATTTTTCTTTACACATCATTCAGACATCATGCTGATCAGAAGTTGTGCTCTGCATGTCTGTAGGTCAAAGAGCGTGGCTGCTATGGTGCTGCCATTTTTGATCCATCAACATGCATATTCAAGCAGCTCTCTCTCCCACATAATTCATCCAAACTGCTTTTCTGTACATGATAAGAGCTCCGCCCTCACCGCCTCCATATGCTTGTAGGCAATCTCGCTCATGGCGCCCCCTTGTGGAAACAGGAAATGCCATCTTTTACACTGACAAACACCAACTACATTTTGTGGCCACATGACGATCAAGTTGATGAATCTCCAAAGTGACACACATGTCCTGTCAAGTTGCAGGCTGCCGCAGCGGCGGTGGCGACTCTTTATCCTTCGCCACGGAACATCAACTTGGTATAAATCCTTCATGCATTGTCCAATTTGCTTGAAATGTCACATGTGTGATGAGGGTCCACCCCTGAACGCACCTGGCCACATCTGGGTTTGCTTGTAGTGCCACCTGGTGGATGAACGAAACATTGCGGGGGGGGGGGGTGTTTCGCTCCTGCCAGGTTTTTTTTTTCCCTTTTCGCTTCGCGCCACAGCCCCCGTGTGCCTTTTTCATCCAATTGACTTCAAATTTTTTACAGATCATCCAGACACCGTGCTGATCAAAAGTTGTGCTCTGCATGTCTGTAGATCAAAGGGCGTGGCTGCTATGACGCTGCCATTTTTGATCCATCGCCATGCATATTCAAGCAACTCTATCTCCCACATAATTCATCCAAACTGCTTCCAAATTTCTGTACATGGTAAGAGCCCCACCCTCAACACCTCCATATGCTCGTAGGCAATCTCGCTCATGGCGCTCCCTTGTGGAAACAAACACCAACTATGTTTTGTGGCCACATGTAGCCGTTAGTTTGGTTACTTGATATTTAGGATGGAGACATCAGGGGCCTTTTTTAGAGAGTAGATTTAGTGAACACTCTGAGTTAGTTAACCCTGAGATAAGGGAAACTCTGGGTTTTCAGTTCCATATAGACCGTTTCAAACCGGACAACATAAACATTCTAAATGGGTCCCTTTGTATTTCCTGTTTGAATGTATGTTAATGCACAAGCTGACAGGAAATAAACAGGGACCATAGCTGTTGCCCGAGCAACAGAATAGCAATGAAACGGTCCATAGAGAGGTAAATTAAACTCTGTGTCAGTTGCCATCGCTACTAATTCTGTGAACCAAACCTGCTCACTGGCAGGTTTTCTTCAATAAACCAAGTTTCTCTCTCCTACAGAGCCAGTAGTTTCCAAATTGATTCTGTATTATACAATGGCATATAAGGGCCATTTTAGTTAAAATAAATAAATAAATAAAATACAGAGCTTGGGGATAGGGATAATATACCGAAAAAGAAAGAGAGAGAAAAAAGCAACTCAGAATTCCATGATTAAAGTCCTAACTTTATTAGCTACATGTGTGGATATCCTGAGAGATTATAAAGTCATGCATTTGTGAGGAAAAACTGAAGACCTGAAGATTCTCTGGGACCAAAGTCACAAATTTACAAAATATAAAAAAGGCAGAGAAAATACCGTTTTGTTTTTCTTTTTTTTCTCCTTTTATCTTTTTGTCACGGAACATCGCTTAACTTTGCAAGGTTGGATCAACCTTGACTGGTGCCACTGTAGCTGAAGTCAATGGGGCAGGCACGGCAAATCACACTACAACCATCATATCTCTGTTCTTCGACCTTTGACTGAAAAATTCTTCCACAAAATTAAAAAACATGTTGACTGATGGTATTTATCTAAATGTCTTGTTTTCCTTATCAGTCTCCAAACAGATCATGGCTTTGTTCATCATGACCAGAGAAGAATGAGATTACCATCTCCTCGTTCATGACCTGTCATTTTATCAAGTTTTTTCTTGGTAGTATCATTGGTAATTTGTCGTTCTGTTAATTGGCTTAACGTTTGTTATATTGGTTAATGTATATATTCCTCAGATGGTTTTTATACTTTAATTTCATTTTCCCAACAAAGTTGAGAAATAATATGCTATCAGACAGTATAGATTCAAGTATATCAAAATGTATTAGGCTTATGGGTTATCATTCTATGCATTATATCTTATTCATATTTACAATGTGGCTTGCCCACTACCTGAATGTTAACCATTCCTCCAGCTGACAGTAACCCTTGTTAGCTGAGCTTAGTTTGTTATAGATGCTGAACCATAAAAGGGGCGGCTGTGGCTCAGAGGTAGAGCGGGTCGTCCACCAATCAAAAGATCAGCGGTTTGATCCCGGGCAAGATACTGAGCAAGATACTGAACCCCAAATTGCTCCCGATGGCTGTTCCATCGGTGTGTGTGTGTGTGTGAGATTAAAACTGAGTAGCAGGTGGCACCTTGTATGGTAGCCTCGGCCACCAGTGTATGAATGTGTGTGTGAATGGTTGAACGTGACTCGTAGTGTAAAAAGCGCTTTGAGTGGTCACTAGATGACTAGAAAGGCACTATACCAATGCAGTTCCATTTACCGTAAAATTACATTTCAGCAACTGTGAAGAAAACTAATTACAACTTTCATCAGTCATACCCCTCAGGACCTTAGCCATTTTGCACAAGTTATGTCATCAAAATGAGAAAAATAATAGCTTAAATCACTGGGGAGCTATAATAGCATAACTGAGGATCTAACATCACAGTAGTGCTGTCATTTACTTCAAAAACACCATGAAAAACAATAATTTAACATTAAAGACAGACTAACTAAGTAACACTTAATATTAATGTACTGTAATAAGCGTTAATTAATGCTTAATAAATACCAATTAATGTTAATGAGCACTTATAAGACAGAATAAGATGTTTATTACCATTAATAGGACTATTTAAGTGTTAATTATAGCATAATTAACAGTTATTATTGCATATAGGAGCATTATAAGCACTTAATAGAAACTTGATAACAGTTTATAAAGCTATCCTAAATATTAATTAATAAGATGTCAATTTACATTAATTATGATTTATAAGCGTTAATTATAGAACAATAACCACATTTATTACTGGTTTATAAGACACTATAAGACCCTATCAGATTAAAATAATAAGGTGTTATTAATAGTTAATAACGATCCTTTGCAGCTACTGGTTCTAAAGTGGGAACAGTGTTGCATAAAGGTTAATAAATTATTAATATGCTCTCAAGGCTCGAAACTAATGGTGTCCCAACGTCCCAGGGACTATAAAAATTGCTACTGGGACACAAAGATGACGTGTCTGGGACAATTCCGGGACAGACAAAAAAAAAAAAAGTCAAACAATATTGAAATGGGTGTTATTTACAACGTCATTACGTATGGGTATGTGAACGTCGCTTTTGTCACTTGAATAATGTCAATAAAAACTTATGAACAGCAAAAATACAGTGGCTTTTGCTGCACCTGATCTGGCTCCACACGCGCGCACATGCACACACAAGGAACTCAACTCACTGCATGACGGTCACGCTGGGTGCCACTCGCCAGCTATGCTCGCCACTCCACATAGCACAGAACCTAGCAATGCTGAGATGGTTGAATAAACTGATGCAAGCTCCTCCAATGTCGCTCCAGTTCGAGTGGGAACTGCCCATTGGTCCAACATCCCATTGTTCCGACCACATTAAACCCATTGTTCCGAAGTCCGTTCCGAAATCATCATGATGCCCTGTGGTTAAGGCCTGGCTAGGTTTAGGCACAAAAACCACTTGGTTAGGGTTAGGAAAAGATCATGGTGTGGGTTAAAATGAAAAAGAAAGTGACAAACACATAAGCCATGAGCCTGCTCCACCTCAAGCCTTTCCCAGATGACCCAGAGCCGGTCGCGTCGGGCGTATGGTGCGCCGCGACCGGCTAGCCGGCTAGCCGTTCAGCACCGCGGACAGTCGGACTAACGGGATGTCGAACTAATGGGCTGTCGCACCGATGACATGGACCCAGTTGGAGTAAGATGTGACACTTCGCTTCGGGACTCTGAAGACAATGTTTCATCTGTTTCTGCCCCTGTGGTAAGTTAGTTTGTTAAAGTAGGCTATAGGCTAACGTTAGTTTGTTGATTTTTAGCTAGTTCTAGTTGTTTGCGATAGCTAACACTAGCAAATCAGTTAATCGTGAACATGATGGCCTTACAAAGTTATAAAATGTGACTGTGTGTTCTAAATGTCGATGTTTATGGTAATGATGGTAACGTTACAGTTAATCAGAAGAGGTGTACTCGGTTCATTCAGTCAGTAATAATTAGGCTAGCAACTTTAGCTACAGAGATGAAGGTCATACTTGAAATAGCAGCCAGTCATGTTTCTAAATTTCCAACAGGTAAGCTGAGTGTAATGAACACCCAGATAACAGTAGTATGTTTTAGCAGAACCTTAGTGTGTAACTGTGACACTCAGAGACATTGATTTTGACCCCGATTAAGAGTGTGTGTGTGTGTGTGTGTGTGTGTGTGTGTGTCGCGGCTCATGGAGGGTGCCACTAGAAATAGCTCCGGTAGCTAAGTGCGTTGCTAATGATCTGTGCGAGTTAAAGTGAGTGAAACATGTGTGAAGATGCATATAGTTGAGATACAAGAGTGACAGTAAATTGTGTGAAGCAGGATGAGCAGAGTGAACGTGTTGATGAGCTGTGTGTTATGTTGAGCAGGCTAATGGATATAGGCTGCGTCTTGTTCATGCTAACTCCTGGTGATTTGCTAACGCCATAGCCTGACTTCATTCCTCTTTGTCAGTAAGGTTAAAGGAGCATTTCATACATTTTGGCAATTGAAGTTTGTATCAGGCCCAGTGTATAAGTGTATTATTATCACTCTTGTGAAACCATTGTGAGAGTAATTCAGTACTAGGCTGTGGATTAAAAACAAGGGAAGTTAGATTAAATGTGTTTATGGGTTTAACTCTGAGCCTTCTCTTTCAGAGGGATGGGCTGACATTGCAGATGGTGTCAGATGGACTGCAGAAGATGACCCTGGCTCTTGTAGCCATGCAGGTACAAGGCAGTTACAACAAAATAAACTCCCTAGAGAGGAATTAATATGCTACGGTGTATGTTTAGTAATCGTGACAGTGAAAGTTTTTTTTCTTTTGTATTTCAGACAGTCCCAGGTCAGCATCTGAAGCAGTTCCTGGATGAAGTGGGACCTTTTCCTGGAAACACCTTCTCTGGTGTAAAACTCAACAGGAAACAAGTGGATGATGATGACTTCCACAAAGTGAAAGATAAACTAATCAATGGCTTCTGTGACCTCACCACATAGTTTGGCAACCTTGATGAGGGTGTCTTGAATCAATCAATTAATCAATTTTATTTAGAAATCCCAATATCACAGTTTGCCTCACAGGGCTTTACAGCATACAACATCCCTCTGTCCTTAAGACCCTCACAGCGGATAAGGAAAAACTCCCCCCAAAAAAAACTTTAACGGGGGAAAAAAACGGTAGAAACCTCAGGAAGAGCAACTGAGGAGGGATCCCTCTTCCAGGATGGACAGACGTGCAATAGATGTTGTACAGAACAGATGAAGGCTGCTGCTACCATGTTTGACCCAAGCAACTGGCCTGAAGACATCACTGATCTGGCCATCTTTGGCCTGGCCGATATTGAGACTTTTGTCACTCACTTTCAGAAAACTGATGGGTTACAGGGAGCTTGTGGAACACTGTATTCACGAACAGTCAATCTAAGTAACAAAACTTTTGAAAAAGCCAAATGAACTCAGATCTGTCATTTTTTCAGAACTCAACTAATAGGGTTTCTAATCCTTTTTTCCTGTTTTTTTCTTGGTTGCATTAAAAATCAATATGAAAAGGAAATATGTCCTTATGTTGTGTTTTCACCACCATTGGTTGGCTGAATTCTCATCACGAGTGAATAAAGCAGCTAACTCTGAATCAATCTGCTCACATTTTTAAGTTCAAATAACTCATGTTTGTCTCAGTATGCCATTTTGAGGAAATGAGATTCCCATGATCCTTTGCTAAAGAAAATAATAACATGCTAGACTGAAAAGAACGCATCAGAATTCTTTAATGTTGAAATAATGATTGATATCTGGATGTTGCAATAGATGCATAATTAATTGAATTATTAACTTCAGTGAATGCATAATAAAGAGTTTATGAATGTCAACAAGACACTGTTCCCACTTTAGATCCAGTAGCTGCAAAGGTGCATTATGAGCTGTTAATAAGTGCATATTAATAGTTTATTAACATTTATACGACACTTCCCACATTAGATCCGGTAGTTGCAAAGGATCATTATTTACTATTAATAAGTGCATGATTAAGCATTTATTAACCGTAATATGGCATTTATATTAACTTCTTATAGTCTCATTAATGTTAATAAACACCTCATTAATTTCATCTTATAGGGTCTTATAGTGTCTTATAAACCAGTAATAAATGTGGTAATTATTCTATAATTAACCCATATAAATTATAATTAATGTAAATAGACATCTTATTAATATTTAGTATAGGTTTATAAACCGTTTACCAAAGTTTCTATTAAGTGCTTATAATGCTCCTATAAGCAATAATAACTCAGTCGTTTATGCTGTAGTAAACACTAGTCTAGTCTAGTTATATTGTCTTATAAGTGCTCATTAACTGTTAATTTGTGCTTATTAAGCATTAATTAGCGCTTTCTACAGTACCTTAATATAAAGTATTACCACTAACTACATTACTCATAACATTTAAGAGTGTTCATGGGATCATTTACCTACCTGAAAGAATAAATGAAAAGCTTCTAGTGAGTTGGCTGCAGTGGCTTTGCTTTTTCACATTTTCTTCTAACAGGACGTAGTACTGTTATGTTACATGTAACTGATAATAAATAACTAACCAACAGTGAAAGTGTTGATTAATATTTTCAATGTAATATGATATATTGAATAATATATGATATAATATTTAAAATACGTAGAAGGGCTAGCCTTGGGTCGACAGCTCTTTCGACAATGTTTACTATTGCTGTCAGGAGGTGGTGCTAATCACCAAATTGTATATTTGTCGGGATACTCAAGTCTGGGCTGACATGGCCATCTCTAGACAGATGCTTCAATACTGGCTCAAAACAAATAACCATAGAGGCATAGAATTGTTGTTGGTACTCTTGTTTGTGAATCCTACTGTTTTGGAGGCACTCTACCCATGTCACCACAGGGTGAACCCTCAGCATTTAGCAGTCTGCCTTTGATCAGTGAGCATTTTGTCAACATCTTGACCACCGAAGATTAAACATTGGATTAACTGCAATAATTTCAGAATACCCTTTAGTATATAGTGTTTCCACATGCAAGTAAAGATTTAACTAAATATGCATCTTTGGGAATTCTTTGCTTTGCTTTTTGCAATTCTTTGTCTACATTTTTAAGATGTATTTTCTGTAACATATTAAACTGTTCTTTATTTCATACTCCAAAAGTCTTATCCAAGTATTCTCAGCTTTTCGAGAATTGTGAGCATTTCATTATTTGTTCAAACTGATGATCATGCATCCATGTCATACTGATGTTGTGATTTATGTCTTTATATGGATCAAGAGCAAATTGCTGTTAAATATTTTTTTGATTCAATTGATTACCTTTGAATTGTGCCTGACCCCTGACCCTTTCCTTCTTATGCTGCTCTGGTTGACAGGCACAAGAGAAGTAAGACTCAATCCAGGAGGAGGCGTCTACAGATCACACTGGCAGAGTCTCTCAGCCTGTGGAGTCTCACCATGTACGAACTGTTTCTGAGGGTGAAGGGCTCTACATTGGGAAACTGGCTCACTGCTCTGCTGGCATTTCTGGCCTAAGATATATCTGGACATCCCACTAGGACATTAACAAAAGGCTGTTACTTTTGGCACAAAAGGGGTTTAAAAGACAGTCCATGTTACATACAAAAAAACAACATGCTGATGTCCTTGGACACCACACTGTGGCTGTTGATAATCACAACTTTTATTATTCAGTCGTCAGTGTTGAGTTTTTTCTAAATTGTATGTCATATACTCCACATGATTTTTTTTCTTCACTCTTATTTAATTTAAGGCTATTATTGCACAAAGACTTTATTCACAAACTTTAAATTGTCTGGAACCATCATCTCATTTATGGGATACTGTAACCTGTGTTCACTGACTGTGACTGACAACCTGTGCTTTAGCTGGAGATGCTGCAGAGAAATACTGAGTGAATGGATAAATGGTAGTTTGTCATAAAATAGTTCAACCACATCTCTGTTTGAGTAGAGGTCAGATTTTCCTGACTCCAGCCCTGCACCTATCCATCTCCTTATCTCACTTCCAGAATAAAAAACAACATAAGCATATTTTCCAAAATTCTGAACTTCCTTGCAGTCATAACCCTTGGGAGGCCTTGTTTGATATCCCAAAATATTACGATGTGGGGACACAACATGGTTTAGATACCACCATCCTATATGAAGTTATTAAGGCATTGTATTATTACGTAAGATATCTGTCTGATTAGAAATTTAATTGTCATAGTCTTAAGATAATCAAATCTCAGTTAAATTATCATGTGTATCCTTTTAGACAGGGCTATAGATCTCAAACACTTGACAGTTTTGTATTATCTTAAACATAATGGCATACAGATAGCCCTAAATACCATCAAACAATCAATTCCAGCACGTAAAAGACAGTGATGCAGCGGTGGAGGTTGATACAAGCAGGTGGAGAGAGAAAGAGGAGCAGCAAGATAGTGCATCAGTTAGTAACACAGTCAGACTGGTAAGTAAGTAATACACAGAGACAGGTATACAAAGTGCACTGTTAAGCATGCCATGGGTGCAGGTAGTCACAGGATGCGATTCACTTTAATTTTTACCTTGTGACCGAAGAGGGGCACACTATGTAAAAACAACATGATGGCGGCTGCCAGATACTACCCTCATATGAAGTAGAATTCTGTTAAATGTGGGGCAAATTTTGAGTATTAGTCACTGCAGAGGTGATCTTAAGTGGTCCTGCCTGGATGATGTTGGACTCAACAAAATACCTCAGAATGAAGTTTGCATCAAGTCAGAATTTGGTGATGCAGAATACAATTAATGCTTGAATAGATTAAGACTCTTTATTGTTAACTATTTGTTTGTATTACTGTCATGTTAGTATGTGTTATTTACTGAGGCCTTCAGCTTTTACATTCCTGCTGATCATTTTTGCTTCCCATTCAGGCAATTTAACACCACTTTTATAGCTCTAGCTTTTACTCTCTGACTAAGTCCCTTATTTAATTTAATTTAATTTAATTTAATTTTATTTATGTTATTTCAGAAATAGGCTAAAATTCTGTATTTCCCCTTCCCTTTTTTCCTATGTCATTATTGAAACTGTTGTCACCAGAGATTACGTTTACCTCCCAGGCCTCCATGTCATAACTATGCCATAACTATGTCATGACATGTCATCACACCAAACCAATGGCCTGTTGGTTTTTTTGATTTCAGTGTCAGTCAGATGTCTTTTTGCAATCATAGTGGGCAGATCTTCAAAACTGTTATTAACATTGGAGGTTTGACTCAATACTAGTCGCCAAAAGTCTGTTGCTTGACAGCTTGACATGTGTAACTTTCATAAAGGGCTAAAAAAGCGCATGAATACAGTATGGCAAAGTGACAAAGTTGTATGAATTTAATTTAAGTGCACTTGTTTGGTCTGTGCAAAGCTCCCTGGAATCATTTTGTCAATCGTTTTCCAAAAAATGTTTTGTCAATGAGCTACTGTGTGCCACAACTATACAGATAGAGTCTATGGGCCCACCTGTGATATTACTTTGAGGTCTGACACATTAGAGAGCAGTGAGTGGCTGTGGCTCAGAAGGTACAGGTTGTCCACTAATTGGAAGACAAGCAGTTCGATCCTCCAGTCCACATGTCAAAGTACCCTTGGCCAAGATACTGAACCCCAAATTGCTCCTGATGACTGTGCCGTCACTGTGCAAGTGTGTCTAAACTGAGTGGCAGGTGGCACCTTGTGTGGTAGCATCAGCCACCTGTGTGTGAATGGGTGAATGTGACATGTAGTATAAAAGCACTTTTAGTAGTCGGACAACCAGAAAGCAGGTGCAGGTCTATTTACCAGTGTTGAGAGTTGTTAAGAGAAATGTCAATAGGATTTGCTGATGGGTCTAAATTCACTCCCAATTAGCTACCTAATATTTTTTACTCCCTGCCATTTTATGTGTCAGTATTATGAATAATCATAAAATGTATGCATATTATAGGGCTCTAAAAGTTTGTACAATGAAACAAAAACTATGGCGGAATGTAGTGCGTCACCTTTGACACATGTATGATTCATTGTTCTGTGACACAATACCTGTCTGTGATGACATGCTCACAGAAGAAATTTTAGAAGTTGGTAATACCTATGATGGTCCACACTGAAAAACATTAGTTGCAAAACATTAGTTTCAATATGACAGCTCTAAAACTGTGAGATGATATACTCATATCATCATGTGACTCATACTCTGTGACAATGACCTGCCTGGGTACCTCAGCGTGTCCTCGGACCACAACTCTTCTCGCTTTACATGTTACCCCTGGAGCATGTCATTAGCAGGCATAATGTGCGCTTCCATATCTAGGCAGAGTTGGGGTTAGTGCATGCTGGCAAGGTGAGTTGAGCATGCACCTACTCTAGCCATGTTAGTGGCATGCTTCTCCTTCCCCTTAGAGTGGAGACTGCCCCCCTTCTTCAGGTGCAGGACCAGTCTCTCAAATCATATTATAATATGCAAATCATATTTAAATGGCCCTGCACCTGAGATTCCCCTGTCTAATTAAAAAAGAAGTGGTCCGATATTAAGGTGGACATGAAGCGAAGGATGGCTGCCCACCACCGAAGTGTCACCAAAACAGGCGGGGGGACAGGAGAGGAGGAGCTCACCCCCTTTGAACAGAGAGTCGGCACAATTGTGTGTAACACTGCTCTCCCTGGGGTGGTGGGAGCACATGTGGGTGACTCGGATTACCCCCAAGGTAAATACCTATAAATTTGTGTAACTTACAACAAATGTGTTCATACGGGTCATACAATAGCCTGCTCACAGCCCTATAAGATGATGGTTCATGCCTAAATGTTCATGCGTAAATGTTGTATGTATGGTATTATTTGGTCTGAAATAAATCTTCTGAATTTAAATTTAAACATGCCAGTATATCAAAGAGGATATCAAAGACTTTGACTCATGTTTAATTACTCAATTTATTATTTTAAAACAGACAGTGAGACAGAGGACACGCAGTCAGAGCCACGTGCCACAGACTCCGGGGATTCCTCCACCATCCGCGGCGTCTCCTCCTTCATCCCCAGCGTCTCCGGCGTTAGTGCCCCACAACCACCGGCTGCTGCTGCTGCTGCTGTCCGCCCGACTGGCCGTGTCCTCACCCATGCTGTGCTGGAGTCACAAGAAGAAATCATGAGAGAGATCACGATTGAGAGTGACGATCGTAAATGAAAGCCCAGATCAACTGATAGGCGTCCTCACAAATATCGGTGACTCAGTAAATGCATTGGTGAACAAGTGAATTCTGTGCCTTGCCTCTTTTATATGGTTGAAATCAAATGTTGCCGGGCCTGAATGGCCTCTCGGGTAGGATTTACATTCATGAGCCCAGCTTCTGGTTCATCTAGTGGGGGGATATTCTACTCTGGCAGTGTTGTGGCATTGTGGAGGACGCCGCACGCCATCACAATACGGCACACCTTCTCATGACTGTACAGCAGCATACCCCCAGTCCTGTCCAGGCAGCGCCACCGTCCCTTCAGCAGGCCGATTGTTCTCTCAATGATTGACTGAGTGCGGGAATGGAGATCATTGTACCTCCGCTCTTGGTCAGTCTGAGGGTTGGTGAGAGGGGTCATCAGCCAGGTCTTAAGTGGGTAGCCACGGTCGCCTGGGGTCAATTGAAAGCAGACAATTATGTGAACTGGATTTACAGTTTCCATTTGTTAATTTGATGACCCCAAAAACATGTTAGTTATCACTGCTCATTGGTCTGTATAGTTAAGCCTTGCCATAATAGCTTATCATAGGGCTTAGGAGGTTATTCACTGAGTGCTGATCCTTTTCTAGAGCACAAACTTCTTGTGTTTATTTGAATTCAGAACTAGCCCAGCTAGTGACTGCTGTGAAAAGGGCAGCTGACAACAAGGGAAAGATCATGTGACCGCTTGGAAAGACAGCTGACAGGAGGGAAAAGACCCCAAAGGTGCTGGCATGGGTTAGCAACCCATGGTAGCAGTGGTGAGGCCTAGCAGCCTTACTACAACCAAAATTAGCTACAGCCAACATAGGGAAAATACCCCAAGAGTCAGCAAGAGCAGGGGTGGAAGATGACTCACAGGTGGATTACATGGTAACAGACATTGTAACGGACACGACTATGACTTGGATCTATGACTCAGTGAAGGATAGGGGCACGGACCTATCCACCAGGGCTAGAATTAGCAGCACTCAAGGCAAGGTGAGCGCATCTGTAGAGGATAAAAGTAGCACAGTTGAGAACAAGATGCTTCAGGTTTGTCTTTGTGGCTGGCAGAAAGTAACATCAGTTAAAGGCCTCAGAACTCATCAGGGAAAGAAGAAGTGGTGTTATCGATGTTATGCTTTTACTGTGAAGCTTACAGGAAGTCCCTGGGCGGATGTTGTTTGGGTTGTATGAGGGCTCACATGAGGAACGGGTGGGCCAGCTGAAAAGAAAGACGACACTACTGTTCTGAATAAAGTACCAGCATTGCTCTACAAACCGTCTGATCATTCACGCTTATCACGACAGAAGTGTGTGGCAAAGAAAGGGCAGAGTAGCCGCATTGATCAGTACTTCCTAAGATGTCAGTCGAGTCAGTCGGATGAAATCCAGCAGCAGATAGAAAACTACAGTTCGCAGGATATCAGTAACGCTGCCACTGAGGAGGAGGAGGAGGGGGTAGTAAGAGAGGATGCAGGTGACACAGAGGCCAGTATGCAAGTCAGAGAGAGAACCATGGAGCAAAAGGTTAGAGTTAAATGGCCTAGAGCAAATGACAGTAAAGAATGGGAGATAGTTAATAGAGATTTGTCAGTAATCTTGAGTAGGAGGAAATGCAATAGAAAGGTTAGAAAAGATGGGAGATATAATGTATTCATATGGTGTAGAGAGGTTTGGGGTGCATGAGAGAAAGAGGAGTGAGAGGGTACAGTCAGGTAAGTCTAGGCCGCAAAGAGAAATAGAGAAGTTAGTCAAGGAAAGGAGACAGTTAAGAAATCAGTGGAAAAAGGCTACAGAAGAAGAAAGGGAGGGAATTATGGTGTTGCAAGAGGAGTTGAGAAGCAGACTAGCAGTTCTTAGAAGGGCAGAGCATCTCAGGAAAAAGAGGAGGAAGAAGGAATATGCTAGGACAGGTTTTTTCAAGGACCCTTTTAAGTTTGTGAAAGGATTGTTCAGCCAGGAAAAGGGAGGGCAGCTTAAAGCAGAAAGGTTAGAGATTGAAGAATATTTGAGAAACACATATTCAGATTTAGAGAAGAATAGGATAGTAGGTTTCCCACCCGATATCCCTCCATTAGGAGCAATAGAGCATGAGATGGATGTCAGGCCACCTAGGTGGAAGGGAGTTCAGGAGGTGGTCAGGCGTGCAAAGGCTTCCTCGGCCCCAAGGCCTAATGGAGTCCCCTACCGGGTTTATAAAAGTGCGCCTGATATCCTTAAATTTTTGTGGAAACAGCTAAGAATAGTTTTGGAAAAACAAATTATACCAAGAGCATGGCGTAGGGCAGGAGGTGTCCTCATTCTCAAGGAGAAGGAGTCTGTGGACCTTAGTCAGTTCTGGATGATTTCTCTCTTGAATGTGGAGGGGAAGATTTTCTTCAGTGTAGTTGCGCAGAGATTAGGTAGCTACTTAGAAAAGAATAGCTTAATTGATACCATGATGCAGAAGGCAGGAATACCAGGTTTTTCAGGGTGTTTAGAGCATACTGGCATGATCTGGCACCAGATTCAAGCAGCGAAGATTAACAAAAGGGACCTACATGTAATATTTTTAGATCTTGCAAATGTGTTTGGTTCAGTACCCCTCAGCCTCATTTGGAATGCCTTTGACTATTTCAGAGTGCCACAGGTAGTTGTCAACTTAGTGAAAGCATACTTTCAGGATATTAGGTTGTGTCTAAGTATGGCAGGCTTCACAACAGGTTGGCAGAGGTTAGAAATAGGCATCATGGCAGATTGTACAATTTCTCCATTTGCATTTACTATGGCGATGGAAGTAATCATCAGGGCTTCTAAGTGGGTGGTAGGTGGAGAGAGACAGCAGAACAGGTTGCATCTTCCACCAGTTAGGGCTTACATGGATGACATGACATTGGTGACCACAACAATGCCATGTACAAAGAGGCTACTAGAGAAGGTAAATAAGAACCTCAAGTGGGCCAGCATGAAGATCAAGCCTAGTAAATCTAGAAGCATCTCAATATGTAGAGGGAAGTTAAGTGATAGGAAGTTTGTCATAGATGATGAGGACATCCCAACAATTAGGGAAAAGTCAGTAAAGAGCTTAGGTAGGTGGTACAATGTAGAGTTGAATGATAAGGAACAGGTTGTGAAATTTAGAAAAGATGTAGCTGAAGGATTGGATAGAACTGAAGGAATTGGATAGAATAGATAAATCAGAGCTTCCAGGAAAATTGAAGTTGTGGTGTTTACAATTTGGGCTATATCCTAGGTTAATGTGGCCATTGTCAATTTATGAAATTCCAATATCCGTTGTGGAGAGAATTGAAAGGTTGGTTAGCTCCTATATTAGGAAGTGGTTGGGCGCTCCTAGGTGCCTAAGTAGTGTTGCATTGTATGGAAAAGGATACTTCAGCTGCCAGTATCTAGTTTAACAGAGGAATTTAAATGTACCAAGGTCAGGACAGAGCTCTTGTTAGCTGAGAGTAAGGACGTGGTAGTCAGGAGGGTGGTTCCAAATCCAACCAAGGGAAGGAAGTGGAACCCAAGGCAGTTCAGGAGGCAGAGGCAGCTCTAAGGCATGCAGAGATTGTAGGTAATGTTCAGTTTGGCCGGGGAGGCCTGGGGCTTGGCTCAGGCACACCGGTATGGAATACAGCAGGTCTCAAAGATAAATGAAAGCTGGTTGTGGAACAGATACGCAGACAGGAGGAGATAGTAGGTGGTGCAAAGGTAGTGAACCAGGCTAAACAGGGTCAGCGGTTGAATTGGGGAAGTGTAGAGAAGAGGAAGCTTAGTTGGAGGGACCTGTGGAGTATGGAGGAGAATCGTATTAGATTCCTGGTAGGGGCTACATACGATGTGTTGCCAACCCCCCAGAACCTAAAACTGTGGGTAAATGAGGACCCATCATGCCCATTGTGTTCACGTACCACAACCTTAAAGCATATTTTGTCGGGCTGTAAAGTTAGCTTGTCACAAGGCCGATATACATGGCAACATAACCAGGTGTTGAAATGTTTAGCTGCAGGAATTGAAGGGAAACGAAGACAGGTGAATTCAGAAGGTGTTAAGGATAGGAGTTTAGCAATTCAGTTTGTCCGCGAGGGAGAGAAATACAGAAGGGATAAGTTAGTAAGGAGGCAGGGGTGTGGCCGCCTAGTAGGTGCTTGTGATTGGGAAATGCAAGTAGATTTAGGGGGAAAGCTTGTTGTTCCCCAGGAAATAGTTTGTACCAAGCAGAGGCCTGACATAGTAGTTAGTTGTGGTCATTGAGTCAACGGATAGTTTATTTCATTGAGCTGACAGTTCCTTGGGAAGACTCAGTGGAAGAAGACTATGAAAGAAAAAAGCTTAGATATGCAGATTTAGGAGCAGAAGCTGAGCAGTGAGGATGGAAGACTAGGATTTGTCCAGTGGAAGTGGGGTGTAGGGGATTCACAGCAAGATCAGCTGTCTCGCTCCTGGGGGAACTCGGAGTGCGGGGAAAGAGTTTGAAGAAGACAGTGAGGGAAATGTCAGATGAAGCAACAAGAACCAGCCAGCTCATTTACTACAGAAGAAATAATGTCAGTTGGGGGCCAGCAGGGGGAACTACTAAGCAGGGCACATAACTCTCTGAGATCAAGTGGAGAGATCCACTTCCTCTCAAGAGGAAATCCAGGAAGAGGAAGGTTATTTAAGTGTGGGAGTGGCCTATTTGAATCCCTTTTCTTTGAGACCATGCTGCAAGGTGAGTGTGTTTGCTGATCCTGTGAGTTTATTAATCTCCTTTAACTTTAGCTTATATTGTAGTTATGCTATGTAGCGTGTGAAATAGAGTATGGTGAATGTGCTAGGAAAGGTAGTATCAGCACTACTTCTGCCTGGAGCTCACAATTACGGAGCCTGGGTTTGGTTGAAGGTGGCAGTGCTGTTTGGGCTGTGAAAGCCATGTGTAAGTAAGGTTAAGGAGGTTATTGTGTTGGTGTGGAGAGCAGTGAGACCTGGCATTAGGGGAGTGTCTCTGGGACACCAGAGATCACTGTCTAGCCTCCTGGAGGTGTTGTGGGACCAACTAGACGAAACACCGGTGAAAGGAGGTTCCCACCCGATGACCCCAAAGACATGTTAGTTATCACTGCTCATTGGTCTTTATAGTTAAGCCTTGCCATAATAGCTTATCATAGGGCTTAGGAGGTTATTCACTGAGTGCTGATCCTTTTCTAGAGCACAAACGTCTTGTGTTTATTTGAATTGAATTTATATACCACTTACATGGGTCACACACTATTGTTGTAAATGAATGCAGAAGTGCGCCCGGGAAAAGGTGTGGCTGATTAAGAAATTTCACACTTTACACACGGTTATTGACATGAGTACTTTACACACACAGACAATCAGGGGCTTGTTAGAAAGCTCTGAAGCTGTAATTTAACCAGCAAAAAATAGCATGTCACTAACTTTAACCACTGACTAGTAGTGATGCTGTGAAGACAGGATAATATTTGGGGGCGCACATGCTCAATGCGCATCAGGGGGATTAATATTTGGACAATTAAACGAATAAATTATTTACTCACCAAGAAGCCACCCATCGCGCACAGTGCCAGCTTGTAGTCTGTTCAACCATGCTGTTACTCAGAATGTATGAATCCTGTGTTGAACCAGGCCACCTCGCCACAATGTTGGTTAATTGCCTTTGCGCATCACATATGATCTGTACATTGATCGAATGAAAATTCTTCCTGTTGACATAAACAAATTCATCCTGTGATGGCGCTTTTATAGCAATGTGCCTGCAGTCGATAGCTCCGATTACATTAGGAAAATCAGCCAGTTGTCATCATGTGCCAGTAAATCCTCTCTGTCTCTGAACACACGCTCTCTTCGTATCGCACCGTTCGCAATGTTTTCTAATACTGCTAAAGCAGCCATTGTTGTTAACGGTATTTTCTGCACCACTTTGCGCATGCTTTTATATCCACTCATCTAATTGCAGACACGTGGGTGAGTTAGTTGTTCATCAGTGTTTGATCATGTGTCTCTGATGTGCACATCACTCTGAGGACTAATTGTTTTCACATTTATTTATTATAACAGTTTCCCAGCATCACCTCTAAGTGTCGCCAAAGGATCAACAGCTGTAGAAACGTGCGTACGCCAGCCATGAAGTTGACGTGAGGCACCGCACATTTCCACGGTCATTTCACTCTTGATACATCTGAACTTTGCCGTGGAAAAGGACGTATCGCTGTTTTGGCTTGGAGATTCTGATCCGGTAAGCTACCGGTGAGAGTTTCCCCACAATTTCAAACGGGCCCGACCAGCTGGGGAGGAACTTCTTGGAAGTTCCTGCTGGTTGTGCTTACCTGAAATAGAAGACTTTGTCGCCTATTTGATACTCACGATGGGATGCGGACCTATCATAATAGGCTTTTGCTCCTTTCACACTGGCTTCCAGGTTCTTCTGGGCCCATGCAAATGTGGCCCGAAGGTGGTCCCGCAAGTCAGTTACATACTGGTGTGCCATATAGGCAGTAGCAACACTGACATCCTCAGGGTGGTACAAGAGGTGCAGTGGTAACGTCATTTCTCTCCCAGTCATCATTTCAAATGAGGTGACCCCCGTGGAGCGGTGCAGTGTGGACCTTATTGTGATTAGCACCAAGGGAAGCTTCGTGTCCCAATCCTTATCATTGCTGCCGACATAGTTCTTCAGCATGAGGATGATGGTACGGTTGGCACGCTCAACTTGTCCTGATGACTGGGGATGGTATGACAGGTGGAACTTGACTTCCACACCCAAGATGTCATACAGGGCGGTCATGATGCTAGAGGTGAAATGGGTGCCCCGGTCTGAGTTGACCGAGAGCGGAAGGCCCCAACAGCTGAACACATGGTTCAGAAGCAGGACTGCGGTTGTGACCGCAGTGTCGTTGGGTGCTGGGAGGCACTCTACCCACTTGGTTAATGAACAGGTCACTATGAGAAGGTATTTGTTACCTCTGGAGGACTTAGGGACAGGTCCAAGCCAGTAGACCTGAAGGTGGGACCACGGGAATGTAACCCCCCTTTCCTGAAGTGGGGCACGATTCAGTGGTTGGGAAGGTTGGAACCGGCAGCAGACCAAACATCCTTGGACATACAGCCTGGTGTCATGGGTCATTGTTGGCCAGTATACCACTTTCTGGAGGATTTTGAGGGTGGCTCTGTAACCCCGATGGCCACCAACAGGAGAGTCGTGAGCATGGGTTAGCATAACCCCCCAGTGGTCAGTTGGGACAACCCAGCAGGTGTAGTGTAAGATTTAATTACCAATCAGAAGAATGTTCATTAATCAAGTAACTATGTTTATTGATAAATGTGTTCATTAATCAGGTAAATGCTTTATCTTGCCTAAGTTGATTAAGACTGAAGACTCAGCATATATAAAAATGTGTTATGTATTCATGCATGATAGAAACACTTCACTCAAGCCTAGGTACTGAGAGCACACAAATGTATCACTGAGAACACACACACACACACACACACAGATGTACTGACTGAAAAAACACACACATCCAAGGAGAGCACACAAATGTATTACTGAGAACACGCACACACACAGATGTACTGACTGAACAAACACATCCAAGGCTGAAGCTGTATTAGGAACAAAATCCTTGGGTCCCACGGACTTTTAAAAACAGGTGTGCCCGAAAACAAAAACATTGTGACCAATGGATGCACGGAGTACCACTGAATGATTACACCCACGCATGTTTTGAAGGGCATTGTGACAATGAACCAAGGAGTTCTACTGAACGATTACAATATTAAAAGTCAAGGCCAAACACCTGTTGTTGTTGCCAGCTACTCCAACAGCTTAAAAGACAGATCGCAAAGATGGGACGTCAGTAGCGTTCCGGAACGTGCCTCGAGAGTTTGTATGTGTTTGTTGCCTGCAAGCACATTAAACTCAGTTGCATCTGATGCTACGTGTCTCCAGTGATTTTTTGACCTCTGAGTATTTGAGTTTTTGATATCTAATGGAAGACAAAGAAAGTTTGTTCGGGAGGCAGAGAGCGGGGTCGCGAGCTTCCTGGCACGGCTCGGGACCTTGACTTTTTGCCTCCACACAGGTTGGTTCCTGGCCATTGTGGGTGTAAACCAGCAACCCTTCTTCCAGCTTCAAGTGTGACAGAGCACCAATGTAGCTGTGGAAGTGCTCCACAGCCCAGACTGTGGCGAGAAGGTTCTTTTCACAATCAGAGAACTTCACCTCCACACTGCTCAGTGGTCGGCTTGCGTATGCAACCACCTGCTTGTCAGTGTCATATCTCTGTGCCAGAGCAGCACTAAGACAGTGAGGTGAAAAGCTTGCCTCCAGGAAAAACTCTTTGTCTTTGTCTGGGTAGGCCAGGCAGTGTGCTGTGTAGAGTTTCTCCCTCATAAGGCGGAAGGACTATACTTGGGGTTCTCTCCATGTGTAGGGCTTGTCTTTCCGGAGGAGCTCGATGAGAGGTCTTGCTATCTCTGCGTAGTCCTCAATGAACTGGCGAGAGTAGTTACAAACCTCGAGAAAGCTCCTGAGCTCTGACACATTGGTGGGGGCCTTGATGTCCTGGATGGCGCTGGTCCTACCAGCCTGTGGCTCAATACCATCTGCGCCAACTGTCAAGCCAACAGTACTCAACCTGGCGAGAGCCAGTTTGACACCTGCTGCGGAGAGCTGGTTAAGCACGTGGCAGATCTCTGTCAGGTGATCGTCAAAGGTTTGACTCCTAATGAGGATGTCGTCCACATAGATGAGGTTACCGCAAGCAGCAGCTTCGCTCATTGCCTTGTGGAGAAAGATGTTGAATTCCGCAGGGGAATTTGAATAGACGAATGGGCAGTGGTTCCAGGTGTACTGGCGGTTGCCAATGGAAAACGCTAGCTTGTACTGGTCAGCAGGGTCCACCTTCATGGTCCAGAAACCATTTGCTACGTCCACGGTTGAGAAGAAATGAGCCCCTTTTACTTTAGCCAGTTCTTGGTCCAAGTGAATCATGGGCCAACAGGAAAGTGGGACTTGTTTGTTCAGTGGGCGGTAGTCAATGGTGATATGCCGCTTACCAGTCGGCTTCAAGACTGGCCAAATTGGGGAGTTGTATGTTGAGTTGCGCTCATGGATGATTTGCTTCTCCAGCAATTTGTCCAAGATCTCCTAGATAGACTCATAAGCAGCCAAAGGAATTTTGTACTGGCATACAAAGGTTGGCATAGTCTTCGGGTCAGTTGGGATACGCACTGTGTGGAGGTTGGTGACCCCAGTCATGCGAGTCCCTTGAAAAGATCGATTGGAAATCAAGGAACAGGTTCCAGAGTGCATCTCTCTGCTCTTGTGTTGTAAGAGCATCAGCTTTAGCAAGCTGTTGGACAAATTTGGACTCAAAGCCAGGGTTTGTTTCCTGTGGTGAGGGCTGGGTTTCGCCACTGTTGGAGTCTAGGTCTCTCGGCTGAGTCACGAGGGCGTACACGACCATGTCACCTTCGGCACCCAGAGTTGCACCACAGATCGCCTAATGCTCAAGAGTCACATTGCAGGCAATGGTGATCATTTTGGTCAGGAAAGTGGAAAGGACTTAGCTAAGGTCATCACCTGGCTAGGGATGAGGGTAGCTCACCAATGGCGAGGTACTGACAACAACTCAAAGTCATGAAATGAGCTGTCAACCAGCATCCCGAACAGTTGCCATGTGGTTACTTGAATCGGAATGTGGATCAGATTCTGAACCAGCAGGTAGGTTGAGCGATTGTTCAACTCCAGCAGGGAGTCAGGTTTAGTTCTTGAAAGCAAGGCAAGGGTTGGAAAAATGCTTGTAAGCCATGCATTTTCTGTCCCTTCAGGGACAAGGCGAATGGGGAACCCCACTGTCCTTGCAGGAACCGTGATGACTATTTCGCTGGCAACCTGACATGCCTGGGGGATGACCTGGCCTGATGCCATGTTCTCTGGGTCAGTTGTCTGAGGTTGACTGTCAGTGCCTGCAAGGGACCACAAGACTTGGTTGACCGTGTCTAGCTGGGCACCGAGCCTGACCAGTAGGGCTGCCCCGATGGTGAAAGGAGGCTGAAGATGAGGGACTACACTGATGTAGTGCATGACCTGTTTCTTGCCGATTTGTATAGTAAGGGAGCACACCCCAGTTGCAATAAGAAGGGTCTGTGGTGACCCTGCGTAAAGAACGCAATGGCTCTGCTGTTCATAAGCCAAGGGCTGTGCTGGCACAAAGTCTTGAACAGGTCTTGGTCAATGCCGGACTTCTCAGACCAGAGTGTTAGAATCGTGTCAGGGACCAAGGTGCCATTGAGATGTACACCTCCAATGAGATCGGGGCTTTACAATGATGAGCTCACATTTTATTTTTCAGGGAGCAAAGGAAAGAGCTGTGTTCTTGAAAAGAAGTCGGGTTTTCAGACTGCGGCGGCTGCGGGCATGCCGGAGGTGTGGAGGGGCCAGAGCTGGAGCTGGTATCTACAAGAGGCATGAATATCGGCAGGGGCGTTCTGGACTCAATGACAGCGATGTTGCTCTCAGAGGCTAGCACACTAGCTGCGGGGTTGAGCGGTTTAGGTGTGTCAACCTAAGCCCAAATGTGGCCACGGTGGCAGTCAATGAGTGGTGCCAATCTGTCCAGTAGGTCCTGTCCGATAAGCAATGGTTCTGTGTCTAGGATGCAGATGTAGATGGGATGAACAAGTGTCATCTCTTGGAAGGTTATGTTGATCCAAGCACGTCTTGTGATGGGTAATGTGTCCTGCTTGTAGCTGGCGATGCTAACATTGCAGGTTTCGATCTGGAGGGGTTTGGTGAGGGAGAGCGTTGCTCTAGCAACCTCTTTAAACATGTCAGAACTCATCAAGCTTATCTCAGATCCGGAATCAAGCAGGGCGAGGGTGCTGACGCATGCCCCTATCGCCACAGAGGTATGTATGCATCAGGTGTTGCCCTTGCGAACAAGGTTGCCCAAGAAAGCCAAGAAAGGGGAGTCGGTGAAACGGGATGTCCACTTTAAGGACTCCCTTGACCTCCCCTGGTCTTCTTCCCCACCCGACAAAGTAAACTTTGGCTGTGAAAGGGGAAGATGCCTGGTCTAGTCATGCTGAATGGGGGCTTGGTGTCTGACCCCTTTGGGGGGTCGTGGCATGAGGTAGAACGGCTGGGCAGGTCCAGTTGTCTAACTGCTTCTGCCAGGCAAACTTCAATCAGCTCCTTCATTTCTGACCTCATGCCACCCCTGTTAGGGTGGTTTTGGGCCTTCTGGTCATACTTACCCCCTTGCTTTGGGTTCTGGTCAGCTTTCTGCTTTGGCTGGGAAGGGTTTTGTTGTTTCTGCTTCCCCTGATTCTCACCCCCTTGTTTCTGCCATCCACCCTGTTGGTTTGGTGCCTGGCGTCTCTGGGGTCCTGCTCGGGTAGCAGTCTTGGCACAAGGCATCTTGTTGCCCTCAACCGCCAAGTCTGCATCTTCTGTTGCTTGGATCCCCAGGACTCTGGCGTCGCTCTCAGGCTTCTTAGCCAGGTGCACGTGAATCTCCCATACCATCTGTGCATACCTCTGGATCTCCTGCATAGGGAGATGCCTGGTTCTGCAATACACCGCAACGTCGTATCGCAGTGTCTCATGGAGGTTGTGCAGGAACAGGGTCTTGAAGCCATGTTCCTCCTCTAGTCCTGGTGCATTGCGACCTTGAAAGTATGCGACTCTTAGGCGCCGGTAGTACTCCTTTGGAGACTCTTGCTTCCTTTGAGTGATGGCAAAGGCGCCAAGGGTGGCAGAGGCGGGGTCTTTGAACAAAGAATACTCATCCCTCAGAGCTTGACAGAGAGCTGAGTAGAGGTCTCTGGTCCCCGGTGGGAGTGACTCCATGAACACATGGACACTTCTGGTAGTGGTTTTCCACAGAAGTTTGAGTTTCTCATGGGATGAGGGATGAGGCAGGTCAAGGAGACAGTGCGCGACCTCTCGGAGATAGTCATCAACATTTGTGTCTCTGTTGCTCGGGTCAAACCGTTCTATGTCCCTAGAGAGGGACTCAAGTTGACGAGTTCACAGGCCGTGGCTCCGTGGTGCGAATGGGCCATCCGAGTCATCCAAGGAAATGTCTTTGGTGCTTCTGTGGCGCTGAGGGCGTGACGCACATGAGGGTTGAAGGTCCCCTGTGAACGCTTGTCCATAGCTACCTACACCGCGTGGACCTTGAGGAGAGATCTCATCACCCCAGAATGGAGTCACTGTGTCATCGAAGTGCAAGGTGGTGCGGCTAAAGATGGACTGAGGTATACTCTCTTCAACCGGGAACCTTGCGTTCACTAAGTGAGAGGCCTGGGGTGCGGAATAGCTGTTCACTGTGATGAGATCAGCTGCTGCACTTCTAGAAGTTGTTCTGCTCCCAGATGTGGCTGCTGGTTGGTCAGCTGTGTCATGCCCAACTTGCTAGGCAGCTTCAAGACGGTGTTGATCCCTGACTGCGAAGACGTTCAACTTCTCGTTTGTGAGAAGCTTCAAGTTGTGATCGCAGCCGGCTGGTCTCCATGTCATCAACAGGAGGCTCTGACTTGTACTCAGAAGCACCATCTGACGACTCTTGCCAGGCTGCCTGGATAAGTGAGTGCAAAGACTCTTTATTCTGTTGTGGTTGCGCACCCTCCTCTTGTGAGTCAGAGGCTGCATCTACCCTGGCCTGGACCTCCTGTCACAGGCGGGAATTATCACGTTGCAGCTGAGCAAGCTGTTCTTGAGCCTCTGCAGCCTGTAACTCGGCCTTACGCTGGTAGAGCAGCGAAATCTGGCCCAAAATGTCCGGAATAGTGCACTGAGGCTTTCCAGCTGGGTCGTTCACATAGCTTATAAGCTCCCTGAGTTTGTCTTCACAGGTTTTGATGTTATAGCTATTAAGGTTGATTCTGTCATCTATAGACAGACGGATAAGTCCGGCGACCGCATCCTGCAGGGCTGGGTCGCCTGACTCCTGAGGAGCTTAAGCTCCTGTCGCACGGGGGCTCTGGCTACTCATTTCTATGAAGTAGATTTGCACAGCGTGGGTTCAATGAGCTTGCTGTGATGTGAGGATAATGCTGAATTTGTTGTCAATGCACAGGTGAGAGCTGTACCTGTGACTTACACTCCTACAGGATGTAGGAGTTAAGCTAATCACTCTGTACTGCAACCGTTCTTTTTCAGATGTTAATGAGGTGGGTTTAGCACCTCTCAAGAGCAATAACTATGTTAAAGTGCTAGTTACCTCAAAGCCAGAAAAAAAAACCCAAATACTTAAAACAAGCACAACGGTAGTAAAACACTAACCACTAAAACACACTGCAGCAGTTCACAAAGCACGACTGGCTATGTTTGGCAGCTACACAGAAATGCAATCTTTGAGGAAAAAAATTTGAATTTCCACAGAAAATGGGAATTTTCTTCAAAACTTCAATATTGATAATTGTGGATTATTGTACACAATTATTGTATCAAAGCTGGTTTAAGATTGCAAGTTGGTTATTGATTATTAATTACTAATGGTAATTAGTTAAGAAATTAAATTATTAATGTGTATTAATAATTCTGGGGAACCCCCCTGGATACAGGGATCAATGACCAACCGTTTTTTAGACAAAAAAGGGAAAAATCCTCGTCTCACTTTTCTAATATAGGTGAATATGAACAATCAAATAATTAGAAGGCATGAACCCGAGCACTGACCATCACAACCAGCTACTGATACGAAAACCATGCACAAATCACCACAGAGGACTACTCTAGTAGTCACAAATGTTTATTAAACAATTATGACTCAACAATCATAAGCTGTTCACTTCATAAATGCTACACTAAATTGACTAACTAGAAGCAACAAATCAAAGCATGCAAGTGGGTCTCTGCGCGTGTGTGTGTGTGTGTGTGTGTGTGAAGGGAGAGAGAAAGAGACAAAGAAAATGGCGGGCGTGGCCTCCTGGGGGACATTTCACCTCACGTCACGTTTTTCCGCAGGTAGAAAAGTGTGTGTGTGTGTGTGCGTGCGTGCGTGCGAGTATGCGTGTAGGTTAGTTAAAAGAGAGGGGGGAGAGAGAGAAGAAAGATGAGCAGGCGCTCGTAATCAGCGCGAGGTAAAAGCAGCCGCGGAGGAACACAGTGGTCACTTTCCTATCCCTCAGGGGCCGGTGGACTAACTGGGTCAGCCTGCCATCCACTGGTCCTTGTTACAGATAGGAATGCGGCGTATTGTGAGCGCGCGGCTGGCACAACTAACGGCACAATCAAAAAATTAAATTCAAACTTTTGAGGTGCTCCCTAGCAGTAACTTGCGCATAGAAAGCTTTGGCTTCCTTCCAGCAACTAGTCACTCGGGGATTGCGAGGGGCGTCAGCACGCAGCGGCAATTAAAGTCTCAGTGACATCATAGGGGATTCCTCTGACTCCACCTGAACCTGGCTGCTGTCATCCAATAGGGAGCAAGAGTTTGAATTTCAAAAGTGATTTACACTTTTATAGCTACCGGACCGATGGAAGCTTGGCACGTTTCCTTTGTTCTGTTTTTTTCAAGGCCTCTCTATTGTTTAAAACATGTGGCTGTGGTCCCAACAGTGTGAAACAGCTTTAGCCTACTTGTTGTTTGAATTCCTTGAAGAAAGCTACATTACCCATGATTGTCCTGGTTCATGTTGTAGGCGAAAGTGGTGCATCTGACCACTGCTTTGGGCTATCTGCTGTGGATAGGCTTCATTCAAATCCAAACTGCCGCGGGTCGGCCACAACCAGCACTTTATGAAGGCCCAATCTTAATAAACATATGCATCAATGCCTCCTCGTGCTTGTTGTGTTGACAAATTTGACCAAATTGACAGACTAAAACTTAAGACATTTCCTTATATTTTTATTTTTCATTATTATTTACAGTTTTGTAAGTACACAATATCGTATCCTTTGATATTAATTTTTTCAAAACTCGGTATTTTATTTTCATTTTCCTTACCTTTTTTTTCTTTACAGGCAATTTTAATGTTGACTGGCGAGATGAAAGATGCAGAAAGAAGTTAAAGTACATTGCCTTGTTGAATTTAACTTTCACAAATAAAGTTGATCATATATCCATAGCATACAACCCAATTACAGGCGTATCAGATCACAGTCTTACTTTAGTTACAAGACACCTGTCAAAGATAGTATCAAAATATGTACACTGCTAAAAAAAAGTTAAGGGAACACTTAATGGTCACAGTTTAACACCAAGTCAGTTCGACTTGTGAATTAATTTCACCTGCTTTGGTGCAAATGAAAGTGACAAGAGGTGCAGTGGGGAGGCAAATTCATAATAACCCCCTAAAAGGCAATGGGTTTGCATGTGGTGGCCACAGACAATTGCTCTCTCCTTATCCTTCCTGACTGATTCTTCTCTAGTGTTGTGTTTAGCTAGTGTCCTTGTCACTACTGATAGCATGAGGTACCTGCAGCCCAATCAGGTTGCATCGGTAGTCAAGCTCCTCTAGGATGGCAGAAAGTTTGCAAGAAAGTTTGCTGTGTAACTATGGAATCAAATTTGTTTCATATGTATTGTAACTGTGTGGAAGCATTTTGTAACTGTGTGAAAAAGTTTTGTATTAATGCATTCAAATCTGTGAATGTGTAAAAAATATCCGAACAAATACATTTAACTTTTGAATCTGTACAGAGATCCGTAGCTGTGCATGACATTTTGTGAACAAATGAAAAAGATTTGCATAATTAAAAAAAATAATAATCCTGAAATGTCTTGTTTTGCCCACAGGTAAAACATATTCAGTTTACTGTCATAGTGGAGCAAAGAAACCTACCTTGTATCAGCTAGGGATGAAAAGGCATTAACCGGTTTCACTATTAACTGTTGTTTAAAGCATGACGGTTTTGTAACTGTAAGGCTTGTTTACGACATGTTGTCGCTCTCAAAATATAGAAGGACATTTTGGTTCATTATTTTCTATGAACAACTTAATAGCTTTCTGAAGGAAATTGAATCGAACGCAACTGGACTTGGCATTTGTCCGTGAAGACATTTCACCTCTCATCCAAGAGGCTTCATCAGATCATGCCTTCCTAGTCAGAAAGGAAACATCTGGGCAGGGGCGGAAATCCCGGGGGGGACATGACTCCCCCTTCAGTAAAGCTGTCCCCCCCTAGAATACTTTGAGACACAATTAATAATTTTTGAACAATGCAGTAGTATTTATTAAAAGCACAATGTAAGCGGTGCTCATTATAATCGCGCAATAATGTGCTATTTAGATCTTAAAACATTTAGTCCCCCCCTCCCATTCCTAGTAGTGGTATATCCCACACTCTTTCCAACGGGTGGGGCTACTTGGCAGCAGCAGCAGCGTGTGGCTGGACCCGGCTGCCCTGTTGCAAAGTGAGTTGCAGAGGACAAAACATCTTGCAGGCAGGGAGTTATGCTGCAAAAATTTAGGCAGACTTTTATTGTCAGTCTCTAGCAAACACAAAAAAAACAAAGCAAACTTAACAATACACTTCAATTCCCATTACTTAGCTTAGAACAAAAATCTGGTGCTGCTCTTCTTAAACCAGTCCAGTCTCTCTCCCAGTGCTCTCACATATATAGCATAGGAGCCCGCCTTGCCAGTTCAAACTGACCTATCAGGTCAGCACTGCAGGAAAGAGGGTAGACAAGGTTAACCACAAATACACCTTGTCTTCCTTAGCTTGCTCAAACAACAAAACCTCATTTCATTCTTCAATGTGTTATCATAAATACCATACATTCAAAATAAGCAAATCATTTAAATATCCCACAGTATTTGCCTTAATTACCTGCCATTTCATTACTCATCCTTTGACCAATCAAATCTGAGAATCCGCCTACTCCTACAGCACATAAAAGGTCTAGTGTTCAGGCGTGCTTCCTCTTTGAACACAAGATGGCCTCCACAAGGACTCACACTCTGACAGGTTAAAACTTTGATTACCACATGAGATTAATAGATTCTTAAGAAGCATTTGTTTCTAATGCTGAGTACAATTATACAAAGTTTGTATTTCTCAATTAACTTATTGAACTAAAAATTTAATAAAGAAAACAAAGAAATTGTGTGAGAGTATCTGTTCACCTTACGTAACAAAACAGAGGTTTAACAAATAGTGAGGGAGTTGAGGCTTCCTCACATGCCCACTTCGCGCATCGCAGGGTAACTGTGCATTCACACCAAAAGAGTCATGAGCGTCATAAGCGGCTGGCAGCCATTCATTTTCAATGTACACTTGCTACGAAAGGTGTCTGGAGCGTCGACAGCAGCAAGCAACGCAATGCCAGCGACCGGAGCGTCAAGTAGAAGTTGAGAGAAGCTGAACTTTATGCAAATGAGCAGTGCCGCTGCCGAAGCAGCAGCCAATTGCAGACTGGGATTTGGGTAAAGAGGTCTGGGCTCTCCCGGAGCTGTACTAGCCGGTGAAATTCACCGTGGAGTTGCTGCGTTTGCAGGACTCTGTGGACCCAGATGGCCCGATGGCTCCGGGCCCTCTGTTTCTTCAGCAAATACGCCAATGCAATACTAAGGAGGCTTCCGAAAGTGCGATTAATGAGCTCCAGCTTATTTACCACCAATTACATTTCTCAGTGGTCCTACGTGCTAACAGGAGAGTAAAATCAATTATTAAAGACTCAGAAAGGCTATATTGACTGTGTTTATTAGCGTTATTTTAATTGTGCAATGAAAGTCATGGATAATACAAAGTGAAGACATAAATGATATATTTGTTCATCCTTCTAAAGTGAACAGCTGTGTCAGCCTTGATGGACACATCTGCAGCAGCTGGCCCCGCACCTTTGGCCACTGCAAGCGCCTGCTGGAGCTGCTGCCAGGCAGCGCGATGCCAGCGATCTGAGCGACCGCTGGCGCTCATGACGCTTTTGGTGTGAATGCACAGTAAGATGTACACTCACACAAACACAGTTTAACTTACACAAGTTACAACACATCCCATTTACTGTTACAACAAGCCCCAGGCCCAGGCTGATAATATAAACTGTCTGCAACATTTCTCCTGCATTGCTCAAAAGCCTACTCAGTTACGAGTGCTGCTAAGCTAAAAGCCAATGATTAAGCTCAGAGTTTAGTGATAGTCAGAGAGGACAGGACAAGAGCAGTCAGTGGCGGAGCGGCTCATAGCTAATGGGTACCTGTCTGTAGGCTCTCCACCTGTCAGTGAGACAAACATGACAGACGTGCAGTCTAACCCACGAGGAGCGGTCATTACGCGCGACTGTTACGCACGGTTGTGAGGTGCGCAACGGCAGATCTCACAGCACACTGTTTATAAACCAGTTTACCAGTTTAATTGCAGGAAATGTTTAGTTGTTAAGCCATTACTAGTACTACTAAGTATAGACATTCACTCTTTGACACAATTGACCATCAAATTCTGCTACAGAGACTGGAACACTTAATTGGCCTAAAAGGTTCTGCACTAAGCTGGTTTAAATCTTATTTATCCGATCCTTTTCAGTTTGTTCATGTTCACGATAAATCATCCTTATATACTAAAGTTTGTTTTGGAGTTCTGCAAGGTTCTGTGCTTGGACTAATCCTATTTACTCTATATACGCTTCCTTTAGGTAACATCATTAGAAATCACTCTGTAAATTTCCATTGTTATTATACACAGTTGTATTTATCTATGAAGCCGGAAGAAAGTAATCAATTAACTAAACTTCATAGTTGCCTTAAAGACATAAAAACCTGGATAAGCACCAACTTCCTGATGTTAAATTCAGACAAAACTGAAGTTATGTTCTTGGCCCCAAACAGCTCAGAGACTCTTTATCTGATGACATAGTTGCTCTAGATGGCACTGCTCTGGCCTCTAGCACTACCGTAAGAAACCTCTGAGTAACATTTGATCAAGATCTGTCTTTCAATTCACATTTAAATCAAACCTCACAGACTGCATTTTTTCATCTGCGTAATATTGCGAAAATTAGGCCTATCCTGACCCGAAAAGATGCAGAAAAATTGGTCCACGCTTTTGTTACCTCAAGTCTGGATTACTGTAACTCTCTATTATCAGGTAGCTCTAGTAAGTCCTTAAAAAACTCTCCAGCTAATTCAGAATGCAGCAGCACGTGTACTAACAGGAACTAAGAAACGAGATATTTCTCCTGTTTTAGCTTCTCTGCACTGGCTCCCTGTAAAATCCAGAATTGAATTTAAAATCCTACTGTTGACTTATAAAGCTCTAAATAGTCAAGCTCCGTCATATCTTAGAGAGCTCATAGTGCCATATTATCCCACCAGAACTCTGTGCTCTGAGAATGCAGGGTTACTTGTGGTCCCTAAAGTCTCCAAAAGTAGATCAGGAGCCAGAGCCTTCAGCTATCAGGCTCCTCTCCTGTGGAATCATCTTCCTGTTGCGGTCTGGGAGGCAGACACCGTCTCCACATTTAAGACTAGACTTAAGACTTTCCTCTATGATAAAGCTTATAGTTAGGGCTGGCTCAGGTTTGTCTTGTTCCAGCCCCTAGTTAGGCTGACTTAGGACTAGTCTGCCGGAGGACCCCCTATAATACACCGGGCACCTCTCTCTCTCTCTCTCTCTCTCTCTCTCTCTCTCTTTCTCTCTCTCTCTCTCTCGTGTCCTATTACTGCATCTTGCTAACTCGGCCATTCTGGATGTCACTAACTCGGCTTCTACTCCGCAGCCTTTGTGCTCAACTGTCTCTCAGGTTAAGGTATTGCAGCGGTGCCTGGATAGTGTGACGTGTGTGGTTGTGCTGCTGCCGTGGTCCTGCCAGATGCCTCCTGCTGCTGCTGTTATCATTAGTCATACTTCTACTGTTATTATACACATATGATTATTGTCACACATGTATACTATCAGATATTAATATATTATTATTAATTATAATATTAAGGGGCTGATCGTTATTTAAATAGGACCGGGGTATAGTTGGGACGTGATTATGATTTTATTTTTTCCTTAAACCCCCCCCAAGCGTCCAAAAAAAAACGTTTTGGCCCCCCCTGAGGGATTGGAGAAACATGTATGACCCCCCCCCCAACCATAAACATTTTTGTATATAATCACACCAGCAGTAACGAGGGTAATAATAATGACGATTTCCATCAATAAATAGCACCGTATTTGACTTCGCCATTTAAACCTTACTCTGCCAGGTGGGGTCAGTATTGAGTTCACAGAGCTACTGTGGAACTAAATCTGGAAACGTCTTTCATTTGATTCTGACACTGTAAAATAAAGACAGATTGGGAACTATACTTTTCGTATTTAAAATAAAGAGCTGTGAGTATAAAAGCTTTCATTGTCAGCTCTCAGGCGTGAGTTTTTTTCTCTCCTACCTTCCCAGCTGTAGAACAGTGTTGTGCTTTAAACCAAATGGACCGGTAGCAGCCGCAAAAATCCATTTTGTGTCCTCTTGTAGTATTCCAAAGCGGTACTTTAAAGAGCTATTCAGCATTTAACATAAGGAGGAGGAGAACAGTTCATATACAGCGTCCAACTGAAACTGTTTGAGAATTAGCAGTACTGTTATATTTTCTGCCGGACCTGTACAGTATACTATGGAAGCGCATTGCATTCACTGGATGAAAAAAAATTAGACACCTTATCTCGTAATTATGAGATCAGGAAAGGTGTCACTGTGGCCACTGCTTCGCTCAGAACCACATACTGCACATCCACGAAGGGGGGGGCGGAACTACTGTAACCAGCTGCCACTCGGGTGGTGCCATCTTGACCATATCCCATATCTTTATTATAATGTATATATATTGTAAATTACGACGGAGTATTACACTCAGCAAGGACAACAGTGCGCACCGTATATATTTTGATCTATTTTATACTTCAGATTTATATTGTTTGGCATTAATTGGTGACAGAAAATAACGAATTTCATTCTGCAGGGAAACGCGTGTCCTTACTGTGCATAATGAATCTTGAATCTATGTTTTATGAAGACCCTGTGTGCGCTCAGAGCTGTGGCACAAGTTACGCACTGAAATCTGGCGGAAGAAAAATATTAATAAGACGATAAATAAGTAGGCTTGTCCGCTTTCATTGTGTTTATATCTTAACAGGAGCTGGCCACTACCGTGGTGCTGAAATCAATCGATCTCAGGCACACAGAGTAAGGACACGCGTTTCCCTGCAGAATGAAAATCGTTCTTTTCTGTCACCAATTAATGCCAAACAATATAAATCTGAAGTATAAAATAGATCAAAATATATACGGTGCGCACTGTTGTCCTTGCTCAGTGCTGCGGACGGATCTGTGAGCGTTTGGTGGCTAAGAAGTCTGTTAAGAGTGGGTCAGCTCGATCTTACAACTCCTTCTTAATGAAAGATCTTCTTAAGCTAAGAGCGATGTGGGAAACGCGGCCATTATCATGCCAACATACAGGGAAAATGTGTCCAGAGTTGATGACATTTACCGGGAGAGCTAGAGCCATTTGACTAAAGCTGACGTTATTACTGCTGTAATGATGTTATTAGGCTAAATAGTACATTTTTAACGGTGTCTGAGCTGATTTATTGACACAGCATGCTTGTAGGCTGCTGTAACGTTAGGTTTACAGAGGAAATAACGGGATGTGACTTAATCGTTAAAATATCGTTAGTGAAACAGAAACAAGCGTTAGTTAGGGGACAAGAGTCAAGAGTCGGAAAGACTCACATAGGCTCTGTTAAAAGTTACTAAGAACCGGTGTATTTACTGTAGGCTATGTGTCCGGGGTCCTTCGCCGGTGGAACAAGTAACTTGACCACTAACTTGTCCCCAAACGAACGCATGTTTATGTGTTTCACTAACGATATTTTCACACGATTAAGTCACATCCCGTTATTTCCTCTGTAAACCTAACGTTACAGCAGCCTACAAGCATGCTGTGTCAATAAATCAGCTCAGACACTGTTAGAAATGTAATATTTAGCCTAATAACATCATGCTACAAGAATTGTGAGCGCGCTTGGCGCGCATCTACATTGAAACTAATGGATTTGTGCGCGTAAAAGACGCTACATGTGAACGGCCCCATATGCAGTTACCTTACGTTACAGTTCCCTCAAACACTATCACGAAGCACAATACAAACCATATAAACAAGCTATCTATTAAGGGTACACTACTGATAAAATCTGAAGGTGCTTAGGTGACATTTACCCACTTGAAAGAATAAATGAAAACATTTTGCTGGTCTTCAGTAGCTTTACTCTAAGTGTAACTGCCAACTCTATACCTGTACCCAACTCTGCCTATATGTCACATACATTTGCAGTTCTACATCATGACACTGAGATCACTAGGATAATAGGGGACCTAACACTGACCGCTGTGGAAATATCATAGTATAAATGTCCTTTTCAGAAGGCCTACTGCTAATTCTCAAACAATTTCAGTTGGACGCTGTATCTCTACTGCTCACATGTGCCACCTGCTGGTTGTTGTTGCGCACTGCAGCTACTCCTGGATCAATTGTTTCACCCCATTCACTGTGGCTGCGGCAGTGAAATGAGTAACATCTGTATGTGAAATGGTTAACAAAGGACGACACAGGCTATTTCCACATATGTAATTAATTAGGCTATTATTTGTGTAATTACGAGATCTTTTCTCGTAATTATGAGATAAGGTGTCTAATTTTCTTTTTATCCAGTTAATGCAATGCGCTTCCGGGTCACGCAAGTTGGATCAAATGAAAAAACAAAATCAAATTTTAATCGTGGCCCATTTTTCGATTTGCTATTTTTGATGTGAGCATAAAATCAAAAATAAGAAAAACAAACCGTTTTTTGTATTTTTGAATATGATTATTTAACGAATAATGGAAAAACAAACCGTTTTTTCGTTTTTAAATTGAAAATGGAATGAACGAATGATACACGGATTTTTTTAATTCCATTCTCTCATATTCTATTTTTAATTTCAAAACAAAATCAAAACAGCGAAAAATAGGCCGTTATTTGTTTTCCAATTTATGATTTGAAAACGGATATGGAATGAACGAATGATACACTGATACGCATACTCGTAGTCCAGCCATCCACAAGGTTTGCTCTCACCAGTGGCTGGGAGCAGCAGCTCACTCAGCAGCCGACTCAGAGCTAGAAGTTTGTCGCGCAAGTTCTTATTCTTTGTCGACTCTGTAATAAAATTAAATTTGTCCAGTGTCTCATCCGCTTTTAAGGTCTGCAAAGACACTCTCAAATTAGCATGAAGGAAACTTTCCTTTCGATACACTGATTTCCTCACAGCAGCCATTATGCTTAAATTGTTTCTGTTCCGCCGTCGTCTTCTTCTGCTACTCTATTGGGTTTTCCAGTCAGTGACGTGTGCGCAAGTGGGAAATACCATTGTGGACCATGCAGGGTGACTTTATATAACGGAGTATAAACCAAAACCTCTGAGTAAAATACGAATGGAAAACAAACAAAAATCATACAAAACTTAACAAATTAAAGTTGCATGACCCCCCTGAAGCCAAAATAAAAACCATATGCCCCCCCCCCCCCCCCCCCCCCCCCCAGTGCTCAAAAAAAAGTTCGGGAACACCCCCCCCCCCCCCCCCCACCTGTTTTGGACCAGCCCCATTTGCATATAAATATCAATCAGCCCCTAATGTTGTTGTAAGCTACTGTCATTACCATCTCTTCTGCATCTCTCTCTGTCTCTCTCTCTCTTTCTGTCTCATTGTGTCATATGGATTACTGTTAATTTGTTGTGTTGGTCTGTCCTGTACGACATCTATTGCACGTCTGTCCATCCTGGAAGAGGGATCCCTCCTCAATTGATCTTCCTGAGGTTTCTACCGTTTTCTTTTCCCGTTAAAGGTTTTTTTGGAGGGAGTTTTTCCTTATCCACTGTGAAGGTCCAAAGGACAGAGGGATGTCATATGCTGTAAAGCCCTGTGATTTTCAAATTGTGATTTGTGATATTGGGCTTTATAAATAAAATTGATTGAAATTGATTGATTGATTGATTCACTCTGCCTGTTGGAGAGATAGAGAGAAGATTAAAGTGTCAAATTGCGGTAAAAGATGCTGTATAAAAGACAGGCTACAACTTTTTTTCCCTTGCCACCCCTGGAATTATTCTCTAAAATGTTACTGTTTATTGTTCCCCCCAACTATGAAATGGGATCAGTAAGGACCTGAAGACAAGGGGAAAAAAATAGGGTTTGGTTCGTTCATACGTCTTTGTTAAAGGCTCTGTTATGGGGAAAGACAATAAATCATAAAAAAAAACATTCCAGGAAAAGTGTATTGCATCACCTTAATGTATTTCTCTTTCTGACACATCAGATTATACTAAATGAATGCAAATTTAAGCAGGAATTGGGATTTTTGTCACTGAACTGCTGACATACAGGTTTGTGAGTCTGACAAGTTGTCCAGAAGAAATGTGTACAATGTATTGAATTAAGTATTATATAACTTCAAAAATGTCTCTGTTTCTGGCTAATGTTACATGACGCACACAGGTAAATGTGGTGACATTATGATTGATAATCTCTGCAAAATATTAAATAAATTGCTGACATTTTTTAGAAAAAACACTTATTCGTTTCCACAACGTACTTATTTACAGTGTAAATACAGTGTACATGAAGTATCACTTTGTTATAAAATCAGCACTGAACATCCACAGGTTCTAATGGCAATTTTCAGTATAAAAATAGGGAAACAGCTTCTAGGCAAGGCAAGGCCAGGCAAGTTTATTTGTAGAGCACAATTCGTACACAAAGTAATCCAAAATGCTTTACAGAACAAGAAAATGCATTAAAATCACAATGCAAAATAAAAACATAAATAATCATTATAAAATGAACTTTAAAAGAGAAGAGTGCCGATAAGATCCTTTCAGTCATATGCACAGTGAAAAAGAGCTGTTTTGAGCCTAGATTTGAGCATTGTCAGAGTAGAGGCCTGTCTCACATCTTCAGAAAGACTGTTCCAGATTTTAGCTGGATAAAACTGGAACCCTGATTCCCCATGTTTAGTCCTGACTCTGGGCACCAGCAGGAGGCCAGTCCCTGAGGTCCTCAGAGTCCGAGATGGTTCATATGGCACTAACATGTCAGAGATGTACTTTGGTGCTAGGCCGTGGAGAGACTTGGACACAAGCAGAGCTGCTTTAAAGTCTATTCTCTGAGCCACAGGAAGCCAGTGTAGAGACCTGAGCACAGGACTAATGTGCTCGTACTTCCTGGTTCTGGTCAGGACCCGAGCAGCAGCATTCTGGATGTACTGCAGCTGTCTTACGACCCGTTTGGAGAGGCCAGTGAGCAGGCCGTTACAGTAGTCTAACCTACTAGAGACAAATGCATGGATAAGTCGCTCCAAGTCAGGTTTAGACACTATACCTTTGACTTTTAGATGGTAAAAGGCTGCTGATGTTATTGATTTGATGTGGCTGTTAAAGATCAAGTCTGAGTCCATTATTACCCCGAGATTTCTAACCTGATTTGTAGGTTTTAGAGAGAGAGACTGGAGGTGACTGCTGACACTTTCTCTTTGTTTCTGTGGACCAAATACAATGACTTCAGTCTTGTCTGAATTTAGCTGGAGAAAGTTGTTTTGCATCCACACACTGACCTGTTGGATGCAGTGACAGAGTGAATCCACTGGTCCATATTCACCTGCTGTCAGTGAGACATAGATCTGAGTGTCGTCTGCATAATTGTGGTAGGAAACATTATTACTTTGTATTAACTGGCCTAAAGGCAGCATGTAGAGATTGAACAGAAGGGGTCCCAGGATTGACCCTTGGGGCACCCCACAGGTCAAGGCCATATGGTCTGAGGCACAGTTACCAATTTCAACAAAGTACCTCCTGTCTTCTAGATAGGACTTCAACCAATTTAGGGCAGTGCCAGAGATGCCCACCCAGTCCTCAAATCTCTGTAACAGGATCTCATGATCGACAGTGTCAAAAGCAGCACTCAGATCTAGCAGGACTAAAACTGAGACTTTGCCTGCGTCAGTGTTCAGGCGGATAAGAAATTTAAAAGGAAAAAAAGGGTAAACTTAAATTACTAAACTTTTGAATTTCATTCCCTCAAACAACTGACCTTCGAAGGGCTGCTGCCATGCCTCAGAGCAGGCTGTTGGTACGGAAGCCTGTAACACCGATCGTACATACAGTATAACTACAGTGTCATGTATGGCAAGTTAGAGCTCTGCACAGCCATGGTATACTAATATAATAGGTATATAGATGTGAAATTTAAGCTTTCTGGTAATATAATTAATAATACAATGTATGTGGCTTGCCACATGACAGAAGCACTCACTTAATGGTATACTCCCCCTTGTGGCATAAAGCAGAAAACAACTCTTCGTTCAGCAACATAACGCTGCCATCACCTATCTACTGTTCCCTCTTCCTGAAACCATAATGGGGAAATGTTCTCTTCATAGCCAGAACTATAACGATAATATTATTACTTTCATGAATGTTGTTGTAAGCTACTACAGATTACTGTCATTTTATTATGCTGATCTGTTCTGTACGACATCAATTGCACGTCTGTCCGTCCTGGAAGAGGGATCCCTCCTCAGTTGCTCTTCCTGAGGTTTCCACCGCTTTTTTTCCCCCCACCGGTAAAGGTTTTTTTTGGGGGGAGTTTTTCCTTATCCGCTGTGAGGGTCCAAAGGACAGAGGGATGTCGTATGCTGTAAAGATCTGTGAGGCAAATTGTGATTTGTGATATTGGGCTTTATAAATAAAATTGAATTGAATTGAATTGAATTGAATAGGTAGCTAAATAACTGCATACAGTACTACGCTACTATTAAATTCATGTGTAACGTCACTATGACTGCCTAAAGGCAACTGGAGCAGTGAATGATAAAACGCAAACTACGAACATCAACTCTGCATCTGGCGATAAACGTATTGTCCTTACAACAATATTATGATTCTGAGGTTGTCAGCACCTCAACTATGACAGACACTAGCCTTAGAGTAGCGGACAAAAGGTTACGGCAGTGGTTGATGTAAGGTTAATCTCATTTGGGTTTTTCCATAAACTTGTCTTTCATATTAACCCAATGCAGATATCTAAAAATGTTTCTTGGCAAACAACACATCACAGGAGTCTTTTGTTGGTCAATTTCATAATGGACTCATGTTTTTTTCTGATCCTAATTGCTTGAAGATAAGCAATGTATCTCCTCTTAATGTTATTTTACTAAATTAGTCTGCTAACAAGGTGAAGAACACACAGCTGGACTATCTACTTGAACATTGCACTAATCATTCATTAGCACTTGAACTGTTAGAATAAACAGAAGAACAGTTTGCACATCATGCACAATAAGTCTATTTATATAACTACTGTACATATGTATGTTATATTTAGGGACCTCGGCAACTGGCGAGGGCCCTCTTGTTCTTGTAGCGTTTATTATTAGGGACCTCGGCAACTGGCGAGGACCCTATTGTTCCTGTAATGTTTATTATTATTATTATTATCAGGGACCTCGGCCAACCGGGCGAGGGCCCTCTTGTTCCTGTAGTGTTTATGATTATTATTATTATTAGGGACCTCGGCCAACCGGGCGAGGGCCCTCTTGTTCCTGTAGTGTTTATTAGGGACCTCGGCCAACCGGGCGAGGGCCCTCTTGTTCTTGTAGTGTTTATTATTAGGGACCTCGGCAACTGGCGAGGGCCCTATTGTTCCTGTAGTGTTTATTATTAGGGACCTCGGCCAAACGGGCGAGGGCCCTATTGTTCTTGTAATGTTTATTATTATTATTAGGGACCTCGGCCAAACGGGCGAGAGCCCTATTGTTCTTGTAATGTTTATTATTATTATTATTATTAGGGACCTCGGCAACTGGCGAGGGCCCTCTTGTTCCTGTAGTGTTTATTATTATTATTATTATTAGGGACCTCGGCGAGCCGGCGAGGGCCCTATTGTGCCCTAACATGCTCCAAAACTCACCAAAATTGGCACGCATGTCAGGACTGGCGAAAAATTTTATGCAATGAAAAAATTAATTTAAAAAGTGCCAAAATGGGCTCTCTAGCGCCACCTAGGCGTTTGTCACACTAAAATGGCCGCTGTAGCCAGTAGGAACGTCGTAGGAAGATCAAACCAAATTTAAATTTAACAGGAAGTGAGGTATTTCCCTTCGAAGTAAGAGTTTTCCTCAAAAACAAGAAATTCCTTAAAAAATCAACTAGTCCTAAACCGTTTATCGTATCGGCTTCAAACTCGCACACATTAACCATCAACCTGTCCTTATCAATTATTGTGCGTCACTCAGCAACCATTTGAATGGTTTGGATTTCCTGGCCTCAGACAGGTGATGTGCTCCAGAACCTCCTGACGATTTATTGTGCCACCTAGGCACACAAAAATGCCCGGTGTGACGGGTAGGAACCACTTAGAAAGACCAAACCAAAACTGTCTCGTTCGTCTCATAAAGGCCTACAAATGTCGCGCAGCAACCCCTGACCTAACTCCAACAGGAAGCGCAGTGTTGTTGTTTGATTGTAAGGTGACGTTTTTGACAAATTCTGTCGCTCAAAAATTATTTGCTCCTACACCGTTTATCAGAACTGTTTCAAACTTGCAAAAATTACAGATCTACCCCTGGTGAACATTACTTGCAAAGGATTTTGTCATAACTTGAACGGTTTGGATTTCAGGAGCGTTAGAAGGTGCAGAGCACAACTCCTCATGATTATCTCTGTAAGACAAGATAAGTGACAACATGTCGTAAACTTGTGACTAAGGCACCTTTTGTTAATCCGGAGACATACAAGGTAGATATCACTGCGTTTAGAACAAAAGTATGTATCTGGTGATGCTTTCAGATTGAAACTGTGACTCACGGTTTGGTATGTAAAAGGACTAGTTCAGGAGATTTTCAACCCATTCTGCTCTCTGCCTGTCAGCCACATGCAGTTCTTAATTAGCATAACAAACTGTCAGAGTGAAGTGTGTGTGTGTGTGTATGTGTGTGGTCACACACACATGAAAGTATAGCATTTACCAAATTGTCCAGCACATGGTGCTGATTCCAAAAACTTTGAAAGAAATGCCTGATACCAAAAACCTGTAAATACAAGATGTCCTGATGAAACTGTTTTACCTCATGAAGAATTGGAATACATGTAGTCCTGCTCAATTTCTCCACTGACATTAACTAGTACATATTTCAAATGAATATGGATGTGTTGTTTGATCATCACACTTTGTTATGTTTCCTTATGAAATCAACATTATGAGTGAAAATACAGTTCCATTACTGACAATGCTATATCTCAATACACAGGTTTCACAGCTAATTCATATTAAGCCTTGATCATAAATGTTTACAACTTTGTTGTGTATACTTGAATATCTCAAAATTAATTAATCAATTTCCTAAAATGTAAATCCACTGTAAACTATTGCTGCTGTGGTGTCAAATGCCACCTGCTGATTTTGTTATCATTAGTCATTAGTCAACTCATCTTGAAGTGCCTGGGCTGTCACCTAAGTACATGGTCATTAATTAGCATAACAATGGCTTCACTCTGACAGGTGTGTGTGTGTGTGTGTGTGTGTGTGTGTGTGTGTGTGTGTGTGTGTCTGTCTGTTTTGACTAAACCAATATTATATATTTTGTTTAGCTGAGTAGTCTACTTTGATTATCAGAAATGTTACCAACAATTTTTCAAACCAGATAAATATGAAATATTAATAACAGTAACGGACCGTGTCAGTAGGTCGCAATGGCGGCGTAACTCCAGTTACCATAGACATTAAATGAGGAGAAGAAGAAGAAGCAGACCGGCTGAGACGTCAGAGAATAAACCTTACTGTTGCTAGGCTAAGCTAACTCGTCATGGATCATGGTTATGCATTGACGGTTGCGGCACCTTCTGACACCGAAGCTGTCCCGGTAAACAAGCCGGTAAAACGGAAACGTACGGGTCAACCAAGCGATCCCAGAAGAATCTGGGATAAGAAGAGGAGAGCTAAATCCAGGATAAATATTGGTGTGGCCTTTCCGAGATGGAGAGAGCTTCGTGAACATCTAGGACTACAATTCGATGCCGACCTCGCGTGTGTACTATACAGGTAAGCAAACATCTGGCTGATGTGATCAAAATATTAATAATTTCCACCAGTGTATTGCAAGCACTGCTGCCTGCCGGGGCACCAGCGCTGCGGAGCGCTGTGGAGCGGAGGCTGGCTACAACATCTAACGTTAACGATAGATTTCTATAATGCTGAGCTGATGCCGGTAAATGAACTGCATTTATAAAAGAGGCAGAGGAATAGCTAAACATAAGGGGCTGACCGTTATTTAAATAGGACCGGGGTATAGTTGGGAAGTGATTATGATTTTATTTTTTCCTTAACCCCCAACCCCCAAGCGTCCAAAAAAAAAAATTTGGCCCCCCCTGAAGGATTGGAGAAACATGACCCCCCCCCCCCAACCATAAACAACATTTTTGTATATAATCACACCAGCAGTAAAGAGGGCAATAATAATGACGATTTCCAATAAATAGCACCGTATTTGACTTCGCCATTTAAACCTTACCCTGCCAAGTGGGGGCAGTATTGAGTTCACAAAGCTACTGTGGAACTAAATCTGGAAACGTCTTTCATTTGATTCTGACACTGTGAAATAAAGACAGATTGGGAGCTATGTTTTTCGTATTTAAAATAAATAGCTGTGAGTATAAAAGCTTTCATTATCAGCTTTCAGGCGTGAGTTTTTTTCTCTCCTACCTTCCCAGCTGTAGAACAGTGTTGTGTTTTAAACTAAATGGACCGGTAGCAGCCGCAAAAATCCATTTTGTGTCCTCTTGTAGTATTCCAAAGCGGTACTTTAAAGAGCCATTCAGCATTTAACATAAGGAGGAGGAGAACAGTTCATATACAGCGTCCAACTGAAACTGTTTGAGAATTAGCAGTACTGTTATATTTTCTATATACTGTATATTTTACGGAAGCGCATTGCATTCACTGGATAAAAAAAATTTAGACACCTTATCTCGTAATTACGAGATCAGGATCTCGTAATTATGAGATCAGGAAAGGTGTCACTGTGGCCACTGCTTCGCTCAGAACCACATACTGCACATCCACGAAGGGGGTTCAGAACTACTGTAACCAGCTGCCACTCGAGTGGTGCCATCTTGACCATATCCCATATCTTTATTATAATGTATATATATTGTAAATTACGACGGAGTATTACACTCAGCAAGGACAACAGTGCGCACCGTATATATTTTGATCTATTTTATACTTCAGATTTATATTGTTTGGCATTAATTGGTGACAGAAAATAACGAATTTCATTCTGCAGGGAAACGTGTGTCCTTACTGTGCATAATGAATCTTGAATCTATGTTTTATGAAGACCCTGTGTGCGCTCAGAGCTGTGGCACAAGTTACGCACTGAAATCTGGCGGAAGAAAAATATTAATAAGACGATAAATAAGTAGGCTTGTCCGCTTTCATTGTGTTTATATCTTAACAGGAGCTGGCCACTGCCGTGGTGCTGAAATCAATCGATCTCAGGCACATAGAGTAAGGACACGCGTTTCCCTGCAGAATGAAAATCGTTCTTTTCTGTCACCAATTAATGGCAAACAATATAAATCTGAAGTATAAAATAGGTCAAAATATATATGGTGCGCACTGATGTCCTTGCTCAGTGTAATATTAATGTGCCTGCTGCGGCCGGATCTGTGAGCGTTTGGTGGCTAAGAAGGCTGTTAAGAGTGGGTCAGCTCGATCTTACAACTCCTTCTTAATGAAAGATCTTCTTAAGCTAAGAGCGATGTGGGAAAGGCGGCCGTTATCATGTCAACACACAGGGAAAATGTGTCCAGAGTTGATGACATTTACCGGGAGAGCTAGAGCCATTTGACTAAAGCTGACGTTATTACTGCTGTAGCATGATGTTATTAGGCTAAATATTACATTTCTAACAGTGTCTGAGCTGATTTATTGGCACAGCATGCTTGTAGGCTGCTGTAACGTTAGGTTTACAGAGGAAATAACGGGATGTGACTTAGGGCAGTCCACACCAAGAAAGATAACTGTAACTATAACTATAAATATACAGTTTTAAAAATCGTTCTAAACTCAAGTGTTTGGCAGCGTCCACACTACAACTATAACGACAACGATAGTGGTGGACGATATCGTTTGGATCACTTTCAGAGCGATTTGATGAACGATAGAAACACTGACAGCCAATCAAAATCCATCCGAAATGGCAGGTCGAGACGTTCATCACGTCACGTATACCCACTAAGAAAGCTCCATGATTTCCATACACCCACTTAAACATGTGCAAAGATCCATAACAATATAGTTTTGTGACAGAACCTTAACTTCAGTGATTTTGTTTTGCAAATACCTGGAAAATAACTGCAATAAAATAACGAGGCTGAAGTTGGCATCCGATTCACAGCTTCTGATTGGAATTTTCCGGTCCACCTTAAAAGTGTCATAACGCCTGTAGATGGCGGTATTCAGTCGTTTTCCTAATTCATGAACTGAGAGCATGAAACATTGTGGGAGGATGAAAAGAGAATCAACCCTTCATTGCAACGGTATTTAATTCATCTAAAAATCAGGATTTTATTTATTTTAGTTGTAGATCTACTCTCTAATTTGTGTAACTCACAGTAAAATGTAAATGATGTATTTCTATGTCTTTTTCTGATCTACATCACATTAGACCTGTTCCTGATATAAAACCACAAGACTTAGACTCCTCAAATCTGGACTAGATTATTAAACAGGGTCTATACATTCATAAAAACACTGTCTCTGATTTGTGAAACCTTTATTTTATTTGTGAAAATGCAAAAAAGGCGCATTTCACTGCTTTTTTCTCATCTAGACCACATTAGACCAGGTCCAGGTCTACAACCGCTACACTTAGACTCCTCAAATCTGGACTGAATTATTCTACAGGGTCTATACATTCATAAAAACAGTGTCTCTGATTTGTGAAACCTTTATTTTATTTGTGAAAATGCAAAAAAAATGCCCGTTCAGTATTTCTTAACATCTTTCTTTTCATTTTTATTATTTTCTTTTTTATTATTGGTGAGATTTGAGGAGTCTAAGTGTAGCGGTTGTAGACCTGGACCTGGTCTAATGTGGTCTAGATGAAAAAGAAGCAGTGAAATGCACCTTTGTTGTATTTTCACAAATAGAATAAAGGTTTCACAAATCAGAGACAGTGTTTTTATGAATGTATAGACCCTGTAGAATAATTCAGTCCAGATTTGAGGAGTCTAAGTGTAGTGGTTGTAGACCTGGACCTGGTCTAATGTGGTCTAGATGAAAAAGAAAATGTGAAATGCGCCTTTTTTGCATTTTCACAAATAAAATAAAGGTTTCACAAATCAGAGACAGTGTTTTTATGAATGTATAGACCCTGTAGAATAATTCAGTCCAGATTTGAGGACTCTAAGTGTAGTGGTTGTAGACCTGGACCTGGTCTATTATGGTCTAGATGAGAAAAAAGCCGTGAAATGCGCCTTTTTTGCATTTTCACAAATAGAATAAAGGTTTCACAAATCAGAGACAGTGTTTTTATGAATGTATAGACCCTGTAGAATAATTCAGTCCAGATTTGAGGAGTCTAAGTGTAGCGGTTGTAGACCTGGACCTGGTCTAATGTGGTCTAGATGAAAAAGAAGCAGTGAAATGCACCTTTTTTGCATTTTCACAAATAAAATAAAGGTTTCACAAATCAGAGACAGTGTTTTTATGAATGTATTGACTCTGTTTAATAATCTAGTCCAGATTTGAGGAGTCTAAGTCTTGTGGTTTTATATCAGGAACAGGTCTAATATGATGTAGATCAGAAAAAGACATAGAAATACATCATTTACATTTTACTGTGGGTTACACATATTAGAGAGTAGATCTACAACTAAAATAAATAAAATCCTGGTTTTTAGATGAATTAAATACCGTTGCAATGAAGGGTTGATTCTCTTTTCATCCTCCCACAATGTTTCATGCTCTCAGTTCATGAATTAGGAAAACGACTGAATACCGCCATCTACAGGCGTTATGACACTTTTAAGGTGGATCGGAAAATTCCAATCAGAAGCTGTGAATCGGATGCCAACTTCAGCCTCGTAATAAAATACATTTTGCAGGGGAATGCATCTCCTCTCATCCCCTCCATTCATAAAATTCAGGAGCCAGGATGAAGTTACTGAGGGGGGCAAATCTTTATTATGCAACATAGGTTCACACAGTGAGTTATAAAGAGCGTGCAGCCGTGCGTAATTGTCGCGCGTAATGAGAGCTCGTCGCCGGTGAAACACAATAAACTGCACGTCTTCATTCATGTTTGTCTCATGACAGATGGAGCTGATAGACAGACAGACAGACAGACAGACAGGTGGAGCAAGCGGCAAATTGGTTTTCTTTTTCTGTCTCGCAACATACAGCAATAACAGGTCATCAATATCACCTGCCGACCGCACCGAGCAGTGTGTGTTTGGCGTAACCTAGCAACACGACGATATCGTTCAGTGGTGTGGAGGCTGCCATTGTTATTTTTTTTTTTTCCTACTTATCTGCATTGGTCTTCATAGCTTAGCGCCACAAAAGGGTGCAAGCTTCTTGTGAAGATTGATGCACTGTTAATCTTGCAGTCAAGTATTTTATACCCACAATGCGTGGTTGTGACCGTCACCCACCCTCCCTGGAGACTAGCCTATCAGCCTTTATTGGAAAAGCTTCCTAATATGAGCCAGAGAGGGCCGTGATACACCAAGGTGTGTCAAGGGGAAAGTAAGGAAAAAGCAAGGGGGAGGGGGCAGGTGCAAGTCCTGAGTTACATAGTGACAGTGCATGCGGAGGAGAAGGAGGGAAAACAAACAAACAAACAGACAAAAAAAAGGGATAAACAGGCAGTGTAGCTGATGTATTGTGGCCTTGAGGTGGTTGTGCTCCATGCAGATTATCAGAAATAAACATATACATGTCTACTATACTGTACTGAGAAACAGAAACAAAAGAGAAGTCTATACTGAACACCAAAAATGTGAGAGTCTTGGTGGAGGGGGAAAGCCCGCCTGTAGAGAAGAGAGAGCGCAGTGTGGAAAGTTTGAGAAGCAAGTGGGCCCCTTTGAAGTGATCCCATCAGTTCTTTGTGATGCGTCACGGGGCTGAAGTAACGGACATGCATGCGTGTATTTGAACCCTCCCAATGTGTTTATGAAAACCAACACCAGGGTCCAGGGCCGGCCCTGCGGGGGAAGGGGGGCGGCCCGTCACCCCAAGACCACAGGAGCGCCCAGACCCCACGACCAGGGAGCCACAGAGGCGGCAGGACGCCCCGCAGGCCCCAGGACCAGGGGCGGCAATGGCCGGCCCCCCCAGAGAGCCAGAGACACACCCCAGACAGGCGGGACAGGAGGGCCCACCCACCCGCCGCCCGACGCGGACCGCCCCACTCCCCACACCCAACCACCACCCACCCCCGACCACCCGTCCCCAGGCACCACCCGGCCCACCCGCCCTAGGGCCACGGGACCCCCCAGACACCGGGAACCCAGCAACACCACCATGATGTAAATGGGCTCCCTGGCCCCAGCCCCCAACCCAGGAGGGCCGAGCCCCACAAGCCACGCCAAGCGTATCAAAAGTGTGTGTTAACCCACCACCCCCCCCTTACTATGATTCTCCGATCCCTGACGGAGAATCATTAACCCTACACCGTGAATGTGCATGTGAGTGCCCATAAGTGTGATGTGCTGCATTAAAATTGAGGGACATAGGAGACAGGTGTGGCCAAGGCTGATGGCTACAGCACACTGCTGTCCTGCAGCCCGTGCAGCCATAACGCACCTGGAACCTGTTCCCATTTGTCCCCCAAAATGTAGGTGTATGTGGTGCTTTAAAATTAGAGGACAGAAAAGGATGGGCCGGGGGGCAGCATGGAGGGCTACCGGACACCACTGTCCCATAGCCTGCCCCATCATGAAGCCCCCCAATCCATCTGTGGTCTGCGCCTCGAAGAGTGAGTGTATGTGGTGCGTTAAAAACTGTGGAGTGTGTGGAGAGTGAACAAAATGTGGTTTAGGAGGCCAGGCCAGTGTGGGCCCGGCCCGAAGGCTGGAGGGATGGATGACAGGGGCCAGAAGGCGGCGCCAACCAGACCCCGGTGCCGCGAGGCCCCCAGCGCTCATGGATAGCGGGCCAGGCGGGCCCCAAGGAAACCCAACAGGCCCCCACCCAGCCCCGCCCCCCAAGCAACTGCAGCGCCAGGCCCCCGCAATGGTCCCGACCTGGGTCACACCGCCCGCAGCAAATCGACCCCCAGCAGAAGGACGAGACGCGCCACCAGGGAGCACAGAAGACGAGCCCCACCCAGCCCCCCCGAACCCCGAAGCGCAGGAGCACAGGCCAACCCGCAACCCTGCCAGCATCCCCCCAGACCACCACAGACCCAGAGCCGGGCCCCCAGCCCATCCGACCCGCCCCCCCACCACCGGCCGCACACCAACGGGCAGGCCCACACTGCACAGCACCAGAGCACCCCCCGCAGGCAGCACCCAGCCCCCGCGCCAGGCCCCCCAGCCCGGGGGAGGAACCCGAGCCCGCCCAAGGCCGGGAGAGAGGGGCAGGGAGGGACGGGGAGAGGGGGGAGGGAGAAGGGAGGGGGAAAGGCGGGAGCGGAGCGAAGGGGGGGGGGGGGAGGAGCCCACCCACCCCGCACCACCCAGGGCGGAAACAGCCCCCCAAGGGGGACCGGCCACGCCGCCCCCGGCCCAGGGAGCACGGGGAGACCCCGCCGCCTCCGGGCACACAGGACGAGCAGTCCAGACGCACCGCCCCCAGGGGAAACCGCCCGACCCCGCGACCCCACACAGAGCCAGGGAGCAGGCCCGGATTCAAAGGGGAAAAGGTGCGCCTAACACATGCTTAAGAAATTGAAATCTGATGAACCGCTGTGGTATATTGTGGTGTGAGAGATAGAGGGAATAGGGGTTACATCATTAACAGAAACAGAAACAGGTTACATATGACACAACAGTCTTTACAGACTTGTAATATTTATATGTACAGGTGGCATATGCTCACAGGCTGAGTGGCACTATACAGACATGTTTAGTGAGAGAATAAATGGTGACCATTTTTCTGTAAAGTATGTTAATTGATTTCTGTGGCCGGCAGAAATTTTCTCCAGCGAAATATGTTCTGCAAGGAGATTCAGCCAATGGTTGATGTTGAGGGTCTGTTTATCTTTCCAATTGACTAGGATTGTTTTCTTGGCGATGGCGAGAGCTACAAGAAGAGAGTTGCAGTGGCTGTTTGGGAGGTCAATTGTCATCAGGTCACCAATTAAGCACAGGTTGGGAGATAATGGGATCCTGCAGTCGAAAGTGGAGGAGAGTTTTTGAGTGACTGTTGACCAGAAGTGCTGGACGGGTGAACATAACCAGAGTGCATGAAAGTAGGTGTCTGCAGTGTTCTGAGTACACTGAGTGCATGTGTCAGATTGACTAAAGCCCATTCTATTCATCTTTTGTTGGGTGATGTGTGTTCTGTGGAGTACTTTAAATTGGAAAAGCTGTATATTAGTGTGTCTTGTCATCTTAAATGTATTTTTGCATATCTGAGTCCAGAAGTCAGGGTCGGGTGAAGCACCCAGCTCCTTTTCCCATTTTAAAATTGGTAAATGTATAGAGCTGGTCTTTGACAGTAATTTATAAATCTTGGAAAGGTTCTTCTTATTACTCGGAGAAAGCTTTGTAATATGTTTGGCAAATTCTGGTGGCTGCAAAGTGTCCTGAGGCGCTGGAATTCTCTTCTTGATTGTTTTTATCAGTTGTAAATATTGTAGAAAATTTCCATTACTTATTTCAAAAGTTTGAAATAAGTTTGTGTATGTCATAAGTATATTGTCTTGGAAAAGGTGATGGAGATGAGTTACTCCCTTCAACTCCCATGTGCTAAAATGGAGAGGTCTTTTGTTGATTTCAAAGTCCGGGTTGTGCCAGATTGGAGAGAGCAAGCAAGGTTCTATCTGAGAGTTTGTGATTTCTAGTGTTTTCCACTAGGCTGACAAGGTGGAAGCAATCATTGGGTTCTTAAAGCAGTTATGACATTTGAGTGTAGTGGTGATAAATGGGAGGTCAGAAAGTTTTATATTGTTACAGTCCGCCTGTTCTAGTTCGAGCCAGGAGTTGTAGTCTTCATTAGGGTATAACCATTTCAGTAGGTATTGTAGCTGGTTAGCCAAATAGTAATGTTTAAAGTTAGGAGCGTCCAAACCCCCTTCCAGTTTGTTTTTCTGAAGGGTACTTAGGCTAATTTTTGCTGTTTTGTTCTTTGAGTAAAATTTTATAATTGCAGAATCTAATGACAGGAACCATTTCGATGTGGGAGTGAATGGAATCATGAAAAAAAAAAAGTTAATTTGGGGTAGAATTTTCATTTTAACTGTGGCTATTCGACCCAGGAGGGAGATGGGAAGATTATTCCAGCGCTTCAGGTCACCACAGATCTTATCTAGAAGCGGGCTAAAGTTCAGGTGGACCAAGTCTGATAGTTTGGATGAAATATTTATGCCAAGATATCTTATGTTGCCCACAGGGAGAGAAAATTTTTGGTCTGCAGGATTCCAAGAGTTCTCCGTTATTGGCAGTATTGTCGATTTTGACCAGTTGATGGAGTAGTCCGAAAGTTTAGAAAAATTTGTTATGAGATTAAATACTTCATGTAAAGATGATTTCGGTTCTTGTAGGTAAAGTAAAATGTCGTCGGCATATAGATTAATTTTATGCTCTGAATTGGCGGAATGGATACCTCTGATCTTGCTGTTCTGACGGATTGCCATAGCCAATGGTTCGATGAATATTGCAAACAGTAGAGGCGAGAGTGGGCACCCTTGTCTGGTACCTCTCTGCAAAGTGAAGCTTTTAGATGTGATCCCATTGGTGGTGACTGTGGCCATAGGGGAATTATATAAGGCTGATACCCACTTGATAAATGACTCTCCAAAGCCAAATCCACTCAGGGTGGCAAATAGGAAGGACCAGTTGACCTTGTCGAAGGCTTTTTCTGCATCAAGTGACAGAACAATTGTTTTGGCATTAGCCCGTTGTGCTTTACTTATCAAATTAAGAACTCTTCTGACGTTATTACTTGAGTGTCTGCCATTAATGAAGCCTGTTTGATCATTATGAATTATTGTTGCAATTATTTTCTCCAGTCTAGAAGCAAGTGCCTTTGAGATAATTTTGATATCACTGTTGATTAGTGATAGAGGACGGTAGCTAGAAGGAAGTGTGGGGTCTTTGTCTGGCTTTAGTAATAATTTGATTGCTGCTGTATTCATGTGAGGTCTTATACCCCCGTTGTTTTTGATCTCTGTCACTGTCCTGATGAAAAGTGGTGCTAATATAGTCCAGAAATGTTTTATAAATTCAGCAGGAAAGCCATCTGGACCTGGGGCCTTACCTGTTGGCATTTTGTCTAATGCGCTCTGCAGGTCATTAATAGTCAGGGGGGCATCTAAAATATTTCTGTGTTCCGTGGATAATTGAGGTAAATTTAGGTTGTCGAGAAAAGCCTGAATATCTTCTGGGTTTGGATTGTTTACTGTTGAATATAGATTATGGTAGAAAGAATAGAAAATCTGATTAATCTCCTGAGGGGATTGTGTGTAATTTCCGGACGGCCCCTGGATTGTTGTTATCAGAGATTTTTCTTTATTACGTTGGAGCTGGTTTGCCAAAAATTTTCCTGATTTGTTACTGTGTTCAAAGTTATTATATCTTAGTTGCTGTATAATAAATTCAGTTTTCTTTGATAGAATATTGTCCAATTGTGATTTTGCACACTGTAATTGGGTCCATACCTGATCACTTGGATTGTTCGCATATTCCTGTGTTAGTTGTTTAATTTTTTCCTCAATGTTTTTTTCCGCTTGCAATTCAGGTTTCTTTTTGTAGGAGGAATATGATATAATTTTCCCTCTGATTACTGCCTTTCCAGCCTCCCATATTAAAGATGGAGATAAATTTGGAGAGTCATTATCTTCAAGAAAGTTTGCCCACTCCCGTCTCACCATTTTATCAAGGTCTGGGTCTTTAAGTAAAGAGATATTAAAGCGCCATGTTGGGGACCGTCTATGGATGGTTTCTATTTGCAGATTGAGTGATATTGGTGCATGGTCGCTGATAATGATAGGGTGTATTTTTGTGGTAATTTTTTGTGAGATGGAATTATTTAAGAGAAAAAGGTCAATTCTTGAAAATGAGCGATGCACAGGAGAGAAGAAAGTATATTCCCTCTTCGATGGGTATTTGAGTCTCCAGCCATCGCCAAGCCCAAAATCATCCATATATTCCTGTATTACCTTAGCCGATTGTGATTGCTTTGTATGTACTGAGTTACTAGATCGGTCTAATGAAGCATTTAGGACTGTGTTAAAGTCTCCTCCAATTATAGTTGTCGAGCTGCCTGATAGGTTAGATAGTAGAGAGAAGACTGTGTGAAAGAAGGCTGGATCATCATTATTAGGGGCGTACAGATTAACGATTGTATATAATTTGTTAAAGATTGTTGCCTGAATAATGATGTAGCGGCCTTCTGGGTCTGTTACCGTGCTGTTTAAAGTGAATGGTCCATGGACCATGATTGAGACACCTCTTTGTCTGTTGTTATAGCAGGATGAAAAAATTTGATTAAAATTTGGATCTTTAAGAGATTTTCCTTCTGACTTTAGCAAGTGGGTTTGAGGAATATATCTGTTTTCAATTTTGTGACAAAGTCCATCACTTTAATTTTCTTCGCCTGTGAGCGGATGCCATGCACATTCCAGGAAACCAAGTTTAGGTGTGACATTGACAAAGTGGGGGTTTTATCATACTGTGTGAGGGTATGGAAAATAATATGTGTGTGTTTCTGTGTGAGTTTCTCTCTGCGTGGATTTTACATGAGTAGATGTAATTGTTAAGTGTATGTATTACAGTCAACCGATGTGTCATGGTGAAGCATTGCAGAGTTATGGAGCAGAGCATCAGAATATATATAAGCACAGTTAACAACCAGAAGCGCCTGCGTGTTGAGGTATTCACAAACCTGAAAAACAAAGGGGTTACATGGAGTGTATTTGTGTGTGAGGTGAGGGAGGGGGAATGAGTGAGAGGGGAGGGGGGGGACATGAAGGAGGGAAAAAAGAAAACAAAATTGAGAAGGAAAGGGAGAATACTGGGTGGGGTGTGTGAAGTGTACATTTACACCCTGTGAGATTTTTTTTTTCCTTCTTCTTTTTACTAAGTCAGTGTTATGTTCATTATGTACACATATGTAACCATACATCCATATGTACATACATACACATCTGCGTACATACATACATACACATAGATATATATACACATATACATATATATATATACCCGGGCCGCATGATTAATTGCATTGCATTCACAGGAATGCTTAGTTATCTGTTGCAGGAGAAATGTGTAAGAATACCATTTTGAATGAAATATACATGCCTATATTTATTTATTTATTTCAAGAATAGTGCAGCCCCAATATATATACATGCATACACACATCTTTTGATCTTTTTTTTTTTTTTTTTTGTATTCCTTTGATAATATAATTAAGCTATGGTTCTACTTTGTTTTGTGGTTTTAGGGGCACTTATCTCACTTAGAAGAGCCATGGGGTGGTGGTAGAGTTGCGGAACAGCTGCCCATCTATGTATAATTTGTCTACCACAAGAGAGGTCCTATTTCCCTTCTGCCTGTGCTCTTTTAATATAGGATATAACACTTTCCGCCTCTCGTTGATTTCCCTAGGGAACTGATCGTTCATACCGAACGAAGTGCCTTTCAGCTCTCGTCCTTTACTTTTAACGAGCATTTTCTGCTGATAATGTTCGAATTTGGCGATGATGGGACGAGGACGGTGACCTGCTCGGGGTCCGAGCCTGTGGACGCGGTGAAAGGTGATGTTGTTGACAGTCTTCGTCGGGATCTTGAGGGCCGTCACCATAAACTTCTTTAAATGGACTTCTGGATTGTCTGTTGTGCTCTCCGGGATGCCAGAAATGATTAAATTGTCTCTCATACTTCTGGACTGCACGTCGAGGACAGTTTCCTTCAGGAGTTTATTTTCCTTTTTGAGGAGATCTACATCTGAAGTGACCGCCGCTAAGGTGGAGCGGAGTTCAGCGTTGTTTTGCTGCAGGTCGCTAATCTGCTGGTAAGTGAACTCCAAGCTTACCTTCAGGTCTTTAATCTCCTGGTGAAGCAGACCGAGCACTTCTAGCTTCTTGTTGATGGATTCCAAGACGCTGAATTCGGAGGATAGTAAGTCCTGCGTGTCAGTGGCGGAGTCGGTCTTCTTCCTCTTATTGGGGTTGTCGGCAGGGCCCTCCATGACGCACTCGTAGTAATAACGATCGATAAACTCTTCTAGGTCCTCCACTCTGGCTGATGGTGCAGGCTGGAGTTGTCACCCGTTAGGTAATTATATTTGTTTGGCTAACGTTAGTTTGTTGATATCTGATCTAGCAGCTAGGCGCCGCCATGTTGAATCTCAAAATCTCACAGTAGTCTCGCGGTCTCACGCTGCCATCTCACCTCCAGGTGAACCTGTTAAAGATCTGCCATTGTTATCGTTATAGTTAACGTTACAGTTATCTTTCTTGGTGTGGACGGCCCTGTCACATCCCGTTATTTCCTCTGTAAACCTAACATTACAGCAGCCTACAAGCATACTGTGTCAATAAATCAGCTCAGACACTGTTAGAAATGTAATATTTAGCCTAATAACATCATGCAACAGCAATTGTGAGCGCGCTTGGCGCGCGTCTACATTGAAACTAATGGATTTGTGCGCGTAAAAGACGCTACATGTGAACGGCCCCATATGCAGTTACCTTACGTTACAGTTCCCTCAAACACTATCATGAAGCACAATACAAACCATATAAACAAGCTATCTATTAAGGGTACACTACTGATAAAATCTGAAGGTGCTTAGGTGACATTTACCCACCTGAAAGAATAAATGAAAACATTTTGCTGGTCTTCAGTAGCTTTTCTCTAAGTGTAACTGCCAACTCTATACCTATACCCAACTCTGCCTATATGTCACACATACATTTGCAGGTCTACATCATGACACTGAGATCACTAGGATAATAGGGGACCTAACACTGACCGCTGTGGAAATATCATAGTATAAATGTCGTTTATCAGTAGGCCTACTGCTAATTCTCAAACAGTTTCAGTTGGACGCTGTATCTCTACTGCTCACATGTGCTACCTGCTGGTTGTTGTTGCGCACTGCAGCTACTCCTGGATCAATTGTTTCACCCCATTCACTGTGGCTGCGGCAGTGAAATGAGTAACATCTGTATGTGAAATGGTTAACAAAGGACGACACAGGCTATTTCCACATATGTAATTAATTAGGCTATTATTTGTGTAATTACGAGATCTTTTCTCGTAATTATGAGATAAGGTGTCTAATTTTCTGTTTATCCAGTTAATGCAATGCGCTTCCGGGTCACGCAAGTTGGATCAAATGAAAAATCAAAATCAAAATCAAATTTTAATCGTGGCCCATTTTTCAATTTGCTATTTTTGATGTGAGCATAAAATCAAAAATAAGAAAAACAAACCGTTTTTTGTATTTTTGAATTTGATTATTTAACGAATAATGGAAAAACAAACCGTTTTTTCGTTTTTTGATTTTTGATTTTAAATTGAAAATGGAATGAACGAATGATACATTGATACGCATACTCGTAGTCCAGCCATCCACAAGGTTTGTTCTCACCAGTGGCTGGGAGCAGCAGCTCACTCAGCAGCCGACTCAGAGCTAGAAGTTTGTCGCGCAAGTTCTTATTCTTTGTCGACTCTGTAATAAAATTAAATTTGTCCAGTGTCTCATCCGCTTTTAAGGTCTGCAAAGACACTCTCAACTTAGCATGAAGGAAACTTTCCTTTCAATACACTAATTTCCTCACAGCAGCCATTATGCTTTAATTGTTTGTGTTCCGCGGTCGTCTTCTTCTGCTACTCTATTGGGTTTTCCGGTCAGTGACGTGTGCGCAAGTGGGAAATACCATTGTGGACCATGCAGGGTAACTTTATATAGCGGAGTATAAACCAAAACCTCTGAGTAAAATACGAATGGAAAACAAACAAAAAATCATACAAAACTTAACAAATTAAAGTTGCATGACCCCCCCGAAGCCAAAATAAAAACCATATGCCCCCCCCCAGTGCTCAAAAAAAAGTTCGGGAACCCCCCCCTGTTTTGGACCAGCCCCATTTGCATATAAATATCGATCAGCCCCTAAGACGCACTGAGCAAGAGAGAGCAGCAGAGAGGGAGAAGCCATCGCTAACTGTAAAACTAAGTAACTAGCAGTTTGCTCACATAACTAGCAGATTGCTAACCGCTCAGCTAAAGTAAGTAGCATTTCTGAAAAGAGTGTAAATAACTGAGGTTAGCGAGACAGTCGCAAAAAAGAGAGCCATGACTTTAACACACGGAAAACCGGACATTATAATCAGTTTATTAAAACACCCCGGGCGGGACGTGAAAAGTGGACATGTCCGGGGAACAGAGGACGTTTGGTCAGCCTAAGTGACGTTACTACTGATAGTTAGATCAGAGTTTGATGATCCGGTGTAACGTTAGGTACCAGATCGGCTCGGGCTGCTACACCGGCCGACGGACCCCGTTTGCATAAAGTGAAACATAAAGTGAATATAACTCCAGTAATATATCTCGTCCATGAGCATTTCTCTGCTGCTGAAGCTCGCTCTGCCATAAAAACTGCCACGGTCGGTTTCAGTTACACAGAGTGAGGAACGTCTGGATCCGTTATATAACTACAACTCCCATGATCCCACGCTACTTCGTGACGTCATCCAACTCCGTCTTCTGTTATTGTTTTGGTTTGAGACCCCTAGCGGCAGAAAATTACATATTGTACGTTTAATATTCTCTCTCTCTCTCTCTCTCTCTCTCTCTCTCTCTCTCTCTCTCTCTCTCTCTCTCTCTCGTTCGTTCTGTTACTGCATGTCAGTAACTCGGCTGACTGCATGTCAGAAACTCTTCTCCAGAGTCTTTGTGCTCCACTACCTCACAGGTTAACTTCCACACAGCACTGCTTGGATAGTGTGACGTGTGAGGTTGTGCTGCTGCTGTGGTGTCAAATGCCACCTGCTGATTATGTTATCATTAGTTATTAGTCAACTCATCTTGAAGTGCCTGGGCTGTCACCTAACTACATGGTCATTAATTAGCATAAAAATGTCTTCACTCTGACAGATACGTGTGTGTTTGTGTGTGTGTGCGTGTGTGTGTCTGTGTGTGTGTCATTCCTAATGACTCTAAATAAATGCCTGATAGCAAAAACTTGAAAATACAAGATTCCCTGGTGTTACTTTTTGCGTCATTAAGAATAGGAATCAAATCTGTAGCTACATCTGTGCTGCAGATCATACTGTCACTGTCCTCTATAATTCATGATTTTTCCATGGTAATGTTCTGTTGATGGTTAAAATTTTGTTTGTAGTTATACATTGATATATTTGCAGTATAATGATTACATAGCAGACCAGGAGTACTGTCTTCACAGATTCTAGTTTTGTACAGTACATGCGGAACAGTTAAATTGTAACAGTATGACAGACACCATTTTCCTGAGAACATACTTTATTTATCATGTCACTGTATTGTGAAAAATGACCACCTGAGCTGGGGGACGACGGCGAGGGGCCGAGGTCCCGCCCAACGCTGCTTCGCAGCTTTAATTAGGGACCTCGGCAACCAGCGAGGGCCCTCTTGTTCCTGTAGTGTTTATTATTATTATTATTGTTAGGGACATCGGCCATCCGGGCAAGGACCCTCTTGTTCCTGTAGTGTTTCTTATTATTAGGGACCTCGGCAACTGGCGAGGACCCTATTGTTCCTGTAATGTTTATTATTATTATTATTAGGGACCTCGGCCAGCAGGGCGAGGACCCTATTGTTCCTGTAAGGTTTATTATTAGGGACCTCGGCGAGCCGGCGAGGGCCCTATTGTTCCTGTAGCGTTTATTAGGGACCTCGGCAACTGGCGAGGACCCTATTGTTCCTGTAATGTTTATTATTATTATTATGAATTCTTTCTTTCAGCGTACGCCACTTCAAACTGGAATTTGACCCCCTAAACATGCTCCAAAACTCACCAAAATTGGCAAGCATGTCAGGACTGGCGAAAAAATTTTTGCAATGAAAAAATGTATTCAAAAAGTGCCAAAATGGGCTCTCTAGCGCCACCTAGGCGTTTGTCACACTAAAATGGCCGCTGTAGCCAGTAGGAACGTCGTAGGAAGATCAAACCAAAACAGCCGTGTTCCTTTCATCAAGACCTACAAGTCATGCACTCGCACCTATGACCTAAATCCAACAGGAAGTGAGGTATTTCCCTTCAAAGTAAGAGTTTTCCTCAAAAACAAGAAATTCCTTAAAAATTATACTACTTTCACACCGTTTATCGTATCGGCTTCAAAATCGCACAGATTATTCTTCAATGTATCCTTAACAGATTGTCTTAGTAACTTCTACAATTTTCGAATGGTTTGGATTTGCTGGCCTCAGACAGGTGATGTGCTCCAGAACCTCCTGACGATTTATTGTGCCACCTAGGCACACAAAAATGCCCGGTGTGATGGGTAGGAACCACTTAGAAAGACCAAACCAAAACTGTCTCGTTCGTCTCATAAAGGCCTACAAATGTCGTGCAGCAACCCCTGACCTAACTCCAACAGGAAGCGCAGTGTTGTTGTTTGAATGTAAGATGGCATTTTTCACAAATTCTGTCGCTCAAAAATTATTTGCTCCTACACCGTTTATCACAACTGCTTCAAACTTGCAAAAATTACAGATCTACCCCTGGTGAACATTACTTGCAAAGGATTTTGTCATAACTTGAACGGTTTGGATTTCTGGAGCGTTAGAAGATGCAGAGCACAACTCCTCATGATGATCTCTGTAAGAAAAGATGGGTGACAACACATCATAAACTTGTGACTATGGCACCTTTTCTTAGTCCATACACATTCAAGCTTTATATCACTGCGTTCAGAACGAAATTATCTATCTGGTGATGCTTTCAGATTGAAGATCAGACCCTCGGTTGGGATCTGTCAGGATTTCTTTGAGAAACTGTCAGCCCATTTTGCTCTCTGCCTGTCAGCCACATGCAGTCCTTCATTAGCATAACAAAAGCTTCACTCTGACAGTCTGTGTCAGAGTGAAGTGTGTGTTAATGTGTGTGGTCACACACACAAGACCTTGATCATAAATGTTTACAACTTTGTTGTGTATACTTGAATATCCTAAAATTAATTAATCAATTTCCTAAAATGTAAATCCACTGTAAACTATTGCTGCTGTGGTGTCAAATGCCACCTGCTGATTTTGTTATCATTAGTCATTAGTCAACTCATCTTGAAGTGCCTGGACTGTCACCTAAGTACATGGCCATTAATTAGCATGACAATGGCTTCACTCTCACTGACAGATATGTGTGTGTGTGTGTGTGTGTGTGTGTGTGTCTGTTTTGTGTTTTGTGTTTGTTTGCAGCACTTAGTTTCCTGGTGAAACTGTTTTACCTCATGAAGAATTGGAATACATGTAGTCCTGCTCAGTTTCTCCACTGACATTAACTAGTACATATTTGTGTTTGTTTGCAGCACTTAGATTCTCAAAGCAGCCAGTACACATCACTCAAGCTTTCACTAGGTCACATGATTTCAAAAGAATATGGATGTGTTGTTTGATCATCACACATGTCAAAGTTTCATTAGGTCACATGGTTTATGTTTACAACTGTCAAAATATAAGCTCAAACCACCTTCATAAGAACCCTTTACAGTTTTTAACATTGAGTTTGACTTATGATTCTGGCTATTGTGGTCCAACATGTGGGAAGTATGTATTAATCTCTGATAATATTCATATGTGACAATAATCATATGCATATAATAACAGTGGAGGAATGGCACACACAGAAGGACACGGACACACACAGACACACACACACACACACACACACAGACACACACACACACACACAGACACACACACACACACACACACACACTCCACTCCCTGTACCCCCTCTCTCTCTCTTTCTCCTCTCTCTCTCCCCCCTCTCTCCTCTTTCTCCCTTCTCTCCCTCTCTGCATGTCGCTAACTCGGTCGTCTATGTCTGTCTGTCTCTGTGTATGTCGTACTTCTACTGTTATTATACACATATGATTAATGTCACATATGTATACAATCAGATATTAATTCAACATTTGTAGGTCTTAGTATATATTTGTGTCTGTTTGCTGCACTTAGATCCTCACAACAGCCAGTACATATCACTCAAGCCTTCACTAGGTGACATGATTTCAAATGAATATGGATGTGTTGTTTGATCATCACACATGTCAAAGTGTCATTAGGTCACATGGCTTATGTCTACAACCTGAGCTGGGGGGACGATGGTGGGCGGCCAAGGTCCCGCCCAACGCTGCTTCGCAGCTTTAATTATTCTTTTTTTTTTTTGAGCATTATTGATAATCTACATGAGTCTGGTCCGTGTCATACATGAGCGTGCAATGCAGTGGTAGAGTGGGATTATGTGCTGTGTCAAAATGTAACCTTACCCATGGTTCCCACTGAGTTCATGTCTGCTTGAGGTGAGACTCTTCTGATGTCAGTTGGTGCCAGTAGACCAACGCCTGTGATGTCTCTGTGGCATTCCCGGGCAGCTGTGGCATCATGCTTTGTGGGGGGTCGTCAGAGAAGTCTAAATATAGTCCATCTTAAGTACTCATGATCTTAGTTTTGAGAGGGCACAATATATCTCTGGCCAGAAGTTTACTGGTGTATGAGGTGAGTAGAGTAGGGATGCAAAGATGACTTTACCGGCGATGAGCATTTGGAACAGGCTCTGTCATTAGTATGACTTGTGATTTCCCAGAGAAGCCTATGGTCTTGATGGATGACTTAGAGAGGGGGAGTGTATAGTCTTCTTTTCCAATACATGAATATGTAGCCCCTGTGTCCACCATAAAGGGATATGCTTGTTCGTGGATGACCACAGGTATAGTTGGTTCGTCGTGTGGCTGTAATGAAATGACTGGTGACATTACTTCCCCCTCAGACTTCTCTGGGCAGCCCTATCATGGGCACCCTTGTTCTGTGGGGGGCCAATTCTGTGCTGGGCCCTCCCATGGGTTGCTGGGACACTGACTCCGTATATGGCCGGGTTGACAACACCCCCAACATGAGTTGTCAGGTGGTGCAGGATTAGCTCCTGGGTAACCTGTGCCCATGTCTGGCGGGCCTGGGTGTTGATTGGGTGTGGCCTGTTGGTAGCCTTGCTGGTAGTATTGGTTTCGGTCCCCTTTCCATCCTCCCCTAGGTCCACCTCTGCCTCTCCTTGGAAGTCGCTGATTGCCTCCACCTCTTGGTGCTGGCTGCTGATAGTAATGATGGTGATGTGTAGCGTTGGCAGGATTGTTGCTTCCTGCTAGGTTGGGATTTGTTGGGGCTGGTTGCAGAGGTGCTTGAGGCTGGACAACCTGGTGAGCTGTAGGGGTTGCTGGTATCACTGAGGCTTGAATCTTAGCTTTTTCTTTCTCCCTTTTAACCAGCTTACTTAGCTCTCCCAGCTGTAGCTGCGTTAGCTTGTTGGCTAGCTGCCTGTTATCGTCCTCCATTTTCTTTTTTTCAGAGTTCCACGTGATGAACAATGTGTTCTGAAAACAGGGGCCATTCCAGTTTCATCAGTCATTGTGAATTTCCCTTCCAATTGCCCCTCCATTTCCACATCTTTTGAACTCATCAGTGGATACTGTCCTGTTGCTGGTGGTGTTGGCTCCTGTAGGTATGGGGGGGAAGCAGTGGTATGGGTAAAGGTGGTGCAGTGGGTGTCCCACCTTCTTGATCCCGATGTTCTTTTTTCTTTTCCTCCAGCTGCACCATCTGTTTGTGTCCTCCCAATTGTTTGAACCATCCTAACACTTCTCTTTCCTTAGCTCTCTTGTTCCTTTTTTTATAACTATCCTTGGTGTCCCTGGCTTCAACATGTCTTCGCTCTGATTCCACTTCATCACAGCATGCTAGATCGAAGGTACCCTCCATAGGCCAGTGATTTTTCCCAGATGTTCTTTTGTGCCATTTATTCACACAACGTTGGATGTGTTTTACTCTATTGGGTTGTTGACGCATTACAATCTCCACTGGAGTTAAAACTCCTTTCTCCATCTTTCCCTGTTTAGCTCCCATGTAGCCTTGCTTAGCTTCACTGTGTTTTGGAATTTCTGGTTGTTGATCTGTCTCCCTAGTGCGTATTACCACTATGATGTTCCCTACTGTTATAGCAGTTTTGTATTTTTCTTTATGTGGGTTGTACTCTAATTTATGTGACCCTTCTTCCTGAGGAATTTCGTTTAAACACTCAAGCTTCCCTGTCTCCCACTCAACCTTTCTGGGCACAACAGCAATCTGCAGCCGTGGAACGTGTCCAATTTGATCTGTCTGCTCTATTATCTGTATTTGTTGTAGAGGGAGTGAAGCCACAGGAGCGTTCTTATAGTTATCACACAGGTTTTGTAACAGTGGATTTAGTGAGTAGGGAACCCACACTTGGATGCGCTTCTTTTATTCTTTTTAAATTAATGAATTTAGTGATGTTCCAAAGCTTTTGTTTAATCTCTTGTTCGTCTTGCTCAACCCCCTCTCTGTCCCGGTAGCTGCTTTCGAACCAGAAGTGAGTGCGAATTCCGTTATATTCAATCGGACCCTCTGTGATGCAGTACTCCTCCCCCCAAATCTCATTTAGTAAATCATGTCCTTCTTCCATCTACTGTAAAATACTCTTTGATTTTAATCTCCGATCTTGCTTCACTAGTTTTTATTACAGCAGCGAGATTTATGTGCTTAGTTTATTAGTTGGTTCTTTTTTCCTCTCTCCCTTTTCTCGTCTCCCTCTTCTGTGTCTGTCTTAGTAGGTCCTTTTTTTTCTCTCTCCCTCCCTTCACTCCTCTCTCTTCTGTGTCTGTCTTAGTAGGTCCTTTTTTTCTCTCTCTCCCTTCACTCCTCTCCCTCTTCTGTGTCTGTCAGGTCAGTCGGTCAGACGTCTACTGATCTTTCAGTCTTTTTATACTCATGAGTTCGTTTTTTTTCTTTTAATACTTAAACTGTATTCATAACGTCTTGATATGTTATACCTTTATATATGTTACATTGTATTTACAACAGTTTCATACGTTATACTTTAGATATATTACAGTTTTTACACTGTGATCGATCTGCTGACTTTTTCTCAGCTCTGCCCTCTGGCAGTTGCAGTGCAGTTATACTTTTAACCCTTTACTGGCTTTTCAACCCTTTACTGGCTATTTTCTTCTTGTTTTCTTGTTTTATTTACTTAGTACTTTTAGCCCTCAACTGGCTTGAGCTCTTACTTTGTTTTCTTAGTCTTTTAACCCTTTACTGGCTTATTCTATTGTACAATTCTCTCCTTTTTTTCCCCTCTGGTGCACCTTTAAATACCTCTGTTAGTACTCACTCACACACACATTCACTCTCCTCTTATCTTTCTAACTTCCACAGACACACACACACATTCACTCTCCATGTCTATCTCTGTAACTTCCACACACACACACACACACACCAAGGTCACACTGTGTTGCACTAGATTCAGTTGTCTCCAGCAATATATCATCTATGTTCCAATGTTGTTTTATTAGTTAGTAATTTTAGGTTCTTTAGGAGAGGAATTCGTCAAATACCTTGGACTCAGGCGGCTCCCAACTGCACCTCAGACGCATCCGGTTTAGGCAGAAAAAAGGCTCTGCTTACCTTATCTGGTGGCCACCTGCACGTCTGATGCGCAGTCAAGCGCCCCCGATCTTAGGATTCGACTCCCTCGTCCTCCTGGCTGGCTCGCCAATTAATGTGGAGGCAAAAAGTCAAGGTCCCGAGCCGTGCCAGGAAGCTCGCGACCCCGCTCTCTGCCTCCCGGACAAACTTTCTTTGTCTTCCATTAGAAATCAAAAACTCAAATACTCAGAGGTCAAAAAATCACTGGAGACACATAGAATCAGATGCAACTGAGTTTAATGTGCTTGCAGGCAACAAACACATACAAACTCTCGAGGCACGTTCCGGAACGCGACTGACGTCCCGTCTTTGCGCTCTGTCTTTTAAGCTGGTGGAGTAGCTGGCAACAACAACAGGTGTTTGGCCTTGACTTTTAATGTTGTAATCGTTCAGTAGAACTCCTTGGTCCATTGTCACAATGCCCTTCAAAACATACGGGGGTGTAATCATTCAGTGGTACTCCTTGCATCGATTGGTCACAGTGTTTTTGTTTTCGGGCACACCTGTTTTTAAAAGTCCGTGGGACCCAAGGATTTTGTTCCTAATACAGCTTCAACCTTGGATGTGTGTTTGTTCAGTCAGTACATCTGTGTGTGTGCGTGTTCTCAGTAATACATTTGTGTGCTCTCCTTGGATGTGTGTGTGTTTTCAGTCAGTACATCTGTGTGTGTGCGTGTTCTCAGTAATACATTTGTGTGCTCTCCTTGGATGTATGTGTGTTTTCAATCAGTACATCTGTGTGTGTGTGTGTGTGTGTGTTCTCAGTACCTAGGCTTGAGTGAAGTGTTTCTATCATGCATGAATACATAACACATTTCTATATGTGCTGAGTCTTCAGTCTTAATCAACTTAGGCAAGATAAAGCATTTACCTGATTAATGAACACATTTATCAATAAACATAGTTACTTGATTTATGAACATTCTTCTGATTGGTAATTAAATCTTACACTACATTATATAGACATGTGATTAGATTGCAAATAACACTTGGTAATTGTTCTGCTACAAATCAACATGTTCTTGTCTTTCTTTTCTAGTTTTGCATTCATGGGCATAAGCTGTGGCAGTGGAACAGCCAGCCTGTCCTGAAGTATTCCATGCAAGGAGGGGACTTCATGGTCGCCACAAACATACTTCTCTCTGGCAATAACTTTTCAAAGATTGTCCTCTTCTTCCGGTATATGAATATCGGTGTAGTGTCTCAAAAACCATTCCGACTAATGCAGAGCCATTACTTCATTGACTCTATAAAAGAGTTTTGGGAGAAGAAGAGAGCTGCCATCATTGACCGCTTGCGTGCAAAGGACAGTGTTGTTGCCCTAGGTAAGTATGGAATTGCATTGTACATAACAGCAGCATACATTATTTGGCAAAACCTATGAGAGAAACAACAACTGGACATATCTTCTCACTGTCCCTGAGAAACGATTGTTTCCCAGCTTTTGTAAGGTATTACTCTATTCAACATATGTCTATGCAACATTAGTGTAAAGTAAAATATAAATGCTAATACACTTCTAGGATATGTAATGGCCCTGGTTTAAGCTGCAAAGGCCATAATTTGCTTGCTTTTATCTGTTTCAGCTGATGGAAGGATGGACTCCCCAGGTAAGTATTTTATTTATCAAATTTGAGTAAACACATTTTCTGCAAGCAAAAATGATTTTCATATTATAACTCATTTATATCTACAGGACACACTGCCCAGTACTGCACTCATACCACTATGGAAAATGAGTCCAAGGACATCATCAGTGTTGTCACTGTGGACAAGAGACAAACCAACCGTAACAGTGTGATCATGGAGAAGCATGCATTCATACAGACGTTTGACAGCCTTTTGGAGAACCTGAACATCACAGAGATTGTCACTGATGCACACATGTAGATTACAGCACTGATGGGTGAGTATATTTATTTCAAAGATTATTAGACACTTGCACGACTGGTTATGGAGACTGTCACTGCTCATCTCTAAATAACAATTGCCAAAATTATAACAACGTAATAATCAAATATTGTGAACAAGCCTTACTACGTCTTTGTTTATTGCAGATCCTAAGAAAAGGAGGTACAAAGACAAAGGTGTACTGCATTCATTGGACATATGGCATGCAGCCAAAAATTTGACCAAGAAACTTCATGCGGTAAATATACTATAAGTGGATGTTACTGTTTCTACTTTTTGTGAATAATAATGAAAAAACATTTTTTGTTGTTGTCTTATTTCCTTTTTTGATTCACAGGCTGGGATTCAAAAGGGTCATTCCATCATACTTGTGTGGCTGAGGGACATCGTCAACCAATTTTGGTATATTTGCCAGAAAGCCGAACATCGTGATATGTTCAATGTAAGTAGTGTGACATCATTTGGACAACACAACAACAATACATGTTGAAATAATTATCTTTCTGCTCGGATGATTGCTACCCTGCTTGCTTCTAGTGGTGGAGTGAGCTTTTCTGTCACATGACGAATGTTTTTCTTCTCAAAATTGTATTTTGTTGTAGGATATGTGGGTGGGGGTGCTTTATCATGTCACAGGGAAGCATGAATGGACCCGTGGCATGGCATGTGACCATGGACCACTTGATGAGGCAACCCGTGATGAAGAGCTCATGGTGCCAGGCTCTGCACCACATGAGGCTCTTCAACGAGTCATGTTCAACAGACGCTGGTTGAAGGATGTTGCGAAGTATCTGACCTTTCAGTAAATTAACATTGTTTCCATTAGCAGAACAGTTATAGTATCAATATGAAACCTGGCACATTACAAATAATAAAATGGGAATGTAAAAAAAATCATAAAATTTTCCTCAAAAGTTTTAGCTTTGTTTTACGTTACAGGTCAATTTCGGAACTTGAGAGTTTCCAGAATTGCATTCTCATGTATGCTGGAAAAAGGTAATTTGATTTTTATTTGATTATTCACTCTTTATTATAATTACTTACTGAAAATATTGAGTTATCCTGGTCCCATACAAATGAAAAGAGATGTTTCAAGCAAGCCTTATGCCCAAGAGGATGGAGTCCCTTGCAGATTTTATTTGGTTAAACTTTCTCCATCCTAAGAAAGCGTATGGATGGAGGGGCAAGAAAAACAAAACGCTGGCCGGGTGACCCAAGGCATCTTGGAAATCTTACAGGAGTTGTGCCATGTTGCCAGATTGTGAACTGGCGGTAGGCAGCAAACCGAAACTCTTTGTTGTCGGCTCCCACATCTTGGCTGTCCTCCAGAGCATCATCCTCACCAGACGCAGCATACCCTCATCCAGACAGTACATCTCCAGGTGGGCACTCCTGCTCAGGCACTGGTCCGGAGCCTGCTGACAACACAGGTTTTCCATTTGTGTCGGCATTCGTCAGCAATTCAGGCAGGTGCACCACGCAGGCTGCCCTCTATCTGGAAGATGTGGTCCTGGTGTCTGCTCCCGGAACTCCAGGATGTCCAGCATCACCCCTGGTAGGCCGGTCACCACTGACTGTAGAATGACATCTTTCTCCTCCTGGCTCAGATGTTGTAAAGCCGTCTAGAAATTGATCAAGGAAATATGTTTACATGGCTAGATTCATATTTCAAGTCTGTGTCCTCTTTTACTCATTCATTCATATAACAAGATTTTTTTTTTAACCAAATAGCTATAACCAACCTGCATCTCAGCTATACTGGCAGCTCTAAGCTGTGCGAGCCAGACTCTGTCCTCCTCCCTGAGAGCTTCAGTGCACTGCCTGGTGCTCTGGAAGGAGCTCTGGAGCGCGACCTGCTGCCTTCACCCCTTGAGCGTGTCCTTCCCCGACCTTCAGCGTGACCTCTTCCTTTCCCATTTCCTCTCCCACCTTTGCCTTGACCCCCTGGTCTCAAACTTGCCCATGACTCATCAGAGTCTGGAGCAGGTTGAGGCACATACTCCTCCTCTGAAGTGTCCTCCATCTGTGCCACTCCTTCCAGAGTCAATTCCAAATCCTGAAACAAAAACAATGAGAACAATAATAATAAAAATAACTTTATTACCCTCAAAGGGATGTTATGATTTTATTTGATGTAATTTTTATTCTGACTCAACATTGACATTTCAGTTTTTCTTGTATTTACATTGTTATAACACAGTGATATTCGTAGCATTCATATTGTCTTACAATGGAAATGGTTTCACAAATTATGTCAGTGGCTTGAGTTAGTTAGTTTTTTTTATTTTTATTATCATAGTGTCATACACTGAAGGTGCAGCCCTCATGGTCTTACAAGACACTTAGAACAAAAAGACAGGAGCCTTACAAAACACACAAAAAAGAGAAAAAATACAGGGAATAATGCCCCTATGCTTCCATATGCATACATACAAACATACATGCATGCATGCACCCACGTACATACATATGTGCATACAAGTCAGTCAGGCTTGAAACACTGAATCATACTATTGCTGTTACATGATAATGACTGCACATTTACATCAGCTTGTTAGCAAGCTTTATCCAATGTTATAAATACTAGCTATGTTGGTAATGTTGTATATGGGGTAGCGATGAAGTGAAGGTGATGAAGAAGTCTCCGCTGACACCATCTTGCTTATATATAGAAATGTTTATTACAAGAAGTACAGCATCACATCAAGCATTTAGATTGCCTGAGAGAGAGTCCTAAGCCAATATGAACTACTCTGAATCACAGCCCCAAATATGCTGCTTATATAGGTTGGTTGTTTTGATGAACTTTGAAACAACATGAAATAAGTGACAGAGAAACATCTAGAAGGAATCCAACCCTTCAACCTGTCTTATCAGTCCTTGACCTAGGCTGTGATCTTGACCTGGGCCCCTAACTGAGCACATTTACAGTCTCTGAGCAGCAATGTGGCAAATCATATACTACAGTAATTACCACAGTCAGAAATTAGCTGCAGCCACAAAGCCAAATGCTCATAAAATGACATCACGTTAGTGGCAGGTAAATTAGCTTCACTCGCCAGTGACAAAACAATGGCAATTGCTAGAGTGGCTGGTGAAATTTGAACATTTAGTGACCATTTGGCCAATGGAAGATAAAATTACTTTACATTACAACTGTCATTTTGCTGAATGAATACGCTAATGTTGTCAAGGAAATTTATTAAAGTTAGACTAAAATAAACATTGTTTGTTACTTACTTCGTCGCTGGACATGATGCTTGCTTGCATGAGGCACGAGCAGAGTAAACCATCACGTGAACAACGTCAAGTAAACAGTGTCACAGACAGGTCACGGCATCAACTGCACTGCAGTGAAGAGTTTGTGCATGCTCCAGTGCCGGCTTCGCTGGTGGCTGCAGTTACCCACAGCGGTCGTCGTGTCACTAGTGAGTCTCATTTCTTGATCCTGCCCCAAGTTCCTTTAATGTTACTGTACCACTTATCTAGTACCCTGTCATTCTGTGGGCCCCTTTGACAAATTGGTAAAATCCAGGCAATGCAGGCTCCAGACGACTGTGATTCAGGTCCCCTAAAACAAAAACAAGGGCTCCCGGGGTGCGTTGCAGTTGGTTATGTACACACTTTGCTATGCCATCTGCAGCTCTAGCAGCATTTCCACTGGGGGGTACATAACTTGCACACAAGATAATGTTCCCAAATTCCCTGTGTAAGTAAAAGGGTCTCATGGATATACAAATCATTTCAAGGTCGGGGTCACATATAGTTTCTCTGATAGTTAGCTGACTGCACCAGCTGTCTCTAACATATATGCAAATACCCCCACCTTTAGTTTTCCCAGAGGAGGCCTCTCTGTCTGCCCATACACATGAAAAGCCTTGCAGCTGGATTCCTGCTGCAATCAGTTAGCAACTAACTAGCTAGAGGCTAGTGAGTCAATGTCAATGTCAACTTTATTTATATAGCACCTTTAAAACAGCCAAGGCCAACCAAAGTGCTTTACAGTTAAGTAAGCAAGAACAACAACAACACACAAAAAACATTTATACAGTGCAATATAACAAAGGTAAAAGACCAAATAGAGGTGACTGTACTCAACCAAAGGCCAAGGTGAACAAGTGAGTCTTGAGCAGTGATTTAAAAGAGGAGAGGCTATTCGCAGTCCGCACAGTCAACGGTAATGCGTTCCACAAAGTGGGAGCCGCGACTGCAAAGGCTCGATCTCCTCTAGCTTTTAATAGTGATCGAGGAACATCCAAGACCATCTGATTTGCTGATCTGAGGGCTCTGGAGGGCCAATGCAACACAACAAGGTCAGAAAGGTACTCCGGAGCCAGCCCATTTAGAGACTTAAAAACAAATTAAAGAATCTTAAAATCAATCCTGTACCTAACCGGAAGCCAGTGGATTGAAGAGACCACTGGAGTTATGTGCACGCGTTTCTTTGTCCCATTTAGGAGACGGGCTGCTGCATTCTGAACAAGCTGCAGGCAATTAAGCTCTGATTGCTCATTGCTGACGTACAGGGAGTTGCAGTAATCTAAATGAGAGGTAATAAAAGCATGGATAACTTTTTCAAGGTCTTTCTGGCTAGATGGAGTTTAACTTTGGCTAAAAGCCTCAGCTGAAAGAAGCTAGACTTGACCACTGAGCTGACCTGTTTGTCTAGCTTAGAAACACCATCAATAATCACACCAAGATTCCTAGCGTGGGAGCTCATGTAAGGTGCTAATGGGTCCAGGGAGGTGGCAAGGACCTGAACCAAATCAGGGCGACCGAACAGGGCAACCTCTGTTTTGTTTTCATTTAATTTTAAGTCCATCCATGTTTTAATGTCACTTATGCAGTTTAGCACAGCCTGAAGGGAATCTTTGGAGGGAAATTTTAATGGCAAAAACACCTGCACGTCGTCAGCAAAGTAGTGAAAGGGAATACCATGCTTCCTAAATATCGACCCCAGGGGTAGCATATAAAGGGAGAACAATAGGGGGCCCAGAACTGACCCCTGGGGGACCCCACAGGTCAGAGGAGCCACTGAGGAGGAAAACTGCCCCATATGAACAGAAAAGGATCTGTCCAAGAGGTACGATTTAAACCAACTTAAAACAGTGCCTTTTATACCTACACAATTCTCTAGGCGTGACAGAAGAATTGTGTGATCCACTGTGTCAAATAGCCGCTGTTAGGTCAAGAAGAATTAAAATGGCACAGTTACCAGAATCAAGGTTTAACAAAAGATCATTAAAAACTTTTAAAAGAGCAGTTTCAGTGCTGTGCAGAGGCTTAAAACCAGACTGAAACCATTCACAAATGTTGGCCCCTTTTAAAAAGTCTTGGAGTTGGTTAAAAATGACTTTCTCTAAAACCTTGGAAATAAAAGGAAGTTTGGAAATTGGCCTGAAATTAGTCAATACAGAGGGATCCAGATTTTTCTTTTTCAAAAGAGGCTGCACCGTGGCATTTTTAAAGGAGGATGGAACACATCCAGAGCTGAGACACATATTTAAAGAAAGACTCAACTGAACTGAAAACCTCCTTAAACAAATGGGATGGAATACTGTCAGTTGGGCAGTTAGCAGGGCGTAAGTTTTCAACTACTTCAGTGAGTTGAGACAGTGAAACAGGCTCAAACTGGTGAAAAACAGCTGAGCTTGCTGTGGGAATTGAGGGGTCCTGAGCAGACCGAAGGAGCGGGGATCTAAGAGCAGAAATCTTATTAATAAAAAACTGCAAAAAACCTTGCACAGAGAAGAAGACGGCTTCATACAGACAGCATCACAAGGATTCACCAGTGAGTCAAATACATTAAAAGGACCTGAGGCTTGTGAGCATTTGTGGAAACAAGTGAGGAAAAGTATTCAGTTTTAGCAGCTTTAACAGCCTGCTGATATGTCAGAAGAGAATCACGTAGGAGATCCCGAGAAACCCGGAGTTTGTCCTTTTTCCAATTTCTCTCCGCCAGCCTACATGCGCGTCTGAATGCGTGAGTGGAATCATTCAGCCAAGGCTCAGACTGTGGCTTTATGCGCTTTAGAGTCAGGGGCGCAATGGAGTCTAGAATCTCAGTACAGAGTGAGTCAAACATCGGCATACAAAAATCCACACTGAGGGCGCCAAAATCATTCAAAGAATATAGGAGAGAGTCTTTAAAAGCAGTGGAAAACTGCAGAGGAGTTGAAGAATTAAAAAAACAGAGACGGCGAACGGGAGTCCGTAATGGAGGGAGCAGGCAGAGAGAAGGATAATAAGACTGGTAGATGGTCAGATAAGGGTGTGTGGCAGATTTCAGTTATCTGTACATTCAATCCATATGACAACACAAGGTCAAGAATGTGGTCTTTTTCATGCGTCGCCCCTGAAACAGACTGCGTGAGATTAAAAGAGTCCATGAGACTCAGAAAGTCTCTGACCAGAGGTCGGCTCTCACAGCAGACATGTACGTTAAAATCACCGTCAATTAAAAAGTGATCATATTTAAGAGTCCCACCTGACACAAAGTCTACAAAGTCCCGTATGAAGACTTTGTTAAATTTCGGGGGGCGACAGACCACCGCACAGAGAACAGTCACGGGGAAATTTACCTCAATTATTTGGAGCTCGAAGCTGGAATAGCTGACAGCTGGAGACTGCTGGCAGTGAAAGGTGGATTTATATATGGATGCCAGTCCTCCACCTTTGCCAGTGGTGCGAGGAGAGCTGAAGAAACTACATCCAGGGGTAAGGAGCTCCAAAAAAGGGGTAAGTTCACCCTCACGGAGCCAGGTCTCCGTTAGGAACATAAAATCCAGTTTGCGTGAGGTAAAGAAATCGTTAAGTAAAAAAGTTTTATTGATGACGGATCTCACATTCAGCAAAGCCAAATGAAGATCAACAGTGTCTGATGAGGGTGAAGCACGCTTCAGTGAGCGGAGTTTCCGACGGTCCACACCGTGTCTTCCGGTTCGAACACGCAGCCGGTAGAAGGAAGCAACAGCTGATCGGGGTCTGCCGAACAGCTGACACTGTCAGAGCCACCGACGTCAGGAAACACGGGTCTGATCCATCAGTCTCTAGTCCTCCACGTGCGCAGGGCAGGAGGAACGTCCGGAAAATGCAGATCACTGCAGCGATCAGACACATGAACAGACCTCAGGTGAGCCTCGAGCCTAACCTGGAGACCTACGCTTTTACCACGTCTTCTGTGGCATATCTTGCGGGCAAGGTAGAGGGGAGGACGCCTCAGGAATGCCGGGATTTCCTCGAGGCATGGAGGGGAGCTCACCAACGGGTCACATTTGAGCTGATCGAAGAAGCCTCCAATCTCAAGCAGAGTTTGGTGATCATAGGTGAGCACAGATGATACCTCTTGACAGATCAGGTAATTCAACAAGCATACAACAAACACAGAGTAGAGCGACAGACGGCCAGCTGAGCACCCTGGCGCCATCGTCCGAAGTTGGCGTCTGCTAGCGTCACACAAGTTTGCAGTCAGAAGTGCGTTTATTCGGACGGACAGACTACCAGAGTTTGTGTAGACACGTAAAGCATGACTCAGCTCTTGTGTGCCAAGTAAAACATTAGTAAAATACACATAAAAGAGGTTAAAATGAGCAACAAGTTGCAACAGCAGCACCGTGTCCGTGTCGCCTGCAGTGCAGCGCCACCGGAAGGTGGTAATGACAGTAGCTTCCAAAAATATTAATTAAAGTAATATTATAATTCTAATACTTGTGGTACAATAATTGTGGTACAATATGTTGAAAGTATATATTAATATCTGATAGTATACATATGTGACAATAACAGAGGTATGACTAATGATAACAGCAGCAGCAGGAGGCATCTGACAGGACCACAGCAGCAGCACAACCACACAAATCACACTATCCCAGCACCGTTGCGATATAAGTTAACTTGCGAGACAGTGGAGCACAAAGGCTCTGGAGAAGAAACCGAGTTAGTGACATGTAGTACAGCCGAGTTAGCAAGATGCAGTAACAGGACATGAGTGTCAGCAAAGGATAGAGAGAGAGAGAGAGAGAGAGAGAGAGAGAGAAGGTTCGGTGTATTATAGGAGGTCCCCCGGCAGACTAACTAGGGGCTGGTACAAGGCAAGCCTGAGCCAAACCTAGTTAGGTTTGGCTTTTGGTAAAAAAAGTAAAGTCTTAAGTCTAGTCTTAAATGTGGAGACAGTGTCTGCCTCCTGGACCGCAACAGGAAGATTATTCCATTGGAGAGGAGCCTGATAGCTGAAGGATCTGGCTCCTGATCTACTTTTGGAGACTTTTGGGACCATAAATCTGAAGTGCCCAATTTGATGCATGTGGTAATAAATAATCAGGAATGTAGCTAGCTACTGATAAACAGCTAAGTGAAATATATTTCAGTTTCAGTGTTTCTATAAAATGATTGCTAGTCCATCCTGCACAACATTTTATCTGTTTTTATTGGCGAGTGCTTCAATGCGATTTAGAGCTTGTCAGTGAACTTCAGAGTTTTCCAGGACTTGTACTTAAACCTCTAATATATTTATCTTGTGTTTAGCAGTTTGAGCAGTGTTATGGTAAATGGTAAATGGATTTGTATGGCGCTATTCTCGTCATCCGACCACTCAAAGCACTTTTTACACTACAAGCCACATTCACCCATTCACACACATTCATACACTGGTGGCTGAGGCTACCATACAAGGTGCCACCTGCTACCCAGTTTTTAACTCACTCACACACCATCAGGAGCAATTTGGGGTTGAATATCTCAAGGATACTTTGACATGCAGACAGAAGGAGCCAGGGATGGAACTGCTGATCTTCCAGTGGACGACCCGCTCTACCTTTGAGCCACAGCCGCAGCTTAGTCAAACCGCATGTGGAAACTATGTAGTGATAGTGTGTATTAGGCTACTTCTCAGTGCTGACACAGTTCACACTGGCACACTGTTCTGTGTCATTGACATGTCATTTGATATATGATAAATCTCTGTTCTCCTTTTCAGGATTTCAGGATGTGGCGGTGCAAACAATGCAGTTTGAAACTAGCTTGTAGGTATTTGTTGCTGAAACATTGTAGGCAGACTCACAGGCATTAAGTAAGTAAGTGGATGTTTTGGTAAACAGCCTTGCAGCGGCATTCTCCACCAGTTGCGATCTACAGAAGTTTTACTGAGACACATGAAAAGAAAATTGCAGTAATCCAGATGTGATGACACAAAGGCATGAATGATCATTTCCAGTTCAGCATGTGATACAACAGATCTCAGTTTTGCAGTGTTTTTAAGGTGGAAAAAGCATGTACAGGCCAACGCATGGATGTGTTTATCAAAGTGCATGGCCTGGTCAAAAATAACTCTGAGATATCTTAAGTTAGAGCAGATATTTGAATTCAGGGACCCAATACAGCTAGTGAGGTGTAAAAAAGGTGGGGGCCTTAGGGCTAGATGGCTCCCAACTTCTTTTCCTTGTGCCTCACTGCAACTCACACTCTGGAAAAATTGCAATATCTTAGGTTCAGCAGGCTGGAATTCAAGAACACACTGGAAACACGAAGAATCAGGTGCAATTGAGTTTAATGTGCTTACAAGCAACAAGACACATCAACTCTGAGTCAAGCCCCGGGACAAGACTGAAGATTCGCTACAGAACACTCTCTTTTAAGTCTATGGAGATTCGGCTGAACCTCCACCTCCACCTTTCCTTCCCATTGCGGTCAAATTCTATTGGTAGAAAACATTTCTTTTTTTTGTCCAATTCTGCCCTGAGCATGAGCTAATGGTAGCAACCAATCTCGCCTTTGTCCAAGGCTGTCCTCAGGGCCCTGGAAAGTACCGAACTTTTCTACCAATAGATTCGAGCTGTTGTGCCCTTTATTTTTTAAAAGACATGTGAGCCCCGGGGATCTTTTCTTTAATATGATCCCCTGGGCTTACATGTAATACAGACCTTTCAATACAGACCTTAGAATGTGTGTGTGTGTGTGTGTCTAGTGTTACATTTTCAGGTGATGCATAATGTCTTATGTGTGTGTGCTTTAAACCATACAAAATATGATGTGTTTTCATCAGCTGTGTGGTTACAACAATGATTCACTTTTCATGGTTACTCAAAATATCACACAACTTAATCATTAGCCGTAATCAACTTATGCAGGATAAAAATATTTATCTGATCCTTAAATGATTTCTTTCAAACTTAATCAATTTATGCAGAGTAGAGGCCTTTACCTGATTAGTCATAAAACATTACACTACATTCCCCCCTTTGGGGCTACATAGTCCCATATAATGCTTAAAATCAGAGGGGGAGAAAAATATAGTATATATTCCCTCCTCTGGGACTCATAAGTCCCATACTACATAATTAGTTTCAATGAATTCATCACACAACACAGGTTTAGTATTTAACTCCGACATGCGCACCATCTCTTCATTAGGTTTTGGTCATTACACACTTATCAGTAGATTTCACACAAATCAATGGAGGAAAAATATATATATCCCCTCCTCTGAGACTGAAAAGTGTCATTCTACAATTACTATAGATCAGTAGTCATCACACAAAAGTAGTTCCAGTAATATGTCTTAAAATCATAGTTTAGTTTAAATGCTCTGTAAGTCAGCAGTACAGTTTTGATTTAAAGAACTTCTGTGATATACAGTTTGCAATAAGTAGGGTACATTACTTAGCCACTCATATTGTCCTGGGACTGTCCTCCAGACACATTAGCTGATGTGCCCGTCTTCCGCAGGCGCCTATAGGAAGCCACCTGCTTTTTTAACATCTCATTTTCATGTTGCAGGGCTTGGAGCCTATTCTGCTCTTGCAGCAGGGTGTTTCTGCACATTACCAGCTGCAGCTGGAGGTTGGTCTTGTCCTGTCTAGATATCTCCCCAATCCGGGCTGACTCCATTACCTGCCTGCGCAGGCTGCACGTCTCCTGCTCTATCCGGAGTCTGTGTTCTTTCTTCAGCAGTCTATTTTCTCCTTTCCTAATTTGGAAGGTTTGTTGCCGAATTTTGCGGAGTTTTCTCCTCTGTTCCAGGGAGAAATGGCTCACAAGACGACGGAAGGGGCCTTGGGGGACTACATGAAGCAAGTCACGCAGTTGTGCTGCCGTTTCCTGCTCGTGACCAGTTATTGGCTCGCCATCTTCAGGCAGGAAGCTGAGGTGATGTTCTACCTCCCATATGTCAACTCCGTAGTCGTTGTACAGGTCGTCTCGTGTCGCTGGAGATATAGGCCGCACTGGCAAGGGGGCTGGCCCTGGTGGTTCTGTCGGTGGCTCTGGAGGGGTAGTGGGTGAATAAGAGAGGTTGGCAGGGCGTGGCTCTGGAGGGGTAGTGGGTGAATAAGAGAGGTTGGCAGGGCGTGGCTCTGGAGGGGTAGTGGGTGAATAAGAGAGGTTGGCAGGGCGTTCACCAGTGTTTTCTGATGATGAAGATCCGCTGGGGGAGTGCAGCGGCAGCAGCTCACAGTCGGAACTATCTTCTGAGTCCTCCTGTTGTGGTTGTGGCTGCATGGCTTGTGAGCTGCCCTGCACCCCGTACTGTGAGCCAGTCAGGCCAGCATTTACCTCTCCAGAGGGGTTTCCCTGCCAACTAGGACCCAGTTGGGCCCAGTCACCTGGGTCGGTGCTGTCAGGGACCATGTTGGGTGGTTGTGGGCAGAGGGCTTCTTTTCTTTTAATTTCCGCCCATACCTCTCTTAGTCTGGTTTGCTGCCTTCTGTTAGTAGCCAGTGGAGCGTGGTGTGAGGGGGCTCCTGCTGGGGTGGGGGCTGGATAATTGGTTGGGCTAGTGGCTGGATCAGAGGCTGGAGTGATGGCTGGGGCTGGATGCCGGGCGTCGAGACCGTCCTCTGAACAAGATATCCTGGTGCCTGGGATGGGGTGCCGGTGTGGGGCAGTTCACCATCGGGTAGGTTACCCTTGGGCGGTATGGTGGGGGTGGTGGGCACAGCATGGGCGGTCCCTGCTGCTGATACTGGAACCTAGGTTGGTTCCCTGGATTCTGCTGCTGGTATGGATATGGGCTTCTCCAGTTCTCAGCCATGCTCTGCACCTATCTTCAGGTTGTAAAGGACATCTTTTACTACAGTTTATTTTCTTAAACTTTTTCTTTTCCCCTTGAACCCTTTTAATTTATGCTTAAGCCATGCAAGTAAGTTAGTAAGCTGGTTGATTGTTAGCGTGGATTTGGTGACAACAGAGGCGTGGGGTTGGTGGCCTGAGCCATCCTTTCCCTACATCATATCCTCATATAATCCCTCAGTCTGCCCATACATCTGCTCATACAAGGCAGGTTTTTCTGTCATGTTTCTGAATTGTATCTCATACTGATTGTCGCCATTTTGGTTTAAGATTTGGTTTTGATACTCAGGAGTCTTTTTCTGTGAGACATTCTCATAATTTGGTAGTTCTATGTCTTCAGTGGGCCTCAGACCTTGGTCTATTACTACAAATTGTCCTGTGATGCTTGCCATGGTTCTTTTGATTACCAACCTCACTAGGGGAAGAACACAACAAGAAGAGTTAGCATGATGAGACCTAGCATTACTCCTATCATGCGCAAAAGCTTCATTGGAGATAATGAATATAGCCAATCCCAAATTGAGGAAACCTTAGTGTTCCAACTAGAAAGCTGCACATGTTGGTCTCTTAAGGAGCGTATGTTCTGTAAGGCCCGAGTTAAATTTCCACCCTCCCCTGTATGCATGGGAATGACAGTACAACAGTCTTCTCCTATTATATCACAAACTCCCTGGTCTTGGGCTAACATTGTCTCAATAATAAATCTGTTTTGTATCGTCATGACAGATGTGGCATGTAATTGCTCACTGACGCCCTGAAGGGCTTCTATGGTCCAATTTATGAATCTCTGCTGATTATACCACAAATAATTAATCCAGCGATTGTTGTTTAAACTTATTATCATGACTTGTCCTGTTAACATTACTGGGGCACAAATTCCAGTCCAATTGGCTGGTAGTACAGTTTTCACTTGGAGCTCATCTTCACACACCCAGAATATATCTGCTAAGAGAGTTGTACCATTAGTTAAGTTAAATACCAAAATTGTGGTGACACAACTGTAATCCCGTCCGAGGACCCATGAAGTGTTTCCACCATTGACCACCTGGTTACACTGGATCTTGGTTTCCTTAGTTGTATTACATATTTTCTGGACCCCTGAGAGTTGAGTACTCCCTGCTGATGAGGACTCATTCCCTATGATATCTTCATACCTGCATTGGATCAGCCTCTCTGCTTCCTGGGAGGTGTTACTTGACGTGGCATTGTTTAACCAGTGTTCTATATTATCACCTCGTGCCACACAGAATGGGAATACAAGGCTTGGGGCCAGATGCACTACAGGAGGCACATGGAATTCCTGTTGAATTTGGTCTGAAGCATTTTTGGTTTTAAGACTTTCAGGACAAATAGTGGTTATGTTGGTCCATTTCTCTTTTCCTGCTGCAATTCACATGGTACATGCAGCAAAACATGTAGTGTGATTCCTGCAATTATCTATGTCTGGGAGAGGTCTGATTCTGGGCAGGCCTCTCCTTAAGTGGCATGCTAGGCATGTACTATTTGTTACCTGTCTAGCGGAGTATTCTAGCCATTGATAGAATGTGTTGGATTTCCAAGTGGTTGTTCTTATTAGTTCTGTTTTGCACATCAGCACATCTCTTGGTTTTCTTTGAGACATTGGACCTAATTGGAGCCACTGGCGGGCCACCTTGACGGATATGGTGTGCCCTGTGGTTGTGTGGGTGCATCCTTTCACATTTCACATAACTCTTGCTGTCACCATTCCCTCTATGCTACAGCGCTGTCCTATTGACCAGCCATGCAATCTAATGTCTCCTGTGCCCTCCACCAAGATGTCATTGTAAGCATGCGATTTGTAATAGGTCAGTTGTATGATCTCTCTGTACGGTATCTTGCCCTGTTTTGCAGCTATGGTTCCTAATGCTACTGCACACTCACCTAATTGTATCTTGTTTTGGCTGTCTGGTTCTGCCCCTTCACTCTGTTTTACTCCCGCTAGGATAAGCAATATGGTTAGTAGCATTACTATTCCCACTTTGACTCCTCCCCCCATTCTGCCTGTGTTTTCACCCTGTTTTGACCTATTAGGGCGCTGTTCCCTGGGATGTCCCTGCTCTGGGGTCTGAGTCTCCTGGGTCTGGGCTGCTTCTGTCTGAGTCCCCTGGGTCTGCATCTGACCTTTCTGGGCTGCTAGCTTCGCCTGTTTCTGGACTGCTGCTTTCTGTTCTTTGCCCTCTTTCTGCCTCTGCTCTTTCTGCTGTTTCTGCTGTTTCCGCTCTCTCTGCGCTTGAGCCCTCATCATCAGTCCTGCTGCTACCAGGTGGCGACTCATGAGGTTCATCGTCAACCACTGAGGCTGGGGTGCTTCCCTCTGAGGTGCTCTCTGTCGACACCCTCTCTGGCAGCGACCCGCTGCTGTCACTCCGGACTCTGCCCTGGTCCCGCCGGCGCGCCATCGCCTTCCCCCTCTGCTTCCCTCGGGCCGGCTTCGTCTTCCCCTTGTGGTGCAGCTCTCTGTCTGGCTCTAGGCCGAGGTATCGGCCTGTCTGGGTTGTTAGCTCTGCAGCAGTGGTTAAGGTGGAACCAAACGTCCTTACCTTCAACTTTCAAGGCAGTTGGTGTAGCTACTAAGACCTTGTATGGACCTTCCCTGCGTGGCTGGTCCCACTTCCTTTTGAACACTTTGACGTACACCCACTCTCCAGGAAGTATGTGTTGAAGGTCTTCAGGGATCTCCACCCGTCTGTCCTCGGTGGCACCTTTCACCTGCTGGAACACAGCCCTGTGGATGCGAGTCAGACTTCGTAAATAGTCAAACATTTCACCTTGCAACTGTTCCAATGGGGGTCCCTCATGGGGCCCTCTCAAAAACGGTATTGGCAAGGGCTGGCCCGTAAGCATTTCATGCGGTGTTAGATGCGTGTTGGCTTGTGAGCGCATTGACATTAGTGCAAGCGGCAAAGCATCCACCCAGTTAAGCTTGTCTCCACTGTCTGCCACTATCTTGGCTATCTTGGCCTTCAAGATACCATTTGCTCTTTCTACTGCTCCCTGTGACTGGGGATAGTAGATGCAGCCAAACTTTTGTTTGATGCCCAATTGTTTGAGTGTCTCTTGTATGACGTTAGACACAAAATGGCTGCCGTTGTCTGATGATATGGTATCTGGCATCTCAAATCTCGGGAAGATTTCCTGACACAGAAATTTTGCAACTGTTCTGTGATCTGATTTTGCGGTGGCTTTTGCTTCCACCCATCTGCTGTATCTGTATATGACCACCAGGATATATCTCATCCCTCTAGCTCTTGACTGTGGTCCCATATCTATATAATCTAGCATGAAGTGTCTGAATGGACCGTCTGGAGGTGGTATGTGCACGATTGAGGCTGTGAAAACTTTCCTGTGCAATGGTCATTACCATGCGCCAAAAGGATTGCATGTCTGATCAGTAGGGTAGGTAGTACAAAATGACCATGAGCGTCGCGCCAGAGACCATTTGTTGGGCCTGGTTCTGTTACTCTGATGGCTCCGCACTTTACCCATTGGCGTTTTTCAGCATCATCTACTCTGTTTTGAGCTAGAATGAGAGAGGGCATGGTAGTGAGAGATTCACAATCCTGTATGGTGAGTATGGGTGCCATTACTGCGCCTATGGCAGCCTGTTTGGCTGTTTCATCAGTGAAATTGTTTCGTTTAGCAATCAATGAGTCAGTCTTTTGGTGGGCTGGACATTTAATGACTGCCAGAGCTGTGGGGGAAAGCATGGCTTCTAACAGCTCGCGGATGGATTCTCCATGGGTTACAGGAGTGCCATCAGCTCTGCAATATCCTCTTTGTCTCCATATGTTAGCATGAACATGGCACACACCATAGGCATATGCAGAGTCTGTGTAGACATTTAGTGACTTTCCCTTTGCTAGTTTACATGCTGCTGTTAGAGCTTTTATCTCTGCGAGTTGGGCTGAGCAGGGCTGAGCAAGTTTGCATGATTGTAGTGTCACAAAGGTTGGGTCATCATTGTTGAGTTGAACAACGCGTAACCGGCATGGGTGCCGGTGGCGTCACGGAAACATGACCCGTCAACGAACAATGTGAGGTTGGCTGGAATTGGTTGGTTATGCAAATCTTCCCTAGCGCGCATGAATTTGTCAGTGTCATGGATGCAGTCATGTGGTGTACCTTCTGATGGGAGTATCAGTTTTCTGGCTGGATTAATGGTGTTGCAATGTTGAATGTTAAGTTCAGGGGCTGATAGAATTACCTCATAGCCCGTGCGTCTGGCTTGTGTCAGAACGAACCTTGGACTTGTCAGCAACGCGTGGAGTTGGTGGGAAGTGTATAATGTCACAGGGTGTCCCATGGTCAGCAATGATGCTTTCTGAAATGCAAACACAGCTGCAGCTAACCCCTGATAGCAGGGTGGTAGCCCAGTTTCAATGTTATCATGTTTGGTGCTGTAATAGGCTAAAGGTTGTTTACCTGTAGGTGTGTCCTGCATCAACACAGCACATGCAAAACCTGATTTCTCAGCCACATACAAATGAAAAGGTTTAGCATAGTTAGGGGTCCCCAATGTTGGGGCAGACTGCATGTCTGCCTTTAGAGCCTGGAACGCTCCTTCTGCTTCCTCTGTCCAGTCTAACTGAGCTGTGCTATTAGTTTGTCCTGCTGCCCTTATCAGAGCCCTGAGTGGAGCAGTTTTAATAGCATAGTCACAAATCCACGGTCTGCTGTAGCCTGTCATGCCCAGAAAAGATCGCATTTGGCCCACCATTTGCGGCTGAGGGGCCTTGATCACTGTTTCTAACTGGGAAGGTGCAATGTGTATTTTTTTACCACATAGCTGTCTGCCCAAGTATTCTACAGATTGTTGGCAGAACTGCAACTTGTTTTTACTGACCTTGTGTCCCCCCTTTGCTAAGGCAGTGAGTACAGCAATGGAGTCTTTTTCACATTGCTCTTTCGTAGGGCTGCAGATGAGCAGATCATCAACGTACTGCAAAACTGTATTTGGCACGTTCAAACTGGCGAGGTCTTGCGTTAACACGCGGTTAAAGATGGACGGTGAATCCAAAAATCCTTGGGCAAGACACTTATAAGTCCATTGTTGATTGTCATATGTAAAGGCAAACAAGTATTGCGAGTCTGGGTGTAGTTGTACACTGAAAAAGGCTGAACACAAATCAGTGACTGTGTACCACTGGATATCTGGTGGAATGTTTGAGAGCAATGTGTGTGGGTCTGGAACGTGTGGCACTTCCCCGTCTACTACCGCACTGACTGCTCTTAGATCGTGGACCAAACGGTAGTCTGATGAATTTGGTTTCTTAATGGGAAAAATGGGTGTGTTGCAGGGACTGTCAGTTTTAACCAACACTCCTGCTTCTACCAACCCCTTGATCGTTGGCCTGATACCGTCAATCGCATGCTGCTTGAGAGGATACTGTTTCTGATATGGTAGGTTAATGTTTGGTTTTAGCTTAATGCGAACTGGTTGAGCTGATTTTGTCAGTCCTACATCAGTCTTATGAGCTGTCCACAACTGAGGTGGAACTTGGTTTAGCATGTTCTCATGTTCTGCAGTGAGTGTCATTTGTGTGGGTGTGCTTTTATCTACCATCACTTTGTGTGTTACTGCTTCATCCATCAGGCTGCATGAGATTCTGATGAACTGCTTGTCTTGTGAGACGTAAATGTCTGGAATCTCTGTGGGCACCCACTCTGGCACCTGCAGGGCACGCTTGACCATGGGGCCAAGATGGTGAGACTCATAACCCTCAGCCACTTACAATGTTATGTGCGGCGTGGAATTTGGTACCAGAAACCACCCAGCTAATTCTTTTGGAAGGCTAACAGCCGTTGCTACGCCTTCTGGCCCCAAAAACATGTCTTCACATCTAATTGTGCGCAATTTCTGATCAAGTACTGTGTCCCAGCATTCCTGATAATCTACATGAGTCTGATCTTTGTCATACATGAGCGTGCAGTGCAGTGGCAGAGTGGGGGGGTGTGCCGCATGATAATGACGCCAAATCCACCTCTCCCAGTCCTGCCATTCCTGTCTGAGATAGGTCTCTGGTGGTACCAGCTGGAGCCAGTAGACAAGTGCCTGTTTTGTTTTGGGTAAGTCTACAGGGAGCTGTAACTTCATGTTGTGTGGGGGATCGTCAGGGAAATCCAAATACAGTCCATCTTGAGTGCACATAATTTTTGCTTTTAGTGATCACAGAACGTCTCTTCCCAGTAGGTTCACTGGAGTGTGTGCTGAATATAGCAGGGGTGCACATACGGTTTTACCTGCAATAAGCATTGAAACTGGTTCCGTTAATGGTATAACTTGTGATTTCCCAGAGAAGCCTATTGTCTTTATAGATGACTTGGAAAGGGGGAACCTGGAACCTTCTTTTCCAATGCACGAGTATGTAGCCCCTGTGTCTACCATGAAAGGATACTCGCGCTCGTGGATGACAACAGGTATGATTGGCTCATCATGTGACTGCAGTGATATGGCTGGTGATATTAGTTCCCCCTCAGGCTCCTCTGGGCACCCCTACCAGGGTTGCCCTGGCATGGTGTTGGGCCAGTTCTGTGCTGGACCCTCCCATGGGTTAATGGAACATTGGCTCCGTATATGGCCTGGCTGTCCACACCCCCAGCACAGACTGTCAGGTGGAGCTGGATTAGCCCCTGGGTAGCCTGAGCCCATGCCTGGTGGGCCTGGTTGCTGATTGGGTGTGGTTTGTTGGTATGCTTGCTGGTTTCCTGGTGTATAGTTTCTGCCTCGGGATCCACCTCAACCTCGGCCCCTTGGAGGCCGGTTACCACCTCCTCTTGGTGCTGGCTGCTGGTAATAATAGTAATGGTGTGTAGTATTAGCAGAGCTACCATTACCTGCTGTATTGGGGTCTGCTGGGGTTGCTGAGGCGCTTGAGGGGGGCTGGCCTGGGGAGGTGTTGGGTTGGCCGTTATCATTGGGGCTGGCACTTTATTCTTTTCTTTCTCCTTTTTGACCAGCTTGCTGAGTTCTCCCAGTTGCAGTTGTGTCAGCTTAGTGGCTAGTTGTTTATTCTCTTCCTCTGTTTTCTTTTTGTCTTTTCTGTAGAGCTCCACATGATGGATAATGTGTTCTGAGAACAGCAGCCAATCCATTTTCATCAGTCCTACCACACCCTCCAGGCGTCGCTGCACCTCTTCTGGCATGGCCTTTTTAACCATCACCTTAAACAGACTCTGAGTTGTTTTATTAGCGTTCCATGCCTCTCCTGTTTCCTATTTCCACCTGTTCTGGAAGCTGTGCAGGAACTTGGAGGGGCATTCATCCTCCCCCATGGTTTCTCCTTCCAGTTTGGAGGGGTCTCTTTTTGCTGGGTAATGCACCCTTAGTTGCTTCCACACATTGGCACGGTAGCGGCCAAAGTCGCGTGAGTCATATTGATTGGTACCAATGGCTCCCTCTATGTGTACTTCAGTGAATATTTCTAGAGTGGTCTGTTTTCCTGCCACATAGGTGAGTAGGGCTTTAATGTCTCCTAAAGCCAATTGTATACCAGCTGTGGTCTCTTCTAAGGCCATTATCCATTTATCAGCTCCATCTGTGAGTGCAGGCAGGTGTTCCGGCAGGTCTATCATGTCCATGAAGGGCCAGGGCTCGTACTGTTGTCTCCCCGCCCTCATCCAACAGGTCCTCCTCTCTATTACCAACTGTCTTCCCGTTCCTCAGTGCCATGCCCCTTTGTTGTCTTCTGCCAGCATTCTTTGCCTGCGCTGCACGTTGTCTGTCAGATTTCATGGTGCCCTGGAGTGTCAGTGTGATGTGTTCTGTTGTAGAGCTGGGTTGGGGTTCCCTCGGTTGCTGTTGGGGGGGGGCATCCTGTCGCATATGCCCCTCTAGTTTTTCTATTTCTTCAGTCATATGTTTTACCTTTTCCACAGTTTTCTGAGCAAGTTCTTCCATTTGCTGCAGTAGCTCGCTGTCCTGGGCGTGAGTTGGCTTTGCTCCCTTTGAGGCGCCTTCTGTGAGTCCTTGGCTGCCCCTCTCGGGTGTTTCATTTCTTATCTGCCGGTCTGGCCAAGGTGGAGGGTCAATGATGGTTTTCCTCCAATATTCTTCTTCTTGGCGTCTCCTTTCTTCCTCTCGGAAGGATCCAGTATTTCTTCTTCTAGCCATTCAGGCCAGATTGGTTCCTCCCCCTCGCTTGGGAGCCAGTTTCGGGGTTCCAGCCTCTCTTCTTTGTGTGATTCTTTAGTGTGAGATCCGGGTTTTGTTCAGGGGAGGCTGGAATAGTCAGCAGGGTGGGCGGGCTTTTTCATGAGGAGGTCCGAGCAGCTTGCATGATGGGACTTGTATGCTTTGTCTTTGATCAGCCTGTCTCTGCCCCTCCCCCTCCGCTTCAGGAGTGGGGCCCGCCTTCTGGGAGGGGCATCCTCTGCTTTAGTGTATTCAGCTGTCTCTATGTCAGTTGATTGCCTGGTGTCTTTTTTCCTCTCACCTCGACGGTCTGCTGAGCGTAGTTCACTGTAATCCTCCTCGTCATCGTCATCTGATCAGTGCTCTCTGCCTCTGAGGGTGACGCCTCTTCCAGCTGTACCTTCTTTCTTGACCCCTGTTGTTTCTTTTTGTTACCTTGTTTATCATTCTTGGTTAGAGTTACAGTGAATTTACCCTCCATTTGACCCTCCATTTCCATTGATTTTGCTGTATGTAGTGGATATTGTCCTGTTGTTGGTTGTGTAGGTTCTTGTGGATATGGGGGAGGTGGTGGTATGGGCAGGGGCGGTGCTGTGGGTGTCACTACTTCCTGATCCTAGTGTTCTTTTTCTTTTTCTCCCAGCTGCACCATTTGTTTTCTTCCTCCTGCCTGCCTGAATCAGTCCAGCACCTCTCTCTCCTTGGCTCTTTTATTCTTCTCCTTGTAGCTAGCTTTAGTGTCTCTAGCTTCAATGTGTCTCAGCTCTGACTCTGCTTCATCGCAGCATGCTGGATTAAAGGTACCATCCATAGGCCAGCGATATTTTCCCAATGTCCTCTTGTGCCACTTATTTACACACCGCTGAATGCGTTTCACTCGATTTGGGTGCTGTCCCATCACTGCCTCCACTGGGGTTAACACCCCTTTCTCCATCTTTCCCTGTCTGGCTCCCATGAAGCCTTGTTTGACTTCACTGGCTCTTGGAATCTCTGGCTGTTCTTCTGTTTCAGTAGTGCGTATCAGCATTATGATCTTTCCTACTGTTATAGCAGTTTTGTATTTCTTTTCTCTATAAGGATTGTACTCTAATTTGTGTGATCCGTCTTCTTGCGGGATCTGGGTTAAACAGCCAAATTTCCCTGTCTCCCACTCAACTTTTCTGGGCACAACAACAATCTTTAGCCGCGGGTGATATATTGTTCCGTCTGCTTGGCCTCGTATTCTTATTTGATTTAAAGGCAGCGAAGCTACTGGTGCATTTTTGTAATTGTCACACAAGCACTGTAGTAATGAATTCAGTGAATAAAGGACCCACAATCCACGCAGGATTGCTTCCCATGGGGCACCTGGATATGTTTCTTTTACTTTTTTCAAGTTAGTGAATTTAGTGATTTGCCAGAGTTTCTGTTTAATTTCTTGCTCGTTCTGCCTGTATTCAACCCCCTCGTTATCTAGGTACGTTCTTTCTAACCAGAAGTGTGTGCGTATTCCTTTGTATTCTATAGGACCTTCTGTGAGGCATTGCTCTTCTTCTATGATTTCATCCTCACTGCCTTCTTCTATGTCCATCTATTTTTAGGTGTTCTCTGTTTCTTCTGTATTTGACCTCACCTTTTTAATCTTGTAGTCAAGCTAAATTTATGTCTTTAATTTATTGGTCAGGTCTCCTTCCACTGCCTCTACTCCTCACCTCCCTCCTTTGTGTTTGTGCAACCAACGTCAGAGCTTGGCAGTCTCGTCTTACTCTTCTCTCTGTATCTGTCAGTCAACCGTCTTGTATTTTGTCAGTCTTTTTATATTTACATATATTCAGCGCTTTTACTGTATTTACAACAGCTGTTCATATTCTACTCGACACTTTTATTATTTTTACGACAACATTACACACCACACTTAGTTATATTACAATTTTTACACTATGATCGATCTGTTAAGTGTTTTTTGTTTTTTGTTTTTTCTCTGATGGATCCTTTTAACTTCTTTAGTATTCTGGCTCAGCAGACCTGTTTCTCTGGATCTAAATCTCCCGCCCCTTCGGGCCGAAGGGAGCATAGCAAGATAAAACAGCGGTATTCCCAGAAATACTTGGCGTTCGGCCTGTTCAGACCTGCCCTTTAATGCAGCGTCCCAGCCTCTCTAGGTCTTAGGGAGCGCCGATAAAACGAGCAGCGGCACCTGCGGACATGCTTTGTACTCTTATCTCTTACTGGCTCATTTTCCCTTAATGGCCTCTTACTTTTAAATACTTTAAATACTTTTACTTACTATGCTTGATATCAGACACCCAACACACACACATGCATTCTTTCCGCTCCAAGATCACACTTATTGCACCAAATTCAACCGTCTCCAGTGATATTAGTTATACTTTAATGATTCCTTTAGGTTTTTTACTCAATCAGCACATTATAACTAGGTTCTTTGAGGGGAGGGAAAAATCATATACCTTTGACTTGGGCGGCCCCAGCACTGCACTCCAGACACACGTAGAGAGAAAAAAGGCTCTCCTTACCTTTTTGGTTGCCGCCGGTAGTATGTCTAGCGTGCAGCCCAGTGCCCCGGTCTCTGGCTTTGACTCCCTCTTCCACTCCTGGCTGGCGACGCCAATTGAGGTGTAAAAAAGGTGGGGGCCTTGAAGGGCCAGATGGCTCCCAACTTCTTTTCCTCGTGCCTCACTGCAACTCACACTCTGGAAAAACTGCAATATCTTAGGTTCAGAAGGCTGGAATTCAAGAACACACTGGAAACATGAAGAATCAGGTGCAATTGAGTTTAATGTGCTTACAAGCAACAAGACACATCAACTCTGAGTCAAGCCCCGGGACAAGACTGAAGATTCGCTACAGAACACTCTCTTTTAAGCCTGTGGAGATTCGGCTGAATCTCCACCTCTTTTCCTTATGCCTTCCCATTGCGGTCAAATTCTATTGGTAGAAAACATTTCTTTTTTTTGTCCAATTCTGCCCTGAGCATGAGCTAATGGTAGCAACCAATCTGGCCTTTGTCCAAGGCTGACCTCAGGGCCCTGGAAAGTACCGAACTTTTCTACCAATAGATTCGAGCTTTATTTTTTAAAAGACATGTGAGCCCTGGGGATCTTTTCTGGGCTTACATGTAATACAGACCTTTCAATACAGACCTTAGAATGTGTGTGTGTGTGTGTGTGTCTAGTGTTACATTATGCAGGATAAAAATATTTATCTGATCCTTAAATGATTTCTTTCAAACTTAATCAATTTATGCAGAGTAGAGGCCTTTACCTGATTAGTCATAAAACATTACACTGCACTAGCCACCTTAGAACCAGTACAGTCAGGAGTGACAATAAGGACCTCGGTCTTAGCAGTGTTAAGCATTAGAGGCAGTTATAGCTATCCATGTCCATACGCAGATTGCCTGTGCACATTTTGTAAGCTACTGACGTACATGAACAAAAGTCATGCGATACAGCAAACTCCAAAGCCAGTATAAATCGCAACATTCCAGTTGCATGTAGAGAAGCAGCAACAGAAAGAGATTATTTCCAACACATACATGGACATCTCCGGCCTGATGAAACCATTTTGTGTATGTTTCTAGGATGCACATTAAAATCTAATGTTTACAGTACATTCAACACACACAAAAACAGGAAACATAAAGCCAATGTCACCAGTACAAGAGGTCATTTGCATCAGTCAGACAATTCTGCAGTTAGGCCAACAGAGTCTCTGGATACAGATCATGAATATGAAACACTAAGTTTGGGTGATGCTGCAGGATCATAACTTGAAGAGAAAATTGCTTGCATTTTATTGAAGTTAGAAAATATTGTTCACGTTCCAAAGGCAGTTATTGATGAGGTCCTTTCTAAACTTCACTACATATTAAATGAAGCATCTTTGCCACTAATGATAGCTGTTGTTTCTGATGTATTCCTATAAGTCATGATCTACAAGTTGAGGAGTCAGTAGTTGATGAGCTTTCTCCTGTTCTTTGCAAATCTAATCTGTTGGGCATTGCTATTGCAAAGGATGTCCCTCTTGCCAGTGCATATAAACGTATACAGTACTATACTATATATATGTTATATATCTATATGTTAGAGCCAGTTACAATCTCTGCGGCAGTTGCTCTTAAATAAAAGAGTCCTTGCACATCTTAAAAACTCAAAGAATACAATATCAGCTATTGGGTGAGAGATGGTGAGTACTATAAAAAAAAAACCATTGTTTTTCTGTTTGGTGAAGGTTTAAGAAAAGCAGTTAATCTTTATGTCAATGATTTTGAGATTTGTAACCCTCTTGGAACATCTTGTAAGAAGCATTAACTCTGCGGTGCTGTTCTTTGTAAATCTGATGATGTCAAGGCCTATGGCTATGCAAAAATGTTGGAGCCTCTCTTGCAAGACCTGCGCCTATTATAACTGGTGTCTTTATTTCTCAGCTTGGTCAGTTTGTTAAAGGTTCTGTTCAGTGTGTAATAGCTGACAATCTTGGAGCTCATGAATTTTGTGGATTTGTTGAGAGTTTTTCTGGCAGGTCAATATGCTGGTTTTGCACTGGTCATAAATCGGAATTTCAGACTAAGGGTGTCAGGTGTTTTCAAACTTAACCATGATGTTCATGTCAAGCTTGCTTAGAAGAATGCAACTGCTGTGGTGTAAAAAAAAAAACAGTGTGTTTTAACAGAGCACCTTTTGCATTTTTATGTTAGCGCTGCTTATCCTCCTGATATTGTGCATGACCTCTTTGAGGGTGTTATTCCAGTTAAACTGGCACACTGTATTTAGAACACTATAATAATAATGATACATTTTATTTGTTAGGGCGCCTTACAGCAAAGATCAATCAATTAAATAATCAATTTTACAATATCACAAATCACAATTTGCCGCACAGAGCTTTACAGCATACGACATCCCTCTGTCCTTGGACCCTCATAGCGGGGAACCGGGGGAAAAAAACGGTAGAAACCTCAGGAAGAGCAACTGAGGAGGGATCCCTCTTCCAGGGCGGACAGACATGCAATAGATGTCATACAGAACAGATCAGCATAATAAATTAACAGTAATCTGTATGACACAATGAGACCGATAAAACACAGCATACAAAACATCATAACACATCATACAATACATTAAAATAGAGGGGATGACAGTAAGACAGTGTAATGCATATGATCAGGTGGAATGGGCAAGTCTGAACAGATGTGTTTTGAGTTTGGATTTAAACAGATTGACAGATGTGGTGTTGCGGAGGTCAAGGGGGAGTTAATTCCAGAGCTGGGGAGCAGAGCAGCTGAATGCCAGACGGGCGGGGGGAACGGAGAGGTGGATGGAGAAAGAGGATCTGAGTGTGCGAACGGGTGTGGCAATGTGGATGAGATCAGACAGGTATGGAGGGGTGAGGTTGTGAATGGCCTTGAAGGTGAGCAGTAAAATCTTGTATTGTATACGCCGTGTGATAGTGGAGCTGCTGGAGGACCGGTGTGATGTGGTGAGTGGATGGGGTCCTTGTGATAATGTGAGCTGCTGAATTCTGTACCAGTTGTAGTTTATGGGGAGTTTTTTGTGGAAGGCCGAACAGGAGGGAGTTGCAGGAGTCAAGCCGGGATGATGTTGCGGAGATGGAAGTAAGCTGACCAGGTTATGTGGTTGATATGAGTAGTGTAAGAAAGTGTGCTGTCGAGGATGACACCCAGACTCTTGACCTGTGGGGAAGGAGAAATGTTAGAGTTGTCAATAGATAATGTGAAACTGGGGGATTGGGATAGGGTGGTTTTAGTGCCAATGAGTAGAATTTCTGTTTTGTCGCTGTTTAATTTGAGGAAGTTGGATGAAAACCAGGATTTTATTTCAAGGAGGCAGTCAGTGAGGGAGGAAGGTGGGAGGGTGGAGTCGGGTTTGGTGGAAATATGGAGCTGGGTGTCATCCGCGTAGCAGTGGAAGTGGATGTGATGTTTCCGGAAGTTGTAGCCAAGGGTGAGTAGGTAAATGATAAATAGGAGCGACCCCAGGACAGAGTCCTGGGGCACGCCTGTGGTGACTGGGAGTGAATGTGATTTGAATGATTTGAGTTGGATGAACTGAGTGCGGCCAGAGAGGTAGGATTTGAACCAGTTGAGGGGGATGTGTGTGATGCCAATAGAGAGGAGTCTGTCCAGGAGGGTGGTGTGTGAGATGGTGTCAAAGGCCGCACTCACGTCAAGCAGGATGAGGATGGATAGGAGACCAGAATCAGCTGCCAGGAGGAGATCGTTGGTGATTTTGAGTAGTGCTGTTTCAATACTGTGGAGAGGGCGGAAACCGGACTGGAACTGATCAAAAAGATTATTGCAGGAAAGGTGGGAGTGGAGCTGAGAGGCAACAGTTTTTTTCTAGTATCTTTGAGAGAAATGGAAGATTGGAGATGGGACAGAGGTTACTGAGGTTATTGGGATCTGCGCCAGGTTTCTTGAGTATTGGGGTTACAGCAGCTGTTTTGAGGGGTGAGGGAACAATTCCAGTGGTGAGGGAAGAGTGGATTATGTGCGTGATGAGAGGGGCCAAAGAGGGAACGGTGGCTTTAACAAGAGCAGTTGGAAGGGGGTCTAATTGGAAGGTTGATGATTTGGATTTTTTGATCAGACCAGTGGTTTCAAAAACGGAAGGTAGAGCAAATACTGACTGGGAAGGGGACACAGGGGGAAATAGGGAAGAAGAATTGTGAGAGGAGCTGGGAGCAAGTTGCTGGTGGATGTTATTAATTTTAGTAGTAAAAAGGGATAAAAGGGTATTACAAAAGGCAGTAGAGTACATATGTGGTGGAAGTGAGTCTGGGGGTTGACTAATGTTTCTGAGGAGTGAAAACGGGGTCCTTGAGTTGCCATCGTTTGAGTTGATTAAACCAGAGTAATAGGTGGATTTAGCCTGTGAGATGCAGTCCTTGTAGTGGAGAATTTGGTTGTGATGTATTTCCTTATGCACAGTGAGACCAGTTTTATTGAAGAGGCGTTCCAGTTGGCGTCCTTTGGATTTAAGTTGTCTGAGAGCGGGAGTGAACCATGGTGAGGAGTGGGTGAAACTGACACATCTGGTTTTAAGTGGGGCAAGATAGTCCAGGAGATTATGAAGACTGTTGTTGTAATGGTGTACCAGTTCATCAGGGGTGGAAAAGCTGTCTGTGTTGGGGAGGGAGCTAATGCCAGAAGAGAGAATATCCAAATTAATGTCCTTAATATTACGGAAAGAAATAGTGCATGGGAGATTGATTTTGGAAAGTGCAAGGTTGGTGTTGAAGGAAACTAACATGTGATCAGAAAAGGGGCGGGGAATTGCCTTACAGTTGACAGGAGAGAGACCAGAACAGCATATTAAATCGAGAGTATGTCCTTTTAAGTGTGTTGGGAAGTTGATGAGTTGATGGAGACCAAAACTGTCAATGCAAGATGTAAAATTCCTGGTGAGAGCATTGCTGGAATTGTCCATGTGGATATTGAAGTCTCCCAGGAGTAGTATGTTTGGAGAGAGTGTGGAAAGATGTGTCAGGAATTGAGCAAAGTCATTTAAAAACTCCTTATTTGGTTTAGGGGGATGGTACACGGTGGCAATGATGGTGGGGTTGGGGCCAGATAACTGTGAGGTGATGGATTTAAATGTGTGGTAGGCAGGGGTAGAAACTGGCAGGACTTTCCACTTCTCGCGGTAGAGCATCGCGAGACCTCCTCCCCTGCCAGAGTCACGCGGTCAACAGCTGTAAATAAATCCAGGAGGAGTGGATTCATTAAGTGGAGTAAAATCATTAGGCAGTTGCCACGTTTCAGTTAAACAGAGAAAATCTAAGTTATGGTCCGTGATAAGATCCTGTATGAGCTGACCCTTGCTCATGAGTGAGCGGATGTTTAACAGTCCAAAATTGGTATTGGTGTTATCATGCTTGTGGGATGAGGAGACAGGGGCACTCAGTTTTATGTAGGAGAGGTTATTTTTATTTACAGCTTTGTAAGTGGACTGTGGGTAGAAGGGTGTGACAGTTAGGAGGAGGAGCAGCTTCAGCGGTCTCAGGAGCAGCATCAGGGCGGAGGGAGCTGCGTCAGAGCCAGAAGCACAGAGGGAGGCAGATTGTGTAGGGCCGAAGGTGATGGTATCCATTAACATCTCGGCTTCACGGATCTGGTACAGGGTGGTAATCGTCCCTCCAGTTCTGTGATCGTCCCAGCGAGGCGGGAGCAGCTGACACAGCCGGAGGGAGAGGTAAGCGGAGCCATGTTGTGTGTGCGGTGTGTGGTACACGCAGGTCGGAGCCCACAGCGTTGGAGTGGTGTTAGCTGCGGTGATCCACCCGGTATAATCCTCAGCAAATGGGCTTCAAATCGTTGATAAAACAAGCCAGTGGTAACAGCAGAGAAAGCGCAGTGTAGTCAGCTGAAAGAAATTAAACGCCCAAAAAACTCAAAAATCTGCCGAGCAAGTATAAACGATCGGCCATCCAGTCAAAGTACACACGTTAAACATTTACAATATTAAACGTAGGTCTTTCAAAATAGTAAAAAAACTAAAATTAAAAGCTAAAACTGAGAGCCGAAGTGACGGAGTACGCTGAGTGGAACCCGGAACCCCACTATCTGCAAATGATTCATGCTTTGAACCTTTAATTGCAGTGTAAAGGATGAGATTTGAGGATGAACACAGCTTCTTCGAGCAGGTGGCTCATCACACGAATTGCTTTCAGAATATACCTCATTCACTAGCTATTAGACACCAGTTCATGCTTGCCTATAGCACACATTCCTCAATTCTCAAAAAGTCATCTTTGGAGGTGACAGATGTCTCAATCATGCCTGTTCATGTCCTTAATGAGGGAGATACCCAGATGACTGAGGTTCATATGGCAAAAAATGTGTCTTACAGTGGTATATATTACAGTGAGGTGATATATGGATCTGTAGATGGACTGCCTAAATTTAATGAGACCATTGAACTGTGCATTTTTAAGGAGTGGTTGTGTTTTTTAGTGAAAGGTCTTTGTGCTTGCATTATAGCAGATTTAAGCTGTCTGCCTCACACACCAGAGAGGCTGCCCTAAATGAGCTTGGTGACTTGGAAGACCCGTTTCCCCTCATGCAGTATATAGTTGGGGGTCAGCACATTGTAATGTTGAAAAGATTCATCATTGTTAAAGACTAGTGTCACTGTTAAACCCACATAATCTGGATGTCAGGCTCTTACACAATCTCTAAAACTTTAATGTTTTCTTCTTCTTTAATGTATTGGCTTATTGTTCTGATTTTCCCTCATTTTTTTAAAAATATACTTTATTAATTTCTGCTCTAGAGTGAAGGTGTTTCATAATGGCAGGTCTGGCTGTTCTGCAGGTCATCTTTGGCAATGAATCTGACTCAAGAAAACTGTCCCTTGATTCTGGAATTCAAGCAGCAGTAGTTTAACTGCATGTGAAAGTAAAGACATTATCTCAGTTGAAAAGGGACTGCTTGCAATACATGAATGCTGACTTTTAGGAGTTCATGAACCATGTCACCTGAGGAGCCCTTCATTACTTTGTATACAGTCAGCTCATTTAGAGGGACATATCAGTTGCCCAGAGCCTCAAACCCCTGCTTCATCAACAACCTCATCCTGCAGTGATGATACACTGTACATGTGAACCCCACATTCATCCCCAGAAACTCAGCCCTCACCATTGTCCTCCTGGCCCAAGGATTTTGGCCCAATCCCAATTCCTATCTTAACCCTCAATCTTAACCCTCAGTCTCAAATATCCGTGCTCCTGCGAAGTGCTAGTGCTGTCCTGATTCTCAGAGTGTTGAGTTGAGGGTCAAGAATAAGGGCTGTATGTCCCTCACTTTTAAGATTTTTCAGGACCACCCTTGGTAGTGAGTACTATCCCAGAATCCTTTGCGTATCATCCGCCGAGCCCAGCCGAACCCGGTTGAGTACAGACGATTCAGTCAATGAAAGATGGCGGCGAAAAGTGTAAGGAAGCGGAGTTATCAATGTGAGTATTTTCCTCATTAATAGTTGTTTTAAAATTATGAGAACCATTGCATTATCTTAGTTTAACGTCATTTTATGGACTACAGACCTCTTTGTAGCGTAACACACATGTTCTTTTGGCTAGCTAACAAAGCCGGCGTGGGCGCTTGCCCCTGCACGTAACCCCGGTTCTCTGATAACCGAGTTATTCATTTACAAAAAGTCATTTTTCTCAGTGATAATGTAGTTGTTAAGTTGTTTTAATACACGTGAAATGTTTGCATCGACATTTTTGTAAGATGACCGGACGGTGTCATCTCCTGTAGCTGTAGAGTCTGCAGCTGGTAACGTTACAGCTGCAGGTTAACGTTAGTGATCATATTATCTGGTGACTTTCTGCTGAATAACTTATGTCGGTTGTTGTGGTACAGGTTATTTGGTTGCTGCTCCGTTGCTAGGGACGCCATAGCATGTGGAGCATCAAAATCAGTTAACGTTAGTCCACACAGGCCAAATAGGATCGAAGCAGAAACGGAAACGCACCTGCTGAATGTACACACATGCTGCTTTTGCTTTTTAATGATTATAACAGTGAAAAAAAGGCTGACCCTGCTGTAGGGCTACAGGAACCAGTGAAGGGAAGCAGGGAAACTTTGCTCATATTCAACCAGCTATGTGTCAACGCATTGTGCGCAGATGAACATTGTTTGACCTCTTCTGCAGCTCCCCCGACAGTCCAGCTGTCAGTCTGGGTGCTGGGAGTGGCACGGGGGTGAAGCTAAACACTGTTCATCTGCACACACTGTGTTACCTTGATTTCGTTGCTGTGTCAGTCTGATATCCTGAATATATCCTTCAAATACATATTGTGGAAATTTGAGAGTATTTCTCCGGGGAGTACAGTTAGTGACAGTGGGAGCGCCATGCCAGTCTAGCTTTGAAACCAAAAGTTTGTCGGACTTAGCAATAGTAACTAAGGGGGACGGCCTTTGCGAAGGGTGACTTCAGAATTAATTATAATTAGGCTGCCGTTGCCATGGATACAGATTACAGACACATTTCTTTTTGCGAATTTTGAATCAATAAAACGTGCTTTAATCATTAATTTGTGTGTCACATCACTGAATGTTTTAGTAGTAAAGCCATGTTCTAAGTGGGATAATGTATAGTGAGCCAGTGACATCCCCTTCAGGGGAATGGAACCCCGATGCGCAGCAGAGGATTAGGATTAGGAGGGGGTGTGGACATGTCACATAGCTGACACAGATACATGACCATCGCGCTGTAACATGGGGGTATAGTTGATTGTTGTGCTGCTTTCAGTCTGCCCCTGCCTTAACTGGCAAATGATCAAGGTAACACTGGGAAATGTGATGTGCTGCTAGCCGTGTGTCACTATTAAATCCGGCTACGTTCTACAAACTGTGTGCCCCGACAGTAACACAGAACAGAACTGCGAGAATGTGCGTCATGACGCCTTACGTTAAGACAGTAGTGAGCATGCGCAGAAAGAACGGAATTGCTGGAATCAGATAGAGGTGTAAAGGTGTGTTCACACCAGACCTGTTTTTTTTTTTCGCTAGCGATGAGTTTATAGACAAAGTCAATGCAAACGGGCGATTGAGCGTATATTCGCCCGGGAGAAAAATCGCTCGGGCTCCGAGCGACAGCAACAGAGCAACAGAGCGTTTTTTCGCTCGTCGCTTGAGATGAGAAATCTCATCTGGAGCGTTTTTTCGTTGGGTCCTGTCGCTTGCAGCTCAACACTGATTGGCTGCCGTAATCCCGGAATACCGGGGGGTGCTTGACTGTCATGACATGTCAGCTTCATTAAAAGTATAGCTGCACATTTAAAGCAACAATAGATGTAAAAACACACAGAGACAATACATCTGTGATCAGTCTCTAATTTAATTTTAACAATTTTTTCAATCTTCTCCAATTTCTCGTTTTATTTTATGGAAGTGATCAATGTAAGTGCACTTGTCCTAGAGCCTTTAAGTTACAAAAATTAAACTCACTACACTTCTGAGCATTTATACCTCCGACCGCTATTATACATTATACCGCCAGCCGGCGGGACTGCAGCACTTGGAGGAGCGCTGTAATCCTGGCGAGCCTAGTGTAAAGCACCACGGACAGCGCCAATGCATCTATCGCTGTAGCTCAGACGCTCTGATGCCTGAGTCAGAGCATGTGAGCGGAGTTGGAGCTGGAGCTGCCTCAACCATAGGTTATTGGAAGGAAGAAAAATGGCTGCTGAAAAAACTGTCACTGTCAACTGCCTTCAAGCAGAAACCAAGTGTTGGGATTGGGCCTTGGTTTTCAGGGCTAGTGAGATTGAGGGTTGAGTTTAAAATTAAGATTGAGGGTTAAAATAGGAATTGGGATTGGGCCTTAGTGGTCCCTAAATTCCCCTACAAGGCTGAATTTAAGCTACAACAAAAGAATACAAAATTTGCGACAAATGGGACATACTTCAACCCTGGCTCAAAGCTTAAAGGAGTCATCACTGATGGTCTAGCCCAAGAAATGATGAAATAACCAAAATACCCTAAAGGCTATCAGTGTAAAGAGGTAGCAGCAGAATTGACGAGGGCCCATCCTTGTTTGAGGGCAGGTGTGATCCAAGACAGGATTTTGGGAATGGAAACAGTCACTTAAGTATAAAATACAAAACTATTGAACAAAGCTGGGGCGACATGGATGTCCTGAAATCCGTGTGAACTCCTTAAAGCACAAACGAGAAGGCAAAGCACAGCCAACATCAAGAAACAAGGAAAGGCTGAAGTTAACTACATTCCTCTGCACCCAAAAGGCAAAACTACAGAAATGTTGGAGTATGAGAGAATTGCTTATAGTCAGAACTGAAAAAAGTGACAGTAATGTGGTGAACAGATGACTTGCACTGCTCCAGCAGAGTGAAGTAGTAAACGTTTTTGTATTTATATGTTGACCGCTTTTATTATTGTCTTTGATGATTAATGACTGCTCAATCACAATTTTTTTTCCAATAATCCTGTATCCCTATATGGTGGTAAATATAATTATCAAGTAACAAATGGCTGTATTTTGTGTAATAATATTTTTCAGATAAATGCAGAGTTGTACAGTCACAGTTCATGTCACAGCTGGACCACTTTTTTAGACAAGCAGATAAAGATCTTTTAAGAGCAAAGGAGCTGTGAAGGGACAAAAGATCAAGGAAGTCTTGGTTATCACAGATTTGGTCAGTACAAATACATAGAACATCTTTTACACTGTATTGTGATGGTTATTGTATAATTTTCTTGTCTCTAGCTGCTCATTTTACATTGATGTTGCTAGGTACATCTCCTGCAACCCTGATGCATTAGGACATCGTAAACTCACTATAGACGCCTCCAGGGAACCACCCAAGCCTATTATTTTCCCAATAAATCTGTGTTGAAATAATAACAATAGTAATAATAATAATAATAATAATAATAATGATAATAATAACAGTAATAATAATACATTTTATTTGTAATGCACTTTTAATCCTTGGATCTCAGAGTGCTACAGGTTAAACACATAGTACAAAAACATATGAAAAAAACAAAAAAAATGCTATATTTAGCTCAAATTAACAGTCAACAGCCTTTTTGAATAAAAAGGTTTTCAGGTCCGCTTCAAAAGAGTCCAGGCTCTGTACAGCCCTCAGCTGGAGAGGGAGGCTGTTCCACAAATGTGGTGCGGCCGAGCAAAAGCCTTAGACTCCCATGGTGCAGAGTTTGGTGCTGGGGACTCGGAGGAGTAGGCTGCTTGCAGATCTCAGGGTACAGGTGGAGGATTGTGGAGTGATTAGTTCTCGTAGGTAGGGGGGTGCGTGTCCATTGATGCATCTGTGGGTGAGCAGCAGGATTCTGTAATTGGTCCAAGATGAGACAGGGAGCCACTGCAGCGAGTGTAGAATGGGGATTATGTTCTCATGTTTATGGACTATCATCAGGACCCTGGCAGCACTGTTGTGGATGTACTGCAGCTTCTGGATGTTCTTGCCAGGAATCCCAATGAAGAGTCCGTTGCAGTAGTCCAGTCTTGAGGAGATAAAGGCATGGACTAGCTTCTCTGCATCTGGGAGGGTTAAAGATGGGCGGAGTCTGGAGATGTTGCGAAGATGGTAGAATGAGGTCTTGCACAGGTGTTTAATGTGGTCACTGAAGGTCAAGTGGGGGTCAAACTGAACCCCCAGATTTGTAATTGAGGAGGACAGAGGGATGAGCTGGCCGTCGAAGGTAAGTTGGGATATGGGTGAAGACTGAACCTGGTGTGGGGTGCCAGTGAGAAGTGCCTCTGTTTTTTATTGCTGTTCAGTTGGAGAAAGTTATTGTTCATCCATGCCTTTATCTCCTCAAGACAGGTGGTGAGGGATGACAGGGCTGCAGAGGGGTTTGGGGCAGTTTTGATGTAGAGTTGTGTCTCATGAGTATAACAATGCAAGGACATCCTGTCTGCTGATGACACGACCGAGGGGGAGCCTGTAAGTGATGAAAACTAGGGGGCCAAGAACTGACCCCTGGGGAACACCATAGATGACAGGGAGCAGTCTAGACTTGCATCCTCCCAGTGAGACATATTCCTTCCTGTCTGAGAGGTAGGACTGAAACCACTTCAGTGCACGGTCAGACAGTCCAACGGCGTTCTGAAGGCGCTCCAGGAGAACACTTAAGAATTCTTAAGGAGGGGGCAGATGACCGCAACTTTGAGAGCAGGTGGGACACAAACAGTGGTTGGAATGGGATCTAAGGTGAAGGTGGACGGTTTCAATCCTCTGAGGGTTTCCTCGATGTGGCTCTGCTGAACCTCAGAGAAGCATGGGAGGGATGGCAACCTCCCCGTCGAGGAGTTAGAGGCAGGGGCAAACAGAGAGGAGAAGCTGGGAATCAGAGAGCGGATGTTGTCTACTTTGGATCTGATGAAGTCAATGAAGTTGTTGCACCGCTCATCTGTAGCTTCAGTGGGGGAAGATGATTGTGGCTTCAGAAGATAATTTATTATAGAGAAAAGCTTCTTAGAGTTGCCAGTGTTATTGTTGATTAGGTTGGAGTAGAATTGTGACAGAGCATCTTTGAGGGTCTTGGAGTAGGCTCTTTGATGTTCACAGAAGGCCAGTTTGTGAACAGTGAGCCCAGGGTGTCTGAGTCGATGTTCCAGGATGTGGCCAGTTGTTTTCATTTTCCGCAGTTCCTGTATGAACCAGGGGGCAGAGCGTTCAAAGCTGACCTCATGCGTCTTGACAGGGGCCTGAAGGTCAAGAACATTGCTCAGGGATGTATTATAGTGCTCCACTAGTTCATACATGGTTGCAAAGGCTGGGCAGGTGATATGTTGGAGGTCTGTTACTTTCATGAATGTTGTTGTAAGCTACTGTCATTACCGTCTGTCCTGCATCTCTCTCTATCTCTCTCTCTCTCTTTCTGTCTCATTGTGTCATACAGATTACTGTCATTTTATTATACTGATGTGTTCTGTACGACATCTATTGCACGTCTGTCCTGGAAGAGGGATCCCTCCTCAGTTGCTCTTCCTGAGGTTTCTACCATTTTTTTCCCCCGGTAAAGGGTTTTTTTGCGGAGTTTTTCCTTATCCGCTGTGAGGGTCCAAAGGACAGAGGGATGTCGTATGCTGTAAAGCCCTGTGAGGCAAATTGTGATTTGTGATATTGGGCTTTATAAATAAAATTGATTGATTGATTGATTGATTGATTGATGTCAACTGAGTCGATGCGTTTCAAATTCCTGAAGGACATTTGACGCTTAGGTCTAGTAGAGGGCAGCAGAAATGTCCATTGAGACCACCTTGTGGTCGGACACCCCCAGATCATAGACCTCTAGGCTCTTGATGGGTGCTGAGTCAGTAATGACCAGATCTCGGGTGTGGCTCCTGTTGTGGGTTAGGACCTCGACATTTTGCTGCAGACCAAGACATTCAAGCAGACTCAGAAACTCTGTTGCAAAAGGACAGGAGGGGTTGTCAACATGGATATTAATATCTCCAATGATGACAATGTTGGTTAACATGGTGCAGAGTGATGTAAGTAGATCATGTATTTCAAGGAGGAATGATGGGTTTGGCTTGGGGGGTTGGTATATGAGAAGCACTGTCATGAAGTATGGAAGTTTGCATTTGAAAGCTACACACTCCATGGAGGTAAGGTCAGGCATCGGCAAAGGGGAGAGTTCCAGTTCAGCCTGATGAATGATGAGTAGGCCACCACCTCGGCCTGAGCTACAGGCTCTCTCCATGTAGTTATAGCCGGGGGGGCAGACTTCATTCAGCAGAAAGTGGTCCCCTGGTTTGTGCCCATTTAAACTAGAAACATAAAGTCAAGCCTTTTTTCCAGAATATGTTCTTGTAATAAAAATAATAGACGTGTGACGTGACTTTACTTACTGTGAAAGTATTTCTTATGTCACAGAACAAACTTAGAGTGAAACTGACCTTACGTCGGGAATGCAGACACAGCTCTCACTTTGGTCAAACAGTGAGTGGATGGCTCATAGCAGCAAGCCTGGTACTCTGTTGTCCCGCAGTAATCCCCACAAGCCCGCCAGAGAGATGCGTTTGTAAGCCTTCTCTGAGTCATGTAGACTGGATCTGCAAACACCCATGATGCCTCCAGCAGCCTCGCAAGGGAAAAGAGCTGCTACACTGTTCCATGGCCAGGACAGAATCCACATTGCTCCTCCTGAATCCGAGGTTTGACAACCGGTGGGAGCCTCCTTTCCAGTACCCTGGAGTAGACTTAAACCAGGAGGCTGAGCAGTGTGATACCCTGATAGTTGAACCACACCCTCCAGTCTCCTTTTTTGAAAATGGGAATCACCACTCCGGTCTGCCACTCTGCAGGCACCGTACCTAACCTCCATGCGACACTGAAAAGGCATGTCAGCTAAGACAGCCCATCATTTTCCAGGGCCTTGAGCATCTCAGGGCGAATTTCATCCACACCCGGCACCTTGCCACTAGGGAGCTTTTTGACTACCTCAGCAACCTCTGTCAGGGATATGGGCAAGAGTTCCCCCAAGTCTTCAGCTTCTGCCTTCTCCATAGTGGACATGATGGCTGTGTTCAGGATTTCCTCAAAGTGCTCCTTTCAACGCTCAACATTGTCCCCAGTTTGGGTCAGCAGTTCTCCTTCTCTGCTGAGCACAGCCTGAGACAAGCCCTGCAATGCCTTCCTGTGGCATCTAACGGTCTGCAAAAACTTCCTTGAGGCCAACTGAAAGTCCTTTTCCATAGCCTCCCTGAACTCCTCCCACACCCGGGTTTCTGCTTCAGCATCCACCACAGTTGCAGCCCTTCTGGCCAACCGGTACCTGTCTGCTGCTTCAGGAGACCCCTGGGCCAGCCAGACCTGAAAGTCTTCCTTCTTTTCAGCCTGACAGCCTCCCTTACTGTTGGTGTCCACCAGCGGGTTCTTAGGTTGCTGCCACGACAGGCACTGACAACCTTCTGACCACAGGTCCTAGCGGCCACCTCCACAATGGAGGATTTGAACATGGACCACTCAGATTCCATGTCCCCAAGCTCCCCTGGGATGCATGAGAAATTCTTCTGGAGGTGAGGGTTGAAGACCTCATGAACAGCGGCCTCAGCCAGATGTTCCCAGTTCACCCTCACTACATGTTTGGGTTTACCAGGTCTGTCCAGCAGCCTCCCCACCATCTGATCCAACTCACCACCAGGTGGTGATCATTTGACAACTCTGCTCCTCTCTTCACCCAAGTGTCCAAGACACACGGCCGCAGATCTGATGACATAACCACAAAGTCAATTATCAGTCTTTGGCCTAGGGTGTTCTGGTACCAGGAACACTTATGAACCTGCCTGTGCTCGAACTTGGTGTTTATTATGGCCAATCCATGACTCCCACAAAGGTCCAATAACAAAACACCACTCGGGTTCAGGTTAGGCAAGCCAATCCTCCCAATCACCCCCCTCCACGTGTCTTATTGAAGTCCCCCAGAAAAACTATGAAGTCCTCAGCTGGCACCCCTTCCAGGAGACTGCCAAAAAAGCCACGTACTCCATACTGCTGTTTGGTGCGTACGCACTAAAAATAGTCAGAGACCTTCTCTCAGTGATCCGCTGTCGCATCAAGGGGACCCTCTTGTTCGACCCCCAACACAGCAATACTCAGCTGGGGACTCGTAAGTACTCCCACACCCACCCAGAACCTCTCATTATGTGGACTCACAAGTTAGTCTTTAGACGCTTTGCTTAACTAAAGACTGATGTCTTTCTCCCTGATTTTGTATTTAGATGGGCGGTTACAATTTCAGAGAGAGAGACCAAAAACTCCCTACATTGCAGAACCAACAGTAGATCCTCAGGGTGGTCCTTCGGTGGCTTGCTGAACTCTTGTGCTCGTAAACATAGTCCGACTGCATTAACAGTTTTAAACAAAGTCGCTGTAAGTCCTTCATTTCCACAATCTTGTGGACTGAGCACATGTTTGATAAAACGAATTAAACCTCTCGGCATCCATTTTCAAGCTCTCTGTGTGTTTGTTTCCTTGCGGACGAGAAAAGGGGGAGCACACATTTCTGGGAGGGCGTGTCCTTTTCAAAAATACAAGAGGCGTTGCTTTGTTGCCAGCCGTTTTCTCCAGTGTGTTAAACACACTTTAGAAAGGAGTGTCCCCAGAAGGTGGAGATCTCTGATTGTCTGGTGGCGAGACTACTCATTCTGGGCAGATCCTGGAAAAAGTAAGAGTCCAGTCCCTCTCCAGGAGATTGGTTCTAGAACCAGTGCTGCACGTGGAAGTGAGCCCAACTATATCTACATTCCACGTGCCCAGAGTCAGTCCACGACGCCAGGGATCAGCACATCCAGGGCCCCACCCCTGCCTGCCGCCTGGCACACAATGCACCAGACCCTGATTTCTGTCCCTGCGGGTGGTGGGCCCACAGGCTGACTGCTCCATGTTATTCTTTCAGGCTGAGCCCAACCGGGCCCTATGGCCTAAGGCCCGGCCACCAGACACTCGCTGGTAAGCTCCCAGCCCAGGTGGCTCCAGGGGAGGGGGCTCATTGTCCCCATACTGGGCAAGGTGCTTGGTCCAAAGTATCCATTTCATCAAGGTCTTCTTGAATCGCTCTTGGTCTGGCCTCTCACTTGGGACCGCTTTGCCTTGGGAGACCCTACCAGGGACTATTAGCCCTGAACAACACAGCTCCCAAGTTCACAAGGACACACAAACCCCTCCACACCGATAAGGTGGTGATTCTTGGGGAGTCACATAAAGAACAACAAAGAATATTTTTTATGTTCTGGAATTTTTAAATAATTGACAGCACAGAGCCAGGCAAGGGACTGTAAATTATTTAACTTTTACATATGACTGCAAGCTTCTGTGTAAATATAATGATGAATGTATGTGTACAACCATGTGGGGTGGACCGACTTATTATAACTGCTTTCTGTAATGGTTGATGGGGGTTTAGGATTGGTATTCCATTTCATTTTTTGTTTGTTTGTTTTGGTAACCCAAGTGGTCCATGCTACCTGTTTCTGTTAGTTCCCATCATAATACATCAAAGGCTATTCTTCAGTGTGAATGAGAAATTTACAAACCCACCTTGTTTTAACTGACCATCCGTACTACAGGGAAAGCATACAAAGCTGTACCACTCATGACACACCAGAGCAGTGAGTTTTGCATTTGCCAACTTGGAGGTACATGCAGATTGCAGGATTTTTTATTTTGCTTTTTTGTTGGTAGGTTTTAGGCAAATGGCTACACTACACTTAGGCAAGTACCAAATATAGGCATGTGCAGTGCACTCTTGTACATGTCAAAACCACCCATCGACATCCCCTGTTTGAGGAGCAGTGTAAAGTCTCCACCTCCATAGTGTTTTTGTTGTTTGTGGTGTTGGGGGATGAGTTGATCGTTCATTTTTCGCCAGCTGTTATGGTAGTGCTATTTCCAGGGCTCTTAATAAGGAGAAATGAAAAAAGCTAATATCAATCTGTGTATAATCATGTAAAAAGGTTAATATCTTGTGTTATGTACTCAAGTAAAAGATAATATTTTGCTGTGCATGTTCAAGTTACAAAAATATTTTGCTTTACACATTCAAGCAAAAGGATTAATATCTTGCTGTTGTGTATTCAAGTACTGATGTTAAATTGAGGATTACCGTCATCTGCCGTATTGAAATGTTTGAGTTTTTGTTGGTTTCAGTTCTTGCTCAGGTTGTTTATAAGTAGTTGCTATTTTTAACAACAACAAAACAAAACACATACAGGCACACTGGTGTCATGGATGGTTGGTTTTGAACAAGCTGGTTATCTGAGCATTTTCAATAAAAAATACTTCAACCAGGTTTTGTCTCATCTGTGTCTTATTGGGGGATCAAATGAAAAAGAATTTAATCTCATTCAATTTCCAATTAATAGTAATTATTTGAGTTGGACAAGAGTAAATCAAATTCATTTATTTAATGTGATGATTTTATTCTAGCCACAAAAATTGACAAAAAATAATGTGGATTAACTCATAAATCATATTGCATTTTTTTTTAGCTGTATTTAATAAAAAGTGACTTGGTTTGAGTTGGGGTGATATATATGTATTGAATAGAAAACCTGCCCGCAATTTAATTTAGTTCATCCAAGGAGTTTTTTTTTGTTTTTTTTTTTGAGTGCAAGGAATTCCACACAGTCTGGGAGGTATAGTACTCTATTAACCATTGTTCTGCCGATAGGGGCTACTGATAGGAGTATTTCATGTATGTGTTTTAACATACCCTTTTAAAAAGCACTTTATGCACATGCAAACATGTAGAGTTTCTAAAGTCCTGAGAGGTGATTTTTTTCATTTTGTGCACACAATATAAAAAATGTTTTGGGATTTTAGGGGCTCCATACAAGTCAAAGACTAATTTTTGCCTTTTGCATGCAAAAATTGAGTTGTGTGTTTTGTCTTGTATTGTAGTCTTGCATTGATTTGTATTGTATTGCTTTGTATTCTATTCTGTTATGTTCTATTAATCAGCTCAGAAAACACTCACATGGGTCATTTTGCAATTAATGACCTGTTGCATAAGTCAGAGTAATTGGGTTGACAGTATTGCATGCCCTTATGAATCTGACGCAGGGATATCAAAAGTAAAGGGCTGAAAGAAACTCTTACAATGCCTAAGTTTTTCTTAATGAATGCATCACTTTTTTTCCCAAACAAAAATGCATGGCATTAGAACCATTTGAAAGATTATAACAATTTAAACAGATGCTTTAAGAATCCAAACACCTGAGCTTTACATTCAGTTAACTCAAAAACAGATGAATATATTACAAAGACAAAAATTAAAGTAAACCATTTACACCACATGAGGAATCAGCAGACATTTTGTGCCTGAGTTTGTTGTGTTGATAAAAATGCAGCTTTTCAGCTGTAAACAACACTTAATAGATACAACTCAATTTTTTTTTTAAATAAGGCTGTGCCGCTGTGGTTAGAGATAGCAATACTTTATGTCAGTTCTGATTTGCACTGTTAATAATATGAAAACTAAAGTAACTTTTACTCTCATTTGAAAGCTTTTGTCACCCACACCTTCATCATCACACCTGACATGACCTGTGACTGGAATGAGATTTTCTGGATATATTGATAGGCCAACTGACTTGAAAGACCGAAGTCAAAGACAGAATTAAAGACAGTAGACTTATAGCTAGTGAGCCCCTCAGACTTGTAGTCTTTATACTTTCCATCTCCTTTCTTTTTTCACTATACCTCTCTTCCCAAGATTTTTCTTTGATCCAGTATCACATCAAATTTAAGCGTACCATTTATTAAATCCTGTCACTGTACATCAGTTAGATTATCTGTGAAATGCCATCTTCATTGTACTCAGATTACACTTCTCATTTTGAAAAAGCTCATTGGGCATATCTAGATATAACACAACACCACTGGTGTGAAGAAACTGAAACTGATGAGGTCCCTGCATTTTCATTTTTTATTTGTTCATCGTAGCTTCTGGCAACAATGATGATGATGATGATGATGATGATTATAATAGCTAATTACAGAGAGCATCTTGATGGCCCTTTTGTTCAAAAGGCTTCTGGGGGCCTAATATTTGCTTCTACAAACACACCTTGTTTCCTGATGTTCAAATATAGACCTGGCTCAATGGTGTTGAAAGTTAGTGCACATGAACTGAATGAATTTAACTGCTTTAAATCTCATTTCGTGCTCAGACGCACGTGTGCTGACGAAGACCAGAGGGCAGGAGCACATTACACCAATTTTAAAATCACTGCATTGGCTCCCTGTCTGTTTCAGGATCGATTTTAAGGTTCATTTATTCGTTTTTAAATGTCTTAACGGTCTTGGGCCAACTTATTTATCTGACCTGTTTAATCATATCAGCCCTCGCGGATCCTGAGGTCCTCTGACACCGGCCGTTTAATCGTCCCAAAAGTCAGAACAAAAACCCACGGGGAGGCTGCATTCAGCCATTATGGCCCACACTTGTGGAATAGCCTGCCAGAGAGCATCAGGACTGCAGAGACCGTTAATGTTTTTAAAAGGAGGCTCGAGACTCACCTTTTCAGTTTGGCTTTTAACTGATTTCTTCTACTCTTCTTTTATTATATTTTATTTTATTTTATTTCTTTAATTTAATTTTATTTATGTTTTCATGTCTAATTTTCTTAATGATCTACTTTTAAATCCTTATGCAAAATTATTTTTAATTTTTAACTTTTCAAAACGTTTAAATCTTTAAATTTTCTAAATCTTTAAATTTTTATGCATTTTATCATTATTCTATCTTATGCTGTTTTGTCCCATTGTCTTTTAGTCCACACTGAGAGGTGTGTCCAGTCTGCCCGCGGGGACGCCGTCCTGAAGATCCCCTGGGTCCGGAGGACTGGGGGGCTCTGCACCATGTGTTGAGTCTACCCCGATCTGTCTGGGTTGGGGTGGTCTCTGTGGCGGCGCTCCCTGTGGCCGTCCGCTGTGGCGCCTCTTGGTGTAGATGAGCTCTCCATAGGTGGTTTTTCATCACCTGGTGCCTCAGTGCCCTGCCATGTTACTATACTGACAGTTATTGAGTGTTCTCTCACTCTCTCTCTCTCTCTCTCTCTCTCTCTCTCTCTCTCTCTCTCTCTCCGTGTGTGTGTGTGTGTGTGGGGGGGGGGGGGGTGAGAACACTCTGAAAATCTGTGGGTACAAGATAGCTGCAGGAACAATTATGGGCACTCATTTTATTTAAGGAGGAAATGACTCTGTGTGTGTGTGTGTGTGTGTGTGTGTGTGTGTGTGTGTGTGTGTGTGTGTGTGTGTGTGTGTGTGTGAGTGTGCGCGCGCGCGCGCGCGCCAGGCCCGCTTATGAACCGTCGTGCGCCTTTAAATGGCGTGTAGTGAGTAGAGGGCGGACCAGAGTGGCGCGCCTGTGCGCGTTTGTATGCGTGGGGAGCCTCTTGCCTGCAGCCGCTCCAAGTCGCACCGAGCTAAGAGCGGCTTTTGTGCGTTTGATGCACCGTGGTCGATGCACCTGTGAGGAACGATAAACCCAGCCCGGTAACGCCTGGTGCTCACCGCCCCGCCGCTTCGCACCAGCAGCGGAAACACTGCTGCTTTTAGAGGGATCCTGGATTTTAAAATCTACGCCTCTGTGGAGTTTACAGCTGGATTTTAGCAGTTGGATACAATCGGTGGTGTGTTTAACTAAGGTCAGTAGCGTCATCTTTTTACTCTAACCTGTTCATGTTGCCTGTCCGTGTAGAAAACCCTTCCGACTTGAATGAAGTGAAACAGGAGCAGGGGCCAGAGGAAATATGAGGCAGAAAGGGCTGCAGTTCTCACTCCTGACACACAGGTATGGCGGAACTTGCCACTTTACAGGACTTTTATTCCCCAGTTTGCGCGCACCGAAACGGTGGCTATTTCGAGCTGAAGCAGGTGTGCGTGTCCTGAAGGAACAGTGGCGTTTGTAGGATTCAGGATAGCAATTTCTGCCATGTTGGCCTCTTAATTCCCCCGGTAAAACAGAGGCACCATGACAGGCGGGTATAGAATTACACATGTCCTCTCCGCTCTTCTCCGGTCCCCCGAGGCAATATTTACAATATATATGATCAATTTTTCTTTTTCATTGTATCTTGCAGATACGCCCATGCAGCGTTAAAACCACGCCTGTGTGTCAAATATTAAAGACACTAACTCCAAAAAGACGTATACCGCGACGTAAATAGATTTCCTTTACCTTGTTTTGGGGATGATGAATAATCAATAGCATGAACGCCAGGTGTCCAGTGTCCACACATTGTTGTCGTCTGCAGCTTCGTGTTAAAATGTCAAACAAATGCGCCCTGACACGCAGCGCACAGCCCTTTCCGCCCAGCAAACACTCTTTAAATATAGATGAATATTTCGATGTAATTCGAGCGGTATGACATGCAGGTTGATACATGACCTTCTATGTTAACGGAGATGGACAGCACGCACCAGGGGGCTGCATACACAGTTTCTCGCTATGTAATTACCATCACATTCCTCCATCATCCCTTTTCCTCTCTGTCTGGATTCCAAAATCCAACTGTTGGCTGCTGTTTGTACACACATTTTGAGATGAATCAAACGGATGCCACTGTTTTCTCATGTTATTAAAGCCATCAACCACGAGCGTTGAGGTCTAAAAAAAATAATAATTTAAAATTTGTCTTCTTATATCAAAATTTATTCGAAATATCGAAATAAATTAAACAAATTCGTAAGTAATTTTTAAAGGGTGAGATTGGAGTGATTGTCTTGGGGAAACAAAAACATTTTTAGCGAAATAATGATTATGATGATTTGGATGATTTCGCTTCCCTGATGAATCAAATGGCGTCGGGGAGGGGGGGACATAGGCAGGACTGCTGAAATGTGACTGTTCTTCTCCCCATAAACTGCATTTCATGGAGCAGTTTAAGATGACAAACATTTGTTACCCCCTTCAACAATCCACATTTGAAAAGCCACTGGGCCTGCTTTGTAGACCAGGCTCAAATACGTTTACAGACAGCAATTTAAATTAAAATGAGCACTGCCTTTTTGCAGAGTTTGTTTTTTACACTGCGACGAATGCAGGATGTCCCATTTATACAGCAAATCTGGCCATTGTCATTTCAGGAAAATACGAGGCCTTATGCAGTGCGCCATAGAAATGCATTACCTGCCACTAAATAAGCAGGAAGGTGTCCAGGCTTCAGTCTCCTGTCTATATGACTCCTTTTAGGCTATCATCTACACACTTGTCTGAAATTGATCAGCAGCTTCAGTTTAACTGACGTACAGAGTCTAAATCGTTGCGAATTCACACAGGCAAGGGAATGACAATTATACTTTTTATTCATTGCTGCAGCACGCATTTCGATGTGTCGGATTTTAAGAGTTAATAGGATTAGATGATTCTTGGGCATTTATGCATGGGGAATTCCTAATCAGGATTTTTCCAAAACGGGCTTCAGGATGGGCGTGACCCACCCAGAGAATGCGTCTATTTTCACTGCAAAGGGCCCAAAGGTGCTTCATCACCACCCATTAAGACGATCATTTCCAACATCAAAGCACAGAAAACTATTTTATAGTATGTCACGAGAGAGAAAACAATTTGTCCTTTCGAAAAAAAACCCTCAACTAGATAGAGATAGATAGATACATAATCTTTTTTTTCAAAATCTTTTTACTGCATTGCTGAAAATTAAAATGATCAGACTAGAATATATTAAATATGATTTCAAATGTAAGGTCATTATTAACAACTATTCAGTCATCTAACTGATACATAAACGATGCTATGGCAAGGGGGTATAATAATGTAAATCTTTATGAGTGTAATGTCGCTTTCATGGACGGTGCGTATTTTCTGCAAAATCTGAAAGCCCCCTCTCTATTTCATTTATTTAATTTTCCCTCTCGGTTTCCGTTCCCCTGTTTTTAAGGCTGTGTGGGGGATGTTCGGGTAGGATGGAGGCTGTTTTGGGCAATTTGGCTGTCTTGTTTTTTTTTTTTTTTCTGTTCTGGTTGGCAGCCGATTAACTGCTCTGACAAATCAGGCGCAAAAAGCCAAGGGCTCTCAAGGTAACACTAATCCCTTTGGGCGGGGAGAGTCAAATTGCGCAGGATTTTAGAGAATGCTCTTTTCTTTAATACAGTCGTTTTTCTGCCCCTACTGCTGTCGCCCTTTTCGTTTTTTATTTTTATAAGGTGCAATAGTGTGTGACATTACCAAGCCATAAATATTTTGTATTCCGTATCGAAAGTATCTGCTGTGCCAAAGGTGTCCAAATATAAATGAAATAAAAAAGATAATGCCTATGCCTTTTGTTACAATTATTTCAGATTCATCCAGTCCTAAAAATGCACAGGCATGTAATATCTCATAGCGTTTATTTCTGCTGAAGGAGCCGTTCGTGTATTGAGAAAAGAAACATTATTTAAGAATATGAAAAACCAAACAGTCATGACTAAAAAATCCTTGCCACAATGAAAAAGAGAGCGGGATGTTATAGGCCTTGCTGGTGGGGGAGAGGCGAGGTATTTGTGGGTGTGTTCGCCGGTGAAGTGTTTGTAGTAATGTGTGTGTATCTGATGGAGAAGTGTATATCCAGGCTTTGGTTTTTGGCATGCATGTGTATTTTTTATTTATTTATTTATTTTGTCTGCAGTCATTTGAGCATGTCAGGGTGGAATATATGATTTTCATTTAATGATGTGTATGCTGGGAATGTGTGTGTGTGTGTGTGTGTGAGTGCGTGAGAGAGAGAGAGAGAGAGAGAGAGAGAGAGAGAGAGAGAGAGAGATATTACGCACGGTGTGTTTGCAGGCGTTTTGTGGGGTGCTCTCTTGCTGGGTGATGTAATGCCGTGAAGGTTGCTGCAGCAGAACCACAGAGCAGAGAGGGAGCCCAGAGAAGGCGTGTCCTGCCTGCAGAGTAGCTAGATAACAACACAGTGCCCACGCTGCACCGTCTGCCAAACCAAGCCAAGACCCCCCCACCCCCTCGACACACACACACACACACACACACACACACACACACACACACACACACACACACGCTGAGAATGATTCTAGAACAAGTCTGCATTTAAACACAATTATAGTATTTGAGTAGGCTACATCACTGAATATCTGATTAGCTGAGACAGTTCACATTATAAATTTCAAATCTAATAATAATTTCCCTTCACAAGGTATTCTTTCTTTATCTATTTTTTGGCTCTGTAGACAAGATGGCATTTGTCTTTTAAAATCTAGTATGGAATTGCTGAGGTATTTTTTTCCTGGACCAAACACATGATGTATTAGTTATTTCAGTGGAGGGCTACATCATGACAAATAACATGAGATGATGTAAATTCCTACTGACAGCAACGTTGCTATACTGTTCATTACATAGTATTAAATACGGGTGCATGAGGCCATATTGTCGCATTCCTGCTGTTATCTATCCAAAACCAAGTCTCAGTAGCTTTTTCAGAGTGATGACGTGATATAAAATGATATAGAGTGAAATCCAGCCCTACATCTTTTCATAGATGAAATGAGCCCAAACAAATAGATATCAACCGAAGATGGTGGGTAACTGCTGTTCTATGTACCTAAAAGGTTTGTGGATGACTTGAAGTGTGTGTTTGCAACGTGATGAAAAGAGAAGAGGAAGAGTGTTATCGGCATGTTTTATGAGATGCATGAGTGGGAGTGAATGAGGTGGAACATCACTCGCTCTGTCTCTGCTGCTCCCTCTCTCTGAGTTTCCACTCATCTTTACTTTTGCTGTCTCTCCTCCCCTCCACTGTCAGGTTGCATGTCCTGGTCAAGCAATTTTGGAGTGTACCACTATAGCAACAAAGGTGGGCAAAAGAAAATGGCACCTCTTTGAATCTATCGTGAGATGTAAATGGCAGTGTCAGTATCTGTGTGCAAATATGGAAGGCCTTGCACTGAGTGTTACGAGCAAATCAGAAAAATGACTGCCTGTCCATTGAGATATCATCTGCTGTGCAAGCTGTGGAGGACATTTTGTCACTGCATCCGGACAGTGATAGTGCATGCGGATTTTTGTGTGATCACGGCACCTGCTGTAAAATAAGTGGCAAGTGGCAGCTATTTAAATGCAATGGGCCTACTGATGGGCTGCTTTTCTTTGCTTTTACACATGCGTGCGCACACGCACACACACACACACACACACACACACACACACACGCACGCACACGCACACGCACACACACACACACACACACACACACACCCTCTGTCCCAGTCCGTGTGTTTGTTAATAGGATCAAGAGTGCTGCTGCCTTTTGTCTGTGTGTGTACGTGGACTCGTCCCTGTAGGGTTCGTCAAAGAAGCCTTTCACTGAGAACAATGATCCATGCCGTTTAGCCTTTTAACCCCTGACGCTCCCTGCACTGCAACAAAACACACACGCACGCACGCGCGTGCACACACACACACACACACACACACACACACACACACTGAGAATGATTCTAGAACAAGTCTGCATTTGTAAACACAATTGTAGTATTTGAGCACAGTGCAGTGCAGTGATGATCCATATCTGATTAGCTGACACAGTTCACATTATACTATTTTGATGCTCAAAACAATTACAACTAAGCATAGTTATAAAACAGAAAATGTATTAAAAATCATCTAAGAGAATATCAGCTTCTTTTGAATGAACACTGTGTGTCAGTTGTTGAATACAAATGTCACGTTTGGAAATTAACAGAAACAGATTAGGGGAGTGTAAAATTGTCAGTATATAATTAAATGGCACTCAATACATAAAATATAAAAACACAGCTCCAAAAAGTCAACAAAACATAATTATACATTCTCCTACTATATTATACAATTCTGTATGTATATGCAGGAGCTGTGGTTAAGGAGGGACCTCTGTGATGTCAGAGCTGTACAGCACTGATTGACTGATATCTCTTCTTTTAATGGACGGTTGATAAGCAGCTTAGTGTGTATAGATTCAACCCCAAGGCCCTGAAGAAAAGGTTCTGCTGAGGTCTGATAACAGCTTACAATAACGACAAAAAAATTTCATGGTATAAAATGTTTGTTGGTGGAGGAAATATATTCCTAATATATAATAATAATTATATATTATGACATAAAATAATTAAAAGCATTAAACTGCTAAAAACCGAAGGATACATAATAGTAGGGGCTGTTTTTCATTTTGTATTGTTATTTCATTAAAAATTGATTGCATTAATACAATTATTGGGTTAGTCAGATGTGTGAATTCACAAAAAAAGTGATGTTTCTATTTCATTCCAGTTAGGAACAGATGAGATACCCCAAATAAATAATATAAGAATAATTTTACATATCTACCTTGATTACAATAATTTCATCATTCATTTCAAAGAGTTAGAAAAGAAAAAAAAAAAAGATTATACAGCAATCAAGACTCCCTGACAAATCTGCTCAGCATGTTGCAGACATCTTGTCCTACAGGGAGATGTAAAATGCAGGAAAAGTGAAGCATGCGATTGAAGGATGAGTGGTTGTTATAATATTCGCAGTGAAGAGCTGTCCAAAGCACCTGTTTTCTTACAGGTTGGTCACTCCTCGTGTCAGGAACTATCCAAAACTGAAGGAGATGGAATCCAATTTTTGCTAATGCTTCCAAAATCAGCCCAGGTGAATTTCATGTTTTGACAGGTGTAAGGGTGGGCAATGTGGTCCTAAAATAATATAACGATATTTAAGCTTATTTTTGTAGAACTGTTCTTGATGATACAACAAAAAATATTTTATTATCAATTTCAAGAACATACAGATGCATGAAATTAGTTATAATTTTATGTCGGCATAACGCAACAGTTTGCCCTCAAATATTCAGGAAAAACCAAACAAAAATGATCTGTCAGTTTTTTAGTTTGCTAACAACACTAACTCAGAGTAAGAATCAGATACTGTAATAGTACAATAAAAATTACACATCGAAACAGTCACCAAATACAAAAAGAAAGTACCCTTGAACCTATTTATAGTATATATTTCAGCCAATATGTATAAATTAAATCAACTGACAATTTCAACCATTAACAAAATCATTATTTAAAAGTTCCTACATAGGCTGGTACACCTGGACCTGTGCAGTCTGCAGAGAGAATCAAACTTCCACCCCGCAGGCACGCACTGTGAGGGGTTAAACATATCAGCGAACACGCACACACTGCATTCACAGCGTATTTGATACGTGCACATTACCTGTGGAACCATCACTGTGTACTTGCTTCGCGTGCATTGCGCGTGCATACACCGTGTACTTGGTACACATGCAATGCGCGTGAAATACCTGCACACGCCTAGATGTGTATGGAACGCCAACGAGGTCACTAACACGTGAATTCCAACACGTAAACAACACGTAGACAACGCGTGAAAAATTCACGCGTTGTTAACGTGTTGTCTACGTGTTGTTTACGCGTTGTTAACACGTTAAGCCTGATTTATGGTCGTGCGTTGAATCGACGATGTCGCTACGTTGTAGGGTACGGGGCTACGCAGAAGGCTCACCGTAGCCCCCGGCGTAGCCTGACGTGCACCTCCCCAAAAATGTAACTACGCGTCGAGGCGACGCAGACCCAGCGCAGACCGGCACGGCTGTGATTGGTTTGCTTGGTAGCAACGCATTTCCGGTTCCGTATTTCCACCGCCATCCCCGCCGTCTTTAAACATCTTCTATTGCCATGTAGATGTTGTTAAGGCTCATTATATATATGCCATTATGCACAACGTTCAATACGGATACGGCCGGAGCCGTCTGTCCGTGCTCCGTGTTCATTTCTCTGTGACCGAAAAAGCCGGAAGCTAAACGAAGAATCAACTAGAGACGACGATAACCACTCAGCAAAGGAACGAAGCCTCCTGCCGCTCTGGCGGTGAATTGCACCGCGACGAGACGGAGTGACGGAGAAGTACGAAGGGTTCATGACCACGTAGCGACGTCGTCGATTCAACGCACGACCATAAATCAGGCTTTAACAACACGTTAATGACGCGTTAACGATGCGTTAATTTCACGTGATTGTGAGCCCTTTGGCCACTTGTCCAGTTTGAAACGGGTGAGAGTCTTGAGTCCCCAACTATGGAAAGCTGAAAGTGCCATATATCGCCACTTTTTCAATGCATCCTGTCTAAAGACGCCGCTTTTTACGGGCGTTTTTAATTATAACGCCGTAAAAGGCGGCGCTTTAAGCCTGATTTATGGTCGTGTGTTGAATCGACGACGTCGCTACGTCGTAAGTCTGATTTATGGTCGTGCGTTGAATCGACGACGTCGCTACGTTGTAGGGTACGGGGCTACGCAGAAGGCTCGCCGTAGCCCCCGGCGTAGCCTGACGTGCACCTCCCCAAAAATGTAACTACGCGTCGAGGCGACGCAGACCCAGCGCAGACCGGCACGGCTGTGATTGGTTTGCTTGGTAGCAACGCATTTCCGGTCCCGTATTTCCACCGCCATCCCCGCTGTCTTTAAACATCTTCTATTGCCATGTAGATGTTGTTAAGGCTCATTATATATATGCCATTATGCACAACGTTCAATACGGATACGGCCGGAGCCGTCTGTCCGTGCTCCGCGTTCATTTCTCTGTGACCGAAAAAGCCGGAAGCTAAACGAAGAATCAACTAGAGACGGCGATAACCACTCAGCAAAGGAACGAAGCCTCCTACTGCTCTGGCGGTGAATTGCACCGTGACGAAACCCGAGTGACGGAGAAGTTCGAAGGGTTCACGACGGCGTCACGGCAACCACGTAGCGACGTCGTCGACTCAACGCACGACCATAAATCAGGCTTCAGGCTGTAGGGTACGGGGCTACGCAGAAGGCTTGCCGTAGCCCCCGGCGTAGCCTGACATGCACCTCCCCAAAAATGTAACTACCCAGACCCAGCGCAGACCGGCACGGCTGTGATTGGTTTGCTTGGTAGCAACGTTTTTCCGGTTCTGTATTTCCAGATTCCGCCATCCCCGCCAACTTTAAACATCTTCTATTGCGATGTAGATGTTGTTAAGGTTGTTATATGCCATTATGCTCAACGTTCAATACGGATACAGATACGGCCGGAGCCGTCTGTCCGTGCTCCGCGTTCATTTCTCTGTGACCGGAAAAGCCGGAAGCTAAACAAAGAATCAACTAGAGATGACGATAACCACTCAGGAAAGGAACGAAGCCTCCTACCGCTCTGGCGGTGAATTGCACCGCGACGAAACGGAGTGACGGAGAAGTTCGAAGGGTTCACGACGGCGTCACGGCAACCACGTAGCGACGTCGTCGATTCAACGCACGACCATAAATCAGGCTTTACTTGTCTAAAGCGCCGGCGCTTTTGCAAGGAGCCTTAAAACGCCGCTTTTTAAGCCTGATTTATGGTCGTGCGTTGAGTCGACGACGTCGCTACGTGGTTGCCGTGACGCCGTCGTGAACCCTTCGAACTTCTCCGTCACTCCGTTTCGTCGCGGTGCAATTCACCGCCAGAGCAGTAGGAGGCTTCGTTCCTTTGCTGAGTGGTTATCGTCGTCTCTAGTTGATTCTTCGTTTAGCTTCCGGCTTTTTCGGTCACAGAGAAATGAACGCGGAGCACGGACAGACGGCTCCGGCCGTATCCGTATTGAACGTTGTGCACAATGGCATATATATAATGAGCCTTAACAACATCTACATCGCAATAGATGATGTTTAAAGATGGCGGTGGAAATACGGAACCGGAAATGCGTTGCTACCAAGCAAACCAATCACAGCCGTGCCGGTCTGCGCTGGGTCCGCGTCGCCTCGACGCGTAGTTACATTTTTGGGGAGGTGCACGTCAGGCTACGCCGGGGGCTACGGCGAGCCCTCTGCGTAGCCCCGTAGCCTACAACGTAGCGACGTCGTCGATTCAACGCACGACCATAAATCAGGCTTTACGCGACAAAGTGGCGTAATACGCGCCCGTTTTTTACAGCGTTGTAAGGAGGCCGTAATAACGGTCCGAAGAAACCCGTAAATAACGGCGTTTTTCCAGATGATAATAAGCCCTGCCCTCTGTTTAAGACAACCAATTAGTTCAGTGTTTCTGAAACCAATCAGCGGAGAGCACAGCGAAACCAAAACAATGGATCCACAAGACTTGGCTGCTGTGTTGCTCTTTTGTATCGCCAGAGGAAATTACTAAAATTCAAAGGATTAATTACTGATCTGTATGAAAGTATAATCACCGTGGCTGGAAACGCTGTGCTCAGAATATATCGGTTTATAAAATAAACAAAACCTTAATCATCATATTGTACATTTAACCGCGAACTAACCAGAGCACTGCCTCTGTGAGAGACTTGGGCTTGCTGACTGTGTGTGTCAGCGTCATAAGTTTTCCCCCCTTTGCAGCACTTCTAAAAGTGGTTTGCCTCTAGCTCTGTGTCAAATAATGCCTACAATATTTTTTTAAAATGTATGAAGTCCAAATGTATTACTCGTCATACAATTTCCATTTATTAGTCTTGCTTTTTGTTTTGTTTTAATGTCATAATTATCTGAACAATCCTAGCTAAAACATTTATTTTGACATGCTACTCGTTACAGTTATTTCCATGTTCACCAGTAATCATGAGCACAATTTCTAATGTAAAACATATCAAGTTGCGCCACATCTGATCTCTGCAAACTGGTGTAGGCGATGTTACACATTTTAACCACAGGGTGGCAGTAGTGGTTAAAACTGGCTTTTCCCAGCTGCTGGAGCTACAAGGCTGCAACCTGTTGACCACACTCAATCAGCTATTATTTTTAATTTCATCATAATTCTTGCAGTTACTAAAACGATGTTGCACTGGAAATTAAGCTTCTATTATTCAAACTTGACTCACCATTACATCCTCCACAGCTTTTTTTTTTAATACATTTCCAGTGCTGTAAATTGTTGAAATGTGTGCAGTTTAAATGTAAAATTAAACAATGTATTAAGACTTGCTTTGCTGGTTTTTAAATGGAGTATATCTGGTATGAATTTTAACAGCAACATGAACACCACCACACACTGCTGCAATCAATAATCAAGTCAGAAAAAACTTCAAAAACTATTTCATTATATTATTTTAAAGGTTGAATGAAGTCTCTCGCTGTCTGGATGAAGAGGAGTCTTGATCAGAATGTGCTCCCACTTCCTTAGCCTGGGAGGAAGAGGAGAGGTTATCAGGGTCAAACTGGGTCATTTAATTGATGTGTTTTGTATTTTCTTTCCATTACTACAAGAACAGCAGGGACAGCAAGAAGCTGTCAGCCCACGGGTTCACGAAGAAGCTGGGAAGAATGAGACCAGTAATAGGCTCAAAACACTCCCTCCAGGTATCCTCACCTGCTCTATGTCTACAAGTCCTGAGAAAAGTATAAAGATCACCCTCCCTGATGGAATCTGATAATTGGCAGTGTAATCAGTGCAATGTTCTCAGCCATAGCCTCTTGTCAAATATGCACACCTATGCAATTAGTTGATTACAGGTGTGTGCAATTAACACATTAAATCAATCAAATAACAATATATTCTGGACCGCAATAGAAGATATGTGGCGATTGAGAAAAAGAGAAAAAAAAGATTAAATACAAATATAAATATTATCTTCACCAACATCCAGTTTGCAGAGATCAGATGTGGCGCAACTTGATATGTTTTACATTAGAAATTGTGCTCATGATTACTGGTGAACATGGAAATAACTGTAACGAGTAGCATGTCATAATAAATATTTTAGCTAGTGATTGTTCAGATAATTATGACATTAAAACAAAACAAAAAGCAAGACTAATAAATGGAAATTGTATGACGAGTAATACATTTGGACTTCATACATTTTTAAAAATATTGTAGGCATTATTTGACACAGAGTTAGAGGCAAACCACTTTTAGAAGTGCTGCAAAGGGGGGAAAACTTAAGACGCTGACACACACAGTCAGCAAGCCCAAGTCTCTCACAGAGGCAGTGCTCTGGTTGGTTCACGGTTAAATGTACAATACGATGATTAAGGTTTTGTTTATTTTATAAACCGATATATTCTGAGCACAGCGTTTCCAGCCACGGTGATTATACTTTCATGCAGATCAGTAATTAATCCTTTGAATTTTAGTAATTTCCTCTGGCGATAGAAAAGAGCAACACAGCAGCCAAGTCTTGTGGATCCATTGTTTTGGTCTCACTGTGCTCTCTGCTGATTGGTTTCAGAAACACTGAACTTATTGGTTGTGTTAAACAGAGGGCAGGGCTCCTTATCATCTGGAAAAACGCCATTATTTACGGCGTTCTTCGGGCGTAAAGAACGGCGGTTACTGTGCCTCCCTACAACGGAAAAAACGGGCGCGTTTTACGGCACTTTGTCGCGTAAAAAGCAGCGTTTTGAGGCTCCCCGCAAAAGCGCTGTAAAAAGCGCCGTAAAAAGCTTTTGCGGCGTTATATTTAAAAACAGCCGTAAAAAGCGGCGTCTTCAGATAGGTCGCGTTAAAATAGTGGCGATATATGGCACTTTCGGCTTTCCATAGCTGCCGCAGTTCGGAGACATTGCTAGGCTTAAACAGCTGAGCTCTGTTTACAAGCTACGCCGACAGTCAGTGTGCGGGCTGGAGATTGGCGGAGCAGAGAGGGTAGTGGGGTCCCCGCTAGGTACTGTAAACGAGTATGTGTGTAAAGTTATGAAGTGTGTCTGTTACGCTAAGAGTCAGAGTTTGGGACGGAGTGGAGTGTTACCAGAGTTTCTGGAGTTTTTTATTTGAATAAACGGGCCTTTTTCCCGAACGCTCCTCTGGTCTCCTGCTCGTGAGGGATTCATTACAATATGGTAACATGGCTTAGATTTCTAAATAAACATACAACTCGTGGCTAGATAGACCTACTCCTGAAAAACTCGTGCGCAAGGTTTTTGTCCCTACGAGGCTGCCGTCATTTACCCGATGGGAGGGGTGAGCGAGTGAGCCCTGCAATCTAGAATTTGACCACTGATGTCACTGTTTTCAACCCATTTTACACACTGACCCTGTAACAATAAACGGTCCGTTTCTCATACCAGCTGTTGTGGATCATTCTAACTAACCCAATTAAGTAGTTCTTGTTAGAGTAATATTGCTTGATCAAACCTTTTCTAACATGACTGACAACAAAATAAGTGAATATGTATAATACGCGCTTGGATCGGATCGGTATCGGCCAAAACTCAAGGCTGTAATGTTGGATTGGAAGTGAAAAAGCTGGATCGGGACATCCCTAGTCTGTAGTACAGGTACAGTCTCCGTGATCTGAAGGGGGCGAATAAAAGAGGTGTTACTTGTACTGCCTCTGAATTATTTCATAATCATATCTACGTAGTTCACTGTAGCAATCCGATTTGCAGGCTAAAACAGAAAGAACACAGTCATCTCAAATAAGATTACAACCATTAACAGAAGGGTTAAATTGGGGCTGTGCCTTAACATTTTGCACATAACACTGGTGCTAGGGAAGCTGAGAATTTTGTAACACAGGCCAAAAAGTTGTAGAGCAAGTATAAAACATCTGGTACTATGTCTAAAAACCACCCCGTGGAGTAGAGTTAATCACTTTAACATAATGACTGGCAAGGATGTTAATCGTACAGGGAGGGCACACAAAACTGAAAACTTAAATGTTCTTAGGTTCTTAAGATATGTAAACGTTACATATTAGTTCGTCCTTTTCACAGAATGAATATTTAAATGCAAGAGTAGTTATCCCAACCAAGTCTACTTAATTAGCCGTTTACCATAACCAAGTTAAACCGAGGAATCCACTGCGGAACGTAACCTTACGTTACCCAAATAATTCACATTTTCTACTTCTGGAGATACATTGCTACTGGGCTAGTTTTAGTACATAATCAGATAATTAGAGCGCTACTCTCTCCCATTTCTGCTGCCCCAGTGTCTTTTTCTGACCGAGATGTGAGGGCTAAAAATATTAATGTTAGTTGGCGTTAAAGCTAATCGTTAACGTTAGGTGTTGGCTTGCAAGTTAATTGCTAGTGCATTCTCAAATAGTCTAAGCACCCCACACCCGCATATCAAGTTTCAGCTTTAACATTGGCTTAACGTTAATTAGGTCTACATGCAATTTAATCCTAAAACTCACTGCACATGCCGTCGTAACAATCTCCATTTTTATATTTACCTTGTCAGACACTACAGGCTGGCGTGCCTTCAGGTGTCTTTTTAAATTCGTCGCATCTTTTCCACTGAACTTGAATCCACAAGGCTCTCGATCCTTGTTGGGAACGATACACTCAGTCTTTCGTTCAGCTGGAAGGTAAAACAGAAGTGTGTCCATAAATCTTCTGTTCTTTTTCTTCCTACTTGACAAATCGCAGGTGAAAATAATCCGCTCATAATTGCTTCCTTTCGGCTCAACGCTCTGACAAGGCGTTGTGGTTTCCAGAATCCCACCTTCCCGCTGTGGAGCCAAGGCTTCTGTGTGGCAAAACTGGACGTGCACCGCCACCGCACGGAGGGCGGAGGGAGGTCATCCAATAATAAAGATAGAATGAGAGTTTGAATTTGAGATAAGATACTTAATTAGTTAAAAAGGAAAAGAATCAAGGCATTGAGGATGGTTGTAATCCAGATTGTCCGCCGGCCAGCGTCAGCTGTTTCGTCACGTTTTTACTCGTCAGTTCACAATGAACAGAGATTTTGTTTTAGTTTTTGTTGTCAGTACTTATTAAATTTACGGTCTCGTCACAAATTAGTCACGGAATAAAGGGTCGTCAACGAAAAGTTTTCGTTTTAGTTGAAAAAATGGTAACGCTTTAGATTATAGCCCGCAGTTTACACCGTAACTATCCGGTAGTTGCGGTGTAATCTGTTGTACCAGTGTAGTACGTACCAATACATATATGTAGGTACAGGGGAACAAGATGTTAAGTTATGGAATAAGGGGCTGACAATTCGTGAATTTACAGAGAATTTATATTATAGCTACTATACTATAACTACTGGGTAGGCCTATTCTATTATAACAGGGTATGTGTGACCTGCTGATCAATAATATGGACGTTTGGGGTTAATTTAGAGAGAACTTATTTTAACTACTGGGTACCTATTCTATTATAACAGGGTATGTGCGACCTACTGATCAATAATATGGAAGTTTGGGGGGAATTTACAGAGAACCTATACAATAGGTATTTTAAATTACAGGGTACTTATTCTATTATTACAGGGTACAGTATGACAATAAAACCGAAAAATCGGAGGGAAGATGGAGGGAAGACTTCTGCAGCAAGTAATAAATCAGATGTGATTTTATTTCAAGATGACCTAATTACAAACAAACAGTCAATCTACATTGTTCCTTTATATTTTCAGCGGGTAGCCTATACAACTACAGGGTACATCTCTGCGTTTACTTCGGAACAAAGGTCCAGGTGACAGTATGTTGTCATGGATACTGTTGGCGTCTGAAGACCATCTTAGCTGTCGCTCACCTCACCAGCTTTCCATTACTGGACGCTCGTTTGTGACTTCATGACTGTGCTTGCCGTCGGCAGACAATTCACCACAAAAATACTGGTCAGTTCGACCAGTATTTTTGCAGATTTACTGCTACACAAAACTTAAACTAAGGCGGCATTGCAAAACTCTGTAAAAGTACGAATGTAACCTAATCTCAACAGTGACCGCGCCAGCCAGCGGGACTGTGGCTGAACAGCTTCCAATGTTCATTCATTCACTCAATCGCGAGTTCAATGTGTGTGTGTGTATGTGTGTGTGTGTGTGTGTGTGTGTGTGTGTGTGTGTGTGTGTGTATGTGTGTTTAGCAAAGCCACATATAACTGGTGACACAGTGCAGCAGCAGCGCAGCAGCATTATAAAAAGCCGACAAATAGTGTTAATTAATTGACATGATACACTGGAGAGGTTCAATCAATCAATCAATCAGTCAATCAATTTTATTTATAAAGTCCAATATCACAAATCACAATTTGCCTCACAGGGCTTTACTGCATACGACATCCCTCTGTCCTTTGGACCCTCACAGCGGATAAGGAAAAACTCCCCCCAAAAAAACGGTAGAAACCTCAGGAAGAGCAGCTGAGGAGGGATCCTTCTTCCAGGACGGACAGACGTGCAATAGATGTCATACAGAACAGATCAACATGATAATTAACAGTAATCTGTATGACACAATGAGACAGAAAGAGAGAGAGACAGAGAGAGATGCAGGACAGACGGTAATGATAGTAGCTTACAACAACATGAATGAAAGGTATAATATTATAATTATAATTCTGGCTGTTGTGGTACAATATCTTGAAAGTATATATTAATATATTATATTATAATTAATAATAATATATTAATATCTGGTAGTATACATGTGTGACAATAATCATATGTGTATAATAACAGTAGAAGTATGACTAATGATGCAGCAGCAGCAGGAGGCATCTGGCAGGACCAAGGCAGCAGCACAACCACACACTTCACACTATCCAGGCACCGCTGCAATACGAGTTAACCTGAGAGACAGTGGAGCACAAAGGCTCCGGAGAAGAAGCCGAGTTAGTGACATCCAGAATGGCCGAGTTAGCAAGATGCAGTAATAGGACACGAGAGAGAGAGAGAGCCCGGTGTATTATAGGGGGTCCTCCGGCAGACTAGGCCTAAGTCAGCCTAACTAGGGGCTGGTACAAGGCAAGCCTGAGCCAGCCCTAACTATATGCTTTATCAAAGAGGAAAGTCTTAAGTCTAGTCTTAAATGTGAAGACGGTGTCTGCCTCCCAGACCGCAACAAGATGATTCCACAGGAGAGGAGCCTGATAGCTGAAGGCTCTGGCTCCTCATCTACTTTTGGAGACTTTAGGGACCATGTGTAACCCTGCATTCTCAGAGCGCAGAGTTCTGGTGGGATAATATGGCACTATGAGCTCTCTGAGATAAGACGGAGCTTGACCATTTAGAGCTTTATAAGTTAACAGTAGAATTTTAAATTCAATTCTGGATTTTACAGGGAGCCAGTGCAGAGAAGCTAAAACAGGAGAAATATGATCTTGTTTCGTAGTTCCTAGTTAGTACACGTGCTGCTGCATTCTGAATTAGCTGGAGAGTTTTTAAGGACTTACTAGAGCTACCTGATAACAGAGAGTTACAGTAATCCAGCCTTGAGGTAACAAAAGAGTGGACCAATTTTTCTGCATCTTTTCGGGTCAGGATAGGCCTAATTTTCGCAATATTACGCAAATGAAAAAATGCAGTCTGTGAGGTTTGTTTTAAATGAGAATCAAAAGACAGATCTTGATCAAAGGTTACTCCGAGGTTTCTTACAGTAGTGCTAGAGGCCAGAGCAATGCCATTAAGAGAAACTATGTCATCAGATAAAGAGTCTCTGAGTTGTTTGGGGCCAAGAACAATAATTTCAGTTTTGTCTGAATTTATCATCAGGAAGTTGGTGCTCATCCAGGTTTTTATTATTACTTATGAAGTTTAGTTAATTGATTACTTTCTTCTGGCTTCATTGATAAATACAACTGTGTATCATCCGCATAACAATGGAAATTTACAGAGTGATTTCTAATGATGTTACCTAAAGGAAGCATATACAGTATAGAGTAAATAGGACTGGTCTGAGCACAGAACCTTGCGGAACTCCAAAACAAACTTTAGTACGTAAGGATGATTCATTATGAACGTGAACAAACTGAAAACGATCCGATAAATAAGATTTAAACCAGCTTAGTGCAGAACCTTTTAGGCCAATTAAGTGTTCCAGTCTCTGTAGCAGAATTTGATGGTCAATTGTGTCAAATGCCGCACTAAGATCTAATAAAACAAGTACAGAGACTTTGTCTGAAGCAATCAGAAGGTCATTTGTAATTTTAACTAGTGCTGTCTCAGTGCTATGATGCACTCTAAATCCTGACTGAAATTCCTCAAATGAATTATTATCACGGAGAAAATCACACAGCTGGTCTGCGACTACTTTCTCAAAGATCTTTGAAAGAAAGGGAAGATTAGATATTGGTCTATATTGGCTCACACCTCTGGATCCAGGGTGGGCTTTTTTAGGAGAGGTTTAATTACAGCTACCTGAAAAGACTGTGGTACATAGCCTGTTAATAAGGATATATTGATCATGTCTAATAAATGAGTGTTAACCAAAGGTAAGACCTCCTTGAGTAGCCTAGTTGGGATGGGGTCTAAGAGACACGTTGATGATTTAGATGAAGAAATCACTGCGGTCAGTTCTTGAAGAGAAATTGGGGAGAAGCAATCTAAATATATATTAGGTCTTACAGCTGTGTTTGAGGTTAGATAGGTACTATCTGAGGACAGGAGGTCATGAATTTTGCCTCTAATAGTTAGAATTTTGTCATTAAAAAAGCTAATAAAATCATTACTGCTAAGGGCTAAAGGAATAAAAAGGCTCAATAGAGCTGTGACTCTCAGTCAGCCTGGCTGTCAGTCCTATTCTATAGTCTGTAATTTTTCTTATTTTTTTATTTTATCATTACTTCTCGGATTACTCAAAAATGCATTTTTGTGTGCTTCTGAGCACACGGGCAGCATAAATAATGAAGTTATGATGGTCTGGAAGTTGACCAAAACCAAATACCTCAGAAGTCAGCTGAAAGGTCAGAACAAGGTCCGAGCCATCAACATGTACGCACTGCCTGTCATCAGATACCCAGCTGGGATCATGAGCTGGCTAAAGGAGGAGATAGAGGCCACATATATCAAGACAAGAAAGCTCCTCACCATGCATGGAGGGTTCCATCTCAAGTCCAGCATCCTGAGGCTATACACTAAGCGGAAAGAGGGAGGCCGAGGACTAGTAAGCATCAGAGCCACTATCCATGATGAAACATCCTGGCTCCAAAGTATGAGCTGCTAAGTGAATGCCTCAGACAACAGGAAGCTGATGGAGGAGCAAACAACATGGAGGGACAAGCCCCTACATGGTACATACCACCATCAGATAGAGGAAGTAGCTGATATTAAGAAGACCTACCAGTGACTGGAGAATGCTGGACTGACAGACAGCACAGAGACACTAATAATAATAATGATAATAATAATAATGATAATGATAATGATAATACATTTTATTTATAGGCGCCTTTCAGTTCACTCAAGGTCACCTTACAAGACACAGTAAACAAAACAAGTAGCAATGTATCCATAGATCATAAAATCAAACAATTCAGTATTATACAATAAAAGTTAATAAAATGACTAGACAAAATCATAATTATAAACACTAGGTATAAAATAATCATAATAAAAGCATCATCAGTATGTGTGTCTAAATCAGACTGAGTATGCCAGCTTGAAAAGGTGTGTTTTCAGACAGGATTTGAAAGTGGAAGGGGAGACAATATTGCGCAGCACAAGAACAGGCCCTAAGCACAAGAGCCATAGAGGCCAGGGTCTACCACAGCAGATCAGACCAAAGGTGCAGGCTGTGCAAAGGTGCCCCTTAGACGGTCCATCACATAGTGGCAGGGTGTAAGATGCAAGCAGGATCAGCGTACATGGAGATGCACAACCAAGTAGTGGGATAGTATGCACTCGAAATACACAAATTCTGATGGGAAATGCCACCAAAGGTGGTTAAGAACAACAGGGCTAAGATCCTGTGGGACTTCAGCTTCCAGACTGACAAACAGCTGCTGGTTAACCAGTCGGACATAATGGTGGTTGACAAACACCAGAAGAGTGCAGTGGTGGTAGATGTGGTGATACCAGCTGACAGCAACATCAGAAAGAAGGAACACGAAAAGTATCAAGGGTTGAAAGGGTTGAAACAGCTGGAACAGATGTGGGAGGTCAAAGATGATGTGGTCCCCATGGTAGTAGGACCACTCGGGGCAGTGACCCCCAAAGTGGGAGAGTGGCTTCGGCAGATTCCAGGATCAACATCTGAAGCCTCAGTCCAGAAGTCCTAGGAACAGCTAAGATACTGCGCAGGACCCTCAAACTCCCAGGCCTCTGGTAGAGGACCTGAGCTCGAAGATGACACAGATACCACCCCAAGAGGGTGAGAGGGTGATTTTAAAAAAAATATATATATACATATATATGAATCTGAAGTGGGCCATTCTAGATAATGAGTACTTTGTGTCTTTTATTTTTAACAGTGTAGTACTGCTACATTTAAACCTATTTAAGTAAAAGATCTGAGTAGCCTACATAACCATTAGTTTATTTGGCATATAAATTGTTTTTCTCTCTCTCTCTCTCTCTCTCTTTCTCTCTCTCTCTCTCTCACACACACACGCACACGCACACACAAACACACACACACACACACACTTTCCAGACACAGTTAAATCAGTGTAATGTGTGCACTGTTTACCTCTCTGCCATCTGCTGTCTGTATTTCTGTCTCTGTCTGTCTGTCTTTCTGTCTGTCTGTCTGAACTGTGACTAAAGAAATAGTTTCACCTTGGATATCTTAAAATGAACGAGTGTTTATTGTATTACTTCATTTTGAAGCTACATGAAGTAATGATATGCAACGTGATGATTCTCACATAAAATAAAATAAAATGGCACTTACGCCCATGAGGAAGAGATAAATAGCCTATAGGCAACTTCATTTTAAAAATCGTACTCCATAGGATAACTCTCACCCTTTCCCTTTTGAAAATCTCCTAAAAGCAGTTATTTCGCTCCTCTACTCTTCCTGCTGTACCTTGTGTCACTCAGTGTGGACCATCAGACACCTCCTGCCCTGTACTCACTCACACACATAGACACGTAACACAGAGGGAGGGAGAGAGTTTTGGGACCTGCTCTTGTTTCTGGCAAGCTGTTATGTAAAGACTATCGTGCACATTACGGGTTTGACGAGCTTTACAGGCTTATCTACACGCGTTTTTTGCAGATGCTCTTTAATGAGCCCAAAGGGGTTGGATTTAGAAATATGATTGGGCCAGCCCAGTGTCAATTAAGAAAATATACCTATGGGCCTACCTGTGTTTTAGCCCAGTATTCATTTAAATGCTACCAAAATTGACACAGACATTGTTTGTGTACTCGATATCAATCATCATTTCAAATGGTGTTCAGGTTGACACCATTTTCTATTTCATCTTATTTTCAACCAAAAGTCACCAAAATATTTGCCAATGCACATTAAAAACTAGCAGTTTAATAATGTGTGTTTTTTTTTTTTTTTTAGAATTGTCTATTTCATCTTGTTTTTAACCAAAGGGAAGGGGCACATGCACACGCAGCAACAGCGCAGCAGTGCCGTCTTGTCTGTCTGATTTATGTCTGTTTTTATCGTTTTTAGCTGTACTGCGCTCTGTTGAAGTTATTTCTTAGTCTTGTTAACTTGTCATAGACTTCCACTGTCCGTCACAACGGCGGATCGCCATCCACAGACCGCAAAATCAGCATGTTCGTACTGACACTTCTACTGACAGCGTCCTACCTGGCTCGTCGACCATGTGCCTGACAGGCTCCAGTACACAAGAGATTTCCTGCTTGGATTTAGCAATCCCGTGGGCACTGCTCCACCATCGGACCTGGTCTTTCCCAGCTTGGAGGAGTTTGACAACAAATACAAGGACCGTGCCAACGCGCCTTTCTGTAAGGTGAGTAAGCGGGGCAGGAGAGGAGTGAGGGTACGGGCGAGACGGCAGTCCCTGTCTCGCATCCCGCTGCCTTCTATCATACTGGGCAGTGCCAGATCCCTCCGTAACAAGATCGACAAACTCCAGGCCCATGTCCGCTACGAACATGAGTTCAAGGAGGCCTGCGTCCTGGTGCTGACGGAGACATGGCTGGAGGAGAGAGACCTGGATGGCGAGCTTGCAATAGACGGGTTTGGTGCGCCTTTACGCACGGACCGTGAGGCCATGACCACCAGCAAATCACGAGGTGGGGGTGTATGTTTGTACATCAGTGAATGCTGGTGCAGGAATGTCTTAGTCAGAGAGAGTTATGCACTAAGGATATTGAACTGCTCTCGGTTTCTCTGCGCCCTCCCTACTTGCCTTGGGAATTCCCACAAAATATTCATAACTGTCGTGTACATTTATCCAAAAGCCTCAGAGAGCTCTGCATCAGATCTGATCCTGCAAACCGTGCAGAAGCTGCAATCACTGTGTCCTGGAGCTCCTAACTTAATTATGGGCGACTTTAATCATTGCTTGCTGAACAAAACTATCAGGAATTTCTACAAATATGTTACCTGTCCCACCAGAAAGGGAAAGATATTGGATCAATGCTATGGCCAGATTAAAGGAGCCTACAAATCCATACCACTTCCCCCTCAAAGCACAGCAGATCACAACTGCATTCATCTGATTCACACATATCGCACTTGCCTGCAAAGAGGGAAGGTGACCACCAGAAAGGTGAAAGTCTGGGCGGAGGAGTCCAAACTGGCACTGCAAGGCTGTCTGGACTGCACAGTGTGGGAGGAGTTTACTGAATCATCTCAGGACTTTGATGAACTCACAGATGTTGTCAGTTCATGGATCTCATACTGTGAGGATATTGTAATCCCCCAAAAGGAAGTGAAGATCTTATCCTAATAGTAAACCGTGGGCGAGCAAACATCTCAAACTGTTACTGAAAAGGAAAAAACAGGCTTTTAAACTGGGCAGTCTTTCTGGCCTTAACTCCCTCCAATGGGAAATCAAACTTGAAATCAAGAGGGTCAAGCTGTGCTATAAACAAACAGCTGAAAACAAGTTGAGGAGCAACAACTCGGGCTCAGCTTGGGACAGTATTAGAACCATTACTGGACTAAATGACAAAGGAAAGAAAAGGGTGGCGCTAGAAGTCTTCACCTCAGACATGGCACAGGAACTTAACAAATTTTACTCTAAATTTGATATCCATGATTTTAGTCGTGAAACCTCTGTTTTAAAAAGAACTTTTCTGAGCTCTAGTGATTTTACTCCCTCCTTTTCTGTTCAGGATGTTGTGAATACTTTTAAGCACTGCAAAATGAACACAAGCCCTGGCCCTGACAATATCGGCAGCCATTTGCTGATCCACTGTGCCAACCAACTGGGCCCTATCTTTAATTATATTTTTAATCTGTCACTCAGTCAAAAGAGAGTTCCGACCTTGTGGAAACAATCCACAATTGTTCCCATCACCAAAAACAGCTGCCCTAAATCCCTGAATGATTACAGACCAGTTGCCCTGACCTCACTAATAATGAAATCACAAAGACTCATAAAAAAGGAACTATGGGACAAAATTGAACATCTTCTGGACCCTCTTCAATTTGCATATCGCACCCACAGGGGGGTGCAGGATGCCACCATCACTCTTCTTAAACTCATATACAAGCATTTAGAGGGCAGCAAGAACCATGCCAGAGTGTTATTTGTGGACTTTTCCTCAGCGTTCAATACGATTCAGCCCCACCTGCTGGTGGAAAAGCTCACCGAACATTTCAAGCTGGACTGTAACATTGTGGGTTGGATCTTGGACTTTCTCACTGACAGGTCTCAGGGGGTTAGAGTAAATGAGCACATATCCACACTATCAAATCATCAACTGGATCCCCACAAGGCTGTGTTCTCTCTCCTCTCCTTTGTATAATGTACACAAACGACTGCCATAGTAAATTTGACAACCATCACATCATTAAATTTGCAGATGACACAGTTATTGTGAGCCTGTTAAATGACACTGAAATGTCCCATGGTCCCGTTTTAAATGAGTTTTTAAAGTGGTGCAATGAAGCCTTTTTGGAACTGAATGTCACAAAAACAAAGGACATGTGCATTGATTTTAGACGCAACCACCCTGCCCCTGTAAACGCCACTGTAAATGGAGAAATTGTGGAGATTGTCGATTCGTACAAGTACCTGGGCATCATAATCGATGATAAACTGACTTTTGAGGAAAACACCAACATGCTGATCAAGAAAAGCCAGCAGCATCTGTTTTGTCTCAGGAAGTTGGCAAAGTTCCAGGTCGACAGATCTCTGATGACAATGTTTTATAGATCTTTTATTGAGTCTGTTGTCACCTTTTCTTTTATTTGCTGGTTTGCATTACTCAATCTGAAACAGAAAAACTCATTAACCAAGATAACAAAAGTCAGCAGTAAAGTCATTGGCAGTCAGCAAAAAACCCTTTCAGAACTGTACAATAACCAGCTATCAAAGAAGGCAAAATCCATCATGTCCGACAGCAGTCACCCCCTGCATTCAGAATTGAAGTTCCTGCCCTCTGGTTCCCGTCTCAGACAACCATTAGCCAAAACTAACAGATACAAATTCTCCTTCATACCCTCTGCCATCTCACTGCTTAACTCTGTACAGTACAGGTAGCATCATCATTAGTTCACATTTTATTCAAGTATGTGTTTTGATTTATTTAGTTATGACTCATTTTATGTGACTGTTGCCTTGTGTGTGTCAACCTTGTTGTTGTCATTGTTGTTTGTTGCTGTTGTTTTTATCGCTACTGCGGCAGAATCAATTGCCCCTCAAGGACAAATAAAGGTCTTGAATCTTGAATCTTGAAACTATTTGGCACTACACCTGACACTTGTTTTTTTTTTTAATTTTATCACCAACACCACACTTCAACTGTTTTAACTGTTTTAAGCTTAAAAAGATAAAAACAAACAAAAAAAAAGCAGTTTTTCCATGTGTGACATTGTTGCCTCAAGTTGTGAGAAGGTGTGTGTAAAGGCATGCCTTCCTGGTGGATCAGTGAGTAAGCCACATTATCTGGGTATACAAAGATCCAGGATTTGAATCTCCAGAAAGTGCATTCCCGACAAGTTTTGAACAAATTTCTACCAAATTCTTTGACAACACACCAGACAGAGGAAGGTTAATTCGTGAATTTTTCAGAATTGTACTCCAAACAGTTACATTGTTGTGCTTTTTCTAAGATTTATGACATTCCTCTCTCTGCCTTCTGCCTGTGAGGTTGGTTTGGCTTCCTGGCCTTGGAGCTAGTGGGTGGGGTTGGAGAAGCTGTCAGAAAACTACCAGCACCTGGGCAGATGCATCCGCTGGTTTCTGCCCATCTGTCATCAATTCTTCTGGTTTGAAGTTGACATGCCATGAGTGTAAAATCCTACAAAAAGTATATATTCCACTCAAGTAAACAGAACTTCATAGAGTTCATAATTCATCCTATCAAAACCTCCTAGACATGACCCTTGATATTTTTCATGTTTGGTACTCATTTGCTCAGTAGTTGAGTGGTAAGGTGGTTGTGTTTGAATGCAAAGGTTGAGAGTTCAAACTTTTGCCATACTGCACATGGTCGGAATCTTTGTTTTTTTTTTTCAACATGAGTTTTAACACTGCTCACATAGTAGCAACATTTGTGTATAAAGTATTGGACATGGGATTCCAGATCTTGAAGAAAATAAAAACTCAATACAGATGTAGTCACGTGAAACATGTGACGGAAAAAAGTTACATCAAATATTTCTGAAAGTAGATTTATGTACCTCAACAGAGCATCAGCATAAAGAGATGACCACAATCAATAATTTTAAAGAATATCAAGAATTGTGCCTCTTGTTAAGAAAATAACAATCAAGCATCCAGATACTTAAAATCTGCTTGGACCCCACTCGATGCTGCTTCCTGCTTTAAATTATGACTTTTTTTGGTCAATTTGTCAAATTACCATTGATATAGGCTGCTTAACCTTTTAAAAATGGACATCCTGTGGACATCTTTGGGAGATTGGTGTGTGCATGATTGTGTTTAAATCAATCTAAAATAAGAACTATAATAGCTCTGGCATTCATTCTTTTTGCAGCTCAAAGCCAGGTCCTGTGTTTTCGACATCATTGTGTCATTATATTACCTTACATGTGGTACAGATGCATTACTTTGCCTTAATTACATCGGTATTTTGCCATAATGGTCAGCAAACTGTCTGACCTGGGTCTCCCCCACCCACCTGCTCCTGGATTAAGGACTTTCTTACAAACTGGCCCCAGACAGTGAAACTCGGACCCCACCTCTCCTCCACCCAGACACTGACTATGGGCTCCTCACAAGGGTGTGTGCTGACTGCGACTGCGTAGAGAGGGTCCACACACCTTCACTTTTCTGGGCACCACGATCTCTGCTATACTATCCTGGACTGCAAACACCACAGCTGTCATCAAGAAGGCACAGTAGCGTCTGAACTTTCTGAGATTGCTCAGGAAGAACAACGTCACTGAGAAGTTGCTGGTGACCTTCTACCGCTCAACCATAAAGAGCATTTTAACATACTGTATCTCAGTAGGGTTCACGCACTCCACTGAGGCAGCCCGGAAGAGGGTCCAGAGAGTGGTCAAGATGGCACAAAAGATCATCGGCTGCCCCCTCCCCTCTCTGAAGGACATTTATACATCACGCTGCCTCAGCAGAGCCAAGGGAATCATCAGAGACAGCACACATCCTGCTTCACATCCTGCTGCCCTCAGACAGGTGTTTCAGGTCCATCAGAACCAGGACAAACAGGCTCAGAGACAGCTTCTTTCCACAAGCCATCACTACTGTTGCATAAATGTTGTTTGCTATGCAAACAGCAATTTATTATCTGCATTTCTTGGTTTACATGTACAAATTCGTTGTACATGTAGCATCCTTTGTTCCTGTGCAATAACAATAAAGGCTTTTTATTCTATTCTATTCTATTCTATTCTTTTCTATATAATGGCCACAGGAGGTTGTTGTTTGCCTAATCCTGTATATACTGATCTAAAACAAACCGCACAAAAGCTTGTATATATATGATTTTTGCAGCAGAAAACTCCAGCTTCTGTCTTCCAGGTCATCACATTGAACGTATGAAATGATGTCATGTAGAGACAGACAACCATTCACACTCACATTCACACCTACATTGAATTTAGAGTCACTAATTAACCTATCCCCAATCTGCATGCCTTTGGACTGTGGGAGGAAGCCAGAATACCCGGAGAAAACCCACACTGACATGCAACATGCAAACTCCACACAGAAGAGCTCCCACACCCAAGATCGAACCAGGAACCCTCTTGCTGTGAGGCGACAGTGCAAACCACCACATCACCATGCTGCCCAGCTTACAATATATAATTTATTTGCGACGTTTTGGTACTAGACCTTCATCAGGCAAACAGTTTTTTTGTTCATGAGGAGCCATCTTAAAAGGGAGTGATCATTTCTCCACAACCAATCCCATTTCCACGTGCACACAGAGAGACAAAATCATCATTGGGTTATTGAAACACACAACAAACAGAGACAGCAAAAATCAAAGCTCTCTGTGTGACATCAGTCTAAAGTAACCCACACGTCTAAAGAGGAATACATCATATAGAAAATAGAAAGATGGTAGAAAATGCATTTTTTAAATATTTCCACAGCAAATATAACAGATTCCCTTTGTAAGTAGGCTGATAGGGGTATGTTTACTTTGTAAGTTAAAAACAGACATATTAGATACAAAAAGACACATCATTCATCAAAATATACATATCATAACAATGATCAAAGTTCATTCTGCCCTATCCAAACCACACACAATTACAATAAATGATAGCAGCAAAAAAGTCATACAAATACCAACAAATTATGGCTGTGCCTAATTTCTAAAAACATTTATTTGATGATTTATAAAATCAAAAACTCTGCTTATTCACTCACTCTACTCATAAAAATGAGCATATCTCAAAAACTAAATAATGTACATAATAGCTATGGAGTGTGTTTCTACATTTAGAAATCATTTGGATCAACATGTTCTGTGCATTTATTTTGTTATTTTTTGGGGAAAAAAGTCAGGTTTTTGTATTTTTTATGGGACAGTTTCAATATTTCTATCAATTATATGGTTTATTGAATTATGTAATCATTTAGTTCCAGCTGTATAGATTTCAGGGATATGAAGCATTTAAAGATACTCCAAGAAATGATGTCACAACTTGCAAAAATACCAGTGTAGGCACTGGTGGATCATTTCTCTTGCAGAGTTTAAAGGATTAAATATGGTCACCTGATTGTAGGGACTGTATGATGATAAGTTTATTTTGAAAAAGAATAAGTATGGGGTAGCAAAACTTTGCTCCCCCTAATGGAACATAAGCTACACTAGATGTAGGCTGAAACAACCACTGCCTGTTAAAAAGGGGTGAAATAATTTCAGGTCACTTTATTTATTTATTTGTATTCATTTTATTAAGATTTGCTTGTATCAAGGATGGGCAAAATGATTTTAAAGATGCAACCCTGTCACCCTGTTACTTGTTTATAAGTGATACTTAATGTGTTAAATTTTGTGTGTGTTGTAGAAAATGTAATTGATACCAGGGTTAGATGAACTAACTGTCAATGTTTATTTAGGATGTATTATGTTCCTTTCCCTATAGTCGGGGTAGTAATTGGGTTGGACGTCATTTTTTAAAAGCATCGAACACCAGAAAGCAGGGGTCATATTTCACATGATCAGGGGCGATTCTAGGATCAGAGGTTTAGGGGTGCTGAGCACCCAGAGGTCTGCCCAGCCAGGCAAGATAAATTTCACTGTTTTGTACATTTTAACGCAATTTCATTCCCACATTTGTGAAGGAAAAGCACAACACTTTTTGGGAAAGTCTGTGACTAAATCAAATCTGATAAAGGTTATTTAAATGCTGAACCACAGCAAAAGAGGAATGGATTGGAATCATAAAAGAAACATATCATAACCCTACTTTCTGGGGGAGGACAACTCATTTTGATCCAGCAGCTCCTCAACATACACATAAACAGTATGTATGTTTTTGGAGTAAACCAGCCCCCTATAGTGAGTACCAGACATACTAATAAGAATACTAATAAATAAAGTCTTCTCTCTGCTCCTCTTTCTGTCTTTGTAATGTCAACCAAAAGGCAAATAACCAAACAATGTGTTTTATATCTAATAAGAGATATAAACTGATACATTGATCCAACTTACAACATCATTCTAGATAGATAGACCCTTTGATCTTACACTCTTACCTGAACCTGGCTCTTTTTTTCTTTTTTTTGAAAAAACAATCTTATATCCATGATGAGGCTGTCTGTCTGTCTGTACACACACGCACACACATAATAGGAGTTATAATGTTAATGGGCATCCAGTCAGTTAGCCAGTCAGTAGCACCTTGGCTTTAATATTAACACATGCATATGACACAACAGCTAGCTTCTCTCATTCCAATTCAAACAGAGGACAGTGGTACTGACCACCTTTAACGTTTCCTAGCTAGAAAAAACGTCAGCTAACTTCTACCTAACAACATAAACAGTGACCTAGGATTAAATACAGCAAAAATGAGGACTGGCAATGATAATAATGTGTTGGTGCTGAGTGGTAGAAATTAAGAAATGTGCCACTCTGGAAGGCAGCACATTTCTCTGTGCAGATAGAGGTCTCAGAGCCTGAATCGGGGAAAGGTGGGAGGGGGTCAAACCATTTTTGAGGCAAGGGGGGGGGTGCTGCTGTATTTTTGTTGTTAAAATATTACGTTTCAACCAAGTACTGTATGGTTTTGACACTTTTCTAGCTTGTTAAAAAAGGACATACAGTAATAATAATAAAAAAAATCTCTCAAGTTTTAGGGGTGCTGGGATTCAATTTAGGGGTGCTTCAGCACCACCAAAAATGGGCTAGAATCACCTATGCACATGATGTTAGGTTTAGGCAACTAAATCACTTAGATTAAAGCTGCACTAATCAATATTTATACACAATTGGTCAAATGACTGTGTAATGTAATAGAGAGAACTTATTATCTTTAAATTATTAAATTATCACCAAAGTTGATTTTATTTTAACAACAAATATATTGCATCAGTACCTGCTTGTGTTTCTCTGTGCCTCTTAGTATTTAACAGGATTCAGCAGGAAGCTGTCTCTCTAGGCTAGTCATCAGATAAAGTCAGTCTGCCTGGCTGACTGATAGTCATGCACTGCCATGAGAATAATGAGGCTAATTTATCCAGCAGATGACCGATAACTCCAAACAACCTTTGTGGAGGAGGGGGAAAATGCAGCACTTTTAATTAGAATTTGTGACTGCAACTAAAATAAAGGCAAACTCCTCTCTGTAAGCAACTGCAAGCTCAATATGTGATATAAAAGACACACATTGTCTTCATTACAATAAAACCCTTCATGTAATTTATGCTAATAGTACCATCCATCAATTGCTGCCTCCGATGGCATTGAGGTCATGTCATTATTATTTTTTTGTGGGACTTTGGGGATGTAGGGAACGTGAGGGGAGTTTACATTTTACATTGGTGGATATTAATAGGCTAATTGTAGTATTCTTTATGCTCTTCTTCATTTTAACAAAAGGCTCATTATTTATCAACTAACCAAAGTCTTGGCAGTGGGCTGTGAGTTGCTGTTGATATACCTAAGTGAGGTACCTGTAGTTTACCTGAATTCATTTTTATATTATATATTTCTACTAAACTACATTTTCAGATTAAGCCTTTGGATATACAAATATATTAACTGATAAAATAGGATACATCATTTTAATATAAATATATAATTTGAACCCCAGAATACTTATACTTCAGGTCAGTACTTGAGGGATAGTGCTTGGTTATTCTCTGCCACTGACTATGCTGTGTTCACTTAGTTACTGCAGGCCACTGTAGCAACAGTACTGATGCTTCTGGGAACCTTGACCTATGTAACCTCTTTAGATTATACACATGCATGTCATGTGCTTCTATCATGGGGTTTAGATGCAGTAAAGTCCCCCAGGATGTGCATTGTAGAATTAGTAGTAGTAAAATCAATGCTGGTGGACCATTTATAATCCTCGATCTCTCTTTTTCAGACAGTGATGGAACTGAGAGAGACCAGTGGATCCCTTGTCAGCTCCATTTCCCAGCAGACAACATGAAGGAGGAAGTTCTACTCACCCTGATAGCCAGAGAAGTTCACCCCATCAGACCTTGCACCATGAATCTTGACAGCAGCTGTTCTGAAGTGTACAAAAAACGTATCTAAACATCACCTCCTCCTCCTCCTCCTCCTCCTCTTTCCCTCTGCTGGTCCTCTCTTTAACCCTTAGAAGGAGCACAAAAATACCTCCATATGACCAATGCCCTGCAACTACTGGACAATTTCCTGATGTGAACACACTGACCCTAAGACTGTTAACCACAAAGACTGTTTTCCTGCCACTGCCCTTATCCCTTTAAAAACATATTTTTATAAAAAATATTTATCAGAATATATCCCTGCAAATACTGCAGAAAAAACTTTGGATCCCTGAAACTCAGTTTGACCATCCTAAGATTTCACTCTGATTGAACTCCCCTCAGACACCTTGTTGGATTAATAACTTCATCGCAGCTATGGATCTTATAGGTTTTTCTATCAGGCTGCAAGTGTTTTTCAGCACATGTATGGGACTGGAATTTTTAGGCACACCAGGTCAGTGGGCACGCTACCTCCGCTGGGACGCCAGCACCCGTGGTGACCTCAGCTTTCAGTTCAAGACGGAGGCCTCGGAGGCGCTGCTGCTGTACTTTGATGATGGAGGCTACTGTGACTTTTTGCAGCTAGCAGTAATGGAGGGCCAATTGCAGCTGCGTTTCAGCATCGACTGTGCTGAGACCACAATTGTGTCTGACAGACAGGTGAATGACGGCAGCTGGCACTTTGCCACTCTGAGCAGGTATAACCTACACACAGTGCTGGTACTGGATGGCCAGGCCAAAGCAGATGAGGTGCGGCCTCAGCGTTTGTTCATGAAAATAGTCAGTGATCTTTTCCTGGGTGGAGTGCCTCAGGATATCCGCAACGGTGCACTCACACTGCCTACGGTGCGAAACATGCAGCCCTTCAGGGGCACAATTACAGACCTCAAATATGGCATCTCACAGCCTCTGTTCCTGGGAAGCCTTAAGGTGCCCTTGGAGTCAGAAGGGTGGTGCACCGTTAACCCCTGTGAGAATGGCGGTACATGCTCAGTGGTGGATGGAGGACCGGTCTGTGACTGCTCCAAAACTGAATACAAGGGCCGCTTCTGCAGTGAAGGTAAGACATTCCTTTAAAGCCTTTGACACTGCTGTCATCCATCTTGATGATCTTTCACATTTGGAGAGCTGCACCAGTCCATCTTGATAAAAGCATATTTGTTGTTGTTGTTGTTTTGTGCAGTAATCCAGCTGCCATGCTATCTCACAGGGATACTGAAGACCGACATAATGACCTAGAGGGTTTCAATGTTTTTTTGCATTAAATTTCAGTGTTTTTTATGCCTCTAATCTACAAATTGTTTTTGCTGTTACATCAGGTATCATGGGCTCTGGGCAGTTTGACTTTGTGGGCTTGCTTGGCTATCCCACTGATTACTATTATCCCTGTGTGTGTCTGTGTGTGTGTGTCTCACTAAGCTGTAAAATCAGAAAGCCAATCTTAGCTTGGTTAGCCAGTGAGGCACAGGTTAATGGCATCGGTCCTGCAGGCGGTGATAAGGGGGTCCACAAAGAGAATGGGGCATCCTGAGCCCCCCTTCTTCCCCCAATCACAAGATGGCAGGTGTTTTATATATTACATCCTTTTGTGCTAAGAAATTTGCTCTGCAGCTGGATGTACCAAGACCAAAATACTATCAAAGAAAGCCCTTCACTCATTTCTCCCCATGTATTTCCTCCCCAAAGGCCACATAAAAGGTACTTGCTTTTAGTAAAACTTGGATTTCTTGTGATTTGATAAATCCCGAGCAAAGAACATTCTGTGATGCCTGTTTTGTGAAGATAATTGGTGAACATGCACTCAGCACATGAAATTGTTCCATTCACCTCTTCTTTTTTTCTGTGTTCTGCAAAAAAAAGTCTTGTCATGTACTTAATTATTCACAATCAATACTGATTCTGCAGGTTTTCCAAAGCAGCAGCTTCCAGCAGCTGAGGAGTACACAATAATCTGACTCCTTATGAGATAATCAATACCACTTAGATGAGAAAGTCCTTCTCCGTTTAATTAATTCAGATCAGAGGAAATTTGTTTCAATATATTTGTTCAGCTGTTTTTCCCTCCATCTTTGACTTTCGAGCGTTCATCTGAACTACTCCCAGATATGGAATTTACATCCCATTCGGGCTAATGCCAGATCCCGGCACACTGACAAAAGGCCAGGGAATCTGGAATATAAAGATAAGATTATTATTATTATTTTTTAAATCTAAGGCTGCTGGTGTTTGAAATAAAGAAAAGAAAAAGATGAAGTGGGGGTGGGGTCGGTGCTTTTCCTCTCCTCTGTGCATCAGTGGTGCTGAGTTACTTTGCCTTTGCTTAGCTGATTGACTGGTTGGTATTGAACCAACAAGGTGGGCTCTGGGGGTAGAAATGTGTGTGCTTCAGCTCCTCTTTTTTTCACTGCAGTCACATGAGAACAGTAACAGACTTGCTGGTGTGTGAAATATTAAGAAATTCTGTAAACTCAGCCTCTGCTTTTTCACAACATCAGGTGAGTAGAGGACCAGCTGTGGCTGGAGAAGCCACACTTCCTCTTTACTGCCCTTTCTGCTCTGACTATGACAGAGATCTGTTCTTCTTATGAAAGCATTGCATGGGGCGGGATTTCAACTTGTTTGCCCCATCATCCAGGACTCTTATATCCACTAATCAGCTGCTCTGATCTAGTCCACTGTCTTAGCTGTTTAAGGTTGATCAAGCATCACAATAGCTAAGCATCTCTCTCATCACTATTAATACTTTGTTTCACATTTTCAGAGCCATTATTTTATGCCGGTCCATGAAATTGTATAACTGGCTGTATTCCACTGAATGATGGGTCTTGATTTTCTTTTTATTTCATTTATTTTCACAGGTTTTATTTAGCTTTGTGTGTTAGTGTACATTTCTTGGAATCTTTCTCTTTTTTTGTTCAGATATCTCTGAGAACCAAAACAAGGTTAAGGACTCTAATGGCATTGCAGTGTGTGTCTCCTGCTTGAGGTGGTCCACACCACCACCTGGGGAGAGACTACATTGCTTCAACAGTCTTAATCATATAAAAACATACAGTCTAAGAAAATTATGGAGAGCCTCAAGGTACGAAAACAATACTGATGACATAGAAATATCATAGAAATTACTTTAAGTGTTACAGTGAGTACAACACAAAACTCACTTCCACACCAATGTGCAACTAAAGACATAAAAATTCTAAAATTGAGGATACCAGGTTAATTACACTCCTAGTTCTGAAAATGTTTCACAAACTAATGATTTTGCTTTGCTTAAGCTAAAAAGTCTATGAATCTATCCTGAGGGTGGCTCTAAAGACAAGACAAGAAGGGTCATTTAAATGTTTAATGTTTAAATGTTTTTAAATATAATGTTTGTTTTTTTTTGGTTTTTTTGGGAAAAATTTCAGTCTAACAGGCAGAAAAGTGATATTTCTGTTGAGACCATGGGAATCACTTGTTGTGTCCAAGCTACAAAGGGTTTTGTCCAGGAAATTGGTTAGCAGAGCTGGTACAAGCTGCCAATAATTTGAGGCCTTGTTGTGATATGTAGCACCACTGCTGGTATAGGAGCCAAATATGTTATTGGGAGGTTTGTTTCTAACTGTGTAATTCACTGTGTAGGTATTGATTGCGCTGTACTGTCACCTGGTGAGTTCAGGTATTTTAGGATGTGACCTCACTATGGTCATCAGGTGTTTGACCTGGAAGGGCAAAAGGTTTTTGACCGCTGTGGCGCTAACTGCCGGTGTTTTCTTTGTTTGATCAGTTGTCAGTAAATCGGAATAAATGTTCGTTATAATGCAACAGAAGACCAGCGTCCGGACTCCTTTACTGAGTATCAAGAGCGGTAATGTTAGGGTGAGAAACCAGCAAGTTAGCGAGGCGCGTCAACCAGGTTACTCTGGGTCAAACATCTCAGTAGCTTGAAGTATAAGACTTAGCTCCTACAGCTGGTTTAACCTGACACAGAATGAGCCTAACATATAAAATGCTGTGAGGAACCAATATGAGACAAGGGGAGATTTTGAACTGAGCAAAAATCATGAGGAATCATCCTCTGGGGACCATGAATGTGGATATTAAATATAAAAAATATTGAATGAAAACCTGGGCCTCTAGAGCACTATGAAGATTTTATTTACAACTATTTTATCATAGTCTTACTTTTTTTTCGCAGCACCAGATAGATAGATTTCTATGGAGCCCCTAAAGTCCCCAGAAACGAAAAAAACAAACAAAACAAAAACGATCTCATGTTGTTTCTGGTACTGCCACCCAAGTTGGTTTATTAAATTTACCAAAAGGCCATTTGTAAGTGCTGGCATTTTTCCCTTTGTCGCTGTTTTTGGCCCTGCACCTTTCAAGGGGATTTATTTTGAAAGTGCTTGCTTTTTTCCTACATTTTTTTCCTATGTGAAATATGTCACTGTCTTCATTTATTAGGCTATGTATAATTTCTCTAGCAGCAAACACATTTAAAGGAGACGCTTGTCAGGTCTTTGTATGCGCGCTGTCCGTGGTGCTGAAATCCCACCTCCTGCTGACAGCAGACCAGGGGAGAAAAAAAAGACATTTCTTTGCTCTGTGCTTTCAGAAAATAGTCCCACTGTGTTTGCAGGACATATCAGGCTGTGCGATTATGCACAAAGATTGGTTAACGTATTGGAGCAATTTCATACAATTGCGGACATTTAACATGATAAACTAATTTCAATTCAACATGGTCATTTGCTTAGAGGATTCAGATGAAGCATAACGAGTGTTATATGTCATTAAGATGAAGTATTTGCTTGATTTGTGGTTAATTATGCACATGATCTATTTGACCCCATCATGCGGTCCGTCTGTCCCTGCAAACAGGGTTATAATGGCTTAAATGGCTTGATTTAGTTATCAAAGTTTCATTTTCATAACAAAACATTCTAGTTATTATAAAATAACTTCAAATCAAATCCTTAATCATTGATAAGTGTGCGTGCTGTAATGTAACCTCGTCTATAAACAGAACATAGCCATGGTACTGACTCAGACAGTGACCTGTCTGAGCTTTCAGCGTGGGAAATAATTGTATGTCGAGTGCACGTTTTAGTATCTCATGCGCTCGATTTAGCTTATCTCGTACGCAAAAGATACTATCTCGAGCGCACAAGATCATTTTTTTTTTCTTTTTTGGGGACTTTAGGGGCTCCGTAGCTTTCTGCTACATGTCTAACATTTTCTGTCACTAACTTTGACTAATTTAGATAGTAGAGGTATTTGAATATGATGTGCTCAGTTATTGTTAGTACTGATATTCTAGCTCCTACATGAATGAAGGAATTAATTAATTTATTTGTAACATGAAATTATAAAATATAATTTCAGTGAAATGTTGTAGTTGTCAGTTTGCAGTAGTAGTGGTAGCAATAATAAATAAATGTCAGTGTGCACTGAAAAAAGCCAGCTTTCAAAATCAAGAAAAAAACAAAAACTACAAAAATTAGGTGTATATTACAGAAGTGCATTGCATTCACTGGATAAAAAAAAATTAGACACCTTATCTTGTAATTACGAGATCCTAATTATGAGAAAAGATCTCATAATTACGAGATAAGGATCTCATAATTACGAGATAAAGATCTCGTAATTATGACATTAGGAAAGGTGCGACATTAGCCACTGCTTCGCTCAGAATCACATACTGCCATGAAGGGGGCGTCGGAACTACTGTAACCAGCTGCCACTTGGGTGGTGCCATCTTGACTATATCCCATATCTTTATTATAATGTGTAGGCTATATATTGGAAATTACGACGGAGTATTAGGGCCACACTGAAGAATTTTTTTTTTTTGGAGATTTCGAGAATAAAGTCATAACTAAGAAAAAGTCATATTAGGCTACGAGAATAAAGTCGAATTATGAGATTAAAGTCATTATTTAATGAGATTGAAGTCATAATATTACGAGAATGAAGTTGTAGTTTTTTAAAGAAATAACCAACAGCAAACAGAATGTCAGATTGTCTTTCATGCCGTTGTCAGTAGCCTACTTAATTAGGTTCGGGAACCAGCACCGTGCCGGTGTTGTGACGATTTGGTTCTGCGTCAGTCGAAATGCGCTGTTTGTGACTCCGGGCCCAGCTCTGCCACTGATTGGCCAGTCTGGCATTCTTCATAATACATAAAGAACGTTAGTGAAACACATGGGCCTAACAGAAACATGCGTTCGTTTGAGGACAATTAGTGGTCACGTTACTTGTTCCACAGGCGAAGGACCCCAGACACATAACTTACAGTAAATACACCGGTTGTAAGTAACTTTTAACATAGCCTACGTGAGTCTTTGTGACTCTTGACTCTTGTCCCCTAACTAATGCTTGTTTCTGTTTCACTAACGATATTTTCACACAATTAAGTCACATCCCATTATTTCCTCTGTAAACCTAACGTTACAGCAGCCTACAAGCATACTGTGTCAATGAATCAACTCAGACACTGTTAGAAATGTAATATTTAACCTAATAACATCATGCTACAGCAGTAATAACGTCAGCTTTAGTCACATGGCTCCAGCTCTCCCGGTAAATGTCATAAACTCTAGACACATTTTCCCTGTATGTTGACATGATAATGGCCGCGTTTCCCAGATCGCTCTTAGCTTAAGAAGATCTTTCACGAAGAAGGAGTTGCAAGATCGAGCTGACCCACTCTTAACAGCCTTCGTAGCCACCAAATGCTCACAGATCCAGCCGCAGCAGGCACATTAATATTACACTGAGCAAGGAGATATTAAAACAGTGCGCGCCATATATATTTTCATCTATTTTATACTTCAGATTTATATTGTTTGGCATTAATTGGTGACAGAAAATAACGAATTTCATTTTGCAGGGAAACGTGTGTCTTCACTATGCACATTGAATCTTGAATCTATGTTTTAAGAAGACCCTGTGTGCGCTCAGAGCTCTGGCACAAATTACGCAACGAAATCTGGTGGAAGAAAAATAATAACTTGTAAGAACTTGTCTCGAGAAATAGCTTTCAAATTATTTGAAAGCTATTTCTCAAGACAAGTTCTGTAATTACCTTAGTCACGCACAGCCTACTTATTTTTCGTCTTATTATTATTTTTCTTCCGCCAGATTTCAGCGCGTAACTTGTGCCACAGCTCTGAGCGCACACGGAGTCTTCATAAAACATAGATTCAAGATTCAATATGCACAGTAAGGACACGCATTTCCCTGCAGAATGAAATTCGTTCTTTTCGGTCACCAATTAATGCAATATAAATAATATAAACAATATAAATCTGAAATATAAAATAGATCAAAATATATACGGTGCGCACTGTTGCCCTTGCTTAGTGTAATACTCCGTTGTAATTTACAATATATACACATTATAATAAAGATATGGGATATAGTCAAGATGGCACCACCCCAGTGGCAGCTAGTTACAGTAGTTCCGACCCCCCTTCGTGGATGTGCAATATGTGGTCTCTGAGCGAAGCAGTGGCTAATGTGGCACCTTTCCTGATCTCATAATTACGAGATCCTTATCTCGTAATTAGGAGATCCTTATCTTGTAATTACGAGATCCTGATCTCGTAATTACGCGATCTTTTCTCGTAATTATGAGATCTTTTCTTGTAATTATGAGAAAAGATCTCATAATTACGAGATAAGGTGTCTAATTTTTTGGTAACACTACATAATATGGCCCGCGACTTAGAGCGTACCTACCGCACACTTTGCACCTAATTTAACAGAAGTACTGAGTAACTCTTAATTTCCCTGTAACTAGTGTCTAGGTATAGCCTACCTCTCCTGTGAGTACTGCCAAACTACGGAGATCCGGGCTGTATTATGAAGTTTGCACTGTTATCCCCTCCTTAGTGTCTAAGTACACTCTAGCTCTCCTGGAGGTACACGCTAACTCACCTAACCGATATGATGGCAGAGCAATCTGAGGAAAACTTGACTTTTGCAAGGTGGAGATACAAGCACTTCTTCAAATTTGTCGAAATTAAAGGAAGGAACATGCATGTTAAGTGTAATTTATGTCCTGGCGCAAAGATTTTGTCGACATCTGTGGTAAGCAATTCAAATCTGCTGAAGCACCTAACAACTGCACACGCTACCACAAAGCTAGTGGCGAAAAATCCCACCACAGAAACTGATGATGAGAGGCCATCCACGAGTAGCAAAGATGGACAGGGATCCACAGAACCGTTCCACAGTGTCTGCCGAGACCGTGGATGATGTCCTCGCGAAGAAGCTCCTTGTCCCGTGCACGACCAGATGGAACTCCTTTCATGATGCCGTGGCCTGAATCTTGCAGTTCCCCCTCACCAACACCATCTCCTACAAGTTTGGTTTGAAGGCCATCACAGAACGGGAGTACCAGTTCCTCAGGGAATACTGCACAGCAATGAAGCCACTGACCATAGCCCTCGACATTCTTCAGGTAGGCATGTCAACAGTTAATCGTTTAACCAATAATCGACTGTTTCAACATTAACCGAATAATCTTGTCAGTTAAAAAATGTTGTGTGTGCCCTTTAACCTGTGCCAATCATAATTTTTTTTTTGTCTGTCAATTAACCGATTAACAACATTTCTCATTTTTGACATCCCTATCTTCAGGGCGAGGACAATTGCTTCTATGGGGCACTACTACCAACACTTGAGATGTTGATGACGAAAACCATGGACACGAAGAGTGGTCTGCAACTCCCTGTTGACCTTCCAGAGGCAGTTGTCAAGGTAAAAGCTATTATCTTTAAATTCATTGAATACATACATCCATACATTATGAAAATAAAGTAGGCTACAATGAAATGTATATCTTTTCAGCTCATAATGTGTAATGGTCTGTGTGTGTGTGTGTGTGTGTGTGTGTGTGTGTGTGTGTGTGTGTGTGTGTGTGTGTGTGTGTGTGTCTCTGTGTCTGTATGTGTCATTTCAGGCAATCAAAACCAGATTTGCAGAGGAGCTGGAAAGCGAAAGTGCCATCTTGGCAGCTGTGACACTGCCAAGGTTCAAACTACGTTGGCTGCGGACACAGGAAAGGAAGGACAACGCCAAGGCAAGTCTGCTGGCAGAGTGCCAGAAAAGTGTCCAAGATGAAGACCAGCAACCAGGTACCAACGCACCAACATGCAACGTCAGCACCAACTCTGCCATAGAGGATTTCTTTTCCTTTGAGGATGAGGAGGACACCTCTGCTTCTGCTGAAAGCCAAGTCGCTGACTATTTCAAGTCAGCAGCACAAGGTATAGACAGCCTAAACGGGTTTCCACTGATAAAGCAAGTGTCACTTAAATACAATGCAGCCACTCCATCCAGTGCCCCTGTAGAAAGACTCTTTAGCCTGGGGAAGCTCGTGTTCACTCCAAAGAGGAACAAGCTGTCTGACGCGAGGTTTGAGAAGCTTCTGCTCCTCAGATACAATCACTGGTTTAAGAAGGTGTAGGATAGTTAGACTGGTTGGCTGGATACATGACAGTACAGTATGTCTCATTTGTCTCAGGTTGTTAGAGTTACACTGCAGTGTTAAACACACTTTGTTGTGTGTTTTATTGTTGAACTGTTTACTTTTGTTATGAAAAAATACTTGAAGTACAGTAGCATATGTCTGCTTGACCAGTTGTCTGACTAGAGATTGTAATTTATGCTACAGAGTGAAACTCACTTTATCTTGTTTTACTATTGACTTTTGTTGTGAGCAAAATACTTGAAGTACAGTAGCCTATGTCTACTTGACCAGTTGTCTCAGGTTGTGAGAGTTAGATTTAATTTACTAGAGTTAAACTCACTTTATATTGTTTACTGTTGATTGTTATTTTATTATATTGTTTACTGCTTACTTTTGTTACAAGTGCACTTGAAGTGTAGGATAAATCTGTTGCTGTCTGCTGAGGTGCAATAAATATTCCAAGGTTCTATAATACAAGTAGCTGTCTATTCTTCTCTATTCAACTGAATCGAATACTGCTCAGAAAATTTCACATTCTTTGACATATAACAACTTCTTTTTAAAGTAACGGAAATAGTTACTTTCCCCAGTAACTAGTTACTTTTATTATAGAGTAATTCACTACTAACTCAGTTACTTTTTTAAAGTAACGTGCCCAACACTGGCTGTGTGTGACTAAGGTAATTACAGAACGTGTCTTGAGAAACAGCTTTCAAAATTAACAGGAGCTGGCCACTACCGTGGTGCTTAAACTAAATCAATCGATGTCAGGCACATTACTCACCACTTCATCAGTGCATAGGCTAAGTCACACACAGCCTACTTATTTTTCGTCTTATTATTATTTTTCTTCCGCCAGATTTCGGTGCGTAACTTGTGCCACAGCTCTGAGCGCACACAGGGTCTTCATAAAACATAGATTCAAGATTCAATATGCACAGTAAGGACACGCATTTCCCTGCAGAATGAAATTCGTTCTTTTCGGTCACCAATTAATGCAATATAAATAATATAAACAATATAAATCTGAAATATAAAATAGATCAAAATATATACGGTGCGCACTGTTGTCCTTGCTTAGTGTAATACTCCGTTGTAATTTCCAATATATACACATTATAATAAAGATATGGGATATAGTCAAGATGGCACCACCCGAGTGGCAGCTGGTTACAGTAGTTCCGACGCCCCTTCGTGGATGTGCAGTATGTGGTTCTGAGCGAAGCAGTGGCTAATGTGGCACCTTTCCCGATCTCATAATTACGAGATCCTTATCTCGTAATTATGAGATCCTGATCTCATAATTTTGAGAAAAGATCTCGTAATTTTGAGATCTTTTCTCATAATTAAGCAGTACGATGTCATCACTGCCCTGGACATGGACGCCATGATGAGTACGATCTATGCATGGTTGGACAACCCAGTGAAGTTCGAGAAGTCTCATGGCGTCAATAACACCCTGGATACTGAGATCGTCCCAAAGTCTGAACACAAGGAGGAGGAGGAGACTCACATCCTTATTGTGTCAATCGTCGGAGTATTCTTTTCACATAATAAAGCGGACTCAGCAGATGACTTGTTAACTGTTTATTCCTCCTTACACCGAACGTACACGGCTGCTTCTCATTGTTTCCAGTAGCACAACAACGGTTACTACATTACCCAGAATAACTTGAGGCTCACACTACTACTGTAGCCTTAGTAGCTCAAAATACACAACAGATTAGATTAGATCAGAACAGAAACACGACAGGAGAATTTACTGAGTAATTTTGCTAATTACTTGGACTGACTTGACGTTAGTTAATCCTCTCGCTCTCCAAAACAAATGCCGGCTGCAGTCGGAATTTTACGACACCAGGCTGTGGGTGTCATACTGCTTCAACCAAAGGGGCGCTATAATCAACGAAAACGAAAAGTTCTGCACAGCGGCTTTAATTTCAGTGGAAAAACTGAGCAGGCTAACATGTATTTGATCGTGTACTGCTGCAGCATAGTTTTAGCTACAGATTTGATACAAATTATAAATGAGGCAAAAGAGTTTGACCTAGAAATCTTGTATTTACATGTTTTTGCTATCAGGCATTTATTTAGGAAGATGTAGGAATGAGCCACATGAGCTGGTCTGTTTGGTCAATGTGTGTAATGTCAGGTGTGTGTGTGATGATGAGAAATACCCACAAACATTCAGTGTTGTTCCTTATAAATTTACCGAGGCAAAGGCAGACGACATGATTTGGAATTGGAACTCTGATGGCTTCTGAAAACCAAACTGCTGAAGAAATCAATCAATCAATCAATCAATCAATCAATCAATCAATCAATCAATCAATCAATTAATTATCTTTATAAAGCCCAATATCACAATTCACAATTTGCCTCACAGGGCTTTACAGCATACGACATCCCTCTGTTTTTGGACCCTCGCAGCGGATAAGGAAAAACTCCTCAAAACCCCCCTTTAACGGGGGAAGAATAACGGGGGAAGAATACAGAATAAAGAATAATAAACGCAGCAATAACAATAGGGTCCTCGCCTTTGGCAAGAGGAGTCCTCTGCCTACGGGCTCGGTCCCTAATAAACGCAGCAATAACAATAGGGTGAGAGCCCTCTGCCCACGGGCTCAGTCCCTAATAATGATAATAATAATAATAATAATAAACGTACCAGAAACAATAGGGTCCTTCGCATAATAATAATAATAATAATAATAATAATAATAATGATAAACGCACCAAAAACAATAGGGACCTCTGTGAGAGATCTTATAATCAGATGACTGTTACCTGAGAAGCAAACAGCAAAGGTACTCTGCCCCCTTATACACATATTTTTTTTTTTTACTGTTTACTGTGTCTTTCTTTATGTACACTTGTGATCTGATTGTTAATTGAGGGACAGTTACTCAGTGACTTTTTGCAAGTCTTTTCCTGTGCACTTATGATCTGATTGTTAATTGAGATTTTGGGACTTACTCTGCCCCCTCATGCACATAGTTTTTACTGTTGTTCACAGTGCCTTTTTGTATGAACAGAGTATATTATGCATATGTATATCTGTTTCTGCATCTACTGCTATTAGCTGTGACATACTTTCTTGAGATTGTTTTTTGTTTTTTCTGTGCCTGTGAGTTGGTACTACATTTTATGGCGGAAGTGTTAAGTGTTTTTTTCACACACCTGCTCTGATTGCTTCGAGCGTACTTAAATACCATTTCTGTTACACACTGAAGAAGACTTTCTGTCAAAATGTCTGTTGTGTACTGGTACTGCCATCCAAGCTGGTTGATTAAACTTACTAAAAGGACATTTGAGAGTGCTGGCGTTTTTCTCTTTTTCAGAATTTTTAGGATCACCAGTGCTGTCTCTTGCTTAGAAATGGACACTACTCCGAGAGTATTTTTTTGGACCCTTGCCACCTTCAGGTCAAAGTTTTCAATTGACTGTCATTTTAATTTATAATAAAAGCTTAAAAAGTTTTGCTTTGGATGTCCATTGTTTCCATTGGAATCCTGGATTTTTATGTCAGCTTCATTGCTTTTATTAACTTGACACTTTTTCACTACAGGGCTCTGACAATAGCCAAATCATCAGTGTGATAAACATCTTTATTTCAGCTGCTGGAATGTGGGATTTAAATCTTTACATTTGTTCTTTCAGTTCTTGGACTTTACTAACAGTAACTTGAAGGTTGAACTTATTTGGGGTTTTATGTTGCCTATTTCTGTGTATTTATAATTTAGCAACAGCACCTGCGGATATGATGAGGTTATGTGTCTGAACTGAAAGATAACAGAAATACTAAAAGTTATTAGTGAGTTTATACATGGAGGGAAGCCTGGATGCCTTTTACTTTGCGTTGGATATTTCTCTCTGAAATGTAATTTGTCGGGACTGAATGATGGTTCCAAACCAAATGTTACTGCTTTAATACCTCACAGCTAAAATGTTCTGCACTGTAAATGACATACACATGGCAGTGCCCACTGCCAGCCCTCTGTATGGACTATGAAGTGTGCAATATTTTGCATGACACTCAACATGCAAGTAATAAGAGTGTTTCTAATGCTGGCTTTGTGTGCTTGTTTTCTCTCTCTCTCCTTGTATTTCAGAGGTCAACAACAATATGCCAGGTGAGTTTGAAAGAAAGCTATTAAAATATATGACCACCATAACAATCATTTCTATAGCTGCATATTTCCAGATAGGCTAGGGAAATACAAACATAGATTGTGATTCTGCAATTAGAAACAACTGGTGAACAGTTCCAGCTTAAAGGTATTTAACTGCTTCATCACAGTCTAACAGGATGACCATGCTATCAGAAACAAAGAACAATGAGTGCACAACCATGAAGAAAGATGCAATTGTAATTTTAAACAAATTTACATTTCCACACTACCTACTGCAGTCTAGATTAGTCTGATTGATGGTGTTATGAAAACCAAGAATACACTGAGAAAAGTATAACCAGATGAACCAGGACCAGGATTTGTTCAAACATTATGTAGCTTAAAGTATTAATAGGTTGCAGGCTGATAGGCTATCTTTAAGCTCAAACAAAGAAAAATAGCTTTACAGCACATCGCAATATGATTTGGATAATTTCAACCTCGTTAAATAATGATGAATCATTGCTATCCTCAATAATCAAGGGACTGTCTTCAAAGTCTAACAATTCCAACAAAGTATAAACATTTTGGATAAATGAAATGGCCTCACAGCAACTACCTGATCCCAACCCAACCTGTTAATTTTACACAAAGGCTCCACAGGAACAATATCATCAGTCCCCCAATTGAAAGGGCCCAAACAGTTATAGATTATGATGTTTAGATATGAAAATACTGAATTATGTAACTATTCGAGCTCATTGTATGCCCATATAACTTGCAAAAGACTAAGCACCAGAGGAAAACACTGTACCCATACATTTACCTGACCACTGAACATACTGTCTGTTAGGTGGTGTTGCCTATTCAAATTTTCACCCACTATGATGCATTATTGTTCATTATCCATTATTATCTAAGAATTAAAATCTACACCTCAGACAGACAGACAGACTTAGTAAATGTAAGTACATTGTGCTAATTATACCTCTGCTTACTGCAGGGACTTTGACTTTAACTTGCTGTGGGCTATTAATAGTTTTACTTAATAAATAAATAAATAAAAAACAGTTCCTGATGACCCACCAACATTCCCAGTTAGAGTAGAAGATGGGTGAACATATAGCAAGACAGAGCATGCCTGGGGCCCTAGGCCCCAAAATCACTAAATCCGCCCTGATAATGAAAGCACAGAAGTGTAAATAAGTCACTTTTCACTGCTGGTCATTTGACTGTTTCTTAATTCAGATACTTTTGCGCTGTGAGGAGAGGCTCCACTGTTTATCTGCATCTCTCACTGCACTGTGCTGTCAGTGAGGGTGTTGGACAGAACCAACTCAAAGGGAGGTCCAAAAAATCTGTCTTATTATTATTATTAATAATAATATTATTATTATTATTATTATCATCATATTTTTTTAATAGAGCTACTTGGTTTTGTCAGTTGCTGAAAATAGTAAAATTATTATTAATATAGGCTGCTTAAACACAATCACCTGACTGTAGGACTGTATGTTGATATGTTCATACACTCCCAAAAGTCTAGACGATTCAAATCCAGCAAAATATTTAGTCCAAACACATTATAACATCCATAGATATCCACTTACTGCTTTTGCATTTTTTTAAATGTATATATTTCTCCGAATACTATCCATGTTTTTTTTTAGTTTGCATGTAAATATGCAGGCTCCTCTGATATGTAAAATGGTGAATGAACACTGACCTTTTAATTGACACCTCACTTAAGTCAATAGGAGCTTCCATACTGACAGGCTAGGCTTCAATGGCGAAGAGGGCCTGTATTGAAGGAAATGCCTCCCCTACTTCCTTTGGCCTCAGAGCCGATGAAAAGCCAGAGATTGTCCTGATGGCTTATGGGTCTTGTAGTTAATGATACTGTGAATTTTATAGGACCGGTGAGAGTTAAATCCATACACCAGGGCATTGAATGTGAGCTCTTACTGAACTAGGTTGAAGATGGAGAGGTGGCTGAATTTGTTTTAAAGCCTATCACTTATACTAAAATGTTGGTATTTCTTACGAAGAAAGCCACATGACGCTTTGTGTGACTAGTGTGTTCTGATGTCATGCTTTCCTTCCTGGGAAAACATATATCATCACAATACTAAAAAGTATTGAAACTGTGTGCTTTTCTCAATTGTTCTTTGTCATGTTTCCCTTTCCTCTCTTTTATCCCTCTCTAATGTTCTCAAGGCCTTGCACACATGATGGCAGAACAAGGTATGCCTTCCTTTCCCTCTTCTCTATCATGTCTTTGTTTTTGTTTGGGATTGTAGTGTGGAGCTGCATGTTTTGCTGTTGGTAAAACTGCATGGTTCCGTACTGTGCATAGTGATATACAGTGTGATTTATTGTTGGATTTAATTAATTATGTATAATGGAATCATAGGAGTGCCATAAAAAAACAATAAATCTGTCAAAGAATAAGAATGTGAAAAATAGACAGAAACAAAAATATAAAGAATAACTATATTAGTTGTTTACATTTATTTGTTTTTTTTTATTCTGGGTATACTTTAAGTACTTATTTATATATTTTCAAAAATATAATTTTATTTATTCACACACACACACACACACACACACACACACACACACACACACACACACACATTGATTTGTGGCCAAGTTGAGTAGTCAGATCCTGCACATGTGAATCTTTCTTTGGTGGGAGCTTTTTGGACATGTAGTGGTTGGTAGTACATGTATTATGCAGTAAATGTATATAGTACTTGTTGTATGTAACACATGTAGTGTAAAGTAAATGTAGTATATTGTATATGTAGGGTGTAGTACTTACAGTATGTAGTACATGTAGTATGTAGTATTGCAGCTTACATTGGGTGGATCTTTCTGCCCAGGCTTAGTATTCCATTCCAGTACTCATGAATCCTGCTATGTGAGAGCTTCTTAGCATGGGCAAGAAGAAGTCGATGCCACGCAGACTTGCACAAGCCCAAGGTAAGTGTGGTAGTGGTTTGAATCCAGGAAAAAAACAAACAAAAAAAACAACATTATGGCTACATGTACAGTACTAAATATGGCAGGTACCACATACTACTTGTATTAAATGTTGCAGGTACTACATACTACATGTCCTGCCTAATTCCAGCACTGCACACTACATGCACTGCCTACTTTAAGTACTGCATACTATATGTACTGCCTACTGCAGGTATTGCTTAATGCATGTACTACATACTGCAGGTACTGCAAACTAGTGATGGGCAAAGCAGTTCTTTAGATGTTACTGAATCACTAGAATCAGTTCATTAAAAAGATTCGTTCAAAAGATTTGTTCACCAAATTGTTCAGTGCATGGCTGGAGGAGCCCAGACTGTGTACTGCGTAGTCCGACTCACTGAACTGATACACGGCTGAGCTGCTGCTGTGTCTGCCCTGCACTGCTGAGTCTCATTACTGGCCAGCCTAACGTTTTAAGTTTGTTTATGGTGTGTGATTGTGTTCATGTGGCTTGACTCCTGGCTACATTAGCCATTAGCTTGGAGAAAACAGTCCCTATGAAAGTGTATCGCTGAGAAGAAATGATTTGAATTTCTCGTGGATTGTGGTTACGTCGTTCACCTAGTGATTTGTTCACCAAGTGATTCGTCACGCGGTAGGCAGTCCCTCCCTGCACTCTTGCTGCTTTGCGACTCATGAGTGATTCATTGTTCACCTGGACTGAATCGGCAGTTCCACTGCCGGCCTGAAACTAAGTCTGTTAAAACAATGGGGAGGTGTGTGATTGTGTTCATGTGGCTTGACTCCTGGCTACATCAGCCATTAGCTTGGAGAAAACAGTCCCTATGAAAGTGTATCACTGAGAAGAAATGATTTGAATCACTCAGGGATTGTGGTTACGTCGTTCACCTAGTGATTTGTTCACCAAGTGATTCGTCAGTAGGCAGTCCCTCCCTGCACTCTGGCTGCTTTACGACTCGTGAGTGATTCATCGTTCACATGGACTGAATCGGCAGTTCCACTCCGGGCCTGAAAGGTCGCTGCTGAGCTCTACTGAACTGAGAAATGAACAAATCAGTTCCGGAAGTGATTCAGTTCAGTACGATCACTCAACAGATTCATTCTTTTGAACGATTCCTTCGCGAAAGACACAATACTACCGCACACTGGATGTACTGCATACGACAGGCACTACACAGGGGCACATACTGTACAATAGTGGTGGAAGTAGCTCAGCCTGTGGGGAATTGGCTTGGGGAACCAGAGGGTCATTGGTTCTAGTCCCCCGTATGGACCAAGCACAGATTGTGGACTAGTAGCTGGAGAAGTATATTCCTGGGCACTGCTGAGGTGCCCTAGAACAAGGCAACAAATCCCCAACTGCTCAGGGCACCTCCATGAGTAGCCCCCTCACTCTGACATCTCACAATTAGGCACTGTTTATGCATGTGTCTGTATTTCAGGCCTGTATGTGTGTAATCTGTAAAATAACTACAGAGGAAGAAAACTGAATTTCCCCTTGAGGGGACTAAAAGAGAAATGCTTTTTAATGTTGGTACTACATATACCACAGGTACTGTCTATTACAAGTACTTTTTACCATATGTCTATGCTAAAGAGCTCCTGCCACAGAAGGGTTCAGATGTGCAGAAAAAGACTACTCAGCCTGGCTTGTCAAGGAATTGCAAAAGCAATGACGTTAAAGAATGAGGAAAAATAAACAGAATAAATAAATAAATGTCATTAAATAAACACGAGAGACCATCTTGCAATGGGATAACAGCAATCCATGACTTCAAATGAACGTGAACTAGGGACATATTTTTAAAAGTTGCAGAGTGTGTTAGTAGGTAATGTCAAGTGACGCTACGTAATGTGATGAGTTAATGCGTGGCTTATAAACAGAAGATACAGCAACATTTTTTATATCTTAACAGTGTTCACATATTTTATTAAAATTTGTTATATCCTGTTATTCAGCCGTAATCTGATGGGGCCCAAACGCACTTGGCAGCAACTCAAAATCAAACACAATATTATTGTAGACTGGTAAAAATGTTGCTTATACTTGTGTCATTCTGTCAGTATTAGGTTCAGGTTATTCGCGTAATCTCCTTTATTCTCAGATGGAGCTATGATGTGGATGTGAGTCCCATAAATGCAGCCTATTACACGATGGGATCTTTGAAAATATTAAAAGTATTCATAAATCATTGCATAATGTATCTGCATAGATTAATTTCTCATTAACACTGACAAATCTGCAGTTCTGTGGAATTTCTCTGTGATGATCCTATCTGATTTATGTCCAGGGAAAACCACAAAAATGGGCAAAAGTTTTTCCAGAACCAGAGTCACTTTTCTTACGGCCCGACAAGCAGCCGTCTCTGCTCTGATGATAATGTAAATCCATGCTGTGTAATATTTGATATATGTGGGTGGAACAGATTGTTAAGATCAATTGAGTGTGAGGTGAAATGGTATCTTTCATATAGACACTCCTCTGGGAACGATACGACATCCAAACAGGGTCTAATCCCCATCTCCTTACCCAACGGTCCCTGAATAAATTGTGCCTCAACGTCCACGACTTTTGTGGTTGTGTTCAATACATTGCATCACGCTCTTATTTTGAAAGGTTGGTAAGTAGTTCGAGCGGAAGCTCTGTATCTTGTGTTGTCGAATGTGCGGAAGCTTGATCAATATTAATGTGGTTCAGCATTAAAGCAGCTCGACATTACACTCAATATCTGTTCCAGTAATTCCTTAACACACAACACAACAACTTCACTCACAAAAGGACACACCACGTGTCCTTCCTGCTGCACGCTCAGCAGGCGATCAGCCTCAGGCTTAGATGAAGCAAACCTGTGAGCCAGCAGGTTTGCTTCACAGAGTATAGAGTATAATGACACACACAAACAATAACAGACTCATGAGGTGACAACAGGTTGTTGAAATGTTGTCGAGGCAGGTAATAAATACATGTATTATTATTATTATTATTATTATTATTATTATTATGACAACTACTATTATTATAATTAATAAAAGTTACACATGCACGTATGTATATGTGTGTATGTGTATATATATATATATGTACATACACACACACACACACACACACACACACACACACACACACACACACACACACACACACACACAAACACAAGAAGTAATTTATAAATATATACTGAGAAATAAACAAATAAATGTAAAAATAAATGCATGATTAGAACTATTCTTTCATATTTTATTTGTCTTTAAATTTTCACATGTATTGATTCTTTTTATTTGCCTCTTTTTATATTTCCAAATTTCTTAATTACTTACTGACATATTTGTTCTTTTTTATGGCAAATTCCATACTGTATTGCCCTACAAAGCCAAATTGCATACTACATATTTGGTCAAAAGTGCTTTGTGACATATTGTATATACTACTACATACTCTGGCTTAATCACTGGCTTTGTTGAGGTCAAGCTTTTTATTATGTATTTTATTCAAACAACAGGGAGTAACTAAATGCACTTCTGATGGAGAATAAGGAGCATCTGCTTGCAGTATTGTTAAAAGGTAACTAGCCTAGCCTTACTCAGAATAGCAGAAACCAATTTACATGATTTACTGTGATAAATGTCACATTTTGTCATGTCACATTATGTCAGAGACAGACATACAATAGACAAAAAATGAGAGCATCAGTTGTTTTACCCAGTGAACAAGAACATCTGTTTACAGTCTAATATTTTGGTCCTATAAAAGCATGAAATACAGGTACTACAAACGATCTATGTGTTACACAGTTTACCTGGAAACCCTGAAAATTCTAACTCCAACTTCCACCTTTTGTGTAGTGAGTAATGTCTGCTTTTGTAGGGCAGTGTTGTTGCGACATTCAAAGATTCTGTAATGCCATATGTGGCTGCATGTTTCAGGTGTTTTTTTGAGGTAGGTACAGCTGCTATTGTACATAAATTTAACCACATGACATGTATTCACATGTACACTGATATGTTAGCTGTCTGCTAGAACTTTAACTTATGTCTCCTCCTCTTCTTCCTCCCTGTCTGGGTTCTCTCGGCTGTGGATCCTCTGTTCTGTCTTCGCCTCCTCATGCTCTCCTAGCTAAAAGCAAAGGTACAGCTTTTTCGAAATCTTTCATTTTCCACCTCTATGAAAAGCGACGCTTGCTCTGTGAGTGTTTGAGAGCAGTGCAGTATAATGTGTTTGATGCTCTAATGTGTTTACTTGTCTGTGTTCAGCAACTCCTCTGTAATGGTTTCTCATAGAGGGTGCTTGGATTAAGCGAATAATTACGCCAACCTTAACTGAAGGAAAATAGAGAGGGTGTCCCTTTGTGTTTTCTTACTGTGTGTGCGTAATTTAGTAGAATGCTGTACTGTGTCTGCAGGGATGCTGTGAGATAGATTTTTGAGCAACAGTCATTGTGGTTTAGTTTTTACTAAAACAAGCCTCTCCACCCTTGTCCTCAGTAAACCAGGATTTCCACTCATTGCTGATGCTTCCATAAACGAGTTCAAATGACGGCATTTAGAATTCCCTCTGACTAATGGCTTGTCAGTTTCTGTTGGCAAAAGAACTGACAAGCACTTTCTTAAACTCTATAATCCATTCATCAAAGTGGTGTATTTAGGTTGGTTCATTTGTAGTGGTGAAAATGCTGATAGTCAAACTAAATTAATGTCCTGAGACTGCTACACAGGTTAGTGCTGCTGGAATGTACCTCACTAAAACTGTCCAGTGAATGATTTACCTGCAGTCAATTTCAAATCCAATTTTATGTTTGTGTGTTTTCTACTGATTTCAGAGTTGTTTCACTTGAGAAATTAACTCAGTTTGATGTAGACATGTCTGCCTTGAACTTTGACCGACTTAAGATGCTTGACTTGAAAAAACATAGAAGACTTGAATTAAAGATGTGTAGAAGCATTTGGCGCTGTGCATAGTTTTGCCTTTGGAGGACTGCCAATATGTCATGAATATTATATATTGTAACAAGGATGCAAATGCTGCCATAACCTTATTAAACATAAGCAGGTACAGATGCCGGCATCAGAATTATCGATTCAAATAAGGGTCATTCACATTTTGAGGTGATGTTCACAAATAATTTTCTCACAAATTCAATGTGTGAATGTGCAAAAAAGCTTTTATAGCTGTAAAAATATTTTGTGCTTGTGTGAAAAAGTTTGGTTCACACAGATTAATTTGCACATCTGTAAAATGTTTGTTGTTTTGTATATGTGAAGTTAAATTTTGAACAGGACACACAAAACTCTTATCTGTGTGTGCCATCCTGACATTTTAAGCTACGAATGAGTTACAAACTGTCCAATCAGTGGACAAAAGGGCGTTCTGTTTGCTTTATCTAGCTGGAGCACACACACACACACACACATATATATATATATATATATATATATATATATATATATATAGATAGATATAGATATATACGTATAGAATATGCAGAACATTGTAAGGGTTCATTAGTAAGATAGAGTCATACCAGCTCGGATGTCATTACTTGCTAGGAAACCAGGGCAATCTGATGGCAAATGGGTTACTGGAACAAGACATACATGGACAAGGGCGGAGAACATTGAATGAATAGAATGCTACTATACCAGCAATTCCAGAAAGAGGGGATATATGCAGAGAATGTGGGATCTATGGATACTTTGAAACCCACAATCAAAACTAACTAAGAAACATCTGGTAGCACACTGTTCCAACATCCGTAACCACCAACTACTATCACAACTAGATATCAATGAAATACTTCAACAATGCTACAGCAAGGGGGAGCCAGACTGCCAGGTCAGTGTCTTGGCTGTAAAAACCAATGCGAGATTGGGTACCAAGCCCCAGTAGATTCAGACAGCCTTAGTGAAAGAGCAGCTGACCTGAGAAGGCAGATCGTGAGCAAACTGGAAACCTGGAGCCTCCAGCGAATCCTAAAGCTTAGAAGCTAACTGTACTCCATACCTCTACAGCCATAGAGGCCAGAGTCTACCACAGCAGATCAGACCCAAGGTGCAGGCTGTGCAAAGATGTCCCTGAGAAGGTCCAGCACATGGGTGGTGTAATATGCAAGCAGGACCAGCATACATGGAGAGGCACAACCAAGTGGTGGGGTAGTGTACAAAAACATCTGCACTGAGTATGGGCTGGAAGTCCCAAAGGTCAGAATGGAGGACACCTCCCACTCCTCCTGGGGTCCTGTCTGGTGTGGTAGACCCCTGCTTTTATTGATATTGTACTGAGTACCTGTTCTTTTGCTATCATGATTGGTGCTTCTGTACTGTCTTTCAGTTCAGCCTTTTTCAGCCACTGGAAGGATTTCTTTAGAGATTTAGAGGAGGTGACTGATGGTTGCTCCACTTCACAACTGGTATCTATAGCCACTCTTTGTGATAAGTTGGCTGAGGAGGTTCAGGCCTCTGCAGAACTATAGCAGGGGCTATGTGTTTCTGTGTTGTACAGAGGCAGGTTATTAGCTGATAGTTGGATGGGACTGTGCCCTTCTGGGGATTCTTCATGATCAGGAGTGTCTGTCCTTGGATCAACCACTCTGGATGTGTCCCATCCATGAGCAGCTAGTACATTTGTGCTGTCAGGTATTCATGGAGTGCAGTTGGTTTCTTTAGTCAATAGGTATGGATGTCCAGCTCTTCATACCTGCTACTCTTTCTTGGATATCTGTCGTTGCAATGGTAACTGACTCTTATTCTGGGAGAATACTGTGGTCTACTCTTCCATCCACTAGCTACGTAGCATCAGTGTTATGTGATGCCTCATTCTTTCATATGCTCTTCCAGTATTGTTAAGTTTCCGCCCTGGGTGGATCTATTCTTGTGTTACCTTGCTTCCGAGAGTACACATTGGATGGTTCAATAGAGAACATCTTATTTATTCTCCTGGCTTAAATATATATATATATATATATATATATATATATATATATATATGTATATATATATATATATATATATATATGTATATATATATACTGTATATATATATATATATATACACACACACACCTGCTGCAAGCTGTAAAATGACCTATATGTCAGCTCCACACTGCTCCAGGTTAATCACACTTCAATGCTCACTTTGGCCAAGTCAGTGTGAATTCTTACCTTACATCCACTTTTTTACCTATGCAGCCAAAAGTAAAGAACCTGAGAGTTAAACAAAGCCGAACAAATGACACTTATTCATTTCAACAAAAGAAACTCTCCTGTTTTAAACAACTTTCATGGCCATTTGAGAATAGATTTCAGAGTTTTTGAGATGCACCTGAATGCAAGTCTCCATTATTTTGTTTTATTAGTTAATTACTGAGTGGAGATAGCAAGACTGCAGCTCTTTGATGTGTAGATGATGGTGTGCACAGCGATGTTGATGTATCTAGTAAATTACAATGTAAAACCTTACTGGTATGTTCCGTGCTAACATGAATAATTAACCCACTTGTGTAAGTAAACACAACACAAAGAGCATGGTGAAGTAAGCCTGGGATTGAGGCGTATGGGCTCCCTGATGATGTTCCCCACATTAGCCCCATTATCATATTCTTGGCCCCAACAGTCACTTATGTTCAGTCTAAGGGTCTCTAGTTCCGACAGGAGTGTATTTGACAGTCCATTTCTAGTGTGGTTGTTCACTGGTATGAAATCAATGGCGTGCTCTTCTAGTGATGTCATTATTGACAAATTGTAAAATCAGTGACATTTGTTACTGGTGGCCCATACCAAGTGAGCAATCAAGATGCACAAAAAAACATTTTACTCTATTTTTGTCATTTAAATGGACTGCACTTATATAGCTTTTGTAGTCTTCCGACCACTCTAAGCACTTTTCACATTACATGTCACATTTACCCATTCACACACACATTCATACTCTGGTGGCCAAGGCTACCATACAAGGTGCCACCCGCTACTCACCTGCATATAACACACTCACTGCCAGCTGGAGCAATATGGGGTTTAGTATCTTGCTCAAGGATACTTCAAGCTGGTAATTGAACCACTGATCTTCTGATTAGTGTACAGCCACTTTACCTCCTAAGCCACAGCTGCCCATTTACAATAGTTATTGATGTTTGTGGCCATAAGAGAAATGATCTAATTTTTAATCTGAGGCCCCAGATAATGTGCATGAGTAGCATTATTTCATGGACATCTTATATGTTCTAGCATGGTGGGCTCAAATGGTGAGCATCTCTTTATCTACATTGACATCTGTCTTTTCATAAAGCTTTGCATTTGTTTCACAAAATGCCAAATTATGGTCAGACAAATATTGCACACACCAACTTATTATCCTTGACCTTGAGCTTCATTGTCATCCTCAGTTTTCCTTTTTACTCCTGCTGTTGTTGCAGCCCTGTAGGCTTAGCCACAGTGCTAGCTTTGGTGATGCTAGCTGTCACCATAATAGCAATTTCACCCCTGCAAGCTGCGGATGTGGAAATGCTCCTGGTCAGCTCAGGAAGTGGTGGTATATTTATCCAACAATCCTCTCAGACTTTTTAAATGTATCCTTCTTTTTTTTCTCAGCAGCAGACCTTTCAAAATTGGTCGCACTCTCATGCAGCTGACATTGTTAACCTATGGTGTAATCACCAAATGGTGGTCCAGGTTAGCTGGGCCGCAGAAAAGGGGGGAAAAAGGAGAAGGCCGATGATAAAATTATAATACTGACAAAAAATAATATGACACTAAGTTATTAACTAACTTATAATCACAAATATATTTTATTTACAATGTACTGGTAACAATAACTTTATTTGTTTTGGAAACATTAATGCCCCCCCTCTCTATTTACAAAATGGTTCAGTCCGACTGGATCAGCTGGTAATTTGTCACAGACAGCGGGTAAGGAGGCGCGCACTGCAGCGCAAGCAGACAGAAGCGTGACTCAGAGCAGCATGTGTCACTGACACCAGACTCAGAGAGCAGCAGACCAGTGGAAATGTTACCATCAGCATATTATCTTACATCAATAAAATCTATTTTATCATTATTTTGAGATGGTGTTGTGTTAAAGGTCCCCCCAAAAAATGGGAGAAAAAAAAGGCTGAACATTGGATTTTTTTTTTTTTTTTTCACAACCGAATCCCGTGCCATCGAACGAAGCTTCAAAGCTTTGAATTTTTTGGGTCAGCCCTATAACGTACACTCTACAGAGCCAGGTCCAGGATCCTCTTCAAGTTTGTCAGGAAGGAATGTGGAAGTGGAGGAAGAGATTGTTCTTTTTTCACAAATGTGGGAATGATAGTCAAAAATACCAAAAAAACTGCATAGTTTTATGTAAAATAGCATCAAAAATTTTCGGCGGCCTCCTGGCCAGCAGTGTATAGGGCCCCGTAAAAATTCTTTTCATGGGGCCCAAAATCCATGGCGGCGCCCCTGCAGGTTAGACCAGACATGGACAAAGTGATGGTTCTATGAATCTATCTATCTGGACCCATGACCAAATTCTGATGAGAATAAAGACTAATCTTCATGGAGCGTTGCTTTTGTCCGATGGTCAAAACTATGGACCGCAGGCACAGCTAATCCAGTTAATGCAGCAATAGCTACACTGAATTCAGGGGTTGTTTACCATGCGTAAATAGTTCACGGGAGAGAAAAACAGCGTAAGAGAGATGTGAAAAAGATGACAGCATTGAGCATGAAGCACCTGACCTGCTTCTTTCAGGCTACTGACTGTCTGTTTTCTTTGCTCTAACCAAAGTAGCTCTATACTCCTGGACCATGTCTGGATCAGTGTTCAGCTGTGGGTCAGTTTTCTCTGCTAGGTACCATTCCAGAATCATCTATGAGCACCTGCACATGTGCATGAGAATGACAGCAACTCCATCCAAGCCAAGATTTAAACTACTGGCAGGGCAGGCACAGGCTCACGTCTATCTCCAGGAAAGGAAATAAGAAAAAAAAAAGGAAAAACTATAAAGAGCAAAGGAGCTGGTCAAAGCTCTGTACTTTTTTTGGTAAAAAAAAGTAACTTTTTATTCATTTTATACACAAGATTCTGTCTTGTTTCCGTTTACTTCAAATGGGGTTCATGGGGTTCATTGTAGTCAGACTAATTTTATTTATGGTAAGGATAGCTATTTGTTTTCCAAAAAAATTCAATGTGTTTTTATGTTGCAAGTATTCTAATTTGAAAATTGACAATAAATATATATTTGAATGGAACAAAAAAAAAAAAGAAAAAAGCTCAGTATCGATTTTTTTGATAGCTATAGGAATAGACCACAGGAAGCAATTTAGACATTGTGAGTTTCCAACCTTTGCTGAGAGAAAATCTTAGTATTGGGACGTCTTTGAATTTTATTTGAATACCCCTGGCTAAAAAGAATTTCATTCTGTTACACAAGGAGTCTCAAAGACTTAAGGCTTGACTTGGATTTGATCTAAAACATTGAAAAATAGCACTGTTACAAATCGTCATAGAGCTTTCAAAGGGTATATCCATGACTTATCTGTAATACCTTTATCACAGCACATATAGTCAGTATTTACTGTTGGAACTGAGTAATTCTTAGAGTTTTGACAATATTAAAACACACAACAAGTTCTGCTGACGGTAAACTCATGACAAAAGAGCACATTTGTGTAATATTAAACAGATTTTTCAAAAACACAACTTTAGATGTCTGTCAGGCAACATGGTGAAACTATTCCTTGGAACAGTATTACATGGTGAAAATATTCATTGAAAGAGTATTACTTTTATGGTCAGTCTAAGAAATACACGAACTGACTTGTAAGCTTTTGTTTAATTTGGCATAAATATAGTTCTGCAGTCACAACAGTTTGAAACGTTTATCTTCTTTCAGCAATTACTTTCTTGTGATTTTTTTTTGTGAAGAGGTGGGTGGAAAGAATGCTTCAGAGATGCACATGAACAAACACAGAGGGTCAGAAGAAAAAAGCAGATAGAGACAGAATGAGAGATGGCTTGTGTCACAGGTAGATGTTTTTAAAACACAAGGATAAATAGATGTTCTATTTTTAACTCTGCCCTGTTGCGTGACTAACAGGGCAGAGTTAAAAATAGAACACATTTATCCTTGTGTTTTTGCTGTAGCCCCACATGCCTTTTAAAATTCTACTGTAAAAAAAGTGTGTATTTTATTTTTTTAAACCATTTATATTGGAACTTATACACCGAAAAATGTATCTTGAAAATGTTTGTTTGAACTTCTACCCTAGAGGATGGAGACTACTTTCTCCTCCTTTTTTCTTCACAATCACAGCATGGCTAGAACACAAACACACACACACACACACACACACACACACACACACGCACACACTCGCAGGTTCTCCAGGTACTCCAGCTTCCTCCCACAGTCCAAAGACATGCAGCTTGGGGACAGGTTAATTGGAGACCCTAAATTATCCGTACATACCTCTCAGATCACACGTCCATGATCTGTTGCTCCCCTCACAAAAAGACATAAACTAGTGAAGTACACTGGAACCTGAATTTCCAGTGGTGGAAAGTATCCAAGTACATATTCTCAAGTACTGTAAAATTTTGAGGTAGGCTACTTTACTTAGAAGGCTAGATTTTTCATTTTATGCTATTTCATACTTCTACTCCACTAAATCTTAGGCGCATGTCCATCCATTCTTTTTACTCCACTAGATTTCTTTTGAAGTTTTAGTCACTGCAATATTTACTGTAGTTTAGTTGTATTTTTTTGTCATTGCTTTAAATTACACAGTTTAGCCCATATTATCACAGGTTAAACCACCCAGCAGTATACACTTAAATTTTGATTTGATACCAATCAAAAATGTTTATTTAGCTAAAGTAAAAAATGTATACACACAAAGTAAAAAGCAAATAAACCATTTTTTTAATTTGATTTTTTTTTTTTTTTTCATTTTGGAGAAACTTGATGATTACCATTACATGTAAGTATATATTTTTTACTTTCTTTTACTTACTTACTATCTTTTTTTACTTTAGACTAAACCAATTAAATTGCTGTAATTTTGTTACAGCCAATTTCATTACTTTTACTCAAGTCAAATTTCTGATTTAGGTCAAACTGAAATTTTATTTAGACCTAAATCAATGCATTTCCCTTAGTCACAAACCAAAACGTGACTTAATGTAGGTCAATATAATAGCTTTTTGGTTTTTTTACAACTTAAATTTGACCATATAAAAAGCTAAATTTGGTATTCTAAAAAGTAGAATTTCCACTTCTGATGAAACTTAAAACATTTGATACAGTCAGTGTTTAAAATGTTTAATTTAGTGTACCTACTATAAATAAACCCAGGAATATTTTCTTCAAAAGACCTTAATATTTATTGTGATGTCTTTTTGAAATTTGCATCACCTTTAGTTATATATTACAAAACAAACAACAACAAAAAAAAGCCTGCAATAGAATTTCAATCAATCAATCAATTTTATTTATAAAGCCCAATATCACAAATCACAATTTGCCTCACAGGTCTTTACAGCATATGACATCCCTCTGTCCTCAGCCATAAAACTAGCATTTTACATGTTTTACACATCAACATTTGAGATCATCATTTTTTTTTTGGCTTTTATATGTTTTATTAAACAAAAACAACATACAAATATAGGGCAACAGGCTGGAAAGACATGAATGGAAGGTTATGCCATGTGTGACAAAAATAAAGAAGTTTCAGTTCCTTCACATACACAACATTTCATTATGAGTAGCCAAATATACATAAACACAAACCAACATAGACAGCCACAGAAACAAACAAACAGTGCTGTCTTAGACAAAAAACAACCATAACAACAAGAACAACAGGGGATGGAGCCATATCATTCATAAACAAAAGAATTTTATGATATACAAAAATATACATGATATACAAAAATAAGAATGGGGGAATCCCCCCCAAAGACAGCATCCAGTTTTTACATTCCACCACAGCAGCATCATTAACATCAAGTGCATAGTAATTCAAGTAGCCCACTATGTGTTGATCCATACTGTATTTTCTTACTTATGGTACACCAAGCCCTTAAACACAATGGTAGCTAGTCTTGAACCAATATAAGTCAGGAGTGGGGACCAGATTCCATAGAAAACCTCAGTCATGCATCTGGACCTGTATGTTAGGTATTCCATGGGCAACATGTCAAAAATAACCTTATCCCATCCAGCTATTGTGGGGGGTTTACAGTCTATCCACTTCAGCAGTTCTTCCTTGGACAAAAAGTGAGAATAGAGAAAAGTCTTTTGGAATGTGCACTTTTAAGTTGTGTGTCTGCCAGTCTAAACAGTAGACACACTGGATCTTTTTTAGGTTTAATGTCAAAAATTAAATGTAGTCGATTTTCTACATCTTGCTAGTATTTGTCAATATATCTACAAGTCCAGACACAATGAATAAAACTCCCTACCTCAACATTACACTTAGTGCACAATTCTGATTTACTGTTATCTAGTTTGTGTCTAAACTGGGAAGTTTAGTCTGTAAACGATGAAGAAGTCTAAATTGGGTTTCTCTTGTCCTATTACAGACCGAAATGTTGTTTGCTGATTCCCATATCCGTTCCCATACCGCCTTGTCAACATCCATATTTAGATCATTAGTCCAATCTCTGCTCATGAAAGCAGGTTTACCCTTGTCATATTTAAGGAGTGCCTGATATCCAAGACCCAGAATACCTTTCTTCTTGCCAGCAGTGATTATCTTTTCTAATGGGGAGAGTTGGCAACAGATCCCTGCGTCTTTTTGACTGTTTAAAAAACTCCGTATCTGAAGAAACCTAAAAAAAACTCATTTTGTGGGAGATTGTACTTTTTACACACTTGACTGAATGATAGCATTGCATTTTTTTTCATATAGGTGCCCAATAGTAAAGATACCTTTACTTCTTCATAACTCAAAGCCCCTGTCCCTAGTGCCAGGACAAAAATCTATGTTACCCCATACTGGTGAAAGGGAGGACAACTGTCCCTCAAGACCTTCCAATTTCTTTGTATCCTTCCAAGCTTTAATAGTTGTATTTATAATCATGTTGTCACCGACAGAATTTTTAATTTTTTTTTGATCGGAAGCAAACAGGAGACCACACAGGGGATAGCCAACCTGTGAGGACTCTAAGTCCAGCCATGTAGATTCATTATCATTTTGGATCCAGTCAGCAATGTAACGCAACTGTGAGGCCAGCTGGTACGGCCTGATGTCAGGAACTGATAGGCCACCTTTTTCTTTAGGCTTCATAAGTCTGGCTAAACTCATACAGGGTCTTTTTCTGTTCCATATAAATGCGCTAAATCGACCGTTCAGTTCTTTGATCACTTTTTTAGGGAGCAAGATTGGAAGCATCTGAAATACATACAGAAGTTTAGGTAAAATGTTCATTTTAAGTAGTGAAGACCTGCCTAACATGGATAGTGGCAAGGAAGTCCACCTTTCGAGGTCCTCATATATACATGGTGTAAGGGTGTAAAATTGGCCACATATAATTGGTGAAGGAATGGAGTTATCGCAATACCTAAATATGTAAAGCCCTGTGGTGTCCATCTGAATGGGCAAGATAAAGGGGGTGATATATTTGTGTGGCAGAGACCACCTAAAGGAAATGCTTCTGATTTTGAAAAATTGATTTTGTAACCTGAAAATTGACTGGAGCAGCCAATCAGGTCTAGCACTGCTGGTACTGAAACTTCTGGCTTGGTGAGAAACAGGAGAACATCGTCCGCATACAAAGATATTTTGTGAGTTTTTTCACCATCTGAAATACCTGAGATAGAGGGGGCTCGCCTGATAGCCTCTGCCATAGGCTCAATAGCAATTGCGAATAGTAATGGGGACAGAGGGCACCCCTGTCTAGTACCCCGACCCAGCCTGAAATAAGGTGATCTCTTGCCATTGGTTAGTACAGCTGACAATCGGTTGTCATATAATAGTTTCACCCAGCTAAGAAATGCTTCACCTAGGCCTAGTGTCTCCAAAGTAGAAAAGAGATATGGCCATTCAACCCGATCAAAGGCCTTCTCTGCGTCCAGACTAACGACTATACAGTCAAGTTTCATAGATTGGGACAGCTGAATAACATTGAGAAGTCTCCTCATATTACTAATAAATCCTGTTTGGTCATTATTAATAATACAAGGCAAGACTGTTTCCAGACGCAGAGCGAGGGTCTTGGACAGCAACTTAAGATCTGTGTTTAAAAAAACTTATAGGCCTATAAGATGCACATTCGTCATCAGCCTTTCCTTTGTTCAATATAAGGCTAATATTGGCTTCCGTTAATGACCTTGGAAGAGATCTATTTTTCAATGAGTCATGAAACATATTGAGCAAGGGTTGTATAAGTAATGAATTAATTTTTTTTATAAAATTCACAACCGAAACCGTCCGGGCCTGGTGCTTTACCTGCTTGAAGAGAGTGTACAGCAGCCTGAACCTCCTGCTCTGTTATCAGTCCATTAAGTGTTTCTCTCTGTAGATCTGTGAACTGAGGTTGGGCCAAATTAGACAAGAATAAATCAGAGAACTTCTGATCTGGCACAGGCTGGTCGCTCTCATATAATTGATTATACTATACCTCAAATACTTTGTTAATATTATCTAAATCTGTTCTTCTTTTACCTCCACCATCATAGCTGAGATACAATGTGAGTCAGATTTCTTATTAACCAGCCTAGCCAGATATTTATTAGGTTTATTTCCGAATTTATATAACCTCTGTCTTGCCAGTCTGATACTCTGTTCAGCTTTGTGTGTGAGCAAGGTATTTAAAGAGGCTTTGACAGCCAACATTGTTTCAAAATTGATGTCTGAGGGATTTTTAGCGTATGTTCTTTCAGCCTCTGACAACTTAGTTTCTAACTCCCTCCGACACTGAAGCTCTTTACGTCTTTTAGTTTTCACATAAGATATTATTAAGCCCCTAGAGTACGCTTTGCTTGTCTCCCAAAGGGTAGAGGGAGAGACATCAGACGTGTTGTTGATTTTATAAAATATTTTCAGTTCAGAGGTAAAATAAGAAATAAAGTCTGAGTCACCAAGTAACATAGAGTCAAATTTCCACATCTTAGTGCAAGGAATACTTCCTTCGAGAAGAAGCTGGAGGAATGTAGGACTATGGTCTGAGATTGTAATATTTCCGATAGAACAGGAGGTTACCAGACTCAGATTAGATTTAGGAATAAAGAAATAATCTATTCTTTTATGGACACTTGAGTAAAAGGTAAAATCCCTCTCTCCTGGGTGTGTGATCTCCAAACATCTAAATATCCCATCTCCTCACATAATTCCAGCACTGCCCTGGCTCTTTTGGTGAGAGGCCGTTTCTCTAAAGACGATTTATCCATTTGAGGGTCCAAGAGGCAGTTAAAGTCTCCCCCTATTATTGCCTGTTCACATTCTGCCTCCGCAAACTCTGTAACAGCCTTTGTTATTAGCTCTGTTGGGTGGTTAGGGGGATAGTATATATTAATTAGAGTGATGCTCTTACTAAATAATATACCTTATTATAACAATAATGTAATGGCCTCCAACATCCTGGATACATTTTTCAGCCTTAAATGGTAATGATTTATGAATTAAGATACATACCCCTCGGCTATTGGAGGCAAAGGATGAAAAGAAGACCTGACCCACCCATTCACACTTCAGTTTTACATGTTCTGCGTCTTTGAGGTGAGTTCCCTGTAAAAAAGCTATCTTAACTCCTTCCTTTTTCAGAGATGTTAGAATTTTCTTCCTTCTAACTCCCCAATCCCAATTGGGGTTGAAGCTGTTCCATTGGTGATACTCTTCAACATTCAATACAAATTAAAAACAATATGAAACCATGACTATACCCGTGCAAAAACTATATACAACTCTTTTTCAAATAAACACAAGAAGTTTGTGCTCTAGAAAATGATCAACACTCAGTGAATACTCTCCTAAACCCTATGATACGCTATTATGGCAAGGCTTAACTATACAGACCAATGAGCAGTGATAACTAACATGTCTTCGGGGTCATCAGGTGGGAACCTCCTTTCACCGGTGTTTCGTCTACTTGGTCCCACGACACCTCCAGGAGGCTAGACAGTGATCTCTAGCGTCCCAGAGACACTCCCCTAATGCCAGGTCTCACTGCTCTCCACACCAACACAACAACCTCCTTAACCTTACTTACACATGGCTTTCTCAGCCCAAACAGCACTGCCACCTTCAACCAAACCCAGGCTCCGTACAAGCAAGCTCCAGGTAGAGGCTGTGCTGGTACTACCTTTCCTAGCACATTCACCATACTCTAATTCACACACTACATAACATAACTACAGTGTAAGCTAAAGTTAAAGGAGATAAATGAACTCACAGGATCAGCAAACACACTCACCCTGCTGCATGGCCTCAAAATGGCCACAAAATGGATTCAACTAGGCCACTCCCACACTTAAATAACCTTCCTCTTCCTCCTTACTAACACATGGCTTTCACAGCCCTAATTCACACTCTAATTCACACACTACATAACATAAGCTAAAGTTAGAGGAGATAAATAAACTCACAGGATCAGCAAACACATTCACCCTGCTGCATGGCCTCAAACAAAATGGACTCAACTAGGCCACTCCCACACTTAAATAACCTTCCTCTTCCTCCTTACTTACACATGGCTTTCACAGCCCTAATTCACAGTCTAATTCACACACTACATAACATAACTACAATATAAACTAAAGCTAAAGGAGATAAATGAACTCACAGGATCAGCAAACACACTCACCTTGCAGCATGGTCTCAAGCAAAAGGGATTCAAATAGGCCACTCCCACACTTAAATAGCCTTCCTCTTCCTGGATTTCCTCCTAAGAGGAAGTGGATCTCTCCACCAGATCTCAAGGAGTTATGTGCCCTGCTTAGTAGTTGCCCCTGCTGGCCCCCAACTAACATTATTTCTTCTGTAGTAAATGAACTTGCTGGTTCTCATGGCTTCATCTGACATTTCCTTCACTGTCTTCTTCAAACTCTGTCCCCGCACTCCGAGTTCCCCCAGGAGCGAGATAGCTGATCTTGCTATAAATCCCCTACACCCCACTTCCACTGGGCAAATTCTAGTCTTCCATCCTCGCTGCTCAGCTTCTGCTCCTAAATCTGCATATCTAAGCTTTTTTCTTTCATAGGCTTCTTCCACTGAGTCTTCGAAGGGAACTGTCAGCTCAATGAAATAAACTATCCGTTGACTCAATGACCACCACAACACTATGTCAGGCCTCTGCTTAGTACAAACTATTTCCTGGGGAACAACAAGCTTTCCCTCTAAATCTACTTGCATTTCCCAATCACAAGCACCTACTAGGCGGCCACACCCTTGCCTCCTTACTAACTTATCCCTTCTGTATTTCTCTCCCTCACGGACAAACTGAATTGCTAAATTCCTATCTTTATAACCTTCTGAATTGACCTCTCTTCGTTTCCCTTCGATTCCTGCAGCTAAACATTTCAACACCTGGTTATGTCGCCATGTATATCGGCCTTGTGACAAACTAACCTTACAGCCTGACAAAATATGCTTTAAGGTTGCCGTACCTGAACACAATGGGCATGATGGGTTCACATTTACCCACAGTTTTAGGTTCTGGGGAGTTGGTAGCACATCATATGTAGCCCCTACCAGGAATCTAATACGATTCTCCTCCATACTCCACAAGTCCCTCCAACTAAGCTTCCTCTTCTCTACACTTTCCCAATTCAACCACTGTACCTGTTTAGCCTGTGCCACTACCTTTGCACCCCTTACTATCTCCTCCTGTCTACGTATCTGTTCCACAACCAGCTTTCTTTTATCTTTGGGACCTGCTGTATTCCAAACCGGTTTGCCTGAGCCAAGCCCCAGGCCTCCCCAGCCAAACTGAACATTACCTACAATCTCCGCATGCCTAAGAGCTGCCTCTGCCTCCTGAACTGCCGTTCTTGGGTTCCACTTCCTCCCCTTGGTTGGATTTGGAACCACACTCCTAACTACTACATCCTTACTCCCAGATAACAAGAGCTCTGTCCTGACCTTGGTACATTTAAATTCCTCTGTCAAACTAGATACTGGCAGCTGAAGTATCCCTTTTCCATACAATACAACACTACTTAGGCACCTAGGAACGTCCAACCACTTTCTAATATGGGAGCTAACCGACCTTTCAATTCTCTCCACAACAGATATTGGGATTTCATAAACTGATAATGGCCACATTGACCTAGGATATAGTCCAAATTGTAAACACCACAACTTCAATTTTCCTGGAAGCTCTGATTTATCTATTCTAGCCAATCCTTCAGCCACCTCTTTTCTAAATTTCACCACCTGTTCCTTATCATTCAACTCTACATTGTACCACCTACCTAAACTCTTCACTGACTTTTCCCTAATTGTTGGGATGTCCTCATCATCTATGATAAAAATTTCCTATCACTTAACTTCCCTCTACATATCGAGATGCTTCTAGATTTACTAGGCTTGATCTTCATGCTGGCCCACTTCAGGTTCTTATTTACCTTCTCTAGTAGCCTCTTTGTACATGGCATTGTTGTGGTCACCAGTGTCATATCATCCATGTAAGCCCTAACTGGTGGAAGATGCAACCCGTTCTGCCGTCTCTCCCCACCTACCACCCACTTAGAAGCCCTGATGATTACTTCCATCGCCATAGTAAATGCTAATGGAGAAATTGTACACCCTGCCATGATACCTTTTTCTAGCCTCTGCCAACCTGTTGTGAAATCTGTCGTACTTAGACACAACCTAATATCCTAAGTATGCTTTCACTAAGTTAACAACTACCTGTGGCACTCTGAAGTAATCAAACGCACTCCAAATTAGGCTGTGGGGTACTGAACCAAACACATTTGCAAGATCTAAGAATAATACATGTAGGTCCCTTTTTTTAATCTTCGCTGCCTGAATCTGGTGCCAGATCATGCTAGTATGCTCTAAACACCCTGAAAAACCTGGTATTCCTGCCTTCTGCACCATGGTATCAATTAAGCTATTCCTTTCTAAGTAGTTAGCTAATCTCTGCTCAACTACACTGAAGAAAATCTTCCCCTCCACATTCAAGAGGGAAATCATCTGGAACTGGCTAAGGTCCACAGACTCCTTCTCCTTAGGAATGAGGACACCTCCTGCCCTACGCCATGCTCTTGGTATAACTTGTTTTTCCCAAACTATTCTTAGCTGTTTCCACAAAAATTTAAGTGTATCAGGCGCACTTTTGTAAACCCGGTAGGGGACTCCATTAGGCCCTGGGGCTGAGGAAGCCTTTGCACGCCTGACCACCTCCTGAACTTCCTTCCACCTAGGTGGCCTAACATCCATCTCATGCTCTATTGCTCCTAATGGAGGGATATCGGGTGGGAAACCGACTATCCTGTTCTTCTCTAAATCTGAATATGTGTTTCTCAAATATTCTTCAACCTCTAACCTTTCTGCTTTAAGCTGCCCTCCCTTTTCCTGGCTGAACAATCCTTTAACAAACTTAAAAGGGTCCTTGAAAAAACCTGTCCTAGCATATTCCTTCTTCCTCCTCTTTTTCCTAAGATGCTCTGCCCTTCTAAGAACCGCTAGCCTGCTTCTCAGCTCCTCTTGCAACACCTTAATTCCCTCCCTTTCTTCTTCTGTAGCCTTTTTCCACTGCTTTCTTAAGTGTCTCCTTTCCATGACTAACCTCTCTATTTCTCTTTGCCGCCTAGACTTACCTGCCTGTACCCTCCCACTCCTCTTTCTCTCATGCACCCCAAACCTCTCTACACCATACGAATATATTGTATCTCCCATCTTTTCTAACCTTTCTATTGCATTTCCTCTAAGCCTACTCAAGATTACTGATAAATCTCTATTAACAATCTCCCATTTTTTCCTGTCATTTGCTCTAGGCCATCTAACTCTAACCTTTTGCTCCATGGTTCTCTCTCTGACTGGCATACTGGCCTCAGTGTCACCTGCATCCTCTCTTACTACCCCCTCCTCCTCCTCCTCAGTGACAGCGTTACTGATATCCTGCGAACTGTGGTTTTCTACCTGCCACTGGACTTCATCCGACTGACTCGACTGACTTCTTAGGAAGTACTGATCAATGCGGCTTCTCTGCCTCTTCTTTGCCACACACTTTTTCTTTCCCTGATGAGTTCTGAGGCCTTTCACTGATGTTACTTTCTGCAAGCCACAAGGACATACCTGAAGCATCTTGTTCTCAACTGTGCTATTTTTATCCTTGACAGATGCGCTCGCCTTGCCCAGAGTGCTGCTAATTCTAGCCCTGGTGGATAGGTCCGTGCCCCTATCCTTCACTGAGTCACAGATCCAAGTCATAGTCGTGTCCGTTCCAATGTCTGTTACCATGTAATCCACCTGTGAGTCATCTTCCACCCCTGCTCTCGCTGACTCTTGGGGTATTTTCCTTATGTTGGCTGTAGCTAGTTTTGGTTGTAGTAGGGCTGCTAGGCCTCACCACTGCTACCATGGGTTGCTAACCCATGCCAGCACCCATGGGGTCTTTTCCCTCCTGTCAGCTGTCTTTCCAAGCGGTCACATGGTCTTTCCCTTGTTGTCAGCTGCCCTGTTCACAGCAGTCACTAGCTGGGCTAGCTCTGAATTCAAATAAACACAAGAAGTTTGTGCTCTAGAAAAGGATCAACACTCAGTGAATACTCTCCTAAACCCTATGATACGCTATGACAACTACCTTTACTGGGTCCTGAGAGAGAAAAATGAAAAAAGGTTGGAAAAAACACCCACAGAGGGTCTCTGGGGTAGATGGACCCTAAGTCCTTCGAAAGATGCAAGCATATCAGCTCAGAGGTGGCACACCCTTAGACACATAGAGATAAGAACATAAATACAATTTTATCCATAATCACAACAAATAGAGATTGCCTTTGTGCGGTTTTTTTTTCAAGAAAAACAAAACAAAACAGTAATGACAAGAATGAGTAAGAGTTATCATAGTAACATAACAACTTTAGATAATATTGCCTAGTGGGACAGGACATCAAGTTCCTTCCTGCACAAGTTAAGTGTAATAACATAAATGTCCATCTCTCCTAGAAAACTTAGGAGAACATTCACATTATTAGGGCAACAAGCAAACTGTCCCACTTAGAGGAGCTGCACCTGGCGATGATAGCACTCACCACAACGGACGCATCTATAACAGTTTTAGAGAATCAATATATGCAGACACTTCGCCCGGAGTGTGGAGTATTTTCGTGGAGTCGCTCACCGTGACCCTGAGTGAAGCTGGATACAGCATGGCGTAGCAAGCCCCCGGGATGTTCTGCAGCTCCCTTTTAACAGCCACGAATTCCCATCTCCATTTCAGCGTCTCTGCTGCAAAGTCTTGGAAGACATATATTTTCACTCCCTCGAAGAGAACCTCCTTTTTACGTCATGCAGCCTCCATAACTCTCTGGCGGTCGGAAAAGTTGTGGAACCTGACAATCATAGCACAGGGCAGCTTCGATGTGGCGGGCCCGGGTATACGGTGAGCCCGCTCCAGTTTTATCCAATCTGCTTTGGTCTCGATGTCCAGGATCCGAGGGATCCACTGCTCCATAAACTTAACCGCATCGCTGCCCTCCACTTTCTCACATAGTCCCAGGATCCTCAGATTCTTTCGGTGGCCACGGTTTTCCTGGTCCTGAAGGCGTTCTGTTAGCTCCCTAACTGACTTTGTTAAGCTAGCAACCTGCTTCTCTGTTTCGACAGCAGTATCTTCCACCGCTGATATCCTCCTCTTGGCTTCATCGAACCGGACACCAATCTCGTTAAGATGCTGCGATATGTTATTGTTGATACTGTGCAGCATACGGTCCAGTTTGTCATAAATCAGACTGGTGATGTTAGCCGTTATTACCTCCATAACTTTTGCAATCACCGGGTCTAGTTCAGATGGATCGCCTGCATTATCGCCATCTTGGCAGGGCAGCAACTTCTCCGCGGTGGCCATCTTAGCCTGTTTCGGAGGCATTTTGCCGGTCGAGTTGCCCCAAAAGTGCTCCAGAGACATTACACGGAGTCGATACTCCGTATTAACTTAGTTAGGTTGTTTAAAATAAATGGTTAAAATCGAGAAATAAACAGGTGTGCCGGAGCTCCAGCAAAACATTACTACCCGCCTGCTTGCATCACCGGAAGTCCCATCATGCTCTTTTTGATGTTTTTATTTATTTATTTATTTATTTTTTAAACATATGTAACATTTCTGTATCCTTAACCACATGAATCTTAACACGTCAAACTGGTCTGTACGTCTCCCATTTAAAACCTGTAATATGTAATGTAATAGCCATAACAAAGTGTAAACTAGTTTCTAACAATGTTAAAACTTGGCTATCCTTTGATTAAATTATCAGAATGTAAATATATAGGTCACATTATTTCGAACCATTACAAATGTGATCAAAAGACCAAAAAAAAAAAAATCCCCAAGAAAAATACAGTTCAATTTCAGGGATAACTCGGTTTAAAAAAACATTACCATTACTAGTACTAATGAATTGCTGGTCATTTGAATTTTGCATTATTCACGTTTCAGTGTTTGTATCAGTGCCACTATATTTGTACCATAGAAAGAACCCTTCCATTATCTTGGACTGTATCAGAATACAAGCTATGGAACAGAACATGCCGTAAGAAGTGTAAAACTAGAGTTTCTAACGGTGTTAAAATTTTGCATTATTCACATTTCAAATGGAATGGTAAATGGACCTGCATTTGTTTAGTGTCTTTCTAGTCACCCTACAAGGTGCCACCTGCTACTCAGTTTTGTTTTGTGTTTTAACACACTCACACATACACCGATGGAACAGCCACTGGGAGGAACTTGGGGTTCAGTATCTTGCTCAAGGCTGTGTTCGACATGCAGACTGTCATGACCTTACAGTTCCCCCTGAGAACTGTAAGGTTCGCCTTTCGTGTTTACCTAGAACTTGCCATCACTGGAGACAGTTAAGGTGAAGATCAGTCTGGGGCGCTTCTGCATGAACCTGCTTTGTACTTTTATGATTCTGTCGCACTTTAAATGGAGGACCACCCACCTGTAAGAGGGAAACTACGCCACCAAATAAAAGAAAAAGACAAGATAAGCGAGAATGGGACAAAACACGAGTGAATATCGGTGTTGCTTATTCGAGGTGGAAAGAACTCCTGAAGGAGAAGGATTTCATAAGGGATGTGGAGGTTGCCTGCTTTCTGCTAGACAGGTAATTCAATCTGATATTTTAAAATAATTTTTGCTTCATGTTTGCAACTACTACTCGTCTAAGTTCGAGTGACGTTACTTGCTGTGTAAGTTACTGTGAATCAAAACAGTGGAGACAGCTAGTTTTGTTAGCTACATTGGCACTAGCCCCGTCTCGATCCGGCGCTACATTGGCACAGACCTACAAAGGCCCAGTATAATCATTTCCCATTGTTGTGCACGTGCACATAGTTTGTGTAATGCTGTAAGTGTTTCAGATGAAACACTGCCTCTACCCCCTCGCCCCCTTTCTCTGCCTGGTCTCCCTCCTCTCCCTCTCCCTCTTCCTCCTCTCCCTGTGTCCTGTGGAAGAACACTCTGGAAACGCATTTATTGCAATCGTACCAACCTATATTTGCAGCACTGTGCCGTGACTATCACATAAAACGTGTTATTTTAGCATAACTGTGGTAATGTTTGCTCGTATTACCAAAACAATTAGAAATAAAACATAACCTGTATCGGACTGGTAAGCAATAACATATCGTAACAGGGTTTAGATTCCTAAATAAATATTCACCTCGTCGCTAGATACTCCTGAAAAACTTGTGGATGATGCCATCTCTGTTGTCTGCGCAAGGCTTTTTGTCCTACGAGGCCACCGTCACTTACCCGATGGGAGGGGTGAGTTGAGTGAGCATGAGTGAGCACTGCAATCTTGAATTTGACCGCTGATTTCACTGTTACTCACCATTCTTACACACTGAGGCTTTAAGAATATCAAAACTATACAACATAAACATTTAACACTAAAACACAATTTTCAAACTAAAAAACAAGATTATACCATTTCATACTCTGAATCAATGAACGGAATCATAACAGCTATGACACTGTCTTCTTCTGGGATGTCTTGACTCCGTGTTGGTGGCATGCCAATGCCACGTCTCCCCTCTGTGTCGTCTTGCACCCTTGATGATATCAGTTTATTTTTAAGCATCTTTGATGGATCAGGTGTGAATATTTAAGAATGTTTTAAGCCCAGTTCTTGTCAGGCTTAACCTTTGCCAAGATGCCTGTCACCTTGTTGCTCAGCTGCAGACCCTGGTAATCTCAGCTGTGGTTACCAGGCCAACAATGAAAACCGCAGTCACAATACTGGGATGCATGGATCCAGGTGTCTCTCTCAGCTATCCGGATGCAGTCATCAACAGCACCTGGTCTGGCCCAATCCACTGTGGCTGCTACTAGTGTTGTCTTCTGAGGTCCTTGATCTCGAACCTGGACGGCTGGACGCTGTTAAGTTATTCCACTGTGAAGTTGTTCCACTGTGGCTCAGGAAGGGCAGTTTTGATCTTAGAAAAGATGAACTTCAAAAAGTGGTTAATTGCACAACTGTTAAACAATGCATCACTTGGATCTGATGCTGTGTCAACCAGTTCCAGACAGGGATGTGGTTCTCCATCTTAAGCTGTTGGGAGTAATGTTGTTTAGGTAATGGTCAGTGACATGCCAGTGTAGTAGTCCTGCAGTAGTCAGGTGAGCAGTTTTTGTAAGTAGAATTCAAAGTCAATATGTCAGTCATGGACAAATGCCTTCCCCCTGAGTGATGTCACACAGGGTTGGGAGATCTCCACAAAATCACAAATCCATGGATGGCAATAGCCTTTTAAGCCGTTGTTTTCCTTACACGGTTTTCAAACATTCAAGATCTCCTGGATGCGGTCTGGACCCAATTTACGACCCTCCAGAGTGATATTATGGCCAAGATAACGTGCTGAATGGTACACTAGCTGCAGCTTATTTTTTCAAACTGAGACTGTGTCAGCTTTACAGTTTTCTTTTGTGGTGGAACACACCAAGAGATCACCACCATACTGCACAAGTGTGCTGCCATGCATTGGCTGCCAATGCGACAGGTTTTCTGCCACAGCCACAGAAAACAAAGTTGGGCTAGAGGTGAAACCCTGCGGCATTCCGGTCTAGGTGTAACATTGAAAGTGAAAGCAAACGAAAACTGTGAGTCAGGATGAACAGAAATGCTAAAATATGCATTTACCAAATAAATGACAGTAAACCAACAGGAGTCTGCTGGCACCTGTGAAAGCAGTTTTGCAACATTTGGGACAATGGGGGCTGGGTGTTGCAAAGCCTCATTTATTACCCTGAGGTCTTGGACTGGTCTCCAGTCCCCATTGTTTCTTTACGGGTAGGATGAGGGTGTTCGATGGTGAATTAGGACATTGCACAATAGCATCTGATTTATGATTGACTGAATGACAGAAGCAATACTTTGAATAGCCTCTGGGCTAAGTGGATAATGTCTTTTACATGGTGTAACAGTTGATTTTAGCTGAACAATAACAGAGTTGTCCACTGTATATTCCCAAAATCAAACATGCTTCCAGCACACAAGTTATCAGGCACTGTTGATATCATTGCCTCCCCTTCATAGCCCTATTCACATGGGTTTAGTATTACCTGGGGACCTCTGGTAATTTGTAATAATTGCGGAGGATGTCTGTGATCTTAATCCTGTGTAAATGCGCCATGTGTCTGTAATTTGTAAATTAAAAATTCCACCGCAAATTACCTACTTTATTTCGCCAAACACAGACCTCCCACGATAATACTAGTCCCGTGCGAATCTGCATCTCAGTGACTGGGGAGTATTTTAGTTGTTGTTTTTATTGTGCGCCTTTTTTCTACCTCTTTCCCAGTTGAATTATGGAGGCTGCGGTTGAAATTATGAATGTACAGTTTTGACAGCATTTTAGGTGCAAATGCAGTAGTCTCATCATCTCAGCACACAGTATGGAGACCCATTCACAGAAATAGCAAGCTCAGATCCATCAGAAGAGCAAAATTTCAGAGGATATTGAGATGGATGACATGTGTAGCAGCATGCGGTAAGGAACATTTTTCTATCTTTCAACAGGCTTAATACAAACACCCTGACGGCCCGTTATCTCAACAACAACTGCCTACTGTTCCGAAGTCCCGTTGCTGCTTTGACAATTTATTTACTGTTGCCATGATGACTAACACATACCACATTAAAAGTGATCATTTTAACACAAACCATAAGCTTTCCATAAACCTAACCAAGTGGTATTTGTGCCTAAACCTAACAATAGTGCTGTTACAACATAAGCTTTTAACAGTGATGTATAAGGGTTTTGGAAAGCACAAATTATGCTGTCCTGGTGATACTGTCGGTTCAGCATGTTGGACAGAGCCTGGCTGCGGTCGAATAGTCTTTTTTGCTTAGGAAGATTCCCAACTGAGTGAAATGACCCGGGAGTATCTTAGTAGCCATGATAAGAGCTGGTCGCATTCTCTAAATTTTAAGGAAAGCTGCTTCAATGCTTCCTTTATAATCTCCTTTAGCATAGGGTACATTAGCATTATACATTTCATACTATAACTTGTTCATATGCTAGGCTATATGTTTTGAACTTTCAACATTATGTTAAACTTAGACGCAAACTATGAACGTTTCGTACCCTCCATCCACAGCTTTGTTTAACTTGTTTTATAACAGGATAAACAAATATACAATGCATTATTTTAATTTTATGATTTTCGTGTGAATGAGAAAAAACGTAAATCCATATGCTTTTCCCGTTTTCGTCTTCAAATGGCTAATTGAAATAGAAATTAAACCAAAACCAGAAACCTAGACTACTTGTTTTTCGCCTTTATTGTTATATCTATATTATCTGCCCCTACTGCATCTCAAAATATTGGCATCGGCTTTCCCCACAAAGAGAGACGCTGTGCGCATTTACACACAGCAGCATCACTTTTATTATTATTTTTCACTTTTATTATTAATATTATTATTTATTATTTATCTGTCTGTCCATGCAGTGGGGGCACATCATATTGATATAACAGTAAAGGCCAAGCACAAGTTGATCACTGGTTGTGGTCTAATTTCTAATCCAATTGCCCATTTGAAAAGAAAATGGAAAAAAGCACGTGGACTTCCATTATTTTTTTATTTTTTAAAACAAAATAATGCATTTAATATTTGTTTATCGTGTTATAAAACAAACAAGTTGAACACAGCTGTGGACGGAGGGGACACGCACCCGTAAAAAATGCTCAGTTTGCATCAGTCATTTATTCATTTGAGCGTTGCTGTATTGTCAGCCTTTAGTAATATCATTAATTAATTTTACTACTTAGGTTAGCAAACTCAGTGACCTCTTTTAAATAATTTTCGTTTCAGTTTGTGGGCACATTATCTAAGATGCTCTTTTTGGTAGTCCATCTTCAGTACGTTGTAGTTTCACCACAGCAGACCCACGTCAATAACATCCATCGTCGCATAATTACATAGCCCAGTGTAAGTGCAGTCGGATTCTCTCAGCACCGCAGTTATCTTTTCCTAAGTCCTTATGAATTCTCCTTCACATCTTCCCTTGACCTCGTGATGTTTTCCATCGAGGTCAAAAGTGGTTAGGAAAAGACGATAGGAGGGACTTTTCGACTGCAGCCCAGGTGTCACACCATATTCTGTGACCCGTCAGATTATGTGAGACACACACACACACACACACACACACCAAGGCCTACACTACAGTTTTTTACATCACACAACATTTTCATAGGCTCACAGGTTTGGTTAACAGCTGTCAAAATGCGCCACACTATTTAAATACATTTTCCGCTAACAACAGTGAAAATGGCAATACTGTAGAAACTATTCAGGTCACATAATCTGATGGATCACTGAATACGGTGTAACACCTGTTGTCACTTAAGTCCAAAAACTCCAGAGTGTGTGACCAGACACTTTCCAATCAATATTTCTCAAAAATATTGCACAAACAAGCCAGGGAATTCATATCATAATTCAAGGTTAATGTCAACAATTTTTACATCTTCTCACATCACCCATGCTATTGTCAAGCTATTAGTTAGCTAGTAACTTACCTTCCTGCAAATGTGATCAATATTGTCAGCTATCTGGTTTCTAGTACTTTAAAGGTTGTGGTCCATAACACTGTGTGACTGTCAGGGCTAGGTTTAAATGTAATACTTACATTTCTTAACAGGTTGGACATGATACTGCTCTTATGCCAACAGTTTTTCAGTACTTCCATTTATTATAAGGGATAAGGGATTTATTTACTTCAGTAAAATGTCAACACTGCAAACTGACAACATGTTTATACTGACTGCCCTCCCTTTTTTTTAATAGCAGATGCATGGTACACTGAAAGAACACCACAGGAGCGAGGCCATACCTTCTGGGAAACAGACATGCTCCAGAAAATTCTGGAGAAAGACTGGTACCTCAACTTCAGAATGCCCAAAGAGGCCTTCAACATACTGTGTGACCAGCTGCGCCCATACGTCAACCCTCAAACCACTAACATGCTGGAACCAGTGCCGTTAGAGAAGAGGGTTGCAGTTACCATCTACAGGCTTGCCAGTAATGTTGAGTTTCACGATGTTGCCAATCTGTTTGGAAGTGGGGTCAGCACAGCCTGCAGCATCTTCTGGGAAATATGTGAGACCCTGAGTAAACTCAGAAAGATTTATGTGAAGAGGCCAAACACTGTCCCTGAAGTGAAAGCTATCGTGACAGGTTTTGAGAAGAAGACGGGATTCCCCATGTGTGCTGGTGCTTTGGATGGCACACACATCCCTGTCATTGTCCCACAGAGCTATCCCACTGGCTACTACAACAGAAATGGATGGTACAGTGTTCTCCTTCAAGGACTTGTCGACCACACTTACAAGTTCCTTGATTTCGATGTAGGCTGGCCTGGGAAGTGCCATGATGTGTATGTTTTTGAGTTTTCCCGTCTGTGCCACAAGTTGGAGGATGGCACTTTTTTCCCTCCAGTCACGAGGAACATCCAAGGGGTCAACATGTCTGTCCTGATTGTGGCCGATTCTGCCTACAGCTTGACCAGCAACATAATGAAGCCATTCCCGGAGGGTACAGCAAGGGGACTAAGGGCAGCCTACAGTGCCTGCTTGAGCTGTGCAAGCATCCATGTTGAGCATGCATTTGGCCGCCTTAAGGGTTGCTGGCGATGCATCATGAAGAGAAATGATTCTCTAACAAAAAATGTTAAATATGTTGTATCAGCTAGCATAGTGTTGCACAACTTCTGTGAGATGCAGAATGTTGCCTACCAGGAAGACATGTTGGAGCAGCCAGAGACAGGACCAGAGCAGCATGATGCACCTGATGTTCCTGCTCTCTCCCCAGCAGAGCGCATCCGGGAGGCCTTGTTAGCCCATATCCACACAATGCAATCAAGACCCATGTGAGACTGAAAGAAAAACTCAATTTATTTCTGAACTTTACAATTTACATTCAGTTTCAAATTATTCAAATTCAAATTATTTTTTTCTTTTGTGGGTTACTTTTTTTTAAAAATTAGAACAAATTTTTCTCAGTTTACATAAAATTAAATACTTTATTAAAAAAAAATGTGCAAACAATGCTTTCCTGTTCAAATGAAAAGGCACATTTCTGAATATAACACTTTACATTCAGTTTCAACTTTGTTATAAAATAACTTGTTAAAACTTTTTCTCAGTTTACATAAAATTAAATACTTTGTTAAAAAAAGTAAAAAAGCAAAAATAATGCTTTCCTGTTAAAATAAAAAGGAACATTTGTAAACTTCATACTTGACATTCAGTTTCAACTTTGTTATAAAATAACTTGTTGGTTGTTTAAACTTTTTCCTCAACACATAAAAAATGTGCAAAATATTGCTTTCCTTTAGTTGAAAAATAAAAAAAACAGTGAACTGTCACATCTTAAGACTTGCATTTAAACAGTAAACCTGAATTTCTAATGTCTAAAAGACATGACAAGAACATAATGCTTTCCTGCACAGTGATTAGGCAAAAATAAAAAACTAGTTGGGTAAGTCATTGTAGTAGTGCACCAGATGTGCTGCTGGAGCAGGGGGTCCAGGGGCTGTGGATGCTATGGGGCTGAAGTCCATGCTCTCAGCTGATGGGCCTTGGTGAGGTGGTGGATAAGGGAAGTGTTGAGGGGCCATATAAGGTGACAAGGGGGGCGGGGGCCTAAAGCACTAAAAACAGCTGAAGCATTCACTCTCTGTTCTCTTTTGCTCTTCTGTCCTCTGTTTCCATCCTCTTCATTTCAAAATCGAGATGTTCTATTTCTCTCCACCTCTTTCTCCCATTCAGGCCACTCCTTCTCTTAGTCATGGGTGTTGTCATTTTGTGTGAGACGGTCCAAACCCTTGTCCAGTGCCTCCATTATCTGTGTTTTTTGCCCCTTTCTTCAGTGATGTGCTATAAAAACAAAACATTTTTTGAGCAAACTGAATTGAAAAAAAAACTATAAACAACAGGAAAAATAAATGCAGCAGAAATGTATGCAATATATGATTTTTTTTTTTAAATGAACTCATTACAGAATTGTTATTTCCAGTATATTTAATTCAAATTTCACAGAATGATGCAATCGAATTTCCACATCCAAATAGATCAATACATATTATAGAACTGACATGAACATTACTAAATATCAGAGCTCACCTTGTGGCTTTGGTTCAACAGTAGGTGGAGGGGGAGGTGCTGCTTTGAATCCGGAGTCTTCACTGGTTGCATCATCCTCAGCATCATTTTCCCTTGAGGTGTTTGACAGAGACTCAGTGCTCCCAGATCCACCTGCTGAGCACAGACAAAATTGGGCAGGGTCACTCAGTAATAATTTACTGTCTGATTCTTCCGTTGTTTTTTCATTGAGCTACAGAAGATAAGCTACATAAACATATAAATTAGCAACACGATATAGTGTTACAACATTACGCTGTCTACAGGCCTACTGTAAAATATTGTTGTACTTACAACACTCAGATGCCTCATCCTCTGAACTCCCCCTGTTATCCATCCTGATTTCCCCGGGGTTTCAGGTCTGCAACCTGAAAACACTATTGAAAACAAAAGTAAAGCTAACGTACTTTACAACAGATTAATAAGTGGCATTTCGATAATGTTAAACGTTAGTGAAATCTGCTTGTCAGGTAGCAAACCGCTAAACATGTTAAGAGCTTCACATCATTACTGTTGGGCTTCACAGGACCACAGATGATTTATCATTTGGTGAAATCATTGCTCGACATTTAAAGGGTTTTTCCACTGCATGCTCTTTGTCTTCAAACAAAGAATGCTAGGTGACACCCATCTCACCTCACACCTCAGTGAGACACAAGTCTCACAACGTGATTGGACAGGACTTTGACAGTGACATGTGACTCTGTGATGTCACAGGCCTGCAAAGATCTACTCCCTTTCAACAGATCTCTTTCTCTCTCTTGCTCTACAGCTGCGGAGCAACTCACACCTCTTTCCGGCTGGGCCTGGAACTGCACAGAGGCCCAGACCCTTGCTCCATAGCATCGAACCACTAAAGGGAGGGCAATTGATCAAAGACTCTCTTGCGAACACAAGGTTTGCAACTAGCTTTCCAGCAACAAGGAACTAAGTGAGTTAGCATCCAGCGTCTAACTCTGCTAAATCCGGAGTTTCGCCGTTGGAACAAAGGACACAACAAAGACTGCAGCTGGAACCACCTTCCCAGCCTTCTTCTGCCGGCTAGCAAAGCAGTACACCACCAAGTGACTCTTTCTCCCATCCATTCAAGGATCGGTAACGTAACAACTGGGCATAGCTTACCACAGCTTTACAGGCTAAGCAAGACTGTTTAACTTGTTGTATGTGATTTGATGCTGTCATTGAGTTATTGTTGTGATTGTTTGCAGTTAGGTCATTGATTAGTTGGCTTCGCCAAAGCTAAGTGTTTAGTTTGCTAATACTGTTCACAAACAGATTCTTGCACCCATCTAAACAATCTCTGCACTAATCCAGACCGTGTGCAACACATATCACATTGACATAGACTCATTAATAAATAGGCTTTCAACAGAGCTACACCCAAACAGGCATCTCAAAGTTCCTGCTTCTTTTCCTTTGTCTTTGTCCTGACCACACCGTCAGACAAACACCTCCAATGACCTTGAGCCAGCCTTGATTCGGCCATTTTGGTAGTTCTCTGTTGTCAGCCATTTTGTTTTGTAGGCCAAACGGCTCTTTGATCACCACTCCCGCTTTTGTCTTTCTTTCTCTTCTCTCTCTCTCTCTCTCTCTCTGTCTCTCTCTCTCTCTCTCTCTCTCACACACACACACACACACACACACACACACACACAACTCACATATACACACCAAACTTCTATATAGTTTGTTAGAATTTGTGTGTTTTGGTTTGCTTTGCTAGTTTGTGAATAAATATAATTCTTTGGAATCATACCTGCTGTCTGTTTACTGTTGCACAAGAGTGAATAAATAGTCAACCTCTGCTGCGTCAAGAACTCCGAAATCCTTCAGGCATTACCGTTAATTTTGGTTGTTGTCATCAATTTAATTATTAATCAAGCTCCAAATTAATAGTTTAGCCTATTTTATGGGACTGATATCTTTAACTGGCTATTATTTTTCCCTTTACGGGAATGGTGCCCCACGAGGTGATTTAATGGCAATTAAGTCACATTATCTAACATAATTATTAATTATTAAAGCCGCTACAAGGAACTTTTAACTGGATATGCAAAAGTCTCTCTTTTCTGCTGATGTCTGTGCGTGACATACAACAGCAAATGAGACCATCGGTGTGAAGATAAGCTATTTCTATATTGTGTATATCCATACCTTTAGCAAACTGTCTCTGGGTCCGCCCCAGGTCACTTCCAGGACGAAACGATTTACGGCACTCGCTATTCCTTCTCCTCAACCCGACGTCTGCGGGGAGTTAAAATAGCAACAATCATTGGGTAAAAGTTCTGTGAAAGCACTGGACTCACCAACAGTCAGCCACGTCTCACAGAGAAAATCCAATCCTCGGGAAGTCAGGAAATCCTTCAGGATAAACGTTTTGTTCGCTAGCGATCTAGCATTTACCAGCCCAATTCTGGCAGGAGGGCGGGTCCACGGCGTTAGCTGTCCAGGGAGCCACACACAGAGGCCAAAGGTTGCGCAGATTCACCCCGCACCAGCGGGGACGAGGAGAGCAGGGGTCGCGGGGCTGGAACACCTCATCCGGGCCGACGACAGGTACCAGCCAGGCGTCAACAGGGTCCAGCAAGTGCAGAGAAATAAAGAGGTGAGGCACCGCTCCATACTCAGTCCAAGAAGCCATGGAAGTGCTTGCCAAACAGGCCTTCAGCCTTACAAGCCGACCGCTGTGTTTGCCCTGGCTGCGGTGGCGCTTACGCCGGAGAGGTGGAGCTGGGGCGCGGCAGAGGTGAGCTGGGATCCCCAATAGGAGCGGGGGCAAAGTTTTCCCGTCTTGTTGTTTCATTCATCCCCAAAACAAACACATGCGCGAGCCAGGTAAGCATCTTTACGACAGTACGCGCTAGAGCTCATGGGAAATGTAGGCTTCATTCCGGCAAAACACTACCGCTTTTTTCCACAGGGTCGCCAAAATCAACTCAAAATGAAAGTTCCTTGTAGTGACTTTAATAATAATTATTAATTATTTCCGATAGCCTATTTGAATCCTAACATTTGGTGCCTCCGTGTGAAGCCCAAATTTTTGTTCCCAACTTTTTGGTGCCTCCGTCGGAAGCCTGAATTTATGTTCCCAACATTACGTTATCATTAACGTAAAATGAAATTAACATTAACGCTAGCATAAGCTAACAAGCTAACCGCTAGCAGCTAATTTGCTTACTGGACCACAATTTTATGACTGAATTTAATGACTTACCTAAAACCGCGTGGAGTTCTTCAAAGTAAGGACACTTAACAGGCTCTGATCTGGTCCTCTTGTTTTTGAGGCAGTCATGGTACTTTCTTCGAAGGTAGTCCAACCTTTCTTTGACTTTGATCCAATCTCGGAAGTCCTGTATAGACGGGCACCAGAGCAGGAGTTCTTTGTGGATGTTTTCTCAAACGGTGTGGTTGTGCACCATTTCGTCAAATTGTCTCTGGTAATGTGGCTCACCCCACACAGCAATTAAACTCAGCGTCTCCTTGCGCATCCAATATCTATTTTTCTTACGTGTAGCAGCTATTTTGCTTTGCCCCGGCTAGGCACATGGATGTGACTCAGCAGCATGCAGCAGCAGCGGATGTCTTCTTTTTCTTCAGATTTTATTGGCATTGGCAACTCAGCAGCGGATGTTACGATGTGCACAGCTTTGATATCATATCCGGGACGTAATGTCAGTAAATTCAAGTGAAATACAGATGTCGCTTATCCCGTGCGAATGCACCCCAAGAAACACAGACATGGGGGGGTAATTTACAAATTACCATACGTCCCCAGGTAATACTAATACCGTGTGAATAGGGCTAATAACAGAAGTGTAATTGCATTAGTGTGTGTGTGTGTGTGTGTGTCTGTGTGCTGCTCTGTGCTCTGACTTGCCTCCACTGTCTCCTATGGCTGCGTCAATGGTAATCCTGGAGAATTAACAGAGAGCCCATGAGGTGGTGCATATGGCCAGGAGTCCCCCTTACCTTGTCCTTCATGTTTCTCAGTCCAAGAAGTGGCACAATCACATAAAATATGCCCAAAGCGTTCATATCTGTAGCACCTCAACTTGTGGCCATCAGTGCTGCTGTACGTTTCTTGGTGTGCACTGCATCATACAACCTGTCCATCATCGTGGTGAAATCCTCTGAACCAACTGGACCAGTTGGCATGTCGAATGTTGGCCCATTGGAGCTTGAAATATCTGGGACAGACAGCCTCCACTTCCTGCAGGGTTGGATTATACATGGTCAATAATTGTTGCATGGCTGTAATACATTTCTCACCCCCAGTCTTTTGTGGATCAGGCAGATCCTCTGCGACCTCCTTCAGCCGATCTGACTGCTATGGCCTGTACACAAGCACTCTGTATCCCAGTGTCTGTGTGCTTGGTCCCCTGTTGGTCTTGGCTGGGGGTTGGGAATGACCATCATGGGCATTTGATGAACACCCCCTTTGTCCCCTTTGTCCCCTTGGCTCCGCAGCCAATAGTCGAAAAATAAATAACCATAATAATAATAATAATAATTAATAATAATGATAATAATGTTGGGAACATAAATTCGGGCTTCACACGGCAGTACCAAATATGTACAATATGTATATATTAGGTCTCACCAAGAGGTACCAAATATGTAGGGATTTAATTGGCTATTGGAAGTCATTAATAATTATTATTAACAATTAATAATCATGTTAAATAATGTGACTTAATTAACATTAAATCACCTTGTGGGGCACCATTTCCGTAAAGGGAAAAATGATAGCCAGTTAAAGATATCAGTCTCATAAAATAGGCTAAACTATTAATTTGGAATTTGATTAATAATTAAATTAATGACAACAACCAAAATTAACGGTAATGCCTGAAGGATTTTGGAGTTCTTGACGCAGCAGAGCTTGACTATTCATTCACTCTTGTGCAACATTAAACAGACAGCAGGTATGATTCCAAAGAATTATATTTACTCACAAACTAGCAAAGCAAACCAAAACACACAAATTCTAACTTAGCTTGGTGTGTATATGTGTGTTGTGTGTGTGAGAGAGAGAAAGAAGGAGACAGAAAGACAAAGCCGTTGGGCCTTCCAAAACAAAATGGCTGACAACAGAGAACTACCAAAATGGCCAAATCAAGGCTGGCTTCAGGTCGGGGAAGGTGTTTGTCTGACTGTGTGATCAAGACAAATGCAAAGGAAAAGAAGCAGGAACTTTGAGATGCCTGTTTGGGTGTAGCTCTGTTGAAAGCCTATTTGTTAACGAGTCTGTGTCAAAGTGACGTGTTGCAAATGGTCTGGATTAGTGCAGAGATTGTTTAGATGGGTGCAAGAATCTGTTTGTGAACAGTATTAGCAAACTAAACACTTAGCTTTGGCGAAGCCAACTAATCAATGACCTAACTGCAAACAATCACAACAATAACTCAATGACAGCATCAAATCACATACAACAAGTTAAACAGTCTTGCTTAAGGTAAAGGTAAAGTTCCACTGATTGTCACACACCTGAGTGTGTGAAATTTGTTCTCCGCATTTGACCCATCCCCTGAGGGAGCAGTGAGCAGCAGTGAGCAGCAGCGGTGCCACGCTCGGGAATCATGTGGTGATCTAACCCCCCAATTCCAACCCCTGATGCTGAGTGCCAAGCAGGGAGGCAATGGGTCCCATTTTTATAGTCTTTGGTATGACCCGGCCAAGGATTGAACCCACGACCTCCCAGTCTCAGGGCGGACACTCTACCACTAGGCCACTGCGCTGGAGCTTAGCCTGTAAAGCTGTGATAAGCTATGCCCAGTTGTTACGTTACCGATCCTTGAATGGATGGGAGAAAGAGTCACTTGGTGGTGTACTGCTTTGTTAGCCGGCAGAAGAAGGCTGAGAAGAACTGTGGTTTCAGCTGCAGTCTTTGTTGGGTCCTTTGTTCCAAAGGTGAAACTCCGATGAAGCTGGTCGCTCAGGGTTTAGCAGAGTTAGACACTGGGTGCTAACTCACTTGGTTCTCTTCGTTGCTGGAATGCTTGTTGCAAACCTTGTGTTGGCTTGAGAGTCTATAATCACTTGCCCTCCCTTTAGTGGTTCGGGGCTATGGAGCCAGGGTCTGGGCCTCTGGGCTGTTCCAGGCCCAGCCAGAGAGAGGTGTTAGCTGCTACGCTGCTGTACAGCAAGAGCTGTGAACTGTTGTAGCTCCAGAGCAAGAGAAGTTGTCTGAAGGGAACAGACCTTGTACAGATGCTTGTGACATCAGAGTCACATGTCACTGTAAAAGTCCTTTACAATCAAGTTGTGAGACTTGTGTCTCACTGAGGTGTGAGGTGAGACCTTCTGTGGAGATGGGTGTCACATAGCTCTCTTTGTTTGAAGACAAAGAAAATGCAGAGGAAAAGCGTTTAAATGTCCAGTGTAGATTTTTACCAAATGACAAAACATCTGTGGTCCTGTGAATCCCAATATCCCCCTTTGGTCTAAGGATTGCACTTGATGTGTGATCCTGAGGGCAAAACATCTTCAGTCCACAGTTGAAAAAGCTCATTTGTCAGTCCATTCACATTGTAACATCTGGGCAATTTGTTAACCAACTGGGCATTTGTTGGTACTATCTATTTTGGCTAAGGAAGAATAGTGTCTAAGTACAAAACAAAACCTTCAGGTTACAGAACAACTCCAGATACACAACAATGACACTGGCATGGAGTAAAATAACGAACTTGAGTTTCTCAGTAGGTGTTAGTGAGAACAGGAGTTAGTTATGTAAATGTGTTAGGTGAGATGGAGAGAGGGTGTCACCTACAATGAGAAAGGCATGTGTATGACTATGCGTGACTATGTCATAACGTGTTGTCCTAACCTAGTGTTTGAAACTAGGGGTGTAACTGACAAGAATTTACAGAAATAATCCAAGTGTACCTGCAAAGTTGGACAACGGTGTCTCAGTCCAATCAGAATTTAGGCTACCTAAACTGATAGCAGGATATCTGGCTATTACTGTTTAGAACTACTGAGATTGCTGCTGTTGCTGGCAACTCAAGTCTGCCTAAGTGCAAGAAACAAGATACTTTGGATTAGCATTTGTGTTACTGTCAGTACAGGGGTCGACTAAACAAGGGGCGAACTCTGGAGTGCCTGCCTGTGCATTACAGCCCTGAGCTGGTGGCTCAGGGCTGTAATGCTCCCGGTAGCTAGAGGCAGAGAGGCATTCAGAGGCGCCGTCACTGTCTGAAAGACTTTGACTGTCGTCTGAACTGCGGTCAGACATGTCAGAAATGCTGTGCTCATCATCTGACTGGTCAATTGGCAGGTCACAGTTCTGGGCCAGAATTGGCTCCGCAGCCAATAGTCGAAAAATAAATAACCATAATAATAATAATAATAATTAATAATAATGATAATAATGTTGGGAACATAAATTCGGGCTTCACACACCGGCACCAAATATGTACAATATGTATATATTAGGTCTCACCAAGAGGTACCAAATATGTAGGGATTTAATTGGCTATCGGAAATAATTAATAATTATTATTAATAATTAATAACCATATCAAATAATGTGACTTAATTACCATTAAATCACCTCGGGGAGCACCATTCCTGTAAAGGGAAAAATGATAGCCAGTTAAAGATAACAGTCTCATAAAATAAGCTAAACCATTAATGTGGAGTTTGATTAATAATTAAATTAATGACAACAACTAAAATTAACGGTAATGCCTAAAGGATTTCGGAGTTCTTGACGCAGCAGAGGTTGACTATTCATTCATTCTTGTGCAACATTAAAAGACAGCAGGTATGATTCCAAAGAAATATATTTATTCACAAACTAGCAAAGCAAACCAAAACACAAAAATTCTAACTAACTATATGCAAGCTTGGTGTGTACAAAACAAAATGGCTGACAACAGAGAACTACCAAAATGGCCGAATCAAGGCTGGCTTCAGGTTGGGGGAGGTGTTTGTCTGACCGTGTGGTCAGGACAAAGTCAAAGGAAAAGAAGCGGGAACTTTGAGATGCCTGTTTGGGTGTACCTCTGTTGAAAGCCTATTTGTTAATGAGTCTGTGTCAATGTGACGTGTGTTGCAAATGGTCTGGATTAGTGCAGAGATTGTTTAGATGGGTGCAAGAATCTGTTTGTGAACTGTATTAGCAAATTAAACACTTAGCTTTGGCGAGTGAAATGATCAATGACCTAACTGCAAACAATCACAACAATAACTCAATGACAGCATTAAATCACTGTTAGGGACCAAACAGTAAGGCACAGAGAACACCAGGTGTGTTTAACAAAAATAATAATTTATTTTCAAATTGATCCCACAAACAAAATCAGTTTCTCAAAATTGCAGAAAAAGTAGAGAAAAATAATTTGAAAAGTAGGGTCCTTTAACTCAAACTGAGGTCAACTTAAGCAAACAGCAAACTGAACTGAACTGAACAGACCTCCTGAATGACACACAAGGGGGAACTTATATAGACACAGGCTAGCCTTCACAACACACAAAGGGGAGGAAACAGGAACAAACAATTTACTCCAACCAAAATAAATTGCAAATGAATAAACATTTAAATCAAGAAACTATTTACAAACAAACTAATGCTCAAACTAAGAAGAACCAAACTTAAAGTCCATAATTAATTAACTTAAATAGGATCCCCAACAGGCAGACTCCCCTGCTGGCACCACCAAGGTGGCCTCTCTCACTTCCTGTCAGGTGGACAATAAAAAGGCCATCTTGAGGGGCGCCACTTCCTTTTAACCAGGGAGGCCTCGCAGGGATCATGCAACAGAAACAAAAAGGTAGAATAGAATTAATACAAGCAAATAACCATGATGACAGAATGTTAACTAAAATGCGTGCACTCATTCACAAACAAACTGTCCAAAACCAATGAAGTGTGTGCTGTATGAAAACAAAAGGCTATGTGTAGTCATTATCGGAAATGTTTGAATGTAAATACTGTTGAAAAGAGAAGGAAGAGAAGGGGGGGGGGGGAAGAGAGTCTTGGGGTTATTGGAGCCGGAGTGAATGAGCTGTGAGTAGTAGTTGGACCGGGTGGCAGTGAGGGCATCTTTGTAGTTTGAAAGGTGGTCTGTATAGGCATGGAGATGGACTGTGAGACTGGTTTTCTTGTAAAGTCTTTCAAGCTGGCGCTTATGGGTTTTCACGTGACAGAGTTCAGGAGTGTACCAGGGAGATGAATGAGTGAATGAGACAGGTTTGGTTTTTAAGGGAGCCAGTTTGTCGAAGCAGAGGGACAGTGTGTTGTTGTAGTGGATGACCAGGTCAGAGGGGTTTGGGGTCACCGGGGTGGTGGATGTGGACAGAGTATTTGCTAGTGAGTCAGAGAAAGCTGAGGGGGAGATGGACTTGATATTTCTGAAGGATATGTTGCGTTTGAGTTTTGGGGGAGGGAGTGGGGTCTTGAAGTATGCAGTGATGGCCAGGTGATCTGAGATGTAGAGGTTGGTACTGGAGAGTTGGTGGAGGGTGAGACTGGTGAAGCAGACTAGGTCTAGGATGTGGCCGCGACAGTGGGTGGGGAAGTTGACATGCTGGGTGAAGTGTAGACAGTGGAGCAGTTCCTGGAGGTCTATTGCACTTTTGCAGTTTGGATCAACAATGTGGATACTAAAGTCCCCCAGCACAAGAATTGAGGGGGATACGGCGGATTGCTTGGTGAGGAATTTGGCGAGGTCTGAGAGGAAGAAGTTGTTAGGTTTGGGAGGACGGTAGATGATGGCCATGACCAGTGAAGTGGGACCAGACAGTTTGAGGGCAACATGTGGGACTGAGCAGGAGGTATGAACATTGTGGACATTTTAAAGCATTTCCTGTTGATGGCAGCAATGCCCCCCCGTCCGTCCGTCTGGGCGGGGTTTGTCGGTGTAGGTGTAATCAGTGGGTGTGGTCTGGTTTAAGGACAAATAATCCAGGGGTTTGTGTCAGGTTTTGGTGAGGCAGAGGAAGACCAGTTTATTGTCAGTGATGAATGAATGATGGCACTTTTGTTGGTCAGTGAGCGGGTGTTTAGTAGAGCCAGTTTCAGGTGTTGTTGGGCTTGAGTAGCACAGGGGGTGGCAGGAATGCAGAAGATGGGCCATAAGTTTTTGTTATTCACAGTCTTAGTGCAGTAAGGGCGGGGTGGTCTGTGCTTTATGATGGACTGTATGGGGAATGTCTCAGGTGGGAGGGTTAATGATAGATATGGTCAAAAGGGGGCGTTGGTGAGCGGGGCTGTGCTCTGTGCTGCTGTTGGCACAGGGTGAGGAAGAGTGTCAGTGGAGGGGGCGTGTGATGTAAATAGTCGGCTCCTCCCTTGTTTCTGATTATGTCAATCCGCCTGCCGTGGCGCTTGTCCAAGAAAGCCAGCAATGGGGTTGAAGTGGAACAGTAGTTATTCTCACGAATTCAGCATTGATCTTTACAAAAACAAAATATCACATACAAATATTATTACATGTTACACTACAACTGTGTGATGTGTGAGGTCTTGTTTTGACATCAAGGGCCAAAACATACAGTTTATTGTTTATTGTTTATTGGATGGATCCCCATTAGCTGCCACCTTGGCAACCACTAATCTTCCTGGGGTCCATAAGGCACATAAATGATAAAATCCGAGACATAAATACATACAGTCATACATTCCTAGCATGAGTACACTTATAATAAAAACAACAACAACAACAATAATACATACACACACACACACACACATCCATTATATATGCTTATATACCTAATATATTAATATAATAATAACACTATAATTATACTAGTACACTATAATAACATTAACAATACTTTACATTAGTAATATATTTTCACTGCTATCATAATAATAATTCTACTAACTTCAATACCAATAATAAATTCCCAGTCATATGGTCTGCTGCATTGGGTGAGCCTTCAGTTGTTTTTTAAAAGTTAATTTGTTTTGTGAGGAGGTAAAGAGTTTCAGAACATTATCGAACAATAGAGAACAGAGTGTCTGAGTAGATTAGTTCTCGGAGTTGGAGGTATCAGGTAACCAGAGCTGGCATTTATGGTGTAATGGTTATGTCTGTCTCCAGTATTTAGTAATTGGTTGAAAAAATATTCAGGTGTCTGATTGAATATGATGTTTCTGAAAAACATCAGGATGTCGTAGCTGAGTTTAACTTCAACTGTGAACCAGGAAAGTCGGGAGTGCATATCAGCTATATTTGTATGTGTTGAGCAGTGAAGTGCCAGTCTCGCCGCTCTGTTTTGAACCAATTGCAATTTATGTATTTCTTTCTTAGGTGCTGCAGACCATATAACGGAACAGTATTGCAGATGACAGAAAACCAAGGACTGTATTACCTGACTGATCACAGAGGACGACAAATAAGGAGAGCACTTTTTAATCAATGCTAGGCCTCTTCCCATTTTAGACACACTACTATCAATGTGATCAGACCATGACAACTGTTCATCCAACATTACACCAAGTAGTTTAGTTTTCTTGACCTGCTCTATTGCTGTTCCCCCTGCTGAAAAAAACAGCTTAGACCAGCTTAGGCTGGTCAAGCTGGTCTTAGCTGGTCAGCTGGTCAAGCTGGTTTTAGCTAGGTTTTGGTCAGCTGGTCTTAACTGGTCTGGGCTGGTCTTGACTGGTCTTGGCTGGTCTTAGCTGGTTTTGGCTGGTCAGACTGGTCTTAGCTGGTCTTAGCTGGTCAGGCTGGTCTTAGCTGGTCTTAGCTGGTCAGGCTGGTCTTAGCTGGACAGGCTGGTCTTAGCTGGTCAGGCTGGTCTGATCAAGCTGGTCTTAGCTGGTCAGGGCTGGTCTTCGCTGGTCAGGGCTGGTCTGATCAAGCTGGTCAGGGCTGGTCTTAGCTGGTCAGGGCTGGTCTTGGCTGGCCGGGCTGGTGTAAGCTGGTAAGGCTGATCACCAATTAGGCTACTGCAATTCAAATAATCCAAGCACACCTCAACATTTGAATAATTATTTGCTTATTTATTAATAATTATTCAAGTTAAAAAAAAATTATTAATTAAGAAAAATTAACTGGAAAAAAAAAAAAAAGTTAGAAAACAGGTTTTTAATGTTCCCGTTCATTCTAAAACACATTCTGGAAACATTTCACAAAAGCTTGAAGCTACCAGTATCTTTGTCAGCATGTTAAACTACCAGGTCTGTCATCCCCACAAACATTCTGTCAACATTTCACACAATGACAGCAAAAGTTAGTAAACATTTCACAAAATGACAGCTTTAAACTACCAGGTCTGTCATCCCCAAATCACGAAAAGGTTTCACAAACAATAACATTGGGCGGAACATGATAAGGAGGTACCCTATTTTTCTCTTTGTGTCCTTTTGATGCCTCCCTCCCGCTCTGGAGCATAACTCTCTTTTTAACAGTATTGCTGAAGTCTAGGTAGGACAGTTTGCGGTCAAACTGTCGAGCAGCAGCTGAAAGAGATGAGATATAAATAAATAAATGAATACATTTATATCAGTGTGCTGAACAAACATTTACTGAACATGATTGTGATAAACTGTGCTTTTATTTTCATTTTTAGGATGCCAGCTTTACATCTGGCCAGGTACTACAGACGAAAACTAGCCTTTTGGGTAATTCTGGCATGTTTACAGTTTTATTTATTAACATGCACTGTCCCTGTCAAATACATGAATAAAATAAAAAAAATAAAATTAAAATAAATGATTGACACCTTTCTGATTTAGATTTTTGGCAGCTGTAATAATCAATATAGTGTCTTTAGGTTGGATTTTGTGTTTCTTTGTGTTTGTCTAATATTATAATTTCCTCTTACTTGAAAATATGCCACTCTGCTGTACAAATCCATAATCCGTGTATAGTCATTAACTACAAACACCACCTCCCTAAACGTAACCCAGTCAGGGCATACACAGGAATCTTGACGTTAATTTCAATACCTTTTTAAGAATTTTTGAAGACCTTCTCAATATTTTTTAATACCTCACCGCCACTTTGAGCTGTAACCGTTTACATCAGTGACACCTTTAACTTAACAGTTTTAGTTTGTGATAAAGACTATAGACCACTATTATACAACAGAATTCAAATACGCTGGGAGAATAAATCAAAGGCAAAGTTTATTTTACTTTTTTTTTTTTTTAATTCGTAATATGCCCTGAGAGCGCCAGAGTGTACTCTGTGTGCTTTCTGGTCTTTTGAAAAGTCGTTTGTTCCTCTGAATTTTTGCCCGAGTGCACTCTGGCACACATAATAGCCTAGTTTTTTTTTTGTTACTTGATCATCTTTGTTTTTTAATAAAACAAATAAATTCACGCACTTCCACAATGTTTTTGAGGACTCAAACTCTTTAGACAGCTAATTCAGAAAAATACCTTCAAAATTTAAGACCTCTTTAAGTCGTGATAAGACTTTTTAATACTTTAAGGGTCTTAATTTCCCCAAAATTGATTTATTAACTTTTAAAACTTTTCAAGATCCCACGGACATCCTGCCAGTAAACCATTTTCAGGTGAGCAAACATACCAAACATGCAGCCTGTTCGACTGAATGGCTACTTGTTTCCTTTGCCAGACCAGTTGAAATGACAGGCCAGGGAGTTGGTCAAGGCAGTTGATAGCATCCGTCTGAGCATAGAGTCTGATGAGGTGCCCCCAACCAAAGCCAAGCGAGCAATCTAGAGATGAGAAAGAGAAGTGGTTGTCATCTTGATGCTGCCTACACAGAAATCATTTTATTTTTGCATCAAGAATCATTTTATTATCGAATCGTGGCCCTCTCAATCAGAATAGAATAGCATTAGAATAGAAATGTATTTATTTAAATCAGGGACAATGCACAAATAAACATTAATCTTGAAGGAAAAAGAAAAGATGTCTTGAGCCAGGCTATAGCAGCTTTGCTAATTTCCACCCATAGTCCCAAGGCAGGTAAGGAAGGAATTTAATCGTGAGGTATCCAGAGATTCCCACCCTTAGCTTATACTGTGCTGTGATATGAAGTTGTTTCCTATGTTTGTTTGTTTTCTTTGGTATTGTACAGGCAGTAGATTATAAGGTGTTAAGTATATTGCAGTTCAATTTGTCAAATAAATTACCATGCTTTGCGAACTGATTCATTCTTCAGTGATGATTCTGCCTTGTGACCACCTGGAGTAGATCTGGCATCTGCCAGTTCACTTTTGATGAACTGCACATCTCTTGACATTTTCTTTACTACCACTACAGCGAGCATTGTGGTCATCTTCTCGATGGAAAGGTCTTTTTAAAAAAATAAAAAATAAAAAATAATAAGAAGAAAATTGTTAGTAAGAGAGAAAGTAAAACTTGCAAATTACTAAGGAATTACACAATTTGAAATAGACTTGCCTTTCAAAAGCTGCCTGGTGTACTGACCTTGACCTTCAATCTGTGTGCTTACACCTAGTATAAAACAAGCATCCATGCACCTTAATCACTGCACACACTGAAAGGCATTATTTAACTTCAAGTCTGCCATGGCCACCCACATATAATCCCCACCTCAGCCCACTTTAGTTTTGATCACAAAAAAACATTTCTATACATATTTTAGTTCCCTCTTAAGATGTCTGGAGGTAGGAAAAACAAAGGTTCCAACTGATACACAAAAACAAGACTAATTTAATTTGTTCAAATAATTTTATTTTACATGCTTTAAATTAATAAATTGTGGTTATTAGTGAGGAGTGCAATCACATACCATTTTGTGGATGCTGAGGGCGACTGTGGGGAGTGTATTGCCTCAAACTGGATCCTGCTATATCTGTTGGGATATACAGACATCCAAATTGTTTACTTGGCCGTAACTTCTGCTCCTCTTGGAAGTGGATTGTATTGGAGGCTGAAAGAAAAACAGAATGGGTTAATTTTTTATGTTAAAAAATAATTGTTGCAATAAAGAGATTTATCTGACAAAATTAATGTAATGTTATCAATGTAAATCAGTGTCCAGTGCCAGTGAATTGCTTTTTACCGTTTTAATTTGCTATACACATGTCATTATGGCCTCATGTGATTTTTCATCAGCATTTTAGTAGCATGTAGTCACAGTAGTAATGAACAAACAAAACAAATATAAACTGAAAATACAATAAACATAAAATAAAGCAAAAACATCTATTGTTTTTCACTTTCCTCCATAAATTAAATCACACTACTGACATCAAAATACTGAATGACAGTTAGAAAGACTTAAGACATTCAAAACACAGACAATTCTATGCGAAAACTCATTTGTTTTCAATCATGTAATAGTTTTTTTTTTATATTATGTTGAAAATAACTTAGTTTTATACCACATTTAGGCTATTTCATGTATGAAAATGCAGTATACAGTTGTTTTAAATTATGCGTGGTTTTTATTATAATTTTATTTTATTTTTATTCTATTTATTCCATTTATTTATTTCACTTGTTACAAATTTCAGAGGACCCCATTTGAATTCCAGGCGACCCCACATGGGGTCCCGACCCCAAGGTTGAAACACACTGTCCTACAGTAACCTTAGCGCAGGGCGTCCTCACCGGTCCTCACTGCTAGCTTAGAAAGCATAAAGGTTCATTCTCACTGCGGCGATACGGAAATGCAGGACGGATTTGCGGAATATTCATGCAGCGCTTTTCCACGCTCAAACCATACACACAGGCGCGGTACGGACATGGTGTGGAATTTCGCGTTGTTGTGTTCCAAGTCCTCGCAGTGTGAACGGGTGTGGATGAACATGGATTTGAGTGGTAGCAGCAGCAAGCTAGCAAGCTAACATTTAACAAGCATCAACATCAACTTTCTTTAGCACTTAACTTACCACTCTCACCGCAGCCACCAAGCTGGACAATGGTCTGCCAGACATTGTCCTTTCATTCATTGTTCATCTTCTTGTTCGTCTTTCACGAAAAGGACGGGGTGCTGTGAAACAAGCTTTTTCAACTTTTCTCCCACACTGTCCTGCCTGGCTGGATTTTGGACTCTCCCGGTCTGCGCGACTAACGTTATAAACAAACAATTTCACTAGCCCAGCTGTGTAGTTCCGCCAGCGAATTCCGCGGGGGGTCAAAGTCGGGCGGAAACTTTTTTCACCGCACGAAAGTTCTGCCTCTGTGTAACTTCCATAAGAACCCATGAAATCAACTTTTATATTTTTCCGCGAGAATAATCCGCGCGGATATTCGCCCTCAGTGAGAATGGACTTTAAGTGTGTTTCAGTGTAGAGGCTTCAGTTTGTTCTCCGCCGCCTTTACATTCAAACAATTTTAATGGCGGAGCCATTAGCCTGATTTAGCCTGATCACAACACAGAAGGCCAGCCGCTTTTTCAGTTGGTCTACACGCCGAAGACTAATTCAAAAGCCTTTTGCGGGTGCCGAGTGCTACTTTGGAGTCTTCGTGTATCGTTACTCTCAAAGTTAAATTAACAAAGGATTTTACCATGCACACTAAGTTATCGTTAGCCAAAATGCACTGTTAGCTAAGACTGATGTGGCGAAACTGATGCTGTATGCTCGAAATGTGCCAGGTAACGTCAAAACAAAATGTTAAAAAATTTAATAAACTCCGTTAAGCACAAACGCGGCAGTTCTAATTCATAGAATCAATAAAATCAGTATTCCCAACTTACTTGAGCAGTAGCCGAGTGTGGGCAAAGGGGAGGAGGAGGAAAATGGCTGCTTCTTCTTCTTGACAAACGGAACGGCAAACGTTACCTGGGATGTACCATTTCACTAGGTTTAAAGTGTGGAGTGTTGGGCTGTTCCACTCCTTGCTGTCACTGTTCAAAAGCACCTTTTAGATGTCTTTGTCATTATGAATTACACACAAACCTTCAGAAGACTTTAACATAGTAAAAAGTTACGTCCACAGCAAAAGGTGCTTAAATTAAATTAAAATGAGACCCCCCCACCCTCTCATTATATGGTCTCACCCAGTTCAGTGCATTGAAACAGCATTAGTGAAACAATATTGATTCAGTGTTGGCATTTCAATCTACAATCTCAACCATCATACAATGTGGATTCAATGATATATTTTCAACATAAAAATTTTAGAAGGTTGATCAACCATTGATTTTTCAACCTTAACTAAAAATCAACCTTTTTGACCGTAACTCAATGTTGATTTAACATCTTTTGCTATCTGGGAATGTTGATCCGGAAACAGTGATAATTAAGGATGCATCACTGCTACTGTTGTCATTTTGATCCTTAAAGGCAAATACCAACATTTTGGGAAATTAGCTTCTTCAAAACCTTTAAATTCGCTAGCTAGCTCATTTAACATTGAACCAGCTAGCTGACTTGCTTTCTCCCTTAAAAGTGCCAAAATGCACTGATGTATATCAGCGTAGCTTACTCTGCAAAAGTTTTTAGACAAGCTAATTTCCCCAAATGTTGGTTTTCTCCTGGCTCTTTTAGTGTTATTATTGTGTTAAATAGAAAATAAATAAATAAAATAAAAAAATAAATAGAAATGCCCGGCCTGTATTTCAAAATTTACACATGTGTCTGGCTCACATGTGAAAGTATCTGCTGTCAGAATGGCTGTTGCGCAAGAGGCCTATAGGCTTAAATTGTTTTGGTTATCTATCTATAAAGCAAGAAGCATCTGTGTGTCTGTCTGTGGCTTGCATCTCTCTGACTGTTTGTCAGATCGGCCTAAGCTTTCGGATATGGCTTGCGCATGGCACAATGGTGTGCATCCTTTATTTTGAAGTTTTTTGGTTGAAGTTTTTTGGATTATACTGTATATGAACACAAAGACTTTTGGGTTAATGTATCAAGTTATTTCCACCAAGTCGGTGCTCACCAAGAATGTCTGCAATTTTTGCTGTGTGCACTTGTAATTTGACTTTTCCTTTGAAGGCATTGGAGTGTCTGCCAGTCACACTCAAGCCCATCCTCCCAGGTGATTTTAGTTGACCTCTAAGTAGATGCAACACAGCTCCAGCTGCCATATTTTAAACACCACTTTGGCCACAGAAAAATACACTTATGAGTGGGGGTCAGCTCAGGAGTACTGCTTCTAGTGTTGGAACATGGAATTGATTTATTATCACATTTTACAGATTGTCCCTACAATGTGCGGTCAACTATAAATACAAATATTGACAATCTGGTAGTTGACAATATGATAATCTACCAAACTATTGTTTTCATTTGACATTCGCAGCAGTCTGGTCGGTGCAGTAACACTTAAGCTACTTACTCAATCCAACTGGAAAGACTGTGGCACATGTAATAAAGGAACATTGACAGCATTGCTATTGGAAATAGTGTTAGCTAGGGGGGATTGTTAGCAAGCTCAGGGGAGGTTGCTCTTGCTGGTTGAACCTGGGGGAAAAGATTTTCAGGACTCTTCGGTCATGAGGCACTACCACCAGCCCTAATTCATGTGAGATTCATCAGGTGGGTGGTAGATAGTGTCTTTTCGGATTTAGATGAATTTACAGCAGCACCCTACCTTCCTAGCGTAACATGGCTGGTTGACGAGTCTGGTCCAGCTTTACTAGCCTGTTCTTATTCCATCAACCATTTTATACCATCTTAAACCATCAACCAGCCTTTTCAACCAGCTTAGACCATCAGCCAGCTAAGACCATCTAAAACCATCAACCAGCCTATCGAACCAGCTAAGACCATCTAAAACCCATCAACCAGCCTATTGAACCAGCTAAGACCATCTAAAACCATCAACCAGCCTATTGAACCAGCTTAGACCAGCTAAAACCATCAACCAGCCTATTGAACTAGCTAAGACCAGCTAAAACCATCAACCAGCCTATTGAACCAGCTAAGACCAGCTAAAACCATCTAAAACCATCAACCAGCTAAAACCACTAAGACCATCTAAAACCATCAACCAGCCAGTTTTACCAGCTAAAATCATCTAAACCCACCAGCTAAGACCATCTAAAACCATCAACCAGCCTGTTAAACCAGCTAAAACCATCGAAAACCATCAACCATCCTAAGCTGGTCTAAGCTGGTTTTTTCAGCAGGGCCTGACAATGAGAAATGCAGCTATGGGTCACCGATAAGCATACTTCTCGAGCCAAAAATAATGCATTTTGTTTTAGAGATATTCAGAACCAGTTTGTTATTATTCACCCAGCTAGATACCCTCTCTAGATCCTGATTCACAGTGGTTTCTAGTTCATTTACAGATGAGGCAGTGCTGTACAGTGTTGTGTCATCCGCGTACATAACCACAGTGGAATTTTGTATTGCGAGAGGTAGATCATTTGTATAAATAGAATAGAGTAAAGGGCCAAGGCAGCTCCCTTGTGGAACTCCACAGCTGATCTGCTTACAATCGGAAAGGCTACCATTAAAAAAGACTCTGCGATCTCTCAGATAGATAGCTGGTCATCCAAGCGAGTGCTGTACGGCTAAATCCATATCTATCTAATTTAGTGATCAATATGCTGTGGTCTATGATATCAAAAGCAGCACTGAAATCAAGTAGAACTGTGCCTACTATTTCCCTATTATCCATATGTTTTAGCCAGTCATCAGTTAACTGGGCTAGAGCTGTGGTGGTTGAATGACACTCTCTGTATGCATGCTGTGAACTTGTGATCAAATTATTTATGATAAAATAATTTTGAATTTGCTTAAAAACTATCTTTTCTAATAATTTGCTTAAAAGAGGAAGTTTGCTTATTGGATGTTGTTTCCTTTTTGCCTCTCTTCCTTCAACTGGGGTAGTTGCTCCCCCCTCCTCTGTCTCACCAAGTCTGAGAAGTCCTCATTGATATAAATACCTGTACCCCTCATTTTTATACTCCTATTCTCTCTTGCTGTTGCGAGAATCCCCTATCTGTCTCTGAAATTCCTGAATTTCACCACAACTGGTCGACTCCTCCCCTTCCTGTCGTCCCTCCTTCCTGTCCGATGGGCTCTCTCAATGGCAATGGAATTTGCATGCTCAGAGTTTAACTTGAGCACCTTGGTGAACACCTCACAGACTTTTGCCTCGGAGACAGCCCAGGTCTCATCAGCTGCCTCCTCGATACCTTCAAAAACAAGGTTATTCTGCCTAGATTGGTTTTCAAGGTAGTCAGTCTTCTTTTCAATTCAATCAATCAATCAATCAATTTTATTTATAAAGCCCAATATCACAAATACAATTTGCCTCACAGGGCTTTACAGCATACGACATCCCTCTGTCCTTTAGACCCTCACAGCGGATAAGGAAAAACTCCCCAAAAAAACCCCTTTACCGGGGGAAAAAAATGGTAGAAACCTCAGGAAGAGCAACTGAGGAGGGATCCCTCTTCCAGGACGGACAGACGTGCAGTAGATGTCGTACAGAACAGATCAGCATAACAAATTAACAGTAATCTGTATGACACAATACAGTAATCGGTATGACATCCTCGGTAATGACAGTAGCTTACAACAACATTCATGAAAGTAATAATACTGTCGTTATAGTTCTGGCTACTGTGGTACAATATGTTGAAAGTATATATTAGTATCAGGCAGTCTACATGTATGATAATATCATATGTCTATAATAGCAGTAGAAGTATGACTAATGATTAATGATGACAGCAGCAGCAGCAGCAGGAGGCATCTGGCAGGACCACGGCAGCAGCACAACCACACACGTCACACTATCCAGGCACCGCTGCAATACGAGTTAACCTGAGAGACAGTGGAGCACAAAGGCTCCGGAGAAGAAACCGAGTTAGTGACAACCAGAATGGCCGAGTAAAATAGATACAGTAATAGGATACGAGAGAGAGAGGGAGAGAGAGAGAGCGAGAGCGAGAGAGAGAGAGAGAGAAGGTGCCCGGTGCATTAAAGGTGGTCCTCCGGTTGACTAGGCCTAAGTCAGCCTAACTAGGGGCTGGTACAAGGCAAGCCCGAGCCAGCCCTAACTATAAGCTTTATCAAAGAGGAAAGTCTTAAGTCTAGCCTTAAATGTGGAGACGGTGTCTGCCTCCCGGACCGTAACAGGAAGATGATTCCACAGGAGAGGAGCCTGATAGCTGAAGGCTCTGGCTCCTGATCTACTTTTGGAGACTTTAGGGACCACGAGTAACCCTGCGTTCTCAGAGCGCAGAGTTCTGGTGGGATAATAAGGCACTATGAGCTCTCTAAGATATGATGGAGCTTGACCATTTAGAGCTTTATAAGTTAACAGTAGGATTTTAAATTCAATTCTGGATTTTACAGGGAGCCAGTGCAGAGAAGCTAAAACAGGAGAAATATGATCTCGTTTCTTAGTTCCTGTTAGTACACGTGCTGCTGCATTCTGAATTAGCTGAAGAGTTTTTAATGATTTACTAGAGCTACCTGATAGTAGAGAGTTACAGTAATCCAGCCTCGAGGTAACAAAAGCGTGGACCAATTTTTCTGCATCTTTTTGGGTCAAGATAGGCCTAATTTTTGCAATATTACGCAGATGAAAAAATGCAGTCCGTGAGGTTTGTTTTAAATGAGAACTGAAAGACAGATCTTGATCAAATGTTACTCCGAGGTTTCTTACGGTAGTGGTGGAGGCCAGAGCAATGCCATCGAGAGAAACTATGTCATCAGATAAAGAGTCTCTGAGTTGTTTGGGGCCAAGAACAATAACTTCAGTTTTGTTTGAATTTAACATCAGGAAATTGGTGCTCATCCAGGTTTTTATGTCTTTAAGACAATTATGAAGTTTAGTTAATTGATCCCTTTCTTCTGGCTTCATCGATAAATACAACTGTGTATCATCCGCATAACAATGGAAATTTATAGAGTGATTTCTAATGATGTTACCTAAAGGAAGCATATATAGAATAAATAGGATTGGTCCAAGCACAGAACCTTGCGGAACTCCAAAACAAACTTTAGTACGTACGGATGATTCATTATGAACGTCAACAAATTGAAAACGATCAGATAAATAAGATTTAAACCAGCTTAGTGCAGAACCTTTTAGGCCAATTAAGTGTTCCAGTCTCTGTAACAGAATTTCATGGTCAACAGTGTCAAACGCTGCACTAAGATCTAATAAAACAAGTACAGAGACGAGTCCTTTGTCTGAAGCAATCAGAAGGTCATTTGTAATTTTCACTAAAGCTGTCTCGGTGCTATGATGCGCTCTAAATCCTGACTGTAATTCCTCAAATAAATTATTATCCTGGAGAAAATCACACAGCTGGTCTGCGACTACTTTCTCAAGGATCTTTGACATAAAGGTAAGATTAGATATTGGTCTATAGTTGGCTAACACCTCTGGATCCAGGGTGGGCTTTTTTAGGAGAGGTTTAATTACAGCTACCTTAAAAGACTGTGGTACATAGCCTGTTAATAAGGATATATTGATCATGTCTAATATATGGGTGTTAACTAAAGGTAAGACCTCCTTGAGTAGCCTAGTTGGGATGGGGTCTAAGAGACACGTTGATGATTTAGATGATGAAATCACTGCTGTCAATTCTTGAAGAGAAATTGGGGAGAAGGAATCTAAATAAATATTAGGTGTTACAGCTGTGTTTGAGGTTAGATAGGTACTATCTGAGGACAGGTCGTCATGAATTTTGCCTCTAATAGCTAGAATTTTGTCATTAAAGAAGCTCATAAAATCATTACTGCTAAGGGTTAAAGGAATACAAGGCTCAATAGAGCTTTGACTCTCAGTCAGCCTGGCTACAGTGCTGAAAAGAAACCTGGGGTTATTTTTGTTTTCTTCTATTAAAGCTGAGTAATAGTTTGCTCTGGCATTGCGGAGGCCCCTCTTATAAGTTTTGAGACTGTCTGCCCAGATTACACGAGATTCTTCCAGTTTGGTTAATCGCCAATTCCTTTCAAACTTTCGCGATATTTGCTTTAATTTACGGGTTTCAGAGTTATACCAAGGAGCGAACTTTCTTTGTTTTGTTAACTTCTTTTTAAGAGGAGCTACAGAGTCAAGTGTTGTTCGCAGCGAGCTTACGGCGCTATCAACAAATTGATCAATTCGGGAGAGGTTAAAATCGGTACGGGAAACCTCTGTTACTAAAGGACTTGGGATTGAATTTAACGACGGAGTAATCATTTTCTTAAATTTTGCGACAGCACTATCTGATAAACATCTGGTATAGTAACTGTTGCTAAGTGGCGTGTAGTCGAGTAAAAAGAAATCAAAAGTAATCAAATAATGATCCGATAGCGAGGGATTTTGTGGAAAGACTGTTAGGTTATCAATTTCAATTCCATACGTCAGAACTAGATCGAGGGTATGGTTAAAACAGTGAGTGGGTTCACGTACACCCTGACTGAAGCCAATGGAGTCTAATAATGTGATAAACGCGGTAGCCAGGGAGTCATTATCAACGTCGACATGAATGTTAAAGTCGCCTACAATAATAACTTTATCTGATTTTAGAACTAAACTGGATAAAAACTCTGAGAATTCAGGTATAAATTCAGAATACGGGCCAGGAGCACGGTACACAATAATAAATAAAAGTGGCTGCGAGGTTTTCCAGGTCGGATGTAAAAGACTAAGAACAAGGCTTTCAAAAGAATTATAATCTAGTTTAGGTTTGGCGCTGATTAACAGACTAGAGTTAAAAATGGCTGCAACTCCCCCTCCTCGGCCGCTGCCTCGAGGAATGTGGGTATTATTATGACTGGGAGGAGTGGATTCATTTAGACTGACATATTCATCTTGACACAGCCAGGTTTCAGTGAGACTGAGTAAATCAATATGATTATCTGATATTAATTCGTTTACTAACACTGCTTTAGATGAAAGAGACCTGATATTTAACAGTCCGCATTTAATTCTCCTGTTTTGTCTTTCTGTCACAGAAGAGGTTTTAATTTCTATGAGGTTGTTTTGCACAACTCCTCTTTGTTTAATTTTAGATTTAAATAATTTAGGTGGTCGGGGGACAGACACCGTTGGTATAAAACTATGAAAACTATGGCTGGGTAAGTGAACTAGAAGCTCAGAGAGGCGTATAGGACTGCAGCTCTCTGTCCTGGTCTCAACTCTGGGTTGTCAGGGATTTAATCTGCTAATAAAATTTTCCAGGTTCCTAGAAATGAGAGCAGCTCCATCCAAAGTGGGATGAATGCCGTCTCTCCTAATGAGACCAGGTTTCCCCCAGAAAGTTTGCCAATTATTAACGAAACCCACATCGTTTGCTGGACACCACCTGGACAGCCAGCGATTAAATGATGACATGCGGCTAAACATGTCATCAGAGGTCAGATTAGGGAGGGGTCCAGAGAAAACTACGGAGTCCGACATCGTTTTTGCATATTCACACACCGAGGCAACATTAATTTTAGTGACCTCCGATTGGCGTAACCGGGTGTCATTGCCGCCGACGTGAATAACAATCTTACTGAATCTACGTTTATCTTTAGCCAGCAGTTTCAAATTTGACTCGATGTCGCCCGCTCTGGCCCCAGGGATACATTTGACTATGGCCGCTGGTGTTGCTAACTTCACGTTCCGCAAAATAGAGCTGCCAATAACCAGAGTTTTATCGTCAGCGGGTGTGTCGCTGAGTGGGGAAAAGCGGTTGGAGACGTGAACAGGCTGGTGGTGAGCCGTGGGCTTCGGCTTGGAGCTATGCTTCTGGCGCACACTTATCCAACGTCCCGGCTGAACGGGAGTTACCGGAGGACCGCTAGCAGGAGCTAAGGCTATGCTATGTGGCTCCGCACCGGCTACAGGGGGCTGGCTAACTACCGCAGCTACCGAGTGATTTTCCATGGTGTGGAGCCGAGCTTCTAATTCACTAAGCCTCACCTCCAACGCAGCAAATAAGCTACACTTGTTACAATTACCACTGTCACTAAAGGAGGCAGAGGCATAACTGAACATGTGGCACACCGGGCAAGAGAGAGCAGAGGGAGAAGCCATCGCTAGCAGTAAAGCTAATGTAGCTACCAAGGCTAGTAACGTGCAAACAACAGCTAAGAGATTAGCGAGAAAGTCGTAGAAAGGAGGAGAGCTATGAGTGCTTCAACAGAACTAGTGTGGGTTAAGACTTGGAGTAGACGTTTAAGCAACTGAAGTGAGAAAGCAGAAAGCAGGCTAGTAGAATTCACCAGAGCACAGAGACGCTGCCACAGAAACACCGGAAATGACACAACTTGCTTACCGCAATACGTCAGCACGTCAGCACCGTCAGATCTGTGTGAACTTTCAAGACAAACTAGTCCATCACAAATCACTTTGAGGTTTTTCTCCAGATCACAGTTGTAGCTGGTGTTTTTGGTGACCTTGGTTTTGATGTCATCTACTTCTTTTTGTGTGAACTGGATACTGTCCTTTTCCTGGATATTCCTTGTCATGGTGTCTAGACGCTCATTAGTGGCTTTCATCATAATTTGCATGAAGTTGTTATTGTGGTTAGTCATAATCTTCAATAACTCTGTGTAATGTGATTTCTGCTGGTCCAACAACTGTGTCACCAGCTTTGTGACTTCATCCATGTCAAGCAGCACTGACACATCTTCCTCAGCTACCAGTGACACACTGTTTTCATGCCCACTGCCACTTTCTTTCCCCTTGTCCAACATCTTCCTTTGTCTGCCTTTACGTGGCATCATTAGCAACCTCTAGCAGTCTCACAACAGTAGAGTTAGCAGAGTGATAGCAGTACCTTTAGGTTGAGGCTGGGCCAGGTGGTTGAGGCCTCTTCAGGGCTTAGGCCTAGGCTGGCGTAGTAGATGGGCTGTGGCAGGGCCAGAGCCTGGCCTAGTGGATGGATGGGCTGCAGCATGGCCTGGGCCTGGTCTAGTGGATGGATGGGCTGCAGCAGGGCCTGCGCCTGGCCTAGTGGATGGATGGGCTGCAGGTGGGCCTGGGCCTGGCCAAGTGGTTGGATGGGCTGTAGCAGGGCCTGGGCCTGGCCTAGTGGATGGATGGGCTGCAGGTGGGCCTGGGCCTGGGCCAGGCCTAGTGGATGGATGGGCTGCAGGTGGGCCTGGGCCTGAGCCTGGCCTAGTGGATGGACGGGCTGCAGCTGGGCTTGGGCCTGTGCCTGCCCTAGTGGATGGATGGGCTGCAGCTGGGCCTGGGCCTGGCCTTGTTGGCTTGGCTGCTAGACAGGCTTAGTTCAAATCCACCGAACATCACCATTCGAGTTGTCAATCCACTGCCACAATTGATCCAAAACCACTCCACATCAACTATAATAAATATGCATGAAGAATTTTGCAATGAGATCCAAAAAAGTGCAGAAAAAAAACTTTTACTGCTCAGTGCTGCTACTCAGTGCTGTTTAAATTGGTTTGCCTCAAATTCTTTGCAGGTTTCTTATGGTAGCGGATAATATAAGTTCCTCCACAGGCCACCGCTGACCTATTGCCAATGAAAAAAGTTACTTACCTCATCCATTGTGAACAATGCAGGCCATCTGTTTTTCAACTCTTCCACTCCTGATTCCTTTTCATCAATTTCCTGTCTTCGCACTGAAGAAGTCTTGTTCTTTTTCACTGCACAATTGTTTTGCTTCTTCACTTCACTTAAAAGTGACAGTGTCTCATTTTCCAGTTTGTTTGTGGTTTCTCCAGTTGGAATATCAGGTATGTAGTTGGCCTCTCCTCTCCTAGGTCTCTTTCCTTTTTTGCTTGCAATGCATTCTCTGGCGCTTTGGATTTGAGTGAATTTGCAAGCAGTTCAGAACGCCTGATGCCCTTTAGCTGAGTTTTGTAGTTTCCCATTTTTGTCTTCAGCCGCTGCTTCCACCCATAGCAACAGTTGTATGAACCAGGTTCAGAGAGGCATGGATGCTTCTTGATTAATGGTTTGACAACATCACTGAAATCAGCATCTGTTGGGTAAGCTTGTTGGGTCAGCTTTGTACTTGAATATGTCTTCAGTTACCTTTTCTAGAATGTCTGACGTTGTCTTTGAACTGAGTGTCAACCTTGTAATGTTTGACCTTTGAGCATTTCCCTTTTCTAACTGCAGTTCAGTGTCATAGGAGAATGTCTGCACTGGAAAGTCTCTTGGCCACATCTGAGTTCTTGAAGAAACAGAGCTGGAGGGTGTGGACAGGAGGTCTGTGTCATCTGACTCAGTGACACAAAATCACTGCAGTGAGATCAAATCCCTGGCTGCAACCATAAGTTATTGTGATGACCTTGACAGTTGCCAAATTACCAAGTTCTGCAGTACACATTAAGTTCACTAGTGCATCTACAAAGTCTCTGTCTTTGGCATTTAACCCACATACATTCTTGACTTCATCCATAAGCTGTTCCATTGTCTCAGGAATTCCATCAGGCAGAATCAACTTCCTGGTGCCATCAGGATTCTGAATAGCACGCAACTTGGCTGGGCTTTTCACTGCCATGTCAGCCCATTCAAAAGGATCTAGTAAAAACAAGAATATAAGAATTGAATTAGATGAGAGATTCTCATGAGATTACATGAGTAATTAAAGGGCCAGTGTGTAATATTTAGCATGGTTTATTATCAAATCTGAATCTGAATATTCTACCCATTAATATGTTTATATAAGTGTATAATTGCTATAAAATAAAATTTGTTTGGTTTTCGTAGTCTTAAGGTGCGTTCACACCAAACGCGAATTCGCAAATTCGTGCGTCAAGATTACATACAAAGTCAATGCAAAGACGCATTCGATTAGACGCGAATTCGCGCCGGGTGGCGCGATGGACGCGATGGACGCAGCGCGATGGACGCAGCGCGATAGACGCGAAATTCGCGTCCAACATCTCATCACTCGAGTTGAAAATATTGAACTTTTGAGGCGAATTCGCGTGACTCAGAGCCGCGAAAGCCAATCAGCGTTGAGATTCGCCCGACGTCATGGTTGACATCCAGTTGTTGACACAACAATGAACTGCTACTCACTGGAGACAGATGGACAGGCACTCCGCAGCTGAAATGGAGCGCCTGTAGTTGGTGTCCTGCTGGGAGATCCTGGTGCCAGCCCTTGCCAACAGGTCCTCAAACTGGTCCCCAGTCAGCCCAGAGTACCGCTGAAAACGGCTATCATCCAGACGGAGTTCCTGGAGGAGGTGGTGAAACTTGCCAAGTTGGATGCGCTTCTGCAGGATCGGGTGAACCCAAAAACGACGGCATTTAGCCCTCCGACGCATTCGGGACTTCCAGAGCAGGTACAAAGCAGCGATGGTGGTTATCTCAGCCATGGTCGTCAGTGGCTACCCGGAGCTATATGATACTACGTGTCTACTCTACAGAGACCGCAACAAAAAGGAGCAGGCTTGGGTGAAAGACGGCGAGGAGACTGGTCTACTTGGTAAGTTCTGTAAATATGTGTCTTTAATTAGTTTGCAGAATGGTTGTACTATGAACGTTGGCACTAGCTTAGCTTCAGTTAGCACAGCCGCCGGCTTCCCCGCCATCGCGCGAATGACGCGAATTAACTAAATGGTCAGGCGTCGAAACTCGGGCATTACGGGCGGCGCGTTACGCGCGTTACGCGCGAGTAATTCGCTTCATTCGCGTTTGGTGTGAACGCACAGTTATAATTATGCTTATATATACGTATATACAGTATATAGCAAGGGCCTTGCTTTAGAGAGATCGCCATCTTGCGCCGCCATGTATGTACGGCAGACCGAGCGGACAATCCAGCCAGCCAGAGAATGCGTTTCATGTGTATCAATAAACCAACAAAGACAGCGGAAGGAAGGAAGAAGAATGAGTAAACAGCAGAGAGTGTTAGTAGTTCGTCGATAGAGAGTAGTGAAAAGTTTTTTTAGTTATAAAGTTTGCGAATGGACCACACTACAGGAGAGAATGAACCCGAACCGTCATCTGCGAGGAAAAGAAGACGCTACTTCACTCCTTGTGATGCACTCTCTGCGGCACTTTTCCTTCTGATCTCCCCAATGATAGCAGCACTGAATCCCATTCTGTGCAGCAAAATGGGAGCAGGGTATTCAGCCTCTCTCCTCGCCTGCTCAGCTTCCAACACATGGAGTTCCTCATCTGTATGCTCCGGCTCAAACAGGTATGGCTCTGGGTCTGTGTCCGCTACAAGAAACTCTTCAAAATCGCGTTCAAAGTCGTCCATTGCAGCTGCTACAGTCCGGAGATATTGCTAGGCTAAATAAACAGCTGAGCTCTGTTTACAGGCTACGTTGACAGTCAGTGTGCGGGCTGGAGATTGGTGGAGCAGAGGGGAGGGGGGTCCCCGCTAGGTATTGTAAACAAGTATGTGTGTATGAAGTGTGTGTGTGTTACACTAGAAGAGTTTGGGACGGAGTCTTTTACCCCCTGGAGTGTTACCGGAGTTTTTGGAGTGCTCAAATAAACGGGCCTTTTTCCCGAACGCTACTCTGGTCTCCTGCTTGTGAGGGATTCATTACAATATCGTAACATGGTTTAGATTTCATAATAAACATTCACCTCGTTGCTAGATAGACCTACTCCTGAAAAACTTGTGTCTGCGCAAGTCTTTTTGTCCCTACGAGGCCACCGTCATTTACCCGACGGGAGGGGTGAGCGAGTGAGCCCTGCAATCTAGAATTTGACCACTGATCACTGTTTTCAATGGTTTTCAACCCATTTTACACACTGGCCCTTTAAAGCTTAAGAGGACATTCTTACACCATTAAATAGACATTGAAAAAACTAAAGCAAGTTAAAGAAATAGAATATTTCTCCAATACTTCCAACCCAACACCCATACATATACAACCTTATGCATGTATGCATCTCTTCAGAGAGATGAGGCACCAACCATGTAGTGAGCCAGAGGATAGGCACCTGCCTTCGTTCTCCAGTAGTAGGTATGACCAAGTCATAAGATCAGTCATGCTCCAGGTATCCACTTTTTTGACAATGAAAATGAGTGTCTCTTGTAGAACAATCATATGAACTATTTCAGAAAACTCAGGAAGTCCAGCCGGTGACCCATGGGCTACCACCATTCCAATCCTATAGTTGAAGCTGTTTTTTGCAAGGTTCACACTGTCCATATGGGGATGTTTGTGTTTCACTGCCAGTGCAATATCCTCGTTAATAACATCAAGGGGAAGTGTTGAGACACCAGTAACCAATAAAGATGGCTTAGAAAATCTACACATGTGCAGATTATATTCAGTTTGAAATTGGTGTCTTTGAGCTAATAAAAACAGTACATTTTGTAACAGTTTATGTGATGGATTACTCTTTCAATGAAGTTATGTTTTGCTTCAAATCCCATAGTCCATAGTCCAACAAGGGGGCCAAATTTGCATATCAACTGTGGACAATGCTCTAAATAATGATGTTGCGCCAAATTCTTGCACCAGGGAAAACTTCTTGGAATACTACCCTGTGTTCAGATATCTTGAAGTCAAGAGGTCAAGATAAGAAATAGAGTCCTCAGTGTGAAAAGGTGCAACAACAAGTTCTAAAATGTCCTTTAATTCACAGCGGACTTGCCACGCTGGTTAGTCTGAAGGAACTCTGGTTCCAATCAAGAAGAAAGAAAGAAATCTCAACAGGCTGCAATTCTCCTGTGCATTTCTTCCAATTGTTCTCCTTGTAGTGTAGTTGATGGTCACAAGATGGAGACAGTTTGTCTTATCAGTCCACTTAAATGGAAATGTTGTTAATGCTTCATTCAGGTTGACTAATGTAAAAATATTTTTTAGAAACTGACACAGAAAGACAAAGAGCAATTTCAACAGGGCTAATTCCTTCAAAGAGATCATGAGCTATATCTGGGGGGAAACTCTGTGTCACACTGAAATATGGCAGATTTTCTGACAGCACACACTTAGTTTTTACACCAAAATAAATTAATTTTCCTTAGTAGCTTTAAGATGAGAAGTATGAATGTCCGTGCTTCTTACACAAAATGCTCCTGACCTTACTGACTTGTTTGAATGTCTACATTGTCTGCTGTACAATATCTGCAAACATATTTACCTGAAAAATTTTCCACAAAACCTGCTACACTGTGTGCCCCAAGATTATCTGCTAGTACACAACGAACAAAGCCTTTGACCATTTTCCCCAATTTTGCAACAAACAGTCCTTGTTGTTCTAGTATAATAAGATCCTCTACTAAATGCTTTAAAACACTGTCATAACCATAACACTTAACATCCTAACTATGAATAAGCACAGCCAAATATATGTTAGACAGCAATGAGTGACAACTAGCAGGTAAATTCCCCAATGCTCAATATACCTTACAGATTTTTTTTTCTGGAGGTGCCGAGAGGATTACTGTCTTTTTTTATTGAATCTTGCAAAACTAACTTAGATTACATTGCGTGGTAACTTCTTGGTATTTGTATTAATGTGAGGTTCTTAATGTCCACAATTCTTGACAGTTAATGACAGAAAATGCAATAGTATTGGAAGTGAACCTACCATTACTTGCAGCACTACATTTGTGGTCAATTCAAACCTAATCTCCTAAGTGCTCTATTTCTCTTTTGGGTCTGTCATTCCTCTTTATACATACATGAAAATAATATTCACATTTGTTGACTTTAGGACCAAATTGAGTGATAGGGTTTAACTGTAACCTTTTTGGGAGACAACAGCAAACATGTAAACCCAAAGAAAAAGGTGAGACATCACATTTAAAAGTTTGGCACACAATAGCAATAACTAAATGCATGATACACCTAAAAATATACATTTAATAACCACCGCCCTTAACTGAAACATTTAATAGTCATCATAGTCATAATAATACCATTCAAGGAGTTAAATGGCATTTGCAAAAAATTGTAAACAGTTGAAGGCTTTGCCTTAAAAGTGAGCAGTTAAAGTTAATTTTACTCAGGAAATTTACCATGAAAATTAATTACAACCTCTAATCCACAATGCTAGAATGTATTACGACCATACGTGCTCTCTCTAAAAAATTAAACAAAGGGTTAGTCTCAGTAATCTCAGCAAGTAATCGCAATAATATTTTCGTCAAACCACAATGACATGAACAGCAGCCGTCATAAACACAACATAACAGTAACAATGACTATCACATGACTACTTACAAAAATAATGTTAAAATAATATCAGTACTTACTTGAATGGCAATGTGTGCATTTGGTTATTTAATGCAGGCTAATAAAAATAAAGTAAAACACACACATAAGAACATAACCGTAAAAATGTAGGTTTCTGATTAGAGCGACTGCTGACTGAACAGATAAGGCACCAGGATTAATCAAGCCTGGCTGTTGGCTGGTCTGGAGCAGGCTGGCTGAACAGACTAAATCTCCATGGTAACTTATGTACCATTGCCTTTGTGAAACTAAATCATGGCTAAATTCAATTCAATTCAATTCAGTTTTATTTATAAAGCCCAATATCACAAATCACAATTTGCCTCACAGGGCTTTACAGCATACTACATCTCTCTGTCCTTTGGACCCTCACAGTGGATAAGGAAAAACTCCCCCAAAAAGACCCTTTAACAGGGGGAAAAAAAACGGTAGAAACCTCAGGAAGAGCAACTGAGGAGGGATCCCTCTTCCAGGACAGACAGACGTGCAATAGATGTCGTACAGAACAGATCAACATAATAAATTAACAGTAAACTGTATGACACAATGAGACAGAAAGAGAGAGAGACAGAGAGAGAGATGCAGGACAGATGGTAATGACAGTAGCTTACAACAACATCAATGAAAGTAATAATATTATAATTAATAATAATATATTATTATCTGATAGTACACATGTGTGACAATAATCATATGTGTATAATCGTAGAAGTATGACTAATGATAACAGCAGCAGCAGGAGGCCCCTTTTACACTGCCAGATTTTCCGCAAATGTTGGGCCGATTTTCCAGGCAGCTGCGAGTGTTTATACACAGAGGCGGAAAGGCAAGTTGATCCGAGGCGCCCAATTTTCCACCTCAGGGGGTAGTCATATTGGCGGAACCCTTTAAGTTTAAACAGACCGAGGCAGCCTTCCGCAACGGTATGGGGCTGTTGAAGATTTGTGGGAGGAGCTGTTGATGACACTGCAAGTGCGAGCCACTAGCGGTGGATAAACAGGAAACAGCTGATAGCAGGAATTAGCGAGCAGCTAGTAGCAAGAGGGAAACGCAAACCTGACAGACACTGTAAAAATGAGCAACTGGGGAGACAAGGCATTGCGCGCCCTCCTTGCTCTTGCAAACGAAGAGGCCATTAACCGTCAGATGATGGGGGCGGTAAAGAATGAGCCGATGTACGAGAGAATCGCCATCTGACTACCGCTGCCTGACTACCGCCGCCTGACTAGCCACGGCTTCCCTCCCACGTCACTGTTTACATCACACGCTGAGCTACACATTATGTTACTTGCTAACGCGTCCCATTTCCTCAAAAAGGCGCATTCTGTATAAACAAAAGTAGGTAGGTAGCAATTTTCCGACCTCCCCAATTTTGTTCTTATACTGCCAATGCTTAAAAAAAAGACTGATTGGGCTTTCCTGCAAATTTGCACAGTTCCTATCTAAAAAGGTCCAAAAAGCTTAGGTTTCGTGAAATAATCCTGAGGGTGCATTTCATCAGTCATGAAGCCAACATGTTTAACTGCTCTCGGACTAATGTAAAGGAGTGCATACCTGACAAAAGTAATTAGACAGAGGTGAGGGGCATTCGCCTGCGTGTCTATCTTATCCGCAGTCCAGTGTGATTTAACGTTACAGTGTGGGTAAACACACAGCGAGCTGTGGCTAGTCTTTACCAGTCAATGAGCTATGATTTTACAGACAACTCCACCAGCTCCGTTACTCACATGTAGCTCGTTAACATGTCAGTTGTGGATGAGAGATAATGCAGGCGGCAACAGGCCACCTCTGTTATATTAAGTGTAACATTTAAACTAAATGCAAGTTTTAATAAGTCATTTTTTCATTTCTACTTCAGAGGTTTAACATCATGCCACTTGCAGTAACGTGTATTTCATTCGTCAGCTGATAAAATTATCCAGACCAGGAGTTTCACCGTCTGTCCTTCACTTTGATCTGCAGCAGCTCTGTTTATCTGTGTGCGTGTCTACTTGAGGCTGAGCCTAGTTTTCAGTAAAAACATGTCGTCCCTGACACATAACGTTAACTCAGGCCTCCTCCTAGTGTACTCAAACACTGTAAAAAAAAAAAAGGCCTTATCATACAACTTATTTTTCCTTAATGTTATGTGAAAGGAAAATAACACTAGCAACAACATTATCTTTAAAACGGAGACAACAAAAGTACTGTTATCGGGCTTTGCACAAGGAAGCATTAACATTAGCTATCGCGCGCGCAAAATACAAAAAGTAAAGTAAAGTAGTTGTCTAGTTGTCTATCCTACACTAACACCAACACTAACCATAAATATGCATGGAACACACACATTCTCCATAAAACAACAGAATATGGACTTCTGACCTTGTTTAAAAGAATTTTCTTCGTCAATGGACGGTCTCCATTTTAGGGCTGACCCAAAAAATTCGAAGCTTCGTTCGATGGCACGGGAGTCGATTGTGGAAAAAAATTTTTGAAGCTTCGGTGCCTTTACCAGGGAAAAATGGTAGAAACCTCAGGAAGAGCAACTGAGGAGGGATCCCTCATCCAGGATGGACAGACGTGCAATAGATGTCGTACAGAACATATCAACATGATAAATTAACAGTAATCCGTATGTCACAATGAGACAGAAAGACAGAGAGAGAGAGAGAGAGAGAGAGAGAGATGCAGGACAGACGGTAATGACAAGAGCTTACAACAACATCAATGAAAGTAATAATATTATAATTATAATTCTGGCTATTGTGGTACAATATGTTGAAAGTATGTATTAATATCTGATAGTGTACATATGTGACAATAATCATATGTGTATGATAACAGTAGAAGTATGACTAATGATAACAGCAGCACAACGGCAGGAGGCATCTGGCAGGACCACGGCAGCTGCACAACCACACACGTCACACCATCCAGGCACCGCTGCAATATAAGTTAACCTGAGAGACAGTGGAGCACAAAGGCTCCGGAGAGGAAGCCGAGTTAGTGACATCCAGTATAGCCGAGTTAGCAAGATGCAGTAACAGGACGAGAGAGAGAGGAGAGAAGGTGCCCGGTATATTATAGGGGGTCCCCCGGCAGACTAGGCCTAAGTCAGCCTAACTAGAAGTTGGTACAAGCCGAGCCTGAGCCAGCCCTAACTATAAGCTTTATCAAAGAAGAAAGTCTTAAGTCTAGTCTTAAATGTGGAGACTGTGGGTGTCTGTGTTCCGCACCACAACAGGAAGATGATTCCACAGGAGAGGAGCCTGATAGCTGAAGGCTCTGGCTCCTCATCTACTTTTGAAGACTTTAGGGACCATGTGTAACCCTGCATTCTCAGAGCGCAGTGTTCTGGTGGGACAATATGGCACTATGAGCTCTCTAAGATATGACGGAGCCAGACCATTTAGAGCTTTATAAGTTAACAGTAGGATTTTAAATTCAATTCTAGATTTTACAGGGAGCCAGTGCAGAGAAGCTAAAACAGGAGAAATATGATCTTGTTTCTTAGTTCCTGTTAGTGCACATGCTGCTGCATTCTGGATTAGCTGGAGAGTTTTTAAGGACTTACTAGAGCTAACTGATAATAGAGAGTTACTGTAATCCAGCCTTGAGGTAACAAAAGCGTGGACCAATTTTTCTGCATCTTTTTGGGTCAGGATAGGCCTAATTTTTGCAATATTACACAGATGAAAAATGCAGTCTGTCAGGTTTCTTTTAAATGAGAATTAAAAGACAGATCTTGATCAAATATTACTCCAAGGTTTCTTGCGGTAGTGCCAGAGGCCAGAGCAATGCCATTTAGAGAAACTATGTTATCAGATAAAGAGTCTCTGAGTTGTTTGGGGCCAAGAACAATAACCTCAGTTTTGTCTGAATTGAACATAAGGAAATGGGTGCTCATCCAGGTTTTTATATCTTGAAGGCAATTATGAAGTTTAGTTAATTAGGGACCTCGGCAACTGGCGAGGGCCCTCTTGTTCTTGTAGCGTTTATTATTAGGGACCTCGGCCAAACGGGCAAGGCCCTATTGTTCTTGTAATGTTTATTATTATTATTATTCTTATTATTATTTATTTATTTATTTCATCCGCCGCGACTTTAAACTGGAATTTGACCCCCTAAACATGCTCGAAAACTCACCAAAATTGGCACGCATGTCAGGACTGGCAAAAAATTTTAGGAAATGAAAAAATTAATTCAAAAAGTGCCAAAATGGGCTCTCTAGCGCCACCTAGGCGTTCATCACATTAAAATGGCCGCTGTAGCCAGTAGGAACGTCGTAGGAAGATCAAACCAAAACAGCCGTGTTCGTCTCATTAAGACCTACAAATCACACACTCGCACCCATGACCTAAATCCAACAGGAAGTGAGGTATTTCACTTCGAAGTAAGAGTTTTCCTCAAAAACAAGAAATTCCTTAAAAAATCAACTCGTCCTAAACCGTTTATCGTATCGGCTTCAAACTCGCACACATTACCCATCAACCTGTCCTTATCAATTATTGTGCGTTACTCAGCAACCATTTGAATGGTTTGGATTTGCTGGCCTCAGACATGTGATGTGCTCCAGAACCTCCTGACGATTTATTGTGCCACCTAGGCACACAAAAATGCCCGGTGTGACGGGTAGGAACCACTTAGAAAGACCAAACCAAAACTGTGTCGTTCGTCTCATAAAGGCCTACAAATGTCGTGCAGTAACCCCTGACCTAACTCCAACAGGAAGCGCAGTGTTGTTGTTTGAATGTAAGATGGCGTTTTTCACAAATTCTGTCGCTCAAAAATTATTTGCTCCTACACCGTTTATCATAACTGCTTCAAACTTGCAAAAATTACAGATCTACCCCTGGTGAACATTACTTGCAAAGGATTTTGTCCTAACTTGAACGGTTTGGATTTCAGGAGCGTTAGAAGGTGCAGAGCACAACTCCTCATGATGATCTCTGTAAGACAAGATAAGTGACAACATGTCGTAAACTTGTGACTAAGGCACCTTTTGTTAATCCGGAGACATACAAACTGGATATCACTGCGTTCAGAACAAAATTATCTATCTGGTGATGCTTTCAGATTGAAACTGTGACTCACGGTTTGGCATGTAAAAGGACTAGTTCAGGAGATTTTCAACCCATTCTGCTGTCTGCCTGTCAGCCATATGCAGTTCTTAATTAGCATAACAAAAGGTGTGTGTGTGTGTATGTGTGTGGTCTCACACACATGAAAGTATAACATTTACTAAATTGTCCAGCACATGGTGCTGATTCCAAAAACTTTGAAAGAAATGCCTGATACCAAAAACCTGTAAATACAAGATGTCCTGGTGAAACTGTTTTACCTCATGAAGAATTGGAATACATGTAGTCCTGCTCAATTTCTCCACTGACATTAACTAGTACATATTTCAAATGAATATGGATGTGTTGTTTGATCATCACACTTTGTTATGTTTCCTTATGAAATCAACATTATGAGTGAAAATACAGTTCCATTACTGACAATGCTATATCTCAACACACAGGTTTCACAGCTAATTCATATTAAGCCTTGATCACAAATGTTTACAACTTTGTTGTGTATACTTGAATATCTCAAAATTAATTAATCAATTTCCTAAAATGTAAATCCACTGTAAACTATTGCTGCTGTGGTGTCAAATGCCACCTGCTGATTTTGTTATCATTAGTCATTAGTCAACTCATCTTGAAGTGGCTGGGCTGTCACCTAAGTACAAGGTCATTAATTAGCATAACAATGGCTTCACTCTGACAGATGTGTGTGTGTGTGTGTGTGTGTGCGTGTGTGTGTGTGTGTTTTTGTGTGTGTGTGTGTGTGTGTGTGTGTGTGTGTGTCTGTTTTGACTAAACCAATATTATATATTGTGTTTAGTTGAGTACTTTGATTATCAGAAATGTTACCAACAATTTTTCAAACCAGATAAATATGAAATATTAATAACAGTAACGGACCGTGTCAGTAGGTCGCAATGGCGGCGTAACTCCAGTTACCATAGACATTAAATGAGGAGAAGAAGAAGAAGCAGACCGGCTGAGACGTCAGAGAATGAACGTTACTGTTGCTAGGCTAAGCTAACTCGTCATGGATCATGGTTATGCATTGACGGTTACTGCACCTTCTGACACCGAAGCTGTCCCGGTAAACAAGCCGGTAAAACGGAAACGTACGGGTCAACCAAGCGATCCCAGAAGAATCTGGGATAAGAAGAGGAGAGCTAAATCCAGGATAAATATTGGTGTGGCCTTTCCGAGATGGAGAGAGCTTCGTGAACATCTAGGACTACAATTCGATGCCGACCTCGCGTGTGTACTATACAGGTAAGCAAACATCTGGCTGATGTTATCAAAATATTAATAATTTCCACCAGTGTATTGAAGCACTGCTGCCTGCCGAGCAACAAGCGCTGCGGAGCGCTGTGGAGCGGAGGCTGGCTAACCACAACATCTGACGTTAACGATAGGTTTCTATAATGCTGAGCTGATGCCGGTAAATGAACTGCATTTATAAAAGAGGCAGAGGAATAGCTAAACATAAGACGCACTGAGCAAGAGAGAGCAGCAGAGAGGGAGAAGCCATCGCTAATTGTAAAACTAAGTAACTAGCAGTTTGCTCACATAACTAGCAGATTGCTAACCGCTCAGCTAAAGTAAGTAGCATTTCTGAATAGAGTGTAAATAACTGAGGTTAGCGAGACAGTCGCTAAAAAAGAGAGCCATGACTTTAACACACGGAAAACCGGACATTATAATCAGTTTATTAAAACACCCGGGCGGGACGTGAAAAGTGGACATATCCGGGGAACAGAGGACGTTTGGTCAGCCTAAGTGACGTTACTACTGATAGTTAGATCAGAGTTTGATGATCCGGTGTGTCGGATCTACTCGCGACCCTGTTAACTGGCGACCTTCAGCCGAATGCGTCTGTGGTTGTCGTAGTGACAACAGCTGTTTTCAACCAGGAAGAGAACACGTAGCTGTCCTCGCGAATGCCTCTGTCTTCAGTGTTTCATTACAGTGTCAAAACAGAACATACTTGATCCGTCTTTGGCTCTTGTTGGAGGAACCCAGTCACGGACCGACACTCAGTCGCGGTTTGAATCACACTTGTTATGACGGAATGTTGAAAACAGGAAGAGGCCAAGTTGCATTTCCTGTAGGAATCTAACTCCTATAAATTTTCATAATAGGCCTACACAGTTTCGTCTCTGGTGTCTGCCTAAAGAGACATGTGCCATATTAAAGAGTCGTTCAGCCCTGTGAAACGTAAAAAAATAATATTTTCACGGGATTCGAACCCGCTTCATTATGAGAAAACAAATCACAGGCGCGCAACAAACGAGGTGCGCCACTATTACAACATCATCTCATAGACAGATACAATTAAAATCCGACAACATACAGCCAGCTGTGTCTTCGAATTGGGAGGCAGCCAGATCAACTTGTGACCACGCTGTCCATGCACTGAGGAACATTTTACAAACTCACTGCTTTCCAATACAAAAACCAGCGGTTTAAACCCACTTAATTCATAAACCTAAAGTTTATTGTTGTGCTACAGGTCGATAAAGCCAATATTCATATACTCACGTGGAAATACTGTATTTTAAATTAAGCAATAAAGCAGCAGCTGTATAATAGATATGTCTCTGAGATAAATTATTTATTTATGTTGTAGCATTAAGGCGGTCAAAAGCTACAAATAGCCTATGGCAAACACTAGGCTGTAGGCTATGTGGTACCAAAGTCCATTATCTCCTGCAAAGCGTTATAGTGACGTACGATTAACGTTACCCACTCGCGTGTTGTAAGGATGTGATTTGGAGTGTGACTGAATCTACATGCGTTACATTCTGCCTTTTTTTTAAGCTCAAAATATTAAAACACATCTTGGCGGAGATTCGAACTCATTCCGCGAAAGGAAAAAGACACAAGAGACCAACACGTTAACCACTATACTAAGACCATCACTTTATAAAGATTAGCACTGACGCATCGTAGGCTAATGTAATGGGATACACAGTCAGCTGAGTCACATTCAAAGGTGTCAGATCAACTTGTGACCACAATGTCTGTGCACTTAACCCTCTGCGGTTTTGTGTTGCCTATAAGTAACATAACATTTTTTGCCCTGTTTACAGGACAAGATTTTAAACTTGCATGTTTTGGAATATATTCAATAAGTATAAATAATGTAGCCAAGTAGCTTTTATTCCACCTCATTTTTCCACCATTGGTACTGTGTTGCTTCAATGTTTCAATGTAATGTAACCAAAAGTGCACCCCCTATAAATACATTGTTTGCAAATACCTCAAAAGTTGTTTAAGTATTGCACACTAAAACTGCATAACATTAAGGTCCCACCACTGCTCTCAAGTTAGTCAAGAACACAGTTCAAGTTAGTCAAGTCAATTTTTATTTTATTCTTTTTCCTTTCGCGGAATGAGTTCGAATCTCCGCCAAGATGTGTTTTAATATTTTGAGCTTTCAAAAAAGGCAGAATGTAACGCATGTAGATTCAGTCACACTCCAAATCACATCCTTACAACACGCGAGTGGGTAACGTTAATCGTACGTCACTATAACGCTTTGCAGGAGATAATGGACTTTGGTACCACATAGCCTACAGCCTAGTGTTTGCCATAGGCTATTTGTAGCTTTTGACCGCCTTAATGCTACAACATAAATAAATAATTTATCTCAGAGACATATCTATTATACAGCTGCTGCTTTATTGCTTAATTTAAAATACAGTATTTCCACGTGAGTATATGAATATTGGCTTTATCGACCTGTAGCACAACAATAAACTTTAGGTTTATGAATTAAGTGGGTTTAAACCGCTGGTTTTTGTATTGGAAAGCAGTGAGTTTGTAAAATGTTCCTCAGTGCATGGACAGCGTGGTCACAAGTTGATCTGGCTGCCTCCCAATTCGAAGACACAGCTGGCTGTATGTTGTCGGATTTTAATTGTATCTGTCAATGAGATGATGTTGTAATAGTGGCGCACCTCGTTTGTTGCGCGCCTGTGATTTGTTTTCTCATAATGAAGCGGGTTCGAATCCCGTGAAAATATTATTTTTTTACGTTTCACAGGGCTGAACGACTCTTTAATATGGCACATGTCTCTTTAGGCAGACACCAGAGACGAAACTGTGTAGGCCTATTATGAAAATTTATAGGAGTTAGATTCCTACAGGAAATGCAACTTGGCCTCTTCCTGTTTTCAACATTCCGTCATAACAAGTGTGATTCAAACCGCGACTGAGTGTCGGTCCGTGACTGGGTTCCTCCAACAAGAGTCCAAAGACGGATCAAGTATGTTCTGTTTTGACACTGTAATGAAACACTGAAGACAGAGGCATTCGCGAGGACAGCTACGTGTTCTCTTCCTGGTTGAAAACAGCTGTTGTCACTACGACAACCACAGACGCATTCGGCTGAAGGTCGCCAGTTAACAGGGTCGCGAGTAGATCCGACACACCGGTGTAACGTTAGGTACCAGATCGGCTCGGGCTGCTACACCGGCCGACGGACCCCGTTTGCATAAAGTGAAACATAAAGTGAATATAACTCCAGTAATATATCTCGTCCATGAGCATTTCTCTGCTGCTGAAGCTCGCTCTGCCATAAAAACTGCCACGGTCGGTTTCAGTTACACAGAGTGAGGAACGTCTGGATCCGTTATATAACTACAACTCCCATGATCCCACGCTACTTCGTGACGTCATCCAACTCCGTCTTCTGTTATTGTTTTGGTTTGAGACCCCTAGCGGCAGAAAATTACATATTGTACGTTTAATATTCTCTCTCTCTCTCTCTCTCTCCCTCTCTCTCTCTCTCTCGTTCTGTTACTGCATGTCAGTAACTCTTCTCCAGAGTCTTTGTGCTCCACTACCTCACAGGTTAACTTCCACACAGCACTGCTTTGATAGTGTGACATGTGAGGTTGTGCTGCTGCTGTGGTGTCAAATGCCACCTGCTGATTATGTTATCATTAGTTATTAGTCAACTCATCTTGAAGTGCCTGGGCTGTCACCTAACTACATGGTCATTAATTAGCATAAAAATGGCTTCACTCTGACAGATACATGTGTGTGTGTGTGTGTGTGTGTGTGTGTGTGTGTGTGTGTGTGTGTGTGTGTGTGTGTGTGTCATTCCTAATGACTCTAAATAAATGCCTGATAGCAAAAACTTGTAAATACAAGATTCCCTGGTGTTACTTTTTGCGTCATTAAGAATAGGAATCAAATCTGTAGCTACATCTGTGCTGCAGATCATACTGTCAATCTCCTCTATAATTCATGATTTTTCCATGGTAATGTTCTGTTGATGGTTAAAATTTTGTTTGTAGTTATACATTGATATATTTGCAGTATAATGATTACATAGCAGACCAGGAGTACTGTCTTCACAGATTCTAGTTTTGTACAGTACATGCGGAACAGTTAAATTGTAACAGTATGACAGACACCATTTTGCTGAGAACATACTTTATTTATCATGTCACTGTATTGTGAAAAATGACCACCTGAGCTGGGGGACGACGGCGAGGGGCCGAGGTCCCGCCCAACGCTGCTTCGCAGCTTTAATTGATTACTTTCTTCTGGCTTCATCGATAAATATAACTGTGTATCATCTGCATAACAATGGAAATTTACAGAGTGATTTCTAATGATGTTACCTGAAGGAAGCATACATAGAGTAAATAGGATTGGTCCGAGCACAGAACTTTGCGGAACTCCAAAACAAACTTTAGTTCGTAAGGATGATTCATTATGAACGTGAACAAACTGAAAACGATCAGATAAATAAGATTTAAACCAGCTTAGTGCAGAACCTTTTAGGCCAATTAAATGTTCCAGTCTCTGTAGCAAAATTTGATGGTCAATAGTGTCAAACGCCGCACTAAGATCTAATAAAACAAGTACAGAGACGAGTCCTTTGTCTGAAGCAATTAGAAAATCATTTGTAATTTTAACCCTATGGGCCCGAACGACGCATAGTGCGTCCAAATTCACACCTGTTCTTCTCTATTGATTTTCTCCGTGACCATGCGTAATAGCGAGAAGCCACGCATATCACATGAAACAGTGGAATTGTAGCTTTCCGACAAGACCAAGCATTTGTCGGTAGTCCAATGTTTTCACAGCGAAAAAAATTATGTATAACAGAGCTTTCATACAGCTTTGCACACACATACTCTTGGATGGATTACTTGCGAATGCAGAGTCGCACAGAAATGCCACACATATCACATGAAAGTGCAGGAGCAGAGCTTTCCAGTGATACCACACACATCACTGTGCTGTCATCGCATCACGCTATAAATCCAGATTAATTGTCTACAAAATAAAAACCTGACATCTATACAGTCCATCTTGTTATCAGTCAATTAATATAATGAGGAATATCGTATATTACCATGTCTTAGGCTTGCATGTGTTTCTCCCTGTCTATCCACATTTGTAGTCCGGCTGTAAAGAGGCAAATATCTCCATATTGTCCAGTTGGCACTCCATCAAACTTTGTATGACCAGCCACTTCACCTTTGCGCACCCAGACAACTGTAGCCTAATTATCCATGCATGAGGGCCATAGTCACCATATACATTGAGGGGGACATGTGTCCCCCCCAATGCCCAAAATGCCCCCCCAATATATAACTGAAACTGAAAAACAACAACAAACTTTGTTTACTACAAACAAAGTGGCAAATATTATCTTGGAGGACATCATTGCACTTGGTTGACTATTTTCTATTATCTTATATGTAAATATTGCATGTTTCTTTCAGATAAAACACATTTTTGACTTGTGAATGAGTCAATGAAATTTCTTGCAATAATGAAAAATACTGGCAATCATGTCCGTCTGGCACAAACCACATGTATGGACAGCTGTGAAGTGACAGAATGTCCCAGCATCATGGTTCTTATATTGCCAGATTCCAGAGAGTCTCCCCTTTTTATATATGGCAGAATATGTAATTTTCCAACTTGCTATGGTGAGATACATGTAAAAAAGTAAGAATTTAGTAACACAGATTTGTTTTTTTCATTGATGTAAAAATTAATATAAAATACAGGCACATAGAAGGACATGAAATGATGGCAAATGATAGCCCACATTGTCCTGAAAAAAACAAACAAAGACAAGATATAGCATGTGTATGTAGCCTTTATAATGACTTGATATGAGCTTAAAAGTAAAGGCAGTAAAAATATCCCCAAAACGCCTAGGGCCCATAGGGTTAACTAGTGCTGTCTCAGTGTTATGATGCACTCTAAATCCTGACTGAAATTCCTCAAATGAATTATTATCATGGAGAAAATCACACACGCTGGTCTGCGACTACTTCCTCAAGGATCTTTGACAGAAAGGGAAGATTAGATATTGGTCTATAGTTGGCTAACGCCTCTGGATCCAGGGAGGGATTTTTTAGGAGAGGTTTAATTGCAGCTACCTTAAAAGACTTTGGCACATAGCCTGTTAATAAGGATATATTGATCACATCTAATATGAGTGTTAACTAAAGGTAAGACTTCCTTAAGTAGCCCAGTTGGGATGGGGTCTAAGAGACATGTTGATGATTTAGATGAAGAAATCATTGCGATCAATCACTGTGTCAATTCTTCAAGAGAAATCTGGGAGAAGCAATCTAAATATATATTAGGTCTTACAGCTGTGTTTGAGGTTAGATGGGTACTATTTGAGGACAGGAGGTCATGAATTTTGCCTCTAATAGTTAGAATTTTGTCGTTAAAAAAGCTCATAAAAACATTACTGCTAAGGGCTAAAGGAATACAAGGCTCAATACAGCTGTGACTCTCAGTCAGCCTGGCTACAGAGCTGAAAAAAAAACCTGGGGTTATTCTTGTTTTCTTCTATTAATGCTGAGTAATAGTTTGCTCTGGTATTGCGGAGGCCCCTCTTACACTTTTTGAGACTGTCTGCCCAGATTAAATAAGATTCTTCCAGTTTGGTTAATCGCCAATTCCTTTCAAATTTCGAATTTCTTTGCTTTGTTAACTTCTTTTTAAGAGGAGCTACAGAGTCGAGTGTTTTTCGCAGCGAGCCTACAGCACTATCGACAAGATGATCAATTCTGGAGAGGTTAAAGACCTCTGTTACTGAAGGACATGGTATTAAATTTAACAACAGAGGAATAATTTCCTTAAATTTTGTGACAGCACTATTTGATAAACATCTATAATAGTAACTGTTGCTGAGTGGCGTGTAATTAGATAAAAAGAAAGAAAAAGTAATCAAATAATTATCCAATAGCGAGGGATTCTGTGGAAAGACTATTAGGTTATCAATTTCAATTCCATATTTCAGAACTAGATTGAGGGTATGGTTAAAACAGTGAGTGGGTTCATGTACACCATGACTGAAGCCAATGGAGTCTAATAATGAGATAAACGTGATAGCCAGGGAGTCATTATCAACGTCGACATGAATGTTAAAATTGCCTACAATAATAACTTTATCTGATTTAAGAACTAAACTGGATAAAAACCATGAGAATTCAGATACAAATTCAGAATACGGGCCAGGAGCACGGTACACTATAACGAATAAAAGTGGCTGCGAGGTTTTCCAGGTCGGATGTAAAAGACTAAGATAAAGACTTTCAAATGATTATAATGTAGTTTCGGTTTAGGGCTGATTAACAGACTAGAGTTAAAAATGGCTGCAACTCCCCCTCCTAAGCCACTGCCTCGAGGATTGTGGGTATTATTATGACTGGGAGATGTGGATTCATTTAGACTAACATATTCGTCTTGACACAGCGAGGTTTCAGTGAGGCTGAGGAAATCAATATGATTATCTGATGTTAATTTGTTTACTAACACTGCTTTAGATGATACCTGATCTTGATGAGACCTGTTTGAACAGTTTGCATTTAATTCTCCTGTTTTGTCTTTCTGTCACAGAGGTTTTAATTTTTTATACACAACTCCTCTTTGTTTAATTTTAGATTTGGATAATTCAGGTGGTCGGGGGACAGACACCGTTTGTATAGATGGGTGGTTAACTGCACTAGAAGCTCAGAGAAGCATATAGGACTGTGTCTCTGAGTCCTGATTTCAACTCTGGGTTGTCACGGTTTTGAATTACTAATAAACTTTGCCAGGTTTCTAGATATGAGAGCAGCTCCATCCAAAGTCGGATGAATGCCGTCTCTCCTAATCAGACCAGGTTTTCCCCAGAAAGTTTGACAATGATTAACGAAACCCACAGCGTTTGCTGGACACCACATGGAGCCCCAGCGATTAAATGATGACATGCGGCTATACATGTCATCAGTAATCAGGGGTCCAGAGAAAACTACGGACTCCAACATAGTTTTTGCGTATTCACACACTGAGGCAATATTAACTTTAGTGACCTCCGACTGGCGTAACTGGTTGTCATTGCCGCCGACGTGAATAACGATCTTACTATATCTATGTTTAGCTTTAGCCAGAAGTTTTGAATTTGATTCAGTGTCACCCGCTCTGGCCCCAGGGATACATTTGACTATGGCCGCTGGTGTTGCTAACTTCACATTCCTCAGAATAGAGCCCAGTATCATGAATCACAATTTGCCTCAGAGGGCTTTACAGCATACAGCATTCCTCTGTCCTTTGGACCCTTGCAGCGGATAAGGAACCCCCCCCCCCCCCCCCCAAAAAAAAACAACCTTTAATGGGGAAAAATTGGTAGAAACCTCAGGAAGAGCAACTGAGGAGGGATCCCTCTTCCAGGACGGACAGACGTGCAATAGATGTCGTACAGAACAGATCAACATGATAAATATGATACATATGTGTTGAGCTCTACCAAAATCAGCCGGATGTAGCAAAGTTTCTTTTCTTGATAAATGTGAATTTATGTCAAAGTCTTAATTTGAGAATATGAAACTCTTATCACTAAAATCAGACGATACATTTAAGTTTGAAGCTTGTAATGATACAGAGATAACCAAGTAAAAACTCTTCAACTGCACTCTGGTCAAACTCAACGCCACTCTCAGTCATAATGTCAGGGAGGGACCCTGACATTATGAATGACAGGCTTATGGTAACAAGGCAGCCTCTGAGACAGTGGGTTTAATCAGATATCAAGTAAACAAAGTCTTGGGTTTTAGAATGTTTAATCCTATTAACACCCACTTGGTCCCCACCAACGACGGGTTCGAACTAACATTAGATTTTAGCAGCTTAGCATGATGCATCAAAATATAAATGTTTAACATTAAAGTTTTGTCAATGCAACACATTGTTAACTCAGTTAGATTCTTCACAGTTCAATCATTCAGTTCATTTTACTGAAACCAAAGTGGACCAAGTGCACCAAAGTGTAATTTATTCAGATTTACCAGAATGATAAACAAGAGGGATTAAAACAAAGTGATAACTCCCTACCTTTCATTGGGATAACTGGATTCCACAGATGTATTTGTTGATTTGTGCAACTCTAAAGTGGAAATGTAACAGTCAGTTCAGTCCACCTAAAATGGCACCCGAATAGATTTGTTTTCAATGACAAAGGCAGCAGAAATGCACTCAATTTCCCACAATCCTTCAGGTTCACACACACACACACACACACAATCTTTTGTGTTTAAGTCTTAAGTTGGGTTTTTAGTTTAGGGTACGTCATGTTGTATGTTGCTTGCTTTGAGTTGATTTTTAAAAAAAAAATCATACTTATTGTCTGTTTATTATGTACAAAGGTGAATGTACCAATCTCAAAAAGTGAACGGAACTTGATTTATAAGGAAAGTCAGCAGCATCTTTTTTGTCTTAGGAAACTTGCTAAATTCCAGGTTGACTCTACCCTGATGACTATGTTTTATCGTTCTTTTATTGAGTCTGTTATCACGTTTTCCTTTATCTGTTGGTTTCAATCCTTGAGGGTAAAAGAGAGAAATCTCCTAAACAAAGTTGTTAGTATTTGTAGTAAAATCACTGGGTCTGCACATGAAACTTTACAGGACCTTTACAACAAACAGCTGATCAAGAAAGCAAACTCCATCTTGTCTGACTGCTCTCATCCTCTGCACCAACAGTTTCAGTTTTTGCCATCAGGTTCACTGCTCAGACTCCCACTTGCTAAAACAAACAGACACAAGCACTCCTTTGTTCCTTCTGCTGTCTCTCTTCTAAACGCCAGGAGTAAAAGGTAGCTTATTCATTAGTGCAGAACATCTTAATTCTTTTTGTTTTTAACATGAGTATGAGTGAGTATTTATTAGGCTTCTCCACAATGTGTTTATTATGCTGTGTGTTTTTGTGTATTTTTGAACTTTGTGTTGCTCCCACTGCTGCGAAATGAATTGCCCCACTGGGGACAAATAAAGCAATTGATTGATTGATTGAACAACATCCAGTGTCCACCAGCCAATCTGCTTCCAAAAAATGGGCTTCTCTGTCTTTATTTTGACAGTAGATGGTAGCCTAGCTAAAGAACCAGCAGCAACGTCACTGGCAACTTCCTGAAATGTTCAGAGATTTTCAACTTCAAGTGCTTGGAGCAGCTGCACAACAAAGGCAAATCACTCTGAAAGAAAGATGCTGGGCGCAGTGCATTTTCTCTAAGTGGCTGCATCTGGCCGCATATGTTCGCTCCTCATTAAAAACTATTGGAAAAATACACTGGCGCTGGGAAAAACAATGCTATGTGGACGCAGGCCCTCAAGCAACAAGGACATAAGGAAAACCAGGAAAGGGCAGTAAGCTCATGCTGGATTTCCACTGGATGCGCGTCCGTTGTGTCCACGCGTCCGCTGCGTGCTCCGCTGTCCGTCAATACCCACCGGCTGCGTTTGCTGTGCGGAGTGGTGCAGCTCCACTGGAAGACATCTTGGTGCACTGCCATGATTAATATCTCCTCGTCCATGGTGTCAACGGGGTGAAAATGACGTCTGAAAACCTCTGACCTGTTGACTTCAGGCCTGCCTCTGCCCATTATGTAGTTTTCAAGGTGTAGTGCAGGGAAATATGATCCACCGTGAACACTGTGTATTTTATTTTGAAAATTAACCAGATGTTTTATTTTGTTTCTGTGCACGACTTCCTGCCCCAAACAATCTGCTCTGTGCTAAATTGCTGCGTTGCACTCCGGCGTATGGCAAAAATAGAAGTCCTGCGTATCTGTTCCGGAGGGCTCCAGAGTGTCGGAGCTGAGACGGAGCCGTAACGCAGCACAGCGGCAGCCAGTGGAAACACACACATTGATTAGAATTGAATCCTATTGGCTCCGCTGCCGTGCCGTCCGCTGCCGTGCCGGAGCGGAGACGCAACCAGCATGCATCTGGTGGAAATAGGCCGTCAGGAAGCTCCTTTGCACAAGTGACTCTCCTCCTTGGAAGTCCCAGGGAAAAAAAAGAAGCAAGAGTTGCTTTTTTGTTGGCCTAATGATGTCATAGGTCACATTTCACAGTGGTTAATGCTCAGTGGGCAGGGTTTTACACATTGGTGTGAAAAAGCTGTGGTAAACTGTGTTCATTTGTCTGTCCTTGGTCTGAAGAGCAAAAAGGCTTCAGCAGCTTTTAGTGGGCTGACCTTACAGGAAATGGCTTAACAAGTCCAGTTTAAAGTTGCACAACTTAACAAATCATTGGTGTCAAGAGATCCCAAGATAATGTTTTGGCTTAAAAAGTTCACATATATAACATATTCCCTCAGCTGAGAATCTATATCGCTCATTTTTTGATTAAACTACAGCCCAACCTTAAAAATGATTGATCTAACCTGACCAAACCCACACATAGGCCCACAAATAATAGTCTACAATAAAACATAAAAGCACACATATAATTATTAGACATGTGGATATTGTTGATGAGAGAGAGAGAGAGGGAGAGAAAGAGAGAGCAGGTTGCACCGGGGAAAGAATGTGAAAAATCATTAAGATATGAAGACAGTATACAGTTTGTTTTTTATCTTAATTTACTGTTAACAATGTTTTGTATGCTCAAACTGCAAAAAACAAGTGAGAGAGGATGATTTATTCAGCCAGGCAACAGCGGCAAGGAGAATCCCAGACATATTGTTTAGTCATGTGATAGTCAAGTTTCTGTGAAAACACAAAATGGCTGACATTTATTCTCAGTGGGGAATGCAATATTTTAAGATCGTTTTGGCATCAAAATGCATTTTGATTATATTTGTTGAGAGATGAATTTCATTTTAATAATCATCCTGCAGTGAATTTGTGTGATCTTCAGTTTGTCATTACAAAGGTTCTATCATTGCCGTGGTGGTTGCTATGGATGCTACTATTATGTCACTTACATGCCGCCTGATTCATGTGTGTTTCTGTTTACATGGATACGAGTATCCCAGTTATGAGGCTTATGATAATATTCAGGACATGATATTTAGATGGAACACAGAGAAATCAGGCAATTCATATCCCCGTATTGACCGATTACTGCATACTATTTGCTCAGGTGCTGTGGTGTACAAAAACAAACCAGCAATGGAAGATGAGAGTGACAGGATATATTATAGCTGTCTGCTCTGAGTGCATCTACTGTCTCTCTTTGCTCCATTTCAGTTGCTTGTACGACACTCGGTTTGGGATAAACCTCAATGGGGATACTCTATCTATGTCAACATTCAGTTATTTAACAGTTTGATGACTGTCACTTATTTCAATGAAAAATGTAAATCTTAGAGTGCCCCAGAGACAATATAGTTCTTCTTTTGATTTCCAGCAGAATAGTTGCATTCTTGCTGCCATGCTCTGGTTTTCTTGGGGAAGGCAATTTTATTGATGATAAACACGCAGAAATTCAACAAATCCCAGCAAACACTGGTCATATGGTGACATCATGCCCCAGATGCCAAAAACTGCAAGACAGAAAACCAGATGGTTACATTGTTCCCATGTCCAATAATGGTCCATTCTCTTACAAACCAGGAAGCATTGAGCATATTATTCTGATATTAATTGCTCTGAAAAAAAGCAAATGTATTGTTTTTTGGGTTGTTTGTTTTTAATATGGCATGTTATTGACTATTTATTGCGTTGTGTAATGATGATCAGACAGCTACACTGATGTACACTCCACATCCAAAGACTAGTGATACTCAACAGTAGTTTTTAAAATATAAAAGACCTGTTGATGCCATTTATGCATATCTTTATGCAGATTATATTCCTGTCTCATCTTTTTGAGTCTGTGGTTTTTGTAAGCGCCAAAAGTCTGTATTTAGTCTCACTTTGATTGCACATGGGAAGCGTAGCATTCATGGCTTTTTATTAGAAAATCAGGTGATGTAGGATAAAAAAAATGACAAAGTCTAGTGGCTTAGTATACTCCTGAAGTGAATAAATGGGTAAAGCACAAGGCTGGAGTTCAAATCCCATGTGGGTCAACTTTCCTTTATTATTCATAAACATTGTACTCAGAGATTGCCTTTGTATTTCCAACCTGGTCTCACTTCGAAGTCGTTGAATACCAGCACTTGATCAGTGACTTCCAGCATCAGACACAGCTGAATAAAGCCATCCTTTCACATCTGCATGATATGCGGCCAGTCACCACTGTTTAACGGCACCAGGCAGCATCAGGGGGAAATGTGGTGGGACAACAACGAAAGAAAACGGAGTGAAAGTCTTAGTAGGATGGGTGGGTCCAACAACCACCAACTTTCACCTGGGACATTGATGTTCACTTCCATGTTAAGCCAAACCCACTTCTTTTTTCTTAAACCCAACCCAGTGCGCGTGTCGGCTAAACATAACCACGTGTTTGTTGTTACAGGAAAAAAACAACAACAACAAAAAAAACCTGTCACTTTGCGGTGTTGTATCGATGCAGTGTGTTTATTTTGAAAAGACTATATGCAAACTTTACATTTCCTGTGAAAACAGAAGTGTATTTTGAATCCATGTAACAGGCTGAAGTTGACATGGGGTCCCAAAACATCGACAACCAACGCAACCAACGCACCCAGGGTACTTTACATGTCATATCTCAACGTGCAAGGTCTGTGACCAAATGTCGATATGTGACATGGGCAGACTGAGAATGTGTTGGTATTTCTTTGAGATGTAGTTAAAAACCTATTGGCACAATAACACATGTATATGTACCGGCTGGCTTAAGGACAGTTTAGTTGTTTATATTAATATTTTTCAGTGGAACACAAAAGTGTCTCGGGAGAAAGCAAAAGTTTGTTTTCTTATACCCATCTCATCTCTTTCTCCCGTATGCCCCCTTAGGGGCTCCATAGATTCCAATACATTTCCAGCCCTGTCTCCTAGAAATTACGTTTATATACAAATAATTAGAGACGGTAAATACATTTAGAGGGAAATGTAATGCCAAACAAACTGTGTTTTTTTTTAAACATGCTGAAGAAATGTTGCTGAATAATGCACATGGCAGAGGTGGAAAGTAACTAATACAAATGTAATTAAAGTAGTTTTTTGTATAATTTGTAATTTTTTCAGTAGGTTTTGAAATCTGTAATTTTACTTTTACATAAGTAAATTTTAACTTAAGTATTGTACTTCGCTACATTGGAGATCACATCCGTTACTGAGTAAAAATAACAACAACAAAAAAGTTTTCAGCTAAATGGAAACCAAAAGGGTGAATCTCGGTAATCTCGTGTGGAATTGACCCAGAACAAGCGACCGGTGCCGGCGAGTTACTGGAGAGAGATGGAGGACGGTGAGAGTGCTTCAGCAGAAGCACAAGCAGGCGCAGCAGTCGAAATGAACGAAGAAACAAACAAAACGAAAGAAAACCCTGTGTGCACAGTGCCGTTTATAATTGTCGGTCAGAAAAATGCAGCCCGAGCCACGCTCTTGTGTGCTCACCTGTGTCTGTATGTGTGTGCACATGTGTCTGTGTGTGTGTTTGTGTGCGCGCGCATCAGTACTCCGCCGTGCGTGATACTGAGAGCAGAGAAGGATTGTAAAGGTGCGACCATGTAGAGCCAGAAATGACATGACATCGTGTAAACAATATGTCATCACGTTTTAAGGTGAAACGTTTCACCGTCTAACACTATAGATAGTATATTGTTATGTTATTATATGAAGCCTAACTTTAGCTTTTGGAGAGATAAGACAGAGCCCTCTCCTCTTATATGCTTTACTCACAAGTGTGTGAACTGACCTACTGTAATCCTTGCAATGGCTTCCTAAGTCCCACAGGACCATTGGATCAGTGCATCTGGTTTCGGCTAGAGCAGCTCTTCTTGTGACTGAAGAGACCAATACGTGAGTGGCAGTCCTTCTGACACAGCTCACAGATGAAGGAGGTGGCAGGTCTTTCAGGCTGGTTTGCTCTTCTGTGAGCGCTCTTCTCATCCCACTGAAGCAGCAGGTGTTCTTCAAACCTCTGAAGACCCTTCTGGGTTTCAAGCCTCCAGGTGACTCTGTTTGTTGCTGAGGCTTCCCACGTGGTTGTGTCAATGTTTGCGGCTTTTAGGTCTCGCTTGCATATGTCTTTGTAACGTAGCTGTGGCCGCCCTCGTGGCCTCTTTCCCGAAGCGATCTCGCCATACAGGAGGTCTTTAGGGATTCTGCCATCCTCCATACGGCACACATGACCCATCCAGCGGAGACGTCTCTGTTTGAGGAGTGTTTACATGGAAGGAGTATTTGCACGGGCCAGAACATCCCTGTTGGGCCACCTTGTCTTCCCAGGAGATGCCCAGTATCCGTCGAAGACAGCGCATATGGAAGACATGAAGTCTCCTTTCCTGGTGAGCCTTTAGTGTCCACGTCTCACAGGCATACAAGAGTGTGCTCACCACGCAGGCCCTGTATACCTGCACTTTAGTGTGTTCAGTTAGCTTAGTGTTCTCCCATACCCTTTTGGTTAGCCTGGCGAGTGTGGTAGAGGCTTTTCCAATTTGAGTGTTCAACTCTGTTTCCAGAGACAGGGTGTCTGAGATCACCGAACCGAGGTATGTAAATTCATGGACAGCCGCAAGTTCATAGGATTCGATCTTGATGTGAGGAGGGCCTTCGACATCTTGACCCATAACGTTAGTCTTCTTGACACTGATGGTAAGGCCAAAAGCCCTGCATGCCCTGGAAAAACAGTCCATCAGTTCTTGAAGGCTGTGCTCATCATGTGCGGAGACTGCAGCATCGTCGGCAAAGAGGAAGTCTCTTAGAGTGACCGTTCGCACTTTGGTTTTTGCCTTCAGCCTTGACAAGTTGAAGAGCTTCCCGTCAGATCTGGTATGGAGGTAGATGCCTTCAGTGGACTGGCCAAAAGCCTGTTTGAGGAGTACAGCAAAGAAGATGCCAAATAAGGTGGGGGCAAGTACACAGCCTTGCTTTACTCCGCTGCGGATGTCAAATGGCTCAGAGGTAGATCCATCATGCACGACAGTCCCCTTCATGTTGTCATGGAAGGACCTCACAGTGCTCAGAAGTGTTGGAGGACAGCCAATTCTCTCCAGAACCTGGAACAGGCCTTCTCTGCTCACCAGGTCAAAAGCCTTTGTGAGGTCGATGAAAGCCAGATAGAGGGGCTTTCCCTGTTCCCTGCACTTCTCCTGCAGTTGTCTCACTGCAAACACCATGTCAATGGTGGACCTTCCAGATCTAAATCCGCATTGTGACTCTGGATACACTCTGTCGGCAAGGGTCTGGAGCCGTTTCAGGATCACGCGGGCAAAGAGTTTACCCACCGTGCTGAGAAGGGAAATGCCACGATAGTTGTTACAGTCACCTCTGTCACCCTTCTTGTGGAGGGTGATGATGTTGGCATCTCTCATGTCCTGAGGCACAGCTCCCTCTCTCCAGCAGAGGCAGAGGAGTTGGTGGAGGTGGTCTAGGAGCGGATGTTTAGCACACTTTAGTATCTCTGCAGGGATACCGTCACTTCCTGGGGCTTTACCAGCAACAAGAGCTCCAATTGCTGAGCTGAGCTCCTTGACACTGGGTTCCACATCAAGGATGTGGATGGTGGGCATGCGTTCCACAGCATGTAGGGCATCCTCTGACACAGTGTTCTCCCGTGAATAGAGTTCTGAAAAGTGATCAACCCAGCGCTTCATTTGACTGGGCTTGTCCTTTATCACCTCGCCTGTGGCCGACTTCAGAGGGGCCGTTTTCTTCTGATTGGGACCAGTGGCCTCCTTAAAGGCTAAGTTCGGTTTTTTGACACCTGGGCCTTATTTTTAGGAATAAATACGCTCGTAGACTCACCCAGACAATTTTGGTGGAGCTCGGAGCCGCTTTCGAGCAATTTAGATCCATCCGACGGCGTTTTCTCTCATGCCATAGAAGCGGACGGGGCCAGACATCGAAGCCCCTAAATTAGACATTATCTGCTGCGAAACTCGCTCATTTCACCTACATTTTATAAATGAATGGCCAGTGTTATCACCATGTCAGCTCAACTTCCTTGTTATGGTCATCCGGGGCTTTACAAGGATGGGTAACTTTTGCTCGAAAACGGCTCCGAGCTCCACCAAAATTGTCTGGGTGAGTCTACGAGCGTATTTATTCCTAAAAATAAGCCCAGGTGTCAAAAAAACGAACTTAGCCTTTAATGCCCTGGTAGACACCTCTGATGTTGCCTACGTCAGCCGCCAACTGTATGCACGAGCAGAGTTTGAGCCAGTAGTCATTTGCACAGCGTCTAGCCATCTGCTGTGTCTTGCTCCTTGCGGCTTTCAGAGCTTGATGGGTGTGCTTTTTTGGTAGCCGCTTGTATTCAGCAAGCACTGTGTTTCTCCTCAAGGACTGGGAGCATCTGCTCAGAGTGGGCCTCAAACCAGTCCTGAGTTTTAACCGTCTTCTTGCCAAATACAGAAAGGGCAGTGCTGTGAATGGCTTCCCTGAGTTGTGCCTAGGTCTCTGTGGCATCTTTGCCTGGTTGACTGGGAAGTGCAACTTCTAATGCACCTACAAACTTCTCCACCATGATGGTCTGGGATAGCGCATTGGTGTTTATGCGAGGAGCCCCCTCCTTCCTGCAATGGTGAATCTTCTGCGGGTACAATTTGACCTTGGCACAGACAAGAGAATGGTCTGTGTCGCAGTCTGCACTATGGTAGCTGCGAGTTAGTTTGACACAGTTGAGGTTGGAACGTCTTGTCAAGATTAGTTGATGCCAGTGCTTAGACCTTGGGTGCCTCCAAGAGACTCTGTGACGTGGTTTCGTCCCAAAGAAGGTGTTGGTTATACATAAGTTGTTGTGGCTGCATAGCTGAAGCAGGCGCTGCCCGTTGTCATTCATCCTCCCTGTACCATGGTGTCCGAGGCAGGACGGCCAGGATGCATGATCTGCTCCAACTCTGGCATTGAAGTTGTCGAGGATGAACAGATGTTGTTGGTGTGCTATGCCATGGATTGTGGCATTGAGTTCATCATAGAACTTGTCCTTAGCATCTGAGAGGGAGGGGAGTGTGGGGGCATAAGCACTGACAAGGCTGACAGGCCCAGCTGATGTCTGAAGCTGGAGTTTCAGGATCCTTTCTGACCCCTCTGATGGGGGTATGATGCAGCCAAGCAAGCTGTTCTTGATGGCGAAGCCGACTCCGTGTTCTGTCTTCCCTTCAGGAGCCATTCCCCGCCAGAAGAACGTATAGTCCTTTTCCCTGAGGGTACCGGAGTCAGAAAGCCTCGTCTCCTGAACTGCAACGATATCCAGCTGGAGCCTGGCAAGGCAAGGCAAGGCAAGTTTATTTGTAGAGCTACCGCCCGCCTTAAGCTGAGCCTGCACAGCTTGTTGTTGATGACAGCTGTTTTACGGGCGTCATCTAATTCCTGGAGGTCCTCTGACAGACCAGGTCTCATGGTACGTATGTTCCATGTGCCAAACTTGAGTGTGGGTGTTCTTTTTTTGTTTTTGCCTGGTGCAATGGTTGCGGTCCACTTTTTGGGTTTTGCCCTAGCCCCACGCACCCAGTGAGGCAGGTGAACCATGGCGGGACAGCACCTAACTGGCTGGGGGCTGCCCAGCTTAAGGCGGGCGGTAGCTGTCCAGTGAGATTTTGGAATCTCTCCCACCGTCGGGAGCAACCCCTGGCGCCTACGCTCTACGCCAATCGAGCCTTGGCTTATTACCGGTGACGCTACTCCCCATGTTGGTGTCATCATAAGGAGTGATGCTGGAGTGGCCTCTCGCGCTGGCCTGGGCAGGGTCTTTGAGGGACGTGTCGTTGCCCAGGCAACAGGTCCCCCCTCTCCTTGTCACCAGCGAAGTCCAAGGGAAAGGCGATGCCAATACACTCAGTGCAGATAACAATGCAGAAGCTGCCGGAATGGGTTGAGTACAACTTCAGACCGCCTATGGGGCTTCAGCACCATGTGTAATCACTTCGGAGTACACAAATCCTAGAGGGATGGCCAGCCAAGGTTGAAGAGCTCCCTCTGCCCCCTGCAGCCCAGGGTCAACATCAACAAGGATGTTGCTTTGACGGGTATTGCTTTTTGTCCCGCAGGGTGCCTGATCACCCTCCCTAAGAGCAGAGACGCTCAAAGGGGTTGACGGTTTAGTCGCCGACAGCCCGACCATGAACTGGCAGTACTGGATTACATGGTTACCAGTAGCGAGAAATGTCTTTTCCTCGGCCAGACTGACTGTAATCCTTAGCACCAAATAATATAACGGTGGTTTCTAAACAGCAAAAAAAGAAAAGAAAAAGAAATCAGCAGCAGCGGTCATATTTCAACAGCGGAGCACCACCTCTGCTAGTTACATATACAGTAGTTGCCACTCAAAAGTTGTTTCCATGACTGAACCTCGGCAGGTCCGTGGCAGATCCGTGACGGCCTGCCACCTGCTCCGTGGAGTTAATTTAATCCCCCCACGATGACGTAGGAAATTCTGCCCTGACCTGTAACGCCCCTAGAGACCTGTGTGAAAACCAGCTGCAATGTTTAATTTGTCCAAGGGGAGGAGCAGTGACTATTACCAAAATACTGTAATATCTGCAGATTTGGGAAAGACGGCTTATCAGCTGGTCCATGGCTCCACAGAGCCGATGAGATGGGTATAAGAAAACAAACTTTTGCCGTGTTATCATGATTCAAACTGAGGTATTTGGAGAAGATCCAAGAAATAAATAACATTGATCCGTACAAGCTACCTGCAGCTGGAGCAGGGAGACGCGTTGCCACCCTGCACCTACATGCAGTCGGTTCACTACTTAGTTTTCGGCATTAGTTACTATACAGGAATTTAAAAGCCTGAAATCACTGGACAGTCCCACTAAGACATGACATAATGGTTGTGTGTTCTTTGCGTAAAAGGCAGCCGTGGACCACACTTTGCCACGATGACACACACACACACTCACTCACTCACAAGGTGAAACAACCTGATCTCACAGAAATATGTGAAATGACCACGACCTCTTAACACCGCATTTGGTGGTGGCAGCACGTAATGAGTTAAAATTACGTGCTGGTACCATGGAAACAATGCCAATGTAAAGTCAAGTAGGATCCTTTTTTCGTGGTGGACACACGGATTCCCTGATTCAATAACGTCACGTCAACCTCATTTTCCTCAATGATATGATAACTTTAACATTCCTGTATACACGCAAAAACACGGAAGTGTCCTCGATAACTCAACAATATGACAGGTTAATGTCAAGGCCATAAAATAAAATAAATGTATTTTGCCAGCAGATAGTGTAGGGCTTTAAGAGCATTGTGCTGTGGGCGGATGGGGCGCGTTCCACTACTGTTTTATAGCTGCTGTCTGCCGTCTGTGGGCTTCATTCCATTTCAGATTGCCGTCTGTCTGCCGTAACCGAATCCAAACGCCACTAATAAATAAATAAATAAGAAGAAAAAATAAGGCTGAGCACGGAAGAACCAGAGAGGAAACACCATCACATGGAGCCATACGCCCCCGGCAACCCGGCCATCCTCCACTCCACCAAGGGAAAGCGGACCCCAAGCCAGCGCCACAGAACCAGCGCCTGCTGCCCCCGAGTTAAGAACTAAACTATGATAAATGACATAAAATATTCAGATGTAGGCCTAACATCAAATAAATTCGTTATTCAATAAATTAAAACATAAAGCCTACAGTAGATATAAAAGTAGAGCATGCTAAAAGTAAATACAATAATAGGCTAAATAGTATCTAAGCAATAATAAAGTGTCTTAACAATAATAAATTGGAACTAAGCCTAACCCTAACCCTATTAGGCTGCCATTCCACTCTGTAAATAGATTTTAGAATTTCAATATAATTTTAATATTGTTTTTGCTTATTTCATTAATGTTACTATTGGTTTACTTTTTAGTAGTATTGTATTGTCTGAGGATGACTCATGTTAGTAACTATCTACAGTAAAAAAGAAACAAACAAAAATCATTTTATACACTGGGCCTTCAGAGTCCTCTCTGAAACTACACCAGACATGGCTTGTGTCCAAAAAATGAAAAAATCAAAACTTTGTCGTAGAGCTAAACCAAATACATCATTAGAAAGGTCTCAATCTGGGGAGTAACATATGTCAGTATGATGATTCTGCATGGCTCCTGCTTTGAGCCACTGACCACTTAACCTTGACCTCAGTGCATGTTTGAGGGCTTATAACTCAGCAACGAAAGGGGGTACAGACATGGGACCAACTGTTATAGAGACCTCTTGACCTTAACTATCATGTGAGTGTAGTCAACAACTGGGGGTGCTGTCAGAAATATGGATAAAATAAATTTTTTTACCCATTTAGAAATTAGATATTTAAAATCTGCTTACACAAGTGTGTTTACCATCCTCTTAAAGTCCACAGAGTACTCTCAATTCAGTATTTACAGCTTCCAAATCTAGGAAAAACACTTATATTTTTAAAAAACTACAATTCCCTGGGACCGCGCCATGCAGTTTGATATATATCAGCAACTAGGGCATTAACGACTTTGATTTTTTTTTACATCGACTTATCTGTCAATAAAGTCGAAGTCGAGTTGACAAGTCATTTGACGACGTCATCACATTGAAACAGCGAAGGAAAGTGAAGTATCTCCACAAATCTGATGTGTGTCTTAGAGGGCCCGAACATACTCGGGCGGAACGTACGCGGAACGGACTCTACGGACGTCCGCAAGCCCTGTGCGCGCAAAGCTCAAGGCCCTGACATACTCAGGCGTACTATAAGCAGAGCGGACTCCACAAGGAATGTCTGCAGTCATTCGGGCTTCCATAGTCGAGTGCACTTCTGCGTCATAGTTTCCTGTAAAAATGTCCATGAAAAATCCCCTGATGTGAAAAATACATGCTGAGTGCGGTCATAAAATCAGAGCTTTGCGTGCACAGGGCTTGCGGATGTCCGCTTTGAGTACGCACGGACCTCCGCGCACCAGTGACTGCTTGGCATGTATTTTTCACATCGGGGGATTTTTCACAGACATTTTTACAGGAAACTACAACGCGGAAGTGCGCTCGACTATGAAAGCCCAAATGACTGCGGACATTCCTTGCGGAGTCTGCTCCGCTTATAGTACGCCTGAGTATGTTCACTTAGTCAAGGATAAAGTATCAGCGTAAGGAGAGAGAGAGAGAGAGAGAGAGAGAGAGAGAGAGAGAGAGAGAGAGAGAGAGAGAGAGAGAGAGAGAGAGAGAGAGAGAGAGAGAGAGAGAGAGAGAGAGAGAGAGAGAGAGAGAGAACACACGACTTGTCGACTCCTCCCAGGGGGCGTGCCACTGATGTCGACGCGTCAACAAATCGACTTTTCTGTTAATGCCCTATCAGCAACATAGTTGTAGTTCTTCTGAGTTGCAAAGTAGGGTTTTAAATAGGGTTGTAAAAAGATACATCTACTGAATATATCTCATATCTAGTAAAGCCGAACTAGTAAACACACTGCACCTAGATGAACTATGTTAAAAAAAAAGTAAAGATGTCGGCTAATTTTTGATATTTTAGCTAATAGGCTAGAAACTGCGTTTTTGGGATGGTAGGTGTATGCGGCTAGCAAAATAGGGTTGTAAAAAGATACATCTACTGAATATATCTAATATCTAGTAAAGCCAAACTAGTTATTACACTGCACCTAGATGAACTATGTTAAGAAAAAAAAGCAAGGATGTTGGCAAATTTCAGATATTTTCGATAGTACTCTAAAAACAGCGTTTTTTGGGACGGTAGGTTTTTTGCGGCTTGTTGTAAAATAGAGTCATAAAAGATCTACTGATTATATCAAATGTCTAGTAAAGCCAAACTATCATGTTATTATTATTATTATGGTGGGAAATTATAACAGAGGAATATATTTGCCGTTTTAATATCAAGAACACTTTCGTGTTTTTGTGTGTATACAGGATGTTGTTGAATCAGGGAATTCGTGTGTCCACCACGAAAAAGGATCCTAATTGACTTTATATTGGCATTGTTTCCGTGGTACCAGCACGTAATTTCAACTCATTACGTGCTGCCACCACCGAATGTGGTGTTAAGAGGTCGTGGTCATTTCACGTATTTCTGTGAGATCAGGTTGAGATGAAAACAATACCAGGCGTCGCGGTGTGTCACAGCTGGTAAAAATGTTTTTTAATAATTTCACCAGCAATTTGTCTTTGTAAAAAGAGTGTCCCTGGTACTCTGGATAATCCACAGACCTCACTGTCAAGATTTTTTGTCATAGGGACTTGAGTTGAAAGCACTTAAGGAAAACTAATAACACCGGGTCACTGTTTCTGAAAAGATGTGTTGCTTTTGAATCTGTTAAATCTGTTAAATGTAAATGCCTGCCACCGTATTGGAGGGTGGAGGCATCATAAAAATTAATTCAGTGAATTCCTGCTGGATGTTAGTGTGTCGGCTTTTTATCCATGAAAGCCAGGGACACTTGTCTCCAACACACATTCAAGAACTTCTCATCACGTCACTTCAAAATTAAATGTGTTTATTTTTACAATATCAGAATAATTAAGTTAATAAAGCTACGAAACGACAAATCACAAAATCATCGAAAAACTCCATATAGCCTTAAAAGACTCAGTGTAGAAATGTCTTCTCTCTCTCACCCTGCATTCAAAATAACCCAGTACGCAAACACAAACAAAAGGTTAGGGCATAGTTATGCTAAATCACTGGCGTTGGAGGGGGGAGGGCAGCTCACAGCGCGCACATTCCGGCAGCCGACATGAGCAGACAACATTCAATACATGTAAACCAGAGGGGACCCTGCCTGTTAGCGTAGTGTGTCGCTGAATGTGCATTATCCATTTTATTTACACAATGGATCTTACTGCTCAGCATCCCCTTTAATAATTGTTTCTATTCTCTTGCGCAAAATAGCAAAAACAACTGTGCTGCGCTTTATTTTTTTTTATTTTGACTAAACTGTCCGCCGTCAAAACACAGGGGTCTTTGTACTGTATGTGAAAACTTTGGCTACTTGTCAAATCCTGTAAAGTTGTGATTATAATCTCTTATTATTCAGTCTACAAGTAAAGTCTTAACGTAGGGCATACTGTGTATTGACCAGATCTAAACAGTTAGGCTACTGTACAAGATTCTATTCAAGACGTTGAAGAGACTTATTGACAGATGCCTTTCATGCAGTCGCCAGTGGCTGGTTTTAGATCATAAGGCAAGTCGCCTGTTTCAACTGCCAATCAGCTCGTAGCAAAGTCAGCTGGTCACGTGGGGCGCAATGATAGTTTTGGACAGAGAGAAGAGAGAAAAGAAAGGAAAAAAGAGGATCACCTCACCAATTTGTTTGAGGAATAGCTCCTCAGTTCTGCAAGTGTGCAAAAGCATGCATTAGGCTACCATCAATTTATTATTTTTGCACCCTCAGTTGAAATTAAAAAATTAAAAAGTTTTCCAAAAAAACCCCGCACCACTCATCTGACGTGTAGCGCCAGTACCCGGTGTATTTCGGCTGTCAGAGCGGTGCCAATTAAACGTGATGACGGCTCAACAAACATGAAACGTTAGACATCAGTGCACAGGACACAAGGACACGACTGCTGCTTCATTAATGGGTTTTTTACGTGCATCCGAGCGCCTGTGCCGTGCGTAATTCAACTGGGAAGGTGCAGCAGAGCCAGCAGGGTTTCTTCACAAGAATACAAATAATATAAGATATTACACACAGTTTTACACACAGAATATCCTCTAAACCTCTCAATATTGTCGTTAATTGCCTTTTGTTGACAACAATCCCATGCAAAGCAGCAAGTGCAGAGTGAATGAGTGATTCAAATTAATTAAAATGTGTGCACGATGTATATTTTTTCCTCTCACGGCCACTGCCGGGCTCCGTAATTTATTACAAAAAGGTCAACAAAACAGGTTTCCAAATTCAAAATAACTTGTAAACAAACGAAATCTTGTATATGTATTTTGTATACTGCGGTATGTATTGCAATATACAGTGTATTCCAGTAACTACTCTATTTGGAAAGACGTCATCATTTGGGATTTGGAAAGGCTATATTTGCATGAAATATACATTTTTCAATCAAACTGTCATGGAAATTGAGAACTTCACAACCTAAAGCAAAAGAAGTATGGCATATTGCCTTAGACTAATATTATATTGATATGATGAACTTATACTGCGAGTCTCACAATGTGACTATTGCACAAGAACACATTGCGATGGTGATGCTCTAATGATGACCAGCCCTAAATTGAATTGAATTCTTTGGTTCATCATAGAAAAATATGGATTGGATTGATGATCTCTGGACCATTTTTGCACTGCATAGGAGTGTCCCCCATCAAGTTGTTGGAAGTAATTAAGTAACTTAAACTACTTTTTACTTTTACTTAAATAGATTTTTAGATGGGTAGCTTTACTTGTACTTACTAAGTAGAATTTCATCAAAGTAATGGTACTTTTACTTTGAAGAATTTTTCAGTACTTTTTCCACCTCTGGTACCTGGCAAGTGCAAAACTGTTGAAACTGAATGCATCAGCAAAAATATTCACAGACAAAGCATTCCAGTGCAATACAGTATCCACTCAAGTGGCTATGGCATTACTTTTTATGAACTTTGTAATTAATATTTAACTAAAATTACCATCTTTCCCTAACCTTAACCAAGGTGCTTTTGCTGCCTAAACATAAATCAGGAGTCGTGAACCCAGGGGTCTGGTGTCAAGGTCCTGCACTTTGCACACCCACCATCATTCCGAAGTACCTTCTTGTGAAGCCTACACAGTACACGAATGTAGAGTTTCATTGCCTGAAAGAACTTTGTTCCCGAATGTTTCCACAACAAAGTAATTTAGTAACATATACATAATATTCAGGAGATAGGGATGTCATTTCCGAAGCTTTTATTTATTTATTTATTTTTTGCAACTTTACTTCATTTTTTACAGCTATATGTGGAATTAAAATGTGCATATAGATTCAAGTGCAAAGTGTTAGCAGCTCCAATACGAAAGTATATCTTTGGGTGTTTGCCTTGAGAAGCTGTAATTGGTCACAGCCTGCTGTGAACACGTGTAATGGTTTCCCCCATTCACAGAACAAAGCTTGTGTAAGCTCCTGGAGATTCCTTACTCCTCACCACCTGTCTCTTCCTTGTTGCTATGTCTAATCCCTGAGCGAGATGGTCGACATTATTAGGCATCAGGCTCCCTGTCACCTCCTATTAGGTCGACAAGAGGCTCCACTCTAGCTCTATTTGCATGGTGGTTCACTAGTGGCAGAGAGAGAGAGAGAGAGAGAGAGAGAGAGAGAGAGAGAGAGAGAGAGAGAGAGAGAGAGAGAGAGAGAGAGAGAGAGAGAGAGAGAGAGAGAGAGAGAGAGAGAGAGAGAGAGAGAGAGAGAGAGAGAGAGAGAGAGAGAGAGAATGGATAATAGGAAACTGTCTGTGTCTGAGTAATATTTTATTGTTGTGGGCTAAAACATAGTGCTTCTCTCCTTTTTTTTGTTAGACTCTTTGTCTCGTATTCTCTTGGTCTTTCTCCCTCTGTACTTCTGTTATCTCTGGCAGCTTTGCCCTCCCCTGTTGTCTCTGTTGCCTTCTTCATTTTCACTCTTCATTCACTCCCCAATTACTCCTACCCTCTTTTTTTTGCCTTTGCTTGGCCTCTCTCCTCTTTCTAAAATCACTACCAGTCGCTAATCTTGTCAATTTGTATTACCTTTACTCTCTGTTTATGCTCATGTTACTTTAAATACATCTGTGATTCTTGACAGAACAAAACCACCAATATGTGATCCCTGAAAAATCATTAAAATCATCTTTATTTAGTTAGAAATCAGTGGTAGGACAATGATTTGGACCTCCTGAATACATGTACCCTTATCTTTTGTGCTCTCTGCTGTGTTTTTTGCGCTTGGCTGAGTACTGGAAAGTGAGCCAGACATGGAGGGCGGGGACAGCCCAGCATCAGTGACAGAGGGGGGTAGGTGAATGGATGTGTCTAGGGGGCATGTAGAATCAAGATGAAATGCAGTTCTTGAGAACCCTGGAAGGCTTTGCCTTGGTTTGATCAGGTTCATGAGAACAAAGCAATGCTGCAGTTTGAGGCCAGTTAAACTGGTCAGTAAAATGTCGTGCATGTGACAGGAATCTTATTCACAAAAAAGAGGTGTAATGCAGAGTTACTTCTGTATCTGTAACACAAATACCAGTATTCATATCTGTATTTGAATTATGTTGGAGGGAGAGTGGCTTTCACCACAAGTTGGTAGACATGGTCTAGTTTGCTTAATTATATTTCTCATACACAAGTTTAGATGCCTGCAAAAAAAAAAACATATCAGTTTAACCATGTACCAGAACTGAAAAATTATAAAACAGGATTTGTATTTTAACCCCACCTTCAAAATAAACACGAGTCTACACAGAGTCTGAATTTACATGATAAAGGTCTGAGTGGAAATCAAAAGTGAAAATAGAACTGCAGGTTAGGAAAAAAAAAAAATTGCACTGGGCCATATTGCACGATTTCCTTTAAAACTGGTGGTTGCATAGGCTATTGGGAGGAGGCTCAGAAACTATTACTACAATGCAATGCAGTAGATAAGGATGATATTATTTTGCAGTTGCCTGTGACATTTATCCTGCCTTTTTCACAGCTATACAAAACATTTTTTTTGTGTTGATCCAGAACCATCACAGCCATGTTGACCCTGGAAAATTTGTTTAAGTTGATCCAGGACCATCATCGCCATGTTAACTCTGGATGATTAGTTTATGTTGATCCAGGACCATCATCATCGTGTTGATGCTGGGTAGAATTGCTTGTGTTGATCCAGAGGCCTATACTACAAAGCCAGTTCAACTTACACAGGATATCTTTTTGTTATCTGGCTTGACTAACACTAACATTGACCATTAGGATAATGAGTATTACAAAGCTGGTTATCAACTAGTTCAGTCAACTCTGGGTTTTCCTATCCAGGGTGTTCATGTGAAAAAGGCGGGGGTGTTGATTATGTGACATCATCAGAACCATGAATGAGGGAGGCTACTTCATACATAACATGAAACAGTACCAAAAGTGTCTGGTAATCTGAGATAGTAAAATGTTAATGGCCTGGGATGTAAATGTTACTCTGTAATCTAGAAATGGAGAGAACATGCAATGCAGAAACAATGAAAATACTATCTAAAAACTTTTGGCCAATACTTGGCTATCATCAGGCTATATGTTTATTTATTTATTTATCTATTTATTTAAGTTAGAAGGGACAGTGCACATTAATGAACATTTGCATTGAAATGATTTAGGTCATGACGTACTGACGTGTTGCAGTAAGCAAGTTGTGTGATTTCCGGTGTTTCTGTGACAGCACACTAGTTCTGTTTAAGCACTTAAGGCTCTCCTCCTTTTTACGACTTCCCTGCTAATCTCTTAGCTGTTGTTTGCACGTTACTAGCCTTGGTAGCTACATTAGCTTAACAGCTAGTGATGGCTTCTCCCTCTGCTCTTTCTTGCTCAGTGTGCCAAATGTTTAGCTATGCCTCTGCCTCCTTTAGCGACAGTGGTAATTGTAAAAAGTATATCTTATTGCTGTGTTGGAGGCGAGGCTGAGTGAATTAATAGCGCGGCTCTGCACCATGGAAAACCACTCAGTAGCTGCGGTAGTTAGCCAGTCCCCTGTAGTCGGTACGGAGCCATATAGCATAGCCTCCGCTAGCGGTCCTCTAGTAACACCCGTTCAGCCAGGAGGTTGGGTAAATGTTCGCCAGAAGCACAGCACCAAGCCGAAGCCCACAGCTCACCACCAGTCTGTTCACATTTCCAACCGCTTTTCCCCACTCAGTGACACACCCGCTGAGGATAAAACTCTGGTTATTGGCAGCTCTATTCTGGGGAACATGAAGTTAGCAACACCACCGGCCATAGTCAAATGTATCCCTGGGGTCAGAGCGGGTGACACTGAATCAAATTTAAAACTGCTGGCTAAAGCTAAATGTAGATTTAGTAAGATTGTTATTCATGTCGGTGGCAATGACAACCGGTTACGCCAATCGGAGGTCACTAAAATTAATATTGCCTCGGTGTGTGAATATGCAAAAACTATGTCGGACTCCGTAGTTTTCTCTGGACCCCTCCCAAATCTGACCTCTGAAGACATGTTTAGCCGCATGTCATCATTTAATCGCTGGCTGTCCAGGGGGTCTCTAGCAAACGATGTGGGTTTCGTTAATCATTGGCAAACTTTCAAGGGAAAACCTGGTCTCATTAGGAGAGACGGCATTCATCCCACTTTGGATGGAGCTGCTCTCATTTCTAGGAACCTGGTAAATTTTATAAGTAATTAAAATCCCTGACAACCCAGAGTTGAGATCAGGACTCAGAGTCGCAGTCCTATATGCTTCTCTGAGCTTCTAGTGCAATTACCCACCCATAGTTTTCATAGTTTTATACAAACGGTGTCTGTCCCCCGATCACCTAAATTATCTAAATCAAAAATTAAACAAAGAGGAGTTGTGCATAACAACCTCATAAAAATTAAAACCTCTTCTGTGACAGAAAGACAAAACAGGCAAATCAAATGCAGACTGTTAAATATCAGGTCTCTATCGTCTAAAGCAGCGTTAGTAAACGAATTAATTTCAGATAATCATATTGATTTACACCTGGCTGTGTCAAGACGAATATGTCAGTCTAAATGAATCCACTCTTCCCAGTCATAATAATACCCACATTCCTCGAGGCAGCAGCCGAGGAGGGGGAGTTGCAGCCATTTTTAACTCTAGTCTGTTAATCAGCCCTAAACCGAAACTAGAATATAATTAATTTGAAAGCCTCGTTCTTAGTCTTTTACATCCGACCTGGAAAAGCCACTTTTATTTGTTATAGTGTACCATGCTCCTGGCCCGTACTCTGAATTTGTTTCTGAATTCTCAGAGTTTTTAATCAGTTTAGTTCTTAAATCAGATAAAGTTATTATTGTAGGCGATTTTAACATTCATGTTGACGTTGATAATGACTCCCTGGCTACCGCATTTTTCTCATTATTAGACTCCATTGGCTTCAGTCATGGTGTACATGAACCCACTCACTGTTTTAACCATACCCTCGATCTAGTTCTGACGTATGGAAGTGAAATTGATAACCTAACAGTCTCTCCACACAATCCCTCGCTATCGGATCATTATTTGATTACTTTTGATTTCTTTTTACTCGATTACATGCCACTCAGCAACAGTTACTATACTAGATGTTTATCAGATAGTGCTGTTGCAAAATTAATGAAATGATTCCTCTGTTGTTAAATTCAATACGAAGTACTTCAGTAACAGAGGTTTCCCTTGCTGACTTTAACCTCTCCCGAATTGATCATCTTGTCGATAGCGCCGTAGGCTCGCTGCAAACAACACTTGACTCTGTAGCTCCTCTTAAAAAGAAGTTAACAAAGCAAAAAAAGTTTGCTCCTTGGTATAACTCTCAAACCCGTAAGTTAAAACAAATATTGCGAAAATCTGAAACGAACTGCCAATTAACCAAATTGGAAGAATCTAGTTTAATCTGGGCAGACAGTCTCAAAACGTATAAAAGGGGCCGCCGCAATGAAAGAGCAAACTATTACTCAGCATTAATAGAAGAAAACAAGAAAAACCCCAGGTTTCTTTTCAGCAATGTAGCCAGGCTGACTGAGAGTCAAAGCTCTATTGAGACTTGTGTTCCTTTAGCCCTGAGCAGTAATGATTTTATGAGCTTTTTTAATGACAAAACTATTAGAAGCAAAATTCATGACCTCCTGTCCTCAGATAGTACCTATCTAACCTCAAAACCTAAATCATCCTAAATCATCAACTTGTCTCTTAAACCCCATCCCAACTAGGCTGCTCAAGGAGGTCTTACCTTTGGTTAACACTCATTTAGTAGACATGATCAATATATCCTTGTTAACAGGCTATGTACCACAATCTTTTAAGGTAGCTGTAATTAAACCTCTCCTAAAAAAGCCCACCCTGGATCCAGAGGTGTTAGCCAACTATAGACCAATATCTAATCTCCCCTTTCTTTCAAAGATCCTTGAGAAAATAGTCGCAGACCAGCTGTGTCATTTTCTCAATGACAATAATTTAATTGAGGAATTTCAGTCAGGATTTAGAGTGCATCATAGCATTGAGACAGCACTAGTTAAAATTACAAATGACCTTCTGATTGCTTCAGACAAAGGACTCGTCTCTGTACTTGTTTTATTAGATTTTAGTGCGGCGTTTGACACAACTGACGATCAAATTCTTCTACAGAGACTGGAACACTTAATTGGCCTAAAAGGTTCTGCACTAAGCTGGTTTAAATCTTATTTATCTGATCGTTTTCAGTTTGTTCACATTCTTAGTGAATCATCCTTACGTACTAAAGTTTGTTTTGGAGTTCCACAAGGTTCTGTGCTCGGACCAATCCTATTTACTCTATATATGCTTCCTTTAGGTAACATCATGAGAAATCACTCTGTAAATTTCTGTTGTTATGCAGATGATACACAGTTGTATTTATCAATGAAGCCAGAAGAAAGTAATCAACTAACTAAACTTTATAATTGCCTTAAAGACATAAAAACCTGGATGAGCACCAACTCCCTGATGTTAAATTCAGACAAAACTGAAGTTATTGTTCTTGGCCCCAAACAACTCAGAGACTCTTTATCTGATGACATAGTTTCTCTAGATGGCATTGCTCTGGCCTCTAGCACTACCGTAAGAAACCTCAGAGTAATATTTGATCAAGATCTGTCTTTCAATTCTCATGTAAAACAGACCTCACGGACTGCATTTTTTCATCTGCGAAATATGACAAAAATCAGGCCTATCCTGACCTGAAAACATGCAGAAAAATTGGTCCACGCTTTTGTTACCTCAAGGCTGGATTACTGTAACTCTCTATTGTCAGTTAGCTCTAGTAAATCCTTAAAAACTCTCCAGCTAATCCAGAATGCAGCAGCATGTGTACTAACAGGAACTAAGAACCATCTCCGCATTTAAGACTAGATTTAACTAGACTCTTTGATAAAGCTTATAGTTAGGGCTGGCTCAAGCTTGCCTTGTACCAGCCCCTAGTTAGGCTGACTTAGGCCTAGTCTGCCGGGGGACTTCCTATAATACACCGGGCACCTTCTCTCTCTCTCCCTCCCTCTCTCTCTCTCTCTCTCTCTCCCTCTCTCTCGTGTTCTATTACTGCATCTTGCCAACTCAGCCATTCTGGATGTCACTAACTCGGCTTCTTCTCCGGAGCCTTTGTGCTCCACTGTCTCTCAGGTTAACTTGTATTGCAGCGGTGCCTGGATGGTGTAATGTGTGTGCTTGTGCTGCTGCCGTGGTCCTGCCAGATGCCTCCTGCTGCTGCTGTTATCATTAGTCATACTTCTACTGTTATTATACACATATGATTATTGTCACACATGTATACCATCAGATATTAATATATTATTATTAATCATAATATTATTACTTCATTAATGTTGTTATAAGCTACTGTCATTACCGTCTGTCCTGCATCTCTCTCTGTCTCTCTCTCTTTCTGTCTCATTGTGTCATACGGATTACTGTTAATTTATTGTGTTGATCTGTTTTGTACGACATCTATTGCACATCTGTCTGTCCTGGAAGAGGGATCCCTCCTCAGTTGCTCTTCCTGAGGTTTCTACCAGTCACGATGTATTTAATGGCCTCACAAACCGCTGCCTCTGTTTTTGTTTTTTATGCAAGAGGTACATTATCAATATCTCCTCCACAGTCGCCATGTTTGTTTTGGATATATATATTGGTGAACATCCATGCCAACGTAAAGGGCACATGGAAGTATGTGGGCAGCGACGGTAACATCGTTTGAAACGGACGTATACATTTTTGTACGTAAAGCATAAAAGGAGCATAAATGAGCCCTAAGGAAAGCATGTATAGAGTGAATAGGATTGGTCCGAGCACAGAACCTTGTAGAACTCCGAAACAAACTTCAGTATTTAGAGATGATTCATCATGAACATGAACAAACTGAAAACGATCAGATAAAAAAGATTTAAACTAGCTTAGTACAGAACCTTTTAAGCCAATTAAATGTTCCATTAAATGTTTTGAACTGCATTGATGGAATCAGAGTGTAAAATGGCAACACTATCACTGTGGAATATAATAAACTTTGTTAAAGTTAAAATCCTGCTAAAATTATGTGTTTAGTGTTGTAAACAATTTCTCCATTTGTGAGGAGCTCTGTTTTAAAACCAGTGGAAATAGAGCACTGGAACAATGAAATGATTTTGTTGACCTGTAGCAACAAATAGGTCGAGGTGTCGACGGGGTGTGATCTGATAATCCGAAGTTAACCTGCTTTGCAGCACAGGCCTGTACTAGGAAGCAGGATTTGGAGTTAGCAAGGTAACTTCAGGGTTAACTCTGGATTATCAGTTCTACAAAGCTGGTTCTCTTTTTAAATCACTGTGGTAACATACTCTGAACCGCTAACCTGCTCAGGAGCATGTTAACTTCAGGTTATCAGATCACAGTCTGTCAACACTCCAACTTCTAACCAATCACATCAATGAAGAAAAAAGTATCCATGGACAAAAATCTGAGTCTCGGGTTAAAAATAGTCTCCCATATATAGTTCCAGGTCAGCAGAATCATTTAATTGTTTCAGGACTCGATCACCACAAGTTTTAAAACAGAGCTTCTAATAAACTGAGAGATTTTTTGCAACACTAAACACATAAATGGTGCAGGATTTTAACTTACAAATTTTCTAAGGTCAACATGGAAATAAAAGTTAGAATAAGCTATAAAAAGGAGGAAAAGTGTGTCAACTACAGTTCTTTGCAAATGAAAAATGATAGGTCTTTTAACTTGACTCTTAAATGTTACTGAACAATATTCTGGCCTCTTGGCAAGCTTACGCATTAGCATAGCCTACCTAATTAGAAAGCTAACTCGTTAATATTCTAACGTATAGCATGCTTACTTGTTTGTATAACCTATCTAGTTAGCAAGCTAACTCGCTAACCCTCCAGAAGCTCATGAGGATTTGGTTCAGTGTTACTAACCTCAATTTGTAAAACTTAGCTTAACTCTGAAGGAGCACAAAGGAATTTTGAAAGAAGCACAGGAGCAGCACACGATAGGCCCGCCATAACTGGGGCCAAAGGGTACAGATGACCCCAGCACAAGGCCAAGGGGGGGGCCCATTAAAACCTCTATCACTGATCCTTAAATAGGATCAAGTACAACAGTTTGCTTACTGACTTATATCACTGACAATACAAGTTATATGTATTTACATGACAAATAAATGTATTTTTATCATTAAAACACATTTCAGCGTGCCATCTGATACTCCCACCCCCACAGGTATTGTAAACTGGTGCAGTCCATATGACATGGGTCAGATGTGCGATGTGCAAAACTCATAAGTGCTGCTGATATAAATATGTGAGGCAGGATGCTGCTTGATTAGCAAAGTCAGAATGACTCTCCAAAATCAGGAGCTCCGAAAGAAAAGCAGAGAGAACAAGAAAATATAAGGAGAAGAGAAGCAATGACCAAATGTCTGGCAAAAAAGGTGAAGACGTAGCAGGTGTGACAGGCAGAGCTGAGGTGAGAGGTGAGGCAGACTAAGGCAGACTATTTTTGGTAAGAAAAACATTTGTATCGCACTTAGTTTACAGCTACAATGAAGACACTGGTGTCATAAACTAGAGGACCCAAAGAGTCCATTGGTTCCAACCACGTCAAGCTATCTCATCAGAAAGGGGGCAAAGTAATGCTCCAAATTTGCACTACATTTTAGCAGGGGAAATTTTTTTTTCAAAATGGTGCATTTAAATATTTCTGTATGCTGGGGTCCCTGAACAGTCTTTGAATTGCATAAATTGTGTATGACTGAAAAACTGAGAGTTGACAACCATAAACTCATTACACTGTTTCAGTTCAGCACACAATCTGATCAATATATGGTTAATGTTTTTAGGCATTATTTGAGGTTTGCATGGATGAATCGATGTTAAGAGATACATGTGGATATATAGTATTTGTACTGCAAATATGTGATTCACTGTATTAAATATATTGAGTATCAATAAACTTTCTAAATAGAATAGAAGAAATGTAAAATATACAACACACTAAAACCTTGACATGTTATTCAGACCAAAGTCGCTCTTGGCAAGCATCACCCACCCAAGCTGTTCATGCAGTCCCATACTGTGCTGTGCCTCGTGGTGGCTGAGATCATATGCCAACAAACAGCAGTGGCAACAAAAACAACAGACCCAGACAAAGCAGAGAGAGCACAGCGCTGACAAACCCCACTCTTAATTTGTTCCCCATGTTCTTCCCTGTTTACCTCTCTTATTTCCTCTTTTTCTGTTTTTCTTTGCTGTAGAATTTAATACTTTAATTGACAGTGCCTCAGGAGGCTAATAATCCAAGTTATCACTAAAATATATTTGGAGTGATTCAGTCAACTCATTGACTGGCCTTTTTTTTTAATAAGAATATGACATTATGATCTTGACATAAGAGAGTAATACGTGGAATCATATTGAAGTAAAATATTGCATGTAGAGGCAACCATAATTAATTATTTAATATTTATGTTGTAGTATTGGTATCACTTTAAGGATACTGGTTTTGGTACTGGTATTGTGATTTTTTAAAGGATACCCAACCCTAGCATGCACCATCAGACACAGTTAGCAAAACCATTGTGACTGTTTGAGAACTGACACCATAAATCATAATGTATCAATGTATAATGGAGGCAGATGATTGCAGATAATTACAAATTCTTACTTTTGGAACAGCAATACAAACCACTTGAAGCCAGCTGTGAATTATAATGACAGCAGTCTAGCATTTGGAACCTCTTTGGCTCTGTTTATGCCTTGATGATATGAAATGGCAGGTTCAGTCAAATTTTAAATATATCATTCAAAATCTGATTTTTCTACAATTCCCTTTGTACAAATGTTTTGCAGACATCACCATGTGTAAAAAAACAATCTGGCAGTTTATTGATTAATTATTGGGACAGTATGTGTAGCTGTGTGTGTCTGCATGTGTGTGAGTGTGTGGAGGAATCAAACAATCCTTTGTTTCCTGGGGAGCGACGATAAACTCACTCATTGGATAATAAATTGTGGTGGCGTTATGCAAGCAGTATGCTAATCAGCTAATCATGATTGATTGCACTACAGAGGTGTGTACTCTTGCTAACATTGAGGAGACATGATAATCAGGCGATGATTAGCCCTGGTAATTTTTTAACCATGAACCTCTCTCTCATCTCTCGTCACTCATCTAGTTGCCTTACACTGAAACTTTGGATACATGGTATTATGTCATGTTTGAAACTCGCTCATGGAGAAAGCCTATTTCATTTAGAGTCTGACTGATGCACACAATGGCACCATCACACCAGACACAGGGCCCAGTGGTACAAGATGGTGTAGTATTGAGCATTCTCCAGGACAGGTGTAAATGCGACCTCAGCATCTCAGAGTCTTTCTAGAAATCCAAATGAGTGAAAAATATTCTGCAACTGAATCAGCTTCTAACACATTATGTCCACCAGTTATAATACTCTACAGACCTTATTAGAAGTTCACATGCATGATTGTAAACACATAAAGAATTTTAAAAAGCCTTATAAATGCAGTATAATGTGAATGTTCACATAATCTATTACAGACATAACCTTCAGAGAAAGTATTACGGAAAGTTGTTTTTTTTATTATAAGGATCCCTTGGATTTGCTTAAAAAAGAATAAGAACAAGAAAAGACGAAAAGAAGGAAGCAGTCCCCATAACCGTGCTTTCACACCAAACGCGAATGAAGCGAATTACTCGCGAGTAACGCGCCGCCCGTAACGCCCGAGTTTCGACGCCTGACCATTTAGTTAATTCGCGTTATCGCGTCATTCGCATGAGTAGCGGGGAAGCTGGTGGCTGTGCTAACTGGAGCTAAGCTAGTGCTAACGTTCATAGTACAACCATTCTGCAAACTAATTAAAGACACATATTTACAGAACTTACCAAGTAGACCAGTCTCCTCGCCGTCTTTCACCCAAGCCTGCTCCTTTTTGTTGCGGTCTCTGTAGAGTAGACACGTAGTGTCATATAGCTCCGGGTAGCCACTGACGACCATGGCTGAGATAACCACCAGTGCTGCTTTGTACCTGCTCTGGAAGTCCCAAATGCGGAGGTTTTGGGTTCACCCGATCCTGCAGAAGCGCATCCAAATCGGCGAGTTTTACCACCTCCTCCAGGAACTCTGTCTGGATGATAGCCGCTTTCAGCGGTACTTCGGGCTGACTGGGGACCAGTTTGAGGACCTGTTGGCAAGGGCTGGCACCAGGATCTCCCAGCAGGACACCAACTACAAGCGCTCCATTTCAGCTGCGGAGTGCCTGTCCATCTGTCTCCGGTGAGTAGCAGTTTATTGTTGTGTCAACAACTGGATCTCAACCATGACGTCGGGAGAATCTCAACGCTGATTGGCTTTCGCAGCTCTGAGTCACGCGAATTCGCCTCAAAAGTTCAATATTTTCAACTCGAGCGATGAGGCATTGGACGTGAATTTCGCGTCTATCACGCCGCGTCCATTGCATCCATTGCGCCATGCTAAAAGCGTCCATCGCGCCGCCCGGCGCGAATTCACGTCTGATCGCGTCTTTGCATTGACTTCGTATGTAATCTCGACGCACGAATTTGTGAATTCGCGTTTGGTGTGAACGCACAGTAAGGATGCAGGTTAGGGTGGTGGATGGGTCAAAAAACACAAGACTTTACCAAGGAGACCAGTGTTTGGAACCATGCAAACTTTGAGTCATTTTATGGTAGTCCTAACCATATGTAGATTAAGTTTTATCTATCTGTCTATCTATCTATCTATCTATCTATCTATCTATCTATCTATCTATCTATCTATCTATCTATATATATATATATATAATATACATGGATACCATATCCAAAGTGGAGTAACAATCAGCCACCTGCTCTACATGGATGGCATCAAGCTGTACGCCAAGAATGTGCAAGAAATGGACTCACTGATCCACACCACCAGGTTCTACAGCAAGGACATAGGGATGTCATTTCGATTAGACAAGAGAGGCAAGATGACCAGAACTGAGGGAGTTGACCTACCAGAGGGCAACATAGGAGATATCCAGGACAGCTACAAGTATCTTGGGATCCCACAGGCTAATGGAAATCATGAGGAGGCCGCAAGGAAGTCGACCACAACCAAATACCTCCAGAGAGTAAGGCAAGTCCTGAGGAGTCAGCTGAATGGTCAGAACAAGGTCCGAGTCATCAACATGTACACACTTCAGGATACCCAGATACCTAGCTGGGATAATAAGCTGGCCAAAGGAGGAGATAGAAGCCACAGATATCAAGACAAGATGGCTCCTCACAATGCATGGAGGGTTCCACCCCAAGTCCAGCATTCTGAGGCTATACACCAAGCAGCAAGAGGGAGGCCAAGGATGAGTGAGCATCAGAGCCACTATCCAGGATGAAACATCCAAAATCCAGGAGTACATCAAGGGCATGGCCCCAAAGGATGAGCTGCTAAGTGAATGTCTCAGAGAAGAGAAACTGGATGAAGGCAAAAAAGTGGAAGAGCAAACAACATGGAGGGGCAAGCCCCTACATGGTGCATACCACCATCAGATAGCGGAAGTGGCTGATATCAAAATGACCTACCAGTAGCTGGAGTGACAGACAGCACGGAGGCACTAATCATTGCAGCACAATTGCCTTGTGCTTCATTGCCTGAAGCACAAGGGTCAAAGAGGCCAGAGTCTAACACAGCAGATCAGATCCAAGAAGCCGGCTGTGCAAAGCATGGCCTAAAGCTCCTGTCACACATACAGTCTATTCCCGAAATGTTCAGGAACATTTCCTGATTTGATCAATATTCAGGGAAATCTGTACCACTAAGTTCCCACCCTAAGACCTAGTAACATTTCAAGGAAAATGCTGGTACAACTGTGATGTGAATGAAAGCAGTAAGCAGTGAATGTAGTACATGTGTGAATCACTAGCAGTGCTTAAAAGGTTATCCCAGTAATTTACTGAGAACTATGTGTGACAGAGGCCTAACTATGTTTGCAGTACTCAGTTATAGTATAAGAGGTGTATAAGAGTTGCACAGGGGCATCTCTAGGATTTTGACACATCTGGGGCTTAGCCCAGAAGAGTTAAGCAGATGAAATTTTTAGACATAGAAACATTCTCCACATACCCTACAGGTACCTGCTCTTCTGGACTGAATTGAATTAAGGCATTTCATGGTTACCAGTTAATACCAAATAGGCTAACAATTTTCACAAACTTCCCTCAATAGCCCAGGCACAAAAATGCCCCATTCATCATGTTGAACATACCAACAGCAACCATTCAGCAACAGTAAACATCTTGTCATGTTCAGTATTTACATTGTTTTACTTTGTACATTTAACGCTCTTTACATACTCATATGTATTTATTCTTTAACATTCTTTAACATAACATACTCTTTAACATTATATTTGTATCTCTTACAGGTCTCAGGTTAGGTCTCTGCTTTAACTGTTCTTAACTCTACCTATTGTCTTTGCTTCTTGTACTTAACTTTTATTAATGTACTCTTTACATCTTTTTTCCTTGTTCATTTGTCTTAAGTTTAACTTCAAACATTTGTCTTGTACAGTATATCTGTCTTAACTTGCACTCTACACTTGACTTTACATCTTGTTTTTCTTTTTCTGTCTTCAGTCATCATGTACAATTAGGTCTCTGCATTAACTCTTACTCTACACCTTACAGACAGATGCTAATAATAACAGATCGTTTTTTTCCCCATGTAATATCAACTAGCTGCTAGCTAGCTAATGTTAGCTACTTCCCTCTAGTAGTTCCAGCTGCAACACTCTTTTCGAAATTATATATTTTTACATAATTTCTATTCCCATTACCTCTTTGGTTGCTGACCACCTTTGGGGGGAAAAACATGGAAATCTTTTTTTGTGACATCCCAAAGACAGCTGAACAGCTTGCTGTTGTCAAGCCTGCCTGTTGTCAAGTGCCTAGCCTAGGGACGCCACTGGAGTTGCATAATTTTTTTCACAGCATGTGTTCCAGCCCAGAGTACATTTCTCAAAGCAGTGCATAGACCCAAAAGTCAAACTCATCTCACCAGTTTATGTTTTTGAAGTGTTACCGGTGGAGTATAAACATCAGGAAGTAGATGTAATGTATGTAATGCGTAGCATGAACTGTGAAACAACCACCTTCCTTTGGAATGTTCAAACACAGAGGTGGAAAAAGTACTGAAAAATTCTACACAAGTAAAAGTACCTTTACTTTGATGAAATTCTACTTAAAGGGCCAGTGTGTAAAATGGGTTGAAAACCGTTGAAAACAGTGACATCAGTGGTCATATTCTAGATTGCAGGGCTCACTCGCTCACCCCTCCTGTCGGGTAAATGACGGTGGCCTCGTAGGGACAAAAGGCTTGCGCAGACACACGTTTTTCAGGAGTAGGTCTATCTAGCGACGAGGTTAATGTTTATTTAGAAATCTAAACCATGTTACGATATTGTAATGAATCCCTCACGAGCAGGAGACCAGAGTGGCGTTCAGGAAAAAGGCCCGTTTATTTGAGCACTCCAAAAACTCCGGTAACACTCCAGAGTGTAAAAGACTCCGTCCCAAACTCTTCTAGAGTAACACGTACTTAATACACACATACTCGTTTACAGTACCTAGCGGGGACCCCCCTCCCCTCTCTGCTCCACCAACCTCCAGCCCGCACACTGACTGTCAGCGTAGCTTGTAAACAGAGCTCAGCTGTTTATTTAGCCTAGCAATATCTCCGGACTGTAGCAGCTGCAATGGACGACTTTGAACACAATTTTGAAGAGTTTCTTGTAGCGGACACAGATCTAGAGCCTTACCTGTTTGAGCTGGAGCATACAGATGAGGAACTCCATGTGTCGAGCGGGCGAGGAGAGAGGCTGAATCCTCTGCTCCCATTTAGCTGCACAGAATGGGATTCAGAGCTACCATTGTTGGGGAGATATATCATCAGGAGGAAAAACGCGCAGAGAGTGCATCACAAGGAGTGAAGTTGCGTCTTCTTTTCCTCGCAGATGACAGTTCGGGTTCATTCTCTCCTGTTGCGTGGTAAGTGTGGTCCATTCGCAAACTTTTTAACTAAAAAAAACTTTTCACTACTCTCTATCGACAAACTACTAACACTCTCTGCTGTTTCCTCCTCCTTCTTCCTTCCTTCCGCTGTCTTTGTTGGTTTATTTATACACGCGAAACGCGTTCTCTGGCTGGCTGGATTGTCCGCTCGGTCTGCCATACATACATGGCGGCACAAGATGGCATCTCTCTAAAGCAAGGCCCTTGCTATATATACAGTATATATATAAAAGCATAATTATAAGGCTACGAAAACCAAATGAATTTTATTTTATAGCGATTATACACTTATATAAACATATTAATGGGTAGAATATTCAGATTCAGATTCAGATTTGATAATAAACCATGCCAAATATAACACACTGGCCCTTTAAGTACAAGTAAAGCTACCCATCTAAAAATCTATTCAAGTAAAAGTAAAAAGTAGTTTGTTTAAAATGTACTTAAAGTAGAAGTTACTTAGTTACTTCCAGCAACTTGATGGGGGTCACTCCTATGCAGTGCAAAAATGGTCCAGGGATCATAAATCCAATCCAAAAACTGGTTATTTTTCTATGATGAACCATACAATTCAATTCAATTTAGGGCTGCACAATATCATTAGAGCATCACCATCGCAATGTGTTCTTGTGCAATAGTCACATTGTGAGACTCGTAGTATAAGCTCATCATATCAATATAATATTAGTCAAAGGCGATATGCTATACTTATTTTGCTGGTTAATTCTTTAGGTTGTGAAGTTTAATTGTAAAATGTATATTTCATGCAAATACAGCCTTTCCAAATCCCAAATGATGACGTCTTTCCAAATAGAGCTATTCAAGTTATTGCAATACACTGTATATTGCAATACAAATCGCAATATACAAAATCGTCGTGGCATTGTCAGTTTTGTCTAATAGTGCGCAGCCCTCATTCATTTTGACTTACCAACACAACTGCTAGACTGATGATACACAGAGCAACTTTTTGAGCAATGTTGTTGGGTATTATTCTCAGGGATACGGGTGTATGGTCAAAAAAGACACAGCTTGTCGAAGCGAAATTCTGAATATTAAAATACACTAACACTACTTTGGAAGAAGAGTGTGTATTCCAAAACAATTCCAGAACAAATCCATTGAGCAACAGTGTTTCCCCTATATGCAACTAGCAGCGGTGGTGCTCCGCTGCTGAAATATGACCGCTGCTGCTGATTTATTTTTCCTTTTTTTACTGTTTAGAAACCACCGTATATTATTTGGTGCTACAGATTACAATAGGTCAATTCACACACTTGTGAGTACAGCATATAAGAGGAGAGGGCTCTGTCTTATCTCTTCATAAACTAAAGTTAGGCTATATTATTTTGAGCAACATTATATGTCATGTAATGACATTATATGTAATATAATAACATAACAATATACTATCTATAATGTTATACGGTGAAACGTTTCACCCTGTAACGTGATGACTTATATTGTTCACTCGATGGCATGTCATTTCTGTCTCTACATAGTCGCACCTTTACAATCCTCCTCAGCTCTCTGTATCGCGCACGGCAAAGTTCGGCCCCGATGCACACACACACACACACACACACACACACACACACACACACGCACACACACACAGGTGAGCACACAAGAGCACGGCTCGGGCCGCATTTTTCTGACTGACAATTATACACAGCACTGTGCACACAGGGTTTTCTTTCGTTTCATCTATTTCTTCGTTCATTTCAAGTGCTGCGCCTGCTTGTGGTTCTGCTGAAGCACTCCCACCCTCCTCCATCTCTCTCTGCAGTAACTGGCCGGCACCGGTCGCTTGTTCTAGGTCAATTCCACGCGAGATTTTTTTGGTTTCCATTTAGCTTCTTTTTTTTTCCTTTTTTTTTTTACTCAGTAACGGATGTGATCTCCAATGTAGTGAAGTACAATACTTCAGTCAAAATTTACTTAAAGATATAATATGTAGTTTTTCCACACATTAATTTCTAAAAACGACTAAACCAATATTATATATTTTGTTTAGTTGAGTACTTTGATTATCAGAAATGTTTCCAACAATTTTTCAAACCCAGATAAATATGAAATATTAATAACAGTAACGGACCGTGTCAGTAGGTCGCAATGGCGGCGTAACTCCAGTTACCACAGACATTAAATGAAGGAGAAGAAGAAGAAGCCGACCGGCTGAGACGTCGGAGAGTGAACGTTACTGTTGCTAGGCTAAGCTAACTCGTCATGGGTCATGGTTATGCATTGACGGTTGCTGCACCTTCTGACACCGAAGCTGTCCCGGTAAACAACCCGGTAAAACGGAAACGTAGGGGTCAACCAAGCGATCCCAGAAGAATTTGGGCTAAGAAGAGAGCTAAATCCAGGATAAATATTGGTGTGGCCTTTCCGAGATGGAGAGAGCTTCGTGAACATCTAGGACTACAATTTGATGCCGACCTCGCGTGTGTACTAGACAGGTAAGCAAACATCTGGCTGATGTTATCAAAATATTAATAATTTCCACCAGTGTATTGCAAGCACCGCTGCCCGCCGGGCCACCAGCGCTGCAGAGCAGTGTGGAGCGGAGGCTGGCTAACCACAACATCTAACGTTAACGATAGGTTTCTATAATGCTGAGCTGATGCCGGTAAATGAACTGCATTTATAAAAGAGGCAGAGGAATAGTTAAAATAAGATGCAGTGAGCAAGAGAGAGTAACGTTAGCAGAGAGGGAGAAGCCATCGCTAACTGTAAAGCTAAGTAACTAGCAGTTTGCTCAAATAACTAGCAGATTGCTAACCGCTCAGCTAAAGTAAGTAGCATTTCTGAATGTGTAAATAAGTGTAAATAACTAAGGTTAGCAAGACAGTCGCTAAAAAAGAGAGCCATGACTTTAACACACGGAAAACCGGACATTATAATCAGTTTATTAAAACACCCCGGACGGGACGTGAAAAGTCGACATGTCCTGGCAAAAGAGGACGTTTGGTCAGCCTAAGTGACGTTACTACTGATAGTTAGATCAGAGTTTGACGATCCGGTGTAGGTACCAGATCGGCTCGGGCTGCTACACCGGCCGACAGACCCCGTTTGCATAAAGTGAAACATAAAGTGAATATAACTCCAGTAATATATCTCGTCCATGAGCATTTCTCTGCTGCTGAAGCTCGCTCTGCCATAAAAACTGCCACGGTCGGTTTCAGTTACACGGAGTGAGGAACGTCTGTATCTGTTATATAACTACAACTCCCATGATCCCACGCTACTTCGAGACGTTATCCAACTCCATCTTCTGTTATTGTTTTGGTTTGAGACCCCTAGAGGCAGAAAAATACATATTGTACGTTTAAGTAAAAGTAAAATTACAGATTTCAAAAACTACTGAAAAAATTACAAATTACACAAAAAACTACTTAATTACAGTAACATGAGTAAATGTAATTAGTTACTTTCCACCTCTGTTCAAACCCTAGTCATCAGAGCCCAAAGTAGCACTTATTTGAATCAAAATAAAGCTGAAAACAGTCTGGCAGGGGACTGCTGTATTGTCACAGAGACCTATACAATGAATTGTAACCCGTTCAGCTCAAGATGTCAACCCCAATAGTCCATTTGCCCCAGAGCAAACACATTTCAGCTCCAAAACACTCCCTTGACGACATTTCAAAGACGAGTTTGTGGGGGAGGGGGAGTGAGAACATGCTTTAGGGGAAGAAAAACATGGAGTCGATCTTGGAAACGATTAAATCCACATTCCTACTGACATCATTTCTCACCACCCCCAGAGAGGAATGGCACGGGTAGTGGGACATAAAGAAAGACGGAGGGGGAGGGAGATGGAGAAGGAAAGAGAGAGAGATTATGAGCGAGAATGTGCTGTTATCTTAATTAAATAGAAGTGCATTTTATCCTCCTCCTATTGATTCCTGCTGGGGGCAGTGTATGTATTTCAAAGGGAAAGCCTGCTGTATTTTTCACTCATGGTTAATGTGACTATTGCAGTCAACAAACTATTGAGATAGTCATTAAAAGGAACAACAAACTGAGCTCTAAGAAATAATGTACAGCTGCCAGACTCAATTTGGCTTATGATTTCATGCTGCATGGCCCATGTACAAATAGATGACATATGATAAACATGAGAGAGAAAGAGAGAGTGGGTATTTGCATATATGCTTTCTTGACTGTGTGTGTGTGTGTGTTACCTATAAGCATTGAATTTGCCAGCACCAATACCATCCCAGTGACAGCAGCCAGGCTGCACAGGTTGCAGACCAAAAGCAATGCATTTTGATTTTTCCTTCCCTCCCCTTCTGTCCTCCCTCAATTCATTTTGATTCTAGAAAGTTAATGTTAACAGTTCTGTCAAGCACACTGTGCTCCAGGCAACACTGCTTATGTATATCTTTTGCAATTTAAGTGACCTGCTTTCTAGCAGGGACTTTTTTCCATTACTGGGAATGACATTTCATTTAGGGTCCATCATTCATCTTTCCCACTTTAAGCCCCAGCTCTCACTCCCCCTCTTTTTCTGTATTTCCTTTCTTTCTCTCAGAACCTGTCTGCCTTTATCATTTCATCTCTCTTGCTACCCTTATTTCCTGTTAATTATGTTGTACACCTGTCTAATTTTCCAATAGTTTGCGCTCCGTCGTTCATTCTCCCTGTTTACATGATGACCGTTTTTGATTAAAGTGGATATGAAGCAGTCAATCAGGTTAATTTAACTTGCTAAATGGATTTCCACTTTACTCAAAAATTATATAACAAACATGACAAATGTAAGCGTATAAAAGAAAAAAAGGAGCCCTGATATATCTTCAGCGGGAAGACTGCTGCCATCTTGCAGTACCATAATATGTGACATTGCGGGGTTGGTTGCCTTGGATGAGTTCAATGGATAAAACAGCAGAGACAGTGAAAGATAGGTAACACTTTACTTGAAGGTATCTACATAACGGTGACATGACACTGTCATAACTATGACATGACATTGTCATGAACTTGTCATAAACATTATGTACATGTCATAAAATTTATGACTGATGTCATTAAGTGTCATTCATTTTTTGTAATGACAAGTTGACAATGTTTTGGTTGTCTTGATTATGACAACTTGACATTAATCAAAGTGACATTACCAGAAGTTATCTTTGTCATGACAAGTTGACATTAAATTTGTTTGGGATGTCCTTATTATGACAACTTGACATTAACCAGGATGACATTACCAGAAGATGTCTTTGTCATGACCACTTAACATTATATTTGTTAGGGATGTCCTCATTTTGACAACTTGACATTAACCAGGATGACATTATCAGAAGATGCCTTGGTCATAACAACTTGACATTAACGAAAAAAATGTACGTCTTTTTGTGCTTATGACAATTTGACATGATTATTATAATTAGATGTCCAAGGTTACAGACAGATTCTAACACTCGGTCAGATAGATGTCTGGCAGGATATGACACAAAACTGGCTGTCGTGACACCATTATAACAGTGTAATGATTACATTATTTGATCTTAAGTAAAGTGGTACCATTTTGATTAGTCATTAAGATATCATGATAACTTAATGACAAATCAAAATGGCCCAATACTGGTCATGACACCATTATCACAGTGTAATGAATTAATTCTTTGACCTCAAGTAAAATGGTACCATTTTGATTTGTCATTAAGATATCATGATAACTTAATGACGTAATGCATTACACATTCCTAGTTACTTCTCACATAACCTGAGATGCACCATAACTTAATTACCAATTAACAATATAAAGTTAAATCTTATATATGCCCAGATCAGCACAAATCCTTATTCTACTACAGAGGACATACACAAGAGCTCTCTTTTATGCTCTTTAATACAACAAAGCCGACAGCAAAGTTGTGAAACTCAGCCCAAACAGCACTTCACAGAAAAATGTGTCAAGAACAAGGCTACAGTACTGGCAGTATGCGAAATGTCTCAAAATAAAATTATGATTAAGACTTTTATTGGAAACTTCTATCATCATTAAATGTCTATTTCTATTTTGAGGCCATGAGATAAGCATTGTCAAACTGAATTTCTTTACAATACAACAACATAACATAAAAAGGTCATCCTTCCAACCATCTCTTGCAAACATGAATTTGTTCAAAATAATATCAATAAAAAAATAAGATACTGGCCTTCATCATCATATCAGATGATAATGAGACTTTAAAGGAAAACAACATTGCATATGAAATGTAATTTGAACTGTGCATTTAACAAGTCAAACACACTCAACTCACTGTAGCTCACTCACCAAACTAGGCCTTTACAGCACATTTTTCCATCTTACTGGACATGCTTATCAAAGAAGTGGTTATACCTCATGAGGAGGAGTCTCTCAAATTGTTTGTCAGACAACCTGTTCCTCCTCGGAGTCAGTACAAGACTGCCCAGACTAAAGAGCCTCTCCACCGGTGCACTAGAGGGTGTCGCTGTGTTGAATCTCATACATGTAGTCTTTATTGTGGGGAAACGGTTCAGAATCTCCATCTCTTCCGCTCCCGGCCTGAAAGCTCGCTGCTGAGCTCAACTGAACTGAGAAGTGAACGAATCAGTTCCGGAAGTGATTCAGTTCAGTACGTTCACTCAACATATTTATTCTTTTGAATGATTCCTTTGCGAACAACACAACACCAATGTAACACTAATAAAACAAATACACGAAGCAATAGCAATGGCAGTGGGCCAAGAATATATTTATGCATAGACCTGTGGCAATGTAATCAGTATTTCAATCCAGTCAAGCTCTTACCTTTTACTGAACATATGGGTCTACTTTAGATATTATCAGTTGATAATCAGCCTTTTAAAGAACTAGAACAGTACCTATTAAAAACTGAAAATTCATAGTAAAGACCAAATCTACTAAGGGGGGAATTAAAATACTGTTTTTATTACAATTAGCTTTAAAGAAGTCTTAATACAAAATCTAAAATCACAGGTTGAGTAAAATATTCAGTCCAACATAATGCTAAACTAAGCAAAACCAGGGGAAGTTAGCAGAGGCCACTCATGGAGACATAGACTACACTGAGGAGTGCCCATTGGTGCCACCATCTACTCACCTCAGGTACAACATGGCAATACTCACGACAAACACCTCAGTATATTGCTGACCTCCTCCTCCCTTATTCACCAAATCTAGCCCTTAGGTCCTCTGACCAGTTCCTACTTGCTGTCCCCAGGACCCACTATAAAACCTGAGGTGACCGTGCTTTTCAAGCTGTTGCTCCTAACCTATGGAACGCTCTCCCCTATTCTCTATGATCCATAGATTCTTGTATTACTTTGAGGAAACAGCTAAAAACATTTTTATTCAGAAAGGCCTTTGGCTAAACAACCTGTTTAACTGTTTTTTACTTGTTTTTATTGCCTCCATGGGTTTGTTTCTTTTGTGATCATTTTTATACTTGCCTGTTATTCTTGCTATTTACAGTACACTGTATCACTGTTATGACTATTTTTATTTTTTTTTACTTATAATCTGTGTTTGTCTCTTTGTGATTTTGTGTCTGTGAAAGGTGCTATATAAATAAACTTTACTTACTAACTTACATATATTTATTCCATTTAACATTACTGCATAAAGTTAACTTTACTGGTTCACACCTGCTATTGATAGGACACTTAAGTGTCTCAACTCAAACATCTTTCTGCCAGAGCACTGTCAATACGGCCACCTGAATGTGTGCACTAATGTAATAATAGGTAATGTGGGAGTGACCACGCAATACATGGTCCAGACCAGCCTTCTGACAAGTGATAGACTCCGATAGAGTGGGCATTACTATACAACAACGACACGGGCATCGGTAGCATTGCTGATGCACTGGCTCCACAACTTCCTCCACACAGACCACTGCTCAGTTCCCATGCAGTATCGGCTCAAATGCATAAGTGCAGTTACATGCTCAACAGGCCTTTCTAGTTCATCTTCCTCCATTTTCCAACAAAAGTTTATCCCGATCCAGAGACACTTCAGTGTCTTCACAGGCCAACAAAGCCAACCAACCCTGTGACAAAGGCAACGTCATCATTCCAGAATGGTGGCACGCTAGGAAAATACTTACAAAAAAATAACTAAAATAAATGTAACAAATGTATAGCATTGAGCCAGCTGACTGTAACCACATTTATTTTTATTTTTTTATTCATACAGTTGAAGGTGACAGGGACAGTACACATAAATAAACATTTCTGTAGAAGTGCCAGTTTAGCCAGCTTTGCTAATTTTCAGCTGTAGCCCCTTGGCAGTTGTGATGCCACCACCAAAAAACACAACACACACACAATACATTAAAACAGGAACAACAGTGCTATACAAAGAACAGAGCACACTTTATAGAGCACCTAAAATACATTAACAAAAACACCACAAATCAAAAACTTGTATCATATGCATTTGACATTCAAACAAATAGAATTTAAGATTCACACAAATTGTGAAACATTGTTTAACAAAACTGTTAGTATAATGACATCAGTTGGTACCCAGATAGGCTGTTTAATGATATTAGTTACTCAAAATTATTAACTGTGAACACATGAATTGGTGCAATTGGTGAGGGGTACTGGTTGTACTAAACTTCCGCTATCAACAACAGTTAGTTCTGTTTTATATTAAATAAAAGAATTAAAAATAACATCAAAATTCACCTTAAGCTATCACCCTTTCTAAACAGGGAAAACTGATAGCCTATTAATTAACTTTGTTTCATAAAAGGCCCTTCTTGGCCCTGTGTCCTTGACTTAATTTTTCATGAACACAAAAATCACAGAATAAAGTTCTTTATAAATGAAACATTTATTGAACTACTAACTACTAAACTGCTAAACAGATGAATAAACAACTAAATGATGTATAAATGAACACAGTGAAAACAGCAATGAGCATGAGTTTTAATTGCTCCCACAGCCTGTTGGCGTTGGGTAAGTCATTTAAATTGCTGATTTTTCTGACTGGAGTGTTTTGAAGAGCAGATAAATCCAGTAAATTCAAGTTGTGAATTATAATATTTCCGCTCTGCATTTTTTGGAGGTTCTTTTCTTTATTTCTCCCCTGTACGTTCGCATACTAGAGTGGTGAGTTAATTTTGGAAGCAAATGATAGTTTCGATAATTTAAATTGTATGAATTATATTCAATACAAATTTTGAATTCTAAGATTGTATGGTTATTTCCCTCCTGCTGTTTGGCAGTTGAGGTGGTTTTGTGTTTTTTTCCTTAGTTTTCCTCCTGGTACACTGTATGTAGGGGTGATAATTTGAGTTTTATGTCCTTCTGTTTGAGTAGTTAAGGTTTACTCTTTGTTCTGCGCACTGTGTGCAGTGGTGGGATTTATTGCTTACACCCCTCGTACGCAGAGTTGGGTATAACGCGTTACAAAGTAACGCGTTAGAGTACTTTGATTACTTTTTGCAGTAACGAGCAACCTAACGTTTGCTGTTTGAGTAATCAGATACTTAAGTACATTTTCAAACAAGACATCATATACTTCCGTTACTTTTAGAAGGCTCGTCCTTCAGCTCCGAAACAGCAACAGCTGTCGTTTGGTTCTAATAACGGAGATAACGTTAAACCTATCAGTCTGAAAGAAGCCACGGAGCTTGTGGCTCGCTACGTGGTCAGAGAAATGCTGCCTTTGTCAATGGTGGAGTCTAAATAGGTGGAGGAGGACTCGCTGAGAGACATATTTCAGACTCAGGACTTGCATTATGCCTGGTACACGCTACACGCTGGCACTCACCAATTATCCCCGGTCGTCTTTCACGGCGTGTGTGATGTCATTGGTTTATTCTTGTTCTATTTTTATTACTTTCACTATTTGAGTCACTGTGTCTGTTCATGTGCCAGCCGACATGTTGTTGTAGTCACCTAAAAGCGTCAGCAGATGGCAGGAACTACATTTGAAGCATCATATGTAAACTATCAAGCTACTGTATCTTCAACAGAAGTTCTGACAAATGTTCCAGAATAAAAGTCTATTTAGAAAATGGAGGGATTCTCTCAGCCGAGGTTATAAGGGGCATTTAATTTGAAGTGTTGAGTTTGAAATGACGGTGCAATATGTTAACTTTACAAAGACAATGGAGCGGATAAAAAGTAAATATATAAACACACACAGGGATTAATAAATAACAGACCGGCTATAATGTAGTTTGTTTCAAATTAAGCTGGGACCCTCTGCAGTTGTGGTGAGTAAAAGCCCTGCCGCTATTTGTTAATGTTATTACTTTATGTCCGACACTGAGGATGTACCATTGTTTGCTAGCTTGATGCTAATGACAGTAATGTTAACTCAGCGGTTTGACAAAGTGCCTCTGCTGTTTCACACCATCATTTCCCCCTTTACTCTGTGTGGTAACATCCCTAGAGGAAATATTACAAATGCTGGGGTGTTGTTGTTATACAGTTGTCTAAGGCAGCAGATTGTTCTGTGTTTCTACTGGTCAAAGTGACGGCTGTGATGGGAGAACTGGATCTCAGTGAAAGGCAAGTGGTCCATAACTTTAATTTTGGAGACAAAAAAATGTAGGCTTAGCGCCCTGTGGTCCATTGCCCAATAGGAAATGTAGAATACTCAAAAGTACTTTTAAAGTAATTGAGTTACTTTACTCAGGGAGTAACGCAGTAAAGTAATGGGTTACTTTTTTAGAAAGTAACACAGTAACGTACTTTGATTACTTTTAAAGTAACCCTTACCCAACACTGCTCATACATCCGCGTACAAGGAGTGAATTTAATTTGATTGCATTAAGTGGACATGTAAATTATTATTCCCATTTGCCGCTGTTCGCAGTGGGCGGGATTGGACATATTGCTGACAACACCATGGCTCCTCAGGTATGCCGTTTTTGTGGGACAGCTTTGAACCTGTGTGATGGCCACCGTGAGTGTCCTTCCTGTTTAGGTAAGGCACATGTATTGGAGGATGTGGAAAGTCCATGTCCAGCCACAGTTGATTAGAATAGAATAGTGGTGGTCACTAGAATAGTGCAGTAGTCTTCCCATACTGGGGAAGCAGTTTCCTCCCCTGGTGGTGAGTGGGGGCGTAGTTCTGGGCGACACTCACACAAGCGCAGACTTGAGCAGTCCCATGGGCGTCGTAAGAGAAAGTGGGGCCAAGGACCTGCCTCCCCGCCCGCCACTGTACAGTCCATGACTTGCAGACAGATTTGGTTGGCTCAAACGACCCTCCCTGAGAATTTCAGGAAGGAGCTGACTACTTTGCCTGTGGTGTCGGGAAGAGTCTTTCATGCAGATTCTCAGAGTGTGCTGGCAACAGGGGTTACAGAATTCAATTCTGGTGGCATCCCTCACTTTTTTCCAGGGTCCGCATGACATCTGTAAAGGATCCAGTCCAGGCAAAAGTCCTGTCCGAACACATGACACTCCTTCATGAGGAAGCAATTGTATCTGGACGACTGGCTGATCTGTACTCCAGGTCTGTGCAGGTCATACGAGATACCGAGAAGGTCCTGTCCCATGTCCAGTTACACGGCTTCAAGGTGAACTTGGAGAAGAGCAACCTTGAGCCATGGCAGGAGACGGTCTTCCTGGGGCTTTGCCTGAATTCTATAATGATGAGAGCATCTCTTACCCTTCAGAGGGTAGCAAGTCTGCTGGCAGCATTGCGCAAATTTTGTCTGGGCCAACACCTGGAGTTGGTGCAGTTTCAGAGACTGCTGGGGCTGATATCAGCAGCGGTGGTGGTGATTCCGCTGGGCCTGCTCAAAGCGTGCTGTTCTGTTCTGTATGACATCTATTGCACGTCTGTCTGTCCTTGAAGAGGGATCCCTCCTAAGTTGCTCTTCCTGAGGTTTCAACCGTTTTTTTCCCCTGTTTAAGGGGTGTTTTTGGGGAGTTTTTCCTTATCCGCTGTGAGTGTCCAAAGGACAGAGGGATGTCGTATGCTGTAAAGCCCTGTGAGGCAAATTGTGATTTGTGATATTGGGCTTTATAAATAAAACTGATTGAAATTGAAGTTGAATGCTTTCAACATTCATCCACGGAGGGACAGGCATATGAAACTCAGAGTGACTCAGTCTTTTCAGAGAGCTCTGCGTCCATGGTGGGACTGCAGGCTGCTCACACAAGGGGTTCCCTTGGGCAATCTGCCATCAAGAAGGTCACTAGTGTCCTTCGGTTCGATCCCCGGCTGGGTTATACCAAAGACTATAAAAATGGGACCCACTGTCTCCCTGCTTGGCACTCAGTATCAGGGGTTGGAATTGGGGGGTTAGATCACCACATGATTCCCGCACACGGCACTGCTGCTGCTCACCGCTCCCTCAGGGGATGGGTCAAATGCAGAGAACAAATTTCACACACTCAGGTGTGTGACAATCAGTGGGACTTTAACTTTAGACCGAACGATGACCGTCACCATCTCTTGGTGCTCGGAATGGGCTGAGGCGTAACAGGCAAGAGGAAGAGGCATTTGTCACCAGACGCTTTAAAGCCTTTAGGCCAGCCTCTCAGGTCAGTCACATGACTTTGTTGTTATTATGGTCTCGCAGATAGGTTAGGAGATGGCATCATTCAGTGTAAAGACCGTGGTGACGGTCATCGTTTGGTCTCATGGATCCATAGTTATGGACATAACTTACGAAATGTGATCTTGCTTCTCAGTTCTTGTCAGTACACGTGCAGCCACATTCTGGATAAGTTGGAGAGTTTTTTTAAAGACTTATCAGAGCTACCTGATAATAGGGAATTACAGTAATCCAGCCTAGAGGTAACAAAAGCGGGGACCAATTTTTCTGCATCAGCGTTTGATTTTATGTGTGTATTTATTCACACTTTGAGAGACAAATCAATAAAGAGACCAACACAAACAACGGACCTGCCTTGTTTCAAATATTCAGGGGAATATGTGTATTTGTGTGTATTTTATCCTTAGTGTAGTTATTCATTTGTAATCATTGTATTTGCACACCCTTTAGTCTGTTTTTGCCTGTGTGTGGGATGGCTCTGTATGTTAACTGTGTCCATGTGTACCAGATGCCTTTTTCAGAGAGAAATGGTGTTTAAATGGCCTCCAGTCAGTGAGGACAACACATCACTGAATCCTGCTCAAGCTGGCCACACGAGGAGGAAATTATTTTTCAGGGATGAACTATAAGGAAATAAAGAGACCACTGGGCAGCAGCTTACACCACACCTGTCTCATTCACTTAATTTATGCATTTTTAAGTTTGACATGTTGTCGGTTAGAACATATTTGTATGGAGAATCTGTAAGAGACATGTATACAGCTTTAGGTATGCCTGTGGTTAAAAGCATTGTTGTATTTTAACTAGTTTGTTGATTGATAGATTGTGTTTGGAGCTCTAGGGATGACCACCACATCCTCATTCCCAAGTCATCAAATACTGCTGCTTTGTCAGTGATTTCAGCGTCAGACACCTGACACCTGACACCAAAATCTTTTGTGGTGTTATGATACGCCGACCAGACAGCACCTGTCGCAGTAGTATGATACACAGACAGGTGGTGTCAGTTCATAATGCAGCTGTGCGGCATCTGTCGCAACAGTATGATAAGCTGCTGGATAGCATCGGCTTGAAATGCTGCTGGTAAAGATGTAATATGAGGAGCTGGAAAATCCCAATTGGGCAGATGCGAGGGGTGGTGGATGTGTCCAACAAACTCTGGAGTTTCACTCAGGGGCTAAACTATGATGTTTTTTTTTCTAAATCTAACTATATGCTTATGTTGCGTAAACCTAATCATATTGTAGTGTTGGCACACGAATAACAAGGCTGGAGTGTAGAACAAAATGCTGTTTACTTAAAGGGAAAGTTCCGTTTTTTACAACTTGGACCTTATTTCTGGTATTAAATATGGTTGTTTACTCACCCAGATAAGTTTGGTGTCATTCGGAGTCATTTGGAAGATATTTAGATCCGTGAGAGCCGTGTACATCCATATAGTGGGAATGATCGGGGCACCGACAATGAGGCTCTAAGTCACACATTATCTCCCGCGAAACTCGTTCATTTCACCAATATGTTTTTATGAATTGCTAGAGTTGCTTGTCATCATCATCCGGGTTATTTATACACTCATACACCAGTTTGGTGCGCATTTTTCTGCCGTACAGAAGTTCATATAGTGACGTGGAAGTTGCAGCATGTGTCGTCGCACGATACACCTGGAGCCAGTTCATTACAGTCTCCTTCCATGGTTGTGATTGTTGAATGGCAGTTTGAATGCAGCTTCTCAAGGCACGATGAAATCTCTCGGCAGCTCCGTTAGCAGCTGGATAGTAGACTGATGTTCTACTATGGAAGATACCTTGGGTGTGAAGGAATGAGGCAGAAGCTGCAGAAGTGAAATGTGGACCATTGTCCGTGACAATGTTCTCTGGGTTACCATGACGACTGAAAACATGTCAGGAAGTGAATAACATCCTCAGTAGTGGCAGTATGTGAAAAGGCAAGTTCAGGCCACTTAGAATAGTAGTCTGTCAGCGTGATAGCATACCTGCAGGCAGAAACTGCTGTGTCGAAGGGTCCAACAATATCAAGGCCAAGTTTCTTCCATGGCCTGTCTGGTAGTGGGACAGGCTGCAGAGGAGCAGGGCGAGTACAGGCCGTTTCATCATTAGCCTGACAGAGAACACATGAAGCAATGCAAGATTGTACTTGCAAGTCCATTTTGGCCACCAGTAGAGGTTGCGCAGGTGTTGCTTTGTGCGGACGATCCCTTGATGACTCTCATGTGCAAGTGTGATCAGTGTGTGTCGTAAGGAGAGTGGTGCGATGAGTCTTGGGCCTCTGAGGATGTAGTTATCCTTGACTGAGAGCTCATCTCTGATCTTGTAATATGGGGCCAGAGCATCACTTACTGATTTAATGGACGAAGGCCAACCACTTTCAATTTGTGAATGCAGGGCTGACAGTTCAGGACAAGAAGAGCAAGCAGAGTCAAAGTCAGCCACTGGAAGGGAGCTCAGGGTAGCAGAAATCTGTGCCACCATCTCAGGTTCTGCATCTGGGATAGAGTCAGAAAGCACAGGTAAGGGAAGGCATGAGAGACAATCAGCCGTGTAGTTCTGGGAGCCTGATCGCTAAACAATATTGTAGTCAAAACAGAGCAGGCGTGCGGACCAGCGGGCAACACACATTCCAGCCCGACCGATTCCTTTTGTGCCGAGCAGTGTTGTTAACGCCTGGTGGTCTGTGCGAAGAGTAAAACGGCGTCCCCACAGGTATGTTCTCCATTTTTCTGCAGCCCACACACATGCAAGTGCTTTTTTTTCAACAGTTGAATATTTCCTCTCTGTTTCAGTGTGCGGGAAGCAAAAGCCACTGGCTTCTCTGTGCAATCAGACTGTACTTGTGCAAAGACAGCACCAAGTCCATAGTCACTTGCATCTGTGGAAATCACAGGTCGCAGAGAAGGGTTGAAAAGAGCAAGTGCAGGACTGTTCACAAGAGGTTGCTTGACTTCGTCAAAGCTGCTTTGTGCTGCAGGGGTCCATGTAAATGTGTCTTTGTCACTGGCACATGCACGCATAGGAGCCACAACTGTTGCAAAGTTAGACAGAAACTTTGAGTACCAGGATACAAGGCCCAGAAAGGATCTCAGGGCAGCAGCATCAGATGGTGGAGGGGCTTTCAAGACGGCATCAATGTGCTCTTGGTCAGGAAGGATGCCATCTGCAGTAATGGTATGACCTAGGAAGCGTAGGGAAGTCTTCCTGAAGTCACATTTGTTGTCATTGAGCACCAGTCCAGCCTCCTTCAGCTTCTGGAGGACTGTGTTGAGGTACTGGTCATGCTCAGCAGGGGTGTTGCTATAAACAATGAGGTCATCCAAATAATTTTGGACTCCTGGGAGACCTCTGAGGATGTCAGCATCATTTTCTGGAAGGCTGAAGGGGCAGACACGAGGCCATAGGGAACTCTGCAGAATCCAAACAGGCCATCATGTGTGATGAATGCAGTGAGGTCCCTGCTATCTTCATGGAGAGGCAGCTGGTAGTATGCATTAGCCAGATTGATTGTAGAAAACATCTTTGCACCTTGTAAGTTTGCAAACAGTTCATCCACATGAGGTAGGGGGTAGCAGTCTGTGACCACAGCTTTGTTTGGTTCACGGAGGTCTGTGCACATCTGTGTTCCACCCGTTTTTCATCCTGTGACCACAATAGTTGAAACTCAGCGTGATGCATCAATTTTTTCAATCATGCCAGCTTTCAGCAAATGGTTCAGTTCTGCTGAGACAGAAACTCTTACAGCAAAAGGCAGGCATTGTAGTTTCTGGCGTAGTGGTTTAACAGTGGGGTCAATTTTCACCATATGCACAAAGGTTTGTGCACAGCCAATGTCTGGAGCAGCAGGGATGCAGGAAGCAGGTGCAGCGGTTTTGGTCAACACAGGAGCAGGTGAAGCAGTCACACAGCTGACGGCAGGAGCAGCAGAGATGCAGGGAGTAGATGCAGAGTTTGTGGTGAGCACAGGAGGTAGGACAGTGTTACCTTCGATGCAGATGTTTAAGGCTTTCAGAAGATCTCTTCCTAAGAGCGGGGTGCTCTTCTTCACCACATAGAATGTGGCTGAGGTAGTGAAAACTCCTCTACTCACTTTGACATGTAGGCAGCCAAGCACAGGGATTCTCTTCCTTGTGTAGGTCACTAGCCGACTAACAGGTGAAAGCAGTGGTATGTCATTTAAGTACTGAACATAGATGTGGTGTGGCAAAATAGACACTGCAGATCCTGTGTCAACAACCAGTTCATGCTCTTTGGTAAGAGAAGTAGGTGCACTGATATTGATTGTGCACTTAAGTGTGTCTGACGCATGGCAAGGGTTGTTTAAGTATAGTCAGTTTCTCACCTACATCACTGGTCTTGGATGAGCGACAAACACGGGCAAAATGTCCAACTTTATGGCAAGACTGGCTGCAGGACACTGAGGAGAATTAGCCAGATGTTTGTCAGAACCACACCTGAAACAGCTGCGGGAAGACGTAGCAGTGGCATTGGACGGCTTATTTGTGCGAGTGTGCTGTTTGTATTTCTTTTTAGTGTACTGTGGACGGGGGCTGTACAGCTTGCACTGGGACACTGTCATTTGCTGCAATTGCTTTGGCTTGTTGAACAGCGGATTCTACTTGTGATGCAATTGTTAGGGCTTTGTCCCTGTCTCTTATGTTTGGGTTGGTCACATGTTCAATCAACTGATCACGGATCATTTCATCTGTTTTATCACTAGGTACTTGTCTTCGCTGTCTAAAGGCATGTCGTTCCACAACAACATTAACTTTGGGTGTGTAGTGTTTCTCTAGAGCAGCGACAGCAGAGGCAAAAGAGTCACCTGTATCTGGTAATGAGTAGAAAATCCGTTGTCCCTCGACAGTGGAGTAATGTAGCTGTCCTGCGAGCTTCAGGCCAAGCATTTCCTATTGCATTAATTACCAGCAGATAGTTATTGAAAATCCGAATCCACATGACGAAGAGTGTCGACGGCTACCCCGGCCACGGCAAAAACATAGGAGGTGCAGGCACGTTTCCAGCCATGTTGAGTCAGCAAAAAGATGCAAAGAACACGTAACGTAGGTTCACTTGTCGCCAAAATGTAGTGTTGGCACACGAATAACAAGGCCGGAGTGTAGAACAAAATGCTGTTTACTTAACAGACTGGCAGTACAACAAAAACATTATTCCAGCAGCAGATCATAGCGGACACATACATTTCAGTAGTCGCCATCTTGAATCTCTCACTCTTATTCAGTATAGGTCACATCAGTATCTGTTTTACGACACTGCCACCTAATGTTATAAAGCAGGAATAATATAATCAGGGAACACAACACATGCTTTTGTTGACACCCTGGTGTTGTCTGTGGTGTCTTGAAAAATCAACAGCAGATGCAGGAGGATACCTAATGTATATGGAGATACAGTATGATGAGTTGGCATGAGAATGCGTTGGATATTCATGTTCCCCAGTGGATGAATCCTGAAGCTGTAGTTGTCATACACAGACTTCAAAGCATAGCTACTAATTTGCAGTTTGTTAACAAAGCCTTTTGACTTGGACTTTAACTTCAGGACTTCAGACTCATTTTGCACCTGCTCCCAACAGACAGCTCTGGTGTTGAGAAAGTCAGCATTACTGGAAGCACAAAGTGGAAGGTTTTGATTTTTTAAACCAATACACCATCTTTTCCTGAACTTTGCACATCCACCCACACCACCTTCATATGTCTTCTGTGCAGTATACCCACCAACCCCATGGCATTTATTCACATCTTTACTCGCTGGCTGTAACAGCTCCTCAGGGATAAGCTTTGGTGTGCTCTAAGAAATGGCTTCATTATCATTCCAAAGTTGATCCACATATTTGCTCTGCATCTATTCTGTATCTGTTGGGAGGCTTGTCCAATAAGCAGCGTGGAATTATCTAACACTCTCCAGTTTGATGAATACTGTATTGGACCTCAGTATTTTACACAAAATGAGCCCCAGCATATTTATCAGTTCAGTTTTTTTCTTTTTTTTTTTTGACATGGCTGCTTTACCTGTCTGGATAGAGAAGCTATTATCTGAATGTTGATGATTGTATCAGTAAAGAGATACAAGACTGAATCAATTCTGGTGTCTTCAGTCGTCAGTGAAAATGAAAAATTTGCTAAAGTCTTTCAGCTATAGTTAATTTTCACTGAGGGTGTGTGGTCATAATATCATCCTCCCACCCATCATCATATTTTTAAACACTCAAAATGACCTATGTTTACATTTCCTGTTTCATGTTAGCAAAGCGTTGCCTTGTGGCACCACCAAAGACTAAAAATAATGGACATAGCCACCAACTGGTTTGTGGCCAACCGTTTTGCCATCTCACACATTCTCACTTCGACCTTGTCACGTATGGACATTTGGTCATTGACTTTCCACGTTGAATTAAGATGTGCAAGGTACCATGGGTGTGTTGGTTGTTGACGTTCTGGGACACTGTCAAATTTAGCCTTTTACATGCATTGTGTGTTTTCAAAATACACTTCTGTTTTCACAGGAAATGTACAGTTTGCATACAGTCTCTTTCAAGATAAATGCGCTACGTCAGTACATAACAGCAAATTGACATTTTTTCTTTTAACAATAAATGCACGTGGTTACGTTTAGCCAACACACACATGTGGTTGGGTTTAGGAAAAAACAACAGATTTGGCTTTACAAATCATACTGGAAGCGAACACCGGCCTCCTAGCTGAAGGTCGGTGGTTGTTGGACCCATCCACCACCCCACCCCCTGTCCTACTCGGACTTCCATCCCCTTATGTTGTTGTAGCACCGCGATTCCCCCTGACACCACCAGGCACCATTAAACAATAATTGTGACTGACCACGTTACATCCCAATATGAAAGGATGGCGCTGGAAGTCACTGACCAAGTGCAGATATTCGACAGCTTCGGAGTAAGATTGGGTTGGTTTTGCTGCCTAGAATTGGGCATTTCGGCCATTGTCATCATGTTTTTTTATTAGCCAGAAGTAACCATATTTGGGTGAGAGGATGGGGCTGTGGAGGAGCGATGGGTGGATCTGACTAAGAAGCCAAGGACACCACTGGCAGACAGCCTGTCACTCAAAGCAGCCCACCCTTAATTATGCATATTTTTAAGCCTTAATAAAATGTAAACAGTTGAGTTATTTAAAAATTCTTCTCATGTACCATTGTCATGAAGCTGGAAATTAACTAGAGACCAAAACCTTTATTTTCACCAGGCTGTAAACATGTTTGTTTCTGCTGTAAAGCTGGGCATTTCGGGGTCTATTGGGACTGACTGGCCTCTAGAGTCAGCTTCAAGTGGTGGCTCAGAGAACTGTTGTTTTTGGCAGACACAATGTAACATTATCATTACTCAGGGCTCGACTGGGACAAAAATTCTGCCCTGGACTTTTTGGTCCAGACTGGCCCACCACTACAATCCGCGTGCAGATACTGTGCCAACTCGCCCCCCGCTGAAGAGCATATAAACACACAAGCCCTTAATAACACTACTATACTGAACAATATCCCTTTATATTTTGGAGCCTTGAATAAAAAAAAAATTTATGACTACACAGTATGTTGCTCACTTGGTCTCAAGAAGGATGCTGGACAAAGGATTTAAGATTCAAGAGTGTTTATTTATCACTCACTCATAGGCAGTGAAACTGTCATGGCATTGGCAGGCTGGCAGCAAGGTACTGTAGGTCACTCACAATCACACAGATAGAGAGCCCTGTGAAAGACAGACAACAAAAGATGTATACATTATTTAAGTGATTACTGAACAATATCCATGCAAGTTGTCAAGTCTTGACTAAAATAAATGTATAATAGATAGTCAAGACAATTGTAGGTCCCTCATAAAGCACACACTGGAACAAATATAAAGCCCTCCTCAGCCCGGTGAAAGACAGACAAGACAACATTATTTAAGTGATTACAAATTGTAAATTAAAGCTGCAAGCAGCGTTTGGCGGGACCTCGCCTCGCGCCCATTTTGGCACATTGCCACAAACGTCAGAAAATTCTCACAGAGCTGAACGTTTTGATGTTTGAATGCTTTCTGTAGCTGTAGCTATGTAGAAGTGATATGACAATATGCAAATTAGATGAGTGAATTTTCTCCCATCAGATTCCTTAATTTTGAGGATGAGATGACAAAAACAACACACCTATAGGCTGCAGTGGCAATTTTAGTGTGCCTAGGTGGCGCTAGAGAGCACATTTTGGCAGTTTAGGGATTAATTTCATGATTTGCTAAAATTGTACACCGGTTCAGATATGCGTGCCAATTTTCATGAGATTTTGAGCATGTTTAGGGGGTAAATAGTGTCCTCGCCTTTGGCGAGGACTCCTCGCTGATGAGTCCTCTGTCTCCAGGCTCGGTCCCTAATAACGAAAATTTTTGTCATTTACAGTATGCCTTTATCTCTCACCACTTTCAAGCCACAACCTTTTGAAATGTTGAAATGAATATTTTCCTCAAATAAATCTGGCAACTAAAGGGTTAAAATGGAGATTCTGCCGCTGTCATGTCATCAGCTAAATTTTAGAATCACACACACATCATGTTTCTGTGAGTTTGTGACAGTGGTTGCCATGATCACTAAGTAGGTGCAGCTAGGGTCAGAGTGAGAGAGTGGTTTGATCTGTCTACGACATGCCTACAGGCCACAGTGGCCATTTTAGTGCAACTAGGTGGCGCTAGAGGGCACATTTTGGCACTTTAGCGGTTAATTTCATGATATGCTAAAATTGTTCACCAGTTCTGATATGCGTGCCAATTTTCGTGAGTTTTTGAGCATGTTTAGGGGGTAAATAGGGTCCTCGCCTCTGGCGAGGACTGCTCTTTCAGGAGTCCTCTGTCTCCAGGCTCGGTCCCTAATAATGAAAAGTTTTCTCATTTACAGTATGCCTTTATCCCTCACCACTTTAAAGCCACAGCATATTGAAATGTAGAAATGAATATTTTCCTCAAATAACTCTGGCAACTAAAGGGTTAAAATGGAGATTCTGCCGCTGTCATGTCATCAGGTAAATTTTGGAATCACACACACATCATGTTTCTGTGAGTTTGTGACAGTGGTTGCCATGATCACGAAGTAGGTACAGCTAGGGTCAGAGTGACAGAGTGGTTTGATCTGTCTACGACATGCCTACAGGCCACAGTGGCCATTTTATTGCAGGTAGGTGGCGCTAGAGAGCCCATTTTGGCACTTTAGGGGTTAATAATGTGTATTTGCTATTTCAAATGAAGATTGTGCTGCTGTAATCTCTCCTGTAAAGATTGTGAGACACAGAGACACAGACAGACACACAGACAGAGACAGACACAGAGAGAGAGACAGACACAGAGACAGACACACAGACAGACACACAGACAGACACACAGACAGACACACAGACAGAGACAGAGAGAGAGACAGAGAGAGATACAGGCACACAGACACACAGACAGAGACAGAGAGCTGCTGCCCTGTGTCTGTGTCTGTGTCTGTGTGAGCAGCCGTTGTCATGGCGATTCATGACTTGCCTGCAGTTGCGGCACACAGCCACAGACAGAGAGGGAAGATCAGCACAGGCTGTTTAACATGGGTTTTGACTCCTCAAACAAATTGTTCTCACAGCCAAACCGTTGGTCCAAAAAAGGAAATAAAGTGATGGTGAGAGACAGCCACTTGTCGTGAACGTACGTGGTGATTTTTATATTTCTGGACTAAAAAATGTGGTCAGGGGAGCGAGTTTAAAATGTGTTGCACTGCAGCTGTTTCCAGAAATTTCTCCCTTGAGTTTACATGGGAGTGAATGAGAAAAAAATCAGCACTCCCTTCGCTTTGGAGCCACTGGGCGAAAATGTGTACGTGTGACAGACTCCATGTCAACATTTCTGTGACCAGGACAAATTTTTCACAGAGCTGAACGTTTTGATGTTTGAATGCTTTCTGTAGCTGTAGCTATGTAGAAGTGATCTGACAATATGCAAATTAGATGAGTGAATTTTCTCCCATCAGATTCCTGTTCCTTCATTTTGAGGATGAGATGACAAAAACAAACAGCTACAGGCTGCAGTGGTCATTTTAGTGTGCCTAGGTGGCGCTAGAGAGCACATTTTGGCACTTCAGGGGTTAATTTCATGATTAGCTAAAATTGTTCACGGGTTCTGATATGCGTGCCAATTTTGGTGAGTTTTTGAACATGTTTAGGGGGTAAATAGGGTCCTCGCCTTTGGCGAGGACTACTCGCGGAGGAGTCCTCTGTCTCCAGGCTCGGTGCCTAATAATGAAAAGTTTTCTCATTTACAGTATGCCTTTGTCCCTCACCACTTTCAAGCCACAGCCTTTTGAAATGTAGAAATGAATATTTTCCTCAAATAACTCTGGCAACTAAAGGGTTAAAATGGAGATTCTGCCGCTGTCATGTCATCAGGTAAATTTTAGAGTCACACACACATCATGTTTCTGTGAGTTTGTGACAGTGGTTGCCATGATCACTAAGTAGGTGCAGCTAGGGTCAGAGTGAGAGAGTGGTTTGATCTGTCTACGACATGCCTACAGGCCACAGTGGCCATTTTATTGCAGGTAGGTGGCGCTAGAGAGCCCATTTTGGCACTTTATGGGTTAATAATGTGTATTTGCTGTTTCAAATGAAGATTGTGCTGCTGTAATCTGTCCTGTAAAGATTGTGAGACACAGAGACAGAGACAGAGACAGACACACAGACAGACACACAGAGAGACACAGAGACACAGACAGAGACAGAGAGCTGCTGCCCTGTGTCTGTGTCTGTGTCTGTGTGAGCAGCCGTTGTCATGGCGATTCATGACTTGCCTGCAGTTGCGGCACACAGCCACAGACAGAGGGAAGATCAGCACAGGCTGTTTAACATGGGTTTTGACTCCTCGAACAAATTGTTCTCACAGCCAAACCGTTGGTCCAAAAAAGGAAATAAAGTGATGGTGAGAGACAGCCACTTGTCGTGAACGTACGTGGTGATTTTTATTTTTCTGGAGTCAAATTTGTGGTCAGGGGAGCGAGTTTAAAATGTGTTGCACTGAAGCTGTTTCCAGAAATTTCTCCTCTGAGTTTACATGGGAGTGAATGAGAGAAAAATCGGCACTCCCTTCACTTTGGAGCCACTGGGCAAAAATGTGTACGTGTGACAGACTCCATGTCAACATTTCTGTAACCAGGACAAATTTTCCTACGTTTTGTGATAGAAATTGTGTCTGTACAGTGAAAATTGTGGCCATGGCAGCGAGTTAAAGACAAAAGTTTTAGACGAGTTTTTAGAGCTCTCTCCACTCTAGCGCGAAACATTCCGTGCATAGACACCCATTATAAACGGAGAATTTCTCCACTTTTGCTCATGGTACTCTGAGAGGCACCGAGAAAAAACGATAAAAGATAGGGAAAAGATGAAAACATGAGTGAATACATGAGACCTGTGGCAACATTTGAGAGTTGGAATGGAGTCTGTAGCTCAAAGTATGGCGACACTGTAAAGGCTCGAAAAAGCCCAAAGATTGGTCTCTTTCTCCCCCCTGCCGCCATTCATTTCCAATGGGACAGCTTTCGACGGCCGTGAGGACGTTTTTCTGACCTCTCACCTTCAGGAGCCCACAAAATCCAAACTAAACGAGGAATGGAAAAGTTACGAATAACTTTTGATTAGAAGGAGTTGATCTGGAATCCCTGCAAGTTTGAAGCCGGTGGGATAAAGGGTGTATGAGAAGATGTTTTTTTTACGAAAGGCAGTTTTTTGCAGTTTTAAGGCAAAATCTTACTTTGAAAGGGAAATTACGTCACTTCCTGTTGGATTTAGGTCAGGGGTCACTGCGCGTGATTTTTAGGTCTTGATGAGACAAACACAGCAGTTTTCGTCTGATGTTTCTACGACGTTCCTACAGGCCGTAGCGGCCATTTTTGTGTGCCTAGGTGGCGCTAGAGAGCTCATTTTGGCACTTTAGGGGTTAATTGCATGATTGCCTAAAATTTTTCACCAGTTCTGATGTGCGTGCCAATTTTGGTGAGTTTTTGAGCATGTTTAGGGGGTCAAATTCAACTTCAAAGTGGCGGCGGGAGAAACAAAGAAAGAAAGAAAGAAAGAATAATAATAAACCTTCCAAAAACAATAGTGTCCTCGCCTCCGGCGAGGACTGGTCTGCCCCTAATGAAGAGTTAAGAAGCATGAGGGTCCTCGCCTTTGGCGAGGACTTCTCTATGAGTAGTGTTTTGGCTCTGGGCATGTTTCCTAATGAGCATTCAAAATACAAGAGGGTCCTCGCCTTCGGCGAGGACTGCTCTCTGAGCAGTCCTCTGCCTCTAGGCTCGGTCCCTAATTAACAACCCAGTAGTTAACATACTAACTCACAACAATACTCTTAAGTGGTTATTAATAAAAGCAACTAATCAATTAATCAAGATATGAATATGGTTATTGTTTTCCAATACTTTAGATAACTAGATTTAGTTGTAACACACCACACTATGCAGAGTTCCTCTGTAGCCTATCATAGGGCAACATTGGGTCAGCTATTCTTTTGACAGACAAGCCACTGGGCCTATGCTGTGTCTGCAGGCTGCAGCTGAGCTCTGTGGGCCAGTGCATGTCTCTCTCCCTGGGCCGGGAGAGTTACCATGGCAAGGCGCAGCAAAAAAAAAAAAAGGGCAGCCATCGCCCATTATTGATCGGCCAACCAGGAAAAATCCCAGTACTCCCAATGGCCAATCCACCCCTGTCAAGTTTCTGGCCACCTAATGAATGTTCATCCAAAGTTCACTTTTCTTTTAGCTCTGTTTTTGTTTCCAACTGATAAAAATCTCTGCCTGATTCTTCACCTGGTTCTTTAGCTAATAAAATCTAACCCCTAAATTCACCACTAACTTAATCTGTCTGCTGTTTGGTGCTGGGCTGCAGGTGCTCAGCAGGTAATTTAAAGTGGGTTTATCAGAGCTTTTTCACTGACCGGCTATTTTTCCAAACAAGGTTGTTGAGAGTTTGTGGGCTGTTAAACCAAAACAATGGGCTGAAAAATGCTTAAGTTGTGAGTTTATCACTTTACACATACTCACTTGCAGTGTTGGGGGTACAGCGTTGAGAGAGAGAGAGCGAGAGTGACAACGGATGCACTCAGAACAGACAGGTGTGTCTGATTGGAGCAGAGAAGAAATTAACAGGTAAGTTGTTAAGTGGTAGCTTTCTGAGAATAAATGTTGAATGGTGTATAGTATAGATTTTTTTTTTTTTTTTGCATATATGTATTCATGAGTACAGTTAACCGATCACTACTCACTCCTGAATAGGGAAAGCCACGGTCTAATTCAAACAACCACAACTAAATACTTGTGACTATTTTGATTTTGCCAGCCTATCACCACAGATCCTTAAAAAGGAATTAATTCCATTGTCCTTTTGTTTTTCACACACACACACACACACACACACACACACACACACACACACACTACTTCCCTGTTATGTTTCAGGTTAGTACTGTAGTGTAGTGTTTGCTCAGTCTGTCTGCTTGTTTGAGGTTACACTACTGTTTTATTTATTTGGTGTGTGTGGTAGAAAGCTGTGCTTTGTTGGTTTCTGATCTCTAGTGTTGCTCTGCTATGGGTGTGTGTCATGGATGGTGAGGTAATACAGCATGAAGGCTTGTGCCGATTTCCGGTTTAACCGGTTTGGTCCGGTTTAAGAGCTCCATCCGGTTTAATTCACATCAACCGGATAGACCGGAGGAAAGAGAAAAAAAAAGCTTTTCACATCAGCTGTGTGTCAAGGGACTATATTCGACTTATCTTGCATTGTAACATGCATTATGACAACTTAATAAGGTTTATGTTTGTCTATAAATGAAGTGGAGGAGCCTACAAGTGGTTTGTCTTGTTTGTCTCAGAGGCTTCAGAGGGAGTCCGCTCAAGATCAAATTTCATTGGGGGCGGGGAAAAGTATGAGGGAGTCAGCAGTCATTCAGTTTGTTGCCCTAGTAACCCGTTTCCATTGAAGAAGTTCCTGGTGCTATTTGGGGGGCTGGAACTACTACAGGAACGTCCTCTCGCTCGGCCATCTCAACCGCCGTGTCTCCATTGAGAGAGCGGAGTCGGAGGAAGGTTCCTTGGTGTCCTTCTGCATCTTCTTCTTCTTGTGTAACCTTGTGTGTATTGGCGGTTAATACAGCATTACCGCCACCTAGTAGATTGGAAGCGCGTTACACCTATTATGGGCTTTTATTGGGAAAAATAGCTCAAATGCGACCCCCAGTGGTAAAGTTAGATATATAATTCGATATATTGGTTCGGTTAGATATTTGGCTTTAAATCAAACTGGTTGGAAAATTTTCAAACCAGCACAAGCCTAACAGCATGACCATGAAAACTTGAACTGGCAAATCCTGGGATCCTTTCCAAAACCACACGCACACACACACCTACACACACACACACACACACACACACACACACACACACACACACACACACACACACACACACACACACACATTGTGTCCTCCTGGAGAGCCCATCAAGCATACGGCGGTCCCTTCCTGACTCATTATTGCAGTATTCATAGCAAATAAATACAACAACCCTGCATCATTGTGATTTGATGTTGCTTAACAATGTCACATTAATGGACACCTAGATAAAAAAAAAAAAATAGATATTTGAAAATGCACATATTCAGAGGTTGTATGCTTAATTCAGTACAGACACTGATTTTGTTATACCTGCTAAAGGTTTACAAACACATGGTGTGTGTGTGTCTGTGTGTCACTGCATTAATACACAGATAGTCATCAAACTTTTAACAATTAAACAGTACCGAACAGTACAGTAGTAGTAGGCATCAGGCAAAACCACAGCAACAGCGCAACCACGACACACAATCCAGGCAAAGCCGTGGTCCAGGGGGTCCTGCAAGACAGTGGAGCACAAAGGCTCTGGAGAAGAAGTCGAGTTAGTAACATGCAGTAATAGGGCATGGATATAGGCAAATGAAGAGAGAGAGAAAGAGAGAGGACTCAGTGGAGCTCATAGAGTTCCCTCGGCAGACTAGGCCTATATCAGCCTAACTAGGGGCTGGTCCAAGACAAGCCTGAGCCAGCCCTAACTATAAGCTTTTTCAAGAAGGAAAGCCTTTAGTCTACTCTTAAGTGTGGAAACGGTGTCTGTTTCCTGGACCAAAACAGGAAGATGATTCCACAGAAGAGCAGCCTGATAGCTGAAGGCTCTGGCTCCCATTCTACCTTTGGAGACTTTAGGAACCACAAGTAACCCTGCTTCCTCAGAGCGCAGTGATCTGGTGGAATAATAGGGTACTATGATCTCGCTACGATATGACAGAGCCTGATGATTTAGAGCTTTGTAACTGAGGAGGAGGATTTTAAATTCAGATCTAAACTAAAACAGCAGAAATATGATCTATTTTCTTAGTTTGCATCAGTACATGTGCTGCAGCATTCTGGAGTCTTGACTTGTTGGAGCAACCTGATGATAAGGAATTGTAGTAATCCAGCTCAGACTTAACAAATGCATAGACCAGTTTTTCTGCATCTTCTCCATTTGAAAGGATATGTCTGATTTTTGAAATATTGAGCAGGTGAAAGAATGAAGTCCTTGAAGTTTGTTTAATATGGGAGTTGTTTAAATATTACAAAAAGTCAAAGTAATTAGAACCAAATGTTAAAACAGAGTATACAAAAAATGTTACTCCTGTATGTTAGGCATTTTAAATACATCTTGGCCAGGCTATTGCACGAGCCTGGGGCTCTTCAGGCAAAAAGTATATAACTATGAAAATGCTATTTATTTACATACATTTTTTTTAACTAGCAAGTAATTAATTCTAATGAAACTGGTCTTGCTTACTTCAAGTCTAGCAAGAATTAGATGTTTGTGTCATTAATGCACTATCCCTGAAAATTATCTGTGGTTTCAATGATAGACAGTTGAGACTGAGATAATGCTCTATTATTTTTTATTGTTTTATTTTTTACCACAAATCATGAAATGAAAATGTAAAACAATATATCACTCTCATTTGCATTCTGATTGTATTACCTGGAACTCACTAAGCAAATGGTTACAGAGAAGACTGTGGCCATACTTAAATTCTGTCAGTTTATCAGCATTTTAGTTAATCATAATCCCAACAACACATGGCTTTTGTAACATTACCAGTGGCATGGTTGTTACACCTACTAAAAAAGCAACACTCTGGGGCTCCACTGTGGTTAGACTGATCTAGTAATCAAGGACTTACTTATGTATGCTGCAGTCATGTGAAAGTTATCTGCCTTTGAGTGCCTTATATGCCTTTTGCCACACACCTCCACACACCTCCAGACAACAGATGATGGCTGACACTGAGGTTACCTGTGCAGCTCGTCTGAGCTGCTTGAACTAAAGTTTGGAGTTCAAAAGTACTTCTTATCTATTATTGAAAGGGGAGCACCATCAAAAAAGTAAAAGAAGAGATGGATGAAATTAAGCAATCTCTGAGCACTATACAACAGGAAATTGGCAAAATTGCCACGCATCAATCACAGATACTCAAGCTGGTTTAATCAGCTTGAGTATCTGTGATTGATGCATGGCAATTTGGCCAATGGCCTCCAAAAGCAAGAGGACAGTCTTAAAAACAAGAACAAAGAGAAGGACCGGGAAATACAAAACCTGAAAGGGAAAATCAACAAATTGGAACAATACTCACGCATTGATGATGTGATAATCACTGGTTTGAAGACCAGACACCGCTCCTATGCAAACATCACAGCCTCAGCTTAAGCTGGAGGGGATTCCCCGTAGGCTGAGTTGGAGACGCTGGAGACTTGCCCATTCAAAGCCAACACATCGCAGCTTGTCACACTCTCCCCCGAAAACAAACCAACGTGCAGCAGCCTCCAGCGATCATGATATGGTTCGTGAATAGAAAATACAAATCCGAGTTACTGAAGCAAGGACGCAAGCTGAAGGGGACCGGTGTTTACCTGAACGAGCACCTCACGAAAAAAATGTTGATATTGCTAGAGAAGCCCGCAGACTCAAGAAAGAAAAAAAGATCAAGGCAACATGGCCAAGGAATTGTAAAGTTTTCATAAGACTTGATGGAGCGTCTCCGGAGGAAGAAAAGGCCTTTGTTGTAAGAGAGATCAAGGAACTGGAGCAGTATGAGGAAAAATGCAGGACTGCCTGACAGTCACTGCAGAAGACATACTGCTGACATCAAAAGGATCTATTACATTTTATTTTGATATGGACTGTGACCTCGCCAGTGACTGGTCTAAATGGATCATTATCACTAAGGTGACCTGCTCTACAGGTACAGAACTTCTTTTTCTCTCTGTCCTCCACTCGCTTATTCCCCTTAAACCTCAGGGTGACTGCCACCACAGACTCTAATACATTAGCATTCAGTCCCTTTGAGCTCAATACGGACAATGATGGAATTTACGAGACTTTCTTTAATCCTGATATGAATTATATTGACTCAAACTCTGCAAAACTGTCGTGTAAATATTTCACTGAAAGCCAATTCAATAATCTGTTTCATGCGGGTGACACCAATGTTTTTTCTACTCTTCATTTGAATATCCGCAGTTTGTCTAAAAACTATGATTGTCTGAGAACTTATTTATCAACCCTGACACACTCCTTTTCAGTTTTAGCTTTTTCTGAAACATGGTTCAATGACGATATTCTCAGTCTTTATCCTCTGGCAAATTACAATTTCATTCACTCCTGCAGAAACAACAGAACAGGAGGAGGATTTTCCTTGTATGTGTCGAACGCTTATAATTTATCACTAGAAAGGATTTGAGTGCTGATTTTGACACGATGTTTGTGGAATCTGTATTTATTGATATTGCATTCGGTAGAAAAAGCATTATAGTCGGATGTATTTATTTATTTACCTGACTCAGATATAAATACGTTTAATGACGCATTGTACTCTACTTTAGAAATCATAAACAAGTAACATAAATTCTTTGCATTACTGGGGGATTTCAACATTAATTTGCTCAAAGATGATCTGGTATCCACAACAGACTTTCTGAACAAACTTTACTCTGTAAATTTTTATCCTTTAATTAAAAAGCCATCTTGAATTACTAGATCATCAGCCTCACTAATTGATAATATCCTTTTCAGTTCTCTGGACTTTGAAATCACTTCTATTGATGTGTGGTATTTCAGATCATCTCCAGGTATTCCAGATTGTTTTTGCTATTGATCCTCCAAACTCTAAAGGTACCAATTCTGTTTGTGACCAATTTAAATTTCACAGTTTTACCAGAAATAACTTGGTATCTTTTAAAACAAGTCAGTTACGTCTCTTGGGATGAGGTTCTCGGGCTAAAAGATGTTGATGCAGCTTATCACTTATTCCTAGTACTTATCAATTCTGCTGTGGAATCATCTTTTCCCTTGATCAGCTCAAAATCTAAAATTAATTCTTCTAAAGGGAAACTTTGGATTACTGAAGATTTGATGAAACGTTCCCGTAACAAAAAAAAAAAAAAAAAACTGTATAGGAAAGCTATTACAAACCCCACCCCTTTAAACATAGAAACCTATAAGAAATATAAAAACAAATTCATAACTGATCTAAGGAAAGCAAAAAAAAAAAAAAATAGTATGCAGATAAATTCACACAAGCTTCAAATGACATCAAGTCAACCTGGAACCTCATTAATCTTTTGCTGAATTGTAAGAAATCAGCAGCAGCTGCACCTACAGAGATGCGTGGGAAAGAGAGGATTCTTTCAAACCCTAATGAAATAGCTGATGGTTTTAACAACTTTTTTGTTAATGTTGGCTGTGTTCTGGCATCAAGTATTTTGGATATCAGTGAGAACCCCTGTAACTTGATGAAGGGGCAATATCCTCCTTTCAATACCTTTGATCCTCCAACTTCACAGGAAGTCCATAATATCATCATGGAATTAAATAATTCAGCCCCAGGGCAAGATGGCATAAAGAGCATTTTGATTAAAGAAGCCATTGATTATTTAATTCAACCTTTAACCCACATTCTTTTTGTATCACTCCAATCTGGAATTATTCCCCTCGATCTTAAAATTGTTAAAGTTATCCCCATTTTCAAAACAGGTGATACTTATGATTTTGGCAATTATCTACCTATATCCATCCTGCCCTGCATCTCTAAATTATTGCAGGAATTAGTTTGTCTGAGAATATCCAAGCACTTAATTGAAAACAACATCCCATATGCTCACCAGTATGGATTCTGTAAAAAAAAAAAAAAAAACATTCAACAGAGCATGCATTACTCCAGCTTACTAATATAATTTCAACTGCCATGGACAAAAGAAAGTTTGCCCTTGGGGTCTTTTTAGACCTAAGCAAAGCATTCGATAATGTCAAAAACAGTATTCTGATTTCCAAATTAAATAGATATGGAGTGGAGGATATTGCTCTGAACTGGTTTAAAAATTACTTAATAAACAGAGAACAATATGTGTCACTTAATGGCTACTCTCCTACCAATTCCAGAATCATACATGGAGTGCCTCAGGGTTCAATCCTGGGCCCTTTATTATTTTTGATTTATATAAATGATTTAGCAATGTCTTGCAAACATCTTCTTCCTGTATTATTTACTATAAGATTGACCAATCTTATAGCAACTCATAATAACTTCAATTATGTAACTGACTGTGTGAATGATGAATTATCTTCTATTTCTAAATGGTTTCAACTTAATAAACACTTAGCGTGAAGAAATGTAGCTTTGTGATCTTTTGCAACATAAATAAGTCTTACCCCAAAGAGCAAGCAAAATTTTTCATTAATGGATCAGAAATTATGCAAGTTAAAGCTACTAAACTTTTGGGAATATTAGTTGATGAAAGACTCAGCCTGTCAAATCACATAGACCTTGTTTGCAAAAGGTCCACGAAGATGATGGGCATATTAAGAAAAGTGTGTCCTCTAATTCATCCTTCTGCTCATTTAACCCTTTACTATAGCTTATTGTTTCCTTATTTGAACTACTGTAATTTGGTCTGGGCAGCTTCATATGCCCAACCATCTCAAGAAATTATGAATTATTCAGAAAAGGTTCTTAAGATTAATCTCACATTCAAACATATATGTTCCATCCAACTCTTGTACAAGCCCTCCCTACTGGGAAAACCCCAGATTGCTAACACTATTGTGTGTGTGTGAGTGAGTGAGTGAGTGAGTGAGTGAGTGAGTGAGTGAGTGAGTGAGTGAGTGAGAGAGTGAGAGTTTGTGTGTGTTTGCTCTGACACATGCCATATTGTGTATGCACACAACATGCCCTCAGGCTGAATGTGGCAGTACACTGTGCTGACACCGGCTTATGCTTTGATCGCAACCAAACAGTTTGAGATCTGAAAATTTGTCAGATTTTGGGGTTTACCAGGCAACAAAGCCCCATTAGTTTCCACATTGATTAAATTGATGATGTAATTATTTTTTAATATGCTACCATTATATAGAGTCATTGAAGTATATCGCTTGGCTTGTGATATTGCTGCTTGAAGCCTTTCATGAGAATTTCTTATACATCCCAAATCAATAAATCTGCTGCTGCAAAACACTCAAGTCCATAACCCAGCTACTTGTGGTCAGAAAGACCAGTGAGTATGAAAGTAGATCATGGGTTTAATTAGTTGAGGTATTTTTCCAGCTGTAACTTGTAAACTTATAAACTCTTTCAGATGGTTTGCAAGACAAGTACAGCTGAGTAATATCTGAATACAAAGGATTTGAAATGTTGCACTGCTTGAAAATATGGCCCAAAGGCAGCACAAAAAAGAAAGAAATAAAATAGTTTCCAGAATGGAGCCTCGAGGCACCCCATTCATCGATGATGTTGAAGAGGTGAAGCCATCAGCAGACAACACTTTTTAAACTAAGAATAAAGAAAGTGGTTACAAGCTGTGGAATTAACTAACAGACTCTAGACTACTCAATGCTGCCTTTTTACTGCATTGTATTATGTATTGTATTTTGACATAACATTTTGACATTGTCATTGTTGTGATTTGCTGATACTGTCCAAATAAATCAAATAAAGAAGTGGAGCAGTGAATCATGGGTTAAGTATTCTAAATCCTTTCTATGAAAAGGTTCAAAGTCTGCATTTTAGGCACTGAGCACCAGGAGAAATAGGGTTAACTAAATGATTAGTAGCCTCAAACTAGGCCTCTACTGGTTGGAGGTGGTGAGCATTGAAAAATATTTTGCTCTTGCATCTTTAATTTCACTGTCATAACATTGTAATTAAAAATGTATAAGCATATAATATACTTGGAGCTTTGCTTTGATGTCTACCAGTCTCTCACTCTTCCTACACTCCTTTTTTAATGCCAGGGATTATTTCAGTGATTCCAGGTGATACAAATGATGATTTTTTTTTTTTTTTCAGTTTAGCAACATTATCTAAGGCAGTTTTGCACATGTCATTGAAGCAGTTCACTAAATCATTGCTGTTTTAAGGGAAATCTAAGGATTCACCAGACTTCATAAATAATGAGGAAAATCTTGAAGCACTAATGTCATTTAAGATCATTTTGCATAAAACACAATTAAAAACAAGACATAGATGATCTGAGAAACAAAAAAGGCCCTTAAAACCAAGGATGGTAGATTAAGATGCAAAGTAAAACCTAACTAAACTATAAATACATTTCTGTGTAGGGCCCAACACATGTTGATTGAAATTAAAGTCTCCATAATGTTCATTGATATGTCACCTGCAATCAAAACTTCATTATGACAGAGAACAACAGAGGATAAAACAATTTGACAGTTCAGACAAAAAGATTGATGGAGGACATGAAATAACAAAGAAGCCTTTTACTGGACTCTATGGACAATACTCTTCTCCAATGGCAAGCATGCATTCACCCACTGAGATTTGCATGAATGTAGCCGGCTAATCAGGACATACCTGCCTTAACACATGTAGACCATCCAGTATATAAGGGAGTACCATGACTCTGTCCATCATCCTTTTTCTCTTAAGCGATCGATGGATTTGCCCACTTATCAACTTTCTCCATGGATGGAGTTGCTGCAGGGAACCTCATTAGGGCCTCAGTGTACAGAACACTTAGCCTGGTTCCAGACCATAGACCCCGCCCACTCAACTGAGTAGGCTTGTCTCACTGGTCTGGTATACCTTATTGAATTTGCGATTTATCTCGTCCAAACGATGGACGGACCAATGAACGCCGGGGGTCTAGCGGTTAGCCAATCAGCGCCACGCTGATGACAAGCTGTACGCCGGTGGGTAGCTGGTGAGGATAGCAACAATGGCGACCGCTACAGATCCTACAGACCACATTAACGATGCTATCGAGGTATTTCGCCACTACTTGCGTTAATGGAGGACCAAATTAAGGAAGCTGCTGAACTGGATTTAGTGGCGATGCAGCTGGGCGTGCACAACGACGGAGACATTTTAAGCGGGCAATGCTCGCTTGTTTTCGGTTCCCCCGAGGCATGGATACTAATGACGTCAGATTCTGGGTGAGTCGTTGATCTCTACTGATTGGTTCGGGAAAAAATCAAATTCCCTCCCCCTTGTAGCTTCAGTCTGACACTCAGGCTACAGCACACTAAGAGTGGTGTTTGGCAGCCACCAGCCTGGAAGGCCTGCTTGGCACTGCTCAAGTTAGACATCAGCAGCAGAGGAATCACTTCAGATGCTTTGAGAAGATGCCTCGCTGGGAGTGAAGATGTCTCGCTGAGAGTGAGCAGAGGCTCAATAGCATGACGTCAAGAGCCCTACTCCAACTGCGACACACTGCTGCCACCACTTCCGATCATCCCCATTGAGTCAACGGACTCATTTGTAGATGATAACAACTCATCTTTGTCCTGCGTGAGTCCACCACTAACATCTCTCTGCCAGGATCCCCCCATCAAGCCAGTAAGTCATTCTTATTATGGTCTGGCTGGCCCCCTCTTTCAGACATCTAGCAGTGTATCGAGGAAGCAACAACTGAAAGACGAGAGCCCCGGCTGCGTATATGATGGATTATCTCAGGGTGCAGGGTAGCACGTAAAAGTTCAATGGCATGACCCCCCTCAGTGGCCTGGCAGCCAACCTGCCTCCACAGTCACTGGTTGGTCAGAGACCCCCACTGCTGCGTTGCAGAGAGATGCTGCAGAACTTTGACGAAAATTTTCAGCTAGGAGTGCAGTTGTGGCTGCTTTTACAGATATGTTGGGCATTTGCTGGTTGTGTATTTGCTGGTTTCCCTTCAACTAACATGACTAACAGTCACATGTGGCTGAGACTCAAGCTCCCCAGAATGGATAGAGATGATCTGTGGGTTCTGCTGTCGTCACAGAAGAGTTTTTCAGATTGATCTCATCTGTCACTCACTGCTTCAAACATCTAGATGAGGCAAGATCACAGTTGCTGCCTACTGCTTACGCATCTACAGAAAGAACATGAGACAAAGTGTAGTAACATGCAGGAGAGGAGACACCCCAACAATGGTCCTTATTGCTGTGGTGCAAGGCTGCAGTGTTGTTTGTAACAAATGAACATCAGCACCAACACAATGTGAAAAATGTGGCATCTCTCACACACACCTGCTACCCTCCCACCACCTCCAATAAATAAGGAAGTGGGCAAAAGGCTCACACAATTGTAATCAATCTTAACCGGTGGCTTCACAGCACTTTGTCCATTTATGAGTGTAATGCAAAGTGTGATGATGTAAAACTAGCACACAACATCATGGTGCCTTTGGTTAAAATATCTGACCCCAGTTTTGGCTGCCAGATTGGCATGCATTCACAACATTTTCTGGGCATCCTTGTATACAACTGGCTGAGAAAAATATCTAGAGTATAAAAGTGACATTGCGATCAATTTCCACAGCTATGTCACCACTACTATTCTTAATCCTATTATAAATTTTGCTTTGCATATTTATTATCTATATTATTGCAATAAATAGAAGATGGACAGGGAGAAACCAGGCAGCTATCAGGACAGGGACCTGACAGCAGCACCAATTATCAGCCCAAGGCTTCACAGGTAAGGAGAAATTAAAACTGGCTAAGGAAATGTCTATAGGATAAGAGTGACTCTAAGATTCATTTTCACAGCTATTTCAGAACTACTCTTGTTTATACTCTAAAATGTTTTTTTGTCTGTATTGCAATAGGTAGCACAGGGAGCAGGTTTAAAAATATTTGATTAATGTTGCACATCTGTGCTGCCATATTTGACTAAAATGTAAAATACATCTTTCTGTCTTCATGCCATTAAATAAAAAAATTGTGGCATAATACCCTGTTACCTTGTCACTTCCATTCCATTTTGTGTGCTAATAACTTGCTAACAGGAATGGTGTTTTACTTAACTTGTTGTGTTCAGTATTGTCATTTGGCACTTAGTTATCTGGCTACTTAACCTGTAGATGCTCAAAGGTCATTCTGTGTCAACTCAACCAGAGTTTGGCAGCTAAAACTTTAGACTTTGATAGTATATAATTTTAAAGAACTAAAGTCGGTCCCTTGGTGCTGTACTGTGGCTGTGTTATGTGGCTCTTTAGCTGCTAAGGAATGCGAGAGGATGATAACTCACTCAATAGACCTCTGAACAATTTGTCCCCCTCACTTCTGAAATGATGGCTACGCCCCTGGTTTAAGGTCCACACAGTTCAGTATGTTGATTGGCGTCATACTTGTGTTTGGCTATGTTGCCAAACTAGTTTGCTGTCTCTTTTAAGTAGCTGTCGGCTATTCACCCACTGTGCAGCAGGAAATTGCACTTCAAAATTAAAGCTCTGATTGACAAATGTGCTGTATTTCAAAATAAAGTGTGTTGAATAAAAAAAGTGTGTGCAATACATACTTTCAACATATTGTACCACAGTAACCAGAACTATAACGATAATATTATTACTTTCATGAATGTTGTTGTAAGCTACTACAGATTACTGTCATTTTATTATGCTGATCTGTTCTGTACAACATCTATTGCACATCTGTCCGTCCTGGAAGAGGGACCCCTCCTCAGTTGCTCTTCCTGAGGTTTCTACTGTTTTTTTTCCCCGGTAAAGGGTTTTTTTTGGTGAGTTTTTCCTTATCCGCTGAGAGGGTCCAAAGGACAGAGGGATGTTGCATGCTGTAAAGCCCTGTGAGGCAAATTGTGATTTGTGATATTGGGCTTTATAAATAAAATTGATTGATTGATTGATTGATTGAACAAACTTGAAACATTCAACACACTGTCCAGACATTATCTGCATGTCAGAATGCTGCTGGGCTGAATGTACTTGCATACCCATGCATGTGTATATATGTGTATATATATATATATATATATACATATATATATATATGAACTTGTCCATAAAATATTGAGATATATATATATCTCTCAATAATTTTCTGGACAAGTTCAGTTGAAACCCCTGGCTCCCCTGATAAATTGTGAATGATCTACATATGTCTAAAAGTATGATCATTTTTAAAACAAGAAGTAATGGCTGCTTATTCACCACTGGTAGAACAGAGAACCATAGAACAGAGAACAAAGACACTGGCATCAATATCCTCAGGCCCTGCTGTTGATGTGGCAAAAGAGCCTGAATTCATGCTATTATTCTTTAGTCTGTCAAATACCTACAGGAGCGACAAAGATCTAGAGGTCAGTCCCATGTAGGGCTGGGAAGGAGTTGATGAGAAGCAGCCACTATGATAAAGCATAGGTCATATTGCACCTGTACCTATAAGGTGACAGTGGCTCAAGAGGTAGAGTGGGTTGTCCAATTGCCCATGTCAAAGAGTCCTTGAGCAAGACCGTGCAACCCACATTGCTCCTGCTGCAGGCCAGAGCCATCAGTGTAAGAGTGTGTGCATGAATGGAGACAAAATGTAAATCGCTTAAGGTAGAAAAGTGCTCTATAAGGACAGTACCATTTACTTAATTTTTTTCAAATGCTACTTTGTTGGATTAAAAGTGGAGGTTTACTGAGTGTACAGGTTTTGATGAATACCTCGTCTGAGTAAATTTAATCATTGATAAGATGCATTTTGTGTGTGTGCATGCGTGCGTGCATGCGTGCGTGTGTGTGTTTGGAGAGCTGATTACTGTGGTGGACCCTGGCCCAATCTCTGTCGGCCAGTCGCTCACTGTGATACACCACTCACATGACAACTCAGGATGAAAGAGACCTGTTATCTCTTTCCCTCCAGATCCTGCATCCTCACCTCCCCCATCCCTCCCCACCCTCACCCCTTCTGTTCCTACATATTATTCGTTTTCTCTGTCTCCCCCCTTTTTTTCACTTTCATCTTATTAATGCGAGCACCACAGTCTCACATAAAAATGTATAATAGCTACACTGGTCCACAGCCTAAAAGATTTTTCACAATAATGGCTGTAAAATTGTGAGATGCCTGTTTTTTGGCCTATTCTTTTCTATTGGCCTGCATTAACATCACATGACTACCAAGTGCCGTTAGGTGGAAACAAAAGAACAGTGCAAACCGTAACTTCATTGTTACTAGAAAATTCAACACTTTAAGTTATTGCCAACATTAAAATGTGTTGAGTGTGATAAGGTTTCTAGCAAGAAATGTGCATTTTATTTTTACAATCTTCATTCAGTAAATGTATATGATCTATTAGGAAGATTATTTCAGGTTTGCCAGAAAATCATTGCTATAGTGGCTGCTATGGATGCTACAAAACCCACATTTAGACTACATATTGTTTGAATCATTGTCTTTGTGTTGTGTCACCACATTTCTTCACACAAAACCAGGAACGTGTCCTTAATTCAGAATTTACAACTTCCAATTCTAGGAAAATCACTAAGATTAAAACAAAAAACAACAAAAAGCACAAATGACAATTCTCTAGAGCTGCACCATTCAGCTTGATCCAAATCAGCACCAGAGTTGTTCCTTTTGTTTGCAAAGAAACTGGGCCGTAAAAAGCTTTAGTAACTAAAGATATCAAATATCTAGTACAGCCAAACTAGTAAATAGACTACAGCACAATGATCTATGTTAGGAAAAAGTAAAGATTCTGGTTTGTTGCAGATATTTTAGCTAGTATTCTATGGAAATCGGGTTTCTGCTTTGTAGTTCCTCCAGTTTGCAAAGAGGGTTGTAAAATATATATCTACTGACTATATGCAACATCTAGTACAGCTGAACTAGTAATAACACTGCATCTAGATGGTCTATGATGGGTGTGTACACAAAGTCTCAATTAGTTTGAAATAAATTTCGGTTTTGCAGGTAGCACAAAATGTAACGGCTCCATCTTAGCAACGGTAGTTGAGGATCATGGGAAATGTAGCCTTCTGCTCCTGAAAACTGAAAAAAAAAAAAAAAGTATTTCTCAGAATTAAAGAAGACATAATTTAAACTGATGGCCTTCACATTAATTTACTATATTCATTGTGTTATTAAGAGTACACTGTGGAGTTTAAGAGGGTGATGAATACATATCTGATTGTTAAATGGGTGAAAAATAATGTTATCCATATTTTTCCCATATTTGACAGTGATACATATTTGACAATTATTGACTTTATTCACATGATAGCTGAGGTCATGAGCTCTCAATAACAGTTGGCTCAAATATCAGTATTTTAAAGCATGTAAAATTGTCATAGTGCCAAATATTACTCTTCATGCTGAGACCTTTTCAACAATATATTTGGTTCTGTTGTATCATTGAGTTTTAAATTTATGGACATATGCCATTTCAACAATCTCCCCCCGGGGATCAATAAAGTATTTCTGATTTTGTTTTTTAAATGTTATTTGTGTGGGGTTTTTGCCTTTAATGACAGGACAGAGAGTGAAATGGGGAGACAGAGAGAGTGGAGACTGACATGCAGCAAAGGGCCACGAGCCAGATTCGAGCCTGCGGCCACTGCAGCAAGGCAATGCCTCTGTACATGGGGTGCCAGCACTATCCACTACGCTACCGACGCTCCAGTATTTCTGATTCTGATTCTGATTATGTCCACAAAATATATATTACACTTATAATTAAATATTGACCGTAAATCAAGGATCAAGGATCAATCAAGGGTTTTTGTGCCACTTTAACTGCCTTTTTAAGTCTGTTGTCTTTTAGCAGCTCTTTTTGTCCTTCCTCATTTTGTTTTTTCCCGTCCTTTCTGCTGTCCATCCAGTCTCAGAGGGAGTGAGGGACAGACAGCAGAGGAGTGACATGAAAGCATGGTTTCAGGAGGAAAATAGGGAATAGAAGAAAAGACAGTGCTGTGGGGTTGGTGGTGAAAACCAAGGCAATCAAGGTGGACCATGTGTGCTGTTACACACCAGTGATTCCCACTTCAATACCACCCCCACCCTCAGCTGTTCAGTCCCCTTCAACACACACATGCACGCACATACAGGCTTTATATACCAGCTAGTGTTTGTTTGTTTTGTAGAGTATACCTTTCTGTTTTTGTTTTTGACTGGTGTGTCATGTTTGACATCATGAACACACCAAGAAAGGGATTAGTAAACAGTAGGACACAGCATGGAGGCTAGTGAAAATGTTCAAGCATTGCTTGGAAGAAGACAGACAAAATTTGTGAATTGTGCTAGAAAAGGGGTGAAAATGAAAGCATCCACCCAAGTATCATGTCTCCATCACTGTTAATTGGAGCTGTAGCCAATAAATACCTGTGACTACTGCAGAGTCATTTGTCCTGGGAATGAATGCCGATTGTAACCTATCACTCAAAATTGTAACCTATCACTCAAAAAATGTAAAAATATTGAGAAACATATTATTGCCAAAGACTTTTCTGAGAAGTTCATTTTTGTATCATTTTATTTTAAATGAAGTAAGTTGTCTTGAACCATTTAGCACTTAAGACAAGCACTCAGGGCAAAGGCCAGATGTTAATAGGTGTGTGTGTGTGTGTGTGTGTGTGTGTGTGTGTATGCGTGTGTGTGTATGCGTGTGTGTGTTGTCCAGTGGAAAAGGGGCTCTATTACTTAGACACTCACACATACAATACAAGTGATAAATATTTAATAGCATGAACATGTGAACTTAAATCAATTAATCTTGTACTTGTCATGTGTTTTGTTTTTGTGTTTTTTTTCTTCTGGTTGGAGAGGAGGGTGGTGATCTGTGTGCACAGCAATGAGCTAGAGCAAATTCTCAAAGTCTCTTGTATTGTTCTTTACCTGCCTTTATCTGTTACATGTGCGTTTTAAATTAAGATGCTCTATATTCCTAACCGAGCCAAATAGATAATTATGCCTCAAACATCATTTCATATTAACATAATTTATTTTCCTGAGGAATCATTTTAATCCAGACCTTGATCAAACCATATTTCACTGTATCCAGCAGAAAAAAAAAGCTCTTTTCACATGCTTATTTCCACAGAAAGTCATTTTAAGATTTCTGCTTGTTTTACAAAATGTACAGGCTCATTTTAGGTTTCGATGCATTTCTGTGATAAAATGTCTCCATATAATTCTACCCTGTAGAGGCCAGGCATGGGGGCTGGAGCTGGTGTGTTGTGGGGAGGGGGAGGGGGCACATAGAGTGGTGATTATTAGCACTCCTCTGGGGCTTTTGTCTGGGCCCCATGAGAGAAAGAGGTTAACGCCACTTAGCCTCAGGAAGGCCTGCCGAGGCTTCCCTGCTGCGATCCAAAATCACATAGTATTTTCCTCAACCTATTGTACCCCCCTGTCAGCTTCATGCTGACACAAAGGCTTACGTGTGTGTAGATAAACAAGATTGAAAAAATGCTAATGTTTGCAGAATGCCCGAAGTTCATTGTCACCTTTGGTGAAAAGATAAGTAAATCACATTTATTTGTGTCTAAATATCAGAAAAATCTCAACAAACCACCATTTGACCAAAATGAATCTAACATTTGATAATTCCAAAAATATATTTGAAAACATTAACATAATTTAACATAAAAAAAAATACTTAGATTAGATCATTAAGTATACATTTTTTTCGCGCAGTGTAAACAGAAGACATACCTTCAAGTAAACAGGGCACTCAAATATGATCTTTGAACGTAGGTTGGAGAGAAATCAGTATGTAACCCAGAGTATGTTTGATGGCCTGCGTTGATACCCAAACATTCAGACAGCACACACACACACAAACACACACACACTGACAGATCCTGTCCAGAGGATACTTCAGTTTCCTGTTGAGGCTGACAGGTGTCTCAACATCCTGACCTGAGTGTCTTCTCATTAAGCCACAGTGTGCATGCAGTATTAGCCCTGCCACATCTCATTGTTGGAGATGTACAATCCTGCTTGCAGACAATATGTGGAATCATCATCCACCACGTCACAACTTTCCTTCAGAATTGAATTTAGTGTGATTAATCTGGCCCCTTATGTCATCTGTCCCTCTCAAAACGTAATTATGTCTTTGAGGTAAAGGACAAATGGTCCATCAGACAAGCCTGATAACAAATCAGAAAGAAATGGTGACTGGCAGTGGAAGAGGAGCCGGAGCTTGGGGATTTTTACTGTACAAGAGAAGCAGCAAGGAAGAAGGCTGAGAGACTGAAACAAAGACAAAAAAGAATTTGAAAAAAAAAGAACAGTGAAAGAGGAGAACATGAGAAAGAAAGAGAAGAAAACAACAATATTGTGTCACCCAAAATTTTAGATCCCAAATAAAGAGTGTTCAGGATTTTCAATTACAAGCAAAAAAGTAAAGGTAACCTCAGTCTCCGACAAATATTGTTCCTTTATATTCAACATTCAAACTTTCTGTGGTACTGGTTCTCAGCTACTAACTGATAGGAATGATGTTAAAAAACTATGAAAATAAGAAATCATCTGAATTGTTCTTTGAGTACATTATTCATCTTGTTAGAAAGCAAACTGGTTGAATTAAAGGTTTTTTTTCATGACTTGTCAAATACTTGTCAAAAATGGAATAAATGAATCAATACAATCCTCTGCCATCAAACCCAGTCTTTATGAACATGTTGTCACTTGGTTTGTCTGTGTTTTTGCACAAGCAGAAAAAAACAAATACATCAAATCAGATTTAGCATTCAACTGCCTCTCCCCCTAGTGCATTTATCTCCATCAGATTTTGCTCTCCTCTCTTTTGAATTCACTAATTCCCCCCCCCCCCCCGGTTCACCCGTAACCATGGTGACCGTCAGCTGAGAAATGGCAACCCTGGCCCTTCATTAGGTATCAACATAGGCTCCAACAGCCCAGATAATAACCAATAAGGACTCTGTGTGTGTGTGTGTGTGTGTGGGGGGACGACGACAGAGAAAGACAGAGACAGAGATTGGGATGGGGGGTTTGGGGATGTGGCATTGTGTTGGGCAGTAAATGAAAGCCCCCAGGGATGAAGCCAACCTTGCTGTCATGCTTCAGAGAGTTATGGCTGTATGTGTGTGTGTGTGTGTGTGTGTGTGTGTGTGTGTGTGTGTGTGTGTGTGTGTGTGTGTGTGTGTGTGTGTGTGTGTGTGGATGGGTCATTTGCTTCTGCATATGTGGGATGATGTTCACATATGAATGTTCACACATCTCCTGTATATGCATGCACTCACACATCCTGTCTAATCCTGTCCAAAAAGTGGATATGGAACATGGGGAAACTTTGCTCCTCCGAATTACGACAATACAGGTCATTTGTGCAAGCAGCTTATTAGGACCCATATTAGTTTTACTGTCAGGCGCCACCCTCTAGTGGCCTTAGTGATTATGACTGGAGCAAAGGAGGAAGTAAATGATAAATGGACTGCACTTGTATAGTGATTTTCTAGTCTTCTTTCTACCCATTCACACACACTCACACACCAATGGAACAGCCATTTAGAGCAATTTGGGTTGACATGCAGACTGGCAGAGCAAGGGATTGAACCACCAATCTTCTGATTAGCAGATGACCTGTGCTACCTCCTGAGCCGCAGCCGCCTCCAGCCAGGTGACATTGTATAAAAAGTGACAAAGTGGAGTGATGCATCAAACAAACACAGGACTTTGACCCAGGAGGCACTGTTCTTGTCATGTATAAAATCAAATGTCACCACTGAATTTTAAAAAAAAAAAGTAACATACTAAACACTATAACATCATTGTGTCATATAACTTACATTGCATGACTTAAGAATGTAAGTATGTAACAAACCCCAACCATGACCTTTTTTTCTAAGACTAACTTCGTAGTTTTGTTGCCTAAACCTAAAACATGAACCATGTGTTAAAAACTGCGACTCTTACTGGTCATATACAACTTACTCTGTCATGAAGATAGGAGGATGTGTTGATCTCCTGCCACTGGTAGGCGTACTAATTTAGGAAATTTCAAAACCCACTCTCAATTTAAGATTCAAAGCCTTTATTAATCCCTGACAGTCGATGTTGAGGTTATCAATATTCTCATCTTACAATATAACTTCTTGGGGCAATGGCCAATATTTCAGAGGTTCCTTTGTAGGCAGTAGATCTGCAGACCAAGACCTCTAATTCCATGCAAAAGTCATTCTTTACAGTTCATTTAGCAACTTGACAAAAGACAACATTTCAGCTAATCTGTATAAATAGATGCCCACATATGCGTGTAAATAAATTAGAAAAAAAGCTAACTCATGATTGATTAAAGTTTATTACTGGAAAGTCCCTTGAACCATCTTGTTTTCAAGGGGGTCCTACACAAAACATACAACACACTTCATTACAATGAACACAATCAAACATAAAACATACATACATACTCTCATTTACCAACCCACGCCCACATCATTCCCATAAGCCCACCGTACCCTCACATAATAACTGGATGGATATGCCACAAGACACCTTGAGCATCAATATACTACGACTACACTACTACTACCAGTAAGACTAATATATTGCCATGCAGATGTGTAGAGGCGCAGATCATGATCACACATATCAAATTGTGGCCAATAAGAGCAATGCATGATGGAGTTATAAGGACGTGATATTCCATGACGAAGGATCGAAAGTCACCATGGGCAGCCTGTTACATGACAACATACGTGTGTCACTGTGGAGATTAGGGATGCACCGAATATTCGGTAACCGAATATATTCGGCCAAATATTGCAAAAAAACACACATTTGGTATTCGGTGGAATAAGTTAAAAGCAAGGCCAAATAATAGCGGCGTGTTTTGATAACGCAATCAAACAGCGTGCCGTGACGGGCGGAGTCAAATGTCGGCAGTGTGGCGATCCGTCTGTCATGGCACTCGCATTTGCAACTAAAAATAGTTTTGAGCGAGCAAAACAGGCTTAAATCATTCAGCACGCTGTGTGAGTACAGATTTCTGGCGGTGGCTGGTTGATTTTTATTCTATTTTTTTATTTCAATCCCCCCTATGTTAATCACTTATTGATGCTGTTTTTGAAGTATGAATAAGTCAATAAGTTATTTATTCCATTGAAATATCATTGATGTATTATAGAATAGTGATTTATCTTTTTATAAATGACAAAAGGCACATCTGCCTCATTTTCACTGTGGTATCCTGATACTACTCAGAACCGTGATATTTTCATTGGTATCGTACAGTGGGTCCCAATTTCGGTACACTAATCTGGAGGGGGTTCATCTGCAAAAACTAATGAAAAACTAAACGATATTCGGTATTCGGTACTCGGTATTCGGCCAAGCGTTTTATTATTATTCGGCTTCGGCCCCAAATTTTCATTTCGGTGCATCCCTAGTGGAGATTCATCAACTTGATGAATATGTGGTTTATCAATATAAAAAAATGGCATTTCCTGTTTCCACAAGGGGCCGATATACGTTAGAGTGAGTATGACAATAGGAGGTGTGCAGGGCAGGGCTCTTCTCATGTACAGAAATTTTGAAACAGTTAGGATGAAGTATGTGGGAGAGAGAGTTTCTCGAATATGCATGGCTATGCATCAAATATGGAGGCGCCATAGTGGCCACACCCCTTGACAATGAGAAAAGCCTTTAATAACTTTTGATCAGCATGGTGTCAGGATGATGTGTACCAAATCTGGAGTTGATTGGACAAAATCTGTAACCAGAGTTCGTTAAAATACAAGGTGTGGAAATCACAAAATTGTTGCCAAAGTGAAAAGTTTGAATCAAAATGGCCGACATCCTGTTTGGATTGGAGCATTGGTGGCAGACACTTTTTTTGTGCATCTGGGCAACTTATGTACCAATTTTCATCTTCCAACTCCAAAAAAAACCCCTATGGGGAGGGTTTTTTGAAAATTTCAAGGGGGCACTATAGAGGCATTCTGCCCCCCCCCCCCCCCAAGGGTGCCACCCCTATCAGATGCAAGAGCTCGCCATTCTTGACCTGTGTATCAATTTTCATGAGGAGATGATGCCATTGAAGCCATCAAAAAGCCAAACGTATTTGATGGCGAGGGCGGCACCATAGCAGCCACGCCCCTTGACATAGAGAAAAGCTTTTAATAACTTTTCATCAGCATGGTCTCAGGGTGATCTGTACCAAATCTGAAGTTGATTGGACAAAATCTGTAGGAGGAGTTTGTCAAAATACAAAGTTGTCGAAATCACAAAATCACCACCAAAATGAAAAGTTTAAATCAAAATGGCCGACTTCCTGTTTGGAGTAGACCATTGGTGTCAAAGACTTTTTTGTGCATCTCGGGTAGGGGTTTTTGAAAATTTCAAGGGGGCGCTAAAGAGGCATTTCGCCCCCCCCCCCCCCCCCCCCCATGGGCGTCAGCCCTATCAGATGCAAGAGCTCACTATTCTTGACCTGTGTATCAATTTTCATGAGGATATGAGATCGCTGAAACCATTAGACGTAGCTTCATAGCGTAAGGTAGCTTTACCAACTTGTTTTGCATGCATTAGAAGTGGAATGAAGTTGATGCGGTCAACTTTGTGTCATCAGTACATGTTAAAGTAAATACTGGTCACTTCCTGTTACCACCGGGGGGCGCTATGAGTATGGTGGGATATTAATATATCTGCCCATTCAGGGCGGAGCCAACATCATGTCCAGCAAGTTTGAAGCTACTGAGATCAAGTATGTGGGCGTGAGGTCCATTCGAAATTTGATGGCGAGAAAACGAAAAGTGTTCAAAGTTTGTCACGCACCAGCGGCCACACCCCTTGACATGGAGAAAAAGCTTTTAATAATCAGCATGGTCTCAGGATCATCTGTAGCCAATTTGAAGTCGATCGGACTAAATCTCTAGGAGGAGTTTATTCAAACATGTCAAAAATTCAAATCAAAATGGCTGACTTCCTGTTGGGTTTACAGCATCAGACCAAGAGAATTTTTTGTGCGTCTTGGCATGTTCTATGAGCCCACCAATTTTCATGCCTGTTGGTGAAACTCACAGGCGGGGGTCGAAGCATGAAATTTTCTATGGGGCGCTATGTCGCCATTTGGCCTCGTCCACATACAACACTGCCAAAATATCAAATTTTTCGCCAGACCGAATGCATGTACCAAATATGGTTTTTGAATTTGGGAAAGGGGCAAAATTGGGGATTAAATGTTCGTAATAATAATAATAATGATAATTAAAGCTGCAAGCAGCGATGAACGGGCCCTCGCACCTTCACGCAACTCGAGGGGGCTGGCATGACACCTTCTGACACGTCAGTTCATTTCTGTCAAACTTAGACATCGCATACAGGAGTGACTTGGCATATCCTTGATACAGTGCTGGAATGACATATTTGACATTTTGTATCACTTCCTCTCTCCACTAGAGGGAGTTGGGGAGCGCACTAATTATACAACATGTTTTTATACATCAAATATACACCACACCATTAAACTTTCAGATAAATCAAAAGATAAGTGTTTGATAAGACCTACTTCCTGTCGCCACTAGGTGGCAATATGAGTATCAGGAAATATGGTCATATAAATGTGTTCAGGGCAGGACAAATATGATTCATCTGAGGTTTGATGGAGATCAGACCATTTACACCAATGTTGTAGTAATTTCCTGTTTCATGGCGAGACATCAAAATGAAACCCTCTGCAGCACACGTAGACACTCATGTTATATCATGTTTGTGTACATGAAATATAGACCACAGCATTGAAATTTCAGGTTAATCCAAAGATAAGTGTCTGATAAGAAGTACTTACTTTCGCCACTAGGTGATGCAATGACTATTACTGTATATTGTTATATAAATGTGTTCAGGGTGGGACTAATCTGAATCATGTGAAGTTTGGTGGACATCGGACCATTTACTCCAAAGTTAGAGCAATTTCCTGTTTCATGGCGAGACATCAAAATTAAACCCTCTGCAGCACACATAGACACTAATGATATGTCATGTTTGTGTACATGAAATATAGACCACAGCACTGAAATTTCAGGTTAATCCAAAGATAAGTGCCTGATAAGAAGTACTTCCTTTCGCCACTAGGTAGCGCTATGACTATCACTGTATATTGTTATATGTATTAAATGTATTCAGGACTGTATTCAGGACTAATATGAATCATCTCAAGTTTGATGGAGATCGGATCATTTACGCCAAAGTTATAGCAATTTCATTTTTCATAGCGAGACATCAAAATTCAACTGTCCGCAGCGGGCACAGCGTTCAACATTTGGCAGATCCTGTAATACCTTGTGGTCACAACGTAGTCAGGCTCACATAAACCAAGTTTGGAGCAAATCTGATTAAATCTGTAGGACAAGTTTGTTGAATTACAATACGTGTAAAATGCCAAGAATGACCACGGAATTCAAAATGGCTGACTTCCTGTTAGGTTTAGGCAATGGGTCCAAGACACTTTTTTGAATGTGATGGAGTGTTACAGGTGCCTACCAAGTTTCATACATGCAGGTCAACCCAGCTTTGGGGGCTGCTTAATTGAAATATTCTAGGGGGCGCTGTTGAGCCATTTTGGTGCATCAAAGCACAAAAATCACATCAGACAACAGGACTTGTGACCTGTGATGTGTATGCCACGTTTGGTGAGTTTTCAAGCATTTCTTCTCCCTTCAAAACAACATCGTGTTTGATGGTGAATAAGGCGGTGCCACGGTGACAGTGTTTAATGAAAACTTAAGAGCTTCATTTTTAATTATCATCAAGGTCTAAGGACTATTTTTCAGCAAATTTGAGGTGGGTCTGATTAACCTGCTAGAAGAGGGACTTCAAAGAATGAACAAAGTAACTTTCTGTTGCCAGTAGGTGGCGCTATGACGGTGATCCAAAATTCCTCTGTAGATGTGTTCAGGGCTGGACTGTCATATGTGTGAAGTTTTGGCAAGATATTCCCACGTGGAGTCAAGTTACAGCAATGTTTATCGTCACGGTCAAACATCAAAGTTCGCCGCCAGGCCGTGGCCACGCCCTTTGACGAAAACTCACAGTTTCCACAATTAAGTGTCATCAACGTCTTATGACTTTTTTGACCAAGTTTGAGATGGATCTGGTCAATTCTGTAGGAGATGTACATAAAAATCTAAAACATGACTTTTCCTGTTGCCAGTAGGGGGACCCCGAACTTTGACACCATCCCACGGTCACACGCATTGACGAAAACTCAAGCTTTTGATAAATTTTCATCTTCAAGGTCTTGGGATGGGACAGACAAAGGTTTGAAGTCGATCGAATGAAATCTCTAGGACTAGTTTGTTCATTTATGACCCTTGAAAATGGCCAAAAATGCATCAAAATTGCACAGTAAATTAAAAATGGCTGACTTCCTGTTGGGTTTAGAGCATGCCTCCAAGAGGCTTTTTTGTACATCTCAGAGGGTTACATAAGCCTGCCAAGTTTCATACATGTAGGTTAAACTAGCTTAAGGGGCTGTTTCCTCAAACATTTGTAGGGGGCGCTACTGAGCCATTTTTTGGAACCCGTGCACGAGACACTTAAAATATCAAATTTTTAACCAGTTCTGAGATGTGTGCAAAGTTTCATGAGTTTTCGGGTATGTTAAGCCTCCCAAAAAGGGAATTCATTTGGAATAATAATAATAATAATAATAATTAAAGGTGCAAAGCAGCGTTGGGCGGGACCTTGGCCCCTCGCCGTCATCCTCCAGCTCACGTAGACGGTGCGAATCAGCCTATTCAGTCAGTCAATCAATCAGTCAATCAATATGACAAATCACAATTTGCCTCACAGGGTTTTACAGCATACAACATCCCTCTGTCCTCAGGACCCAGTGGGACAGAAGGAGAGACAGAGAGAGATGCAGGACAGGCGGTAATGACAGTAGCTTACTACAACATTAATGAAAGTAATAATATTGTGGAAGAATTTTATAAAAAGTTTACAGTGGAGTTACATTTTAGGAAAATGATTAATTAATTTTGAGATATTCAAGTATACACAACAAAATAATAAACATTTATGATCAAGGCTTAATATGAATTGGCTATGAAACCAGTGTATTGAGATATAGCATTGTCAGTAATGGAACTGTATTTTCACTGATAATGTTGATTTTATAAGGAAACATAACAAACTTTCATGGCACATAGGCATTGCAATACTGTATTTTCCATAGATAATGAGTAAATTAGGTTTTACATGTAGAGTTTTGTGATAAAATATATGTTTAAGATGAACACAGGTGTTGTGTGCTCTTGATGATTGATTCCTGTTTACACAAAGACAGTATGATCTGCAACACAGATGTAGCTACAGATTTGATTCCAATTCTTAATGAGGCAAAAAGTTACACCAGGGAATCTTGTATTTACAAGTTTTTACTATCAGGCATTTATTTAGGAAAATTAGGAATGACACACACACACACACACACACACACACACACTCTGTCACAGAGACTGTCAGAGTGAAGCTTTTGTTATGCTAATTAATGAGAGCTGCAGCTGACACACAGAGCAAAATGGATTGAAAGTTTCTGAAACTAGTCCTTCCACAGCCAAACCGTGAGTCAGATCTTAAATCTGAAAGCATCACCAGATAGATAATTTTGTTCTGAATGCATAGATATAAAGCTTGTATGTCTATGGACTAAAAAAAGGTGCCTTCGTCACAAGTTTACGATGTGTTGCCACTCATCTTTTCTTACAGAGATCATCATGAGAATGTGTGTCCTGCACGCTTCTAAAATCGTTGCACTTATGACAAAGTCCATGACAAATTGTACAGGGTTAAGTTTGGTGTCAATCCGTCCGGGGCCGGACCGTTATCAACTGTCTTGAATCTGGTGCAGATCGGACCACGTACGGCCGCGTTATGGCCAAAAACGTCATCATGGCGAAACACATGACTTTGCGGCACCACCACGGCCACGCCCCTTGGGGTGGAGCCACAAAATTAATTGTCCAGCAACTTCAGAGACGTTAGAGTGTTCTGGGCTTGGTTTGAGGCCGGTCGGTCAAACACAGCCTGAGCTGGACGCGCCAACGCTAAAAATGACCTTTACTGTCGCCACTCGGGGCCGCTCTGTCAGAATTTTTTTTTTTGTTAGAAACTTGTTCAGGGCCGGATGTTGCATCATCCCAGAAAATTTGAGGCCAATACGTTAAAATATGAGCGAGCTACACTAAATTGAAATTTTGAAAAACTTTGTATAACTTTGGCGACCCCTAGAGGCCACACCGTTTAACTTTTAGAAAAGTTATTGATAACTTTTGTGCACCTAGGGGTTTAGAGCAGACTGAGCGAATTTCGTGCCGATCGAATGAAATCCCTAAAACTAGTAGCGTTTGGCGTGACGTGTGAAAATGGCCAAAATGGCCAAAAAAACCTCTTTAACCGTACATTTTAGAAAAAAGTCCAAGCGCGGAAAAGCAAAGATCTCATTGAGATACACGTGCTTGTAAAATTTTGTGCTGATCCGACAAAGTCGCCGTTCGTGGCACACTTTAGGGGGCGCTACAGAGGCATCTCGTAACTTTTTTTTTCGGATCACTTTAAAATCATAAATTTTTTACCGGACCTGACCTTCCTGCAAAATTTCATGACTTTTCGCGCACGTTCAGGGGGTCAAATGTGCATGTGAAGAGGAAGAAAAGTAATGAAAGAAGAAGAAGAGGAAGAATGAAGAACCCTTTGGGTTTCAATAGGGCTTCGCCCGCTGCTTTGCAGCTTGGGCTCTGGCCCTAATAATGATGAAGAACCCTTTGGGTTTCAATAGGGCTTCGCCCGCTGCTTTGCAGCTCGGGCTCGGGCCCTAATTAAAGCTGCGAGCAGCGTTGGGCGGGACCTCTGCCCCTCACCGTCGTCCCCCAGCTCAAGTTGTAGACATAAGCCATGTGACCCAATGAAACTTTGACATGTGTGATGATCAAACAACACATCCATATTCATTTGAAATCATGTCACCTCGTGAAAGCTTGAGTGATGTGTACTGGCTGTTGTGAGGATCTAAGTACAGCAAACAGACACAAATATGTACTAGTTAATGTCATTGGAAAAACTGAGCAGGACTACATGTATTCCAATTCTTCATGAGGTAAAAGAGTTTCAGCAGGACATCTTGTATTTACAGGTTTTTGGTATCAGGCATTTCTTTCAAAATTTTTGGAATGAGCACCATGAGCTGGAAAGTTTAGTAAATGTTATACTTTCTTGTGTGTGTGACCACACACATCAACACACACTTCACTCTGACACAGACTGTCAGAGTGGAGCTTTTGTTATGCTAATTAAGGACTGCATGTGGCTGACAGGCAGAGAGCAAAATGGGCTGACAGTTTCTCAAAGAAATCCTTCCAGATCCCAACCGAGGGTCTGATCTTCAATCTGAAAGCATCACCAGATCGATAAATATGTTCTGAACGCATAAATATATAGCTTGAATGTGTATGGACGAACAAAAGGTGCCTTAGTCACAAGTTTATGATGTGTTGTCACCCATCCTTTCTTACAGAGATCATCATGAGGAGTTGTGCTCTGCACCTTCTAACGCTTCTGAAATCCAAACCGTTCAAGTTATGACAAAATCCTTAACAATAATGTTCACCAGGGGTAGATCTGTAATTTTTGCAAGTTTGAAGCAGTTATGATAAACGGTGTAGGAGCAAATAATTTTTGAGCGACAGAATTTGTGAAAAATGTCATCTTACATTCAAACAACAACAGTGCGCTTCCTGTTGGAGTTAGGTCAGGGGTTGCAGTGCGACATTTGTAGGTCTTTATGAGACGAACGAGACAGTTTTGGTTTGGTCTTTCTAAGTGGTTCCTACCCGTCGCACCGGGCATTTTTGTGTGCCTAGGTGGCACAATAAATCGTCAGGAGGTTCTGGAGCACATCACCTGTCTGAAGCCAGTAAATTCAAACCATTCGAGGATTGTAGAAGTTATAAAGACAACTGATAAGGACACGTTGAACACTAATCTGTGCGAGTTTGAAGCCGAGACAATAAACGGTGTGAAAGTAGTATAATTTTTAAGGAATTTCTTTTTTTGAGGAAAACACGGCTGTTTTGGTTTGATCTTCCTACGACGTTCCTACTGGCTACAGCGGCCATTTTAGTGTGACTAAACGCCTAGGTGGCGCTAGAGAGCCTATTTTGGCAATTTTGAATTATTCTTTTCATTTCCTAAAATTTTTCGCCAGTCCTGACATGCGTGCCAATTTTGGTGAGTTTTGGAGCATGTTTAGGGGGTCAAATTCCAGTTTAACCCTCTGGGGTCTAGGGGGTAATTGGCCGTTTTTGACTATTTTTCATTTTACCTTTAAATTTCACCTTAAAAAAGGTGTTTACCTTGCCTTGTTTGGTAACACACTGGACCTAAAATCACACAAAAAAGACATGAAATCCGAGTAGGAAAAAGTTTGATTTTTTACTGTGAAAACCACAAACCTGTCTAACGAACCATTTTTGTAACTTCGAATAAAAATATAAATTGTAAACTTCAAAAACATATGTCCTAATTTAGCAAACAACAACGTTATACATAACTATTTACATTAAAATGCAAGCAATGCCTCAGGCGTTTTTGAACAACTAGCCTACTTACAAAACAATCAGATGCCACAAAAATAATTTGTCAAAGGGAAAAATGCCAGCACTCACAAATGTCCTTTTGGTAAATTTAATAAACCAACTTGGGTGGCAGTACCAGAAACACAGACGTTTCGACAGACGTTTCGACAGAAAGTATTCTTCTGTCGAAACGTCTGTGTTTGTCGCTGTTTTTGGCCGTGTACCTTTCTCGGGGATTTATTTTGTGAGTGCTTGCTTTTCTCCTACGTGATTTTACACAAATTATTTGTGCCACTCTGAAAAACAGTTCCTGTCCAACACAACACACTACAGGAGGAGGACACAACAGGAGGACAACAGGAGGAGTGACACACACTGTGTGACTCTGCTGCCTGAGCAAACGGAGATCTGGACCTGGTGGACAAACGCCTTTCTTGTTCCTGTTGGAGCACAGATTGCACAAATGGTGTGTATGACAACACCTGTATCAACATTCGCAGCTGGCGCACATGAAAAAAGACAAGAGAAAGTCTGCCTCACAAAGGGACACAACAAAGGGTCACAACACGAGACAACACCAACTTGGTGAAACATTTGAGCAACCAAACCGTGACGTCCGTACCGAGGAACTTTCGAACCATGATTTTTTGGTACCGTTACACCCCTACTGTTTATTGTTCTCAAGGTTTGTAGCCAATAGGACTTTTCCTTAGGAAAAGTACCGAAAAGTATCTAAAAGTATTGAAATTCATATTGGTATGGGTACCGAACAAAGATTTTGGTATCGTGACAACACGTACCCCCACAGTACGATACCAGTGAAAGTATGACGGTGTTCTGAGTAGCATCACGATACCATGGCAAGAATGAGGCAGATGTGCCTTTTGTCATTTATAAAAAGATAAATAATACACCACTGATGTTTCAAAGGAATAAATTACTTATTGATTTATACTTACAAAACAGCTTCAATAAGTGATTAACATAGGGGGGGATCAAAATAAAATAAATAAATAAAATGAAAATCAACCAGCCACCCTCCTCCCCTGACAAGTAAAGAACAGTCCCTCCATAAGTAAAGAACAGTCCCTAAAGTGCGGTGAGGTTTGTGGGCCGTTACCTAGGGTGACCATATTTTGATTTTTTAAAAAAAAGGACACTCGGCCAGCCACGACATAGCCTACTTAAATGATACTCGCAGTTTACTCAAATTTTAATATATTTAAAATTTATATTTATGGATAGAACATTCAGTTATATTACAAAATAATATCTCTCAAAGACAGAAATTCAGATAGGCCTCTACACACACTAGAGTGTGGCGATCCAAGCCCGACGGTACCCGACGGGTCGGGCCGGGTTTGGTCAAAAATGTAGAGCTACATTTTTGACCAAACCCGGCCCGACTTGTTATAGCTATATAAATTGGATTCGGGCTGGGGTCAAATTCGGTCAGCTGGAAGCGAAAGGAGAGGGAGACATCTCAAACACGAAGGTCTCACTCTCCGATGAGCACCCACGGTGCACACCCAACCTGTTCATATGGGCCTGAGGCATTTTGGGGGTATTTTTACTGCCTTTACTTTTAAACTCATATCACAGTCACTATAAAGGCTACATATACATGCTATATCTTTTTTTTTTTTCAGGACAATCTGGGCTAACCAGATTTGCCATCATTTTATGTCCTCCTATGTGCCTGTATTTTATATTAATTTTTATATCAATGAAAAAAACACATACGTGTGACTAAATTCTTACATTTTTACATGTATCTCACCATAGCAAGTTGGAGAAAGACATATTCTGCCATATATGAAGAGGGGAGACTCTCTGGAATCTGGCAATATAAGAACCATGATGGTGGGACATTCTGTCACTTCATAGCTGTCCAAAACATGTGGTTTGTGCCAGGCGGAAAATGATTGCCAGTATTTTTTCATTATTGCAAGAAATTCCATTGACTCATTCACAAGTCAAAAAATGTGTTTTATCTGAAATAAATATGCAATATTTACATTTAAGATAATAGAAAAATAGTCAACCAAGTGCAATGATGTCCTCGAAGATAATATTTGCCACTTTGTTTGCAGTAAACAAAGTTTGTTGTTGTTCAGTTTCAGTTATATATATTGGGGGGGCTTATCGGGCATTGGGGCCCTGTCAGTCATGCATAATTAGGCTCAGTTGTCTGGGTGCGCAAAGATGAAGTGGCTATATATTCCTCACTATATGAAGTGACTGATAACAAGATCTGTATAATGTGTTGTAAAGAAAGAAGTTTTGAAGAGGATTTGAAGATTTTCCAATTTACTTCCATTCACACTAATTAGACTTCCACCAGAGCGCCACCAATTGGCCAATTTGCACCAAATTTCGCACAAACCCTCATCGGGCCATGGAACACTATTAGCGAAAGTGTTGTGGTAATCCGTCTATATTTGGTTAAGATATGAAAGACTGTCTGTTTTGAAAACAATTTGCAAAAATTTGGTGTTTTATATTTTGGGCATTTTTTGGACTATCAAAATTCTAATAATAATTTTATTTCCATGACTGTTATGGTGTTGGCACAGTGCCAAATATTAAATTAGACGGCCACCACAGCGCCAGCTAGTGGCGGATTGGTAAGTCCTTTATCCGATATCCTCAGGAGTGTTAATCCGAGCAAACGATGTGGAGATATAAAATACTTCAATTGAAAGAGCGCCACCTGGTAGTCATCGCCTGACATTTTGCACAGAGCCTCAGGGGCTCATGGGGAAGGAGTAAATTGAGTTTCATGTCATTCGGACACACCAATGTGGAGATATGCAACACTTTCTGTTTTGTACCAAACCTGCAGGAAGCTGCTATTTAATAACTTGAGTATTCTTTGGAATATCAAAATTCTTTTAATAACTTTTTGTCAGCAGAGTCCACAGATGCTGTGTGCAAAGTTTCATGCAAATTAGTGAAATTTTCTGGGAGGAGTCCGAAAAAGTGGGTTTGCGACATTTTGCGAATTTGCGGAAAAGAACAGTAGGCGTAAATGGGCGTGGCCTATACCACAAGATTCAGCACAATTCACTTTGAATGTGCCACAAAGTATATGGGAGTAATGACCCAAAACACACTTTCCTTGATTAAAGTGCCACCTAGTGGTGACCATGTGCAACCACCCAGAAATATCGAATTTCCGATGTGGCCGGACGAATGTGGAAAGTTATAAGCATTTTGAAATTTGGGAAAGGGGCGAAATTGGGACACAAAGTCGGGTAAAGAATAATAACAATAATAATAATAATAACAATAATAATAACAATAATAATTAAAGCTGCAAGCAGCGATGAACGGGCCCTTGCACCTTCACGCAACTGGAGGGGGCTGGCATGACACCTTCTGACACGTCAGTTCATTTCTGTCAAACTTAGACATCGCATACAGGAGTGACTTGGCATATCCTTGATACAGTGCTGGAATGACATATTTCACATTTTGTATCACTTCCTCTTTTCACTAGAGGGAGTTGGAGAGCGCACTAATTATACAACATGTTTTTATACATCAAATATACACCACACCATTAAACTTTCAGATAAATCAAAAGATAAGTGTTTGATGAGACCTACTTCCAGTCGCCACTAGGTGGCACTATGAGTGTCAGGAAATATGGTCATATTAATGTTTTCAGGGCAGGACTAATATGATTCATCTGAAGTTTGATGGAGATCAGACCATTTACTCCAAATTTACAGCAATTTCCTGTTTCATGGCAAGACATCACAAATAAACCCTCTGCAGCGCACATAGACACTAATGATATTTCACGTTTGTATACATCAAATATAGACCACAGCACTGAAATTTCAGGTTAATCCAAAGATAAGTGTCTGGTAAGAAGTACTTCCTTTCACCACTAGGTGGCGCTATGACTATCACGGAATATTGTCATATAAATGTGTTCAGGGAGGGACTAATATGAATCATGTCAAGTTTAGTGGATATCGGACCATTTACTCCAAATTTATAGCAATTTCCTGTTTCATGGCGAGACATCAAAATTAAACCCTTTGGAGCACACGTGGACACTAATGATATGTCATGGTTGTGAACATCTAATATAGACCACGGCATTGACATTTCAGGTTAATCCAAAGATAAGTGTCTAATGGACCTGGAAAACGGCAAAAAAGGAAACAGAAGTGGCACAAGTAATTTCAAAATGGCTGACTTCCTGTTGGGTTTGGAGCATGACTCCAAGAGGCTTTTTTGCACGTAATAGAGTGTTACAGGTGCCTACCAAGTTTCATACATCCAGGTCAAACCAGCTTTGGGGGCTGCTTAATTGAAACATTGTATGGGGTGCTGTTGAGCCATCTTGGTGCATCAAAGCACAAAAATCACATCAGACAACAGGACTTGTGACCTGTGATGTGTATGCCATGTTTGGTGAGTTTTCAAGCATCCCTTGTCCCTTCAAAACAACATCGTGTTTGATGGCGAACAAGGCGGCGCCACAGTGACAGCGTTTGATGAAAACTCAAAAGCTTCATTTTTAAGTATCATCAAGGTCTAAGGACTTAGACCAGCAAGTTTGAGGTGGGTCTGATTAACCTGCTAGAAGCGGGACATCAAAGAACGTATAAAGTAGCTTTCTGCTGCCAGAAGGTGGCACTATGGCGGTGATTCAAAATTCCTCTGTAGATGTGTTCAGGGCTGGACTGTCATCATATGTGTGAAGATATGGCAAGATATTCCCATGTGGAGTCAAGTTACAGCAATGTTTATCATCACGACGAAACATCAAAGATCGCCGCCAGGCCGTGGCCACGCCCTTCAATGAAAACTCACAGTTTCCACAATAAAGCGTCATCAACGTCTTATGACTTTTTTCACCAAGTTTGAAGTGGATCTGGTCAAGTCTGTAGGAGATGACCAGGACATGAAAGTCTAAAACATGACATTTCCCATTGCAGTAGGGGGCGCTATGTTTATCTCTAATTATTGGCATGTAGATGTGTTCAGGGCGGGACTGTCATCAATTCTGTGAAGTCTGGGCAAGATTGGACCATGTATCCCGTAGTTATAAACTACTTCCTGTTTAGTGGCGAGCCCCCTAACTTTGACGCCATCCCACGGTCACACGCATTGACGCATTCCATCGGATGAAATCTCTAGGACAATTTTGTTCATTTATGACCCCTGGAAATGGCCAAAAATGCATCAAAATTGCACAGTAAATTCAAAATGGCTGACTTCCTGTTGGGTTTAGAGGATGCCTCCAAGAGGCTTTTTTGTATGTCTCTAAGCATTACATAAGCCTGCCAAGTTTCATACATGTAGGTTAAACTAGCTTCAGGGGCTGTTTCAGGGGCGCTACTGAGTCACTTTTTGGAACCAGCGCATGAGACACTTGAAATATCAAATTTTTCACCAGTTCTGAGATGCGTGCAAAGTTTCATGAGTTTTTGGAATATAGAGGAATATAAATTAATAATAACAATGATAATAATAAAAAATCCTTGCATTTCAATAGGGTCCTCGCACCGCTAGGTGCTCGGGCCCTAATAATAAATAATAATAATAATAAACAGTACGATTATAATAGGGTCCTCACGGACGACTTCGTCGTCGCTCGGGCTGTAATAATAAAGAATAATAATAATAAACAGCGAGATTATAATGGGGTCCTCACGGATGACTTCATCGTCGCTCGGGCCCTAATAATAAATAATTATAATAATAATAAACATCGAGATGACAATAGGGTCCTCACGGACGATAACGTCGTGGCTCGGGCCCTAATAATAATAAACAGCGCGATTACAATAGGGTCCTCATGGACGACTTCGTCGTCGCTTGGGCCCTAATAATAATAATAATAAACAGCACAATTACAATAGAGTCCTCACTGACGACTTCGTCGTCGCTTGGGCCCTAATAATAATAAACAGCGCGATTACAATAGGGTCCTCACGGACGACTTCGTCGTCGCTTGGGCCCTAATAATAATAATAATAATAATAAACAGCACGATTACAATAGAGTCCTGACGGATGACTTCATCGTCGGGCCCTAAAAATTTTACCAAAAAAAAAATGCCCACTTTGACCAATCATTACCTATCTTTGCGGCTGGCCTCAGGACTGACCCCACATCATGCTCACCAAATTTCGTACAAATCTGATCAATCTTTACAAAATGTGATATTTCTGGATTTACAGTGTCCACTAGTGGCCAATTTAAGCCAAATTTGGCACTGAGCCTCTGAACACCCTCTGGAACAAGCATGATGAGTGTCATGTTGATATAATTTAGCCTTACAAAAATATGCAACGAGTGTATTTTAGCTAGCAAACATTTTTTGGCAGGGAAAATTCTTTTGATAACTTTAGATCAGGTCTATCTCGAGAGTCGACGTGCCAAGTGTCACGCAGTTTGGACAAAATCTGTAGGAGGAGTTTAGAGTATGTGTCAACTTTGGTTGTGTCCTGCCAACGCTGGAGATTGTGATGTCAAACACACTGGCACTGCAAAACGGGCTCTCCCGGATGACAGCGGGTCTGCCTAATGCCATAGTACAGGTAGGTCTGTTTTATCATTTTAAATCTGAAAGCCAAATACATTGTTTTATTTTTTTACATTTATTTTGATCTATTAGAATTTTTTTGTAGTGAATCCGCAGTCATGTTACAGTACCTCATTAACTCACATGCTGCTTCCCGCTGAGCTATGCAGCGCAAATTACACTGTACATAGCCAAGCTCATCACATCGTTCTATATTGCATTCACAGGCCATTAAGACACGATTCGGTGTTGGACAGCTAAGATGCTCTCCTTGCAGCTGTCACACTGCAAAAGTTTAAAGTGCGGTGGCTGAAAGAGGAGGAGAGGAGAGATGCTTTAAAAACACTGCTGACCACTGAATGCCATGTTTTCCCCCACGATGAACAGGATGTACGTACACCACAGTTCCCCACGTCCAGCAGTTATTGACTATTTGAAATTGGGGTCAAAAATGGAGATTCTGAACCTTTTTCCCATAATAAAGACTATATGTATGAAATTCAACACAGCAACACCCTCTAGTGCACCGGTGGAGAGGCTCTTTAGCCTGGGCAGTCTTGTGCTGACTCCGAGGAGGAACAGGTTGTCTGACAAACAATTTGAGAGATTCCTCCTCATGAGGTATAACCACTTCTTTGATAAGCATGTCCAGTAAGATGGAAAAATGTGCTGTAAAGCCCTAGTTTGATGAGTGAGCTACAGTGAGTTGAGTGTGTTTGGCCTGTTAAATGCACAGTTCAAATTACATTTCATATGCAATGTTGTTTTCCTTTGAAGTCTCATCATCATCTGATATGGTGATGAGGGCCAGTATCTTATTTTATGTATTGATATTATTTTGAACAAATTCATGTTTGCATGAGATGGTTGGAAGGACAACCTCTTTTAAGTTATGTTGTTGTATTGTAAAGTAATTCAGTTTGACAATGCTTATCTAATGGCCTCAAAATAGAAATAGACATGCAGTGATGATAAAAGTTTCCAATCACAGTTTTAATCATAATTTCATTTTGAGACATTTTGCATAATGCCAGTACTGTGGCCTTGTTCTTGACACATTTTTCTGTTAAGTGTTTGGGCTGATTTTCACAACTTTGCTGTTGACTTTGTTGTATTAAAGAGCATAAAAGAGATTTTGTGTATGTCGTCTGTAAGGATTTGTGCTGATCTGGGCATATATAAGGTTTAACTTTATATTGTTAATTGGCAATTAAAGCTGCTACAAGGAACTTTTAACTGGATATGCAAAAGTCTCTCCTTTCTGCTGTTGTCTGTGCGTGACCTACAACAGCTAATGAGACCATCGGTCTGAAGATAAGCTATTTCTATATAGTGTATATCCATACCCTTAGGAAACTGGCTCCGGGTCCGCTCCAGGTCGCTTCCAGGATGAAATGATTTACGGCACTCAGACGGCACACATCATCTTACCTAGCTGCTTACATTTATTGTGAGTCATATAAATAGTCGCTATTCCTCCTCCTCGACCCGACGTCCGCGGGGAGTTGAAATAGCAGCAATCATCGGGTAAAAGTTCTGTGAAAGCACTGGACTCACCAACAGTCAGCCATGCCTCAGTCACACAGAGAAAATCCAATCCTCGGGAAGTCAGGAAATCCTTCAGGATAAACATTTTGTTGGCTAGCGATCTAGCATTTACCAGCCCAATCCTGGCAGAAGCCGACGGGTCCACGGCGTTAGAAGTCCGGGGAGCCACACATAGAGGCCGCAGGTTGCGCAGATTCACTCCGCGCCAGCGGGGACAAGGAGAGCAGGGACCGTGGGGCTGGAACACCTCATCCGGGCCGACGACAGGCCGTGGAAGTGCTCGCCAAACAGGCCTTCAGCCTTACCAGCCAACCGCTGCGTTTAACCCGGCTGCAGTGGTGCTTACGCCGGAGAGGTGGAGCTGGGGCGCAGCAGAGGTGAAATGGGATCCCCAGTAGGAATGGGGGCAACATTTTCCCGTGTTGTTGTTTCATTCATCCCCAAAACAAACACATGTGCAAGCCAGGTAAGCGTCTTTACGACAAAACGCGCTAGAGCTCATGGGAAATGTAGGCTTCATTCTGGCAAAACACAACCGCTTTAGTCCACAGGGTCGCCAAAATCAACTCAAAATGAAAGTTCCTTGTAGGGGCTTTAAGTTATGGTGCATCTCAGGTGATGTGATGCAGTAATCCAAAAGTAATGTAAATAGTAGTGTAACAAATTACTTTCAGCAGTGAGTAATTAAGTAAAGTAAGGCATTACTTTAAAAAAAAAGTAACTAGTAATGTGTAATGCATACATTTTTTGAGTAACTGCCCCAACACTGGTTATGACACCATTATGACGCCATTTTTATTTGTCATTAAGTTATCATGATATCTTAATGACAAATCAAAATGGTACCACTTTACTTGAGGTCAAAGAATTTATTCATTACACTGTCATCATGTTGTCATGCACATTTTGTGCCGTATCCTGCCAGACATCTATCTGACCGAGTGTTAGAATCTGTCTGTAACCTTGGACATCTAATTATAATAATCATTATGTCACCTTGTCATAAACACAAAAAGAGGTGCATTTTTTTTGTCATAGTCATAGTCATATTTATTAGCTCTTCACCACAATTGTGGGATGGAGTACAAACAAGACAAAAAACAAAACAAAGCAGATGGTAAACAGTCAGAATGAGTCATCACAGATCAAAATAAAGGAGCAGCTGCAATCAAGGCAACCAAGCCTGCACTCAAGTGCGACTAGGGTTGGGATCCGGATCCGGTTCTTTTTTGGAACTGGGTCCAAAGTTCTGGTTCTGGAACCGGTTCTATCACATTTGGAGTAACAGTTCCTGCAAATGGTTCCTAGATTGTAATTAAAAAAAAAAAAAGTTACATGCATTTGAGTTTGTGTCACACAGTTGTTATGGTTGTTTTATGTGATGCCCCCCCCCCCCCCCCCCCCCCCCCACCCCAATTTACAGTATGTTCTTTTAGTCTGAGTTTGTCTGCTTCTTGTTTATTTGTTTCTTGTGTGTAAACACCAAGGACCATGCTGGAAATAAGTATTTTACCTTAGCATGTCATCCTTTGGATTACTGTTTTATTGTCTTCCAGAAATCAATCAATCAATCAGTCAATCTAAATGGTTACAGGCTATTTAACAGGCAGGACGTGCGCCGTGGGTGCTCAGCGGAGAGGGAGACCTCCGTGTTTGAGATGGGAGCGGGCAGCGGGAGGTCCCCTTCCAGCGAGGGGAGAGGGAGAAATATAACAAAATAAGATAAAATAGGAGAAACCAGTCTCCCTCTTTTATTTTATTTTCAGCGTTTAATCAAGGTGGAGGTGGGCGGCAGGAGGTCTGAGACTTCCGGTGAGGGGAGCGGTAGAAACAAACAGCCAATGTGTGTGTGTGTTCTATTCAGGTGTTGTCACGTAAAGTGGCCAAGCATGAATGCATGCAAGTATTTTTTTTATTACATTGCTGTGGTTAATTTGAGGTAATAGTGTTACTGTAGAAATCAGAGAATCACTTTTTGTTGTTATATATTCTCAGGGAGATGATACAAGCTCTAAATCTGAAATACACATCACACACAAATGTGTATTTTCACCTAATTGTACTGTGCAACAGTTAGAATAAAGTTTTTGTATTTGTATGATTGCATTTGTGTTTATTATATACTTGTTTAAGTATAGCAAGTATAATGAATATAATGTAGGAATCAGTAAGAGGAATTGGTAAGGAATCGGACCGTTAAGAAGAAATCGGTAAGGAATCGGAATCGTTAAAATCCTAATGAGTCCCAACCCTAAGTGCGACCATATATTATATTATTTAAAAAGTGGCAAAACATTGTTCAAGAAAGTACCCAATTTACATATTGTTCTTGAATTATCAGTCTGCAATAAAGCTATACATGTAAACATAGATGGGCGGTTGAAAAAATATTTAGGCAAGACTTCCGGTTTGCTGAGCATGGAGTAGGCGTGCAGCTCTCTGGCTCCCGCTGCTAACTTTTTTGTTTGCCGTTTTGAACCCTACTTTTCTCGTCATAACTTCGAGCGACTGAGTCCAATCCAGACTAACATCGATACTATGGCAGTAATTATGTCAAGATCTGGGAAACAAACTAAGAAAGACTTTGCAGCAGAGGACTCTGCAGTTTTCGCTAGCAGCGCTGCTAGCATAGCCGTGGAAAACATCTCGGATCTGCTCGAGAGACACAGGGCTTCATTAGCCACTGACTTCAAGTCATCGTTTGCGAGTCTGGAAGCCAAGCTGGACAAGGTTCAAGTTGAGGTCGCGGGACAAGGACGGCGTATAACTGATCTCGAGTCCAATGCGGAGGAGGTTAGCCAACATTTGCAGCAGCTTGAAGCTACATGCTCCGCGTTGCAGGAAGACAACAAGTGGCTGAAATCCAAACTCTCTGATTTAGAGGGGCGCAGCAGAAGACAGAATATTCGTATTGTGGGTTTGCCTGAGTCCGTCGAGGGCGCGTGCCCGACTGCTTTTTTCTCTCAGCTCCTCGTTGATGTCTTGGGTGAGCAAATACTCCCTCCCCCCCCGGAGCTAGACAGAGCCCACCGCAGCCTTGCGCCCAAACCTGGCCCACGAGACCGACCGCGTCCCGTCATCATACGCTTCCACCGATACCAGATGAAAGACTTGGTGATGCGAGAGGCACGCAAACAAGGTGAGCTGGACTACCGCAGCCATAAACTCCGATTCTACCAGGATTACAGAGCAGATGTTCTGAAGCAGCGAGCTGAATACAAAGAAGTCATGGCTGAACTTTACAAAAGAGGTCTCCGACCTTGTCTACTTTTCCCGCCGAAGCTGCGCATCACTCTCCAGAGCGGCGAGAAGAAGTGGCTGACCTCTGTCACGGAAGCCACTAAATTCATCCATAACCTGGGAGGGAATGCGCCCGCTCCGCCCTGATAATTGAAGATGACTTCGTGGGATGGATCTGCCGTAATGTAGCTACAATCTGATATCTATGATTGTGAGTAAATAAGTGTGGACAATTTAATGGCTTTTCTCCCTGGTTCTTTGATTTGATTTACGCTTTCTTTGCTGAGTTATCCAGCTGGGCTTGCCTTTAGGTTTACCTCCCCATATTTTATCTTGAGTATCATAAGCTAAAGACAAATTCATGAACAGCTATATGACAATTTTGTTGATCATTACATCTATATTTTATTTTATTTTTAAGTATTATAAGCTAAAGCAAATTCATGAACAGATTTATGACATTTATGTTGGTCATTTCATCTGTGTCTCTTAAATACTATTAAAAATATATATATATATATTTTTATGTTTCATCTGTAGTAGTTCTGTCTTGGGGAGATTACTACAGTTGTGCAGCATGCAGGGGGAAGATCACTTGTGATTCTCTGATATTGCTCATAGTTGCTTAAGCCTTACGGTGTATTTAGTGTTAGTCGTTCAAATTTGTTAGCTTTTGTCATAGGGTTAACTGTTAAAAACCTGTGTTGGAGCTGGTAAAATAGGAAGCATATTCTAGGGATGTATAGAACGAGACCTGAGGCGGTCTTTCTGAGTTTGCTCAGCAGAGCACTGTGTGAGTTTGGGGTTCAGGGTCTGTTTGGGTTGGTCGTGTGTGTGTTTTTTGTTGTTGTTGTTGTTTTTGCTTTTTTTTTTCTTTCTCTTTTCTTCTTCTTCCCATGGAGCTACTCACTTTATTCTTTCTGCCAGTCAGCATTCTAGATGAAGGGTAATCTTAACTTTATTAGCTGGAACGTTAATGGGTTAAATCACCCAGTGAAAAGAAACAAAGTTTTTTCATACCTAAAAAAGCTCAGGGCTGGGGTAGCCTTTCTCCAGGAAACCCACTTGCATGATTCTGACCAATGGCGATTAGGTAAATGTTGGGCAGGACAGTTTTTTCATTCTAATTTTAAAGGGAAAGCCAGGGGTGCGGCTATCCTGGTTAACAGAAACATTCCTTTTGAGCCCTCCAACATTACAGCAGATAAATTTGGACGTTTTATCATTGTTCCAGGCAAACTTTACAATAAATCAGTGGTCTTGGCTAATGTGTATGCGCCTAATGTTGATGATATACAGTTTTTCAATAGATTTTTCTCTGAACTCCCTGATCTTAATTCTCATTCTTTAATTCTCGGGGGTGATTTCAATTGTTATTTAGATGCAGTATTAGACCGCTCCTCCCCTAAACCTACCACTCTCAGCAAGTCCGCCAGTTACATAAAGGCATTTCTTGACGATTTTAGCCTTTCTGAACCCTGGAGGTTCTTGTATCCTACAGGAAGAGAATATTCCTTCTTCTCTCATGTCCACCACACTTATACTCGAATTGATTATTTTTTTTATAGATAATAAACTAATTTCAAACCTTAAGTCATGTAAATACGAAGGTATTATTATTTCTGATCACGCTCCCCTGGTTCTGGTACTAGCTTTCCCAGATGCTGACTACACAAGGAGACACTGGAGACTAGATCCATTGTTACTCTCTGACGAGAGCTTTCTCTCACACATTTCTACACATATTAAAACTTTTTTAAGCATCAATAGAACACCTGATATGTCTAATAAAACGATTTGGGAAGCTATGAAAGCGTACTTAAGAGGAGAAATTATATCATTTGCAGCATATAAAAATAAGTGCTCAAAGCAGAAACAGACTGACATTGCTAATCAGATTTTAAACATAGATAAACAATATGCAGATTCACCTTCACCTGAACTGTACAAGGAGCGCTTGAAACTTCAGGCTGAATTTAACCTCCTTTCCTCTCGTGAAGTTGAAGGTCATTTACTTCGGAGTAAAAGTAACTATTATGAGCACAGTGGAAAAACTGGCAAACTCCTGGCTACTCAGCTGCGTGGGTTGAGAGCTAAACAACTTATTGCTGGAGTACGGACTGATAATGGATGTGTAACATCTGACCAGAAAGAGATTAATGACAAGTTTAAAACCTTCTACTCAAATTTATACTCTTTAGATTGTACAGCAGACTGTAATGGAAAACTTCTTTAATAATCTTGACTTACCGTCCCTTTCTCAAGACCTGAGAAATAACCTTGATGCGCCCATCACCCAGGAGGAAATTTCAGCAGCTATATCATCTATGCAATCAGGTAAATCCCCTGGGCCTGATGGGCTTCCATCAGATTTTTTTAAAAAAAATTTCTGCTGATCTAACCCCCGTCTTGTGCTCAGTGTTCTCTGATTCCTTAAATTCAGGTGCACTCCCTCCCTCGTTCAATCAGGCCTGTATCTCCCTGTTGCTGAAAAAAGGCAAAGACCCGCTCGATTGTGTTTCATACAGACCGATTTCATTACTAAACACGGATGTAAAGATCCTCGCCAAAGTTTTAGCCCACAGACTGGAGGATATCCTTCCTTCTGTAATATCGCCAGATCAAACTGGATTTATTAAAAGACGTCATTCGTTTTACAATATTCGTCGGTTATTTAACATTTTATACTCCCCCAAACATGTGGATTCAGAGTGCTTTGCCTCTATGGATGCTGAGAAGGCATTTGATAGAGTGGAGTGGAACTATCTTTTTTTTACACTCGAAAAATTTGGTTTCGGTTCTGTCTTTCTATCCTGAATTAAATAAATGTCCTTCTGCCTCTGTTCTCACCAATAGTTATTACTCCAAATACTTTGATTTACACCGTGGGGACCGGCAGGGTTGCCCACTAAGCCCACTCCTTTTTGCAATTGCCATTGAGCCTCTTGCAATTGCCTTGCGTAGCAACGGGCGGGTACAGGGAATATGGAGGGGAGGACTCGAACATAAAGTCTCGTTGTATGCAGACGATCTACTTCTGTTTGTTTCAAAACCAACCACTTCTCTACCGGAAGCCCTCACTATCTTAGACAAATTCAGTCAATTTTCTGGATATAAACTCAACTTAAATAAAAGTGAACTATTCCCAATTAATAAAGAAGCTATGTAACTATACCGATCTCCCATTAAAGGTGGTGAAAGATCACTTTAATTACCTCGGAATTTGTGTCACTAGAGAATTCAAAAATTTATTTAAATCAAATTTTCTCACTTTATTTGATCAGGCAAAACAGATTTTATCAAAGTGGTCTCCTTTGTCTCTGACCCTTATTGGAAGAATAAACTCAATTAAAATGACGTTGCTTCCAAAGTTCCTCTACTTATTTCAATGTCTTCCCATTCTCATCCCCAAATCTTTTTTTTAAAGCCCTTGACTCGTTAATGTTATCTTATATTTGGAATGGTAAACACCCTCGGCTGCGGAAAGCATTTCTCCAAAGACCCAAGCAGGCAGGGGGAATGGCTCTGCCTAATTTCCAGTACTACTACTGGGCAGCAAATATTAGGTGTTTCTTATTTTGGAGACATTTCCATCTCCAACCCTCTCCCCCGGTTTGGGTGACAATGGAGGTCTTTGATAGCAACCCTGTTTCTTTACCTGCCTTTTGAGGCACTGCACTTCCTCTTGCTTCGGATATTCCCAAGAGCAACCCAGTAGTTAAACATTCCTTGCTAATCTGGGGCCAATTTAGTAAAAGTTTTGGTCTACAGCTTTTTTCACTTAAAAGCCCAATTGCTGCTAACCATTTTTTGCTCCTTCAATGGCTGATGGCGCATTTAAGATTTGGCACAGAAAAGGTTTGAGGTGTTTTGAAGATATATACATTGATAATTGTTTTGCTAGCTTTTCTCAATTAACAGAAACTTTTGGCATTGCCAAAACCCACTTTTTTTAGATTTTTGCAAATCAGGAATTTTGTACAGCGCTTAACGGCCCAATTTCCTTATAAACCCCCAGCCAACTCTGCTGATACATTTCTCTCTGTTGACCCCACTTCTAAAGGTATCATGTCCAATCTGTATAACCTTATTTCCAAACTGCACTGCTCTTCAATGGCAGCTATAAGAACTGCTTGGGAACAGGACCTAAATTATACGTTTACAGAGGACACATGGGACTCGGTGCTTGATCGGATACACTCCTCTTCTATGTGTTCTCAACATGCACTTTTGCAATTTAAAGTAGTGCATCGTATTCACATATCAAAAACAAAATTAGTGCGAATGTATCCTGATGTTGACCCTACATGTGATAAATGTAAAGGCGCACCTGCCTCACTTTACCACATGTACTGGACATGTCCTTCTTTAGATAACTTTTGGACATCGATTTTCCATGCTTTATCAAAAATCCTTCCTCATCGAATTGAACCCAATCCCTTGACTGGCATTTTTGGCATTGCTCCAGATTTGAATTTACCTAAAGCTATGCTCAACTTTCTGGCTTTTGCCTCCTTACTAGCCCGACAATCTATTTCACTCAGGTGGAAGGACTCAGCTCCTCCTTCCTATTCACACTGGCTCAGAGACATGATATCCTGCATGAATCTAGAGAAGATTACATACACTATTCAGGGATCAGAGAACAAATTCTACAAGATATGGCGCCCCTTCTTGGTATTCTATGAGGAACCTTCAACAATAATTTCTGAGTAGCCCCCCAATTTCTTTTATTTTTATTTATTTATTTATTTTTATTTATATATATTTATTTATTTCTGTGTATTCCACCTTTTTTCAATTATTAATTCTATTTCTTTCTAAGCATGGTTGTTAGTCATTTTTTATTTCTATTTCATCTATTTACAAGTTTATGTCAGTGGCTGTATACGTGTGTCCATGTTCGGATGTTTGGACAGGGGGTTGTGTTGTGTCATGGGTGGATGTTGTGCAAAAAATCAAAAATGTTGTGTTTTTTTTTTTTACCTGTACAGTGATTGTCTTATACATACTTTGTCATCAATAAAAAGACCATTGAAAGAGAAAAAATATTTAGGCAGGTACTTGTTTCTGTTCTCAGAGATGGTTATATTTTTACATTCAAACAAAACATGATATTCATCTTCCAGGTGGCCATCATTACAGAAATTACAAAGCCTTTCATTCCTTTCCAGACCCTTGTATCTACCTGCTATTTTAGGGAGTCTATTATTAGAAATTTGAAAGTTAATGTGTTAATGTCAAGTTGTTATGACAAAGATATCTTCTGGTAATGTCATCCTGGTTAATGTCAAGTTGTCATAATAAGGACATCCCCAACAAATTTAATGTCAATTTGTCATGACAAAGACAATTTCTGGTAATGTCACTTTGATCAATGTTAAGTTGTCATAATCAAGACAACCCAAACAATGTCAACTTGTCATTACAAAAACCGAATGACACTTAATGACAGCAGTCATAAACCTTATGACATGTACATAATGTTTATGATAAGTTCATGACCGTGTCATGTCATAGTTATGACAGTGTCATATAACCCTTAAGTAGATACCTTCAAGTAAAGTGTTACCGTTAAAATTAAATCTGTAGCTAAAAGTATGCAGGAGCAGTTGCATTTCAAAGTGGAGAAGGTTATTTTAAGAAATATAAATGGTGGAAACAAGAAAAGTCATAACACACATGTCCCTGAGGAGCTGGACAATTCGATAGAATAGTTAGTTAGAATACTTGCTGTAACTAAAAGTATGCAGAAGTAGTTCTGCAATTGAAAAATGTATGGAAGAATTCAGAATAATAAACATTTGGATAACAACAGTGTAAATTCTGAATAAGCATTCACATAATAAAGAGCAAAGAGAATAATATTAATGACTAGGGCTAGGTATCGCCACTGATTTCCTGAATCGATTTGATTTTGATTCAAGGGGATTCGATTTGATAACCGATTCGATTCGAATTGGTCTGATATCGATTTGACTGGAGATTTTTCAGTTACAATACCATTTTTTTCTAGTATGTGAAAGAGATTCTTAGAGAACTAATAGTGTAACATTTTCCAAGGAATTTTTAAAAAGAATAAATTCATTACAGGATTAAAACTGAATATTTTATCACTAAATGTTTCTAGAGCAGCAACAGTAATATTAAAACATAAAAAAATATAATAATAAAAAATATTAAAAGTCACAATATAAACTTAATATCTCACTGGAAACAAAACAAAAATGTCAATAAAATAAATCATATTCCTGACATCACAATATTGTGTGAAGTTTAGAAATAATTAAGAACACAGACATCAGTCAGTATCAGTCCTCCTGTCGTCTCTGCTCCTCCCTCTGCTGCTGAGAAGATTCACTGTCTGCAGGTCACATGACCATCGGTGAGTTTTAAGATACGAGACAAACTGAGTTAAACCCTTTGACATAAACAGTTGTTGTTTGAGCTTGTTGGTAACAATGTGCTATTAGCTGGAAAGTGCTCTTTGCTTGTTTATGACTCAATATTAGCAGCGGTGGATGAGAGACTGTGGACAGAGCAGACTGAAATATCACTTTTCCACATGTTTACATGTTGCTTAACAGCTGTTTTAATAAAGCATTGGCTTTTTCCTTGAGAAGGTTTTATTGCACTAACAGTAACAAGCGTAGTTGTTAGCTCAAGTTATCGTCACCTCTCTGTCTCCACCGCAGCATCTTCACTCCATGTTTGTGTGTGTCCATGTGTGTGTAAAAGTGGCGCAGCAGCCAGGACGCACAGACAGTGGGAGGAGATGCTGCAGTATGATAATACATTACAACCAAATGTAAAAAAGTAAGCTAACAGTTACAGATAAAAGAGCAGGTAATGTCGGAGCTTCTCAATACTACGGCCGTTAGTAACTAAGTGCTGTGGCTCGTTTACTCCCAGCGTGATTACAGGGTTAAAGCTTCACATATCCGTGGAAAAAAGCATACCATAAAAGGTCAATATCAGGTTACACGAATCGATATCGGGTCACTCCAGTGAAGATCGTTTTGAATCGGATGAAAAGATTATTTTAACCCAGCCCTAGTGATGACAGTGTGCTCATTTATTTAGGTATTGGAAGGGTCCCTGTTTAGTGAGGAATTCTGATCTATTGTACAAATAATTCCAGCATAGTGTTAATCCATGCTGTAACGTTCACCAGTACATTTTATACATTTTCCATGTGCTATTATCTCTACTAAATGGAATGATGGTGTCAGTATTGATGTTTTTGAGAGACCATGAAGCAGGACGGAAACCCTGATATCCAGTGGACAGTGGACACTGATTACTAACTCAGATTATCATATTTATTCATGTGTGTGTGACAGATAGTGTGTGAAGACACCATTGTCTGAACAGCTCAGCCTGCACTGTGGAGGCAGCACTTCTTCCTTTCCTTCATCAGAGCTAGTGCCTTGTTGGCTCCATCCCCCCTCATGCCACTCTGTGTTTCAGTTCCACACTGTTGTTTGGTGGCAGACATCTCAACGCATCATTGGTCAGGCCACTAAACAAATGGAAATCTGCCAGCACCCTGAAATTACTCATAGCTATCTCCCTCTTCTGACACCACCAGTTTTGCAGACTCCCTCCCTTCAGCCCCTTCTCTTGTGCTTCTTTCTCTGTCAGCCATCTTTCACCAAACCGCCTCCCCTCAGTGCAAGAGGGGCTGAGGATTTACTTTTTTTTTTACTTTGCCCCTTTATTCTTATTTTCTCCATCCATTTAACTTCCATCCAGATGCTGATAGATGAATGATTATGCTGAGTCATAGTTATTTACAATAGAGATGTAGAACTTAACCGCATATGATCATCCTAAATCCTATAAAGAAATGCTTTGGAGGCATTCGTGTAATCACCATGGACGAAAGAGGGAAATTTGACCTGTCAAAATATTGTCATCAGTCGATACACATTCAAGTTCATATGCTTAATTACGCTCAGCTGGTTAGAGGCAGCATTCATTCTACAAGGTGTAGTGGCGTTATGCACCACAACAGAAACAAAAGAGGAAGATGAAATAAAACTCTCAGATGATAGTGCTGAACTGTGTCGCTGTGAACTGACCAGGTTCATTCATCATTACGTTGTTGGTCAAAACACACACACGGAGTGCACTCCTTCTGTGGTCCTTAACACTCTGGCCTCTAGTTTCCTAGCGCGACGCAGGGTGGCGCAGGGTGACGAACCCCATGCAGAGCTAGTTTCGAGTAGCGCAACCCAAGGCGCACTCAGTTTGGTAGTTTGGCAGACCGAGGTGCGCTGAGATAGGTGTGGCAGCACAGCACGGGGAGGTGTTGTCAGATCCAACTTGACACAGTGACAGTTTCGTGCCAAAAGGCTTTGCCAAAGGTGCGCTAAAAGCTCGCCAGCTGAAACCAGGTCTACTGTCAGCGCAGGCGGAACGCAGCCGGTGTAAGTCGAAGTTTGGCTGACCGGCGGACAGTGCGCACACGTCACCAAAACCTCACAGGCAGGTTTCCAGAATGTCAGGCACAAAAACACTATTTAATGCAACAATCTGCAATCAGCACATAAATGTATCTCTATATCGACTGTCCCATCAAATCTGATGTCAGATCAAAGGGGACTGACACCGTTTGGCACGCATAATGGAAACCCAATCTGATTTGATCAACACAGCTGCAAACTAATGAGTTCCCATCCCTCTCAGCCAGCCACAAACAGCCACAACATCAGATAAGGAGTATACATTCGGCATCTGTCATCTTAGGAAAGCCAAAAGAAAAGAAACAGAGTGAGACTGTGAGAGAGAAAGAGAGAGCGCACGCGCATGAGAGGAACACAACATTGATTTACAATTGTGGTGACCTCCTCCCAGGCTATCTTGCATCATCAGCCCGTGGAGGTCTGCTTGCAGTTCCGTATATTCGGACACTGTGAGCTTGGACCTCCCGGACCAAAACATCAGTTTCCTCCTGGGAGAAGTATGGCCGTCTGACGCTGCTGCTCTCTTCTGCCATGGCAAATTGAGTAAACTCTCATTACGCCTTCGTGCGGTACATGTAAGGGCGAGGAAAGGGGCTCATTTGACTGGTGTGATGTGAATCGGCTGTGTAAAACCCACTCCACGCCTTCTCTCCTCCCTCTTTCCGCCTCGCCCAGTCAGCGAAACTAGAGGCCAACATCTCATGTACACACAACTACACGCTGATGTCTCAACCCCCTGCACCAGCCACAAACAACTGCTTAAATAGACCCTTCCATCAGCAGGAGTCAATCTAGGCTGTACCGTACCATTTCTGAAAGGGAAAACCAACACCTTTCCAGAAACAGGTAATTATAGAGTTCAACTTTCTTACTTGCCTCAGAGCACTCAGCCAGAGCGTACCATTTAACAAACATAAACAGATGACAAACACAAGTATCTCACTTACCTAATTTAACTATGACAGTGAAAATGGGGACAGATAATGTCTTCTCACTCACTTTGTTACACTGTTACACTTTGTTAGTCAGTAACCCAAGGAAAACAACCTCAGTTTTAGGTTTAAACCACAGCAGGAAACCAGTCTCTCACTTTTGCCTTTATCATACTTTTAGTAGGTATGTTTGCTCATTTGCAATGTGAGTATTCACAAGAAAAGGCAAGGCAAGTAAGAGCATGTGACGTTGACGAAGTGGATCTTCCAGAGATCATTCATTTTTCATGATTTACATTAAACAGAGCTTTAGCACTAAAGCATGGCCTTGACTCATCTCTCTCATTACATATTTGAGCAATCTATGTTGTGTGAGGTGTGAGGAGATGACAGCAGTGGCCATTTTGTTTTGTCCCCTCCCCCTTTGTTTTGTGGGGTGGGTCTTCTTGCAGAGGATATGAAAGCACTCATGCAGCACTGTGCATGAGGGGGTGCCTGTAGCATCTTTGTGGCTGATGGATTGTGCTGTGTTGTGACTGAGCCCACAGTCTAGTATTTTTGCTTAAGCAACAGTGAGTCAATTGAAGATGATCTCACAGGTAATGACTCCTGAATGGATTTTCTTTCTGTTTTATCCCTCAGTTCTCCAGGGCCCATTCCTCTCTTTCTTTCAGCACTTCCCTGTTTCTCTTCTGCATTTCTCTTTTACCAATATTACAAACACAGTCTGTACACCCTATCCTGACCTTTCTCTGTGGTTTTCCCTCCCATCTTTGCTTCTTTCTGTTTCATCACAAACAAGTCAAGATTAGGCCTTTGACGATGTTAAATGATCGTTATCTGCAGGCTCCCTTAACTTCTCTCATCTTTGGCATTCCTCTTTGTCACATGTTGAATATTGGTTGCGCTGTTTACATGTCTTTTCCAAATGTCTTACATTATCCAGTGATTATTACTTGATTTTACTGATTTTTACTCACCTAAAAGTATGTTTTCAAAGTAATAATCATAAGTAGTCTTATTTAAACCTATAAATCTGTTTTCTTCTACACATTCTCACTCACTCACTCACATGGTCATGGACTTTCCATGTCAAGATATGACATCCAAGGTACCCTGGGTGCATTGGTTGTTGATGTTCTTGGCCTGTTACATGAATTGTCTGTTTTAAAAATATATTTTAGCTTTCACGAAAAAGTACAGTTTGCATACAGTGTCTTTCAAAATAAATGCACTATCTTGGTACATAATTGCGATTTGAATTTTTTTTTTCTTCCTTTTTTCCTTCCTTAGGACAGGGTTTGGCTTTACAATCTTATAGGAAGCGAACACCTGGGTGAAGGTCTGTGGTTGTTGGACCCATCCACTATGCCTGCCACCCAACATACCTTACCTTAACTTCTGTCGCTGTCCCGCCGCGTTTCCCTCTGATGCCACTGGGTGCCTTTAAATAATGCCTTTAACAGTGACTGGCCACATATCGTGCCATATGTGCCGACACAAAAAGATGGCTTTTTTCATTGGTGTCTGACACCAGAAGGTCACTGCCCAAACATGATTACTTCAGAGTGAGACCAGTTTGGTTTTATTGCCTTTTAATGTATACCCACTAACTTTTGATCCAGGAATGATTAAAAAAAATGGCCACACACCTTGATTATTTAGATATTAGGCACATGAAATGAATGGACTTGATCTCAGCTATGTAAAAAAAAAAAAAAAAAAAAAAAAAAAAGAAGAAACATATAAATGTCTTGTTGATTTAATCAGGAAGCAGCAGATCTAAAAGAATTGCTACTGTCTTGCACTGTCTTATGGAGATTTGTGACTGGACTTGCTTTCAAGGACTTGAGATATGCATTGAGAGTTGCTTTGATAGGATTTGAATCTTGGGCTGGATTTGTACTAACATGATTTTTTAGGCTCTTGTTTCTGTTTTTATCTTAAGTCATGATGCTGATGAAGATATTCAAACCCAAACTAATTTGTTTTAATTGCTGTACTTTTCATTAAATAGAAATATTGTTAATGTCATGGGCGTAATTGGAATTTGGCAAACTGTCAGATGACTGAAAATATACTATTCCCAGCACCTCTCTTATTTTTTTCTTCTCACCACAGCCAGGGAAGAGAATGTGGCCACTTTCCGTGGCTCAGAGTACTTCTGCTACGATCTCTCCCAGAACCCCATCCAGAGCAGCAGTGATGAGATCACACTCTCCTTCAAGACGTGGCAGCGCAACGGCCTAATCCTTCACACTGGCAAGTCTGCTGACTATGTCAACCTGGCGCTGAAGGATGGAGCTGTCTCCCTCGTTATCAACCTGGGCTCCGGCGCTTTTGAGGCCATCGTAGAGCCAGTCAATGGGAAGTTCAACGACAACTCGTGGCATGATGTCAAAGTGACCCGCAACCTCCGACAGGTAAGGCACAGAGGTGGATGTACAAAATAAATAAAACTATACTGATGATGATGCATAGCAGTTGAGTTGAAACATGGTACGGGGCTGTGAAAATGTCAGTTTAATGAGTGAGATTGAGTGAGATTTGGTGAAGTCAGTGCATTTTATGAGTAGAGTTATTCCATTACCCACAGCAGGGGTTGGGGTCTTCCCTGACCGCTGCCACGGTCGTAGGTATAAATGCTCAGAAGTCTCAAGTCTCAAGTTTCATTTTTGTAACTTAAAGGCTTCAGAAAACATATAAGACACATTTTTAAGAAAAGTCATAGAAGTTTGTAGGTTTCATATAAACAGAGTTATTTGCATTATAAAAACCCAAAAAGTCTGTCAGACCGTCGTGGCGGTTCTAGTTTTAACAGTCTTCTTAGTGACCAAACGCTCACAGATCCAGCCGCGGCAGGCACATTAATATTACACTAAGCAAGGAGATGTTAAATCAGCGTGCGCCATATATATTTCGATCTATTTTATACTTCAGATTTATATTGTTTGGCATTAATTGGTGACAGAAAAGAACGAATTTCATTCTGCAGGGAAACGCATGTCCTTACTGTGCATATTTAGGGCCTGGGCAACAATGAAGTCATCCGTGAGGACCCTATTGTAATCGCGCTGTTTATTATTATTTATTATTAGGGACCGAGCGACGACGAAGTCGTCTGCGTAGGACCCTATTGTAATCATGCTGTTTATTATTATTATTTTTATTATCATTATTATTATTATTATTAGGGCCCAAGCGATGACGAAGTCGTCTGCGTAGGACCCCATTGTAATCGTGCTGTTTATTAGGGCCCGAGCGACGACAAGTCGTCCACGGAGGACCCTATTGAAATCGCACTTCGTCGTCGCTCAGGCCCTATTATAATCGTGCTGTTTATTATTAGGGCCCGAGCGACGACGAAGTCATCCACGTAGGACCCTATTGTAATCGCGCTGTTTATTATCATTATTATTATTATTAGTAGTAGTAGTAGTAGTAGTATTACCTCCAATTTGGCCCCTTTAACAAATGCAAAAACTCACCAAAATTGGCACATGTGTTTGGTCTGGCGAAAAATTTGATATTTTGGCAGTGTTGTATGCGGATGGGGCCAAATGGCAACATAGCACCCCCTAGAAAATTTCATGCCTCGAGCCCCGCCTGTGAGTTTCACCTACATGCATGAAAATTGGTGGGCTCATGGAACATGCCAAGACGCACAAAAAATCCCCTTGGACCCATGCCGTAAACCCAACAGGAAGTCGGCCATTTTGATTTGAATTTTTTACGTGTTTGAACAAACTCCTCCTAGAGATTTAGTCCGATCGACTTCACATTTGGTACAGATCATCCTGAGAACATGATGATCAAAAGTTATTAAAAGTTTATCTCTATGTCAAGGGGCGTGGCCGCTGGGGCATGACAAATTTTGTTGACTTTTCGTTTTCTCGCCATCGAATTTCGAACGGATCTCACACCCACATACTTGATCTCAGCAGTGTTTTTTCTCTCCAGTCGGGTTTTTTTCTCCCTTCTCGCTTCGCCCCACAGCCCCCATGTGCCTCAGGCCCCCACGGTTGCATGGGGGAGCGAGGGCCCGATCACAGCTGCTTGCAACTTTAATTTTTACTTGTTTTGGTAACACAAGCAAACAATAGCACGGTAAATGCTAAAATTACATATATATATAATATTGCGTTTCCAGAGTGTTCCTTCACAGGACACAGGGAGAGGAGGAAGAGGGAGAGGGAGAGGGAGAGGAGGAAGACCAGGGAGAGGAAGGGGGCAAGGGGGTAGAGGCGGTGCAGGAACGGCCAGGTGAGGAGGTAACATTACTGTCTCGGCTACCCAGACGGAAGAGGAGGAGGAGAAGGTGGCAGCCTTCGCAGCAGCGCAAGAGGAATCAATAGCTCAGGCTGTAGGCTAGGCTAACCATTTAGCTGTAGCTCTGGGATAACGGTAGCCCAGGCTAGGATAACGTTAACATGTAAATGTAGCCGCCAAAATTATTTTAAAATATTGGATTGAATTACCTGTCTAGCAGAAAGCAGGCAACCTCCGCATCCCTTGTGAAATCCTTCTCCTTCAGGAGTTCTTTCCACCTGGAATGAGCAATGCTGATATTCACTCGCGTTTTGTCCCGTCCTTGCTTATCTGATCTTTTCCTTTTATTTGGTGGTGTGGTTTCCCTCTTATGGGGCAAAACATATGTGTGGTCCTCCATTTAAAGTACGACAGAATCATAAAAGTACAAAGCAGGTTCATGCAGAAGCGCCCAGATTGATCTTCACCTTAACCATCTCCAGTGACAGCAAGTTCTCGGTAAACGCGAAAGGCGAAGCGTGTATATCCCTTTCGGCCACTGTATTTAAATATGGCGACGCAACAGGGCAGCCTCCAGCAGACTGTGCCCTCCCTGTGTATATATAGAGAAATCATTCTAAGCCCATGAGAAAGCTTCCATTTGTATGTGAATTGCATTACACCCTAAATATATATTTATGAAAGCTATAGTTGACATTTGCTAATAAACAAACACCACAAACATTAGTTGAGCAGTCACTTTGTCAAGGGGTACCTGGTATATCTATTTACAGTACAGTAGAAAAAAACTCACACTGTTTGAATAAAGTCAATCAAAAATAACTGCTGCTGCACTCTGATTACATTCTGCTAATGATGCAAGTGGGTTTCCACACAACAGGTCACAGCAGTCGACGCCCCCCCTCGTGGCCCAATTGTTTAAAAACGCTTGCTAAAGTGCCCCCCTGAGAGCCAAAACACGTGCTAAAGTGCCCTCCTGGGAGCCAAAATGTTCGCTAAAGTGCCCTCCCGGGAGCCAAAACACACGTTAAAGTGCCTTCCTAGGAGACAAAACCGAGCTAAAGTGCCCTCCTGGTTGGCAAAACGCGCTGTATGTGCCCTTTTTTTTACTTTTCGCCCCTGCCATTCAAAAAGTCTGCGTACACCACCGGCGAGGAAATAAAACCTGAACAGCCAATTTGAGTGATCTCTCTCACTGACAAGCTCCGCCGCCAATTCAACATGCTCAATCAGCCGAAAAGCTGCCGACGCGAAAGTGCCGACGGTGCGGGTCACACCGCAAATACTAAGGCAACAGACGCTCACTGACGGCCCGACTTTAACCGGTGGCCAATGGTCGGCTTGGTGTGTAAGGGCCTTGAAGTGCTGGCTCTCCCTGCCTCGCCCTCTCTAACGTCAGTTGCCAGCTTCATCTGATCTCTAATATAAAAGCAGTTGACATGAATGAGGTTTAGAAAAATACTGATGGGAAAGCCAAGAACAAGCGAAAAACACACAAACAGACTAACTCCTTTCTAGATATTGGAGGTGTGTACTCATTCTCAAGTAACATGGGTTAATAGAACAATGATGTTGTTTTACAAAAACCTTAAATATTTAGTGTCAAATCATTTTTTTCCGTTGTTGGAAAGTCCGTCATATATTCACCAGCCAACGTTAGCTAGTAACGTTAATAGTAACAACATTAAAGTTTACTTAGCAAGAGTGTACAAGTTAGATATTGTATCACAACGTCAGCTTAACATCAGCAGGTCTAGACAGAAAATATGATTATCCTCCCGGACAAAATTATTACCAGCTCACATTTCCTTTCTTTCTTTTCTTTCTCATAAGAAAGAAAGCTCTTAAACTGAGCTTCTGCTGTCGTTTCATCTTAAATAGGGTGACCAGATGTCCCGAAAAATTCGGATCCAAGCAGCTGTCCCGAATCCTGAATCCTGCCCTAATTGTCCCAAAAATTACACTAGAGCAGAGTCTGGAGTAGTTATAGGTTGAAAAAACAAACTACAAACTGATACGCCTGTAACGAATGTACCAGGTGTCTTTTATTTTGTTAGTTTTCATTTTTAATATCAAGTTTAAAGGACAAGTTCACTTGAATTGATCACTTCCATAAAATAAAACGAGAAATTGGAAAAGAGGAAAAGAATTTAGAAAATTGTTAAAATTAAATTAGGGAACTTATCACAGATGTGTTGTTTCTGTGTGTTTTTACATCTTTTTTTGCTTTAATTTACAGCTATGCTTTTAATGAAGCTGACATGTCATGACAGTCAAGCAAGTTCGTTACAGATTTCAAAATCAAATACTTTTTCTCCTCCACAATATAATATTTGGGTGGGACAAATGCGCCTGTCTCCAATGTTGGAGGGGACACGTCCCCCCCAGTTCCTACGCCCTTGGACTGAGGACAGACACAGTTTGAGGCATGGACTGATCACTGTGGCATGTATGTGTGTGTGTGTGTGTGTGTGTGTGAGTGAGAATGAGAGTGAGAGTGAGAGAGAGAGAGACGTTGATGGTGAACTACTGCACACAGTGTTTCTGTAATTTTTTAATTACTCACTCAGGATTCTGCTTTATCACTTTCTGACATTTGTTATTTTGATATGTGCATATGCAAAGAATTTTAAGTGTTTTATCTGGTTTATATTGTCATCTGCTATACCATTCATCTGCTGGTATTTCTTGTCTATTTGCACAATTGTTTTGTGATGTATGGTGGGACGTGTCTTGTGACTTTGTTTTTCATGTAACTTAATGTTGGAGGAGCCAAAGACAATTTTCCACTGAAGTCAATAATAAAGTTAATGTAATCTAATCTAATTTAATCTAATCTAATCTAATGTTTCAAGTAGCTAAGCCTACCCCAAATCTGCCACATCACTACTGCTAATAGCGAGCTGACAGATGGATTTGTGACATCTTTACTTCCTGCAGAACAAACACATGTTTAGGGTGGTTAAATCATTCTTAATAAAATGATTTCCATATCAGGGGTTGCTTCAATATAGGAAAAAAAAATAGATATCAGAAATACTGTACAGTCAATGGCACCAGTGCAGCCAATAAATTTTCACATTTACGCTCTCTTATTTTCATGCTGCACTGTAGAGCTCAGCTGTTAGGAAAATCATCTTTTCAATTCTGTGAGGATGTCAAAAGTCAAATCTTTTTAACCGTGCCTCTGTTTCCACCTGTTAAACTATACCATTGTCTGTGAGTAGTGACTTAAGGAATGAAATCAACCATTGCTTTGCTATCATGTATACTAACTTTCTCACTTGTCATAATTTGTTTTTCATTTCATTTACTAAAATGTATTAACCAACCCACTGTTCGCTTGTATGAATTCATTTCTCATCTATCCCACCTCTCTGCAAAGCAAACAGGCATTGGACGTGCTCTGGTAAACACACTCCATTGTATGGTAGATATCATTGTTATTGTCATTTTTGTTTGCTGTGCACTTCCCTTCTTAGCTTTGGACTTCAGTACATCAAACCATCTTGATGTCATCAGTGCATCAGTGCATCTTGATGTAGTGATGTCTTGATGTAGTGATGTACATACACACACAAACACACACACACACACACACACAACAGCCAGCGTAGGTGGAGAAGTTCCGGGAGTAGCTAGGTTAGTTAAGGATCGGGGAATTAGGAGTGTCCTCCCGCTTTCCAGCTTTGTGTGTGCGGGCGTCTGTCACACTGTCAGCCGCTCGGTGTTCCAGCCAGGGGCGAAGATCCCATTTCATAGTTGGTGGGGACAATAAACAGTAACATTTTAGAGAATAATTCCAGTGGGGATTACAGCACCACGGACAGCGCGCGTACAACGGCCTGACAAGCGTCTCCTTCAAAATGTGTTTGGTGCTAGAGAAATTATACATAATAAATGAAGACACTGACATATTTTACATAGAAAACAATGAGTTGAACGTTCATTTCAAGCTTTTGTAGTACAGCGAATTACAGAATTGTGCGAGAGACAGAGAGCGGGCAGCAGTGTTTGATGCAGGAAACTCGATATGGACTTGAAAATCGATTTCGGAGTGTGGGGGTTTCGGAATGGAGGGCTGTCCCCTGTTGGGACATTGTTTGCGCACAGCCCTTCACCACCTGGATCCTAAAATAAACACCTGTTTTATTACATAACCATGCTTCCACGTTTCGCCATTCAAATAACAAGAATTGCGGTTTAATTCTCTTAATTATAACAGCCAGTTTATTGAAAAATGTCAGGTTTAAATCGGGCTCGGGCCCACAATTACAGTTAATGGGACGGGCCGGCCGGTCCCGGACATAACGTGCACGGGCTCGGGCCGAGTCAGGCTGGATTTTTTTGGGCCCGATCTAAGCTCTATTAGCTGCTCTCGTGGAAAGGGGGTCAGTTCTGGATGTCTGAAAAGCTGTTTCCACAAACAGTCTAATTTGCAAAAGGGCAAAATGCAAAAAAAAAAAAAAAAAAAAATGTTTATGAAAACACAACTATTGATTAAAAACATACAGATGGAGGTTTGCAGCATTTAGGATCCAATTCATTAATAGGCTATATATTCACAATCAGGCTGTTGTAGCCTATTATCTTAGTTAAATATTTTTAAACCACAGCCAGACATCGAGGGTGGTCAGTAGCTCTGATTTGTGAGGATAAAATAAAGATTAAAAAAAATCATGCGTGTGTGTGCAGCGACTTGATTCATTTATTCATTCCACTCTTGCGAAGCACACACACACACGCCTGCCTGCACGTGTAAACTATGGAGACAGACAGTTTGCTAAAATAGGCTTATTTGACGCGTTCAAATGTTAATGATGTGTACATGCACTATGTGTGTGCGAGATTCACAAGCACACATAAGTGTAGTGTATGTGTGGCGTTTGTAACGCGCTGTGCACACGTACTGATAAGCCGTGTGAGCACGTCCCCTCATAGTCATGTATGTGGAGCGAACAACGCCTGCACGTCACGTAGCGGGTGTGTGTGTAACACTCGTGTCTCCATAGTAACCCTATGTAAAATGCAGGCGTGCGCTCACGCGGTTTGATCAGATCTGACGTGTCCTAAGTAGGCGCAAGTGACGCGTTGTAATGTGGTTGGGTGAAACGTTTGACCCCTCATACTCACACACACACACACACACACACACACACACACACACACACACACACTGGGTTGTGTATTTCCCAGCTTCATGTTTACTTTTTTCTTTTACTTCTATCATTCACCGGGTCCACTTATTTGCTTTTCTACTCTTCTTTTAAGTCTCGTCCTCTTCTTTAGTCACTCAACTTAAGCTACCCTAGGGTTTTACCAAATCTGCTTCATTACTAATTTTTCTGTCATTTTTTGGTGATTATACTGTGAAAACTGCCAGAAAATCAAACAAAAGAAACAAAAGAGCTAATAAAGAGCTAATACTGGACTATAAGCGAATTACGCCATGGTCGCGTGAAAAGTCACATTCAGCGTGATGACGTTCTGTGGTCTTGTGTGGCCACTTGTAAGCAACTACCCTTTTTAGGACATAAAAGCTTCAAAATTCACAGTGTGGAATTTACTGACATATTCCATGTCATAGAACAAAACATGACCGTCTCTTCAGCTTGTGCTAACATCAGACCTGACATGTCACACATCTAACCAAAAAAACATAAAAAAAAACCATTGTCTTTGAGACGAGGGAAACTAGAGTGCTAAAATGCTAACTCATTTGTGGGTTTTAGAACTCATTCTTGGGGCACTCCAGGACCAGCAAAATGTACTTAACATATTAAAAGTAAAAGTAATTGATTTTTCAGCATGTTATAAGCATCTAACATCACAGGTGACTTATTATCACTGTTCCATTATCTTATTAGAAACAGCTCTGAGGTTAATCAACATTGAGTAAACGCTAACAACTCTGTGTAGTTATGTAGAGTACTAGTACTCATACTTGTACTTCCCACTTCAAATGACAATGTTCTCAAAGATTTGAGGTCTTTATTACATGATGTTGTTCCAAGACTGATGTCCTGAACTGTGGGTGTGTACTCTGCCATTGTGTGTGTGTCCTCAATTTTCTGTGGTAAGACAATAACTCTGGCCCATTCGACTTTGGTCTGTGCAACGTGTTCTCATTCCAAATTGTCATATATCACTGCTTTATCAGTGGCCTTTGGTTACATCTACATGTTATGCGCTAGGTTCTCTGCTGATGTTTCAGGAGGCTGTGACCAATATCAACCAACATCAATACCAATATCAACTAGTGTTGTTTTTGGCGGCCTGTTTTAATTGTAGTTTTAGTCTAGTCTTTTAGTCAAACTGTCATTTTAGTTTTTATTAGTTTTAGTCACGTTGATGCTCTTTTTTGTCTAGTCAAGTTTCATTCAACTATAAGTCTGAGCATTTTAGTCTTATTTTAGTCAGAATAATGCATGACAATTTTTGTCTCGTTTTAGTCGACGAAAACTGATGACATTTTAGTCTAGTTTTAGTCAATGAAAATTGTATTTTAGTCTCTTTTTAGTAATGCAATTCAATTATGCCCAGTCAATATAGTATAAGTACCTAGTATAGTATAACCAAACCAAAATTTTCTTTTCTAAATTAGCTCCCAGTTAGAGCTAAATATATATTTATTTATACAACAGTTGGTTCCGACCGAGTAATTTGACTGGATGACAGGCATTCCCTGAGTGCTGATACAGAGTATAACGTCACTGGGACTAAAAGTAAAATCACTCCGCTCACAGGTGTTATAAATATAAATACAGCCATTAATTAACCAACTGTCACACTCGCTACATTGACACAAACTGACACTATGGTGTTACACCAAGAAAGAAGATGGATATTCGTTTTCGTCATGTGATAAAGGTTCGTTGACAACGATATTTGGTCATACTTTTTGTTGATGAAAGCAACACTAATATCAACAAAAGCACATGGTTGGGTTTAGGCAACAAAAGCACATGGTTAAGTTTAGGCAACAAAAGCATGTGGTTAGGTTTAGGCAAACAAAAGCACATGATTAGGTTTATGCAACCAACGCACATGGTTAGGTTTTGACAACAAAAATACGTGTTTAGGTTTAGGTAACAAAACGTGGTTAGGTTTAGAAAACAAAAGCACATGTTTAGATTTAGGCAACAAAAGCATGTGATTAGGTTTAGACAACAAAAACATGTGTTTAGGTTTAGGTAACAAAACGTGGTTAGGTTTAGACAACAAAAGCACGTGTTTAGACTTAGGCAACAAAACCATATGGTTAGATTTAGAAAAAGACATCATGCTTTGGCATTACATTCATACAGGATGTGAACACCGGGCTCATGTGTGAAAGTCCAGGGTTTGTTTGACCCATCCTCCACCCTTCCCACCTACCCTATCAGGACTTTCTAGCTCTTTATCTTATGCCGTTATCAGCAGCGTATAAAACTGATGCCGTTCAGCAGCTTGTCATACTACTGGGAAAGGTACGGTGTGGTACTGTCATAGCACCATGAAAGATTCCACCCAGCCACGTTACAAACTGATGCCACCCAGCAGCATATCATACCACCGTGAAAGGTGGTCTGACACCAGAATCACTGACAAAGCGGCAGTATTCCATGGTTTTGGAATGAGAACAGGCTGATTTGTAAGTGCCTGCTCCTGTATGTTACTTCTGTCATCTTTATTAGTTTCTTGCCTCCCTCACATTATGAGACACAAAAGAAGATCAAATAAAAACAGTAACACCACAGGGTTTGTGCATTATTATTAACATGCAGGTAAATATTGTTGGATGTTTGTCAGTGTCTAAATCTGAAGTCATCCCTTATTTTGACATTTTGCTAACCCTTTATACCTATTAATGATTTAATCGCCAGCATTATCTTCCAACTTAAATCAAAACATAAAGAAATTATGGGCTGACCAATTTTCTTTATATCTTTACTGTCTGATCCAGAACACATGTAAACATATCACCAACTGTGCGATTTATAATTCACACAGACCTGAGTGAGTTCTAAAATACAAGGCTGCCTTCTGTCCTAATAATTCAAGAAAAACATTGTATTTCCACACTCACTGTTCATTCCTCACCGCCAGGTGACAATATCAGTGGATGGGATTCTGACCACCACGGGTTACACTCAGGAAGACTACACCATGTTGGGCTCTGATGACTTCTTCTATGTGGGTGGAAGCCCCAGCACTGCTGACCTGCCTGGATCTCCAGTCAGTAATAATTTCATGGGCTGCCTCAAGGAGGTAAAGTATCTAATTATATAACTGTTTGCTGGAGTGAAATGTGTTGCTGGCATTATCATTACTTCACAAACAGCTCATGTGTGTTTTATGTTGTTTCTGAGAAAAACAAAACAAATATCTGGCTGTTTAAGTGCTAGATGTTCAATTTTCTTCACCAATTGGTCTCCAACTCTGCCTGTTGGGTGGCTAGGCAGGTAGGGTGTAGAGGGTTTATCAGAGCTTTTTTACTGCAGTTCCTAAAAATTGGATTGATAAGAGCAGTGGCGTTCATCTATATTCTACATAACCTAAAACAAAAACTGTAAGATAGAAATAGAGTTGAGTTTGTAGAGTTGGACAATATCTCTTTGTGGGCTTGTCATGAAGTGCTGAAAAATAGGGCCAGTGCAGTTATTCCCTGCTGTTGTTACAATGGAAATGCATATTGGTGCTCTATGTAACATGATTTACTGTATCTAACAGACAGGAGACATCAATGTAACCTTTCAGTAAATTTATTCAACATCTCTGTGTCTTTTGCCTGTGTCTTTACACACATATGTTCTATGTGTATGTATCAATGCACTCTAAAGACTGCAATACCAAGTCAGTGTTTGTATATGTGACAGAACAGTACAGCAGATCTATATGTTCATTCTTCTTTTTAAATCTAAAGGTGCTTTCACCTTTAAACTTTATTGTGCCATTCAGACAAATTGTGGAGGGTTAGCTCTTTTGAAGCAGTTCTTTTTAGGCTGGTGTAGTAGCCATCATTTGAAGTCTGATGTAGACTTTGAAAATGAATTGAGACTGCCTGAAAAGATGGGTGTTGATCTGCTTTCTAGTGATCTGTGACTTGGTTTTTAAACACAAAGTGTGCCAACCACAAGATTATGGTTTGTAAGGTTTGTAAGTTTTGTATGAATTAAAAAGCAAACTTACATTTACTCAGTCCTTCTGTTGATTGTGGCTGTGGCAATATCATTAGATACTGGAGGTATGCATGTCAGTGTGTGGATTTCACCTGAAATAGTTAAAACTTAAGGTTTCCTGTGCTTGTGTCCTACCTCGTATTCTAGCAGCTGCCAAAAAATGAGTGTCACATAAACAATCTCTGTGTAATTTTAAGGTGCAAAATGGCTCTTTTTTTATGCTGTTTACCTGCCTATCGTTATATTTAATGTTGACTACATTGTGATAAATTGCAGTTCTGACTAATGCTCATAACCATGTATTTCTTGGTAACACTACCTATGAAGACCATATTTGTAATGCATTATGAGGGCATTCATAGTGAGTTAAAATAAATTCATAATGCTTTCTGACTACACTCACTTACACACACACATCAACAATTAAATGTAGTAAGGACTGTAAGAAGAATACTATAATAGTCCACGCAGTATCATAAGTTATCATTGTATTGTATCTATAATAATCGATGCTTAATCATACTATTTCATTGTTGATGATGAAGTTAAGTGTTAAGTGTAGGGCAGAGAATGGTTTGGCTGCATCTGGTTGCTATGATATGAAATTTTTGCAGAAGTAAACATTTTAGCACAAGGTAGAGCACTTGCTTTGGATGAGGAGAAGGCTGAAGCATGCAGGGAGAGATGATTAACCTGCTGGTCTGTGTGAGTTAATGAGAGGAAACATAATATGTATACAGTATATTAACAGACCTCCCCTCTTTTATTGTTGTTATTGTGACAATTTGTCTTTTTGGTATTTGTCCCTCCTCCACTGTGACTGAATGGCTAAAGTGAGAGACAAATGAAAAATGAAAAACACCCAACTGACAGCACGAAATTCACACTTAAGGTGCGTTCACACTGGACCTGTTTTTTTTTTTCGCTAGAGACGAGTTTACATACAAAGTCAATGCAAACGGGCGATTGAGCATATATTCGCCCGGGAGAAAAATCGCTCGGGCTCCAAGCAACAGCGACAGAGCGTTTTTTCGCCCGTCGCTTGAGATGAGAAATCTCATCTGGAGCGGTATTTCGCTGGGTCCTGTTGCTTGCAGCTCAACGCTGATTGGCTTCCGTAATCCCGGAATCCCGGGGGGTGCTTGAATGTCATGACATGTCAGCTTAATTAAAAGCATAGCTGCACATTAAAAGCAACAATAGATGTAAAAACACACAGAGACAATACATCTGTGATCAGTCCCTTAATTTAATTTTAACAATTTTTTCAATCTTCTCCAATTTCTTGTTTTATTTTATGGAAGTGATCAATGTAAGTGCACTTGTCCTAGAGCCTTTAAGTTACAAAAATGAAACTCACTACACCTCTGAGCATTTATACCTCCGACCGCAATTATACATTTTGATACATACAGGTAGGCTATATACATATTGCAAAACTTTGTCAAAGTACACCAAGGCATACATTTTCGTTTCCAAATATTTATTTGAAAACAAAACCATTCATACGTTTAATAAAAAAACATTTTGTTAATAATAGAAAACGAATGTAATCTCAACAGTGACCGCGCCAGCCGGCGGGGCTGCAGCGCTTGGAGGAGCGCTGTAATCCTGGCGAGCCTAGTGTAAAGCACCACGGACAGCGCCAATGCATCTATCACTGTAGCTCAGACGCTCTGGTGCCTGAGTCAGAGCATGTGAGCGGAGTTGGAGCTGGAGCTGCCTCAACCATAGGTTATTGGTAGGAAGAAAAATGGCTGCTGAAAAAACTGTCACTGTCAGCTGCCTCCAAGCACCGCAACGATCTGCCAGACCGTCACATGTAACTTCATTGTTTATGCTGCACGTGTGCTCAGAAGCACACAATGAATGCATTTGAGTAATTTCCGAGACGTTATGATAAAATAAAAAAAATATTACAGACTACAGTGTAAAATAGGACTGACAACCTCTCCAATGTCTCATGTCAATTAATTAACACTATTTGTCGGCTTTTTATAATGCCTTCCTTTCTTTCTTTCTTTTTTTGCTGCTGCTGCGCTCCTGCGCCGTGTCTCCAGTTGAAAGTGGTGATTTGCTAAATACATTCTACAATAATAAATTAGATTACCATTTGGTCTATAATAATGTTTTATATATTACGCATTTTCATGAAAAACCTCAAGAAGAAAAGAAATAAACACCGAAATAATTAGTGGAAACTTTTTTTTAAATTGATATTCCTCCTCTCTGATATACTAACACACATACACACACACACACACGCACACGCACGCAGACACACGGCTGTGCGGTCACTGTACATTCGTTTTCTATTAATAACAAAATGTTTTTTTATTGACCGTATGAATGGTTTCGTTTTGAAATAAATATTTGGAAACGAAAATGCATGCTTTGGTGTACTTTGACAGAGTTTTGCAATATGTATAGCTACCTGTTTGTATCAAAATGTATAATTTTCGGCTGCTGCCGCAGTCGGAGGTATAAACGCTCAGACATATGTATTGTCTCTGTGTGTTTTTACATCTATTGTTGCTTTTAATTTCAGCTATACTTTTTAACTTTTTATGAAGCTGACATGTCATGACAGTGAAGCACCCCCCCCAATGCTTCAATGACGTCATCAAAGTCCGGTGTGAACGCACCTTTAGCCTCTCTTTGTGCTGCTGACATGCAAAGAATTACAGAAATGTGTTGGAGAAAAATGATTTGGTGGACACTGCCCCATGGGAGACATGGTCAGTAGTGTGAATATCTAGAATGCCTCCCTTCTTTTTGATAACAAATTATGACGTCCATCTCTAGGTGGCATTGAGATTTAGAAAAACAATTTTCTAAAGCCTTACATCTTGTAAAGCATACTTAAGTGTGAGATTTGATAAGAAAAAAAAAATAGGACAATAGGCCCTATAGTCAACTTTAAGTCATCTTTTTATTACAACAAAATAATCCCACTTAATACTACTAAAAAGGTTTTCCTCTGGTTAAAATGTGATGAATAGTAGGCTATGCCTTCACATTGCACCTGTCATATTTCTGGTCTCATCCTCCTCCTTATCACGACTGGGGTTAGTCTGTCCCTCAGCTTCATTGCCCTTGGGACTGGGAGCACCACCTATAGAAAATATTTACTTGTTTTCTTCCTGTGGATGCATGCAATTAATGTTATAACGTTAATTGCATGCATCCACAGGAAAAAAAACAAGTAAATATTTTCTTTTAGTACAGCTTTAAATTATAATGACTGAATGCAATACCTAATAGGCTAGTTGGTCTCTTGAACTGGACACCTAGAAGAAATACGCAATTTGCCAAAGCCAACCTTGCACATTACACACTCACGAACGTTAGCTAACGTTAATGCACCTGCTATGGCACTGTCGGCTCCAGCCCCATCTCCATCCTTAGCAATACCAGCAGCCTCAGGCCGCACTTATCTCCTCCTTCAAGCATTAAAACATAAGATTGACACCTACATTCCCTCTGAACATCTCACAGCAAACAAACAACATGGGAGGGACGCGCATTGCAGTACTGACACCTTTTTTTCTTTCTTTCTTTCTTTGACCACCGGGGCGGAACCCCTGGTGGAGCCTCTTGAAGGATGAGGGCTCCAGCATCAACATCACTAACATCAAGAGTTATGTTGAAGGGCCTGTCAAAGTCAGGGGCAGCAAGAACAGGGGCACTAAGGTTCTCAGAGGCCATTTGACAGGAATGAGACCAGACCAGAACCTTAGGACTAAGTAGATTAGTCAAGGGAGCAGCAACAGTGGCGGAGTTTTTGCAGAACGTCCTATAGTATCCTTCCATACCAAGGAAACACAACCTTCCAACATGTTTGGCTACAACATTTTCTTTTTTTTTCCCCCTTTTTTTTTTGTGAAACCCTGTGTTGTAAAACTACAAATAAGTATGTAATAGTAAGTGCAGCACACTAAAATTGAACATACACTCCACTTACAACACATACATGTACGCACACCTGAATATCTATTAAATTGTAAGACGTAGTGTGTTTATGTGGCAGCTGTGTACACACAACATTACATGTACAGGCAGGTGCAGTGAATGTTGCACTAAATCAGGTGTGGGGTATAGTATGCACCCTTTCAAATTGTGTGAATGATATGTATATTAAACCACCATTCCACCTATGTCACATATGTGAATGCCTGTGTTTCTATATGAGTCTATGTAAATTGTTGGCACGCATTCAGAGGTTTTGTCCAATTCTCACATTCTTAAGCCCCTTCTCCATGGTACAGAAAAACAGCTAACACCTGCTAACATCTGGTAAAAGTCAGATGACTCTGCAGTAGTCAGAGGTATTTATTGGCTCCAGCACTGATTGGCAGTGATTTAAACACAATACCCGGGTGAATGTGCTAATTTTAGCCCCCTCACCGGCGAGATGCATTGACACATCACAAAATACCATCTATCTCCACCCAAGCAGTCCTCACACATTACTCCAAATTAGTCTGCATCAGAGGTGGAAAGTAACTAATTACATTTACTCACGTTACTGTAATCAAGTAGTTTTTTGTTTAATTTGTAATTTTTTCAGTAGTTTTTGAAATCTGTAATTTTACTTTTACTTAAAGCAGCTGCGCAGAACTTTTTGTTTTCGTTGATTATAGCGCCCCTTTGGTCGAAGCGGTATGACACCCACAGCCTGGTCTCGTAAAATTCCGACTGTAGCTGGCATTTGTTTTGGAGAGCGAGAGGATTACTAATGTCAGGTCAGTCCAAGTAATTAGTGGAAACAGCAAAATTACTCAGTATATTCTCCTGTCATGTTTCTGTTCTGATCTAATCTAATCTGTTGTGTATTTTGAGCTACTAAGGCTACCGTAGTAGTGTGAGCCTCAAGTTATTCTGGGTAATGTAGTAACCGTTGTTGTGCTACTGGAAACAATGAGAGGCAGGCGTGTACGTTCGGTGTAAGGAGGAATAAACAGTCAACAAGTCATCTGCTGAGTCCGCATTATTATGTGAAAAGAATACTCCGACGATTTGGGAGTTATGCCCCTTCTCTATCATTTTCATATTGAGACAGCGGTTAGCATGGCACTCAGTACATCTTGCGCGGAGGGATACACCGGTGAGCAACAGCTGCAGCTGACTCTGGGACAGGTGCGCTAGGTCACTTGGTAAAAGCAAACAAAGGGACGACACGGATGATGTTACTCACCCGACTGAAAGCTGTCCATCAGCTCCTGCAGGCCTGGAGCATTTTTTTCCAGTTCATCTTAGGAACATGAAAAAAAGTTTCAATCACGCCAGCATTAGTGATTGCTGCAAAGTTTTCATTCCTTGTGATGCACTCCCTGCGGCGGTTTTCTCCCCAGTGATGGTAGCACCGAATCCCATTCTGTGCAGAAAAATGGGAGTGGAGGATTCAGCCTCTCTGCTCGCCTGCTCAGCATTCAACACATGGAGTTCCTCATCTGTGTACTCTGGCTCAAACAGGTATGGCTCTGGATCTGTGTCCGCTACAAGAAACTCTTCAAAATCGCATTCAAAGTCGTCCATTGCAGCTGCTATAGTCCGGAGATATTGCTAGGCTAAATAAACAGCTGAGTTTTGTTTACAAGCTACGTCTGTGCTTGCTCACCGGTGTATCCCTCCGTGGATCACAGTGCAGGACGTACTGACCCCCTATAAGCGCAATGTAAAACGCTGAGACCCAGCCACTGGATGTACAGACACAAAAAATATATTGATCGTGTTGTCTTAATATGAAAATGATAGAGAGAGGACATAACTCCCAAATCGTTGGGGTATTCTTTTATGTGAAGATACACAGTGAAGACATAACATAATCCCAACACAGCAAAGCTGTTACCTGCAGCCTTTGCTTGCAAAGCTAACACTACTAACGTTAGGTCAGTCCAAGTAATTAGTGGAAACATGCTAACGTTACACACAAATTAGTAGTAAAGTAAGACCTGTTCATAAATGTTGTGGTGTAGCTCTGAATTTGTTATAAACTGAGGACAACTGCCTGCTGTATATTTGTGTTCATGGTCACAGTCACAGATAATTTTAGATGATGCACCTTTGTTATCCGCCATGACATCAAAAGTACAACCAAGTCCTCATCGATACATCTCTGGTAAAACTGTTGGTAACACTTTACAATAAGGTACACAAAATTAAAGTAGTTACTGAGGAACTAATGAGTAGTTACTGAGGAACTAATGAGTAACTAATGAGAAATTAGTGACGAACTAATGAGGAACTAACTGTTAGTTAATGGTCAGTTCCTTAGTAACTCATGATCAAATTTCAGAGGAGTAGTTACTGAGGAACTAATGAGGGACTAATGAGTAGTTACTGAGGAACTAATGAGGAACTCACCATTAGTTAATGGTCAGTTCCTCAGTAACTCATGATCAAATTTCAGAGTAGTAGTTACTGAGGAATGAATGAGGAACGAATAAGGTACTAAGGTAACTAAGGTACACAAAATTAGAGTAGTTACTGAGGAACTAATGATGAACTATTAGTTAATGGTCAGTTCCTCAGTAACTCATGATCAAATTTCAGAGGAGTAGTTACTGAGGAACTAATGAGGAACTAACTATTAGTTAATGGTCAGTTCTTCAGTTAACTCATTATTCTGTACGATGATGCCTTAGAAATAAATATGATAGTGTGTCACATTTTAGGTAGGCTAAGCCTAAAGAATTTTTTATGGGGGCTGCGTGTAAAGTACTGTATACTGATCACATCATTGTTCATAGTACAGTTGTTTGAGGTGCACAAAATTTAAAGTAGTTACTATGATACAAATTTGGAATGAATGAGGAACTAACTATTAGTTATTGGTCAGTTCTTCAGTAACTCCTGATCAAATTTCAGTAGTAACTGAGGAACTAATGAGGAACTAACTATTACTTAATCATTACCTACTCTTTTTGTGTACCCTAAAGTAAAGTGAGACATCAAAATGAGTAGGTAATCATTACCTCATTTTGATGTCTCACTTTACTTTACGGTACACAAAAAGGTAGGTAATGATTAACTAATAGTTAGTTCCTCATTAGTTCCTCAGTAACTACTCCTCTGAAATTTGATGAGGACTTACTGAAGAACTGACCATTAACTAATAGTTAGTTCCTCATTAGTTCCTCACTAACTACTCCTCTGAAATTTGATCATGAGTTACTGAAGAACTGACCATTAACTATTAGTTAGTTCATCATTCTTTCCAAATTTTCGGCTGATTGAGCATGTTGAATCTGCAGCGGAGCTTGTCGGTGAGAGAGATCCCTCTGATTGGCTGTTCAGGTGTTAAATCCTCTTCCCTGTAGCGAGTGAATCTGCCTGTAGTGAAACCGGGGCTAACCGGTGCTTCCTCCTCAGGCTCCACTTCACTGAGCTGCCTGACAGATCCGCTACTTCTTCCCACTTTAACCTGAATAACAAAGCGGAGCTAGCTGGGAGCGGCTAGCGGAGCGTTAGCCGCAACATGACCAGAGGGAAGCAGCCAGTTAGCCTCCGCTAGCTTCCCAGCTAACGTTAGCCCCGGCTCTGGTTTGTTATTCAGTGTAAAGTGGGAAGAAGCAGCGGGTTTGTCGGGCAGCTGAGTGAAGCTGGGTGAAGTGGAGCCTGCGGAGGAAACACCGGGAGCGTCTGGATGTAATAGTCCGTGGAGGTGCTGCGGTGCTCGGCTGCACAGATAGGAAAGCCCACGGCTGACAGGATGTATCACTCTGTCACTCCGCGCTACTTTGTTGATCTCATGCATTCAACAGACTTCTGGTTTCCCTTTTTACATTATTTCCTTTCACGCAGACGCAGAACCTACATGCTACTTGGCCGTCGGATGTAGTCTTTTTTTTTTTCACAACGTTATTTATGAGAGGAAGTTTACAGAATGCAGATCTTAAACATTACACATATGTCATATGTCGCATATGCCAGGGGGGATCAGAGTTTACAAGAAAATATTAAAATGATTTTAAATATTAATGGATTTGATTGCCTTTTGATTAAGGGAAAATTTAATGGAATTGATGTAATGAAAGCCACAAAAGAGGGTTTTCTATGTGTAAACTTACATTTGTGAATGTGAAATCTTGCCAAAAGTAAAATGAGATTAATAATCAATCTTTCAATGGGTTTTGCCGTATTTCTGTTAAAGTCAAAAAGTCCAAACAGCACATCCCTCCAAAACAGCTTAAATTATTTTTTAATATTGTTTGCAATAAAATTACAAATATCACTCCAGAGTCTTTTGACAATGGGGCAGTGCCAAAATAGATGAATAAGAGTTTCTAGCACTGGGTGTAGTCTTTGTAGTGTGTTCAAATGCAACTGACACAGGGTGACGTGAGGTGACGTAGAGGACGCAACAGCTGGCTTTTGTTGCCGCTAGTTCTTTGATGTTGGTTTGGTGTGTCAGCACCTTGTACAGAATAACATGGATGATCATATTAATGTGTATGTGGTCTGAAAATAATGAATTAAACTCTTTGCAAGAATCCTGCTGTCTGTGATTTTATTTGTTAAGGAACTAATAGTAAAGATGATGATGAAGTAATGAAAGACTACTCATTATGTGTCACTTTACTTTAGGACATAAAAAGGTTAACTAATGGACAGGTTACTGAGTAATGATTCTGTACTGATGAAGTAACTAGTTGAGTAATTATTAAGTCGTGATTAACTACTCTGAAATTTGATCAGGGGTTACTGAAGAACTGACCATTAACTAATAGTTAGTTCATCATTAGTTCATCATTAGTTCCTCAGTAACTACTCCACTGAAATTTGATCAGGGGTTACTGAAGAACTGACCATTAACTAAAAGTTAGTTCATCATTAGTTCCTCAGTAACTACTCCTCTGAAATTTGATCAGGGGTTACTGAAGAACTGACCATTAACTAATAGTTAGTTCATCATTAGTTCCTCAGTAACTACTCCTCTGAAATTTGATCATGAGTTACTGAAGAACTGACCATTAACTAATAGTTAGTTCATCATTAGTTCCTCAGTAACTACTCCTCTGAAATTTGATCATGAGTTACTGAAGAACTGACCATTAACTAATAGTTAGTTCATCATTAGTTCCTCAGTAACTACTCCTCTGAAATTTGATCAGGGGTTACTGAAGAACTGACCATTAACTAATAGTTATTTCATCATTAATTCCTCATTAGTTCCTCAGTAACTACTCTAATTTTATGTACATTAGTTCCTCAGTAACTACTCATTAGTTCATCATTCGTTCCTCAGTAACTACTCTTATTTTGTGAAGCTTAGTTCCCCAGTAACTACTTGTTCGTTCCTCATTAGTTCCTCATTCGTTCCTCATTAGTTCCCCAGCAACTACTCTAATTTTGTGTAGCTTAGTTCCTCATTAGTTCCTCATTCGTTCCTCATTAGTTCCTCGTTTGTTCCTCATTAGTTACTCATTCGTTCATCAGTAACTACTATAATTTTGTGTCCCGTTGTTCTTCAGTAACTACTCATTAGTTCCTCATTAGTTCCTCAGTAATGGTGATACGAACTAGAGACAGTTTTATTAATGGTAAAAAGTTCCACACAGCTGCTTTAAGTAAATTTTGACTTAAGTATTGTACTTTGCTACATTGGAGATCACATCCATTACTGAGTTAAAAAAAAAAAAAATGTTTTCAGCTAAATGGAAACCAAAAGGTTGAATCTTGGAAATCTTGTGTGGAATTGACCCAGAACAAGCGAACGGTGCCGGCGACTTACTGGAAAGAGAGATGGAGGAGGGTGGGAGTGCTTCAGCAGAACCACAAGCAGGCGCAGCACTTGAAATGAACAAAGAAACAAATGAAACGAAAGAAAACCCTGTGTGCACAGTGCTGTTTATAATTGTCAGTCAGAAAAATGCGGCCTGAGCCGTGCTCTTGTGTGCTCACCTGTGTCTGTGTGTGTGTGTGTGTGTGCGCATGTGTCTGTGTGTGTGCGTGCACGCGTGTGTGTGTGTGCATCGGGGCCGAACTCCGCCATGCGCGATACAGAGAGCAGAGCAGGATTGTAAAGGTGCGACCATGTTGTGTACGAAACGTTTCACCGTATAACACTATAGATAGTATATCTATAGTGTTATACGGTGAACATTGTATGTTATTATATGACATACAATGTCATTATGTGACATATAATGTTGCTCAAAATAATATAGCCTAACTTTAGTTTATGAAGAGATGAGACAGAGCCCTCTCCTCTTATATGCTTTACTCACAAGTGTGTGAATTGACCTACTGTAATCCGTAGCACCAAATAATATAATGGTGGTTTCTAAACAGCAAAAAAAAAAGAAAAATAAATCAGCAGCAGCGGTCATATTTCAGCAGTGGAGCACAACCGCTGCTAGTTGCATAAAGGGGAAACAAAGCTCAGTGGATTTGTTCTGTTTTGGAATACACACTCTTCTTCCAAAGTAGTGTTAGTGTATTTTAATATTCAGAATTTCGCTTCAACAAGCTGTGTCTTTTTTGACCATACACCCATATCCCTAGAATAATGCCCAACAACATTGCTCATAAAGTTGCTCTGTGTATCATTAGTCTAGCAGTTGTGTTGGTGAGTCAAAATGAATGAGGGCTGCGCACTATTAGACAAAACTGACAATACGGCGACAATTTTGTATACTGCGATATGTATTGCAATATACAGTGTATTGCAATAACTTGAATAGCTCTATTTGGAAAGACGTCATCATTTGGGATTTGGAAAGGCTGTATTTGCATGAAATATACATTTTACAATCAAACTTCACAACTTAAAGAATTAACCAGCAAAATAAGTATAGCATATTGCCTTTGACTAATATTATATTGATATGATGAGCTTATACTACAAGTCTCACAATGTGACTAAGAACACATTGCGATGGTGATGCTCTATGATAATGTGCAGCCCTAAATTGAATTGAATTGTATGGTTCATCATAGAAAAATAACCAGTTTTTGGATTGGATTTATGATCCCTGGACCATTTTTGCACTGCATAGGAGTGACCCCCATCAAGTTGTTGGAAGTAACTAAGTAACTTCTACTTGAAGTACATTTTAAACAAACTACTTTTTACTTTTACTTGAGTAGATTTTTAGATGGGTAGCTTTACTTGTACTTAAGTAGAATTTCATCAAAGTAAAGGTACTTTTACTTGTGTAGAATTTTTCAGTACTTTTTCCACCTCTGGTCTGCACCCAGTATGAAAGAGAGACTGATTAAGTAAGAGATATACAAAAAGAAGTAACCACCGTAAAGTTTTTACAGGCCTCCATGCTTCTCTCCACCATGTGCTCTATTGTTTACTGACCTGCTTCCCGGCTTGTCCATGACGTCAAACGTGATACAGCAAAAAAACGAGCACACACATACACATAGAGAAAGGCATACTTGTCTGCTGCAGAATCGTGTACACAGCTTTTGTCTACTGGCAATGGGAAAGGAAATTTTTAGATTATTTTGTACTTGTGTTCAAAAAACTAATTTTGGTGGAAAAGGGGTATTAGCAGATGCATTTAATTTTAGTGTGCTGAATTGTTTCACACCTAATAGTAGCATAGGTGTGGTGTAGGTAGTCATGTCAATGAACAGTATTACCGTTACACTTAAACTTGCATTGGGGAAATACATGATCATGACGCCTGCATAACCACTGTAAGTCTATAGAAACTGTAAGGTTCTGTCAGAGGTTGGACAGATTGCAGAGGTCTTGTCAGGCACTAGTATGACATTTGTGCTACTTGTGTGCATGATAATTGTTCCCCCCCCCAACACACACACACACACACACAAACACAACAAACAAACACGCCAATATATTGTTCCCTCAAGCTGATGATGTCATATCTTCGCACTTGACTGGAGCCAGTTGCTGCAGGGGGCCAGCAGGGACCTGGCTTTCTCTGTCACAGCATCATATGGGCCCAGGGAGAGGGAGGAAGTAGCGCAGTAGTCATTTAATCCTCTTCTGGCCTACTTCCTGCTCTGTGCCATTTTGGGTGGGTTTACAATCCTCCTGTACCACCCACCCCTCACACAAACATATGCACACACACACACACATACTCGTCCACATACAAATACAAACAAGCACACCAAAACATGTATGTTAGGTGTGAGTCCTTTATTTACTCATTATGATGTACAGAGGTATCATGATAACAGCAATGTCACTTACCAAAATGAAACACACAAATGCACTTCCATGTGGGCTTTTGCACACACACGCACAGTTCAATAATAATGTATTAACAGTGATGCACATGTGACATATGTTGCAGCACTGTTTATTAATAAAATATAATATCAAAATATGTGCTATATGTGCTAAATTTCCTTTCAGTAAGTCAAGTCAAAGACAAGTCAAATTAATTTATAAAGCACATTTAAAAACAACCCAAGTTGACCAAAGTGCTATACAGTTGAAAATGAATGAAAGAGATAGAAGTGAAGTAAAATAATAAACAGAACAAAAACAGCAACCAACATAGATCAAGGCACAAATAAACACATACTCAACATCAGGAAGACTGAAAAGCTTTAGTAAAAAGGAACGTTTTTAGACTTGATTTAAAAGAGTCGATGGAGGGGGCAAGTCTGACAGAGGGGGGAATGCTGTTCCAGAGTCTGGGGGCTGCAACCACAAAGGCATGGTCACCCCTGAGTTTAAAATAAGTACGTGGAACAGTTAAAAGCCCTAGGTTAGCCGAGGTTAGGGGTCTGGAGGTGGAGTATGGGGTTAAAAGTTCTGTCATGTAGGAAGGGGCCGCGAAAGAGGCTAGGACAGGGGTGATGTGCTCTCTCTTTCGGGTACCTGTCAAAAGTCTGGCTGCAGTGTTTTGTACTACTTGTAAACGGGAGAGAGATTACTGATTAATTCCAGTGTAAAGAGAGTTGCAGTAGTCCAAGCAGGTGGAAATGAAAGCATGGATGACTTTTTCTAGGTCCTTGAAACTGAGGAATGGTTTGATTTTTGCGATGGTGCGAAGTTGGAAAAAACTGGTTTTGACTACTGAGTTGACCTGTTTATCAAACTTGAGTGCAGAATCAAAAATGACACCAAGGTTTTTGATGTGAGGTTTGATAAGAGTGGACAGGTTGCCAAGACTGTTGGATATCTGGTTGATGTTGTCAGAGGGGCCAAAGAGAATAATTTCAGATTTAGCTTCATTTAGTTGAAGGAAGTTTACTGGCATCCAGGACTTTATTTCATTGAAGCAGTTCAAAATATTGGTGAGTTTGGATTGGTCGTTTGGATTGAGGGGAAGATAAAGCTGGGTGTCATCAGCGTAGCAGTGGAAAGAGATGTCATATTTTTGAATGATTTGACCAAGGGGAAGCATGTAGATGGAGAAAAGAATGGGACCTAGGATTGAACCTTGTGGGACCCTGCAGAAGAGAATAGCTGGGAGAGAGGAGAGTGTGCCTATGTTTACGGAGAAGGTTCTATTGTTGAGGTAGGATGTGAACCAGTTCAGAGCAGTGCCATTAATTCCAGCGCAATGGTGGAGACAGTCTATTAATATGTTAAGGTCCACTGTATCGAATGCAGCACTAAGGTCGAGGAGGATGAGGATGGCAAAATTACTGGAGTCAATGGAGAGGAGCAGGTCGTTGTGGATTTTTAACAGAGCAGATTCTGTGCTATGATTAGCCTTAAAACCAGATTGAAACTTTTCCAGGATGTAGTTATGATGTACGTAGGGCAGAAACTGGTTGAGGATGACCTTTTCAAGAACTTTTGACAGAAATGGGAGTTTAGAAATAGGTCTGTAGTTATTGGGCAGTGTGGGATCTGTGTTTGGTTTCTTCAGGAGGGGCTGGACAACTGCATGCTTGAAGCAGGTTGGGACGGTACTGGTGATGATGGAGAGGATGGTTGGACCAGTGATGTCAAAGATGTCCTTCAGGAGAGCAGTGGGAATTATGTCAAGAGAGCAGGTTGCTGGTTTCATGCTGGTGATGGTGTGTGCAAGGGTGGGTAGAGAGATGGGTTGGAAGTAGTCCAGTTTGGATGAACAGGCCAGGGAGACTGCTATGTCACAGGTGGGGGGATGGATGTTTTTCCTGATGGCTTCCACTTTGTTGATGAAAAAGTTTAAAAATTCCTCACATTTGGCAGGGGGCACATCAAGGCTGGTGTTGGGAGGAGGACAAATGACGGAGTTTATGGTGCTGAATAGGACCTTTGGATTATGAAAGTTATTGGAAATTAAATTTGAGAAATATTTGGTTCTTGCCGACTTGACTGCTTCCTGATATTTGCGTAAATGGTTTCTTAGGATCTTAAAGGAGATTTGTAGCTTGTCCTTTTTCCATTTTCTTTGTGCCTTTCTGCATGATTGCCTGAGAGCAAGGATGTTGTTGTTGTTAAGCAAGGGATGAGTTTTCTTTTTGGATTTTCTGAGTTTGAGTGCAGCAACTGAGTCGAGGACAGGATGGGGATAGCAGTTGCCCCCCTCGTGGCCTAATTGTTGCTCCCCTCCTGGGAGCCAAAACGCACACTAAACTGCCCTCCTGGGAACTAAAATGCGCGCTAAAGTGCCCTCCTGGGAGCCAAAACGCACGCTAAAGTGCCCTCATGGGAGCCAAAACGCACGCTAAAGTGCACTCCTGGTTGGCAAAACAAACTAAACTGCCTCCTTGGGTGGAAAAAACACACCAAACTAGACCACAGAAATACTATGAAACAATACTGTAGCAATGACTTTTATGTTGGGCCCCTTTTGATCTATATTGAGCCAGAACTATATCTCACAGAACCAGTTTGGATTATCTGGTGCTACTATGGTGTTAAAATGCACTAGAATACAGGAAATGGCATCTACTTAATTGAAAATGTTCTGGGGGAGGACCCCCCCCCCCCCCCAGGGATTTATTTCCTTCATACATCCATGTATCTGTGTGTTCTTCACAGTTCAACGTTGAACCTACAGTTCTTATGGATGCTAATCCTAATTACAAATTAACTTGAGTAGTCTGTCTAGTTAGTCTGTTTTAAGGCTATATAATGTGCCATTTGTATAATGTATAAATATGTCTAAACCTGTAAGACCCACTGTTGCAGAATTACAACAATTTTTGTTATCCCCAAAACAACTTTTTTTTGGGGGGGGGGGGGGGGGGTTCAACCACATTAACATACTCATTTGGTCCTATTGTTCAGTCTCAGAATGCTATTGGGTCATACATTTGTATATAAGGCCTGCCCTCAGGTCACACAACCTCCAGATTTTTGAGAGAGCATCATCCCCTTGATTTACTGGACTGGATTTATCTGATTGAAGTAAGTAAAATGCTTTAAATATATTTTTTTGTGTTTATTACAGTGTCTAGAACATGTCCATATGTAGTCACTGTGGAAAATGTGCCTTACATTTTATTTAGAGCTTGTTTTGTAATTGTTGCATTATTACAATGTTGGGTGAATGTGGTAGTCAAAACAACCCTGTTTTGAGAGGAACGTCTTGAGAGGAACTTCAATTTAAATTTTCCCAATATAACTTTAAACTACACATGATTTATACATTCTAGCCTTATATTAGATTACATATTATTGTATTAGAAACTAGTGTGCAAAGATATATTGCCATATCTAGTAATTTTCATTTACTTATAATGATTTCTAACCACCTTCAACACTCAGTATTTTCCCCTTCTCACAGAAAGCAGGTCTGCCCTGTCTTGGCTACTGATAAGAAAATGTTCCTATCAATTCATAGTCAAAGCAGTTGTGGGGAATGCTTGGGGGAGGGCAATTTTTCCATTGTTCTGGAACAGGTGTTGATGTTCAAGAATGTAAGGTGTTGTTGTAAGTTGGAGGGTACCTGCATACCTATTAGTATGATAATCAGAGTTTACAATTGGTCAGCTATACACTATTGTGTGACCAGTTAAATATGTGAATAGGTTACTTCAGTGCAATGTGTAAACACTTCGTATTGAAATCAACCTCCCCACCATCCCCTCTTTTTCTGCAGGTTATCTAGAATCTAATAAGCATGTGTGCTGTTTATATATACATTTGTTTCAATTTTATTTTTTCCATTTCAGAATGCCACCAGCAAGGAGAGATCCTAGGTACAGTGTGCAGGATGTGATTGGGATCGTCCAAAATGGAGAGAGTGATGTGGACATAGAGTTCGATGACACTGATGCGAGTGACGAGGAGTCAGATAACGATGCCTGTGTGGACAAAGAAAACCAAGAACCTACTGATTGCCCAGCCAATGTGGACATTGAGCCCCAATCAAATCAACACATCAAGCCCCGGGACAGAAATCACTGGCAAAAAAAAGGATTTTATCAGTCCCAATACTGATTTTTACAGTCCAGCTGTCACAGACGATGCAACTTTCCTCCACACACCGCTGCAATACTTCGAAAAGTTTGTCTCAGAAGACATGATTCAAGCTCTGGCAACCAATACAAATGAGTACAGCGTTCTAAATGATGGAAGATCTGTGAACACTAATACAAAGGAAATACAGAAAATGTTGGGCATGTACCTGAGGATGGGCTTGGTACAAATGGCTGGAACCCGTATGTATTGGGAGACAGATACGTGGCACCCCCCTGTTGCTAACCCCTACCCAACTGCAACCTTGAAGATGAGAAGAGCTTGAAGAAGAAGGGTAGAGGGGAAACACAACATCTGTGCTGTCAAATGGTATGACAACAGGGCAGTCGCACTTGTGTCATCCTTCGCTGGACCAGAACTTGTGCAGGAGATTCAACGCTGGGACAAAGCCACCAAAACCTACATTGACGTTGAAAGGCCTTACATTGTGGGTACCTACAACAAATACATGGGAGGCGTGGATTTGTTGGACTCGTTTAAAGCGAAATACAAGTTCGCCCTGAAATCCCGGCATTGGTACATGTACATCTTCTGGCACACCATCACCCTTGCTGTGGTCAACGCCTGGCTCCTCTACAAGCGGCACTGCCAAGCTCTCAAGATGCCAAAGAAGGAGATACTGAACATGAGAAAGTTCCAGGCACAACTAGCATCCTCTCTCATTCTGGTAAGAATCTATTTCTGCTATTTGCCATGTTTGTGATATCTTTGACGTGTATCATCATGCATTTTTGGCATGTACATGAATTGATTATTAATATTAATATTGATTCTTCTCTTTCCAGGTGGACACAACACTGAAAACTCCAAAGAGAAGACGACCATCTTCAGGCAACGGGAGCCCAGATGCAGCAGGGAGTCCTTTGAATGCTGGGAAGAGACCATCCCCAGGTGATGGGAGTCCAAACGGTCCCCCCCCCCCCACCTAACTGGACATTTTCCGATGAAGGTGAAGAGAGGACGCTACAGACATTGCAGTAGAGGGTATACTAATACCCAATGCAGCAAGTGTGATGTTCGCCTCTGTTTTTCAGAGTACAAGAACTGTTTCTGAGACTATCACTGTAAATAAATGTCAAAGTTCTTGTTGTTGCAATAAATGACTGTTCATAACAACATGACTGAGATTATTTTTCATGTTATACTGTTCTGGGACAAAAGCAAAACCCTGCAAATGAATCCTTAGTTCTGTATTGTTGTTCAGACAATGAGTACAAATACAGGAGATTCTGCTCCCCATTGAGCCCAACGTTGCAATATTACTACATTTCCGTAAAAACTTACAAAACATAATTGTTTTAAAAACACCTCATTTTCAGCCTCTAAGGCCTCCTACAACAACATCTTAATGGTTGAAATATTTTTTTTAGTATTTTTCTATATTTGGGTTTTACAGGGCTAAAGTACCCTCGAAAACATGCAGAACTTAGTGCCCTCTTCAGTGGCGAGAATGCGCTGTATGTGCCCTTTTTTTTTTTTTTTTCGCCCCTGCCCTTCAAAAAGTCTGTGCACGCCACTGTACCCCAGTATGACAAACAAAGACAGAAATGCATAGTTGAAGCAAATAGTAAATTTACAAGTGCAATAACCCATCTTTTTTTTTTTTTTTTCCTTTTTCAGACATTCACACATACAGAAATCAAATTCAAGGATCAATTTAATATTATCATATATATTCAACCAAAAAGTTTGTATGGCTGGACAGGACCACAGCATGTGGAGAAGTGTACCCACATTCCCCCCACACCTCCAACAATTCGAGCTATCTCTTAGTTTTGCCTTATGTAACTTTGAAGGGGACCAGTATACTCAATTTATTATTTTAAACTGCACTAATCTTGTTCTAAGTTCTCGCAACATTTTCTTATAATTCTTTAAGATGTTTGTATTGTCTTAATATGTATATAATAAGAGTCTCTTACAAGTGACATTCTGGTTTGTTGTTCTTTACTTCAACACATACTCCGGTAACACCCACTTTACAGCAGCCGTAAAACATCCGTCAACCCCGTCTAAGCCTATCTTTACGACAGCTACTCTTATCAGTACATCTTCCTCCTCCATGAAGACAAACATATACAACAAAGATTGTCATAAGAAAAACAACAATAATAGGCATATAGGAACAAGCAGCATAAACTGCACCTTTAAAACACTTGTATGAGAATTATGAACACTCCTTTTGAAACATCTGGGGTAAATTATGAACACTCCTTTTGAAACATCTGGGGTAAATTATGAATACTACCCACATCCAAGAGTCAATGACAGTTACAGTCTCTGCAGTCCACAACTACAGGTCCAGTTAAACCACAGGCTTTCTGGTCCATTCTGACCTGCACAGCTGAACAGAATGCTGCATCATTTTGGATGTGTCCCTCACCATCACATCTGCATGGCACGGGACTTCTGTTACATCGTCACTATCGTGTTCTTTGTCTCTTTGTGCCCTTGCTCTTATTCCCTGCTCACTTAGCCTGTTCTCCAGCCTCAGGTCATCCTCTCTGCCCACCTGTGGTTGCCATGTCTCTGTGGTTTTCAAGAGATGCCTCCTGTTTCTGCGAAAGACATCACCATTCTCTGTCATGACATCGTATGACCTGGGAGCAACCTGTTGCAAAACGACAGCTCTTCTATCCCATGACCCGGGTCTTTCCATACGAACTACATCCTTCTCCTGGAGAGGCACGAGAGCAGTGGCTGTGCGATCATGACATGTCTTTTGTGTCTGTTGTAGTCTTCCAGCTTTCTCTGCCCACACCTCATCTCTGTGTTCAGGTGTGTGTGTGAGGTGACTGGGCAGTCGAGTGCGGATCTTGCGACCCAGCAGCAACTCAGCTGGTGACTTGCCACTTTCCAGCGGGGCTACTCTATATGACATCAGGGCCAGGTATGGGTCAGTATTGCTATGTGTTGCTTTCTTTAATAGTCTTTTCACGATCTGTACCCCTTTCTCTGCCTTTCCATTGGAGGACTGGAGGTTACATGATTGAACTCATACTCTGAAGCAAACAACTGAAACTCATGACTGGCATAGGCAGGGCTATTGTCAGAAACCAGAGTTAGTGGGATGCCCTGTCTGGAAAAGATTGCCTTCAGCTGACTTATCACAGCTCTTGATGTGGTGCTGGGTAATAGATATGTTTCGGGATAATTTGAATAGTAATCTATTACTAGCAAATAGTCTTTGCCCTCATAGTGAAATATACCAGTTCCTACCTTCTCTGGGCTGTGATGGGAGCTCTGTGGTAATGAGGGGTTCCTTTGTTTGCTTGTAATGATGCTCCTGACATGTAGCACACACTGACCAGCTGGTCAATATCAGAGTTCATATTTGGCCAGTAGAGGGCCTCACATGCTCTCCTTTTTGATTTTTCTGCACCCAGGTACCCTTCGTGTATCCGGGTGAGCATTTCTCTACGCATGGATGTGGGCACGACAATCCTGTCACCTTTAAGTAGAAGTCCGTCCACCACAGAGAGCTCTGACTGAATGTGATAATATTGCTTACATGACCCCTTCTTCCACCCCTCTTTTAGATTTCTCATCACCATCTTCAGAATGGGGTCATTTGCTGTCTCTGTGGCTATCTTTGACAGCTGTTCCTGTGAAGCCGGCAATGCTGCGTAGACCATGTCCACATGAGCAGCCACGTCCTCTTCTGACTCAGTATTGTGTATGACATTTGGTGCAGCTCTGGACAGCGTATCTGCAATGAACATTTGTGTTCCCGGCACATATGTGAGTTCATAATCATAACGGTGCAGTTTCATCATTCGTCTCTGTATCCGTGGTGACATGTCACACAGGTTTTTCTTCGCAATCCCGAGCAGTGGCTTGTGGTCTGTTTCAAGGATAACCTTAGGTAAGTCCATAAATGTAGGTGTGAAATTTTTCACACCCAAAAGCCAAACCAAGGCACTCTTTTTCTATTTGTGCATATCTGCATTCTGTAGCCGTCACTGAACGTGATGCATACGCTACTGGATGCCATGCTTCCTCATCCTCCTGTAGGAGGACGGCCCCAAGGGTGCACAAAAGGGTGCACAAAAAAGCTAAATCCATCCTGTCTGACAGCTCCCATCCAATCTCTCACACGTACACATTTTTGCTGAGTGGCTCCAAAGCAAAGGGTCATATCAGTCCTGCCCTGAACACATTTTCATTACCATATTGCCTGATAATCATAGCGCCACCTAGTGTTGAAAGGAAATACTTCTTATCAGACACTTATCTTTGGATTAACCTGAAATTTCAATGCTGTGGTCTATATTTGATGTTCACAAACATGACATATCATTAGTGTCTACATGTGCTGCAGAGGGTTTAATTTTGATGTCTCGCCATGAAACAGGAAATTGCTATAAATTTGGAGTAAATGGTCCGATGTCCACCAAACTTGACATGATTCATATTTGTCCCTGCCTGAACACATTTATATGACAATATTCCGTTATAGTCATAGCACCACCTAGTGGTGAAAGGAAGTACTTCTTACCAGACACTTATCTTTGGATTCACCTGAAATTTCAGTGCTGTGGTCTATATTTGATGTACACAAACGTGACATATCATTAGTGTCTATGCGCGCTGCAGAGGGTTTATTTTTGATGTCTTGCCATGAAAAACGAAATTGCTATAAATTTGGAGTAAGTGGTCGGTTATCCACCAAACATGACATGATTCATATTTGTCCCACCCTGAACACACTTATGACAATATTCCGTGACAGTCCTAGCACCACCTAGTGGTGAAAGGAAGTACTTCTTACCAGACACTTATCTTTGGATTAACCTGAAATTTCAGTGCCGTGGTCTGTATTTGATGTACACAAACATGACATATAATTATTGTCAACGCGTGCTGCAGAGGGTTTAATTTTGATGTCTCGCCATGAAACAGGAAATTGCTATAACATTGGTGTAAATGGTCTGATCTCCATCAAACTTCAGATGAATCATATTAGTCCTGCCCTGAAAACATTAATATGACTATATTTCCTGACACTCATAGTGCCACCTAGTGGTGACTGGAAGTAGGTCTCATCAAACACTTATCTTTTGATTTATCTGAAAGTTTAATGGTGTGGTGTATATTTGATGTATAAAAACATGTTGTATAATTAGTGCGCTCTCCAACTCCCTCTAGTGGAAAGAGGAAGTGATACAACATGTGAAATATGTCATTCCAGCACTGTATCAAGGATATGCCAAGTCACTCCTGTATGCGATGTCTAACTTTGACAGAAATGAACTGACGTGTCAGAAGGCGTCATGCCAGCCCCCTCGAGTTGCGTGAAGGTGCGAGGGACCGTTCATCGCTACTTGCAGCTTTAATTATTATTATTATTATTCTTTACCCGACTTTGTGCCCCAATTTGCCCCTTTCCCAAAAGTCAAAATGCTTCTAACTCATTCGTCCGGCCACATCCGAAATTCGATATTTTTGGGTGGTTGCACATGGTCGACGCAAAATGCCGAAATAGCGCCCCCTACAAATTTTCAAAAAACCCTCCCCATTGGGGTTAGTTTGTCGTAGGCAAACGAAATTTGGTACACACATGTATCATACCAAGACGCACAAAAAAATCTATTAACGTCATGGTAAAATCCCAACAGGAAGTCGGACATTTTGTTTTGAATTTTTTCGTTACAGCGATTTCCACAAGTTAAATTTGAACGAACTCCTCCTAGGGATTTCGTCCGATCGACTTCAAATTTGGTACAGATCATCCTGAGAACATGCTGATCATGATGTTATTAAAAGCTTTTCACTATGTCAAGGGGTGTGGCCGCTAGGGCGTGAGAAATTTTGGCGACTTTTCGATTACTTGGCATCGAATTTTGAATGGCTCTCCCGCCCACATACTTGATCTCAGCAGCTTCAAACTTGCTGAACATGATGATGGCTCCACCCCGAATGGCCAGATATGTTAATATCCCACCTTACTCATATTGCCCCCAGGTGGTGACAGGAAGTGACCAGTTTTTACTTTAACATGTACTTATGACACAAACTTGACCGCATCAACTTCATTTCACTTCTAATGCATGCAGAAAAAGTTGGTGAAGCTACCTTATGAACGCTGTGAAGCTACGTCTAATGGTGTCCATGTGGCGGCGTGGCGACTATCGATCCCTCGCCACTAAATACGTTTGGCAATTTGAGGGCTTCAGTAACCTCATCTCCTCATGAAAATTGATACACAGGTCAAGAATGGTGAGCTCTTACACCTGATAGGGGCGTCGACCATGGGGGGGACAAAATGCCTCTATAGCGCCCCCTTGAAATTTTCAAAAACCCCGCCCCATAGGGTTTTTTTTGGAGTTGGAACATGAAAATTGGTACACATGTGTATGTTGTCCAGACGCACATAAAAGTCTTTGCCATTTTGATTTTGACTTGTTATTTTGGCGTGATTTCCACATGTTGTATTTTAACAAACTCCTCCTACAGATTTTGTCCAATGAACTTCAGATTTGTTACAGATCATCCTGACACCATGCTGATCAAAAGTTATTAAAAGCTTTCCTCTATGTCAAGGGGCGTGGCTGCGATGGCGCCTCCCTCGCCACCAAATACGTTTGGGTTTTTGATGACTTCAGCGACCTCATATCCTCATGAAAATTGATACACAGGTCAAGAATGGCGAGCTCTTGCATCTGATATGGGCGTCACCCATGAGGGGACAAAATGCCTCTATTGCGCCCCCTTGAAATTTTCAAAAAACCCTCCTCATAGGTTTTTTTTTTGGAGTACGAAGATGAAAATTGGTACACGTGTATGTTGTCCAGACGCACATAAAAGTCTCTTGCACCAATGGTCTACTCCAAACAGGAAGTCGGCCATTTTGATTTTGACTTGTCATTTTGGCGTGATTTCCACGTTGTATTTTAACGAATTAGTCCTAGGGATTTCATCCAATCGACTTCAAATTTTTTACAGATCATCCAAAGACCATGCTGATCTAAAGTTGTGCTCTGAATGTCTGTAGGTCAAAGGGTGTGGCTGCTATGGCGCTGCCATTTTTGATCCATCGCCATGCATATTCAAGCAGCTCTCTCTCCCACATAATTCATCCAAACTGCTTCAAAATTTCTGTACATGATAAGAGCCCCGCCCTCAACGCCTCCATATGCTCGTAGGCATTGTTGCTCATGGCGCCCCCTTGTGGAAACAGGAAATGCCATCTTTTACACTGACAAACACCAACCTCAAGCTCCTGACCTGATCAACTACATTTTGTGGCCACATGACGACCAAGTGGATGAATCTCCAAAGTGACACACGTGTCCTGTCATGTTGCAGGCTGCTGCGGCAGCGGTGGCGACTTTTCATCCTTTGCCACTGAACATCAACTTGGTATAAATCCTTCATGCATTGTCGGATTTGCTCGAAATTTCACGTCTGATGAGGGACCACCCCTGAACGCACCTGGCCACATCTGGTTACACTCGTAGCACCACCTAGTGGATGAACGAAACACTGAGTTTTTTCGCTCCTGCCAGGCTTTTGTCCCTTCTCGCTTCGTGCGACAGCTCCCACGTGCCTTAGGCCCCGACGGTTGGTACGGGGTGGCACGGTGGTGTGGTGGTTAGCACTGTCGCCTCACAGCAAGAGGGTAGCCGGTTCGATCCCGGGTGTGGGAGCCCTTCTGTGTGGAGTTTGCATGTTCTCCCCATGTCAGTGTGGGTTCTCTCCGGGCACTCCGGCTTCCTCCCACAGTCCAAAGACATGCAGTTTGGGGACTAGGTTAATTGATAACTCTAAATTGTCCGTAGGTGTGAATGTGAGCGTGAATGGTTGTTTGTCTCTATGTGTCAGCCCTGCGATATTCTGGCTACCTGTCCAGGCTTTACCCTGCCTCTCGCCCGATGTCAGCTGGGATAGGCTCCAGCCCCCCCGCGACCCTCAAGAGGATGAAGCGGTTAGAAGATGAATGAATTATTATTACGAACATTTAATCCCCAATTTGGCCCCTTTCCCAAATTCAAAAACTCACCAAAATTGGCACACATGTTCGGTCTGGTGAAGAATTTCCACCAGTAGGTGGCGCTATGATCAAGGAAAGTGTGTTTTGGGTCATAACTCACATGTACTTTGTGGCACATTTAAAAACCTATTAGCCACGTGTTCAGTGAATTGTGCTGAATCTTGTAATATAGGCCATGCCCATTTCCACCTCTGTTTTTTTTTTCGCAAATTCGCACAATGACGCAAACCTACTTTTTCAAACTCCTCCCAGGCAATTTCACCGATTTGCACAAAACTTTGCACACAGCATCTGTGGACTCTTCTGACAAAAAAAATATTAAAACAATTCTGATATTCCAAAGAATACTGAAGTTATTAAATAGCAGCTTCCTGCAGATTTGGTACAAAACTGGAAGTGTTGCATATCTCCACATTGGTGTGTCCGAATGACATGAAACTCAGTTTACTACTTCCCCATGAGCCCCTGAGGCTCTGTGCAAAATGTCAGGCGATGACCCATGCGCAGTTGTGCGCTCTCAGCTGATTGTAAACAGATAAGATGGCGACAGAGGTATGCAGAGGATGGCAACAAGACCTTCACAAAAAGAAGGAACATGAGAACAGCTGACAACCACAAGATAACGACTTACAGGCGACAGACAAGTCACACTCCAGTTCCAGTAATTTCCTCTTTCGTTGGTGTCATGACTGCTCAGTAGTACCTGGACAACCGAGCCATGGGGTACACAGGCAAGTGGCGTGTCAGAGGAGAAACAAGCCGTTACCATTTCTCTTTGTGTTAGGTAACGTTAACGGCGTTAAGCTGACCAAACGTCCTCTTTTGCCCGGACATGTCCACTTTTCACGTCCCGTCCGGCCGTCCGGAGCGTCAGGTTTTTTTTTTATAAACTGATAATGTCCGGTTTTCCGTGTGTTTGTGTGTGTGTGAGTGCGAAAGCACTTGAGCCTCCCTCGGCATATGGGTGAGGTAACTGCGCATGTGTGGGAACTGCGCATGTGTCGGCGTCTGTAGCTGCCTGTCTGTGCTCTCCCTAACCCGCAATTTTAAACTGATTTATTTTAGCTTTGGAGTGACTTTTAAGATATCTGCTTGGACATCAATTGTTTTTAATTTTGTTTCTATTTATCTCTTTTAATCGGACGTTATTTTAATCACTGGATGTCCAAGCATTAGGGGTTTTAACAGCCAGACAGGGCCTGCTTGACAGGTCGGAAAACTTCCGCCAGCTGACAGTACAGCGATAGCTTATGGCTACATCTTCGGATAATATGCACGCTGATGTGGACCCCCAGCTTGTAAAAGCAGACAAAAAAATTTCTGACCTGAAAGAGGACATTCGCCGGCTCTCTGGTGAGCTAAACATCAAATCCTCCTTGCTGACTGCCCTCCAGGAGGTGGCCCACGAACAGTCGCTCCTCATCCCCTCTCTCACGGCGGCCCTTCAGGACACGGTGCACTGGGATCCCAGCGCCTGGCCTCCACCGTCCTCCAGCTCAACACCGAGTCGCCGGTGGTCCTGGGTGGAGGTGGTCGGCAGGGGTAAGAGAGCCCCTGGCTGTGCTGCCTCACCTCCGCGCCTCTGCCTGTCAAACCGCTACGGCGCCTTGGCATCGGACGGAGATCCAGACGCTGGCACTGCTGACGCTGCTTCTGCGGCTCCTTCACTGCCGTCCGGTGCTGCTCCGGCCGATCCGCACTTGGAGGAGTCGGCCTCGGCGTCTCGGCGTGCTGTGGCTCCATCTGACTGTGACTGACAGCTACGCAAATCGGAAGCACACGCCCCCCGGGTTTCCTCTCTGGTTCTTCCCCAACCCACTGCCACATCCATATTCATCCCAGTCAGAATTTCAAACAGGTTTAACAGACCAGCTTCACCATGGATCAATAGCAACCCCCAAAACTTAGTTCCCGTCACACCTGCTTCACACTCACCACAGGAGCGCACCGTCAGCACGAACATTAACCTGGCCGTGCTGAACGTGCGCTCCCTTTTAAATAAAACTTTTATCATAAATGACATGATTTTGACATGACATGACATGAACAAGTTGGACAGTATTCTTTTAACAGAAACATGGCTTGGCACTGACGCACCTATTGTTCTCACCGAGGCCTGCCCACCAAATTTTAATTTTTTATTTTCTTCTAGGGGGGGTAAAAGAGGGGGCGGAACTGCTTCAATCACTAAAAACTCACTGCACTCTACTGAAGTTTCTTTTAACAGCTACTCATCATTTGAGTATCATGCCTTTGTTTTTAGCAGTCCTCCTATTCTTTGTATCACAGTTTACAGACCACCCCACCATTCCACCTCTTTTATCACTGATTTTTCAGAATTATCATCAATCATACACACCACATACAACAGAATTTTAATAACTGGTGATTTTAATCTACATGTTGATAATACCTCGGATACAATGTCCAGAGAATTTTTAAACCTTTTAACCTGCATGGATTTTAAACAGCACGTCACACAGCCAACTCACAACAGAGGACACACCCTGGACCTGGTCATAACCTATGGCCTGTCCACTGGTGTGTCCTCTGTTGTTGACCTGGCTGTGTCTGACCACTACTGTGTGTATTTTAGCCATCAGGAGGCCCCGGTGAGAACAGTGAGGAAATGCTACCTAACTTCTGAAGTGGCTGCAAATTTTATCCAGATTTTACAGAGCACTCCTGCTGAAATTTTACCTGCACCTTGTGATTTTATTGTGGACAATTTTAACAGTAAATTAAAGTCAACACTTGACTCAGTGGCTCCACTTTTAACCAAAACCATAAAAACAAAGCCCACACCCCCGTGGAGAAATGACAACATCAAAAGACTGAAAAGAAAATGCAGGAGTGCAGAGAGGAGGTGGAGAAAAAATAAATTGACAGTTAATTTTGAAATTTTACGTGAACAACTCAAATCCTACAATAAAACAGTCAAACAGGCAAGAATATCCCACTTTTCAAAACTCATTTCTAATCATAAAAACAACCCCAAATTTCTTTTCTCCACCTTCGATCTTTTAACCAGCACCAATTTTAATAAACCATCCAACATATCAACAGACGCCCTCTGCGAGGACTTTGCAGACCACTTCAGAAGTAAAATCGATGATATCAGGTCCAGTCTTTTATCCCAACAGAACAAAATTTTTAACACACCTGGATCATTGCTTTTGCCTGAGGAAACACTGGAGAGTTTTGTCCTGGTTGATGCAAGGACACTTGGTCGAATTTTCTCCCAAGTAAACCCAACAACCTGCCTTTTAGATCCGATTCCCACATCACTTTTAAAAACATTTTATGGATTCTTTGAGGAACAGATTTTAAATATAGTGAATTACTCTCTTCAGACGGGTGTCTTCCCCACTGCCTTCAAAACAGCGGTGGTGAAGCCCCTTCTGAAGAAGAGTAATTTAGATCCCAGCATTTTTAATAATTACCGACCTGTGTCCAACTTACCGTTTTTAAGTAAGATTTTAGAAAAACTGGTTTTTAACCAAGTTAATGACTTTTTAAAAAGAAAGAGTATTTTAGAGAAATATCAGTCTGGTTTTAGGATGAACCACAGTACCGAGACAGCCCTTTTAAAGATTTTAAATGATATCAGGATGAATGTTGATTCACAAAAACTCAGTCTTGGTACTACTGGATCTAAGCGCCGCCTTCGATACAGTAGACCATCACATTTTATTAAACAGACTTAGAAACCTGGTGGGCCTCTCTGGTACTGTTTTTAACTGGTTCAGCTCTTATCTCACAGATCGTTGTTTCTTTGTAAGTATGGATACATGTTCCTCCAGAACACATGAAATTAAGTGTAAGGTGCCCCAAGGGTCAATTTTAGGTCCAATCCTTTTTAATCTATACATGCTTCCCCTTGGGGACGTCATCAGGAGGCACGGCATTAGCTTCCACAGCTACGCAGATAACACACAACTGTACATCGCCGTGTCTCCTGATGACACAGGGCCAGTTGATACCCTTTTTAACTGTATTTTAGATATCAAGTCATGGATGGCAGTGAATTTCCTACAGCTCAACCAGGACAAAACAGAGGTTTTAATAATTGGTCCTGAAGGCAAGAGAGAGAAACTTTTACCAAAACTACAAGATTTTAAACCTTCACAATGTGTGAAGAACCTGGGCGTCATTTTCGACTCTGAGCTTAGTTTTATTCCACACATCAAAAATGTAACAAAGATAGGTTTTTATCATCTTAAGAATATAGCCAGAGTCCGCCCATTTCTCTCTCAGGCTAACACGGAGGTGCTGATGCATGCTTTTATTTCCTGTCGTTTAGATTATTGTAATGCCCTGCTCTCTGGTCTTCCCAAAAAGACCATCTATAACCTGCAGCTACTGAAAAACTCAGCCGCACGAGTGCTAACGAGGACCAGAGGGCGGGAGCACATTACACCAGTTTTAGAATCGCTGCATTGGCTCCCCGTGTGTTTCAGGATCGATTTTAAGGTTCTTTTATTAGTTTTTAAATGTCTTAATGGTCTTGGGCCATCTTATTTATCTGACCTGCTTTTATCATATCAACCCTCGCGGAGCCTGAGGTCCTCCAGCACCGGCCTTTTAATTGTTCCAAGAGTTAGAACAAAAACCCACGGGGAGGCTGCATTCAGCCATTATGGCCCTCACTTATGGAACAGCCTGCCGAAGAACATCAGGACTGCAGAGACTGTTGATGTTTTTAAAAGGAGGCTCAAGACTCACCTTTTTAAGTTCGCTTTTAACTGAATTATTTTACTCTTTTAACTCCAATTTGTTATTTTTACTTTCTAATGCTTTCAAATGATTTATTTTTAAATCTTTATGCATTTTAGTTTCTAAATCTTCATTTATTTATGAGTAACATTATTTTAATTGTTAAATCTTTAATTTTTCCTAATCTTACATTTTTTATGCATTATATCACTATTTTATCTCTTACTTGTTTTATCGTATCATATTGCCTTTAGCCTTTTAGTCTTTTAGTTTTTAGCTCCAGTGTTTCCTCATGGGGGGCCTCCACACTGAGAGGTGTGTTCGGTCTGCCTGTGGGGATGTCGCCCTGGAGATCCATCAGGCCCAGAGGACTTGGGGGCTCTGCACCATGTGTGGAATCCACCACTGTCTGTCTGGGTCGGGGTGGTCTCTGTGGCGGCATTCCCTGTGGCCGCCGGCTGTGGCGCCTCTCGGTGTGGATGGCTCCTCATAGGTGGTCCTTTCCTCACCTGGTTCCTCAGTGCCCAGCCATGTCATTGACTATGTTGACTGTGTGTGTGTGTGTGTGTGTGCGCGTGTGTGTGCATGTGTTTATATGTGGGGGTGGGAGGGGCGGGTTTTCAATATGTATGTATTATTGTTTGTTTGTTTTTTATTCTGTGAAGCACTTTGTGCTGCATTTTAATGTATGAAAAGTGCTATACAAATAAAGTTTGATTTGATGATTTGATTTGATTAAAGTGTGGCAGGGGCCGCATATTTCTGTTCGAACCCGAACCGAGCCCGACTTTATTTAATGACCAAAGCACTGAGTTTGTGCCACACAGTTGTTTTACGGTTACATGCTCTTTAACCCTATGGACCCGAATGACGCATAGTGCGTCCAAATTCACACCTGTTCTTCTCTGTGGATTTTCTCAGCGACTGTGCGTCACAGCGAGAAGCCACGCATATCACGTGAAACAGCGGAATCATTGCTTTCCGACAAGACCAAGCACTTGTCAGTAGTCCAGTGTTTTCACAGCCAAAAAAATGATAAAGTCACACTAAAATTATGTATAACAGAGCTTTCATACAGCTCTGCACACACATTACTCTTGGATGGATTACTCGTGAATGCACCATCGCATAGAAATACCACACATATCACATGGGAGCGCAGAAGCAGAGCTTTCCAATCATACCACACATCATTGTGCTGTCATCCCATCATGCTATAAATACAGATTAATTGTCTATAAAAACCTGACGAATTTCTTTACAACCCATTATACAGATCTTGTTATCAGTCACTTCATATAGTGAGGAATATCGTATCTTACCACTTCTTAGGCTTGCCTGTGTTTCTCCCTGTCTATCCACATTTGTAGTCCGGCTTTCAAGATGCAAATATCTCCACATTGTCCAGTTGACACTCCATCAAACTTTGTATGACAAGACCAGCCACTTCACCTTTGCGCACCCAGACAACTGAGGCCTAATTATGCATGCCTCACAGGGCTGTAGTCACCATATACATTGAGGGGGACATGTGTCCCCCCCCAATGCCCGATAAGCCCCCCCAATATATAACTGAAACTGAAAAACAACAACAAACTTTGTTTACTGCAAACAAAGTTGCAAATATTATCTTGGAGGACATCATTGCACTTGGTTGACTATTTTTCTATTATCTTAAATGTAAATATTGCATGTTTCTTTCAAATAAAACACATTTTTGACTTGTGAATGAGTCAGTGGAATTTCTTGCAATAATGAAAAAATACTGGCAATCATTTTCCACCTGGCACAAGCCACATGTTTTGGACAGCTATTAAGTGACAGAATGTCCCACCATCATGGTTCTTATATTGCCAGATTCCAGAGAGTCTCCCCTCTTCAGATATGGCAGAATATGTCTTTTTTCAACTTGCTATGGTGAGATACATGTAGAAATGTAAGAATTTAGTCACACGTATTTGTTTTTTTCATATAAAAATTATTAAGATATAAAAATTAAAACAAAATACAGGCACATAGTAGGACATAAAATGATGGCAAATCTGGTTAGCCCAGATTGTCCTGAAAAAAAAAAAAGATTTGACAAGATTTTCTCACAGACTGAAGAAGAAGAAGTAATACAAGTATAAACATGAAAAAAAGATAGGAAATCCTGATCAGAATCACATATACGACACCATACGACATATAAGACACCTTCTTAGTAAAAGTGTTAAGTGTGGGATTATTTGTACAGGGTAGAAAAGTGGACTTAGGCCTGAAAGGGGAGTTCTGTATGTGAGGCTCATCACTCGAGGTTGCAGAGTAGGCAGCTGTGTGGTGAGTCTTTTGATGGTACCAGGCCTTTAAATGTAAACCCCTGTAAAACTGAAAAAGGTCCACCTTGGTGTCAAAACGTCTACCTGAATAAGTAGGGGAGAATGACAGACCCTTGGACAGAACAGAGATGCAGTCATCTGAGAGGGGGAGGTCAGAGATGTTGATCAGTGCCGATGTTTCAATTGGCTCCTCGTGGTTGGACGTGGAATACGATGCCCGTGCCCTCCTGCTGCGCCGCATTTCAAATCACCTGTTTGAGGCATCTCAGCTCTCTGGCAGTAGTTATCCATGTCATCATTGATCTTATCATCATCATCATCACCGTCATCATCAGTGCTGGGGAGAGTGAAAGGCACTTTTCTGTGTCTATGGCTGCGCTTTTTAGCCCAGTCATATATGGCACCAGTACTGTAATCCTCAAGATCATGCTTGAATTTAGCAATTTTAGGGGCAGTTTGTGTATTGGGCAAAGATGAATATATAACAGAGGCTATGCGCCAGCTAAAAAATACCCAGTATTACTCTATGCCCCTATCAAATCCAATGGACAATATGAAAAGAGAGCTTGAAGAGCTACTCAGCATGGGAAAAGATCACAATTGGATTTCTAAGAAAGAATATGATTTTTTACTATGCCAACACCCACGTTTTCCTTCTTTTTATATGCTCCCAAAAGTCCACAAACACCTAGAAAATCCACCTGGTAGACCAATTATTAGTGGGAATGATTCTATCACAGAACCTTGTTCTAAATTTGTTGACTACTTTATTAAACCTTTTGTTGCAAAATTGCCCGCCTACATTCAGGACAGCACTCAGGTTTTAAACAAGATAGCACAAATAAAGAATATTGGCTCTTGCATTATGGCCACCATGGATGTTGAGTCCTTATATAGCAACATTGTTCATGAGGAAGGCCTGGAGGCCTTAAGACACTATCTGAGGTCTAGACCTGATGACCTTATGCCCCCTAGTGACTTCATTGTACAACTCACTGAATGGACTCTAAAAAACATTTTTTTCTTATTCCAAGACAAACTGTATAGACAGGAAAAGGGAACGGCTATGGGTGCATGTTTTGCACCAAATTATGCAAACCTGTTTTTAGGATAATGGGAGGAACAGCATATTTTTTCAAATCACAACCCATTTAAAGAAAAAATTGTGTGGTGGGGCAGATATATTGACAATGTAATCTTATTCTTTTCTGGGTCAGAAAAAAAGCTTTTGAACTTTCATACCTATGTGAACAATTTAAATAAAAACCTGAAGCTGAGCTTAGAATATGACCTAAAAGTCATTAACTTTTTAGACCTGCAGATCTTAAAGGATGACCAAGGATACTTGCACACCTCCATCTTTAGAATGACAACTGATCGAAATTCTGTATTACATGCAGACAGCTTTCACCCTCCATAGCTCATTAAAAATATCCCTTATGGACAAACCCAAAGCCTAAGACATATATGTGATTCTGATCAGGATTTCCTAAATCAATCCATGGACATGCAGCAGCGTTTTAGACAGAGAGGGTATAAATCCCTGCTTCTTATTCAGACTCACAATAAGGCTCTGTCACTGGAGAGGAGCAAATTGCTCAGCCCTAAACCTAAACAAGAGCAAGTTCAAAAACCCTATTTTGTCACACGCTACAGTAAAGAAGCTCTCCAGATTAAGCACATTATAAAGAAAAATTGGGATATCATTGAGAGTGACCCATCTTTACAAGATGTATTCCCTGAACTGCCAGGTATCAGCTTTGGAAGGGCCCCTACAATCAAGGATAAACTAGTAAGGAGTCATTTCCCTGCTAACAAACTAGACACCTGGCTTTGTCGACCCAAGGGCAATTTGCGCTGTGGGAACTGTGAATACTGTGAAAACATGGTGAAAACGGACACTTTTAGGGATGTGTTTAGTAATAAAATCTATTCTATCTCCAGTTTTATTAATTGTAACACTACCCATCTTGTGTACCGACTTGAGTATGTTTGTGGCTGTTTTTATATAGGCCTTACTAAAAGAAGACTGAGGGACAGAGTGGCTGAACACAGGTATGCCATTCGGACTGGGAATATGAATTATCCTATGGCCAAACATTACATGGAAGCACAACATTCAAATGACTCATCCCTAAGAGTGTCAGGTATTGAGGTCATTAGCTTGGGTGCCAGGGGTGGGGATGAAGTTAAACACCTCAAGCAAAGAGAGGCATATTGGATCCATGCCCTTAAGGCCACCAGCTTTCCTGGCCTCAATGAGGATTTTGACCTCTCATCTTTTTTGTAAATGGTTTTTGTAAATGACAATGTTTAATGGTCCTGTCAAGACAGTTTTACTTACTTCAGATACTATGCTGATGTCATCATTACACATCTGCATAGTAGGTTTTGTTTATTTCTTTATTTTCATGTTTATACTTGTATTGCTTCTCGTATGGTTTCTATTCCGGATTTTATTCTGTTTACAGTATTCTTATTTAGTTAAGATTTGACAGTCCGTGAGAGGGGCTCAATAAGTTTGTTGTTTGATCCCCCCAGAAGTTACAATCTTACATTCTTCTTGTACTAATTCTTGACTGAGGCCTCCTAGAGCCCTAAAAAAATGGCACAGACTGAATGATTGACAGCTGAAGTGATTGCAACTATAATTGCTTTGTTTTCTCTCTGGTCTTCACACACCCTGAGGAAGGCGCAAGCCGACACGCGTTGGTGTTTTTAATGACTCTTGCCCATCGAGTAAAGGCTTTTTAACTTTTCCAAACCGACCTGAGTGCCTGGAATTTGATTTTTTTAAGCCTTCTGGATTTTCAACCCTTCCATGAGCACCGGTGGTTTGAGGGACACCAGCAACGCTCCTGTTATCCTCTTCTTCTGCAAATAAGGAAGTTGGCCATTTTGATTTTGACTTGTCATTTTGGCTTGATTTCCACGTTGTATTTTAACAACCCAGTCCTAGGGATTTCATCCAATTGACTTCAAATTTTTTACAGATCATCCAGACAGAAATCTTAATTTCTTGTCAAACAACCTCTTTACTGTGGAGTAAATATCACATTGGTCGGGGCATTGTAACTTTCCTCAAGTGTCCTACATGAGAGAAAGATGACAGGTTAAAAACACAGGCAGATAACATTGACTACAGCCTGTCTTGGTTAAAAGCCCACTAACCACCAAAATAATCTTATTGCTGGGTAAGTGGCTGTCATTCATAAGATGGTTTTGTGTTTAAGTTCTGTAGATATTCGACTTTATATTTGAATGTGATTTTAAATTTAACTGTACTATCAAAACAACTGGAATATGCAATTCATCCACATTAACATAATTGTTGCTATCAAAAGGAAACTGAACTGTGGAAAAAAAAAGCTCACTGCCACTGTGGAATCATGCCATGTTCGACTGTCTCATTATGAGAATATTTTTTCCATTGGTTCTTCACAGACTGTGTGTGGGGAAAAAGGTAGTAATTCTCACTTTGATAAAGTGTCTTTGCATAAAATGCACTAAAATGTTAAAGTTGGTAAATACATGTCATGTTCATTGATTGATAAAATCTTCATTTGGCCTTTTGCATCAGGGGAACACTAAACTGCACTGGTGTGTCAGTAATTTCACCTTATCAGTAACGGTACAGAGCAAACTGTGCCCTAATCGAGTACTTAGTAATGTATGACAATTAGTAATTTATGTAATGCATTTAAATGTATTATGGATCCATAATTCATTATTTTAAACTAATAAGTTTCTTGACTCTTTGTGAGGTACTGTATGAAAAAAGGTGTCTTTATCCTGGAGTCAGTGCTGATGACTCTCAAAGTGTTCACTGCACAGACGGGAAGTCTTGTTTGGAGTCCAGTTCTGTCTGCTTGTGTTGAGTGTCCACTGGTCCAGTCTGTCTGGGTCACCTAAAGGAAAACTTTACACAGACAAATAGATATTAAAAGTAATATATGTGTGTTAGCTACCTACTTCACAGACACTTTTACATGCAAACAATACAACTTAAAGCAGCTGTGCGGAACTTTTTACCATTAATAAAACTGTCCCTAGTTCGTATCACCCCCCCTTGAAGGTCCGCATCTGAACCCAACAGCGACAAAAAAGCCTTTCTCTATATGGCTATTTAGCGTAGCCTAGCTCGGGTCGGACACTCAGCGGAAGTCAGCAAACCAGAACACAGCACAGGAGGTGGAAGTGATTCTGCTCGCCGCAGTGGCCCACAGCGATTAAACCACAGAAGAAGAGCCGTGTTTACAGTATTCTGCAAGTGAGCAGTACGCAGTGGGCATTGCTAAACACATAACACCTAACAGTTTTACCAGAGATGTATCTATGAGGACTTGGTTGTACTTTTGATGTCATGGCGGATAACGAAGGAGCATCATTTAAAATTATCTGTGACTGTGACCATGAACACAAATATACAGCAGGCAGTTGTCCTCAGTTTATAACAAATTCAGAGCTACACCAGAACATTTATTAACAGGTCTTACTTTACTACTAATTTGTGTGTAATGTTAGCATGTTTCCACTAATTACTTGGACTGACCTAACGTTAGTAGCGTTAGCTTTGCAAGCGAAGGCTGCAGGTAACAGCCCTTTGAATTACTTTGTGTACGAATTGTGCTATACAAATAAACTTGCCTTGCCTTGCCTTGCCTTTGCTGTGTTAGGATTATGTTATGTCTTTACTGTGTATCTTAGAATACCCCGACGATTTGGGAGTTATGCCCTCTCTCTATCATTTTCATATTAAGACAACATGATCGATATCTTTTTTGTGTCTGTACGTCCAGTGGCTGGGTCTCAGCGTTTTACATTGCGCTTATAGGGGGTCAGTACGTCCTGCACTGTGATCCGCAGAGGGATACACTGGTGAGCAGGCACAGACGTAGCTTGTAAACAAAACTCAGCTGTTTATTTAGCCTAGCAATATCTCCGGACTATAGCAGCTGCAATGGACGACTTTGAACGCGATTTTGAAGAGTTTCTTGTACTTAGCGGACACAGATCCAGAGCCATACCTGTTTGAGCCAGAGTACACAGATGAGGAACTCCATGTGTTGAATGCTGAGCAGGCGAGCAGAGAGGCTGAATCCTCCGCTCCCATTTTGCTGCACAGAATGGGATTCGGTGCTACCATCGTTGGGGAGAAAACCGCTGCAGAGAGTGCATCACAAGGAATGAAAACTTTGCAGCAATCACTAATCCTGGCGTGATTGAAACATTTTTTCATGTTCCAAAGATGAACTGGAAAAAACGCCCCAGGCCTGCAGGAGCTGATGGACAGCTTTCAGTCGGGTGAGTAATATCATCCGTGTCGTCCCTTTGTTTGCTTTTACCAAGTGACCTAGCGCACCTGTCCCAGAGTCAGCTGCAGCTGTTGCTCACCGGTGTATCCCTCCGCGCAAGATGTACTGAGTGCCATGCTAACCGCTGTCTCAATATGAAAATGATAGAGAAAGGGCATAACTCCCAAATCGTCGGAGTATTCTTTTCACATAATAATGCGGACTCAGCAGATGACTTGTTGACTGTTTATTCCTCCTTACACCGAACGTACACGGCTGCTTCTCATTGTTTCCAGTAGCACAACAACGGTTACTACATTACCCAGAATAACTTGAGGCTCACACTACTACGGTAGCCTTAGTAGCTCAAAATACACAACAGATTAGATTAGATCAGAACAGAAACATGACAGGAGAATTTACTGAGTAATTTTGCTGTTTCCACTAATTACTTGGACTGACCTGACGTTAGTTAATCCTCTCGCTCTCCAAAACAAATGCCGGCTGCAGTCGGAATTTTATGAGACCAGGCTGTGGGTGTCATACCGCTTTGACCAAAGGGGCGCTATAATCAACGAAAACGAAAAGTTCTGCACAGCTGCTTTAAATTACTTCAATGTTCAACAGATCATAATTTATTTTAGCAAAACAAAAAGGTGGTGACCATCACAGTCCTGATATTCTGTCTGTGCATTATCTATTGTTGTGTAACTACAGGCCTATATCATATAATATTTTATATGTGACAGTCAAATGTCACATTAGCTTTTTTAATTACGTTACACACCTTATTGTAATTTCACACAGTTCGCCACTTTTTAATTTACATACACAAGTATAGCCTTAATGTTACGTTAACGTTACACTGCTCATATGACAACGTTAACATTGTATCACGTTAGCTAACTAACGTGGTGGACCTTTATTTTTAAACCTCACACAGCCTCAGCCTTTTGTTCAAAATATGATCTCCCTAAATGCCTAACGTTAATGTTCGATGCATCCCCGGACTGGCGTCTTGCTCGAAGGCTAATCGTTCGCTGGCTGGTTAGCTAGTTAAGGAGCTAAGCTTTTGTTGTGTCGTACTGTCTGTGGCTCTGTAACTTGATGTGGATGTTGCTGCTGTGATACAGGTCGCACTTGAAAATGAGACCTCCGGTATCAATGTGATTTTACGTGTATTAAATAAAGGCTTAATAATATAATAATAAGCTGACAAGCTAGGTGGTGACCGCAGACACCAATACACACTGCTGACAAGCTAGGTGGTGACCGTAGTGACCGCAGACACTGATACCCGCTAATTAGTGCTAACATATAAACATAAATAAAGTAATACTAGAATTTCCGAATTTCACTTACCAAAAAACCTGGAGCACAGGGACGGTCTGTTGGTATAATTAATCGAACAGCAAGCCATATTACTCGAATATTTGCCTGAAAAAATATCCAAAAGGCACAAACACGGCTGAGAGGACAGGTTCAATGCCTTGAACATGGGCACGAATAGGCTGAGATGACGGCGAGCAAACGGCCGAGTCTGAGCTCAGCTCCGCACAGTGGAGCCAGCAGCTAGTTAGCATGCTAGTTAGCCACCCGTGATGGTGCGACCTGTCACTCAAAGTGACCACGCCCTTAATTATGCCCCCCCCCCCCCCCCCCCCCCCCCACACACACACACACACACACAGTTGTCATGAAAGGGGAAATTAACTATAGAAACCATTTTTTGTACCAGGCTGTAAACATGTTTATTTCTGCTCTAAAGTTGGGCATTTTAACATGGGGGTCTATGGGAATTGACTCACTTCCGGAGCCAGCCTCAAGTGGACAGTCAGTGAACTGCAGTTTATGGCATTGGCCTCACTCATCTCCCCTGGAGGTTGGGGCTTGGTATCATACCGTGGGTCCCAATTTTGGTACCATGACAACACTAGATGTCACAACCATTCCATTCGGAGTTGCGCAGTGAGGCGGCTCGGGTGCCGCTTAAAAAAGTGTGGGAACACTGCTCTCTCAGAGGCCCAAAGTGTTCCCCTACTTCTAATTTTACAAATTAAGCACTGTGTATTTATGTATGCACAATTACACTGAGTTACATACAAGTTGTATGTATGTGTACAAGGCCAGGCACATCCTCGGTATTCAAGCCAGACCACGTCCTGAGATGGTTCCCCAACAAACAGACAGTGCTTTGTGCTGTTATTGATTGCACAATTGCCCATGATATTGATTGCACATTATTCACTTTAACATGATTATACATGATGGTCACATATTTGTTTAGTCTGGTTGGATAGCACACATAAAGCGAGAAAACAATAGAAAAAGCAGGATTGGGGCTACAAGCAGGTTAGTTATGACCACGTATGTTAAGCCATCTCTCTAAATTGCTTTGAAAATAAACGTAAGGGTTGGGTCGGTATGTAAAAAAAAAAGGTCAGGTTTTTGTGAAAACCCGCATCAAGTCAGTAATAGCGGATTTTTGCCACTTGGGGGCGCAGTTGACTCATTTAAATTATAATTCTATGATTTCTTCAAGACTAAATTGTCTGCCATAATCAATTCCCCGTCACTGTTAAACATACTCCAGGCTACAGTAGAGGCCTCGGCGCATGCGCACTCGCACCCCCTAGCTCTGTCCCCACCCCACACCCACCCCCCTCTCTCTCCTGCTTGCTGTGCACTTGGCGAAAAGACAGACACAGGCTGTAAAATGACGTATGCGGTCCGGTCGGTCTCAAAAAAAAAAAAAAAAAAAAACCTGGTCCAAGACAGAGTACCAAACCGAATTGGTATTACTGAGAACCGACCCAACCCTAGTAATGCGTGGGACATTCCCTAATCGCAAGAGGTAAACTATTCTAATATTTACTGCCAATAACAGACAACATTGCTTGTCCAAAGGTTGTACACCTACAGGGCACCTCACTGTCCTCCCTGGAAGAGGCCCTGGTGTCCCTGGACAAACCACTATCTGCTCTCAGCTTAATGAATTCATTTAATGGGGGAGGTGCTAGCCCATGTAGCATCTTGTACATTAGGCAGGCAATTTTGAAGTGTGTGAAGTTGTCAAAAGCTGCATTCTCTGTTAAAGACGTCCTGATCTGCCTGAAATTTTGTAGATTAAATTTGATTATGTTAGATATCTTTTTTTACATGATTCTTAAAGGTTAGGGTGGGATCTAGGACAATCCCAAAATACTTAAATTCTTTAATAAGACCAAGCTCCTCCCCATTCAAGTATACATTAGAATGTGTTGCCTCTGTTGACCATTTAAGGAACATCACACCGACAGTTTTCTTGGTGTTCAGTAGAAGGCAAGATTTAGTAAGCCAGGTCTGGCGATTTTTTTTAGATTCTATCATCTGTTCACATTCATATCATTATGTCACATATTGCTTATTGTATCGAAGCTGTAATCTCTGAACATTGACTGCCTTTCATTCTCAACACAACAAAATAATACATACATTTATACACACTGGTCACAAACACATTGTCTGAAAGACTGTCGTCATACCCTTTCCCTTATGCAGTCACACATTTTCGGCCCACCCACCCACACATCTGCAGCACCCACCAGCTCTCATTCGGTCAGCTGTCCAGCACCCTCTTGTCCTCCCCATCTGCTATTTGGGCTAATTTGCCTGCTGCCAGTACTCTTGTCCTCGCCATCTACAGAGCGGCATTATGGATAAATGTTTTGTTACCATGGCAACAAGTAGTGGTCGCCCTTGGTAGCCCCTGTGACTGCCTGGCCCATGATTATTATGCCCTTTATAAGCCAGCAATTACAGAGAAAGCCTACATCTCGAAACCTACAAAATACATAATGGCCTACAATAACACATAATTGCTGTAATTTGTCATTGTCATTACACCTCCATCAACCACTCATATGAAGGCTTGTGGCTGTGCCTGTATTACTGTAACCAACAAAGAAACTCAAAGAATATGCTCACAGACTGAACACTAAAGATCACTGGAACAGTGCTGACTGCTGTTTTTAGTTTCATCTACTTTGTTCCTGTAATTAATTATTCTTGAGGCATTAGTGCCACCCATTATTACCATTCTGTCAAAATACTCCCCCACTACATTTAGAAAAAACAAAACAAATCCTACTATACATCCAGAGGGACATACTATGCTTTATATTATTCTCCACTATTTTTCCCAGCAATTGTAATTTGTTTGCATAAGATATGCACTGTTATAGATTAAGCTATCTAGAAGTAATTGTAGTTTGTAGGTAAGTAATTAAATTTACTATCATTTTGACCACCTGCAACAGTTGAAGAGGAGCTTAAGTACTTTGAACTTGTACTCTATTTTCCCACTTTTTTGTGTCTTAGTGATCAATAGAAACAACAGTTTTTGAAATTCATCAAGTACTGTTTCACAGCCAGCCACTGTGAAACAGGCTGCAATGTAATCATTTGGGGCAATTATGCACTATCTCATGTACATCCAATAAAAGTGCCTTTTTGTTTGTTTGTTTGTTTGTTTGTTTGTTTTTACAACTGAGAGCTTATGTTATTATTCTAAGTCTTTTACAATATGGAAAGGATCCCTCCAGAGATAAAGCTTTTTGTTAAAGAGTAAGATCCTTTTTGTTTGAATCAAAAACAGCCCTGTGAAGTGAACGCTAACACCAAACTCACCAGACTCCATTTAAAGGGCCAGTGTGTAATATTTGGCATGGTTTATTATCAAATCTGAATCTGAATATTCTACACATTAATATGTTTATATAAGTGTATAATCGTAAAATAAAATTCGTTTGGTTTTTGTAGTCTTATAATTATGCTTTTATATATATATATAACAAGTGCCTTGCTTTAGAGAGATCGCCATGTTGCGCCGCCATGTATGTACGGCCAGCCAGCCAGAGAACGCGTTTCGCGTGTATAAATAAACCAACAAAGACAGCGGAAGGAAGGAAGAAGGAGGAGGAAACAGCAGAGAGTGTTAGTAGTTTGTCGATAGAGAGTAGTGAAAAGTTTTTTTTAGTTATAAAGTTTGCGAATGGACCACACTTACCACGCAACAGGAGAGAATGAACCTGAACCGTCATCTGCGAGGAAAAGAAGACGCAACCTCACTCCTTGTGATGCACTCTCTGTGGCGCTTTTCCTCCTGATGATATATCTCCCCAACGATGGTAGCACCGAATCCCATTCTGTGCAGCTAAATGGGAGCGGAGGATTCAGCCTGTCTCTTCGCCCGCTCAGCTTCCAACACATGTATTTCTTCATCTGTGTACTCCGGCTCAAACAAGTATGTCTCTGGGTCTGTGTCCGCTACAAGAAACTCTTCAAAATCGCGTTCAAAGTCGTCCATTGCAGCTGCTACAGTGTGGAGATATTGCTAGGCTAAATAGACAGCTGAGCTCTGTTTACAGGCTAAGCTGTCATTCAGTGTGCGGGCTGGAGATTGGTGGAGCAGAGAGGGGAGGGGGTCCCCGCTAGGTACTGTAAACGAGTATGTGTGTATTAAGTACGTTGTGTTACGCTAGAAGAGTTTGGGACAAAGGCTGTGTCCGAAATCACTCCCTACTCACTAAATAGTGCACTAAATAGTGTGTTCGCCATTTTGTAGTGCTGTCCGAATGTTTAGTGTAAATTAATATACCCTATATAGTGGACTCATAATATCCCACAATGCAGTGCAAAAAGTAGTGTACAACCGATGGTCACTAACCAAGCAATATGTACCGTGATGCATTGCGGAGGCGCCAATAACAGACGTGGTGGACAATGAGGAGGAGCACCTGGTGCAGCAGGGAAATACATACAAATCTAAGTAATAGTGTAGTAGTGTATTTATTTTTGTATTAATTCATGTGGGGAAAATACGCTCAGTATTAGGTTTTTATCACACAAATGAATTTATTATTTATTTCGGAAACCCACCAGATGACATCACTCTGGCTCGTTTTAATTGTGCGACAGTAATGACGTACTTAACTTCGCGACGGAGTAGTGTCCGAAAGTGTTTTAATGAGCTCACTATATAGTCCTCTATATAGGGAATTCCCTATATAGTGAGTAGGGAGTAGGGAGTAGTGAATGATTTCGGACACAGCAAGAGTCTTTTACTCCCTGGAGTGTTACCGGAGTTTTTGGAGTGCTCAAATAAACGGTCCTTTTTCCCGAACGCTACTCTGGTCTCCTGCTCGTGAGGGATTCATTACAGTATGGTAACATGGTTTAGATTTCTAAATAAACATTCACCTCGTCGCTAGATAGACCTACTCCTGAAAAACTCATGTCTGCGCAAGCCTTTTTGTCCCTAGGAGGCCACCGTCATTTACCTGACGGGAGGGGTGAGTGAGTGAGCCCTGCAATCTAGAATTTGACCACTGATGTCACTGTTTTCAACGGTTTTCAACCCATTTTACACACTGGCCCTTTAAATAGAATGTGATTGTTTTCATCGTAAAACACACTTCATTCAAAGATGACAGAAACAAAGAAAAAAATTACAAAAGCCATCTTGGTTCATCTTTTCACTGTTTCAAAAATTACCAACACTGGTTGGGTTGAAATTAACCCCTTAATTCACCAGGTAGATGTGAAAATTCGCTGGCTCTATAAACACTAAAATTGCTGTATATTGGGAATCTGGTTTGTTTGGTGATAACAATATCAGGGCTGTTTCTGGTTCAAAAAAAGGATCTTACTCTTTAACATACAGGTCTGTGTCTGCAAGGATTCCTTCCATAATGTTGTCAGACACTAATAATCTGAGTCTGTCAGTGGCAAAATCCATGTCTCATAATTTGCATATTGCATATACATATTGTGACCTCGACAATATAGCCAAATGGTCGGGCAGCCACTCAGCTTTGTAGCTGCAGAGAGTGTAGAAATGGGACAGCACCTGACATTCCCACTGTCACAGATTCAGAATCAGAAATACATTATTGATCTCCGGGGACACTTGTATAACGTTACAGTCACTTTAATGTAAGGTACAGAGAATTATAATAAGCAGAAATTAGACGTATGTAAAAATTATGTGCATTATGCTACAATGTTTAAACCTATTTTGTAAAGTATTTATAAACTAGTCCATACCCATTGGTAGCATTGTCACCTTCTACCTTTGCCAATCTTCAATGCCTATGTGCAGTTTCACATAGATTGACCACATCAGTGTGTAGAAAAACGTGGGACAGACAGAATGACACACTGACAGTTTCCGAGGTTATGTACAGCATACCATACCATGACTTAGTCATACCAAAAATGAGAAAAAAACAACAACAAACATTCGGCCACAGGGGGAGCCACAGCGATCGGTAGCATTTTAGCCATTTTTAAGCATTTTTATGTTATTATAGCACCACCCAGTTGCCAATTAGAGTTAAATTTCTCCAGTCACCTTGAGGCGTCCTGTTCTACCCATCTACCAAGTTTAGTAAAAATCGATATGGCGGTTAAGCCTAGATGAGAAATTAGCTCTCTAGCGCCCCCATTTTGTTTGATAAGATCAATAATGGAGGGGTCCCCTCAGATTATGTGTGGTCATATGCCTACAAAGTTGTGTGGTGATCGGTGAACCCTTTGAGATGTTATACACCTTTATATGATGAGCCACACCCTCTGCAATATTCATTGCCTTATAGAAGCTCAGTTTTAGTAAGTTTTCCAACTTTTGCCAAGAGGGAACTTTAGATATTGGTCCCTAGATTATGTTCACTGAGTTTCATGCAGATCGGTCAACCTTCCTAGGAAGAGATCGATTTTAAGTGTTTTTCAAAAAATTCAAAATGGCGGAAAATCTATAAAACTGGAAGTTACGGGTTCTTGAGGCAAATTTGTTCCTCATTAGGAGAGGCATCTCTGTGCAAAGTTTCATGTCTCTACGACATACAAGACATGATATATGCCCGTTTAAATTGAAATTTTCAGTCGGTTGCTATAGCGCCCCCCCTTTGGCCAATTGATGTAATATTGCTTCATTCGCATCCTCCCATGACCCTCTACCACTGTGCCAAATTTCACATGGATTAACCAATTCAATCACGAGAAAAATGTGGAACAGAGACACAGACAGACACACCCACAGACAGAGTTTTCGTCGTTATATAGTACAATATAAAATATGTATAACATGCTAAGTATGTGTGTAAAAATAAAATATATGTATTAAAAATATAACTATAAAATATAAATAAAAATATGTGCATTATGACACATTACAATGTTTAAGGTAGGAATGGAGACAGTACAAACCCGTCCTCCCATCCGTCGTTATGGGGAACGTAAGATTGCTCCCCAACAAGATGGACGTGCTGTCGGCACTGACTCGCCATCAGAGGGAGTACCGGCAGAGCAGCGTACTGGTGTTTACAGAGACATGGCTGAACGTGGAAGTACCGGACACGATCGCCGCGCTGGACGGATTCCAGCTCATCAGGCTCAACAGGACAACGGACAGTGGTAAGAGAAAAGGAGGAGGGCTGGCTGTGTTTTTGAATGATATATGGTGTAACTCTGGGCACATCACTATTAAGGAACAGCATTGCTGCGAGGACATTGAGCTGCTGGCTGTTGGCATGAGACCATATTATCTACCCAGGGAGTTTTTCTCATGTCATAATGGTAGCAGTGTATGTACCCCTGTCTGCAAAGGCTGAGTCTGCTTTGACATTCTGCACTCTGTTACGAGTAGGCTGCAAACACAGCACCCTCAGGCCCCCCTTCTGATCTCTGGGGACTTCAACCACGCCTGTCTCTCCACCATCCTGCCTACCTTCACCCAGTATGTTTCCTGCCACACCAGAGACAATAAAACACTGGATTTATATTATACCAACACTAAGGAGGCATACCACTCATACCCCCTGCCCCCTCTCGGAAAAGCTGATCACAACCTGGTTCAACTTCTGCCTGTCTACAAACCTCTGGTGCAGAGGGAACCAGCAACCACCCCCACTGTGAAGAGGTGGTCTGATGAGGCCGAGGAGGCCCTGAAGGACTGCTTCAAGACCACTGTGTGGAAGGTACTCGGCGATTCCCATGGGGAGGACATTGACAGACTGACATCATGCATTATGGATTATATTAACGAAAAGCACTGTACCCACCAGGACTGTACACTGCTTCTCCAACACCAAATCCTGGATTACTACAGATATAAAAGCTCTCCTGAACGAGAAGCGGAAAGCTTTTAACTCTGGAACTAGGGAGGAGCTGAAGGCTACGGAGAAAGCTACGGAGAAACACCCCCAGGAAATTATTTATAAGGGCACAGTATTCAAACCTTGTATTAAATTTCACCTCTGTGTTGGCACAGGCGTGAAATTTAATGCAAATACAATAGTTTTATTAAACATCTCTTCTTTTAAAAGGACAAGTCCAACAGTAAAAATTTAGATTAATTTAGATTAAACACACACAAATGGTAAATGGACCTGCATTTGTATAGCGCCTTTCTAGTCATCCGACCACTGAAAGCGCTATACAAATGCAGGTCCATTTACCAAGCGCTGGTGGCCGAGACTACCATACTGCAACCAGTGCTGGGTGGGGGTTACTTTAAAAGTAATCAAAGTACGCTACTGCGTTACTTTTTAAAAAAGTAACCAGTTACTTTACTGCGTAACTCCCTGAGTAAAGTAACTCAATTACTTTAAAAGTACTTCCAACGTTACTCCCTGAGAAAAGTAACTCAAGCACTTTTAAAGTGCTTTTGAGTATTCTACATTTCCTATTGGGCAATGGACCACAGGGCGCTTAGCCTACATTTTTTCTCTCCAAAATTATAGTTACGGACCTCTTGCCCTTCACTGAGATCCAATTTTCCCATCACAGCCGTCACTTTGACCAGTAGAAACACAGAACGATCTGCTGCAGTAGACAACTATACGACAACAACACCCCAGCATTTTTAATATTTCCTCTAGGGATGTTACAACACAGAGTAAAACGGAGAAATGATGGGGTAAAACAGCAGAGGCACTTTGTCAACCTGCTGAGTTAACGTTACTGTCATTAGCATCAAGCTAGCAAACAGTGGTACATCCTCACGGTCGGACATAAAGTAATAACATTAACAAATCGCGGAGGGGCTTTTACTCACCACAACTGCAGAGGCTCCCAGCTTCATTTGAAACAAACTACACTATAGATGGTTCGTTATTTATTAATCCCTCTGTGTGTTTATATTTACTTTTTATCCGCTCCGTTGTCTTTATAAAGTTATCGTATCGCACCGTCATTTGAAACTCAACACTTGTTTCAAATTAAAAGCCCCTTATAACCTTGGCTGAGAGAATCCCTCCATTTTCTAAATAGGTTTTTATTCTGAAACATTTGTCAGAACTTCCTGTGGAAGATACAGTAGGTAGGTAGGTAGGTTTATTTTGACAACAATTAAAAAACATATATGAGTAACTGCAGATCAGTTTCATATACATTAATTAAAAATCGTCGAGGATTAAAATACACAATAAAGCCTAAAGGCTTATTTCCATTGTGGTCCTCGATGACAATAAAAGCTGGCAATTATGTCAATGACAGGCAAGAGTGGCATAGTTAAAAACAAACAACCCCCTATGATGATACGTGATTTTTTTTTATTTTTTTTTTATTTATTGGAACCAGAAAGCACAGAATCTTCAATTAGTCAGCCATTTCCTAAGATTGAATTTAAAATTTCTCTCATTTGAGATTAATTTGAGAAAAACAGGAAGATCACACCACAGGCAAGCTGCAATGTATGAAAAGGTATTTTTCCCGAACTTAGTTTAAATTTCAAGGGAACAAAATTTGTTTGGTTGCCTCTGGTTTTGTGAGAGTGTGTAGCTCTCACTGGATTAAAAAGGTCAGCAAGGTAGGGAGGTGCATTTTTAAAAGCTATTTTGTGGGCAATGCTCATCTTAATCTGCACCACCCTTTCTTCCACATTTAAGAAATTAATCGTTTTGAAATGGACTGAATCCAAATGAGTGCAGGGATGCAGCTTTAAAACAACTCTAATTAACTTGTTTTGAGCAGTCTGCAGTTTGTTTTTAAGAGACTGTGCAGTGCCACTATACCAGAAGGTGGCAGCATAGTCAAAATGGCATAGTACTAATGCTCCAGCCAAGGTTTTTAAAGTTGCTGAATCCAGTATATTTGCATTTCTTGCCAGAAATTTTGTTCTGTTGATAATCTTATTGTGTGCTTTCATGGCCATATCATCTCCTGACAAAATATTATCTATTAGAGCCTATAATCGGAGAGCCACCTCGCTACTTTTTGAATCTCCACTTGATAGATAGCTTGATAGTTTACGTATGGCACTTCAAATGTAGCTCCTGCCATCTGCTGATGCTTTTAGGTGACTACAACAACATGTCGGCTGGCACATGAACAGACACAGTGACTCAAATAATAGTGAAAGTAATAAAAATAGGACAAGAATAACCCCATGACATCACACACGCCGTGAAAGACGACCGGGGATAATTGGTGAGTACCAGCGTGTAGCGTGTACCAGGCATAATGCAAGTCCTGAGTCTGAAATATGTCTGTCAGTGAGTCCTACTACACCTATTTAGACTTCACCGTAGACAACGGCAGCATTTCTCCAACCACGTAGCAAGCCACAAGCTCCATGGCTTCTTTCAGACTGATAGGTTTAATGTTATCTCCGTTATTAGAACCAAACGACAGCCGTTGCTGTTTCGGAGCAGAAAAGTTCTAAAAGTAACGGAAGTATATGATGTCTTGTTTGAAAATGTACTTAAGTATTTGATTACTCAAACAGCAAACTAACGCATTAGGTTACTCGTTACTGCAAAAAGTAATCAAAGTACTCTAACGCGTTATACCCAACTCTGACTGCAACTCAGTTTTTTGTTTTTTTTAACTCACTCATGGAAGCATCATCGGGAGTAATTTGGGGTTCAGTGTCTTGGTCAAGGATACCTCGACATGCAGCCAGGAGGAGCAGGGGAATCAACAGCTGATCTTCCAATTGGTGGACGACCCGGTCTACCTCTGAGCCACAGCCGCCCCAAATACTCTCAGTTTGTTGCGGCAGGAAAACATCCCAACAACCTCAACACTGCACTAATCCAAATGATGGCTGCATAGCTTTGTCGCTTTTGCCGCTTCCTCCCCAAACCATCTAATCTTACATAATAGCTCAATCTTTGTGTGTTAAAGACAAATATCCAGCAATGCAGTCTCAGAGACCTAAATAACCATGGTCAACCAAGCACCCCGTCGCTAATTGAAGTGAAACATCAAGGGAATCCAGCAATGATATAGAGTAAGAGCTAATTAGCACTATCAAGCTAGCCATGGCCAAGCAGTGCCATTTTATGGAATCCAAGTTCACAGAACTGACGGATACACTGGACAAAATTCTCCACTCGAAGGATGTAGCTAAACTATGTTCAGATGTTTCAGTTCTTTCCAAGCGTATTGACACCACAGACAAGAAAAATGTGGACAACAGATAACAGAGCTGGAAGTAAAACTTGCCAGAACATAACCAAATCCATCCTGAAATGTTTTCTTTTGGGTGACCACAGTATTGAAATCACGAGGGCTCACCACATCAGGCCCCAGCGGGACAACTCCTCTTCACCCAGGACCCACTCATCTATAACATGCTGCGGGATTCCGACCGCGACTGTATTGTTCAGGCTGCCCGACCCTCTGCTCTGAAACTCAGCGGTAAAGACATCCACTTCATGGTGCACGACAGCAACTTCAGGATCAGTCGCCACCGCAAATTCTCTACATTCATTGAGGCAGCGAGGAAGCTGGGTTTCCAGAAGTTCCTTTTCTTTCCTGCCAGGCTGAAGCTGATCCGCGGTTCCGCTCAATATGTACTTAACACTCGCCAAGATGCCGAAGACTTCTTCAATAATGATGATGACTGTTGTCAGAATATGGACTCTAGCGCTTTAAGTGCTTGACGTGTGATCAGTGACAGGCAAGTGTGTGAACATAGTTTTGTTTCTCATTTCTAATAAATCTTCGATTGTTATTGCAGTTAAAATGTGGTAAGTATGTGACTGAGAGCTTATTTTTGCAACAAATTGATTTGTTGCAATAACTGATTTTTAAATTTACAAAGAAACGCTGTGAGGAGCAGGAAATTCCTGCATCCATTTCAAGTAACATTACGAGTGCTGGTTTACCATCCACCTCAGCTGCCCTCTCTCCATCAAGTCCTCCTCTTCCTCCCATAACTCCCCCCCCCCCCCCCCCCCCCCCCCCCCCCCCCCCACACACACACACACACACACACACACCAGCAAGGCAACTTAGGCAAGTAAAGTTAACGTTAGTGTCTGTCTGTCTGCACATTTTCTGGAGGAAAAAATAATATAAGTAGACAGATAAGTTATGCTAGCGTTTTATGTGTTATAGGAGGCAGTGTAGGCCTACAACAGCAGGCTAGCACAAATGCTGTTCCCCAAGACCTGTCAGAAGCTCCGCTAGACCTGTCATCCATAGATGAGCCTGCAAGCCAGCCGAAACTCTGTTCCTTCCCAACCACACACATATCAGGGAAAGCGAGTTTTTCTGACAGATGGTATTCAAAATTCCCACGGCTGGAATACAGCATCTCAAGAGATGCTGTGTTTTGCAAATCTTGACGTCATTTCCCAGAAGCAGCTCATGAGGACCAATTCAATAATATGGGCTTTAAAGACTGGAAACATTTATCTGAGGGTTGTGGTAAACATGAAGCCAGCAGGGCACACACTGCAGCGCTGGGGAAAATGAATGGTTTTAAGCAAAGTCCCCAGCCAGGATGGGGAAATATTATTAACCAGCTGAACAATGATGCCAGCGACAAGTCCTTCATTGAAAGACACAGACCATCATGATGGTGATAGATCTTGTCCTGTTCTGTGCAAAACAAGAAATCCCATTGCGTGGGCATCGGGAAAATGCAGAGGCATTAAACAAGGGTAACTTTTTGGAACTACTTGACCTGGTTTCCAAATATGACCCTGAAATGAAACGGCGACTGGATGAATTACTAAAGAATGGTAAAATTCTGCACCACAATAAACAAAATGAGATACTGGAAATTGCTGCATCACTCATTTTAAAAAAAAAATAAAGGCAGATTTGCATGATGAGCCGGACACATATTGATGAGTGCAAAGACTTGTCAAAAAGAGAGCTAGTTGCAGTATGCGTCCGATACCTGCACAACGGCACATTGAAAGAATGGGCTGTGGGATTTGTGGAAACGGACAACATGACTGCAGAGGCGATATCGGCTAAGATTTTGGAAGTGCTGGAGCCATTGCAGCTAGACATGGGGCTGAGCATTGGATTCAGGTTTGATGGTGCATCAGTCATGTCAGGGAACAGAGGAGGGGTGCATGTGATACTGAGGAAGACGTTTCCCCACGCTTTATATGGGCATTGTATCTCACACAGACTTAACCTTGTCCTGTGCACCGCAGCTAAAGTCTCTGCTGGCATTTTAACTTTTTTCGATGCTTGCATAACTATGATTGGGGCACACAGACATGCCAAATTCCTGGAAATTCAAAAGCAGATGCGACCGGAGCAAAAAACACTGGAGCTGGGGAGAACCTGTGATGTGCGGTGGAGCTCGTGGTCAAATGCAGTCAGTGAGGTGTTGACGCTTCTGGGACCTATTTTGGAGACCCTCACCACATTTTCCGATACTTCTAGCCAAACAAAACTTGAAGCTGACTCCCTACTGCACGAAATGCAAACGAAAAAGTTTTTGTTTCTGCTTTTAACTTTCAACCAGTTATTTGAAGTCAGCAACTACGCCACCAAGGGCTTGCAATCTTCCACACTATCAGTTACAGATTGTATTGATCTGATCGAAGGGCTCAAGGACAGCTACACAAAATTCAGGAAAGAAAATGATGCATTTGATGCAAGTAATGGCACTGACAGATGAGCTGATGAATAAACATGAGATTGTGCGCTGGGATACCACTGGATCACATAAGAGGAAGTTGCTGGCCAGGTTGATTCTACTCTGGGCAAATCAGCATCTGTACAGCAAAACTCGGACCTACAGAAATTATGGATTGACATACTGGCCAAGCAGATGATGGAGCTGAACACCCGTTTCAAGCCCGACACATATCGCTTTATGAGAGCCGCTGCTGCCTGCTTGCCACGGTCAGACACCTTTTGTGACAAGGCTCTCATCCAGCCCGCCTGCGCGCACTTTTCCATTCTTGTGCAGGACGCAGAGCACACTGTGTTTGTGCAGCAGCTTAAAAGAAAGTCCACAAATGAGAAAAAATAAACAGTTTCTTCACTGGTTGAAGTGCTCGACGCATGCCCCTGTGATATTCCCCAACATGAACACTCTCTTGCGGGCCCTCCTCACTCTTTGTCCCTGCTTTCATTTGAAAGAGAATTGACTGATTCACTGGAATATAAGGACATTCTTGCTGTGTTCCTGCTGTAAGCCCCAAAGGTAAACAACCATCTTTGTTATGCGGTTGTTATGTTTAAATATGTTCTTCTGTAATTCTGAATGACATGGACAACTCCGGTCCACATGCCACGACCAGCAGACAGCCACGCTGCAAGGCAGAGGGGTAAAGGGGTGAATGTTGTTCTCCTGAAGCATGCTGTCGCACATCTGCCAGCCCACCGTGCGGCACAGGAAACACTCGCCGACATAGTATTTCACAATTCAGTTTGTATTAATTTTCACGGACACTGTCAAGCCAAATATTTGTATCTTCCCAAGTATTTGAATCTTTCCACTCTTGCTGGTATTTCTGCATACACTTCCGTTTCAGTTCCTGGCACAGGTTGATATCAGGGGTCAGCCTCAGCCTCCTCCTCTGCTTCTGCATCATCTCAAGCCCATGGTCCGACGTGGCCCTGATGAGGAAGCACAGCCTTGTGTCGGGTATTCTCCACATATCTGCCCATGTAAAAGCCTTGTTGGCCATAGCTTTCCAGGTTGTTCATCTCCCTTGCTGCTGTTGGCCCACTGCCTGGATTTTGTAGCTCTCCTCTTCCATCTTAACCACTTGGGAGATTACAAGGTCTTTCCTTTCTTTCTTTGTGGCTTTATACCACATCTTGTATGCTGTTTCCTATCCAAAACAGTCCTGCCCAGCTGCAGCAGTGTTTCTCCCAAACACTGCTATGATGGAAAGACATCTGGGAAGGCCCAGCCATTTATGGATGTAGTTGTTGGCTTTTGAGTTCACCTTCAGAGCTATTAGTGCGCTAAAAGCGGGATTTTCTCACCGTCAACTAAGAGGGAGATGTTGTTGCTATTGATTCCTGTCCAGATTAAGAGACTGCAGGACTGGTTTTATTTTCATCTGGGCCCATGTTAGCAGCTTTTCAAGCCTTTTAAGTAGTCTGGAGGTTCATTCATCCATCATTCGTACTCTCATCTACACAGTAGACAGACCATACACTCATCATGCCAATGTATGCAGTTAAAAGAGATCAAATGTAAAGTGTTCATAAAATTATTGGACATTAACAAATTATTGCACATTTTGTTGTGATGTGATCAGGGGGTTTGTTTTCAGTTCAGAGTTAATTAGGTCTGATGGACCTGTAGTGTTTGTTGGAGGGTAACAGTTCAAATGAGTCCTTTAGGATGTTGCGTGTCTTCTTCAGGCAGCAGCAGGTGAAAATGTCTTCTATGGCAGGTAGCTGGTGTCCTATGATGTTTTGTGCGTTTTTTATGGCTCTCTGCAGGGATTTTTTGTCTGCTGCAGAGCTGCTACCATACCACACCAGGATTCCATGGGTGAGGATGCTCTCAATTGAGCAGCAGTAGAATGACCTCAGGAGCTGCTGTGTGAGTTTATCTTCCTGAGCGTTCTCAGGAAGTACAGTCGTTGTTGTGCCCTTTTGACCAGTGCTGTAGTGCTAACTGTCCATGTGAGGTCCTCTGTAATGTGTGCGCCCCGGGAATTTGAAGCTGGACACCCTCTCCACCCTCTCCCCATTAATGTACAGTGGCAAATTGACATCCTGCTTCTTCCTGAAGTCAATTATAAGTTATTTTGCTTTTTTGATGTTCAGAGTCAGATTGTTTTCTTTGCACCACACTGTCAGCCCCTGTACCTCCTCTCTGTGGGCCGACTCATCGCCTTTGGTGATCAGCCCCACCACAGTCATGTCATCTGCAAATTTAAAGGAGCAATAAGCAAAATTCATCATTTCTAGATTGAAGGAATTAAAATATTGCTATGTGAAGAACTAGAGGTGTAATTTCATCTGGAGTATAGCATGACCTCACACACCCTCTCTGTGTTGATCTCCAGCCCATTGTTTTACAAGCCGGTCCGGCTGCGCGTTCATGTACGTTCATGTGAATCCCCACCACCCCCTCTCCCTCTCAGAGCCCTTGGCCCTCCCTCCCTATAAAAGGCTACAGCCAGTGAGCAATGGCAGCGCATATTTTCAAAATGAAATGGCGGAGAGCAGAACGAAACCAGGGGCTAACCAGTGCTTCCTCCTCAGGCTCCACTTCACTCAGCTGCCCCACAGATCCACTGCCTCTCCCACTTTAACCTGAATAACAATCCGGAGCTAGCTGGGAGCGGCTGGTGAGGCGTTAGCCGCAACATGACCGGAGGGAAGCACAGCCGGTTAGCCTCCGCTAGCTTCCCAACTAGCCCCGGCTCTCTGTTTGGATCCAACCGGAGCACCGAGCCCTGGTTTGTTATTCAGGTTAATGTGGGAAGAAGCAGCGGGTTAATCGGGCAGCTGAGTGAAGCTGGGTGAAGTGGAGGCTGTGGAGGAAACACTGGGATGGGTTAATGTCTGGAGCTTGAGTTATTAGCGACTTGGTCCCAGCAATGGGTCAGGCGTTACGGTTGTGTTAAGTGAGTAAGTTAGCCTGGCAGCCCAGCCAACATTTTCAATTAGCATTGTAAAATATAGCCTCCCCACGAGGCTACATTTTTGTAATATATTTGCTGACCCGCTGCTTCTTCCCACTTTAACCTGAAGCAATGTTTTAGCCTAGTGGACAGCCCCTGAGCCAGCTGCCCACTAGGCTAAAGCATCGCTCTCACTCAAGGAGAAGATGAGGAATATTAGCGTTAGCTCCTGGTGTTAGCACTAGCCAAGTCAGCTGCCACCGGCTACTGGAGTAACTTAACAGCTATGGAGTGCTTCTACCAGCTCCTCTAGTCACTGAGCCTCGTCTCCATCTCAACAAATATATTACATTTATTACAGGTACCATCATCATTGAAGTAGGCATGGGAATAGCTAAACACGACAGAGACCAAGACATCGCTAACTGCTAGATGAGGGGGGTGGGGGGTGGAGAGCAGAGGTAGAGGGAGGAGTGGCTCATGGCACACTTTGTTTTGGTCTACAGGCAGTGCACAACAGCAAACCTAGCGGTGAAACGATTTCGCTCCTTTAACTATGATGGTGGCGTTGTGTGATGGTACACAGTCATGAGTGTACAGAGAGTAGAGGAAGGGGCTTAGCACGCAGCCTTGTGGGGCTCCTGTGCTGAGTGTCAGAGTGGAGGAGCAGTGAGGGCCCATCCTGATTGACTGTGGCCGGTTTGTCAGGAAGTCCTTAATCTGCAGGCAAGTGTTATGCTGTATGCCCAGGTCGGATATCTTGGTGAAGAGTCTGCTGGGTAGGATCGTGTTGAACGCAGAACTCTAGTCCACAAACAGCAGCCTTACATATACTCCTTGTTGCTCCAGGTGACACAGTACAGTGTGGAGGACATATGAGATGGAGTCATCTGTTGTATGCGTATTGGTAGGGGTCCAGGGTGGGTGGCAGAGCAGCCTTGATGTGTTGCAATACCAGTCTCTCCAGACACTTCATGATTATAGGTGTCAGTGCAACAGGCCTGTAATCATTGAGAGTTGTTATAGCAGTCTGCTTTGGGACTGCCACGATTGTGGACGTCTTCAGGCAGTTGGGGACAGTGCATTGTTTGAGAGAAAGGTTGAAGATTTTAGTGAATACATCACTTAGCTCCACAGCACAGTCTCTGAGGACCCGCTCTGGGACACCATCTGGGCCAATTGCTTTCCATGTGTTGATTTTACGGAGTGTGCGTTTCACATCAGCAGACTGGATGATGAGTGCCTGGTTGACTGTTGGTGGCTGGGGCTGGGTCGATGGTCGTCACTGCTCTTCCCTCCTCGAAACGGCCAAAGAACTGGTTGAGCTGCTCTGCCACCGAAGTGCTGCTGCTGGTCAGGCTGCAGGTATTGCTTTGCCTGGTAACGTGATGTATTCCCTGCCATGCCCAATGGGGGTCCGAGTTGTCAAAGTGGTCCTCGATCCTCTGCTTGTAGGCTGCTTTAGTGTCCCTGATGCCTTTCTTCAGGTTCGCCCTGGCCTCGCTGTTAGGAAATACGCAGATCTGTTTTGTAGTGGTGACATTGTCCATGCAGCATTTATTGTAGAATAATACAGAGGAAGTGTTGGTGTCAATATTTTCATCCTCAAATTTAGTCCAGTCAGTGCAGGAAAAGCGGTCCTGCAGTTGCTCAGAAGCCCCATCTGGCCACACTTGTACTGCTATGACAGTTGGTTTGACTGTATTGATAACAGGTCTATATGCTGGAGTCAGAAACAAGGAGATCTGGTCAGATTGACCTGGATGGGGGAAGAGGTGATGCCTACTGTAAACATGGTCGAGTGTGTTTTTTCCTCTCGTGGCACACTGGACAAGTTGGTAAAATTTAGGGAGGACAGTCTTTAAATTGCCTTTGTTGAAATCACCTGCTATTATAAAAACTCATCTGCTCTTACCGGAGTCCGATGTCCTGTCGGCTCGGTGTGCTGAGCGGCCCGCTAGCGCAACAGCCTCTGCTGGGATAGTTGGGTTGAGCCATGTCTCCGTGATAACCATAACACAGCAGTCCTGAATGTTTTTCTGCGTGGATATGGTGAGCTCCAGCTCCTCGATCTTGTTGGAAAGTGATCTTGCATTTGTGACGAAGAGGCTCGGGAGAGGAGGCTTCTGCCGGTCCCTGTCTAGCATGGTTCGTATCCAGGCACGGCAGCTTTGCTTCTTCTTCCTCTCTCTGCGCCGAATTCTTTGGTTTTGTTATTTATGTGACAACGGCAACCCCTGAATGCAACACAGGCTCCGCTCCATTAGTGCCGTGCTGTGGGTTGGGTCAGGAAAATGTGGCCCAAGCCGCGCTCTAGTGTTCTCACCTGTGTGTGTGTGTGTGTGTGTGTGTGTGTGTGTGTGTGTGTGTGTGTGTGTGTGTGTGTGTGTGGGCATTGGGGTGAAACTCGTGCACGGGACAGAGAGCAGAAGAGAATTGTACACGTAGAGACATGTAGAGACAGAAATGACATGCCGTGATGGAAGTAAGATAAATAACATAAGGCTATTTAGTTTGTTTAATAAAAGGACAAGGTATAGATCTGTTCTATAGGCCTGGATATGAAGTGCCAAATAATATAATGGTAGTTTCTAAAGAGCTAAGACAAAAAAAAAAAAGATCAGCAGTGTCAGTCATATAGTTGCATATAGGGGAAACACTGGCCCTCCAGAGGCAGATCAGTACGTTAGTCATTTTTCTTTTGATTAGTGAAATGTTTAACCACTAATCCTTAGCCATATTTTAAGTGTAACCCTTCCCCATAACATACCACTTGCGTGTTTATCAGTAAAAATAGAACATTTCACACATAAAAAGCAAAAAGATGTTGAAATCTAGGCATATTCTGACATCATAACTTGGCTCTCAGAATTCACCGAATGTCTTTAAATCAAATATACACAAAATTTTCTCCCAGGGGAGCATGCCCCCAGACCCCCCCTACAGGATTATTTATTTGTTGTTGTTGGATTACTCTTGCTAGCCTATAATTTAATAATAATCCCATGCAATAATTCAAACCATTCATTCCAAATTACAGTTGTTGTTGTATTAACCTACTAGTGCAAAGTAGCCTATCATAGAGAGCACTGAAAATACAAAATAAAAAGCAAAGAAATATTTATGTTCAGTCAGAGCAAGAGAAGAAACCGCTGTTTTCTTGCAGAGGTGAGATAGATAATGGAGGGAAAGAGGAGGATGGATGTCAGAGAAAGAAAGGGAAAGACAACAAAGAAGGAGTGAGAGTAGAAAAGAGGAAAAGACAATTTTCCATCCAGTCCCCAAGCACCTTAAGGGATGAGTTGATTTACTGTCAAATCTTCTGGTGGATTATCCATAATCTCAGCCAGGCCCCTCAATCTTCACACTCAGCCACTGCTGCATTCTCAAACAGAGCCCTGGGCGAGGAGTGCCAGAAGAGACATTAATATAAAAGAGAAACAGAGGAGAGGGTGTGTTTGTTTTGTGTATGTATTTGCCCAAAATATAGCCAGACAGAGGGTGTTTCTCTGCCCAGAGAATCAGAGGGAAAAAAGGTCTTCAATTTTCCACTTCGGTGGATTTCAATTTACACACACACCCCCCATGACCCCCAACCCCCCTTTCTAGTTATACGACCACTCAAAGCGCTTTATACACTGCGAGTCACATTCACCCATTCACACACACATTCATACACTGGTGGTTGAGACTACCATACAAGGTGCCACCTGCTACTCTGTTTTTTTTTAACTCACTCACACACCGATGGTACAGCCATCGGGAGCAATTTGGGGATCAGTTACCCCCAATTTCCACCAGATGCGTGTTGGTTGCGTCTGCGGTACGGCAGCGGAGCCAATTAGATTCAATTCTACTCAATGTGTGTGTTCGGCTGTGCTGCGTTCCGGCTCCGTGTCAGCTCCGGCACTCCGGAGGCCTCCTCAACAGATACGCAGGACTTTTATTTTTGCTGGACGCCGGAGCACAACGCAGCAATTCAGCACAGAGCAGATCGTGTGGGGCAGGAAGTCGTGCACAGAAACAAAATAAAACATCCGGTTAATTTTCAAAATAAAATACACAGTGTTCACGGCGGATCATATTTCCCTGCACTACACCTTGAAAACTACATAATGGGCAGAGGCAGGCCTGAAGTCAACAGATCAGAGGTTTTCAGACGTCATCTCACCCCGTTGACCATGGACGAGGAGATATTCATCATGGCAGTGCACCGAGATGTCTTCCGGGGGAGCTGCACTGCTCCGCACAGCAAACGCAGCCGGTGTGCAGACAGGAGGAGCCGGAGATCGAACCACTGATCTTCTGATTGGTGGACGACCCACTCTAGGCTACCTCTGAGCCACAGCCGTCCCCATATGTACATCATTATGTAGCAGATATGTTGACACTTTTCTTTATGTTTCAACATCACTGTGGTAAATGTGTGTTTAGGTTTAGGCACAAAATACCCAGTTTACTCACTTTCGTGGCGCAATCCCAGCAGGATACTTGACAATGTTTTGGTAAAAAAAAAAAAAAAAAAAATCACTTTTGGTGGCACAACAAAACAATTATGGTCAGGGCATTCAAATGGTCAGCAGCTAAGTCACCTTAGAGATGTTGATATGATATGTTGGAAAGTACAAATGCATGTCCATGATTTGCAGAAGCATGCAATGCTGATATTTTCCTCTGACAACTGGGCTGCCAACACTGACCATGATTTTTGTACTATAAGCAAACATCAACTGCAAACAGAAGCAGCTATGACTTGGACTGGGTATATGTTAGAGAAAGGCCTTTTTCACTAATTTGCTCTGCACAAACATACATTTATAATACAGTATTGCCATTACCAATACACTAATATATTTTAGTAAGAAGCCTTCCTGTTTCCTGTCTGCTGTTTGAATTTGCTGTTAATGCAATCTCATGTTTCCATAATGCCTTAATTAACTATAATGTTGAATCAGCTGGTAGCTGCCAGTCTACAAAGAGTTACAGTTGCCTTTGTGAAATATACAGTATAAAAATTATTTATATTATTGAACTTATTATTGGACCATGTACACGGAAGTTACGGCAACTTCCTGTACATTGAGAAAACGTGAAAAATGGCCTCCAATCTATGGCAATGTTGTCCTACAAAAACGCACAATCGCATCACCAAGATATTAAAAGCCGTTAGGCGGTGCACATAAATTTGTAGGGGTGACCCTGAATAGTCGATGATTCGGTGATTGGATTCGGAGAAGTCCGATTCGACTGCCAGTCTCAGCGTCGAATCGTCGCAAAATGTGGTTATGAAACAAGACTGTACCATTCTGACTATATGGGGGTGCTCACTGCTGCTGAACATGTTGAGTTGACATAGAATGCATTTGTTTTCTAGTAATTCATGATATATAGCCTATTTTGATACAAACATCAGCCTAATTTCTGTTAACAAAAAACTGAAAATGGCGCGTGCGTTTAATCAGTAGGCATAATCATTATTACGCATGAATAAATCACCCAGTTGCTCGATCCAAATAAGGTGAGGTGAGTGAGTGCGCTGCAGGACCATCAGAGCAGCGGTGTTTAAGAATGGAGGGCTGTTTCTGGCTGGGCAGCGCGTCTGCGCTCATCTAGAGCATCATACCTTGATGAAGTGAAAGGAATAAAGATAAAGATAAAATGATAACCCTTTTACTTTTATTATTATTATCTTTTTATACCAACTGAAGAATTAAATTTGTTTATTCGGGTGTTTTAGCTCTTTTCTCTGGAGCGGAAACTGACGCGAATGAACTCATTAATGAATGAGGGGGGAAAACAACATGATTCGACGATTAGTCGGCTAAAGGAAAAATCTGTCAAATCAGATTCGACTATGAAAATTCTTAGTCAGGGACACCCCTATAAATTTGACAAAACATGACATTTCCTGTTGCCAGCAGGGGGTGTAGAATTCAATACTGACATGTAGATGTCATGAAGCCAGCTCTTTTTTCAAAGCATGACAAATTTTGGGCAACCTGGACAATGTATGCTTAAGTTAAAACAACTTCTTTTGTTTGTCTGATTCTAAAGTGACAGAATAATAGTTAATTTCCATCACTACTGAAATGCTTGCTTAAATTACTAGTTTATATATTATGATAGTTGTTTAGTTCACTCTATTTTGTTTTATCTGCTTAGATAACATTACATCACTTATCACATTATATCAAATATAGTCTAATAAACTGTTGTTTTTTGTTAGGTGTTAATCTATGAATTAAAGACCTGTCAATTGAATCCAGTGGTGGATTTTGGTGATGTGGTGAACCACTGTCATACTGTACGGTCTCAGTAGACAGGCTTTTGAATATATGTAAGCATGAATGAAAAATAATTTCCACAACTGTGCATCACATTTATCCTGAGAACACTAATAACTTTTTAGATCTTTGCTTGTGCAATGAGGAAAATGAAAAAGCAGCTTGTTGTATTAACCATTGTTAATCCCCACTTTATGTAAAATGTTACCAGAAGTACTTGGTTAAGTGACAGGAGTATCTTTGATAATACCAGAATAGAAGAATAATTATAATACTATCCTTGCTCCATCACAGGTGGTGTATAAAAACAATGACATTCGACTTGAGTTGTCCCGCCTGGCTCGCATTGTGGACCCTAAGATGAAAATCCAGGGTGAGGTGTCCTACAAGTGTGAGAATGTGGCAACTCTGGACCCCATTTCTTTTGAGACTCCGGAGGCCTACATCAGCCTCCCAAAGTGGAACACCAAACGGATGGGATCCATCTCTTTCGATTTCCGCACAACTGAGCCCAACGGTCTCATCCTCTTCACCCATGGCAAACCTCAGGAGCGCAAAGATGCTGCCCGCAGCCAGAAGAACACTAAGGTCAGTCTGTTATTTCCAAGATTACATGCTAATTTCAACTCTGCTTTCAGACATGCCATCCTAATGACATCTGAGAATATTAGGTCAAAGGCAACCGAACTTGATGTTTAGAAAAACTGATAAAATCCTCTTGGATGACTGGCAAGATGTCTTTAAGACAAAATAGCAAAGCCAGTTGTATTTTATACTCATATGACCTGCATGACTGAGAGCCTTCACAGGCATCATACATCATCAGAATTTGTTTAGAGGAGTGGGTTCCAAATTGTTTGGCTTGTGGCCTATCGCAGTAAAATAATGTTTACTAATGACAGGTTGCATATGCCAATGAGTCACAGGCAGGTTCACTAGAGAGTAGTCTGGCTCACAGGATTTAGAATGTAGGAATAAACCTGTCATTGCCTGCCAATTTCAGAGGATAACAGGCTTCCTGCATTTTATGATTTGATAATCCACATCGCTACATGACACTCTACACTTTAATTTACTGTCATGCATTAAGAAAACAGCAACCTCTGAACAAGTGATCCACATGCTAAAATATCCTTTTGCTTAATATTACATTTTCTGTTGTGGGGATTTAGCCATGTTAATGTGAGGGCTCAACATCCAAATAGAAATGTTCCACCAGTGTTGTTGAGCTTATAGGACTAGATATTACAATCCCTTAGATAATCGGTACACATCTAACAATAGAGTGGGACAGGGGTAAAGGGGTAAATGCTTCACTGGGGTCTTCAGGTGGGCACCCTGCTTCACTGGTGTTTCATTGAATTAGGCCCACAACACCTCCACAGGGCTCAACGGCAACAACTGGCGTCCCAGGTGTGCCCCCCTCTGCTTTTACCCCTTGATTGGTTATTTGGCAGCCCAGTTGGGGTCCTTTCTCTTGATCCATAGCCAGCTGCTGCCTCGTTCAGCAGCCTCTGACATTGCTTTAACGGCTTGTCTGAAGGCCTGTCCTCGCACTCCCATCCCTTTTAGAAGCTTAGTTGTGGACATTGCAATAAAGCCCCTACATCCTACCTCGACCGGGAGCACCTGTACCCGCCAGCCACGTTGTTCGGCATCGGCAGCTATCTCGGAGTACTTCAGCCGTTTCCGTTCGTATGCTTCACCAACTGCCGACTCCCATGGTACAGTTAACTCCACAATAAATAGTATCTTCTGGGAGGTTGACCACAAGACCAGATCCGGCCTGAGGTTAGTTGTAATGATCTCAGGTGGAAAGATCAGTCTCTGGTCTAAGTCAACCTGCATTTTCCAGTCGCGAGCATTATCTAGGAGGGTTGCTTCCACTCTTACAGATGGTTTTGCTGGAAGTTGTCCTGATCTTACAAAGGGGATGGTCTTGTGTCGAGGTATTGGTGGTGGGAGGGCGTTGATGATAGTTCTCCTTCCTTCCAGGGTGACCGCCAGTTGTCTTAGCACCTGGTTATGTCTCCAGGTATAGCGGCTTTGGGACAAACTGGTTTTACAGCCTGTGAGGATGTGTTTCAATGTTGCAGGGGTCTGGCAAAGTGCACAGGAAGGATCTTCTCCAATCCATTGGTTTAGGTTCTTGGGCGTGGGAAGAACATCATAAGTGGCTCTGATGATGAAGCTGATTTGGCTTCCTTCCATCTCCTAAAGGTCCTTCCATGTGATCTTACAATGTTCCAGATTTTCCCAGCTGGTCCACTGTCCCTGTTTGGACTGTGACACTGCCTTTGTGCGTCGATCTGCCTCCTCTTGTTGCCGCACCTGAGAAATCACAAGCTTCCTCCTCTGGACTGATGTTGCCTTGCGCCATGTGGGTCGACTTACCACAAGCCCAAACCCACCTCTTCCGTGCTGTACCTGTCCTACGATGTCTTCATGCCTGAGAGCAGATTTTGCTTTCAGTACAGCCTCAGATGGGATCCATTTCTTCCCAGTTACCAGTCTGGGGGCAAACGCTTGGATTATTCCATCTTGAGACTCTGTTAGGGTCATGTTCAACCTCACTTTGGTACATTTACACTCTTCTGTGAGGCTAGATACAGGCAATTCCAGGGCACCATGTCCATACAAGCCGATGTTGCTGAGGCAGCGCGGGAGGCCAAGCCACTTCTTGATGTATGAGCTAACTGTCCTCTCCAGCTTCTCAACTTTGGTCATTGGGATCTCGTAGACCGTTAAGGGCCACATCAGGCGGGGGAGCAACCCAAACTGTAGACACCACAGTTTCAACTTGCCAGGAAGCAAGGTTTTGTCAATGCTGACAAGTCCTTTGATGGTTTCTTCCCTCAGTTGATCGCATTGGTCTGAGTCTTTGAGGCTCGCGTTGTACCAGCGCCCTAGGCTCTTAATTGGCAGCTCAGACACCAACGGAATAGATGTACCCTTGATATGGAACCGCTGGTCCACTAGTTTCCCTTTGACTATGGATATGCTTCTGGATTTACTGGGTTTGAGCTTCATCCGGGCCCATGTAATGTTGGCTTGAAGCTTTCTCAGCAGATGTTTGGTACATGCAATGGTTGACGTCAAGGTGGTCATGTCGTCCATATAGGCACGAATGGGAGGCAGCCGTTGTCCGGTTTGCAGACGTTGTCCTCCCACAACCCACTTGGAAGCTCGAATTATCACTTCCATTGCCATGGTGAAGGCTAGAGGAGAGATGGTGCATCCAGCTATTATTCCAACTTCCAAAGCTTGCCATGATGTTGCATATTCTGTTGTTTGGATACAGAATTGCAGGTCTTGGAAGTAGTTTTTCACCAGGTTTGTGATGGTATTTGGGATGTGGAAGAAGTTGAAAGCTGTCCAGATGAGGGAATGGGGGACGGATCCAAAAGCATTGGCTAGGTCCAGGAATAAGACATGCAGGTCTCTTCCTTCCCTTTTAGCAGATTGGATTTGGTGCCAAATCATGCTTGTATGCTCCAAGCATCCTGAAAAACCCGGTATACCGGCTTTCTGCACTGATGTGTCGATCAGGTTGTTCTGTTTCAGGTATGCTGCCAACCTTTTCGCAACAATGCTGAAGAAGACCTTACCTTCAACATTCAACAGATTGATCTGCCGGAATTGATCGATGTTTGAGGCATCCTTCTCCTTCGGGATTAACACGCCCCCTGCCCTACGCCATGCTTTTGGGATGGTTTGTTTTGTCCACATCACCTTCATTTGCCTCCACAGGAAGCGTAAGACGTTCGGGGAGTTTTTATATAGTCGGTATGGAACTCCATTTGGTCCTGGAGCCAACGCTGCCCTTGCTCTCTTCACTGCTTCCTCAACTTCACTCCACCTCGGGGGACTGTCGTCCAATTGGTGTTCTGGTTGAGGAATTGGTGGCATATCTGATGGAATCTCCCTCCTTTCGAATCTTTGACTGTCTGTGTGAGTTATTTTCAGATGGTCCTCTAATTCTCTCTTTGGCACTTTCAGTGACCCGCTCTTTTCCTTCCTGAAGAGTCCTTTTACAAATCTGAAGGGATCCCTGTAAAAGTTCTCTTCCAACACAATTTTGCAAGGGCACAATCACTGCACCCTGGATTTGCCATTCACTGCACCCTGGATTTGCCATTCAGGACGATTATGATTGGTTTAAAGAAATACAAACAACAGCTGTGTCCGAATACTTGGTGTAAAGTCAACCATGTTCTGGGTGGGTGTTGGCCTCCGCCATGGTTGTCCCTTGTCAACAATCCTGTTTGTGATTTTCATGGACAGGATCTCGAGTTGCAGCTGGGGGGAGTAAGGGGTCAAGTTTGGGGACCTCAGAATTGCATCTCTGCTTTTTGCAGATGATGTGATTCTGTTGGCGTCATCACACCGTGACCTCCAGCATGCACTGGGGTGGTTTGCAGCCACGTGTGAAGCAGTTGGGATGAGAGTCAGCACCTCCAAATCAATGTCCTACTAGTAGGAGGCCCCGGGGTAGACCCAGAACACGCTGGAGGTATTACATATTTCGTCTGGCCTGGGAATGCCATGGGGTCCCCCAGGAGGGGCTGGAAAGCGTTGCTGGGGAGAGGGATGTCTGGGATGCGTTGCTCGGCCTGCTGTCCCTGCGACCCAGCCCTGGATAAGCGGATGAAAATGGATGGATGGATGGAAACAACCCAGAGCATTTTTTTTCCTTTAGTGCAGAATTATAATGGGTTCAGTCAGACCCTTCTTCACTCTTGGCACAGTGCGAGATAAGGTCTGGCAATGTTCGACTGACCACAGAGGGATGTTCCCTTGTCAGATTGTTTCATTCAAATGTTAATGGGGTATGAACATTTTTACAAACGTATCAGATATTAGACATCAGACATGTATTAGAATTTTTTTCAATAGTTTTCTATCCTGTTAATCACCTCTTGACTACTTCATATTTATCTTGTGACCCTTTGAGGGGTTGTTTTCCCTAAGTGCTTCCACTGGTCCAAATAAGTGGACTTGTAAAATAAAGCCTGTACTTTGCCCTCACAATTAGTGCCATTATGATCTCACATCAGTGTTTTTTGTTGCAAAATTTAGAAGTCAGATTTGTGATACTTAAACTGTAACTTTTCAATAACTGTAATTTGCTGATCTCTCTGGTTTAAAGTCTAAAGTCTGTTTTCCCTCTGACCATACTTAGCCATGTGTGGTCAGACTACAAACAAACTCTAAACTTTTCAATTTTAGAAAAGAAGTGTGCCCATACCCTATGGTGATGTCACACTGTGTACTTCTACATCACTGCAGCGACATGAGAAGTTCCTACCACATGTTAGCAAAATAAGATTTTTAGCTGCTTTTAGGCTGCTCTTTAATGGCACACATTCAATACTGTATTGTGTATTTGTCACATGTCCAGTCTTTTCTTAGGTCTCAGTTTGCATGCCACTTTCCTGGAAATCAATTATCACAGACAAGATAGATAGATAGATATACTTTATTCCAGACTCAGGGTCCATAAAAACACACACAATACAAAAGATTAACAAACACAATAAAAAAATAAATACAAAAGGCACTTATACCAATGCTCCCAAAGCTGAGATGTGCAGCGTGTGGCACTGTACACAATGTTTACCAGTACCAAAACAATTTCATTTTCAGAATCATTTAACCGACAAATAAATCCATATATTAAGTTTCTCAAAACAGATTCCAGAGTGTTTACTCAAGCAGTCACAAACATTTCAGTAGCGCTGGTCCATCTGGGCCTTTTTAGCACTAACAACAAGAACCACATCTTTCATTTTTTTTCTACGACAAAACTTTAAACCTTTATTGTTTATTTTACCTTGCCCAGGTGGATTTCTTTGCAGTAGAGCTGCTGGATGGCAGCCTTTACCTTCTTTTGGACATGGGCTCAGGGACTATCAAGGTGAAAGCCACACAGACAAAGGTCAATGATGGTGCCTGGTATCATGTGGATATCCAGAGAGATGGACGCTCAGGTCAGTTGTGTTGGTGAATCAGTGAGCTGTACTAGCTCTAATAGAATTTAAATCACCCTTTTCTTTACATTTAAAAAATCACAATTTTTTTTTGGTACAAGAATTGCCTTTACATAAAAAAGAAATGGACAGAAGTCTTGACTTGTTGATGCTGAAGATTGGTTGACTTTTCTTAATAGCACAAATGTAAATAGCCTGAAGTCAGCATTGGTATCAATGGTACTGTTGGTATCAATGCAGCCCTGTACCTAATCTCTACTCCCGCCATTCCCACCACAGGAACCATCTCTGTAAACAGCAGGAGGACCCCATTCACAGCCAGTGGTGAGAGCGAGATTCTGGACTTGGAGGGTGACATGTACTTGGGTGGGCTTCCCAATGACCGCACCAACCTAATCCTGCCCACCGAGCTCTGGACGGCGATGCTCAACTATGGCTATGTGGGCTGTATCCGTGACCTTTTCATTGATGGTCGGAGCAAAGACATCCGTCAGATTGCTGAGGCACAAAATGGTGCTGGCATCAAACCCTCATGCAACAAGCAACCAGGCAAGCAGTGTGAGAGCTACCCGTGCAAGAACCGAGGTGTCTGCAAAGAAGGCTGGAATCGATTCATCTGCGACTGCACTGGAACTGGCTACTGGTCACGCACCTGTGAGAGAGGTAAGTGCTGTCTTTTCTAGCACAAACCATATTGCATACTATCTTCAAGGCAGAGGTGATAATGTCTAAAACAACAGACACACTAGACGACTGGAGCAGCATGGGAGAGACAAAACAGTTATTGCAATGATAGTAAAGGTTTTATGGTTTCATAAAACATATAAAGACATGTGGGTTTAGTGAACACAGACGTTTAATAAGGTCTGCAGCGGAGCTTGTAATTTACATACAGCATCATGTGTAGTCTTCTCATACAACCATGAAATGCAGCTGATGGGGAACGCTAGCTTTTGCTGCCACCTAGTGGCTGAAAGTATTCATGACTCCCATCACTACACAGACACTATTCATCTAGCAACATTAAACTGCAATCTTGCAACTTTAAGGTGTAACACAGTATTGTCAAACATGAACAACTTGCTCCTGTTAAAGTGTAACATTTTGATTTAAATTCTTTTTTCCAGTTCAGTTCCTTTGTTTTAAAGATTCAGTTTATCAGGTGCTTTAACATGACGCATAGGTTTTCTCAGCACAGGTAATGTGTATCTGCTCAGCTGATCTGCTGTTATCTGTCACAGTTTGTGGTGGCTCAGCTGATGCTGTGGCAGCTGGATCTTCTCCTTCTGTGTGCTCTTGCAATGTCTCTTGTGTTTTCAACAAACTCGTATGATTCCTCCTTTGACCACCCTCTGTTTTGATAATGTAGGATCTCTGACCTGTTTCCTCCAGAACCATAGCTTTTTTACTCCAGATGTGTCATGTCTGGCCAGTGGAACTTAATTTCTTAATAACTTGATATAGTTATCTACTTGTCTCTTTTGAAGATGTTTTAGTTTCTGTCTCACCTCTTTGTGCTTCTTTTGTCGTGCTGTGTAGGGGAGAGTGGTGTGTCGACTATGTCCCTTCAGAAGCTCAGCAGGAGACTTGCCATGTTACAGTGGTGAGGCTTGGTAACTCAGTAGAGCTAGATATGGTTCTGAGCTTATGTCTTGTGATTTTTTAAGTGAATGACTATGTGAATGCCTCTCTCTGCTTTACCATTTGACTGGACATACAAGGGCTTTGAGGTCACATGTCAAAAGCCATACTCCTCAGCAAAGTCCTAGAACTCTCTGCAGCTGTGGCAGGGTCTGTTGTTACTAAAGACAACCTTAGGGATTCCATGTCTTGCAAATATTGACTTAATGAGTCAGATAACACAGGTAGCAGACATGCTGGGAAGTAGTGCCATCTCTGGATAGTTTGAAAGATAGTCAGTTACCAGTAGGTCATTTTTACCTACCAGGTGGAGCAGATCAGTCCCAGCTTTCTGCCAGGGCTTGTCTGGTAAATCTGTGTTTATTCCTGGCCAATAAACAACTGTTCTTGCTTCCCTCTTGAATTTTCTCTGCCGAGGTGTCCCTGGTGCAGTCTTTTCAGCACCTCTGGTCTCAGTGACGGAGGGATGACAACACTGTTCCTTCTAAGCAGAGGCCTGTTGACAACACTCAGCTTTGCTCTGATGTCATAGTACTGTTGATACTCATATGTAGGGCAACCCTCATTCAGATTATTAATGACTCTCTGTGGGTATGTGTCTGTCTCTGTTTCAGCTGCGATCTGCTTGGATTGTATGTCAGATACAGGTAGTGATTTAGTGATCAGGGTCACAAAGAGATTCACATCAGTCTCTCTAGAGATCTCGCTGTGCGCTTCACTCTGTGTTGTGGCTCGGGACAGAGCATCAGCAAGCACAATGTGCTTACTTGGTGTGCAGATCAGGTTAAAGTCATAACGCTGTAGCTTTGTCATCAGTCTTTGGATTCACAGTGACATCTCGCTGAGATTTTTCTTGATGATGGCTATTAATAGCTTGTGGTCTGCCTCTGTTGGTAAGCCATAGACAGCTGTGGAATTTCTCAAATCCTTACACAAGTCCTAAACACTACACAACTTGAATGTAGTGACATTCAACTGCAGTCATCATTCTTGATGCGTAGGCGATAAATGAGCGATTTTAATAAGTCAGTGGATATCTTTGTCTTTTTGGATGGATCATAGCATGCCTGCATTGGCTCCGTTGTGAATCTAGTTTTCAGCTACAAATATTCTTTTTCATGACTTTCAGTCCAGTTGAACTTAAATTCGTCATGCAATAGCTGTCTCAGATATTTTGAAGACAGGTTTGGAATGAATTTGCCAATGAATTTTATTATTGCCAGCACTCTTTACACAACTTTTATATCTTAAAGCCTGGGCATCTCCATTGTTACTTTCACTTTGTCCTTATCTCGCGCAACACCTGCTCCAGACAGCTTGTCTCCCAGATATGTGGTTTCAGTCACACCAAACAGACACTGTGCTCTGTTTGGCTTTAGTTCATACTTGTAGATGTGTTGCAACACTTCAGTTAGCCTGTCATTGTACTGCTCCAACATGGACCTCCAAAGCACAATATCATGCATTCACCCAGACCTCATCAATGCCTTCTATGATGTCCTCCATAATCTTGTGAAAGACCTCAGGAGTAGAGGAGATTCCAAAAGGCAGCCTCTGGAAGGAGTAATGGCCAAATGAAATATTGAATGTGCAGTATGTAGTGCTGTCTTTGTACAGCTTCAGCTGCCAAAATCACTTGGATGCATCCGATTTACTGAAGAACCTTGCACCTGCCATTTCACTTGTTATTTCATCCCTGGTGGGAATCTGGAAATGCTCTCTTTATGTTGGCATTAGTCTTTTGGACCCATGAATACACATAGATCACTAGTCTGTTTCTTGATGCATGCCATTGAGTCATCCCATTCTGTGGGCTCCTCCTCTTTATGTATTACTTCCAGTGATATAATTTAGTCTAGCTCCTCCTTCAGCTTGCCTTTTAGTAGTGCCGGAACCTGTCGCGCAGCATGAGCAACTAGCTAGGCATCCTCTTTTTGTTGTATCTTATAGGTGAACTGCAGGACACCAAACACCTTTAAAGATGTCTGGATACTGGTTCACTATTGACATTATGCTGTTTGGTGCATTACTGTTGATGTGGTGAATCCCCTTCACATGGTTTGTCACCTAGCAGTGACTCATCCCTCTGGAACTACGGCAAACAGGAGGTTGTGCTCTTTTTCTTTAACTGTCACTTTAAGTCTGCATTTGTCTCAAGTGTTAATGGGCTGTCCATTGTAGGTTTGAGTGGCTTACAAATTGGATGAATGTGTAGCTGTGAGGGAAATTCTCCTCTCTGAAGAAGTGATGGACTCGGTGTGAGGAATCAAGGTTCTTTATTGCGTGCGCACGGACAGAGTAACAGGGTTCTCTGTCAACCTGAAGGATGCACAGACCTTTATACCATTCCAAAGCTTTGAACCCAGGTTACACCCACCAACTGCACTCGTAAAGGAGATTGCCCCCCCTAATAAAAGGTTTAGCATAACAGGAAACTTCCCCCTAAGAACTGTAAGGTCATGGCCTCGAGGTGTGTAGAATTGCCCCCCAATAAAGATTCCTAAATAATTCCCAGATTCCCTCCTCTTGACACAAAGTGTCAACACATTATAATGAGAATGACCTTAGATCTTCAGAAAATCAAAAATGTTCCACATAAGATTCAAATTGAACTCACAATTGTTCGTTTAAGAATATCAAAATTATATAACAAAAACACTAAAACGCACTTTGCAAACTAAAAAAAACACATAATTATACCATTTCATTCTCTGAATCAATGTAAGGGTTTCCCTGGGCCCATTTTGACATTAAGTAGGCATTCTGTTCATTATCAGTGGTTTGCTCAAGAGATTTTTTTTTTTAAAAGATATTTTTTGGGCCATTTTGCCTTTAATGGACAGGACAGGTAAGCGTGAAGGGGGGAGAGAGAGAGGGGATGACATACAGCAAAGGGCCACAGGCTAGATTCGAACCCGGGCCGCTGCGGCAACGGCCTTGTATACGGGGTGCCTGCTCTACCACTAAGCCACTTAGTGGCCCCTCAAGAGATATTTTAACATACAATGTTTTTTTCTCCTCCCACTATTCCACCTATCCATCTGTACACGAGGGCTCGCATACAAGTAAGTGCATAGGTACAAAAACATAGAGTGATACCAAAAACAATCAGAACAGAGATCAGGACATGAATGATCAGAGTACCCCAGGGGCCAAAGTGGTTATTTAACCATTTGTTGAAGCTCAAACCTGCTGATTCAAAGGGACCAAATGCATTGCAAATTTTGTCAAGTGTTGTGATCATGTTGGTAATGTTATCTGAATTAACTGGAACGATCTTCACACTTGCCATAAACCTCCAGTTTTTGCTAAAACATTATCAAGAGCTATCTCATGTTTTAATAGAGTTAATCTGTGCGATTTATCATTTGCAGCTAAGTACTGAAAACCTTTTATTGTTTCATTTGCAAAAGCAGACACTGAATACGTAATGTTCTCTACATGATCAGCCAGGAATGTGACACCATACCAAGGGAGCAGGCCAATACCCTTTTTTTCCACCTAAGGAAATGCGCTAGTGGTAAGATTCAAGATTAGGAAATTGTGCCATTTCCCTTTTATGAATGTGATCATGCTTGATATTTTGGTTCAGAGTTAGAGGGAGTAGTGCCAGATACTGTAAGTAATGGTAAGATTAACAAAATAACAGCAACCAGACCATCTTGGAGGCAAGAAAAAGAATGTGTTATTGCCACAAAACCAATACAAATTACCAATAGGTGGTATGTCTTTATATGCAGGAGCGTTAAGAAACATATGAACTGTGATTGTCTCTCCATTTCTAAAAGTGATCTTAGTGGGGTCAGATGTTGGTTTAAATTTAAGTAAACTTGCAATAGGGTTTGGGCAATATGACATCCCCATAAATTGACCTGTGCCATTTGAACATAAACAAATGTGTTGTGAAATGCTTCTGTCTATGGGGACCTCAGTTGGCTCTACAGTTACTCTATCTGAGTTAAAGGGATGGTTTGTGGAAACATGTGATCACAGAACCAGTTTAAACATGACAAATATACCTTTTATTGCTCTGTTGTATGATTAGTAGCATTATACCACATGTGAAAACTTGCAGTATTTAGAGGGAGTAGTTGCAATATTTCTGTGTCATCATCCATGTATGGATTATTTGCAAAATACTGAACTAAACTAACAACCGAATCTAAGCACGGACAATCTTTTACCTCAAGTTGGAATAAGGAATGCCAATTTGCTAGAGGACTCTGAATAGATAACAGTGGTATTGGGGCAATACATTCTAGTTTTCATCTGCTGGATGAAAGAATACCAACTATTTTGTTGCCTGAAATTATCAGTTAGGTTACCAGCATCAAGCCCCCAGGGTTTACAATCATTTTGTCCACTCAACTGTCTTTTGTTTCTGATCAATTGTTGTTCCATAATGGCTCTGCTACTGTCTTCTTCTGGGATGTCTTGAGTTTGTGTTGGTGACATGCCAATGCCACGTCTCCTCTGGATCAGGTGTGAATATTTGAGATTGTTTTAAGCCCAGTTCTTGTCAGGCTTTACCTTTGCCAAGATGTGTCACCTTGTTGCTCAGCTGAAGACCCTGGTAATCTCAGCTGTGGTTACCAGGCCAACACTGAAAACCGCAGTCACAATACTGGGATGCATGGATCTAGTTGTCTCTCTCAGCTGTCTGGATGCAGTCATCAACAGCACCTGGTTTGGCCCACTCCACTGTGGCTGCTACAAGTGTTGTCTTCTGAGGTCCTTGATCACCACCCAGTCTCCCGGCTGGATGGAGTGAAGTTGTTTTGCTGTGGCTCAGGAAGGGCAGTTTTGACCTTAGAAAAGATGTACTTCAAAAAATATGGTTAATTGCACAACAGTGTCAAACAATGCATCAGGTGGATTTGATGCCTTGTCAACCAGTTCCAGATAGGGATGTGGTTCTTCATCTTCAGCTGTTGGGAGTAATGTTGATTAGTTAATGAAATGACACTGCTTTAAGGTAACAGTGGACATGGTCAGTGATATAGTTGTACTGATACAGTACTGATATACAGAGCAGCTTTAAGGTAACAGTGGACATGGTCAGTGATATAGTTGTACTGATACAGTACTGATATACAGAGCAGCGACACTGTGTCAGCTTTACATTTCTCTTGTGTGGTGGAACACACCAAGTGATCACCACCATACTGCAGTGTAGTGTAATGCCATGCATTGGCTGCCATGGTGTAACGTTTACCAATTGAAAGTGAAAGCAAACCAAAACTGTGAGTCAGGATGAACAGGAATACTAGAATATGCATTTACCAAATCAATGACAGAAAATCAACAGGAGTCTGCTGGCACCTGTGAAAGAAGTGTTGCTACATTTGGGACAGTGGAGGCTGGGTGTTGCAAAGCCTCATTTATTGCCCTGAGGTCTCTGACTGGTCTCCAATCACCATTTGGTTTCTTTACAGGTATGATGGGGGTGTTACATGGCGAATCTGGACATTCCACAATGGCAACTTGATTTATGAGTGACTGAATGACAGGAGCAATGCTTTGAATAGCCTTTGGGCTAAGTGGGTAATGCCTTTTACATGATCTAATAGTTAATCTTAGCTGAACAATAACAGAGTTGTCCCCTGTATATTCTCAAAATCAAACTTGCTTCCAGCACACAAGTTATCAGGCATTGTTGATATTATTGCCTCCCCTTCATCAGTCAATAACATGAATGTAATTGCGGTAGAGTGTGTGTGTGTGTGTGTGTGTGTGTGTGTGTCTAACCTGCCTCCACTGTCTCCTATGGCTGCGTCAATGGTAATCCTGGAGAATGACCAGAGAGCCCCTGAGGTGGTGCATATGGCCAGGAGTTCTTAACTTGTCCTTCATGTTTCTCAGTCCAAGAAGTGCCACAATCATGTGAAATATGCCCAAAGCTTTCACATCTGTAGCACCTCAACCAGATGTTCCTTTGCAAACTTCTGCTGCTGAATTTTGTGGTGAGGACACTGGAAAGGTTGTCTTCTCATGACTTTTCTATGAAGGTCATACTAGTAGAACAGTGCACCACTACTCTAGAGTCTGATAAATCTTCCTGCAGGTGGTTAGAAAGTAGCTGGAAATCAGTTTTCAGCTTTGGCAGTGCTCCTCCTGTTCCCCCTCACACACAGGAGCAGATACCGGTCCTGCTGCTGGGTTGATGCCCTTCTACGGCCCTGTCCATCTCCCCTCGTGTAACAGCCGGTCTCCTGAAATCTCCCCATGCTCTTGAGACTGTGCTGGGGGACACAGCAAACCTTCTTGCAACCGCATGTTGAGGACACTGGCAGAACACAAAACTAGAGAAGAATCAGTCAGGAAGGATAAGGAGAGAGCAACTGTCTGTGGCCACAACATGTAAAACCATTCCCTTTTTGGGGTTTTGCCCTTCCATTGCACCTGTTCTCACTTTCCTTTGCACCGAAGCAGGTGAAACTGATTCACAATCACTTGTGCTTCCTAAATGGACAGATTGATACCCCTGAAATTTAAATAATCTGGTGTTATACTGTGAAAATTATGTGCTCCCTTAAATTTTTGAGCAGTGTAATATCTGACCCATCTCAGAGTTCCAGCTATTAACCATGTGTTAGAAGATTTAGGGATCCCCAGAGCAGGCCCAACCGTATGAAACATTAGTTTCTGCCCATATTCATTAAGGTTCTAAATGCCAGCAGGTAATTTAGGATGATGGCCACCAGGTTGTACAATAGGTAGCCAATGTCAGAAGGTGCAAATTGTTATATGAAATTATGTGTTGTTGAGATTTCTTTGTTATGTAGTATGTATGATTTTATCTTCTGTGGAAGCAGAGTCCAGGACAAATTTCTGTGTGGTGACATTAAAGTACAATGGTTTGTTAATAGTGGCAGATGCTTAAAGACGATAAGCTAAAGAATCAGATCATATGTCAACAGTCCACACAGATCGAAGAACTGCAGACTCTGGCAAAAGTTGAATTATATGGCACTCTTACATTTTATTCAAGGTTACAGATGTTGAAAGCAAATGACTGATACAACACAGCCTTGTATCACTTGTACAGAAAGATGCCTGTGCAATGTCTTCTTCATATTACTGTAGTCTGTGTGTTTACTGTTGAGCTGACAGTGACTGTCCTTGTCATGACTAGATCTTAATAAAAATCAAAAGTGAAAGGTTATTAGCTGTCAGGGTGTCCTCCAGAAACCTTTTGTCGGGTAACACATTGAATCAAAGTTTATCAGCATCTTATCATACATCTCTGTGTAGGGCAGAGTTAGAGAGCATTTCTCTGGGCTTAAGCTGCAACATAAAAACACATTCTCACTCCGACCTTGTCACATATCAACGTTTGGTCAAGGACTTTCTACGTCGAGATATGACGTGCAAGGTGTCTTGGTTTCTGACAATCTGGGATGCTGTGTCAACTTTAGCCTGTTACATGCATTGTCTGTTTTCAAAATACACTTCTGTTTTCACAGGAAATGTACTGTTTGCATACAGTCTCTTTCTATGTCGGTACAGCACCGTGAATTGACCCTTTTTTTTCCTACAATAACAAACGCCTGTTGTCATATTTAGCCAACACACACACACATGGTTTGTTTTAGGCAACAAAAGCAAGCAGGGTATGGCTTTACAACTTGGTCTCCCAGGTGAAAGTCTGTAGTTGTTATCATCTGCTTTACATAAGGGAGTGAGTTTTTCCTCACATATCACCACGCTGCTGTGACTGACTAGTGTTGTATATGAGGTAGCGATGATGTGAAGATGATGAAGGAGACTCCGCTGACACTGTCTTGCTTGTATATAGAAAGGTTTATTACAAGAAGTACAGCATCAAATCAGGCACCCAGGATTTTGCCTGTGAGAGAGTCTGACGCCAATATGGACTACTCCAAATTACAGCTTCAAATATTCTGCTTATATAGGTTGGTTGTTTTGATGAACTTTGAAACAACATGAAACAGGTGACAGAGAAATCTAGAAGGAATCCAACCCTTTAGCCTATCTTATCAGTCCTTGACCTAGGCTACGATATAATCTTGACCAGGGCCCCTAACTGAGCACTTTTACAGTCTCTGAGCATCAACGTGACAAAATCAGATACTACATATTCCCCCCTTTGAGACTACATAGTCTCGCAAAATAAAAGAGTAATACATATATACGTGCAGTTACGATAGAAATAGCTGTTCCACCTACAGTGCTTCCTACAGCATAATCTTACCGATTTAACAACTTTATGGAGTGCGAGAGCGAAAACCAGGCAGGCAGCTATCTGTCCTGAAACATCCCTCAAACAATCTAGAAAGGAAAAATTCTCTCACGGTCCCTCTGCCTTAGGCGACCACTTATAGTACTCCAGACCAATTTAAAAGGAGGAATTTGGTATTGTATGTAAGGATATGACTTAAACAAATACATGTGGAAACCTCAGTAAAGAAATCAAAACAATGTCCAAATTCAGGCTGGTCGACCCATCGCACCTTCCAATGGACCTTTCCCTGCCTAGCAAGAAACATCCCTAAACACCCGAGAAAAAAAGAAAACAACTGAGATCCCAATGTATTCATCCAACAGCAAAAACCATCGGTCTAAAATGATTACAATCAATCAGAAATATTATAACATTTAAGTATCATCCCTACAGTAAAAGATACCTCAACAAATAAGACACACTATTATATCTTACTAAAATTATCACTGTTATAAAATCATCCCATGTCAATCGCACAGCTTACATTCATCACAACACAATTCAAACAATATATAAGAGCAAACATGAAAAGATATCACACTGCAACTCCTCAGCAGCGTCGACTCTCAACGTAGTATCGATGATGTGTTTAACCAGGACCTTATTCAGGGCCCTCCAGTCCATATTATTGTCCATATTTGAGTGTCTGAATTCCTTCAGAACGTTGGGGTCCCTGAATGATCAACCACCCTCACAGTGGTCTTTCCCATACCGTTCTAGGAGGAAAGAAAAGAAAACACCAACCAGTATCTTTGCAAAGACAGCTGATGCAAATTCATTAAAACATCAAATGCAATTCACAACATCATGATTTCACACTATTCCCCTTCTGTTTTTACTGATGCATTCATCACTGTTGTTCCATTGTTTTTTTATTGTTCTTTTACTATGTTATTGTCACTTCATACAAGTCATCAAAAGCCTCATGACTACTGATGTCCAATCTAAGTCAAAAAACCTCCACGTCTTAAACAGTTCTCTGAGCTGTTCCTGATGAATCCGCATCATTGTCTTCCACCAGCTGTTCTCTAGATTTGAGAATCTCATTGTTACTGTTTTCACTAAGCTCTACCTTTAACATAGACTTCTGAGTTACATTAACAAATTTCATAGGCATCGAAGATGCCATCACTGTTTTCTTAACAAAGGTTGCCCATGTCACATTCTCATCTGTAAAATTTCCAGAAGTGACGAAAGTAGAAGTTGTCACCATCGCTGTTATATTACTTATCCCCTTCAAAGTTGTGGCTAGAGTAGTAGCCTGAGTTGAGATATTGACACTCTTAGTTGTTTCCGGAGCTAAAGTAGTAAACTTCATCTGTGCATCATTTACCCCTACAGTGGTTACCGTAGGAAATTGTTTCTGAACCCCTTCGGCACCTACAAAACTTTCAGCAGGACTCAAATCTTCTATCATAAGTACTACCAGACGAGTTATATAACCCCCTACAACATTCTCTTTTCCACACTTTCTTCTGGCTCTCTTGAGCCTTCAACATCTTGACTCCGTGAGCGTGGCACCTCTTCTCTTGGCGCTTTGACACAATGCGATAAATGATACCACGTTGGCGACCCTTTTACCTGGACCGCAGTTCCAGTACTACGCACAACTACAAATGGTCCTTCACGACATTCATACCACTTCCTTCTAAACACCTTCACAAACACTTCCACAAACACTTTCGTAAACCCTTTCAATCTCCCATCTTCCACCTCCACATCTTTCCACTTGTACGCAAACAAGGTGTTGGCATCTGTCTTCCCGTAACCAACTCATGAGGTGTCATATGCAAATCACGCAGCTCACTCGAGCGACACTCCATTAGCGCCAACAGAAGTGCTGCTATCCAATTTAGACCCCAGTTTTTGCAAAATCAATTTCACCATTTTATCCACCAACTCCTTCCCATTGTCCAAGAATATCCAATCTGGAAGTCCCCACCTGCTAATGACCTCTCTACACAAAAACTTGGCATCAGACTGAGCATCCTTCCACTTGGTTGGACCCCTCAGGCCATCGTGAAAATCTATCCACAACAACCAGCATATACCTCTTACCTCCAACTGGTTTTATCATGTCAACAAAGTCCACAACTAACTCACACATAGGACCCCTCGGAGTTGGAATGTGACCAAGAGGAACCATCACACCCCTCCGGACGTTGTTTTTCAGACAGATAGTGCACCTGCCTATGACATAGTCAATCTGCTCAAACAAATATGGTGCCCAAAAACCATATTCCTTGGTAATCTTTCTCCTAACCTTCCCCCTTGCAACATGGGCTAACCCATGTGCCTCTTGAATCAGCAGACCTAACAGGTCTGGAGGTGCTACTATTAGCCCTTCATGATTTCTCCACAGACCAGTAGAATCTTGGGTGGCACCTCGGTCTAGCCACAACTGTTTATCCATGTCAGATACAGCTTCCTACATCAAAATCACATCCCTCAACGTAATTTTGTCTTCCAAGATCACTTCATGAGTAACCAGAAGAACTTTGCCCAATTTGTCTGCTCCTGTGATAGCTTTCGCAGCTTCATCAGCCGCTTCATTCCCCTGTGTAACCCTTGACACATCTGCTTTATGTGCTGCACATTTAGCTATTGCTATCTCTTTAGGCTTCATCACAGCCTGCAACAATTTCATTATTTGGGCATGATGCTGTATTGGAGAACCATCTGTTTTCTTAAATCCTCCAAACACCTATACTCCCTTTCTTAATTAAATGCATCCACTGGTCAGTCTGTTGCCAAGCCTCTCATGTAAACAACCATAGCATATAATATCTCATGCATAGATGAATGAATGGATGTACTCTGTTATCCCCCCAACTTATGAAACATTCTTATGATAACCTATAAGTGAAAGCAAACTAAAAGTGTATCAACAATAATGACTGTAAATGAGTGTACACACATTCATTTAAATGCAGGCTGTGTGTAAAAGAGTTTGTGGATAAAACAGCACTGGCCTTGATCAGACTGGATTCAGGAGCTGTCGTCAGCAAACCTCAATCCATGTGACACACTGGCCAGCCGCCTTCTCGTCTGCGCTTTGGAAGATCCCCATTCAGACGCACTTGTCTCCTCTGTCTCCTCCCCAAACTCTCACACATCCCAGGTGGATAAGGGAAGAAAAAGAGAAAACACACAAGAGTTCAATATCTTATGAACCCACTAGGTCCTCATAAACAATGCAATAACTTAGTCAGAATGATTTGCGCACATTATCTGCCAACACTTAGGTCATTTTTATCCATAACCATACTTTTCCTCTTTTAATCGTTCAACCATAAACAACTGCTAAAACATGATTACATACAGTACTTTATCAATTTAGAATTTTAGTTTGTGTCACTCCAATAACATCTTAAACCTTCTATTTTCATTCAAATATCCTAAAAAAAACTGTCAAACTATTAGAATTAAGTTATAATATTTTAACCTCTTTTTATTTTTTATTATTTTTTATTTATTTATTTTATTTTTTTGCTTGTACCTTACAAGGAAAAAGGAAAGGGAGCACCTTCAGGACTCCTCTTATTAAGAAGATCAATTTTATTTGTATTCTATATGGGGCATCCCCCCTTGCTCCGCTCCTTAAATTAGCAAAACTTCCGGTATATATATATTCTAGCTCTCACAGTGTCCTAAAGATCAAATAGACTTCATACAGCAAGGTACAAGGTCAGACACACAGAACACATACACACATCTTTCTCCTCCTCCGGCCGGAACACACACACACTCACTTACACAGACTCACTGAGAATATCCTCATTTATCTCCACACTTCTCTCATAAACTCATAAACGTCCTTCTTGGGGCTCATATATTCTTAACAGATTCAAACGTCCCCTTGAAAGAGGCTCATAGCTTTTTATCAAAGTCCCCTCAAAGGCACATAGGTTTTAATCAATATTTATAAAGTCCTCTTTGTTGAGGCTCATATGTTTTAACACTAAAGACAAAATATTTTTCCTTATAAATTACTAAATCACCTGTCCTCAACCACAACCTATGCCTATTCAATATGTAATCTATCACAGTAACACAAATCCCCCTAAGACAACCCTTTCTGCGACCTTTCACACACAACCAGAGCACAGCTGAAGACAGCCCTACACACACACACTTACACTCAGATCAATCATCCAACAAACAAAGCAAACTTCCCAAAATAAAAGAAACACACAACAAGTTTAACATTCTCCCAAAAACACAAACAGCATTCACTCCTTGATTCTCAACGTCGACTCATTCATACTTTCCTATAGCATGCTTCTTCTTGCCGCTCCTTTATCCTTTATTCCTTTTTCCTTTATTCCTTTTTATATCTAAATTTATGCTACCTTATGAGGTGTAGATATTCAAAAATAGACTGCTTCAGACGCTGTTCGTCAACGAGCGTACGAGTGGGAATCTTATAAGTGAATTTTCCTTCTACACCTCCAGTTCCCTGAACTGACCTGTAACTCACCTAGTGATATTGCAGGATTTTAGGCCCATCTAAAATCGCCTCCTTGAGGGCTTTTGTCCAAATCTGTGGCACCTTTTCCTTTACCTTATTCCTATTTCTCTTTACTTTTCCTTTTGTCTCTTTACTTTTTCCTCTTGTCTTCTCTATTTCCTTTATCTTCCTTTAACCTTATCTCTTTTTTTCTGTCCATGTGTCCAATCTCCCCTTGGGCCCAGGGTTTTCACTTTCCTCTTTTATTTTTAGCCAAATTCCGACTATTTCTCAAAGCCTACTTTCACACAGTGACTAATATACATGTCTTACAGTTAAGAAGGTACAGGGCCCACCTCTTCGTTAATCTCGCATGGTGTTATTTAGCTCACCTTATTGTTACTAATCAGGCTATTCTACATTTCTTTTACTTCAACCTTTATTCTTTTACCTTTCCTTTAACTTCAACTTTTATTCTTTACTTCTTTTACTTCCTTTACTTCTATTTCTTTATCCTTTCTTTTCACACATAACACACTAAACCCAAATTTAGAACGGAGAAACACCCCAAACATCAACACATCATGGCACACACACACATGATCCGTTACGGTGCGACCAGAACAGCAAACACACAACAGCCACAATCAGCAGATGAGCGAACCAGCGCCCAACCACATGAAAAATGCTCACCGTACTTGTCGACTCAGTGCAGGAGCAGATGCACTGAAGCTGTAGGCGACGCTGCAGGCCACAACACGATCCTGTTCGTGACGCCAAAATTGTTGTATATGAGGTAGCGATGATGTGAAGATGATGAAGGAGACTCCGCTGACACTGTCTTGCTTGTATATAGAAAGGTTTATTACAAGAAGTACAGCATCAAATCAGGCACCCAGGATTTTGCCTGTGAGAGAATCCGACGCCAATATGAACTACTCCAAATTACAGCTTCAAACATTCTGCTTATATAGGTTGGTTGTTTTGATGAACTTTGAAACAACATGAAACAGGTGACAGAGAAATCTAGAAGGAATCCAACCCTTTAGCCTGTCTTATCAGTCCTTGACCTAGGCTACGATATAATCTTGACCAGGGCCCCTAACTGAGCACTTTTACAGTCTCTGAGCATCAACGTGACAAAATCAGATACTACACTAGACTGTTTGCCTTTACCTTTATCAACATGTAACATTGTGACTTGCTGTTCTGATGAATATCTGCCAGATGAATGATCAGTCAGTGTTACCCATTAAGCTGAGTCAGACCTGCAGTCAAAAATGGCACTCTTAACCCTATGGGCCCGAACGACACGTAGTGCATCCAAATTCACACCTGTTCTTTTCTGTGGATTTTCTCCACGACCGTTCGTCATAGTGAGTAGCCACACATGGTGGCCATCATGGTTCTTATATTGCCAGATTCCAGAGACTCTCCCCTCTTCATATATGGCAGAATATGTCTACTTCCAACTTGCTATGGTGAGATACATGTAAAAATGTAAGAATTTAGTAACAGAGATTTTTTTTCATTGATATAAAAATTAATATAAAATACAGGCACATAGGACATGTAATGATGGCAAATCTGGGTAGCCCTGAAAAAATCAAGCTATGGCATGTGCATGTAGCCTTTATAATGACTGTGATATGAGCTTAAAAGTAAAGGCAGGAAAAATACCCCAAAAAGGCCTAGTTAATGATCTATCTACACAATGAATATATAACGTGTGCCATACAATATAATGCTTCTGGTGCTTCCTCCTGAAAATTTTTGATATATTTCAATAAAGTATAATTATCTGCTCCAAGTGTAAGCCTCATATTTTGTGCACACATTTATGACTGTATGCTCAAAGATCTCTCATGGTTGTGGTGATTCATAATTGTTATAAAACCTGTTTTTTTTTTTACTGTTTTATACCATAATTGACCACAGACTGCTCACTCCTCTTAACTGGTAAGTGGGAAGTTTTCCAGAAATCATCTTGGCTAAAAACATGAAGTGTTGCAGGCAACATTTTAGCCAGTGTTGTGGCTAGGGCAGTCACGATTATTACAATATTCGCCAATGTCGATTATTTTTCATATTCGCGATCATCGTCATTTATTTATTTTATCCACAAAGTTGTATATAAAATAACCTGAAATCCGAGTCTGACGTCATCGCGGTGCGCCAGTAGTTGCAGCACGCAGCGTCGCAGCCGCACGTGTTGTTTACGTCGTCTTTGTCGGATGGGCAGCGACTTGAAGTTAGGATAGAGGATGGCGGCGAGGTTCTGGTTCCAAAGCCACGTACCACGGCACCGCTGTGGTTGCATTTCGGATTGAAGCCGAACGACAAAGGAGAACCCGGTAACGTGGAGGAAGCGATATGTAAACTTTGCCATAAAAAAGTGTCGGTGAAGAGCGCTAACACAACGAATCTGAAACAACATCTTCGGACCCACCATCCACAGCAATACACCGAACTCGGAAAGACCACACCAGCACAATCAGCAGCCGGTCCATCCCGTCAACTGGCGCTTGGCGAATCTTTCAGACGACGCTCCAAGTACAAACAGGACAGTTTAAGATCGCGTACGCTGACGGACAGCATGACGCGGTTCATCGTTAAGGAAATGCAGCCGTTCCGTACGGTAGAAAAACCAGCGTTTAAAGAAATGCTGCACAAGTTTGATAAGCAGTACGACCCACCAGGAAAAACATACATCTCCAAGACTGCAGTACCGAGACTGTACAACAACGTGAAGGATGACGTTCTCAAGGAGTTAAGTGAGGTTGGTTTTTACTCACTCACTACAGATATGTGGTCAAGCGACAATATGACCCCATACATGAGCCTTACCGCCGACTACCTCACAGCTGACTGGACTCTGCAGGCCAGGTGTTTGGAGACGAGATATACTCCAGAAAACCACACAGCAGATGTTCTTGCAGAATCCCTTCAGTCTGCTTTGGCTTACTGGGCACTAGATGAGAAGAAAATATCCTGCATCACCACTGATAATGGTGCTAACATTAAAGCTGCAGTGAGGAAACTTGGATGGCCATGGCTGAATTGCTTTGGCCACAACCTTCATTTGGCTGTCACAAACGCCTTAGCAAGTGAAAAGGAGAAAACAGTTCGTGCCTTGGGACTGTGCAGGACTGTGGTCAACACTTTCAACCTGAGCTGGATAAAGAGAAGAGACCTTAAGAAGGCACAGCATGACATCAAACTCCCTGAACGCAGTCTAATTCTGGTGAGCTATTAATTTATTAAAAACATTAAATATTTTTTTTGCAAACATGATGCACACACACACAAAATAAATACATAAATTCATATTGTTTACATTTTAAAAACATTTTTCTCTATTGTATATAGAGTCTAGAGGGAGAAAAGTGATGTTTTTACATAAACTATTTGTAAACAGTATTGAAATTTTACTTTCACTTGAAATCTGGACATGAGCTGTTATTTATTTCTAAATGCTGACATACACACAAACTGTTTTGAATAAATGTTTGGCTATTCTTAACATGTACTTTTGGTATAATGAGCAATTGTCTAAACAATCCTTTCTTTCCTGCAAGGATGTTGCTACAAGATGGGGTACCAAGCAAAAAATGGTAGAGAGGGTGCTGCAGCAGCTTCCTGCCATTAGACGTGTGCTTATCGATGACAGACAATATGGACATCTCAACCTGACATGGCAGGATGTTGCTGGAATCCATCAACGTAGCACTGAAACCTGTGGCTGATTTCACTGATGTCCTATCAGGTGAAAAGTATGTGACCGTGTCCTGTGTGAAGCCTGTGCTGGAACTTCTAAAAGAAGAACTGTTAGCCCCAGACCCAGATGAGAGCACACTCACAACAAACATCAAGAAAAAAATGTGTAGTGTTCTTGATGAAGAACAGATGACTGGCTGGTTGTCATTTTAATTTTCTTTGTATAGCACACAGCTATTCATACTACAGCAGGACAATATTTAAGTTAACTTACTTTTGTACTGTGTACTGTTCACTTTAAAGGTTGGTTGGCTGGGGGTTCCTTGCATGGTTTCCTGTGCCACTGGTGTGTGGTTGTGAATTTGTTTAACAAAGACAAGCACTTTTTATCTGACCTCTGACCTGTGCACTTTGTTAATTGACTAAAGAAGTTAAAGAAACCTTTTGTCTGTCAATACTTTAAAAGTTTTCGCCTAACAGGCAGATAATATGAGTTTGCTTCAATGCTTACCCTGGTGCAGCAGATTGTTTATAATAAATCCTCTTAAGGAATATAGAAGTTATTTATGTTTTTGTCTATTTCTTGATGTTCAAAAAGTTATTACATTGCTCTTATTCATTAAGGAGTACCATACAGTACAGTAGAGAATGTGTATTATTAAATCTCATTATGCTATGATAGTACAATATAAAGGGAAAAAATGGACAGTATGATCGTCAATCGCAATTATTTGTCTGACAAATAATTGTCTCCAGAAATTCCTAATCGTGACAGCCCTAGTTGTGGCTCAAAAACTGACTTCCATGCGAAAGGATTGTTCCTAATTTGAACTAGAGCATCTGTAGGTTAATTGTATTTGTTTTTCCTTCTCTGCTGTCAGGGTCCAAGGACAGAGGGATGTTGTATGTTGTAAAGCCCTTTGAAGCAAATTGTGGTTTGTGATAATGGTCTTTATATGGAAAATAAAAATTGAATTGAAATAATCATTTGTACAGCCCTTTAAGGCATGCTTTGTGATATTGAGCTATAATAAACTTTGACTTGCCTGATATGTTATGATCCACAAAAGCTAGGCATGTTATGAGATGAATAAGTTCCCTTTTTGTAATGTTCACCACCATCTTGACTGCAGCCCAGTTTTGTTATGTCCCCTGCACGGCATCAAACCACCTGGGAGTATTTCAACAGCAGAACATTTTGCCTGCCCAATTTTGTAGACCTGCAGATCATGCAAGTGCACTGATACACCTTCTGTCCTGCCCTTCTGTCCTCTGACCAGATAAGTGCCCCTTTTGGAAAACTTTTTTTCTACTTTTTTTTTTTTTTTTTTTTTTAATTTAAATTTTAGTTTTGACTCATGGCATTAATTTTCAAATAAATAAATAAATGTGTGTTGTATGCCTGATAACTGCATTTGAGTCGAGTCTCTGCCCGTACCTCTTCAACCTACCCTGTTTTTAATGCACAGAAGTTGAGCACCCTGCAGAGCAGCAACCATATCTCCCTGACCTCCAGCCAGGTGTATCAGTAGAATTGTGTATTTCACCAGGAAATCCCATTGAGATTGAACATCTCTTCTACAAGAGAGACCTGGCCAAGGTGGCAGCCAATCAAAACACATTTGTAATGCAACAAATAATATGTAATACAAAAATCCACAATAAAACAACAACTATTCCAACATGGTGGCCTTTCAAGAAAAGACAAACACATATCTCTGTCACCACATTCTTTATTATGCCCTTAGATTCAGTGGTTGATATAGTGTTTCTAATTTCAGATTTTTTTTGGAGATTGTTCCATGACCAAAGTGCATAGTCGGAAAATGCAGTTTTCACCAGATCTGTTAAAACGCGGGGTACATTGAAAAACAACCACCTGGGAGAGGATAGCTGGTAACTACCAGAGCTGACACACAGAAGGGTGTAGAGGTAGAGCAAGTTTGCTGAATATTGTTTTATAGATAGAAATATACCTATGCTGTTGTCTGTAAGTGGTCAGTGACAGCCAACCCACCAAATCATAAAGAATGCAGTAATCATAAGTTTGTGACTTTGCATTTGTAATAAAACGTTGAGATGTAGAGCACCTCCTCCATTTTACTTAGCCTTGATTCAGTGAACCATGGTACACTGAATCAAGGCTACATCAATCACAGACAAAGAGGTGGCCTCCACAAGTTTTTTCTTAGCACTGAAAGTAAAACAAGACGTGTTTGTAAAGTAAAAGCCAATCTTCACTTTAAAGGGATAGTGCACCCAAAAATGAAAATTAAGCCATTATCTACTCACCCATATGCCGATGGAGGCCCTGGTGAAGTTTTAGAGTCCTCACATCCCTTGCGGAGATTGGCGGGGGTAGTGGCTAGCACACCTAATGGCAGACGGCACTCCAGACTAACGTCCAAGAACACAAAATTGAATCCACAAAGTATCTCCATACTGCTCATCCGTAGTGATCCAAGTGTGCTGCAGCCCCGACATAAAAAGTTGTTTAGAAAAACGTCATATGAACTCTGTTTTTAGCCTCACTGTAACCTGTAGCTCTGACTGCTTCTCTGTGCTCCACGTTCACGTGCACGTGCTTGCGCGAGACCAAAGAGCACTCTGAGCGCGCACACGTGAGCGCGGACCATAGAGAAGCAGTCAGAGCTACAGGCTACAGTGAGGCTAAATACAGAGTTAATATGACGTTTTTCAAAACAACTTTTTATGTGGGGGCTGCAGCACACTTGGATCACTACGGATGAGCAGTATGGAGATACTTTGTGGATTCAATTTTGTGTTCTTGGACGTTAGTCCCACCCATAAGGATGAATTTAGAGTCGTTTATTTCATGTAGGATATCAGAAATCAAATGAAGAGCATCCTTTGAAGCAGAACGGGGCTTATACCAGCCTACCACAGTGATATAAGAATCCCTTGGTACACCCACTTTAATGGTCAGAGCTTCAAACTGTTTAGCTTTAGCAATTGACAGAGTTACAGAGCTAATGAGCTTAGATTTTAATAATATGGCAACCCTACCTTCATTACTTGATCAGTTCTATAGATTTTGTAACCCTCAATAGAAATGAATTCATCACGTACAGATTTCTTGACCGAAGTTTCAGATAGACCCATTATGTCAGTGTTGGTTGTATTTGCCCAGATCTTGACTATATCTATATTAGGGACAAGACTTGCAAGTCATGCATCGTAATTTTAGAAAATGATTTATCAGCACCACTGTCACCTACAAACTGTGAAAAAGTGTCCTCTGAGGTGAAAAAATAGTCATTTAATATCAGTAAATTCTGAAGACACAGGATCTTATTGACTTGCACTTGAGAATGGTAGATCATCAGGGCCCAGTATTTCAAAGTTATCTGATAGGATTATCCTGGCCGGATTGGATTAAATCTTGATCTGATCTGAAAACTGGGTATTTCAATACAGAACAAGAGGATCCTGATCCTGAGGATCAGGATTCAGTTCTGGTAATCCAATCCTCCCTTTAATCCAGATAAAGGCTGCATTCGGGTATTTCAAAAGTGAAGGCAGAGATCTGGATCAATTAGATACCAAATTTCAGGATTATTTGGATCCCACCTCAGAGGTGGATTTGACAAAGTCTCAGCTTCACATGTTCATTACACTTAATCTAAATCAGTGTTTTAGTTCTAAGTAATTTCAAGCATAGAAAAATATTGTTCGGCCATATTTCCTGAAACTAGTGTAAGTAATAGTAACAAATACAGACCTACTTCTCAACGTCTAGTTTCACCTAACATTGTAACTTGTTTGTACCAAAACATCCAACATATGTTTGTGGTCAGACAAAGGCAAGGAAATGCAATACAAAGCAAATTTATTTGTATAGCACATTTTCTTAACATAGAGTGCAAGAAACAACACAGGGATGAACATAATAAGTCTCAATTTAAATCACATTTAAGCACTTCCAATGTATATTTTCATGCTTTTGAATGAAGACAATTTTTTCTTAATTTGGATAAGCTTGAAAATTCACCTTTTAAAATGCCTGGGAAGTGCTTGACTGTGATTTTATAACATGCAGCAATGTATTTCAGGAAGTGTTTGTGTGTACAAACTGATTATTTACTTCATCAAATCAGATGCTATAGTGCTATATGTTCAGTGGGAGCCTTCGACGAAAGGTGATACATGTCCAGGGATTTCCAGCACTGGACCTGTTGTCTTCATTAGCAGTGGCATTGCTGAGTGGTCCATGGGTGTGAGTGTACTCTGAAAGTAGAAGTAGAGTGTGTATGAGCATATCTTTATCATTATCAGGAATCCACAATACTCAGAGAAATTGTTCAAGTAACGTTACAGAAAAGCATATCATCAGCATTACTGTAGCATACCCAAACTCAATCCTCTCACACTTCTGAATGAACCGCAAAATCCATACTAGTAAAGTGTATTTTTCCTACACTGAAGCAGTCTGCTCTGCACACATGTAAAACAAAAATAAAGAAAAGTCTGCTGTGTTGGCAATAGTATAACGCAAAACTCTGAACAGGTTGGTGTTTAATGGGTTCCTGTATGACGTACTTCAGATTTATTCCCTTTTAAATTAAACCATAGACCGCAAAATACATCAACACAGCCAGCTACCTCACTAGCCTGCTAACTACTTAACGTTAACATGCAAGTCAATGGAGCCGCGTTAGCTACCGTTAGCATGACCGCGGCTCAATTAGAGATCGGTACGCCCACGTTTTAAGTAGGTGACAATTCAAATAGCTGGCTCACAGCAGATGGTGAGTGGCCTTCGTATGGTCTTAAAAACGCTACACATTTGATAACGGTATACTTACATTTTGATGTGAAACCTGGGCTACTAGCTGCTCCTTCCGTGAAGTGTCCCGTCGTGGAGACAGAGCACAGCGGGTCAGATTCTGAAAGCCACGCCCCCAAAGGTGAAACGTTTCAGATCCGGGGGCGGAGTCGTGAGATTTGGAGATCCGTATCCAGTCAGATTGGGATCAAAGTGATGCATCCTGCCAATGTTTTGAAATACCCGGATAAAGTGAGCAGGATCACCTTGATCCCTGACTGAGAAAAGGAGGATTTCATTATCCGGATTATTCTGATCCGGATTACAAGTTTTGAAATACTGGGCCCAGTTGATCACATGGATGAATTGACTGATGATATGACTCATGATGTCTTTTTGGAGAAGTTGAGAGTGGACTGGAGTGTAACATTGTCAATTCACTCTCCCTGTTGTGCCTACTGACTTCATTTAATGGCAGGTCTGAAGCTGAAGGCTAGTTGACCAAACTGAGGGGGGTCCATGTCATTGGTCCGACAGCCCATTGGTCCGACGTCCCATTAGTCCGATGGTCCGTGGTACTGAACGACTCCCGGCGGACGTATTTCTACTTTGATGGTGCGCTGTGACTGGCTCTGGGTCAGCTGGGAAAGGCTTGAGGCGAAGCAGGCTCACAGCTTATGTGTTTGTCACTTTCTTTTTCATTTCAACCCACACCATGATCTTTTCCTGACCCTAACCAAGTGGTTTTTGTGCCTAAACCTAACCAGACCTTAACCACAGGGCATCATGATGATTTCGGAACGGACTTCGGAACAGTGGGTTTAATATGGTCGGAACAATGGGATGTCGGACCAGTGGGCTGTTGGACCAATGGGCAGTTCCCGCTGAGGGTCGGAGGCTAGCAAACAGAACTAAAAGCTGGAGGCTGTAAAACAGGGCTGAAGGCTGGAGGTTAGCAGAGCCTGTTGAAGGTTGGAGGCTGCCAGGCAGGGTCCAACTACACCTGAAGGCTAGCAGACAGAGTCGAAAGCTGGAGGGTTGGAAGCTAGCAGGCAGGGCCGGTAGCAGAAGGCTGGCAGGTAGGGCTGTAGCCTAGAGACTTGCATGCAGGTCTGAAAGCTGGAGACTAGCAGGCCCAACCAAAGGTTGGAAGCTAGCAGGCAGAGCAGTAGGCTGTAGGCTGCCGTCTGTCTGTCTGTCTGTCTGTCTGTCCATCCATCTACCTAGTGCATTATGTGTGTTAGGAATGCATTGCATAAGCACAGTCTATCTTCAAACACACACAGCTCTCTGTGTATGAGAATATTTTGCCTCTGACTAGTTTTCCATCCTGCTGTGCAGACATCTTAATAAAGACTGATCAGAGTTGGAAACTAATTAACACATGCCCAACCCCCACAAATTGCCCCTTCTGCTTTTTAGCATATGAAATAACAGCTTTCTGATCATATCTCTGTTTCTATAACAGTTTTTTTCTCTTCTGTCATCCACTAGGGGACTGAATGATTTTTTCCTCTGAACCTCATTTTCATTTTTAAAAGATAAAGTTGTATGGCCTCAGTGGGTTAATCTGATATGGGGTGTACATTTCAACTTGAATTATCTTGGATATTTTATTAAAATATTACATGTAATTACCAGGAACCAAAGATATTCAAGATTGCATTACATATTTTTCATTAACACTATTATTTGCCTTTATATATTCAGATGTCTAAATGAAAGCAGTTGTGACACTTGAAGGTGTGGCAAAAAATCATCTGAGTATCGTGTGTGTGTGTGTGTGTGTGTGTTATTAGGTGTAAAACCATACAGCACACTAATGCTGTGTTCGCACTGTGAGTGACAACTCAACAGCATAACTAGCTACATCATCACAGAGTTACTGTAAAAGTGTAGCTCAGACACTTGTTGAGATACTTGTGTCATCACAAGCTTGTGTGTGTCTGCTACTTACCACGAAGTATTTCGACAAAACATCATCTAAATTTTGTATTTGGTGAAAAATGTATCTATATTCTTTAACAATGTGTGAGCCCTATTTTTAACATCAAGTTTCGCTGCCCCATTGTACCTCTGTGTGCACTGCAAAGCACATAAAGCTAGTGTCAATTAACTTAGCTAAATAACACAGTACCACAGCTAGAAACAAAAACATATGCTTGTTTTTTCTGTGGCTTCATGTCATCAGCTACTATTGAAAATGACTTAACTGAATGTAGGGGAAATACCTCTTTGAGAATATTTGCACTCGTAATAAATTTTGGGGCACCACCCTCCTAATGAGGGAAGCAACTAATCAAATTAATAACTCTGTAAGGGACTTATTAATTTGTCAGCACTCTTATCAATAATGAATCAATCTCAATATCTGGGTTATGAATTCTCTATACAGTGATCTCAGCTCCTGTCCAAAAGATATATACTCAGACAATGATTTGGCGATAAATGAAGATTTATTTAAGCTAAATATGTAACAATTAAATAAATGAATAGCAAATTATAATTATATGACACAACACAAAATTAACAGTATATAAATGGAATTAAATGAGAACACTCATGTGAGTTATTTAGTTTGGCGATAGTGGGACAGAGTATGTTAAGATATATTATCAATTGGGAATGCAGGAATGCACAAAACCATTCACCTAATGAATCCTAAATTAAAATCAGGATAATTAACTAAGCCTCTGGCTTAACCTCACTCTTCACCGCACAGCGGCTCACTCAAATTATGGAAGTTATTTGCCTACTTTTTATCAGTGGGGATCAAAGGCGAAGCTCCTCTTGGGGCCCCGGACTGTTGCTTCGCAGATCCTGGACTTTCCAGCAGAATGGAATAGGCTGTCTCGCAGCAGAGTGGGAGCAGTTGAGTCTGCAGTGTCCTGCGGGTACCCCAGTTGGTTGGTTTACGCTGCAGAAAACCATTGGGCTTGGCACGAGGTCCACTGTGGGAAGTGGCTGGCAGCAACTGGTTCTGATGAATCTGAGGAAGGGGTTGGTCAGCAGGTGCTGGTCTACTTCGTTCTGGTTACTCGCTTATAATAATGGTGAAAATCGTTGGCTGTTCCATATTGTTGTCAAAGCCATTATGAATGCGCAAAAATATTGAAAACACTGGAGAAAAAAGAAAACTGGATTGACAAGATTTAAAAGTTCAAAATAACTTTGATCGCGAGCACAAAAGAGTTATGCATGAGCTAAAATAAAGTAAATTTTTATGCTAATTAATGACCATGTAGTTAGGTGACAGCCCAGGCACTTCAAGATGAGTTGACTAATGACTAATGATAACAAAATCAGCAGGTGGCATTTGACACCACAGCAGCAGCACAACCTCACACGTCACACTATCCAAGCAGTGCTGTGTGGAAGTTAACCTGTGAGGTAGTGGAGCACAAAGACTCTGGAGAAGAGTTTCTGACATGCAGTCAGCCGAGTTACTGACATGCAGTAACAGAACGAGAGAGAGAGAGAGAGAGAGAGAGAGAGAGAGAATATTAAACGTACAATATGTAATTTTCTGCCGCTAGGGGTCTCAAACCAAAACAATAACAGAAGACGGAGTTGGATGACGTCACGAAGTAGCGTGGGATCATGGGAGTTGTAGTTATATAACGGATACAAACGTTCCTCACTCTGTGTAACTGAAACCGACCGTGGCAGTTTTTATGGCAGAGCGAGCTTCAGCTGCAGAGAAATGCTCATGGACGAGATATATTACTGGAGTTATATTCACTTTATGTTTCACTTTATGCAAACGGGGTCCGTCGGCCGGTGTAGCAGCCCGAGCCGATCTGGTACCTAACGTTACACCGGATCATCAAACTCTGATCTAACTATCAGTAGTAACGTCACTTAGGCTGACCAAACGTCCTCTGTTCCCCGGACATGTCCACTTTTCACGTCCCGCCCGGGGTGTTTTAATAAACTGATTATAATGTCCGGTTTTCCGTGTGTTAAAGTCATGGCTCTCTTTTTTAGCAACTGTCTCGCTAACCTCAGTTATTTACACTCTATTCAGAAATGCTACTTACTTTAGCTGAGCGGTTAGCAATCTGCTAGTAATGTGAGCAAACTGCTACTTACTTAGTTTTACAGTAAGCGATGGCTTCTCCCTCTCTGCTGCTCTCTCTTGCTCAGTGCGTCTTATGTTTAGATATTCCTCTACCTCTTTTATAAATGCAGTTCATTTACCGGCATCAGCTCAGCATTATAGAAACCTATCGTTAACGTTAGATGTTGTGGTTAGCCAGCCTCCGCTCCACAGCGCTCTGCAGTGCTGGTGGCCCGGCAGGCAGCAGTGCTTGCAATACACTAGTGGAAATTATTAATATTTTGATAACATCAGCCAGATGTTTGCTTACCTGTATAGTACACACGCGAGGTCGGCATCGAATTGTAGTCCTAGATGTTCACGAAGCTCTCTCCATCTCGGAAAGGCCACACCAATATTTATCCTGCATTTAGCTCTCCTCTTCTTATCCCAGATTCTTCTGGGATTGCTTGGTTGACCCGTACGTTTCCGTTTTACCGGCTTGTTTACCGGGACAGCTTCAGTGTCAGAAGGTGCAGCAACCTTCAATGCATAACCATGATCCATGACGAGTTAGCTTAGCCTAGCAACAGTAACGTTCATTCTCTGACGTCTCAGCCGGTCTTCTTCTTCTTCTTCTCCTTCATTTAATGTCTATGGTAACTGGAGTTACGCCGCCATTGCGACCTACTGACACGGTCCGTTACTGTTGTTAATATTTCATATTTATCTGGTTTGAAAAATTGTTGGTAACATTTCTGATAATCAAAGTACTCAACTAAACAAAATATATAATATTGGTTTCGTCAAAACACACACACGCACGCACACACACACACACACACACACACGTATCTGTCAAATTGAAGCCATTGTTATGCTAATTCATGACCATGTACTTAGGTGACAGCCCAGGCACTTCAAGATGAGTTGACTAATGACTAATGATAACAAAATCAGCAGGTGGCATTTGACACCACAGCAGCAATAGTTTACAGTGGATTTACATTTTAGGAAATTGATGAATTAATTTTGAGATATTCAAGTATACACAACAAAGTTGTAAACATTTATGATCAAGGCTTAATATGAATTAGCTGTGAAACCTGTGTATTGAGATATAGCATTGTCAGTAATGGAACTTTATTTTCACTCATAATGTTGATAAGTCATAAGGAAACATAACAAAGTGTGATGATCAAACAACACATCCATATTCATTTGAAATATGTACAAGTTAATGTCAGTGGAGAAACTGAGCAGGACTACATGTATTCCAATTCTTCATGAGGTAAAACAGTTTCACCAGGACATCTTGTATTCACAGGTTTTTGGTATCAGGCATTTATTTCAAAGCTTTTGGAATGTGCGCCATGAGCTGGACAGTTCAGTAAATATTATACTTTCTTGTGTGTGTGACCACACACATTAACACACACTTCACTCTGACACAGACTGTGAGAGTGAAGCTTTTGTTATGCTAATTAAGGACTGCATGTGGCTGACAGGCAGAGAGCAGAATGGGTTGAAAATCTCCTGAACTAGTCCTTTTACATGCCAAACCATGAGTCACAGTTTCAATCTGAAAGCATCACCAGATAGATAATTTTGTTCTGAACGCAGTGATATAAATTTTGTATGCCTCCGGATCAATAAAAGGTGCCTTAGTCACAAGTTTATGGTGTGTTGTCACTTATCTTGTCTGACAGAGATCATCATGAGGAGTTGTGCTCTGCACCTTCTAACGCTCCAGAAATCCAAACCGTTCAAGTTATGACAAAATCCTTTGCAAGTAATGTTCACCAGGGGTAGATCTGTAAGTTTTGCAAGTTTGAAGCAGTTGTGATAAACGGTGTAGGAGCAAATAATTTTTGAGCGACAGAATTTGTCAAAAACGTCATCTTACATTCAAACAACAACGGTGCGCTTCCTGTTGGAGTTAGGTCAGGGGTTGCTGCGCGACATTTGTAGGTCTGTATGAGACGAACGAGACAGTTTTGGTTTGGTCTTTCTAAGTGGTTCCTACCCATCACACCGGGCATTTTTGTGTGCCTAGGTGGCACAATAAATCGTCAGGAGGTTCTGGAGCACATCATCTGTCTGAGGCCAGCAAATCCAAACCATTCAAATGGTTGCTGAGTGACGCACAATAATTGATAAGGACAGGTTGATGGGTAATGTGTGCGAGTTTGAAGCCGTTACGATAAACGGTTTAGGACTAGTTGATTTTTTAAGGAATTTCTTGTTTTTGAGGAAAACTCTTACTTCGAAGTGAAATACCTCACTTCCTGTTGGATTTAGGTCATGGGTGCGAGAGCGTGATTTGTAGGTCTTGATGAAAGGAACACGGCTGTTTTGGTTTGATCTTCCTACGACGTTCATACTGGCTACAGCGGCCATTTTAGTGTGACAAACGCCTAGGTGGCGCTAGAGAGCCCATTTTGGCACTTTTTGAATTAATTTTTTCATTGCATAAAATTTTTCGCCAATCCTGACATGCGTGCCAATTTTGGTGAGTTTTGAAGCATGTTTAGGGGGTCAAATTCCAGTTTAAACTGGCGGCGGAAGAAAGAAATAATAATAATAATAATAATAATAAACGCTACAAGAACAAGAGGGCCCTCGCCAGTTGCCGAGGTCCCTAATAAACATTACAGGAACAATAGGGTCCTCGCCAGTTGCCGAGGTCCCTAATAATAAACGCTACAAGAACAAGAGGGACTTCGTCCTTCGGCCGATGTCCCTAATAATAAACGCACCAAAAACAATAGGGTCTTCGCCTTCGGCCCGGGCCCTAATTACTGGATCTGGAGTCGGACTTCTCTGTCGCGGTAAGCTGTTATCTTGCGCTGCAGAGCACTATGAGCCTCCGCCTTATTCCTGTGCCTGTGTGTGACCCCCGTTCAACCGTCCCTGATCAGTGCAGGGCAAACCCACTACACTCACATTGAATGATCGCTTTATGAGGTCCACGTCCACCAATGCCCAGACTGCTTTGACCCAGCTCACGATGGTGCGTTTGTCAGCTGGTCTCATGTTCCCTCCTTTTGTGAAGGTCTTGTTGCCCTCCTCTGCAAACCAGGCGTCACATGCCTCGCGGCGTATTCCCCCAACATTTCAGAATATTTCAAAACTTCTAGCTTTAAATTAACACTGAAGTTGTGTCTTGTCGCCATCTTATCTGTTTACAATCTGCTGAGAGTGCACAGCTGCGCATGTGCCTGGATGAGGGTTCATATGTGGATGTGCGTCTCTGTGTATGTGTGTGTAATCCGGGTCTAGCCCTCTATAAATGCCAAAAATGTCAAATAACCACCTCCGGTTTATAAAAGAGGCCGGCGTCTATTTATTAATAATTTTTTTAGACCCGGATACTAAAAGGGGCCGGTTGCCAATAGGGGCCTGATTTTAAATTGAGGAAATACAGTATGTTGATGGTGAGATGAGACGTGAGTATGCCTCAAAATAATCACATGCTAACTCCATACTCAAAAATCACCACAACTCCTGAGGGAACAACAACATAAAATGTTCCCTAGCAGTCTGTTTATTCCCAACAATGAGAACTAATGCCAGTCACTTCACTATATGCTCTGGGCAAGCACTTATCCATAACATGACCACAACAACATTTGCATTCTAGCTGAGCAAAATGGTATGGCAGTATCTTTCAAGAAAAGCATTTGAACCATTCCTGAGCTTCTGCGCTCCATCCTTTCACTGTAGTCCTCCGGTTAAAAATGGTTGGAGCAAACAAACATTTTCCGGACTGTTTCCACAGGCGTGTGGGGGTCGATGTCCAGCACAAATAGCCATTGTTTCATCCTGTCCGTATTTTTGGTTGGTACTACGTGAAACGTCACTCTGCTCCATGTCTTCGGCTTGTTACCGAAACCTTTTACAATACATGTGTAAACCATGATTTACAAAAACACTTGTAAAGTTTCCTCAAACTTTCTGGTGTGTGCAGCTGACGATACCGCAAATGGCTACAAGCAATAACAACGGCACTGTCTCAGCTGCGGACTGTGTCACTCCGCCCAGCGGTTTACTCAAGAAAGTAGATCTGAGTATTTGCTTCATGTGTCGTATGTTACTTACATTATCATTTCATAGCGTGGGGAATGCGCAACCCATGTGTTTTCCACTAAAGCGTTTTGGAGTCATTTGATGATGTATTTGATTAGTTTTGAGAGAGAGAGGGGGCTGTATCGTTCACCTCCATTTCAGCAGGCAGCTCTGTCCCACCGATGTAAAAACAGCAGACACTGACAATTAAAGGTATCAGAAGCTCGCCATTCTTGACCTGTATCAATTTTCATGAGGATATGAGGCCACTGAAGCCGTCAAAAAGCCAAACGTATTTGATGGCGAGGACGGCGCCATAGCGGCCACGCCCCTTGACATAGAGAAATGCTTTTCATAACTTTTGATCAGCATGGTCTCAGGGTGATCTGTACCAAATCTGAAGTTGATTGGACAAAATCTGTAGGAGTTCGTCAAAATTCAAGTTGTCAAAATCACAAAATCGGCACCAAAATTAGAAGTTTAAATCAAAATGGCCGACTTCCTGTTTGGAGTAGACCATTGGTGGCAGAGACTTTTTTGTGTGTCTGGGTGACATACACATATGTACCAATTTTCATCTTCCTACTCCAAAAATACCCAAATGGGGAGGGGTTTTTGAAAATTTCAAGGGGGGCGCTATAAAGGCATTTTGCCCCCCCCATGGACGGCGCCCCTATCAGATGGACACGTGTGTCACTGTGGAGATTCATCCACTTGATCGTCATGTGGCCACAAAATGTAGTTGGTGTTTGTCAGTGTAAAAGATGGCATTTGCTGTTTCCACAAGGGTGCGCCATGAGCGAGATTGCCTACGAGCATATGGAGGCGTTGAGGGCGGGGCTCTTATCATGTACAGAAATTTTGAAGCAGTTTGGATGAATTATGTGGGAGAGAGAGCTGCTTGAATATGCATGGCGATGAATCAAAAATGGCAGCGCAATAGCAGCCACGCCGTTTGACCTACAGACATGCAGAGCACAACTTTTGATCAGCATGGTGTCTGGATGATCTTTAAAAAAATTGAAGTCAATTGGATGAAATCCCTAGGACTAGGTCGTTAAAATACAACATGTGGAAATCACGCCAAATTGACAAGTCAAAATCAAAATGGCCGACTTCCTGTTTGGAGTAGACCATTGGTGGCGGAGAATTTTTTGTGTGTCTGGGCGACTTACACATATGTACACATTTTCACCTTCCTACTCCAAAAAACCCTATGGGGAGGGGTTTTGGAAAATTTCAAGGGGGCGCTATAGAAGCATTTTGTCCCCCCCATTGGCAACGCCCCTATCAGATGCAAGAGCTCGCCATTCTTGACTTGTGTATCAATTTTCATGAAGAGATGATGCCACTGAAGCCATCAAAAAGCCAAACGTATTTGATGGCGAGAGCGGCACCATAGCGGCCACGCCCCTTGACATAGAGAAAAGCTTTTAATAACTTTAAATCAGCATGGTCTCAGGATGATCTGTACCAAATCTGCAGTGATTGGACAAAATCTGTAGGAGTTCGTCAAAATACAAGTTGTTGAAATCACAAAATCGCCACCAAAATGAAAAGTTTGAATCAAAATGGCCGACTTTCTGTTTGGAGTACACCATTGGTGGCAGTGACTTTTTTGTGCGTCTGGGTGACATACATATATGTACCAATTTTGATCTTCCTACTCCAAGAAAAACCCTATGGGGAGGTTTTTTTTTTTAAATTTCAAGGGGGTGCTATAAAGGCATTTTGTCCCCCCCATGGCAGGTGCCCCTATCGGATGCAAGAGCTCACCATTCTTGACCTGTGTTTCAATTTTCACGAGGATATGAGGTCACTGAAGCCATCAAAAAGCTGAACGTATTTAGTGGCGAGAGATCGATAGTCGCCACGCCGCCACATGGACACCATTAGACGTAGCTTCACAGCACTCATAAGGTAGCTTCACCAACTTGTTCTGCATGTATTAGAAGTGGAATGAAGTTGATGTGGTCACGTTTGTGTCATCAGTATATGTTAAAGTAAAAACTGGTCACTTCCTGTTACCACCAACGGGGCGCTATGAGTACGGTGGGATATTAATATATCTGGCTGTTAAGGGTGGAGCCATTATTATGTCCAGCAAGTTTGAAGCTGCTGAGATCAAGTATGTGGGCGTGAGATCCGTTTGAAATTCGATGGCGAGAAAACGAAAAGTCACCAAAATTTGTCACTCCCTAGCGGCCACGCCCCTTGACATAGAGATAAGCTTTTAATAACTTTTGATCAGCATGTTCTCAGGGTGAATTGTACCAAATGTGAAGTCGACTGGACTAAATCCCTAGGAGGAGGAGTTCAAACATGTCAAAAATTCAAATCAAAATGGCTGACTTCCTGTTGGGTTTATGGCATGGGTCCAGGAGGATTTTCTGTGCGTCTTGGCATGTTCTATGAGCCCACCCATTTTCATACAAGTAGGTGAAACTCACAGGCAGGGCTCGAGGCACAAAATTTTCTAGAGGGCGCTATGTCGCCATTTGGCCCCGTCCACATACAACACTGCCGAAATATCAAAATTTTCGCCAGACCGAACGCATGTGCCAATTTTGGTGAGTTTTTGAATTTGGGAAAGGGACCAAATTGGGTATTAAAGGTTCGTAAGAATAATAATAATTAAAGCTGCAAGCAGCTGTGATCGGGCCCTCGCTCTCCTGCGCCATTGTGGGGGGCCAGCAGCACACATCACTGAAGCGGTTATGTGAATAGTCAGAGTAAGTTAATCCTGACGTGGTGTGACTTTTCATCTTCCTACTCCAAAAAAAACCCTATGGGAAGGTTTTTTTTTTTTTTTAATTTCAAGGGGGAGCTATAAAGCCATTTTGTCCCCCCCCATGGGCAACGTCCCTATCAGATGTAAGAGCTCGCCATTCTTGACCTGTGTATCAATTTTATGAGGATATGAGGTCGCTGAAGCCATCAAAAAGTCAAACGTATTTGGTGGCGAGGGCGGCGTCATAGCGGCCATTTTCACATTTTCATCATTTGTCAGAAAGGTGATTATTCTACTTTATTATTGAGGTTGTAGTGGGTGGTATTGGTGTACTGGAGTGCAATATATTTAAAAGTGTTCCTAATATTTTGTCCCCCTCAATTAGAGAAAATTAGGAGGCCACCCCAGTACACCACCACCATTCACTATGACCTCAATAATAAACAAAGTAAAATCATCACTTTCTAGACAATGTCAACAATAACTGAAAATTTATCAGCTTCAGGGAAAAAATCATGGTATAGTTGTTCTACTGGATTGCATTAGATTACACAGGTGTACACAAAGTGGCCAGTGACTGTATGTTACATACGTATCGTATGTGACTGTATGTTACATACGTATCGTATTTCCTCAAATAGTAGCCGGAGCTACTATTAACAAAAATGTAGTTTGGGACCAGGGTACAAATAGGGGCAGGCTACTATTTGAAGGAGGCTTTCAATAAAAGAAAAAAAAAAGACAAAATGTCAGCCAAATTTGGAAATACAAATACTGTATTTTTTTTAATTTAAACAGCAGAAATATTTATTTAACTTTTCTTTACAGTAAAAATGTATATTTTCTATATAGTATTACAAATAAAGTACTGTATTATTGACAGTAACAATAGTTTTTGGTGTTTTTGTAAATCACCAGTATTTACTATTTACTACAGCACAGTGTACTAGTTGTCCTGCCTTGAAACAGTGAATCATCTCTTCCTCTGTCCCATCTGTAGCCACTGTGATGCCACACACCTTACAAGACAACATGCCACAAATTAATTTTAAAACTAGGCTACATTCATAATTGTGACTTTTTATCTCACAATATTGATTTGGAATGGCATTTTTTTTTCCATGACTGGCAAAAATGGGCTTCCATAGATAAAGATGGTTACGGTAAAAATATCAGTGCCAGAGGCGGTCCTGGCTAGTTTTACGCCCTGGGCGTAAGTAATAAATTAAATTAAATTGAGTTATTCATACTTCAAAAACAGCATCAATAAGTGATTAACATAGGGAGGGATCAAAATAAAATAAAAAAATAAAATAAAAATCAACCAGCAACCTTCCTCCCCTGACAGTCCCTTCATAAGTAAAGAACAGTCCCTAAAGTGCGGTGAGGTTTGTGGGCTATTACCTGCCACAATGACAGAAATGTGAACGGCTCGTTCCTCCTCTGACACGCCACATACCTGTGTGCCGCCACGGCTCGGTTGTCCAGGTACTACTGGACTGTCATGACACCAACGAAAGAGGAAATTACTGGACCTGGAGTCGGACTTCTCTGTTGCTGGTAAGCCGTTAATCTTGCATTTGTCAGTTGCTCTCATGTTCCCTCCTTTTGTGAAGGTCTTGTTGCCCTCCTCTGCAAACCAGGCGTCACATGCCTCGCGGCGTATTCCCCCGACATTTGTTCGGAATATTTCAAAACTTCTAGCTTTAAATTAACACTGATTTCGGTCTTGTCGCCATCTTATCTGTTTACAATCAGCTGAGAGTGCACAACTGCGCATGTGCCTGGATGAGGGTTTATGTGTGTGTGGATGTGGGTCTCTGTGTATGTGTGTGTAATCCGGGTCTAGCGCTCTATAAATGCCAAAACGTCAAATTACCATCTCTGGTTTATAAAAGAGGCAGGCGTTTATTTATTTAATTTTTTTTAGACCCAGTTACTAAAAGATGTCGGCTTCTAATAGGGGCCTGGTTTTAAATTGCAGAAATACGGTATATTGATGGTGGAATGGGACGAGGGTACGCCTCAAAATAATCACCGTAACACAGGGAGAACATGCTAACTCCACACTCATAAATCACCACAACTCCTGAGGGAACAACAACATAAAATGTTCCCTAGCAGTCTGTTTATTCCCAACAAGAATAAGAAGTAATGCCAGGCACTTCACTATATGCTCTGGGCAAGCACTTATCCATAACATAACCACAACAACATTTGCATTTTAGCATTATTTACCATGCTTGGGTTGAAAAGTGTTTGAACCATTCCTGAGCTTCTGCGCTCCAACCTTTCACTGTAGTCCTCTGGTCAAATATGGTTGGAGCAAACAAACATTTTCCGGAACATTTCCACAGGCGTGTGGGGGTTGAAGTGCAGCACAAATAGCCATTGTTTCATCCTGTCCGTATTTTTGGTTGGTACGTGAAACGTCACTCTGTTCCATTGTCTCAGCTGCGCACTGTGTCACTCCGCCCAGTGGTTTACTCAAGAAAGTAGTTCCGAGTATTTGCTTCATGTGTCCTAATGTTACTTAATTATACATTATTATTTCATAGCGTGGGGAATGTGGAAGCCATGTGTTTTCTACTAGAGCATTTTGGAGTCATTTGATGGTGTATTTGATTAGTTTTGAGAGAGGGGGCTGTACCATTCACCTCCATTTTGTGCACTGAGCAGTGTTCGGATCTTTTTTAATTTTAGCCCTCTGAAAAGGCTCGACAGGCAGCACGCAAAGTTATAACTCGTTTTTTCTTTTTGTCTTCTTTATTTAGATAACAAAATGACCACAGGTCATAAATCTGAAACAAAAAGAAACAGATGCAAAATGTTACATGTCATGTCAAATGTAAAACTGTGATTACTGAACAACAGTTTCCACTTTCCACACAATAAATAGAACATAAGTCTTTAAGATGGTTAATTATTTCTCCATCAGCTATCATTCTAAACAAGGCTGTTGACATACATATAACATGAATCTACCTACATATTATTTACATATTTAACAAGACAGAAGACCCAAAGCAACCACATTGACTACATCTCCCAGAAAGCCCAGCGGTCTGGGAGCATGTGCGAAGCAGTCTCTAAGCGCGGACATGTCAAGACACGGTCTGTGTTTACCTAGTGCACTTGCCGCCGATACGTTACAAGACACAACAACACAATGCTCTACAACAGACCACGGAGTCAAAGTCGCCGTTCACCACGCCATGGTCCACATCCACCAAACAATTTACATGGCAGGTATCTCTGTTAAAGGAAGAGAGTGGCTGTAGCAGCTCAATAAATTCTTTATATTTCTCATCAGTAAACATAACTTAGTCCCAATAATGTTACCAAGTTACGAAGTCTTGACAGGCAGCTCTGTCCCACCGATCTCAAAACAGCAGGCAGACAATTAAAGGTAATGTACCTACTCATATGACTATAGGGATTATTTGACGTAATAATAATAATAATAATAATAATAATAATAAATTAAAGCTGCATGCAGCGATGAACGGGCCCTCGCACCTTCACGCAAATCGGGGGGGGGGGCTGGCAGGACGCGTTCTGACACGTCAATTCATTTCTGTCAAAGTTAGACATCGCATGCAGGAGCAACTTGGCCTATCCTTGTTACAGTGCTGGAATGACATATATCACATTTTGTATCACTTCCTCTTTCCACTAGGGGGAGTTGGAGTGTGCACTAATTATACATCATGTTTTTATACATCAAATACACACCACAACATGTAACTTTCAGATGAATCGAAACATAAATGTTTGCTGAGACCTATTTCCTGTCACCACTAGGTGGCACTATGAGTATCAGGAAATATGGTTATGTTAATGTGTTCAGGGCAGGACAAATATGAATCATGTGAAGTTTGGTGGTGATTGGACCATTTATACTGAAGCTACAGCAATTTCGTTTTTCATGGTGAGACCTCAAGATTCAACGCTTGGCAGCGGGTGCACCATTCAACATTGGGCAAATCTTGTGATAACTTTTGGTCACAACGTAGTCAGGCTTACATACACTAAGTTTGGAGCCAATCTGATTAAATCTGTAGGACAAGTTCGTGAATTTATAAGCCCTGGAAATGGGCAAAAATGCACAAAAGTGGCACAAGTAAATTCAAAATGGCGGACTTCCTGTTGGGTTTGGAGCATGGCTCCAAGAGGCTTTTTTGTACGTGATGCAGTGTTACAGGTGCCTACCAAGTTTCATACATGCAGGTCAAACCAGCTTTGGGGGCTGCTTAATTGAAATATTCTAGGGGACGCTGTTGAGCCATCTTGGTACATCAAAGCACAAAAATCACATCAGACAACAGGACTTGTGATCTGTGATGTGTATGCCACGTTTGGTGAGTTTTCAAGCATCCCTTGTCCCTTCAAAACAACATCGTATTTGATGGCGAACAAGGCGGTGCCACGGTGACAGCATTTGATGAAAACACAAAAGCTTCATTTTTAAGTATCATCAAGGTCTAAGGACTTAGACCAGCAAGTTTGAGGTGGGTCTGATTAACCTGCTAGACAGCTGGACATCAAAGAATGTATAAAGTAGCTTTCTGTTGCCAGTAGGTGGCGCTATGGCTGTGATTTAAAATTCCTCTGTAGATGTGTTCAGGGCTGGACTGTCATCATATATGTGAAGTTTTGGCAAGATATTCCCATGTAGAGTCAAGTTACAGCAACGTTTATCATCACGGCGAAACATCAGAGTTCGCCGCCAGGCCGTGGCCATGCTCTTTGACAAAAACTCACAGTTTCCACAATATCGTGTCATCAACGTCTTATGACTTTTTTGACCAAGTTTGAGATGGATCTGGTCAATTCTGTAGAAGATGTACATTAAAGTCTAAAACATAACATTTCCTGTTGCCAGTAGGGGGCGCTATATTAATCTCTAATTATTGACATGTAGATGTGTTCAGGATGGGACTGGCATCAATCCTGTGAAGTTTGGGTGAGATTGGACCATGTATGCTGGAGTTATAAACTACTTCCTGTTCAGTGGCGAGACCCCGAACTTCGACGCAAGTATTAACAAATATTAATATGGACAAATATTAACATGGACAAAACATGAATTATAAAGGAGAGTAAATCATAAAAGAAAACAAACTTTTTACAAAGACTAAAGTGGTGATGAAACAAAAGAGTTTGACCTGGAAATCTTGTATTTACATGTTTTTGCTCAGGCATTTATTTAGGAAAATGTAGGAATGAGACACATGAGCTGGTCAGTTTGGTCAATGTTATCCGGTCAGGTGTGTGTGACCACATACACACACACAGGCTTGTGTCTGTCAGAGTGAAGCCATTGTTATGCTAATTAATGACAGCCTGAAGTTCAGTGAGAGGAAGGGGGAGAGAAGATGACTTTCAAATTTCTGGAACTAGTCTTTCCTGCTCATCAATATCACCAGTTTTGAACACAGACCTATAAAGCTTTCATGTTTGTGGAGTCAAAAAAGCGCTTAGTCGCAAGTTTACAATGTTTAGCTCACAGCTGACACATTTGCTCATGTTACTTCAGAGGCACTTGCTCATTTCCTGTTGGATTTAGGTTATTGGTGTAATGAGTGATTTGTAGGTGTCGTGGAGACAAAGAAGCCAGTTTTGGTTTGATATTTCTACACCATTCATACAGGGTGCAACAGCCATTTTAGTGTGTGTAGGTGGTGCAAAAATTGTCAAGAGGTCATGTCATGTTACCTTCAAGAGGGCATATAATCCAAACCGTTCGAGTAATGACAAATTTTTTGGGAGAAATTATTTAGCAGGGCTTGGTCTGTCGTGTGCATATTTGAAGTTGATACGATAAACGATGTAGGAAATATTTTTTTAGTAAGAGAATGATTTGCGTGATTTGTAGGTCTCAAAGAGACGAACAAGCCAGTTTTGGTTTGATCTCTCTACGACATTCCTACAGGCAACAGCGGCGATTTTAGTGTGTTAGGGTGGCGCTACAGAGCCTATTTTGGCACTTTGAGGATTAATTACTTCATTTTCTAAAATGTTTCGCCAGTCCTGACATGCGTGCCATGGTGACTTTTTGAACATGTTTAGCGGGTCAAATTGCAATTCAAAGAAGCGTGAGAAAGAAAGAATAATAATAATAAACACACCAAAAACACCTCCTTCTGCCGAGGTCCCTTATAATAATAATAATAATAATAATAATAACAATGATGATAAGCAGCAAAAACAATAGGGACTTCGTCCTTCGGCCGAGGTCCCTAATAAACGTACCAAAAACAAGAGGGTCCTCACCCTTAAGCCGAGGTTCCCTAATAATAATAAACGTACCAGAAACAAGAGGGACTTGTTGCTCGGACCCTAATAAATAAAAGTATGCAAAAGTGCTATCAAGTTGTACCATATGCTTGGGAAAATAAATAGGTTTTTAATATAGATTTAAAGATGTCAATGGAGCTGGCATCCCTAACTGATTGAGGGAGCCGGTTCCAAAGAAGTGGGACATGGTGGGAAAGTGCTCTACTTTCTGCTGATTTTTTGTTAACTTTGGGGACTGTGAGGTAGTTACCATTCTGTGAGTGCAGAGCACGTGTTGGAACGTATTGGATGATTAGCTCAGATAAGTATGGGGGTGCTAGGCCATGTAGAGATTTGTAGGAGAGTAAAAACAGCTTGAAGTCTGATCTGTACTGGATTGGGAGCCAGTGAAGAGTGATTAAAGTTGGGATTATATGATCATATTTCCTGGTTTTGGTTAGTATCCTGGCTGCTGCATTTTGAACGAGTTGTAATTTGTTTGTGCTGCAGTGTGATAGGCCAGAGAAGAGGATCTTGCAGTAATCAAGTCTAGATGAAACAAAGGCGTGAACTAAGATTTCTGCATCTGAGGTATTTAGCAGGAGACAGATCTTTGAGATTTTGCGGAGATGGGAAAATGCTATCTGATTGATTTCCCTGATGTGAGCATCGAAAGACAGAGATGAATCAAAAGTCACACCAAGGTTTTTAACTGTTGAGTTTGGGGTGACAACACAGTTGTCGATGTTTAAACTAAAGTCAGTGAGGAGTGGTATGTGGGATTGATTGTCGGGTGTAAGTGGAATGTAAATTTGTGTGTCATCAGCGTAACAATGCTAGTTAATGCCAGATCTACGGAATATGTCACCAAGAGGCAGTAAATACATACAAAAAAGTAGGGGACCCAAGACAGATCCCTGTGGTACGCCAAACTGCACGAAGGAGGATATGGATATAGTGTTTTTATATCAGACACAGTGCTTTCTGTCACTCAGATAAGATTGTAACCAGGAAAGTGCAGTACCATGGATGCCTACGTAGTTGGACAGACAACCTAGCAGAATGTTATGATCGACTGTATCAAAGTTGCACATAAGTCCAGGAGAATGAGAAATGAAGAAGAATTGGAGTCTGATGCAAGGGGAAGGTCATTGGTTACTTTTGTGAGAGCAGTCTCAGTGCTATGTAGTGATTTGAAAGCAGATTGAAAAGGATCGAGGAGGCTATTGCGTGAAAGGTGATCGGAAAGTTGACTCAAGACTATTTTTCCAAGGACTTTGGAGATGAAAGGGAGATTTGAGATTGGTCTAAAATTGTTTAGAACTTCAGGATCAAGAGTAGTTTTTTCTGAGTAGTGGTTTGATTACAGCTGATTTGAAAGAGGTGAGGACAATGCCAGATGAGAGGGACCTGTTAATAATGTTGAGTAGCGGGGTGCCTAGAATCGGAAGGAGTTATTTAATTAGTTTTGCCGGGAGAGGGTCAAATAAACAGGTTGTAGGTTTAGATGAGAGTACTAATTTAGAAAATGCATCTAGAGAAATTGTCTCAAAGTGTTAAAGTGTCATAGTGTCATCTAAGATTCTTAAAACCGGGCTAGGGGATGGGTTTACACACATTTTGAGTAGATGGCTGCTAATTTCATCTCTAATACAGGAGATTTTGCCATTAAAGAAATCAAGAAAATCATCAGCTGTAAATGGAGAGTTAGTATCAGAAGAGGGTTGGCGAGTAAGGTTTGCAACAGTGTTGAACAGGAATTTTGGGTTGTTTTTTTTTTTATTTGTGTCAATAAGAGTTGACAGATAAGAGGTTCTAGCAGCAGAGAGCATACGTTTGTAATCCTGAAGGCTGTCATTCCAAGCTAATCGGAAAATCTCAAGCTTAGATGAGCGCCATTTACGTTCCAGCTTTCTGCATACACGTTTTTGTGCACGCGTGGTGTCAGTGAACCAGGACGAGGGTTTTTTGGAGCAACGTGTTTTTGTGCACAGGGGCACACTGGAGTCAAGCGTGGCACTTAAGATTGAATTAAAATCATTTGTGAGGTCACCAAGAGATGCAGATTGCTCTGGCAGAGAAGCAAGAGAGTCCGGGAGCAGGCCAGCGAGTTTGGAAATGGTGGAGTCATCAATATGGCGGCTGCTAAAAGTATCAGTATGGTTTGACCGCCGGTGGGGCAGGTCAGCTCTAAATTTAATAAGGCAGTGATCAGAAAGTATTGGAGGATATGACAAAACTGACAGGTCAGAGATTTTAATACTATGGGTGAGTACAAGGTCTAGTGTGTTACCATTGGAGTGCATTTGTTCATGGACCAGCTGAGCAAAACCAAGAGTGTCAATTAGGGAGGTAAAGGCTTTGGTGAGTGGATCAGTTTTACAGTTAACACGTATGTTAAAGTTGCCAAAAATGATTATGTTACCTGTGTGGGTTACGAGGTCAAAAAGAAAATCATCACTGCCAATATTAAAATTATATAACCTCGTCCTGAACATTGGAGATTTCCCTGACATCTGGAGCAAAAGAAATGAATTTGACCCAAACAGTTACTGAGGCATATGTGTCAGCAGCAACCTGGGGAAGTTATTGTACAGCATCCTAAATAGCTGATTGCAAGACTTCCTTAGTGAACACAATATCCTGACCAAGAGTCAGATTGGAGAGCGCAATGTTCTGGTGGGATAATATGGCACTATGAGCTCTAAGATATGACAGAGCCTGACCATTTAGAAATGTATAAGTAAGGAGAAAGACTTTAAATTAAATTCTGGATTTTACAGGTAGCCAGTACAGAGAAGCTAAAACAGGCGAAACATGATCAGTTCCTGTCAGTACATGTGCCGCCGAAATGTGGATCAGCTGGAGAGTTTTTTTCAGACTTATTAGAGCAACCTCATTATAGGAAATTGTACTTGTAGTTTGAGACAGGATAGGCCTACTATTTGCAATAGTACACAGATGAAACAAACACAGACCTTGAAGTTTGTTTTATATGGGAGTTAAAAGACAAATCTTGATCATACTTTCTTTGATCTTCTTTCTTACAGTTGTGCTCGAGACCAGAGCAATACCATCCAGAAAAAATTGTATCTTCTGATAGAGAGTTTCTGAGGTGTTTGGAGCCAATAACAATAACATCAGTTTTGTCTGAATTTAACATAAGTTAATTAGAGCTCATCCAGGTTTTTATGTCTTTAAGGCATGTTTGAAGTTTAGTTAAGTGCTCCATTTCTTCTGGCTTGATCAAGACTATAGTTAGCTAACACCTCTGAATCCAGGGAGGGCTTTTTTCTTAGTAGAGGTTTAATTACAGCTACCTTAAAGGACTGCGGTACCTATTTTAAGACATATTGATCATGTCTACTATGGAAGTGTTAACTAAACGTAAGACTTCTTTAAGTAGTTTGGTTGGGATGGGGTCTAAGAGAACCATTGATGATTCAGTGAAGTAATCATTGAGGTAGTTATCTAATCAAATTTTGCCACGATCCCTGTCAGCCAATCAGAATGCTACTGCAAAATTTTAATTCTCTCTCCTCGGCTGCTGTCACCTCTTCCATCCCGTTCGGCTCCAGCCATCGTATCCAGTCCAGGACAAGCTCACCAAGGGCTAATTCCTCTACTCAGTAACATCATCAGCAATTCTCAATCTTCTTCACACCTTCTTCTCATCTCATCTTGACCACCTCTGCTACCACTAGTGGCTAGACCCCAGGTGGTATTAGATTCATTACCCTCCTTAAATAATACCATTTTGATGGGTTCTGATTGCCAAAGACTTTTCACATTTTTCATTCCTATGTGCACATGTTAATGAATATTCTTTTTACTATTTTTTATATTATATTTATTACATTGATTTGATTTTAGCAGTCATCCCTCGATGTTATGAAATTATACTAGTTAGCAACTGCTAACTGCAGTTCCAACTGCTCTTATTCCCTAAACACTCAGGTCTAATACTGGATTCACCACTGCTGTGAAATACATTTATTGTTTTAAAACAGTGGACTTGCAGCCTTTCAGAGGCTATCGCATGGTTAAATCAATGAATTTCATTGATCCCACCACAGAGCACATTTTAGTGGCTTTGGTGACATGGAATCTGACCCTAAATATACCCTTTTTATAACATAAACTTGAAAAAGTAAGGCTGGAAATGTTTTGTAGAAAGTCAAAACACCATTATATTTCCACTAGCAGGCTGAAAATAAATGCAGAAATAGGAGCAGCAGGATGTTAGCTTATAAGACTTTGAAGGGGGCATGGCTCAGCACATAAATACTCCTAACTCTATAACCCTTAAGCCAATCATCACAAAGCTTGCAGGAATAGTCTACATAAAGACTTGTAACATACCCTGAAAGTTTCATTCAAATCAACTACTAAGGAGCGCCACAAATGCAAGAAATGAGAGTGGCATAACAGGAATTAGACCATAAATCAGAAGTCGTTCATTACAAAACTTAGGATATGTTAAATAATAATGTTGAAACTCATGCTTGAAAAACAGTAATATAACCATCCCACCTGTCACAACAACAAAAAGTTCCCGACCTAACCCTATGCACCAACATTAAGGCCTCTGGTGTCCCGGCGCGGCACAGGGTGGTGCAGGGTGGCGAACCCCGTGCAGAGCTAATTTCAAGCAGCGCAACCCGAGGTGCACTCAGTTTGGTAGTTTGGCAGACCGAGGTGCGCTGAGATGGGTGTGGCGGCGCAGCAGGGGGAGGTGTCGACAGATCCAGCTTGGCACAGTGACAGTTTTGTGCCAAAAGGCTTCACCGAAGGTGCGCTAAAAGCTTGCCAGCTGAAACCAGGTCTACTGTCAGCGCAGGCGGAGCGCAGCCGGTGTAAGCCGAAGTTTGGCTGTCCGGCGGACAGTGTGCACACTTCACCAAAACCTCACAGGCAGGTTTCCAGAATGTCAGGCACATTAACAATGCAATAAATACCCACAAAAACCACTATTCAATGCAACTATCTGCAATCAGCACATAAATGTATCTCTATATCGACTGTCCCGTCACATCTGATGTCAGATCAAAGGGGACTGGCACCCTTTGGCACGCGTAATGGAAACCCAACCTGATTTGATTAACATAGCTGCAAACTAATGAGTTCACATCCCTCTCAGCCAACCACAAACAGCCACATCATTAGACAGGGAGTATATATTCAGCATCTGTCATCTTAGAAAAGTCAAAAGAAAAGAGAGAGTGAGACAGCGAGAGAGAAAGGAAGAGCATGCACGCACGAGAGAAACGCTGTCAGCAAAGTGTAAGTTTTGTTTGGTGTCTTAAGGGTTTACGTGCTTCATGTGATTGCCTATGCAAATGTTAAAATGCTCTTGCTTAATGTGATCTACAAAGATGGAGTACATTATTGCGAGGCAAAGGAGGAAGACTTACACAGAGAGGGTGTACTGTCAAAGGACATCCTATTTGGGCATGACAGAGCTGGAATGCAGGTGGACCACACGAATAATGACTGGAGTACCGCCGTGTCCAATGTAATTGTCATTTCATGTCATACTCTTTTTCATTATACAGGAACAAATTACATCTACCCCGCGAGGTGGTCCAAGTGGTGACGCGCATCATGGCCTCTGATGTGCACCCCGGTGGCACCTGTGCTCTCCCTGTTGCTGTAAAGGTGACAGTGGCTCTGACCTTCTTCGCCACCGGGTCTTTCAAGCAGACCTTGGCCTTGGTGGCGGGGATCAGTCAGAGAGCTGTCAGTTCAGCTATACATGCAGTGATGTCTAGTCTAGTCCGACATGCAAATGAGCACATAATTTTTCCATCCACACCTGAGAGCCAGCTGCAGATGAAGTGAGGTTTCTTGTCGAAATGTGGATTCCCTGGGGTACTGGGAGCAATCGACTGCACACATGTACAGTTGTGCGCCCCAGATACCCAAGCCATCACTTATGTGAACCTTAAGGGAGTACACTCCATTAATAGCCAGATGATTTGTGACTCAAATTGCCTGGTGACACGTGTATGTGTCACACAGTGCTTTTTTTGCACTGGGCAACGGTTCTCAGTGTATCCGGGCAACATTGATTTACAATTGTGGTGACCTCCTCCCAGGCTACCTTTGCATCATCAGCCCGTGGAGGTCTGCTCGCAGTTCCGTATATTCGGACACTGTGAGCTTGGACCTCCCGGACCAAAACATCAGTTTCCTCCTGGGAGAAGTTTGGCCATCTGACGCTGCTGCTCTCTTCTGCCGTGGCGAATTGAGTAAACTGTCATTACGCCTTCGCGCTGTGCATTTAAGGGTGAGGAGAGGGGCTCATTTGATTGGTGTGATGTGAATCGGCTGTGTAAAGCCCACTCCACGCCTTCTCTCCTCCCTCTTTCCAACTTGCGCAGGTAGGAGGAACAGAGGTGGGAAAGAGGAGTAGCTGCAACAGCACGCGCAGTGTGCCAAACTTGCAAAATCTGGCCGGCCACACCCAGTCGGTGAAGCGCAGGTGTGCTGTGCCTCCGCCTCACCCGGTCTGCAAAACTAGAGGCCTAAGAGTTTTACACTAAGAGAAATGTAAAGCAGCTAAAATCAGCTAATGCTGTACATTTTCTGACCTCTACACCTGTAGTAGAATATACCTATGTTGTGCTGCTAAGTTCAAGGTTGTGAAAACTAGAAATACAATCTATTATCACTCCATGAGAACATGCTTACCAAAATACTTCCTAAGACTTACAGTTATGTGTGTTGTTACCCAGTGTTATACTGCTATGTGGAGTTAGCTTGGGTTAGAGCTGGTCTCTCTAGGTTACTAGTGTTTACTAGTTGACATGAGATTGTTAGTGTAATATGTACTATGTTTGAAGTCGTTGCCTCTTTATGCTGAGGCTGTTAGTTCTTGTTTTTGTTTGTTTGTTTGTTTGTTTTTATTTTCAGTTATTTGGCAACTTGTTTCTGATGCCAAATAAGATACCAGCAACTCAAGCACATTGAGAGAGTTATAATATAGTAAGCTGGAATGTGAGGTCGTGTGCAAATAAAATACGTAACAGTAAAATAACATTAAAATACAGGAATACAGAATAACAAAAACAAAAGAGTCACAACAATAATAAAACAGAATCACTTTAAGAAGGCCAGACGATAAAAGTGAGTTTTAAGACGTGATTTAAAAGAGGACGCTGAGTTTGCCTGTCTGAGATCTCCAGGCAGGGCCTTCCACAGCCGAGGGGCCCGAGCAGCAAAGGCCCGGTCCCCTTTAGTGACCAGCCGACTTTTGGGTACCTGTAAGAGGGCCCCGCTGGAAGATCTCAGGCTCCGGTCAGGTTCATAAGAGTTTAGCATGTCACAGATGTAGGCAGAAGCCTGACCATGTAAGACTTTAAAAGAGCAGTAAAATCTTCAAATCAATTCTAAAACTCACAGGTAACCAGTGAAGGGCAGCAGAGATTGGCGTAATCTGGTCACTTCTCTTGATACCTGTTAAAAACCTGGCAGCAGCATTCTGAATCAACTGCATTCTTTGAATATTTTGTTTACTAATGCCAGAGTAGAGTGCATTACAATAATCTAGCCTGGATGTGATGAAGTGGATAACCTTTTCTAAATCAGCACGAGAGATGAAGGATTTAATTTTTGTTAACTGTCTTAGTTGGGAAAAGCAGGACTTGGTAACCTGAGCATCAAAAGAAAGTTCTGAATCAAAGATGACGCCCAGGTTACGGGCCTCTTTGTGAACGTTGCTGGACAGGACACCCAGACTAGAAGATAGAAAATCTATGTTGTTTGTGCTGGAGCCAGCAGGTTTGACGATGAGCACTTCTGACTCTGAGTCATTTAACTGCAGAAAATTGTTGGACATCCATTTTTTGATGTCAGCAAGACAGGACATTATGCGGGAGACATCAGAGCAACCAGGTTTTAAAGGGACATGCAATTGGGTGTCATCTGCATAAAAATGAAAGTTGGCGTCATACTTCTGAATGATTTTCCCAAGGGGTAGTATGTAGATTGTAAATAAAACGGGTGCTAGAATGGACCCCTGTGGGACTCCGCAAACCAGAGGAGCAATGGAGGAGGAGGAGTCACCGAGCACTGAAACAAGCCAATTGAGAGCCACATCACTAATATCAACAAAGTTTTTCAAAGGGTAATTAGGATACCATGATCCCCGTGGATCATGGTATCCTAATTACCCTTTAAAAAACTTTGTTTGCAGCTGAACTGAGGTCAAGGGGAATTAAAATCGAGTACTGGCCTGAGTCACTTGTCAGCAATAGGTCGTTTGAGACCTTGACCAAAGCAGTCTCGGTACTGTGTAGAGAGCAGAATTTTGGGATTACCCCTTTGCTCAGCAATAAGATTGGCAAAATAGTTGTTCCTTGCCACTTTGACTGCGTGCTGATATCTGGCCATAAGATATTTTAAGGAGACAAGGGAGGCATCAAGCTTGTCTTGGCTAACAAACAGAAGGCTAACATGGCCTTCCAAAAAGGGTTCATTGGATCAAAAAGGTTCTTACTGGAACCCTTAGTGTTACAAAGACCCCTTGAAAAACCCTTTCTTAAAAAGGGTTTTTCAGAAGCAAATGCTTCTGGATAGAACCTCGGCCCTTAAAGAAGAACCCTTATTTCTAAGAGTGTACCATTCTTGATAACCCAGGGAAAATGTGACTTATTTTTTTTAATATTAAAAGATAAATATATCAAGGCTTTACCATGACAATGGCAAATTTTTCTTTTCTTGGTTAGTAGTAGAGAACAGCAGAATGACTGTAGTAAACATTAACAATTAAAGAGAGTGAAAAAGACCAACTGGTACCAGTGTATTAATAATTTGGAAAATGAGTACTGACACTGTTTTTAATGTTCAGAATTTGTATGTATCCATAAATTGATATATTTAACAACACTACTTGCCAGTCAAATTAGAGTAAACCCAGATTATAATACAATCCAAATGCATTAAACAAACCACCAACTGTCACTTTTTGTGAATGACATAACATTATGCTCTAAAATGTCTCTTCCTCCTTTGTTGCGTTTAATTGATACTTTTGGAAACCTTTCCAAAAAAACTATTAATTGGAAAAAGAGCAAACTCCTCCCAGTAGTTTCTCTGCTTAACAGTTTTAAAGGCATTGGTGCTTTACTGTATGATATGTCAACTGTATGATATGTCACTCAGAATCTATCACAGCAAAGTAGATCAGCCGCCAGACATTAAATGTTGCCAGTGTGTGTTGTGCTTTTATCAATGTTTTTTTTTTTTTTTTTATCAATCTAAGCGTGTGTAGTCAACCCTCTGTTATGTAGCATTAAATTATCTATCTAGCTAATGTTAACAGCAAGACATTGTTGTCATAAAAACCAAACCCACAAGCAGCATGTCATAAGCAAAAACTCTATGTGGACACATCTCCTAAAGTGGCCAGAAGATTAGAAAAACATCTGTATAAGAGGTTAAAGTTAGTTAAAAAGTGGTTTTGGCCTCCCTCATTTTCATATATTACTGGACTGCAGACCTCAGAGTTTTGTCTCTGGCACAAAATGCTACTTGGCCAACTCCAATAAGTACACAGCTTCTTTGCTAAAGATCAAAGAGGAGGCCTGTAGCTATTTCTTCCTGTGCTTTGAACAATCAAGTCATACAGTCTATCATACATAACCAGCCCTGTCGGCCCAACTGTTTAAGAACATGGAGGACAATTCTCCCGTTTCTGGGATGATTTGCCCAAAGTCTACATGGAACGCCCTGTCTGCAAAAACAATACTTTTCCTCCAGGGCCCTATTTCAGAAAGCAGGATTAGTGAAAACTCAGAGTATGTTGAGCCTGAGATGAGGGAAACTCTTGACTTTTCCATTTCACAAAGCCAGTTCAGCATAACCCTGAGTCAGTTACTATGGCAACATAGTCTGTGAAACCTGCTGTCTTGCAGGTTTGCTTCATCTAAGCCTGAGGCTGATCGCCCGCTGAGCACGTAGCAGGAAGGAGAAACATTGCGTGTCCTTTTGTGAATTAAGTCTGGGCACAGTTTATTCAGAGGCGGTGATTAGACCCTGTTTTTCTCCCTAGAGGAGTGTCTATATGAAAGATACAATATTACCTCACACTCCATTATTCATCTTAACAATCTGTTCCACCCACATACATCAAATATTACACATCACAGATTTACATTATCATGGGGGCTAATTTTATGCATTGCCCTTTGATTCTTCGGCAGTGGCAGTTTTCTTTATAACATCAGAGACACTGAACAAATCAGCAAGACAGCGGTTCATCGGGCCGTGAGAAAAGTGACTCTGGCTCTGAAAAGACTTTTGCCCATTTTAGTGGTTTCCCTGGGCATAAATCAGAGAGGATTATCAAATAAAAGTTCCACAGGGCAGCGGTAGTTTAGTGGATGGAGCGAGCACCCCTAGGGTTCAATCCCAGCCGGCAGTCTTTTGCTACACTTCTTTCCCTCTCTCTCTCCCCCCTTAATGCTATGCTGTCCTGCCATTAAAGGCAACAAAAGCCCAAAAAATAATCTTTAAGAAAAAAAGAGGAATTCCACAGAACTGCAGATTTGTCAGTTTTAATAAGAAATCTATGCGGATACATTATGCAGTGATTTATGAATACTTTTCATATATGTAAAGATTCCACAGTGTAATTGTCTCAATTATGGGACTCACATTCCCATCATAGCTCCATCTGAGAATAAAGGAGATTATGTGATCACATTACATAACGTCACTTCACATTACCTATTAACATGCGCTATAGTCTTTTCCCATCACACCTCACTCTTCATTCGTGGTCATTAAAATCTGCGATTCAGTTGGCATGAAATAAAGTGGCTTTGCTTTTAACTCCGCTTTCTGCCACTGATAATCATGGTAACTGCACTCCATTGATAATGGCTTGTGGTGCTCGCCATGAACAAGCTTCTCTGAACATACTCAGAGTTGATTGAACTGATTCTGATCAGCTGTTCTGATACCGAAAACTCAGTCAACTCAGAGATCAGGATTAGGCTCAGAGATGGTTGAGCCTGCTTTCTGAAATAGTGTTAATACTGTTGTATAGTCTGATGGTAAATTAAGGAATGCTTGGGTAGAAGAGTTGGGTACTGAAATCACTAATAACACATGGAAAGCAATTCTTATGTAGATAGACAATAGAGCTATACTGTAACTGTTAGACATTGACTCATACAACTCAAGATAGTTCATAGACTCCACAACATAAAATCAAGGCTCTATGCTCTATATAGCCTCTCCCCACTGTGCAATAAGTGTAAATAGAATACAGGTATGCTTGAGTCTAATAATCAGTTGTTTGCATCTCACTGTAAAAGCCTCGTGAGTACTTAACTAAGGACTGTTCGCACCAAGTCATTTCGTAAGAGCAGCAACTAATAATGTAAATGCTGTAACTATACTAACACAGACAAAATATCAGAGATTTCATTGTTTTGTCATCATTTTACTTGAAGGAAAACAAAGTAGTATGCAAATTAAAATGTTGACCTGAGGCTGATAAAAAGTCAGAGGATCACCAATGTTATTACCAATTATTCTCTGGGTAACATGACAATCAATGCAATCGTTGCTGAGATATTTCAGTATTGACATATAGGCTGGATTATATAGTGGGCAAAGGGTTCTCTAGGCCCTAGGCTTTCTGTGCATTGGATGGTGTAGCAACTATATTGTTGAAAAAAGCAACTAATCGGCTAAGTAGGCTCTTAACTGTGATGTGTTAAAAATATTCATAAGTCCAGACAAGTTTTATGGTGTTTTTTAACAAAAGACTGACAATTGGAATAACTCAGGCAAAACAAAATGAGAAGACAATCAACAGAAAATACTGGACCCAAATTCATCTTCTTTGTTTCAGTGCTGCCACAAGAGTAACTGTACAGATAAAATAATGTGAAATCACACCCCCATGCCTATTACAACTACCAGAAGTGAAAGTGACCAAAAACATGTACAGCCTAAACAAAGCACAAACAACAGAGGCATAATACACATATTGGCACTTATAGATGTTTTTTGCTTATTCAATTGAAAATTACTTTTGAATGGCCTAAAATGGAACCTGCTTCATTACCTGGTTACCTGGTCTTTAGATCCTGTTTTGAGTGTATAATCCAGTTTTAATACTTTCAGTTTTTAAGTTTTGTGTTTATGTGTTGCATACCTCTAAATGATGTATCTCAGTTACCACACAGCAAACCAAGGAGTACTGTATACCACAATAGGAACACATGTGTGGGGGTTTAAAAGGGTCCCCTGCAGGTTCATCCTGTCATGGTCATGATCAAAGTGGTGGACCAAATCAATGACATTGTCAGCCCTAAAGGGACTAGAATGACTAACTGAATATGTGCATAGATCATCAAGTACCAGCTGACATATATTGACATAAAATATGGCTAACATCTCTTTATGCTTCTGACTTTCTCACACAGAGGCTTCCATCCTCTCCTATGATGGCAGTATGTATATGAAGGTGGTGATGCCAACCATCATGCACACTGAAGCTGAGGATGTCTCCCTGCGTTTTCGCTCACAGCGGGCTTATGGCCTCCTCATGGCAACCACCTCCCGAGACTCAGCTGACACACTCAGGCTAGAGTTGGATGGGGGTCGCGTCAAACTCACAGTCAACCTAGGTATCGTATGCCACCCCCCTCCCCACATCTGCCTCCACATCTCCACCTTTACCGTTGACCGGTGACTTCTCCTCCCCTTTCATTTCTATCTTTTTGCACAGTCTTGTCATAAGTTACTCATCACTATGTTCCCTTTAAGGTCTCTACAAACTTTAGAACATAATTAAGAGAGTTTTTATCTTTTATGTATGGGTGTTAATGCAGTTTGTGTACACAGATAACCACAGACTGCTTACTGAATAACTATTTACACGATAAGAGCTTAGGCTACACTATCATAACTTCTCTTTTTCAATGGAATACATGTCTGGCCCATCTTTGAAACAGACAAACTATAGTCATATCCATATCGATGTTTACAAAACTTTTGAGCTAGTCACAGCACAATAAGCAGAATATACATTATAATGTACAGATACTGGGCTTTAAAGTTTGGTTCCCAATAAAGTCCTTTTAAAGAACAAAGTGTGCTGAGACTCTCTAAGAGGTGACTTTCACCAACTATGCCCAGTGGTCGTCAGTCCATAATTCAACAGGACATTAGAAGAAACTATACTTGTCTCTCTCACTAACCTAATTTTTCTGTCTGACATTAAGTAATTTCTCTGTCACCTTTCTGTTGTTCTGGGTGGTTGTGTTTTTAGCTAATGATGGTATCTTTTCTGTAAGTCTATATTTTTCAGTGTTTTGTTTTTATGTTTACCTGTCAACTCCATTTTCATCATGCCTTATCAAAAGATGGTATTCACCCCTTCAAAGGCCTTAAGCCTGCGGCCCGTCAGGCGAACAGCCCGAGAACAGAGCCCAGCAAAACCTACAGCTGGCTGCAACCCCAAAATACTTTCAAACATGTTTAATATAATATGTCAAGGATTAAAAATGAATCACACACTTCAATTTATATTTTGCATATGCCCAGTAAAAATCATAAAATATAAGATTAATGTTGATATTAGCTGGTTTGACAATCCCCATGTAGATAATTCATTCACTGATTATATAAATTCATGTAAGTTATATTCTAGATTTCAGTCAACATGCTCATGTTGTGCAGCTCAAATTCTCTTAGCTTGTCTGTTAATCTGTTTTATCTCCAACGGAACATTTGTAAAAGTCTTAATATTTTTAGACCCATCCTCTGATGTAGCTTAGTGACAGATCTAGGCATAGGATAGTACTCAAGATGTGATGATTGGGGTTCCTGTGCCTCTGCATGGTGCTGGTGCTGATTGGATCGTGGCTGTTTGCTCCCACTTTTCTGTTGCGGTTGACGACACATGAAACCACCAGCCACATGGTGACCAACCCTCACTGTTTTCACAGCTGTCTACAGCAGTTATTCTGGTGTCAGTGGGACTGTTCAGATATGATTCTGATTGTCTATCACACTATTTGTCTTACAATTTATTAAACAGTTTGTTGTTTTAATAACGAATCAAATTGAATCAGTCTGTATTTCTTGACTTTTCAAAGATCCATGTCTCTAATATTGATGGCTACTACCACCTTGCTGGTGCAGAGGTTTTGGAGCCAGAGACTTTGACTTTTTACATTTGCATATTTAAATCTAAGGTGGAACAGTCAGTGTTTGGTTGGAAAACTCATGTAGCTGGTACCACAAGCGGCCATTTTACTGTTAATACTGTGCCTAAACAATCAGTCAATATAAACTCTAGTAACAAAACAGCATAAGCTCTAGAAAAGCAGCTTTTTATCAACCAGCACATTTTTATGACAAATCCATGCATTATCCTTTGTATTTTGAATTATATTTTTGGAAATCTTTAAAATCTATATTTTATTTTATGGTAATTTATTTAGATTTGTTATAAAGTTAACTATAAATACTAAATACTGAATAAAATGGCTGCCTTCCTGCATGTGTACGTCCCCGGAAGGGTGGACTTTTTGTTTTTGGATGTCTGCAGCAGTAACCTTGAAGGATGCAATTTCATCTGTCATTTATTCTTCCCCATCTAGACTGTATCAGGATAAACTGTAACTCCAGTAAGTTAACACTCAAGTTTCATTTTGCTTTCTATATTGATGGTATGTTGATGTTAGTTTGTGTTTCTTTGTTTGTTATTGTTTTTTGAGTTTAAGGAAATGTGTTTTCTGAAATGGGAGCCCTGCTTTGCCCTGCACTTTCTCTTAATCCTATCATGCGGAGGATCAGTTTGTTCAGTTGGTTTGACTTCCCATAATTGAATGGTAACCATCAGAATACCCACAGTCAAATAAAAATGAGTGGTGATTTTAATTATCAGACATATCTTAACTTCTTTATAAATTAACCATTTTATTTTCTGCTGATGATATAATTGTCCCATTCTCTATTTGATATTAAAAATAAAAACATTCTTACACCATTTAGCCTTGTAATAACAGTAGTAGCAGTAGTAATGATATACATATATATTGTATTTTCTCTTTGCCATAGTCCCAACAAAGAGAAATAACATCATGAGGATACATTCTGAGTGAAATGAAAGGAAAGTTCCACATTGATTTTTGGGCATTGCTCAATACCAAATGATGCCTACAGAAATTAATTGTTTGGATCATACAATTCATGTCTGGACAGCTTACTTTGACAACTTAATATATTAATATTGACTATGAGTATGACTACACTGTCAACAACCTGTTTAAAACAATAGCTAATAGTTAAGTTAATAATAGCTAAATTATCCTTGGCTTTCTGTTCAACAATTGTTCAAATCCAAAGACCTTATCTTGATTTAACGAAGGGATCTAAAACTTTCCAGGCATCAGAAAAGTCTTTAAAAATATGTTGAGGACACCCTGACTGACAATGTGATTAAATATTGAAGCTTTAAAGTGTTGCAGTTTGAATTTCATTTTTTTTTTTTATGTTAAAACATGATGATATACACTACATGTGTGGAATTGACATATAGTGTAGAAAAATGTGTATTTCATATATATATATATTTTTTTTCAAAATCAAAGACACTTAATGGGGAAATTTAAAACCCAGGAAAACATAATAGTTTACAGTAAGAGATCAAACATTTATACCTTGTGGATTTCTTAGATAATTTTCTGTAACCATAAGAAAAAATATGTTTGATGCTCAAAATGTTCCGATGGAGGACCCCTAAATTCTCCATTTTATATATGTCACCCACAGTATTGACAGGAATCCTATGCCCTTGTCTGTAACAAAAAAGTACAATGTTAAAATGTAAGATCTGATTATTAACCTTAAGCACCATGCATGTTAATGCCAAATAACCGATAACTGATTGATTGTGTACACTGTTATAACAATGTTTCACACAACTGGATACTTTTCAGTCAGACCCTTAAAGGGGAAGTTCTGTTTTTTACAACCTGGACCTTATCTCTGGCATTAAATACGGTTGATTACTCACCCAGATAAGTTTGGTGTCATTTGGAAGATATTTAGATCCGCGAGAGCCACTTACATCCATATAGTGGGAATGATCGGGGCACCGACAATGAGACTCTAAATAACACATTATCTGCCGCGAAACTCTTTCATTTCACCAATATGTTTTTATGAATTGCTAGAGTTGCTTGTCATCATCATCCGGGTCACTGTTATCTGGGTGAGTAAACAACCGTATTTAATGCCAGAAATAAGGTCCAGGTTGTAAAAAACGGAACTTCCCCTTTAATGACAAATTTTAGTTAGGTCATACTTAATTTCAAAATGGACTCCACAACTATGCAAAATATGCAGGATAGTTCTTTACTGTTACTAATATTTGACAGCAAATGTATTATGATTTCAGGTTCTACACATTTTACACATTCTAAGTTTAAGATTGTTGATATTGTTTGCACCAACAACGTGTCTGCTGCTTAACAACCTAAATGTGTTTAAAGTGTTTCAGTTGGGTAGCAGCTTTCAGACTATCACAAATAACTACAAACTGCTTTTACTCATTGTAAGGCCATTGAGATCTTTTCCTTTATATCTATATCTATCTACATTTCTATCTATCTACATACCTATCTATCTATCTATCTACATCATCATTGCTTCATCATCATCATTGACTTTACTGACTTTAGAAGGTCAGTGCTCTACCCAAAAGGCCCAGTGGAAAATTGAAAAAGCATAAGTATGTGGGTATATCCTACTGCTAGCTGAGCTTCCAACCAAATGTAGAGAAAAATGAACAATTTCAATGTGTGCAATACAGTGATGACTCTGTTCTACAGATGTTTCATTGAGTCTATTCTGTCCTTCTGTATTGTGGCATGGTTTGGGAACCTGAATCTGGCAAATAAGAATAGGCTTAGCCAGCTTATCAAAGTGGCCAGAAAAGTTATGGGGGTGAGTCAGCTGCAGCTCTCTGGCCTTTTACTATAAGCAGGTCCTAAGACAGGCCCAGGCCATATTGCACTCTCCTGATCACCCTTGCACAGGGAATCTGAGCTCATTCCTTCAGACCGTAAAGCGTTCCTGCTCAGAGAGTCAAAGAGTCTCTTTTGTTTGTACAGCAATTAGTAGCCTCGATTTGCTTGTAATCTCGGCACCTAAGCAATTTATGGATTTGGCATTTAGCCGTTGCTTGCAGTCTCTTCATTTGAGGCAATCACACATTTGTACTGTTCTTGGAAATCAACAACTTCACATGTTACAGTGACCATAGTAACAATATAAAACATTGCATTGCAACTATTTTCTGGCAAGGCCTAAAACAATCTTAATTAACAACTAAAGATTATTTACATTTACTGAACAGAGATTGTGGAAATAAAAAGCACACTTCATGCTCGAAGTGTGATCTGTCTAGATTGTTGCATTATTAGGGCCCTATTGAAATGCAAGGATTTTTTATTATTATTATTATTATTATTATTAGGGCCCAAGCACCTAGCGGTGTGAGGACCCTATTGAAATACAAGGATTTTTTATTGTCAGGGCCCGAGCACTTAGCGGTGCGAGGACCCTATTGAAATGCAAGGATTTTTTATTATTATTAGGGCCCGAGCACCTCGCGGTGCGAGGACCCTATTGAAATGCAAGGATTTTTTATTAGTATTATTATTATTATTATTATTATTATTATTCCTCCAAATGAATTGCCTTTTTGGGAGGCTTAACATACCCAATAACTCATGAAACTTTGCACACATCTCAGAACTGGTGAAAAATTTGATATTTTAAGGGTCTCATGCGCTGGTTCCAAAAAAATGACTCAGTAGCGCCCCCTACAAAAGTTTGAGGAAACAGCCCCTGAAGCTAGTTTAACCTTCATGTATGAAACTTGGCAGGCTTATGTAATGCTTAGAGACGTACAAAAAAGCCTCTTGGAGGCATCCTCTAAACCCAACAGGAAGTTGGCCATTTTGAATTTACTGTGCAATTTTGATGCATATTTGGCCATTTCCAGGGGTCATGAATGAACGAACGAGTCCTAGAGATTTCATCCGATCGACTTCAAACCTTGGTCTGTCCCATCCCAATAACTTGAAGATGAAAAGTTATCAAAAGCTTGAGTTGTTGTCAATGCGTGTGACCGTGGGATGGCGTCAAAGTTAGGGGTCTCACCACTAAAAAGGAAGTAGTTTATAACTACAGGATACATGGTCCAATCTTGTCCAGACTTCACAGAATTGATGACAGTCCCGCCCTGAACACATCTACATGTCAATAATTAGAGATGAACATAGCGCCCCCTACTGGCAATGGGAAATGTCATGTTTTAGACTTTAATGTACATCTCCTACAGACTTGACCAGATCCATCTCAGACTTGGTGAAAAAAGTCATAAGACGTTGATGACGCTTTGTTGTGGAAACTGTGAGTTTTCGTAGAAGGGCGTGGCCACGGCCTGGCGGTGATCTTTGATGTTTGGCCGTGATGATAAACATTGCTGTCACTTGGCTCCACATGGGAATATCTTGCCAAAACTTCACACATGTGATGACAGTCCAGCCCTGAACACATCTACAGAGGAATTTTGAATCACCGCCATAGCGCCACCTTCTGGCAACAGAAAGCTACTTTATACATTATTTGATGTCCCACTTCTAGCAGGTTAATCAGACCCACCTCAAACTTGCTGGTCTAAGTCCTTAGACCTTGATGATACTTAAAAATGAAGCTTTTGTGTTTTCATCAAATGCTGTCACCGTGGCACCGCCTTGTTCGCCATCAAATACGATGTTGTTTTGAAGGGACAAGGGATGCTTGAAAACTCACCAAACGTGGCATACACATCACAGATCACAAGTCCTGTTGTCTGATGTGATTTTTGTGCTTTGATGCACCAAGATGGCTCAACAGCACCCCATACAATGTTTCAATGAAGCAGCCCCCAAAGCTGGTTTGACCTGGATGTGTGAAACTTGGTGGGCACCTGTAACACTCTATTATGTACAAAAAAGCCTCTTGGAGCCATGCTCCAAACCCAACAGGAAGTCCGCCATTTTGAATTTACTTGTGCCACTTATGTGCATTTTTGCCCATTTACAGGGCTTGTAAATTAACGAACTTGTCCTACAGATTTAATCAGATTGGCTACAAATTTGGTGTATGTAAGCGTGACTATGTTGTGACCAAAAGTTATCACAGGATTTGCCCAATGTTTAATGGCGCGCCCACTGCTGAGCGTTAAGTCTTGAGGTCTCGCCATGAAAAAAAAAATTGCTGTAGCTCTGGCATAAATGGTCCAATCTCCACCAAACTTCACATGATTCATATTAGTCCCACCCTGAACACATTTATTTGACAATATTCCGTGATAGTCATAGCGCCACCTAGTGGTGAAAGGAAGTACTTCTTACCAGACACTTATCTTTGGATTCACCTGAAATTTCAGTGCTGTGGTCTGTATTTCATGTTCACAAACATGATATATCATTAGTGTATACGCGTGCTGCAGAGGGTTTAATTTTGATGTCTCGCCATGAAACAGGAAATTGCTCTAACTTTGGAGTAAATGGTCCGATGTCCAGCAAACTTCACATGATTCATATTAGTCCCACCCTGAACACATTTATATAACAATATACCGTGATAGTCATAGCGCCACCTAGTGGCGAAAGTAAGTACTTCTTATCAGACACTTATCTTTGGATTAACCTGAAATTTCAATGCTGTGGTCTATAATTGATGTACACAAACATGATATACCATGAGTGTCTACGTGTGCTGCAGAGGGTTTAATTTTGATGTCTCACCATGAAACAGGAAATTGCTCTAACTTTGGAGTAAATGGTCCGATGTCCACCAAACTTCACATTATTCATATTCGTCCCACCCTGAACACATTTATTTAACAATATACAGTAATAGTCATAGCACCACCTAGTGGTGAAAGGAAGCATTTCTTATCAGACACTATGGATTAACCTGAAAATTCATTGCTGTGGTCTATATTTCATGTACACAAACATGACATATCATTAGTGTATACACGTGCTGCAGAGGGTTTAATTTTTATGTCTCGCCATGTTTGACCTGCATGTATGAAACTTGGTAGGCACCTGTAACACTCCATCACGTACAAAAAAGCCCCTTGGAGCCATGCTCCAAACCCAACAGGAAGTCCGCCATTTTGAATTTACTTGTGCCACTTCTGTGCATTGTGCTTTGATGCACCAAGATGGCTCAACAGCACCCCCTAGAATATTTCAATTAAGCAGCCCCCAAAGCTGGTTTGACCTGCATGTATGAAACTTGGTAGGCACCTGTACCACTCTATCACGTACAAAAAAGCCTCTTGGAGCCATGCTCCAAACCCAACAGGAAGTCCACCATTTTGAATTTACTTGTGCCACTTTTGTGCATTTTTGCCCATTTCCAGGGCTTGTATATTAACGAACTTGTCCTACAGATTTAATCAGATTGGCTCCAAACTTGGTTTTTGTAAGCGTGACTATGTTGTGACCAAAAGTTATCACAGGATTTGCCCAATGTTGAATGGCGCGCCCGCTGCTGATCGTTGAGTCTTGAGGTCTCGGCATGAAAAACGAAATTGCTGTAGCTCTGGCATAAATGGTCCAATCTCCACCAAACTTCACATAATTCATATTAGTCCCGCCCTGAACACATTTCATTACCATATTGCCTGATAATCATAGCGCCACCTAGTGTCGAAAGGAAATAATGTCATAATCATTAGTGTCTACATGTGCTGCAGAGGGTTTAATTTTGACCACTGTACAGAAGTTTTTCAGGCTAAGGACCCCTTGGTTTTTTGAGAGTGGAGAGGACGCAAGGAGAGGACGCTGGCGCTGACTGTTCGCCGCTTCTCCGCTCGTCTACCTTATGTTTTAGTATTTTATAATCTAGTGTTTTAGTGACTCAGTACTTTAGTTGTTTTAAGTGATTATCAAGCCGTTTCTCCCAAAGCCTGCTACTGACACACTGACAGGCTTGCGGTGCTGTTTGCACGGACTTCCAACGACCCACACGGCTGCTTGCCTATCTATTACCGTCCATCTCCATCGCCGGATAACAGCGGATAGCAGCGGGTCTCCTAATCCTTCCATCGCTGAAGTGGAGTCTTCGCCCGGGCGGCCCGACAGCTGTCCCCGGTGCGGTTAGGCTGTCGTCGCCTGGCCGCCATACCTCCATAACTGGCTCGCCGCTCCCCGATCCTGCAAGCGGACGTTTCGGCGTTGCATGCCCATCCTGGACATCCTGGACTACCTGTTGCTGTGAGGTTTTCGGGTGAGGACGTCTTCATTATTTATCAGCCACCAAGTCAACGAGCGACTGGTGCTGGAGTTCCTCTTCTCATCGCCGGGTAAACAGGCACCCAGGCTCACCTGGCTAACAGCTAACTCCAGACAAACTTGTCTCTCCGTCAAGCACAATGTTGAAATATTCCGTTTCAAAACTGCTGGAACTTAACAACAAGGCAATTCCAGCATGTACTTCAGTCATCCAACAACTTGGACTTTTACGCCGACCCCGTTATACTCATAGGGGATCCCGCAGACAGTTTGTTTATCGCCGGTCTGATCACGCTGTTCCTTCCATCTGTTCTACTGAACGCTCCGTCGCACCCCAACCACGTCATCAGAGCACTGGTGAAACAGGATGTTGTAGCAGCACTGGGAACACTGTGCTGCTGCGCCACTACAAGCTGCGCGGAAAATCTGGAGTGGATTACAGTGCAGGACTGGGCTGGAACAAAAACAACGCGAGGCTCCCACTCTCCAGGCTGCAAAGCAAACGTGGAGTGGACTATAGTGTACTTCGGCCTCCCGAGATCTTTACCACCAAGTCTGTCTCGTTCCAGTGCCACTATGGCACTTTTTAATGCACAATCCATAAACAATAAATCAACCCTCATACATGACCACATAATGGAAAAGGGACTCGACTTCATGTGCCTTGTAGAAACCTGGCATAATCCAGGGGATTTTTCAGAGCTCAACAAAGCCTGTCCCCCTGGATATAACTATATGGAAAAAGCCCGCAGCACCCGTGGTGGCGGCTTGGCCATCATACACAGAGCTGAATTGAAACTGTCCCCCCTGCCAATGCCTAGCTTTTCCTCCATGGAATGCCTAGCTTTTAAATGTAAACCTCCAAACCCCATGACAGTGCTTCTTATATATCGACCTCCCAAGCCAAACACAGCTTTCATCCCTGAAATAAATGACTTACTCACCTCACTCTGCACTGTGTCATCAAACACTGTGATTATTGGTGATGTAAATCTCCATGTAGATAACCACTCCAGTCGCCCTGCAGCAGAGTTTCTTAACATGCTGGAATGTCTTGGCCTGCAGCAGCATGTGAAGGTCCCTACTCACAACAAGGGACACACCCTGGACCTGGTCATCACTGACTCTGCCCCCATTAACAACCTGCAGGTCTATAGCCTGGGTGTGTCTGACCACAAGGTGGTCTCAATGGCCTTAACATCGCTGCTGCCCTCCACTAGACCTAAGCGTCAAATGACATTCCGTAACTGGAAAAGCATTGACCCAACCACCATGACATCGGATCTCCAGCTCATCCCCCTCCCAACCTCTGCATCAGCGGATGAAATAGTCAACCACTATAACACATCCCTGAGCCGTGTCTTTGACCTCCATGCCCCTATCAAGACACGTGAGGTCAGCTTCTCACGCTCTGCTCCATGGTTCACAGAGGAACTACGAAAACTCAAAAGAGCAGGGCGTGTCCTGGAACGGCGCTTCAGACACTCTGGGCTCACTGTGCATCGACAGATCTTCCGTGAACATCAAAAGGCCTACGCAAAAGCCCTTAAAGATGCCCAATCACAATTCTACTCAAACCTCATAAACAGAAACCCTGGTAATACAAAACACTTTTTCTCCACCATTGACCATCTTCTGAAGCCACAGTCGTCCTTCTCAACTGAAGAAACTGAGGAGCAATGTAACAACTTCATTGACTTTTTTAGATCTAAGGTCAATAACATCCGCTCCCTGATGACCAGCTCTTGCCCTCTGTCCCCCCCTGCTGCTGGCAGCCTGCATATGAGTGTGCAGCCCTTTCCATACTTCACTGAGGTTCAGCAGAGCGACATGGAGAAAGTTCTCAGCAAGATGAAACCCTGCACATGTGCCCTGGACCCCATTCCCACTGCTCTTCTCAAGTCACACATCTCCGCACTCAGCCCTCTCATTACACAAACTGTTAACCTCTCTCTGCAAACTGGTCATGTCCCATCTGCCCTCAAAGTTGCCGTCATCCGTCCCCTTCTCAAGAAGCCCACCCTGGACCCAGAGGTTCTAGCCAACTACAGGCCTATATCCAACCTGGCCTTCTTGTCCAAGGTGCTGGAGAAGGTGGTTGCTTCTCAGCTCCAGGAATACCTCAATGAAAACCACCTTTTTGAGAAGTTCCAATCAGGCTTTCGTGCTGCACACAGTACTGAAACTGCTCTGCTGAGGGTGACAAACGACCTGCTGATGACGGCTGATAAAGGATCACCATCACTGCTCATCCTCCTCGACCTGACCGCGGCATTTGACACGGTCAACCATCTGATCCTTCTGGAGCGTCTGCACACCACCATTGGACTATCTGAAACTGCACTCAAGTGGTTCCAGTCCTACCTTGCTGACCGTTATGAATATGTTGCACTTGGAGAGTGCAAGTCCAGACTGCTCCCGGTCACCTGCGGAGTGCCACAGGGGTCAGTTCTTGGGCCCCTGCTCTTCATAACGTACATGCTCCCCCTTGGAGGTGTCATAAGGAAACATGGACTATCTTTTCACTGTTATGCTGATGACACCCAGCTGTACATTAAAACTGCCACTGACCCATCTGCAACAATGTCATGTCTCACCACCTGTCTTGAGGAGATGAAGGCATGGATGAGCAACAACTTTCTCCAGCTCAACAGCAGCAAGACCGAGGCCCTCCTTGTCGGCACACCTCACCAGGTCCAATCATGCCCCATTTCCCACATTACTTTCGACAGCCAAATCATCTCCCTCTCCCCCTCAGTCACGAACCTGGGAGTCAAGTTTGACCCTCACCTGACATTCAACACCCACATAAAACATCTATGCAAAACTGCTTTTTACCACCTTAAAAACATCTCCAAACTTCGCCCCCTGCTAACCCTGCCTGACGCCGAGAAGCTCGTCCATGCCTTCATCTCCTCAAGGCTGGACTACTGCAACGGGCTCTTCGTTGGGATCCCTGGCAGCAGTGTGCAAAAGCTGCAGTACATTCAGAACAGCGCTGCCAGGGTCCTAATGAGAGTCCGAAAATATGACCATATTACTCCCATCCTTTTCTCCCTTCATTGGCTCCCTGTTACAGCCAGGGTCGAATACAAAATCCTTGTAACCACCCATAACTGCATAAACGGACTTGCACCCCCATACCTACAGGAACTGATTGAACCCCCTAAAAACACTACCCGCACTCTCAGATCAACAAACCAATTCTTTCTGGAAGCCCCGAAAACTAAGCTGCGCTCTATGGGAGACCGGGCCTTCAGCTCGGCCGGCCCCAGGCTGTGGAACAGCCTCCCCATTGATTTAAGGGCACCACAGACCCTGGACTCATTCAAAGCAGGCCTAAAAACCTTTTTATTTAGGAAGGCCTTCTCTTGTTAACGTTGATCACCTATTTTTTGTACTGAGACTCTTATTATTGTTGATTATTGACTATTAACGACCATTGCACTTAAATCCTTGTGTGTTTCTTTTAAAATGTATGTAGCACTCTGAGATTCCTTGTGAATGAATAGTGCATTACAAATAAAATTTATTATTATTATTATTATTATTATTATGTCTCGCCATGAAACAGGAATTTTCTATAAATTTGGAGTAAATGGTCCGTTGTCCACCAAACTTGACATGATTCAGATTAGTCCCACCCTCAACACATTTATTTGACAATATACGGTGATATTCATAGTGCCACCTCATGGCGAAAGCAAATACTTCTTATCAGACACTTATCTTTGGATTAACCTGAAAATTCATTGCTGTGGTCTATATTTCATGTACAAAAGGATAAAAGAGAGCCACGCCAAGCAGCTTCGTACCAGTTAGCACCACAGTTGTAATTCTTCCAGTTTGCAAAGAAATGAAGTAATGAAAATATAAATCTGCTAAATATATGAAATGTCTAGTTCAGCCAAACTAGTAATAACACTGCAGTAAGATGATCTGTTTCAACAAAAAATGATGTTGTAGGTTTATTTCAGATAATTGCTTGTAGGAAATGGGGTTTTAAATTTTTTGTTTTGGAAGGGGTTGCAGATAAGATCGCAAAGAGACATATCTTCTGATTGTATATAATATTTAGTATTGCTGAACTAGCAGGCCTTGTGGGTAAAGTGGACTTGCATTCTGCTGTACAAAATGGAGTATTTCTTTGGTTGACAAATGCAAAGACAGCAATTTAAACAAAATGCAAACTACACAAGTTCAGCGGAGTCCATAGCAACCACCAAAGCAGTTATAGAAAGTACTAGATTGCAACAACTTTCTGGCAAGTCCTGAAATAATGTAATAAATTAATTTAAAAAAAAAAAAGAAAAAAGAGATCATAATGTCAAGTGAACAAAGATTATAAAAATAAAATGCAAATTTATTGCTAGAAATGTTGTAAAAACTCATTCTTAAAATTGAATGTCTGCACTTGGCAGTCACATGATGCGGACCCAGGCCAATAATTAGAAAGTACCTAGAATATCACAAGAGCTTCTGCCTTTAGAATGGAAATAATACTAACAAATCTCATATACAATACAATACAATACAATACAATGCAATACAAAGAATATAAAGCCTGTCTGTGTATGTGCGGGAGTAGGTGATAGCTTGTGGCAAGAAGCTGTCTCTGAGCCTGTTTGTCCTGGTTCTGATGGACCTGTAGCACCTGCCAGAAGGCAGCAGGACAAACAGGTGTAAAGCAGGATGGGTGCTGTCTCTGATGATGCTCTCAGCTCTGCTGAGGCAGCGGAATGTAAAAATGTCCTTCAGAGAGGGGAAGGGGTAGCCGATGATCTTCTGCGCCGTGTTGACCACTCTCTGGAGCCTCTTCCAATCTGCCTCAGTGCAGTGAGTGAACCATACTGAGATGCACTGTTAAAATGCTCTCAATGGTTGAGTGGTAGACAGTCACCAGCAACTTCTCAGTAACATTGGGACTCATTCACGAACCGTTCTTAAGAACAAATTTGTTCTTAAGTCCTACTTATGAAGTTTTTACGAAGATTGTGGCATTCATGAATGTTTTCTTATCCAGGATTTGTTCCTAGGTAAGAACAACACTCAGGAATACTTTTAAGCAAATTTCAGTGCTAACATGTTGGCAAATTGGTTGTGTTGTCTTCTTTTGTGCAGTTCATTAAAATGCAATGTTACAGTGATATTTCTGTCATATTTTCTTATTTATTTTATTTTTTGGTAATTTACAATTTGAATCTAACAGTCTAATTTTTTTTTTAACTAAGTGCATCACTTCAAAAATGAGGACAGAACGGTTTCAGTGCACATCTTTATTTTTTTTAAATTCTCATTAACTTCTTCAAGTGAAGAGCTGGAATTCCCCCTGTGAATAAACAATAAAATCAAGCCATATTGTTGTGACCCTCAGTCCAATACTAAGACATATTTTGATCTTATACACGCTATGGTAAACTTATGCCTTTAGGACACACGTTTTCAATAAAAGGTATTATTTCAGAAAAAACAAAACAAAAAAAAAACCTTCCGATTCCTGTGGAGTAGCAGCCGCACAGGGAGGGGATGAAAGCATTGCCTCGGGGCCCAATCCGGTTTATTCGTTTGTTTCGGTGTGCGGCTTTCCTGGTGTGACTCACGTCTCAGTGACGCCGACACCATTGTTTACCACCGGCTCGCTTACAGTACGGCATCGGAGTATTACATCGGAGTATTACATCATTACGCATGGATACTCTCGGACGCCTTTGGATTACAACTCTCCTGTTTTTGTGGCTCTTAGCAGAGTTTATTCTGGCTCACACCAGCAAGCCGGATCTCCTAGATGGGCAGCGAGTCATTTATACCAGAGACTGTCTGCTGCGTCTCGCACTGCACTCCCACAACATCGTTCTCAATGCAATCCCTGAGGAGATACTCCGCGACCACCCGAATCACAACAAAAAAAAAGGTAACAAGGAGGGGGAAGAAAAAGGGTGGAATTAGAGCCAGACTTAAGAGGGAGAACTGTAAACATTGTGCGCTTCCTCCTGTCATTCTGGCCAATGTGCGATCCTTGCGCAACAAAACTGATGAGTTGCAAGCCAACGTGATTTACATGCATGAATACAGATCTGCCTCAATTCTTACATTTACTGAAACATGGCTAAATGAAAATGACAGTGGTGACACGTTGCACATTGATGGCTTCAGCTCACCCCTGAGACTCGATTGAGACCCCAAGCTCACTGGCAAGAAACATGGCGGTGGCGTTTGCATGTATGTAAACAAACACTGGTGCTCGACGACAGTCGTCAGGGATGAGCTGTGCAACAAATACATCGAGCTTCTGGCAGTCTCCTTCCGTCCCTTTTACCTTCCCAGGGAATTACCTCAACTCTTTTTCATTCTGGCCTATATTCACCCCAGGGCTAACCTGACAGCAGCCACTGAACACATCAGAACAACACTTGACAATCTGGAGACAATTTCTCCTGATTCTCCCAAATTCATTTTGGGAGACTTCAACCACTGCTCACTTGACAGGTGCCTCAAAGGATACCAGCAGTATGTTACCTGCACCACCCGCCAGGGGAAAACATTGGACAGGTGCTATGGATCAGTCCCTGGCGCCTACAGGTCCATCGCCCTCCCCTCTCTTGGCTCTGCTGATCATGACACCATCCTGTTGGCACCTGCCTACACCCCGATCATCAAGAGGGCTGAGAGGGTCGTTAAAAATATCCCACAGTGGAACCACGACAGCACTGCAAAACTGCAGGGCTGTTTCGAAACCACCGACTGGGACACCCTCCTCTCCACCTCCAACAACATCAATGAGCAGGTGGATACAGTGTCCTCATACATCACCTTCTGTGTGGACATCATTATCCCTACCAAGAAGGTTACCATTTTCCCAAACAATAGACCTTGGATTACTAAGGAACTTAAAGGAATCCTCAATAAAAAGAAAAGGACATTTTTTACTGGAACAGAATCTGAGAAGAAGGAGGTCAACAGGGAGGTTAAGCGGGCCATAAAGAAAGTAAGGCTACAGTATAAAAACAAGGTGGAGGAGAAATTTGCCCAAGGAAGCCTCCACACAGCTTGGCAGGGGATTAAAAACATGGCCACTGTGAACACTGCCCCTTCCACGCACAAGACCATTCAAGTGGCAGGTCACAGCCATGCAGCCCTCCCCAACAACCTCAACTCCTTCTTCTCTAGGTTTGAGACAGATAACACCTCCCGTCTCAAAGACACTGTCTCCTCCCTTAAGCCTGCAGGAACTGACCTCTCCTTCAGTACGGAGGACGTGGTGAGAGCCCTTAAAAAGACCAAAGTGAGCACAGCACCCGGACCAGATAACATCAGCGCCCGTGTACTGCGGTGCTGTGCAGAGCAGCTGGGGGGGGGTGTTTAAGCATCTGTTCCAGAGGTCGATGGACACCAGCACAGTTCCCCAGCTGTGGAAACACTCCACTGTGGTCCCCATTCCGAAGAAGACCTCGGTTAAGACCTTACAGGACCTCAGGCCTGTGGCTCTCACCTCCCTCCCAATGAAAGCTATGGAGAGAGTCATTAAGAACTACATCATCAAGGTCACTGACCCACTCACTGACCCTCTCCAGTTTGCGTACCGAGCAGGCAGGGGGGTCGACGATGCAAAAATGTTCATCATGAATACTGTTCACAAACACTTGGAATCTCCCAACTCCACAGCCAGACTTCTGTTTGCAGATTTTTCATCCGCTTTCAATACCCTGCAACCACACATTCTGGCAGAGAAACTTTCTACATGCTTTCACCTGGATGATCAGCTAATTCTGTGGATAATTAACTTCCTGACTGACAAAGAGTGAGGGTTAACAACACCTTCTCTGACCTCTCCTTTACCTCCACGGGCTCCCCTCAAGGCTGTGTTTTGTCACCTCTGCTGTTCATCTTATACACTGATGACTGCAGGACCAGCCACCCAGACTGCCATCTTGTTAAGTACACGGACGATACAGTTCTTCTGTCTCTGCTGTCTGGCTCCCTTCTCCACCATGGCCCAGCGCTTAGCGAGTTTGTACAATGGTGTGAAGGTGCCTCTCTGGAGCTGAACATATAGAAGACCAAAGACATGGTGATGACCTTCTCCAGCAAGCAGATGGAGCTGGCCACTGGATCTGTCTGCACAATCCATGGACAGGTTGTAGAGATGGTGAAGGAGTACAAATACTTGGGCACAATTTTTGACTGTACTCTGAAGTTTGCTTCCAACACCGAAGATATCCTGCGGAAATGTCAGCAGCGGCAGTATCTTCTGAGGAAACTTAACAGTTTTGGGGTCAGTACGGAAATCCTCAGGACTTTCTACTACCCCTTCATTGAGAGTCTCCTCACCTTTTCCATCGCCTGTTGGTACAACGCCATCAGTCTGCAGCACAGAACCCGCCTGCAGAGAACAGTGAAAATCTGCTCAAAAATCATTGGTCTGCCAGTCAGAGATCTCTCATTCCTGTGCGATCAGCAGATTCTCAACACTGCGTATGGGATTCTTCGGGACTCCTCCCATGCGTTGTTCAAGGAGTTTGAGTGGCTCCCCTCGGGGCGCCGGCTACGCAATCCTTGTTGCAGGACACAGAGGAGGAAAATGACCTTTGTCCCGAAGGCCATTCAGCTCCTTAACTCACAAACGCCAATACCCATTGACTCCCCTTCACTGAACCCCTCCACCCACGCAGTCTGAGCCCATTCAGAAACGCACACACGCACATACACATTCATACACACATATACACACATGCACACACACTCACACACACCATTTATCTTATCTGTCTTTGCACTGTGTATTTATTTATTTAATGCAAATAATTGCCTGTGTGTCTGTTTTTTAATTGCCCCTAGGGGACAAATAAAGTTTTAATGCATTGAACTGAATTGAATTGAATTGAATTATCCAGACACTCAGTCAATGGTACTCCTAAAAAAGTAGGGTGGGGAAATTAAACTATTAATTAAATAAAAAAAACATAGTGATTTAGATTTTTCCCATAGCCTACCTGAGAGTGTCGTCTCACCGATGATGGCCCCGATGCGCTGGTCCAACTCAGACAGGTTTTGGGTGTCTGCTGTTCCCTCTCCAGTCTGTTGCATCGGAATATTGCAATGTTTTTTTTTTTGTGTGTAGGATTTGAGATCAAACCATTTCTTCTTCTCCCCCTCTGTCGTGCGTTCTCCAGATACTGCGTTCACTGCATGTGTGACAGCCTCCCATGCTTCCTTTTTGTTAGTATTAGTGTAACCTGCACTAAGGCTACCTGCCTGCAGCAGTACCTCCACCTCTAAACTACCAAAGTTTGTTTTTCTCTTTACCTGCTGCGCTCCAATTGATTTAGTTTTTGCTTTGGGCATTTTGTTGCTGCTGTTTCCTCTGTATGACATCTGTGTCTGCTCATGGCCCTGCAGTCTCATGCCCTTTTATGGGCATTGATGGGCGGTTACCTATGTAAATCCTATGTTAATTAGGCTCACCTGGCACATGATCTCAGTTTACAAGGAGATGGGATTCATCAATTTAAGATCACAGCTGTGAACAAATCTGCGGTTTAAGAACACGTTGATGAATCTGACGTAGAATTTTCTTAAGAACCTTCTTAAGAACAGTTTAAGACAGAATCTAAAAAGATTCTTAAGAAGATATTGGTGAATGAGGCCAATTGTTCTTCCTGAGCAGAAGTGCAGACACTGCTGTGCCTTCTTGATGACAGCCGTGGTGTTTGCAGTCCAGGAGAGGTTGGCAGAGATTGTGGTGCCTAGAAAAGTGAAGGTGTTGACCCTCTCCATGCAGTCGCCATTGATGTAGAGGGGGTCGGGACTTCCCTGAGCTTCCCAAAGTCCAGGATGATCTTTGTCTTTGTGGTGTTCAGAGCCAGGTTGTTTGCTGAGCACCACGCAGACAATTTCAGGACCTCGTCCCTATAGGCAGACTCAGCTCCACCTGAGATCAGCCTCACCACTGTCGTGTCATCAGCAAACTTCACTATGGTGTTACAGGTGTGGGCAGGTCTGCAGTCAGAGGTGTAGAGGATGTAGAGTAGTGGGCTCAGCACACATCCTTGTGGAGAGCTTGTACTCAGTGTCCAGGTGGAGGAGAGGTGGGGTCCAAGTTTCACTGTCTGAGGCCGGTTTGTGAGAAAGTCCTTAATCCAAGAGCAGGTGGCTGGGGGGAGTCAGGTGCGCCGCCATCTTGCTAATTATTATCTGAGTTTAGAACAGTATAAATGATATCCAGCTCTACGAATGGTCATATAAATGTTGAAAAATGTTTGACGTTAGAAGTTTGTGAGAAAAGAATCTTTGTACAGGAGCCATGATGAGGATGCAAGGAGGTCACAGTCAAATACCTATGGAGGGTAAGACAGGTGCTAAGAAGCCAGCTCAATGAGAGGAAAAAGACCCAAGCCATCATCATGTACGCCCTACCAGTCATCAGGTACCCAGCTGAAATAGTGAGCCGGCCACAGTGGAGATGGATGCGGCTGATGTCGGGACACCAGAGCTCCTCACAATGCATGGAGGGTTCATCCCAAAGTCCAGCACGCGAGACTTTATGAACAGCAAAAAGAGGGAGCTTAATTAATTATTAAGTGTCAGAGCCATGATCCAGAATGAAACAAGGACCATCCAAGAATACATCCCCTGCAATGACCTGCTCAGAGAGTGCCTCAGGCAGCAGAAGACAGAGGGTGATGGGGAGGAAGAGGAAATATCATGGAAGACCAAACCCCTCCATGGAATGTGCCATCAGCAGATAGAGGCAGTGGCTGACATCAAGAAATCCAGTGGCTAGAAAAGGCCAGCCTGAAGGACAGGACAGAGGCCTTGATCATGGCAGCACAAGAACAGGCCCTGAGCGCGAGATCCAAAGAGGCAGGGGACCATTATAGCAGACAGGACCTGTGGTGCAGGCGGTGCAAGGAGGCCCCTGAGACAGGCCAGCACATAGTAGCAGGATAAAAGGTTCAAGCTGGGACAGCATACACTGAGAGGCACAACCAAGTAGCTGGGGGATGTTTCACAATAAAGATACACAATCTATGGCTTTTGTTTTCTCTTTATGTTTGTTAACTGAAATGTCCCCTGTCTGAGAGTAGCTTTACTCTTTGTCTACGTTGTGATATGCAGCCTTTTTTTCTCCCTCTTCCTCTGACACTCAAAAAAAAAAAAAAAGTTTCACTGTGCTACATTAAAAACCGGTCTCGGAATAAAAGCCCTGTTGCATCTCTTGTTTTTTTGTTGTTGTTTTTTTGTTTTGAGCTAAAAAGTAGCTTTGGTGCCTAAACCCAACTAGATCTTGCCAGATGAGGAAAAAGTCACAACTTTTTTGTCTGAAATGGTCATTAGTACTGTTTTTGAAAGGAATGTCACCCTGCCAACAGAGTTGTCAGATCAGGAAACACACATATAGGTAAAAGTGTGAAAAAACAAATCATCAATATGGGTTTTTAGGGCTGTGAGAAACAATTTATTTGGTTGTTTAGTTTGGAGGACTTGTTAATATCTCGCCTCAGAGTTCTTTTGCATCCCTTTTAAAATGTATTCATTACAGTTTAAAATACATTTATTCATTGTCATTTACACTTGCACCTACGCACCTACTTGTCAGCAAACTTCCCCTTAAACGAGAAAACAGATGTTGTTACAAACATTACAGTCATTACAAACAGGCAAATGACAGTTAACATTGGATTGGTGTCTGATGTAGCTCAGTTTACTTAGTGTTTTTGGTTTGCATTTCATGATCAGAATAAAAAGATGAGAGCGATAAAAGGAGGGAAGAAAGGGAAGAAGTGAAAGGAAAAGGTTTCTATAAGCCTATGATGAGTAAAAGCAATCAGCTACCCCTTTTCTGTTCAAAATATTTAGGACTTTGTTCTGCAGCAGGTGTGTTCTGTGAGTATTATAGATTCTCTCTTTCTCTCTCTCTGTATTTTACTGACTAAACCAAACCTTTGTTTCCCAAAGGGTTTTAGAACTAGTTTAAAAACAGAATGTAAAGGTCCAGTGTGTAGGATTTTGGGGGATATTTTAGCAGAAATGAAACATAATATAATTGGTCTGTTTTCTTTAGTGTATAATCACCTGGAAATAAGAATCGTTGTGTTTTTGTTACCTCAGAAAAAGCCGTTTATATCTTCATGGGCAGCTGGTCCCCGTCTACAGAGATCACCATGTTGCATCGCCATGTTTCTACAGTACCCCAGAACAGACAAACCAAACACGTTTTTTTTTTTTTTTTTAATTCATAAAACTGCTTTATTCTGCTTTTAACTGATTTAAATCTGTTTGTATTGGAGGGAAGAGACCTCTGCAGATAATTCGACTATCGGTAAAAACCTCCTCAATGTCTGGATCTGAAGTTATAAGAGAAAATAGGTGAGCACACATTAGCAGGTGCTGGGTTAGTGGCCTGTCTGTGACATGCCAAACACAGTCACAGAAAAACTGGTGTGTAACTTGAAACTGCTATTTTCAGTGTTTTTGTAGGTTTGAATCACATGGGCATTTGTTGTTTTGTTTTGTTTTATTCTTGGAGAGGAAGAAACCTCTGCAGATAATTTAGAACCACCCTCGAAAAAAAAAAACCTGAACAATGAACACTTAAGGAATTCTAACTGGTTTCAGCTGGTTGCACCCTGCAATCCTCAACTCAAGATGCCACTACCCCCCCTAAGTCTTACACACTGTTCCTTTATAGCCATTTTCAAGCTACTAAGTTGCTGTAGAATTTCTGTCAATGATCCCAGGCTGACAGGTGGGAAAACAAAGGTTTGGTTGTAGGCTCAGGATGTCTTTAACTTTGTGATTGACCATTGTTCTCAGGCAAGGGACCGGAGACCCTGTATGCTGGGCAAAAGCTCAATGATAATGAATGGCATACAGTGCGAGTGGTGCGTCGTGGCAAAACCTACAAGCTTACTGTTGACGATGATGTAGCAGAAGGTACTTACCTGCATCAATTCAATTATTGCTTGAAGAAATGTGCTTTGTGTTGCCTTGTCAGTGGTATTACACCACCCTGTGGTGTGTTACCATAGAGATTGATTGTATCTGTATGTAACGTAAAAAGCATGCAGACATGTAAGCTTTAGTGACTGTTTACATCCGTCTAATACTGTTAATGTAATTTTCTCTTTAAATCAGCCCTTTTGTGTTAGTGTCAGACAGTGTTCTCTTTTCTTTTTCTTTTTGTCTTTCTTTTCAACCCATCCCCTCCACCCTCCCCATCGTCAGGCCAAATGGTGGGTGACCACACTCGCCTGGAGTTCCACAACATTGAAACAGGCATCATGACAGAGCGTCGATTTGTTTCCAGCATCCCGTCCAGCTTTATTGGCCATCTGCAGAGCCTTAGGTACTCAGAACTTTATTTTTTCTCTCTCTTTCTCTCTCTCTCTCTCTCTCTGCATATATACGTACAGTATATATATATATATATATATATATATATAAACAATAAAACCACTGACAGGTGAAGTTAATAACTTTGATTATTTTGTTCCAATGCATTCTTCTGCTGGGAACCCTTTGGTTCTGGCATTTAAAACACTGCAAACACTGTTTCAGACCAAGTACCAGTATCCAAGGTGGGGCCTCCTTGGTCCAGACTTGGTCAGACTGTCAAGGCATGGACACAGGATCTCTGGGTGTGTCCTGCGTTGTCTGGCACTAGTGTGTTGACGGCAGATCCTTTGGTCCACTGGGTTATGAGGTGGATTAATGGCACGTGCCACAGATGCTCATTCAGTTTGGGATCTGGGGGATGTGAAGGCCAAGTTGACACTTTGAGGTCTTTGTCACATTCCTTGGGTGGAATGGTGCATTATCCTGCCATTGGGGAGTACTCTTGCCTTGAGGGGGGGTACTTGGTCTGCAACGGTGTTTGAGTGGGTGGAACATGTCAGGTGGTGTCCACATGAATGCCAGAACCATAGGTTTCCCAGCAGTCCCAGCACTGTCTGGAACAAAATAATCAAAGTTAATCACTTCACCTGTAAGTGGTTTTGATGTTTTGGCTGATCAGTGTATACATATATATATATATAAATAAACATTTCAATAATAATTGTTTAATATTAGCAATAAATTAAATGACAAGTTTTATAGCGCTATAGAATGCTATTATCTCTTTTAGGTAAGGGGGGCATATGGTTTTCTCTGGAGTTGGCAGAGACCAAACCAAAGAGTAAAGTTAATGCTGGACTCTTGTTTTTCTGGTGGACATAAACACAAGATAATCAATGCTAAACATTAATGCTAATATTATTCTGTGTTAGCTAAATGTGTAAATTCAGATATTAAAATTCTATATTTGAAAGACATGATTTGTCAGATAGTGTTTTCACTAGTTAAAGTTCTTCTGCCCCCTAGTTGCTAAAATATTTTTTTAAGACAATCATTTCACGTGCCTGTTCCCATCCTGTCCTCAGATTTAACGGCATGCTCTACATCGACCTGTGCAAGAATGGTGACATTGATTATTGCGAGCTCAATGCCCGCTTTGGGATTCGTTCAATTATTGCCGACCCTGTCACCTTCAAATCCAAAAGCAGCTATCTGAGCCTGGCCACCCTACAGGCCTACACATCCATGCACCTCTTCTTCCAATTCAAGACCACCTCCCCAGATGGCTTCATAATCTTCAACTCTGGAGATGGCAATGATTTTATCGCTGTAGAACTGGTTAAAGGGTAAGTGTTATTTTAAAGGACTGCTTGATTGTTAACCTTTTGCACATTGGAACCATAAAGGTTTAGTAGTAGCATTATTCGTTTACCAAATTATAATAAAATTAAGATCAAGACAGCACTCCAATGTGAATTTTTAATATTGTCACATGGATGTTTCGAGCAAATTAAATCTCCCATTAGGGATGAGGGCATTAAGAAAATGTATGGCCTGTATTCGTGATTACGTTCACAGACTAACTCTGGTTTTGTATTCCCAACATGATACAAATTACAAGAACATTTTAAAAAGTAAACCACAAATGTAGTGTTGCATGTGATTCTGCCTCTAACCTCAAAATGTCAGCAGCAGATTTAGTATGAGTAAAGTGTTAACTCTTGATCATAGAATAGTAGTACATACAGTTAGGACAAGGAAAATTTCCATTGGGGATTTTTGACAGAAAATGAGAAGGCCTCTGACTTCACTGAATAATCAGAGCTAGGTTTTGGCAAATCAGACCACTGAATTTGGTGTACCTTATTTAGATGGTTGTCTTATAATTAGTTACAAATGTGTCTAATCCTCCTGGTGCTGGTGTATGATAATTACTGAATTGTAGAAAAGTATTTCTGTCAGTTTCATTATGATGTACTTCTGTTTGCAGAGAAAACCAAATTATTTTTACCAAAGTTTAACCAATATTTTCAGAATTTCAATGTATCTAATGGCAACCTGAAAAGAGTTGCTCATAATGACAAACCTACAGAAAATGACAAGCTGAATCTGCAGCTCCCCTCAGCTTTACAGAGCTTTGTAATAAGTTTCAGCTCATTGTTTAACTGTCTGCAACTTTGCTGTTTTGGTTCACTCTTGCCACTCTCATAGTAGGGCTGGGCGGTATATCGATCTTTTACAATATATCGATATATTTTCAAGCAAGATATAGATTTAGACAATACCGTTTGTATCGATATAGCGTCAAGTTTCGTTACAAAATGCATATCAGTGTTCATCTCTCCTCTCCCACACTCTCTGCATAGCTCTGCCCCACATACTCACTCATAGTTTCTCCATCAACACAAAGAGAGACAAAGTACTGCTCCTCTGTTTAATGTCTGTTAATTAGTCTACAGTGAGACATCGATCTATAGAGCTCTGGTAGCTGACGTCACGCAATTCTGGCATGCAACAATCGAAATCAAAACAATGCCATATGGGCAGGAAAGCGCTCTGTTCAACTGACTGCCAAGCATAGGGCAGCTAACAGCTAACCCGTCTCTTCTCCGGGCTGTATTCATATAAAAGTGAACATGGTGGACAATTGTTGAGCCCCGGGGTGTCAGAGCAGTTGACACATGAAGGGGAGATCGTTTTATCGAATTCCGAAAGATCCTGAAAGATGGCGGAGGTGGATTACTGGCATAAAACGTGCCTGAAGTAAGCAGAAGAAAACAGAGCGGTTGGAGCCTACAGGCAACGGATTCCGCTTGTCTTGTGATCACTACATATCAGGTACAGAATCCGACGCTCACTAACTTTAATGTTTATTTTACATGCTTTTATTACAATTTATAACTGTTTAATTTTCATAAAAGGCAACTTTGACCTTTGAATTATGGCATGGATTTTGCAGAGCTAGTAAAGGGATGTTGCTCACTCAGTGAGCAACACGAAACAAATATGGGATAAGAAAATTACTTTAATTATTTTATTACAGTTATATGTAAGGCTGCTGATATGACATATCATTGTTTTGCCATGGGGATCGTGCAATATATCACTAGATTCTGTCATTGTTAGCAGGAGGGAAGCAAACGTGCCAGTGTTTGTGTATATGTTGTGTAAGTGTATCTATTAGATGTATATTTTTATTTTATTTATTTACTTGTGAAGCTGAGGAACAGACAAGAGGTCAAAACAAATTTCACTACAGGGGACAGTAAAATATATATCTTATCTTATCTGATCTTATTAGTAGAGTTGTTAATTGTTAGTGTACTGTCTGCATATCTGTTACTGTTTACAACAAGGAAGAGAAGATCATGTAATAGTTTCTAACAATGAGATTCATGTTGAGAGTCGGACTTTGAAACATCTATTAAACATGTACTCAACCTGTTACATGTGTATTTGCATAATGTTTCAGGGAAAAAGAGTGATAACCCTTTGTCACCTGAGTACATCCCATCCATCTTCAAACATGTGCCATCTCCAGAGAAGAGTAGGAGGATGCAGTTAGATGTATTCAACAGAAGACCAAACTCCAAAGAAGAGAGCAAGCAGAAACACCATCAGCTGCCCCAGTAACCCCTCCAACAGCCTGTCCTCAAGACAGCAGCAAGCATCCTACTGCAGATCATCTCACAGTAAAAGCTCCTGCAGAGGAATCAACCCAGAAAGAACTTGATTTCCAGGCCCATTCCTTATGATAATGGTGATCCAGCAACTCCACCATGTTCCAGTGAAAACTCTAAGAAACATATTAAATCTCTTAAGATGGAATGCCAAGCTCTGAGGACTGAAAATATGTTATTGAAAGAGAAAATGAATAGAACTGGGCTAAATGAGATAAGTCTACAAAACAACACTAAAAAAGCTAATATTCTCACTGGTTTACCAACATATTCACTGCTGATGACAGTTTTTAGCTTTGCAGCTCCCTATCTAAAACACAAGTCTGGCCTAACACTATTTCAGCAGTATATGCTGGCTTTAATTAAGATGAGAATTAATTTCTCTTTTGACCTTTTGGCTTATTATTTTGATGTTGATTCAACCACTGTTTCAAAGCTTTTCAAACACTGTATTAGTGTCATGTATTGTGGACTAGTGCCAAGTCTAGTTATATGGCCTGACAGCGAATCATTAAGAAAATCTCTTCCATATGCATTTAGGAACAGTACGTTTGAAAAGACAGTTTGCATTCTTGACTGTTTTGAAATATTTATTGAGAAACCTAGCAAAGTGTTAGCCAGTGCTCAATGTTATTCAACATACAAGTCACACCATACAATGAAATATTTAATTGCCATTTGCCCACAAGGGTCCATTTGTTTAATTTCTAATGGCTGGGGAGGCGACACAAATGATAATGTCATCACAGATCAAAGTATTTTTTTGTCTCATTTGCTCCCAGGAGACCTAGTTTTGGCAGACTCTGTACAGTGTTACCAAGCTGAATTAAAGATTCCAGCATTCACTTGTGGCAAGAAACAGGGAGATCCTGTTGAGAACACCAGATGCTTAGCATCTCTTAGGATACACATTGAAAGAGTCATTGGAGTTCTCTGCCAAAAGTACACTGTTTTGCAAAGCACTGTCCCCATTAGTTTCACTGACATTGACCAAGAAAATGATGTGGCATACCTCGTAAGTATGTTGTGCCCTAACAAATGTCTCTGAATCTGTTGTACCCTTTCAGTGATCCTTTAACAGGTGTAGAGTGATCAGTCTGACAACAGATGTTGGATAAAGTAACTAAATAAAGATATGTTCATGTTAGTTATAACCGATGTGATGTAATGCCTCTCATTATTCATTATACAGGTAGGTGTTCTTCCTGCATGGCCTTAGGCCTGACACACATCTGGTTAGCTGCAGGGTCATCAGCTGGGAACCACCACTCATTGATGTTTTGCCCCTTAACCCAGAACATCTCCTGGTGGCAGGGCAGTGAACAGGGACGTCCCCTTGACACTCCCTGCAGCTAACCTTCTTCAGGAGCTATTTGCCCCCCCACCGCTATCCCGTCTGCTCATCCACAGCCAGAAACTCGCCTTTTCAGCCTCCTCTGATAGCTCCCTGGTTGCCTTATGCAGCCCGGCTCCTCAGCACCCCAGAGCCTTGAGCAACCATGTTGTTGTGGCTCCAACAAACCCTCTGGCTCCCACCTCCCTCGGGAGTAGCTTGGCATTCCATCCTCCTTCCCTGCACTCTGCCACCACGTCCGCCTATTTTACTCTCTTCCTCTCATGGGCAGCCTCCAAACCCTCCTCCAAGGGCACTGTGTGCTCAACAAGGAGCACAGTTTTTCCTGCCGAAGACCACAGCACCAAGTCCGGCTGAAGGGTGGTGCTACAGACCCTGTGTCAGTGCGATATTACAGCCTGACAGAATGTGCTGGAGGGAGGCATTGGTGGTTCCACAGAGATCACAGTTTTGTTCGTACCAAGCCACTGGTGGAGGTTTTGGGGGCAGGGGAGGGTGTCGTATGTTGCTCTTATGAGGAAACTGAGTTGAGCCTGTCACAGCTTCTACATATTCGCCCAGCTGATCGCTCGACTCAGAACACCTTCCCATGTTGTCCAGTGCCCCTGCTGCCCCTGTGCCACAGCCTGCACTCTGTAGCTCTCCTGCTCCATCCTGGTGACAGTTGTATTTAGGGATGCACAATATGGATATTTTTAGCCGCTATCCACCTGCTTCTCATGGTCAATACTGATAAGATGACGAATAATTTCACATTTTTGTATTTAAAAAGAAGTTCATATAACCTGTAGTTTATGCACACTGCAGGGTGAGAAAGGTTAAGATGTAGTGAACAAAGATGGACGATAGTTCATAGCTCTGATCAAACCTAATCTGACATCACTATTACAACAAAAACAAAGAACAGCTCTGACTTTTAAAATACTCATTTATTTTTTCTTGCAAAGTTAATCAAAAACTTAATATACTTTGGCTTTTATAGTGTTATAGAGTGCTCTGACAATGGATGAATTGTCCAATTGGATGGGATGAATAAAGTTATTCTTAGTTATTCTATTTTCACATCTTTTAATCATAGTTTAGTTTGTGAAGGTTTTCTTTTTTTGCGAATTGATGACCTTTCTGCAGCTGGGACATGTCCACTGTTTCGGAATTCTTTTCATGTGAAGGCAACTTTGGTGAAACCTTTTAACTTAACAAAAACCTGATGCACAGACCAGCATGTTCCCTACCTCTGGCTCACGACAATAGCACCACTGTTGACCATGATTAGCAAATGCCGCTCCTGGTTTTGGAGCAGAAAAATACTTGACAAGCAGCTTTGGAATGATACATCTCTGAAAGAAATTCTTAAGCACATTTCAATTCTTTCTCAAAAAATGCCACATTTGGTGTTACATGTTCCACATAAGGTGAGGTACTTTCTCTTTCAGTCCAAAGGATGAAATCACAATATGGTTTGTCAGTAACAAATAGCTGCATTTCTACTTTATAATAGTATGCGTGGTCCTGGTTTAGTCTGATGGTTCCTTGCTCATCTTTTTCAAGGCAAAAGTTTGCAATAGTCTGCTGCCTCATTTACAGAGAGGTCCTTTGCGCAGAAAGCACACTGACAAATGCAGACATATGTTTTTATTGTTTTAAATTCTATGTATTGCTTGTGGCAATAAAAAAAAGGGCACTTTATTGCGATCACACCTGAACCACAGCAGCTGCAGCAAACATATCCATCAGGTGAGGCCCCGATAAATGGATACAAAGCTGAAATCCTGAATCCAGCTGTTTCAACCAGGACATCTGAGTGTGACAGACGATGCTGCATTTCATAGTATTTTATTGCCCAATTACACTGCCCGTTGCTTACACTAACGTAATGCTACGTTATGGTAACGTACGATTAAGTGACACTTACCCTTCCAGTGACGACAGCGATATCTTTAGCCAGTAGACTGCAAAACTGGATATTTGACATGAAGCCAGATTGTGTCCATTTGTGAACCTCCAGGCTTTGTAGGCTTTCAGGGAATCTCCGGAGTAGGACGAGGGAAAGTTGATCAAGTAATTGTAGATGTCGGGATACTGCAATATTGGAATATTGTCTGCCCTGGCTGTCTCAATACTCCTGAAAAACACTCCGGGGGCATTGTAAGGGTCAGATATGTTTAACTGGTCAAGAAGACTTTCCTGCCAACATGGCGGTGTAAACAAACCAAGTCACGTGACGTCGGAGCTCTATATGTTGCACAAGTTACGCTAAATCAGTCTGTGAGATAAATGAATTTATTGCAGTAGCACATGGACAATACTTTGGGCTTTTAGCCATGTCCAGTCAAGCAATGCTGCACCGATTTGTGTTTCTGTTATCAGTTTAGGTGCCTGGTGCCACGCCTAGCTGTGCACCTACTCCTTCTCTGGAGTAGGTCCTAAAGCCGGGCTGCCTGCACTCAAGAGGATAGCCATGGCGTCTCGCAAACCGCAGCAAACCCCCGACCACCCCATTTCTTCCCCTTAAACAAGCCTTGTGTGATGTGAGACTCTACTCACCTCTACCTGCAGGAGACCAGAGAGAAAGGTGTTTTTAAGTCTCTGTGTCAGGGCCGTGCCGTCCATAGGGCAGGTTAGGCAAATGCTATAGGCACCAGCATGCCAGAGTGCGCCAGGGAGTGAGGTGTTTTTTTTTTGTTTTGCTCTGTTTTCTTCCCCATTCTATTAAAAAAATTAGACAAGAATACACTACAAAGCAACAACAGTACATAGATAGCCATACGTCTTTAAATAATAATGAAATTATATTTCTAATTTAAATTTCTGCCTGCCTGGCATCCTTCTGCCTCTCTGGCAGGCAGCATCAATTTCGCCACGGTCCCTAACCGTGCCGTCTTCTGTTGAGTGACAAACCTACAGTCAGGTGCCATCGTCATGAAGAGACTAAAGCCCTCTGGGGTGTAGTACAAAAACAAAAAGAAAAGAAGAGGAGAAACGTGAATGAGACCAAGGTAATGCTGTGATGTGATGGAACACTTTATTTAAAATGGTAAAAACACAACATAAATTACAGTTACTGAAGCACTTGCAAGCTAACGTCAGCTCATTAGCCGCTAATGATTAGCGGTTAGGCTAACGTACTACTACATAACGTCAATGTTATTGCGACTTCATTAGCCACTTGTTTTAGGAATATTTTCAGCATTCAGCTAGAGTTATTGTCAGTTAATGTTGCTCCCATCTTAGAGAAAGTTGGAAAGAAAGACTCAAAGTGTTTGGGGGAATGAATAAGCAACATAATTTCATATATTGGCCTAGCTTTTCTTTTAATGTCTGGTGTGCTGCTGCACAAACCACTCACTGTTTACCAACCAGGCATATATTCATATACTTTATATTTATGTTTTTCAATTTTCAGATTTGTGCAATTTGTGATGTTACAGTTGCATTTTTCATATTTTCGCTGTTTGCTGTGTTTAAAATGTCATTAGATCAAGGCAGGGTGTAATGTTAGGTGCTATTATGGTTATGCCATGAAGGTTTCACAATCAACAGCTATTTGAATCATATATTGTAAAAGCCCAGTTTGTCAAATATACGTATCCCCTCTTTTTAGATGCACTTCTGAAGTATTTGTCCCCCACCTCTGCAAATCCTGGGCCTACTAATGTAACTGCAGCCACCTCATCCACCTCAGCACCAAGTGATGCAGCCTCAAGTGCATCTCCCTCCCACACACAAACTGCCAGTGGAGAAATAAGATTATTTAGAAAATGTAGACTATTAAGAGATTAACAAATTTTTACTTATTTTATTGTGAACTGTAAGTTAATATAACTTAAGTAATGTTCATGTTCTTTATTGCAATGCAACATTTGTTTAATAATTAATAAAATCCAGACATTTTTTCAGGAAGTTTTTGAAATGTTTCTTTAGTAGTTTTTGAAAACCGAGGTTTGAACCGAACAGTGGGGGTGCCAGCAAATATCTTGCCTCGGGTGCCAAATTGGTCCGGCACGGCCCTGCTCTGTGTGTTCAGCTCTCAGTACTTTTGTAGCCTCTAAATGGTTTGGAGTTTAGTTTCTCACCTGTGTCCTGTTTTTACATTAGATATCTGCTTTATTTTACTGTTCCATGTTAGCTTTCAGCCATATTAGAAGTTGTTTAAAGCTGCTGCTGGAAAAGTCAACATTTCCTTATTTTGCTGCTTCACATTAAAAGTTTTTTACTAAGCAAAACAATGGGAGACTTTTACTTTTATTTTTATGACTCTTTAGAAATTAAAATATGTCTATTACGGTAATAGTGAAACTTTATGTGCTTCTTGTCTTCAATTAAGACAAGTGTAATCTCTCAAGACAGATCCTGCAATTTACATTGTAGAATCTGTCGGCAGCCCTGTGTGAAAGACGACTGGGGGGGGGGGGGGGACACGTGCAGGTGTCCCCAGGAAATGTGTACCTACAGAAAGAGCAAACTGCGCGTCCATAACGACTGCTCCACCCAATACACTCAGTCTTGTCAATGTGAAAAAAAAAAAAAAAATTCCAGCGGATGTCTGAGTTACAACATGATTGAGCTAACTGGAGTAGTTTCCAGTTGTCATATCCGACAATGGGAGGCTTTTAACAGATGATGTCCTGATGTTAGCTTTGCTAAGTGTCCCTGTCAGCTGCAGCCACTGATGCGTAAACGCACGCACATGATTTCCCATAACTGAATAAATACCACATAGCAACACAAAACTGCTTTGCTAGCTCAATCATGTTGTAACTAAAATATCCGCTGGAAAAAATATTTTATTGACGGACTGTTTATTGAGTTATTACCTTATTTTTATACAGTCTATGGTTATTACAGACACCGCTAACGGCTAATGTTAACAGCTAACGGTTAGCCTAGCTAATCTACGATAACCATATTAATTACAAAACGCGCACACAGAAATAGTAACGTTTGTTCAGTCATTGTGTTTCTAGACTTAACAAACATCAGATTAGTCTCCACGGTGATATAGTGACATGAAAAATGTGATAAATAGCTAAACTCTGCTCGTTTTCTACCCGAATTCCCTGGGGGCACCGCCCGAAGTGAAGGCCGTGAGCGATCGCCGAGGACCCTGCACTTCCGTTAGTCAAAAAACTCCGGGCTGTGCCTACAGAGGTAAAGGAAGAAAAAAAAAACAGAGCCCTGGTTTCCCGTTGTAGGCTGTTTGTAGTCCGCGTGATATTGACCAATCAAGTTTGAGCCAGCTGCAGTTGTTGCCAGGTTAAACGCTCCGTGTGGTGAACTAACAAGGCAGAACATAATCTGCATCACTGCAAACTCTGAATTCATCGCAATGGTTCAGCATATTTACTTATATATTTATAAACAGAAGTCGCCCAAATCAAAACGGAATGCCAAAAATTTGGGGGTCTGCCCCCAGAGGCTGTAATGCCGTCTGCCGGAAGTCAGATGCCGAATACAGCCGATGGGTTCCGAGAATGGGTAAACACAAACACCACTGCACATGAATAATCACATTGCTGTTGGGTTTTTTTGTAACCCGTGGTTCGAAGTATTAAAATGTCTGAAAGTGATAGCCAATTATTAATTCAGTCTCATGATGTATACTTCATGACATATAATTTGGAATTCTGATTAATTAACTCTGATAATTAAAATACTAGGCATTACCAAATTGATTTTGGAGTTCTTGACACAGTAGTTGATAACTCACTCACTCTTGTACAATATTGAACAGACAGCAAGTATGATGCCAAAGATATGCATTCACAATAAAGCAAACAAAAGAAAACACACAATTTATCCTAACCAATAACTTTATACATGTGTGGGTGAGTCCATGAGTGTAGGTGTGTATATGTGTATGCCTGTGTGTGTGTGTGCGTGTGTGTGTGTGTGTGTGAGAGAGAATCTATCGATCTATATATATCTACATATATCTATATATAAATTATGTAAATACACACACACACACACACAGATAGATAGATAGATAGATAGATAGATAGATAAAGATGGATCTATATATATATATATATATATATATATATATATATATATATATATATATATATATATATATATTGTGATCAAATGTTTTTATTTACATTTTCTTAACAACAATTATGTCAAACAAACATTCTACACATATTTCCCGCCCCCCACCCTACCCACCCTCAGACCTGAGCACTTTGATGACAATATAGATAGCATGGACTGGACAAGGATAGCTGAAACAAGGTGTGTCATTTGAAATTCATCTTTCAAGTTTGGCTTTAATTTGATCTGTTGTGTGTGTGTGGTGGTTTCCATCTAACTGCAATTACTTTTTTTGCTGCCGTTAGGCCAGCAAGTAATATTCGTTTTTTACATTGTGATGTATTAATTAATTATTAATATTTCTAGAGAATGAGCCCTGTTCTATAGAATAATTTATCATATTTAGAAGCAATGGACCAAGAGTATTCCAAAATGAATGAAATACCGAGTTTATTTGTTTGGGTTCTGTTACCAACATCCCATCTTTAGATTTAATGGTTAGAATGTCAGCAAATTGATCGCTGGATCGAATTTTCATAGCTAATATAATTGTCTCGGTCTGGATCCATGAAAATAATATTTCTGTCTTACTCTGTGAATATGAAATTCTGACTGACCCTGTTTAGGGAATTTATTTCTTTTTTCACTGTCTCTCGTTGTATGGCTTTGCTATCTGAATAACTATTTTGTAATGATCCAATTCTGCATATTTAGATTCAAGTTTCTTCAATTTGTGAAGTCTATCTTTTTTTAGATTGGAGGAAAATAGAATGACATTATTCCGGATAAATCCTTTAGTAGCATCCCAGAGGATCCTATGGTCGTTCACTGATTCCCTATTAAACTGTATAAATTCTGTACATTTTTCCTCAAATTGTATTCTGAAATTCTCATCCTTCAATAAGGTTGTATTTAGCCGCCATCTGGCCGCACAAGCTGGAGTGTTGTCGATGGACACTGTGCAGAAAACAGCCTTATGATCTGTGATAGTCATAGGCAATAGAGAACAATTTATAATATTAGAGAAAATGTTCTTAGTGGCAAAGACAGAATCAATTCTAGAAAAGGATTTATGCCTAGCTGAAAGGTGGGAAAAATCACGTTCAGTTGGGTTGACCATACGGCAGATATCTATTACCCCCAGATCAAATGCCCATTGACGCGGAGCCACTGATGCAGATTTTTGCTCATTACTTTCATATATGCCAGTCCTATCTTTTTCATGATTCTTCACAGCATTAAAATCTGCTCCTATTATGAGAGAGTAATCTGTGAGGTCTAAAAGCATTTTATTAAGTGTATCATATAATTTCTTATCAAACGAATTGGGAGCATAAACTGATACCAATGCAATGTTCTTGTTGTATAACTGCATTTTAACTATCACAATCCTTCCTTGAGTATCTTGGGTTTGTTCTATGATTCCAATATTAAGGTTAAGTCTTACCACAATTGCTACTCCTTTAGACTTTGTGTTTGCTGAGGAAAAACCTATAACATGATATAATCTATTACTCAATCTAGCTACATCCTTGGTGACCAGATGGATCTCTTGCAGTAAGGCAATGTCTGCTCTTTTTTTCCCGATGTATCTCTAATATACTCACCCTTTTATGAGGGATATTAAGGCTGCTCACATTCAAAGATAAAATATTCAACTCAACCATAAATGATTCGTAGAAAGTGCATGGAATCAAACTAAAAGGAGAACATAGGCAGCTATCACTACTCCTCTGTAACATAGATAAAACTTGATTGCAAATGATTTCATTTCCATTGTTTAATGCTGCATATCGTTGTCCATAAGAAAGGTCCGGTCCCACCCCACAATTGGCAACCCACACCAACCCAAGCAACAAAAACAATAAACTACACATAGGATCAAACAAACATATCTCGCATCGCCCTTCCCACCCCAAAATCAGATGAAAAAACAAGTCCACCACCCATTCATTTTGTTGTGACAGTGTAAGAAGATAGGCAGATACCCATCCCTTAAAGTTAACCCTATCTGATTAGTTGGTTATTTCCTTGATTGACAACTGTCAAACATTCATAATCACTCACACACACACACACACACACACACACACACACACACATACACACATACACACATACAAACAGGGCAATCACTCCTAGCACAAAGCACATACAAAAAACAAGCCCCACTGCTTGCCAAGGGAAAAAAGAATAATATAGACAAAATATGTAATACTAATAACCATAATAATAATAATAATAATAAAACATATACATAACATGACATTAACACATAACTACTACAGAGGTAAAGGAAAGACACACACACACACACAAGCACAGCACATCTATCTATGAGGGGTCAAACGTTTCACCCAACCACACTACAACACATCACTTGCGCCTACTTAGGACACATCAGATCTGATCAAACCGTGTGAGCGCACGCCTACATTTTACATAGGGTTACTATGGAGACACGAGTGTACACACCCACTACATGACGCGCAGGCGTTGTTCGCTCCACTCACATGACTATGAGGGGTCAAATGTTTCACCCAACCACACTACAACACATCACTTGCGCCTACTTAGGACACATCAGATCTGATCAAACCGCGTGAGCGCACGCCTACATTTTACATAGGGTTACTATGGAGACACAAGACACCCGCTACATGGGTCATACGTCTTATCAGTACACGTGCACAGTGCGTTACAAACACCACACATACACTACACTTGCGTGTGTGTGTGAATCTCACACACACATAGTGCATGTACACATCATTAACACTTGAACGCATCAAATAAGCCTATTTTGGCAAACTGTCTGTCTCCATAGTTTACACGTGCAGGCAGGCGTGTGTGTGTGTGTGTGCTTCGCAAGAGCGGAATGAATAAATGATTCAAGTCGCTGCAGACATACACGTGCATATACACACGCATGATTTTTTTTAATCTTTATTTTATCCTCACAAATCAGAGCTACTGACCACCCTCGATGTCTGGCTGTGGTTTAAAAATATTTAACTAAGATAATATATAGGCTACAACAGCCTAATTGTGAATATATAGCCTGTTATTGAATTGGATCCTAAATGCTGCAAACCTTCATCTGTATGTTTTTAATCAATAGTTGTGTTTTCATGAACATTTTTCTTAGATCGGGCCCAAAAAATCCAGCCCGACTCGGCCCGAGCCCGTGCACGTTATGTCCCGGACCGGCCGGCCCGTCCCATTAACTGTAATTATGGGCCCGAGCCCGATTTAAACCTGACATTTTTCAATAAGCTGGCTGTTATAATTAAGAGTATTAAACCACAATTCTTGTTATTTGAATGGCGCAACACGGAAGCATGATTATGTAATAAAACAGGTGTTTATTTTAGGATCCAGGTGGTGAAGGACTGTCCGCACACAATGTCCCAACAGGGGACAGCCCTCCATTCCGAACCCCCCCCCACTCCGAAATTGATTTTCAAGTCCATATCGAGTTTCCTTTTTATTTAAAATATGTCACTGTCTTCATTTATTATGTATAATTTCTCTAGCAGCAAACACATCTAAAAGGAGATGCTTGTCAGGCCTTTGTACGCGCGCTGTCCATGGTGCTGTAATCCCCCCTGGAATTATTCTCTAAAATGTTACTGTTTATTGTCCCCTCCAACTATGAAATGGGATTTTCGCCCCTGGCTGGAACACCGAGCGGCTGACAGCGTGACAGGCGCCCACACACACAAAGCTGGAAAGCGGGAGGACACTCCTAACCGGTCCGCTCAACCCCAGTTTATTAGCCTGCAATATGAATAAATATTGGACAGTGATTAGAAATTCCTCCAACATGGTGCAGGAAAACTATTTTTGGATCGACCCAGGAGCAGTAGCATCGCTATGCTAACTAGCTTGCTATGCTTATCAGACGTGCGTGCATAGACATGTCATGTGATCGCAGGGGTCAAAAGTGTCAGCTCGTGAAGCAACAACGCATTGTGTTACGGACATGTAACACGTAGCATCGCTATGCTAACTAGCTTGCTATGCTAATCAGACGTGCGTGCGTAGACATGTCATGTGATCGCAGGGGTCAAAAGTGTCAGCTCGTGAAGCAACAACGCGTCGTGTTACAGATGTGTGACACGTAGCATCGCTATGCTAACTAGCTTGCTATGCTAATCAGACGTGCGTGCGTTTACACGTCATGTGATCACAGGGGTCAAAAGTGTCAGCTCGTATAGCAACAACGCGTCGTGTTACGGACGTGTGACATGTACAGTATATATATATAGATATAGATATAGACTGTTTCACTGATGCTCTGTTGCTAGGGCAACAGCTTTGGTCCCTGTGCACTTCCTGTCAGTTACTGCATTAACAAACATTCTATATATATATATATATATATATATGTATATATATATACATATATATAGAGGGCTTGGAGCCAGAGGTGCGTAAGTGGCTTTTGACAAACTTTACAGGAGAGACAAAACAACATTTTGACCACACTTCAATCAACTGTATTTTATTAACCTTAAACCACAACATTGCAACCACAGATATACTTACATGAATGAGTATTTAAGTAATAAACTTATGGCATATTAACACAATGAACATGTTCTAAAACATTTTAAAATAAAAACAAATATGGCAAAAATGTCAGATACGCCTTTTTGGCACCAAACATTTTCAAGTCTTCTATGGACATATTGGGCGTATCTGCTGAACAAGGCAGAAAATAATTGGTCAAAAGGGGAATTGATTGAATAATTAATACTTGAATAACACTTGAATAAGTAATTCATTTTCATTTAACTCATTCATTATTTATTTTTCTATTTTTTTCTCATTTCACTTTTCCATTCTGGGCATCTGCTGAACAGTACAGACTGTATAAAAGTCACTGAACTTGCTAAACACAATTCTGATTGGCAATTCATGAGTTAATCAATTGATTTCATTATATTCGTTCTTTTTTTCCAAGTACTGTATACAATAGACAGTTCTCTCGTGTTCTTTTTACTCATTTCACTTTTCTTTTTTGTTCAACCATTTCAATTACTCTGTGAGTCTATTCATTGACCACATTCAAAGAATCATGTCGCATCTTATTTGCTTTTCTGTTCACTAGTCTGTTTAGTTCTACTCACTGTCCACTGTCAGAGCATTGTAGAACTCTGCATATGTTAGGCTGACCAAATGTCCTCTTTTCCCCGGACATGTCCACTTTTCACGTCCCGTCCGGGGCATCCGGGGCGTCCGGGGGGTTTTTATAAACTGATGATAATGTCCGGTTTTCCGTGTGTTTGTGTGTGTGTGTTAGAGTGCGGCACAGGCCGCATATTTCTATCCGAACCCGAACCGAGCCCGACATTATTTAATGACCAAAGCACCGTGGGTGCTCAGCCCGTGTTTGAGACGGGAGCGGGAGGCTGGAGGTCCGACGCTTCCAGCGAGAGGAGAGGGAAACATAAAACAAAATAAGATAAAATAGGAAAAACCTGTCTCCCTCTTTTATTTTATTTTCAGCATTTAATCAAGGCAGAGGCGGCTGGAGGTTCGAGACTTCCAGCGAGGGGAGAGGTAGAAACAAACATGTGTGTGTGTGTTAAGGTCAGGTGTTGTCACGTAAATAACAGCGCCCAAGCAATAAACAGGACAGACGATAGGATTTTATTTATTTTTACACTACATTTTCACTGAAAGCTGACCGAATCCGACCCCAGCCCGAATACAATTTATAACTACATTTTTGACCAAACCGTCAGGCTCGGATCGCCACACTCTAGTGTGTGTATGTGTCCCTATTGGGGCCTATCTGAATTTCTGTCTGAGAGATATTATTTTGTAATATAACTGAATTTTCTGTCCATACATATACATTTTAAATATATTAAAATGATAAGGCATCTTTGAGTAAACTGCGAGTATCATTTAAGTAGGCTATCTCGTGGCCGAGTGTCCTCTTTTTTGGAAATCAAAATATGGTCACCCTAGCATATGTGTGAGGAATACTCCCATTGCTGCACAGGGTGAGTAGATCTTTCTTCTTCAATGCACTGATCCCAGGAGGACTTTCATACATTGAGCTTGGTTTGGACGCGGAATGGGTGCTTCTGGTGCCCCTGGTTGCCTGCTTTGCCACCTTCAGTTCACGGAAGGTTGGGTCGGTGAAATCATACTTGAAGAAGATTGTTCTGGGTTCTTGTGTAGCGAAACCATTTAATCTTCTGCCAATGCACTGCCTGTCCCTCCTCATCTTTAGTTTTGTTTTTGAGTACGTGATTGGAGAAAGACTTGAAGTTCAGGAAGACCTCCTGACCAAGTTCATGTACGGTGTATGGGTTGTTCTTTCTTGCCACTCTCACAAGGGTGTAGTAGCCATCAGGGGAGTAGATCGGAACCTTTCTCCTTGCAGTTTCCACTGCAGCATGCACGCTGTCACAAGGTTATAATAGTTTTGGATTTTTCATTATAGTTTAGTTTTATGTTGTTTTGACTTTTTTTTCCCTAATTCAGTTAGTTTTAATTAGTTTTTAGGGCTGGTTTGCTAGTTTTTGTTAGTTTTCATTTTTCCTAAATGCTTAGTTTTAGTGTAGTTTTTATTAGTTTTAGTTTTTTCACACTTTTGGGTTATTTGTCAGGTGCAGGATTCAAAAAGATTAGAGTAAGTATTGTGTAATAAAACTCAACAAAGATACCATTTTAAAATATTTATTCAGTTACTGTTGAGCAACCAACCAATCTGAAAATAATATGAACAGACTCAAAAACCCAATACACTCTACAGGTTTGAGTCATTTTTTGACCAAAATTACAAACTCAAAAATAAATTAAGAACTAGGCTTCTCAGCACTAGATGCAGGTGCAGTTTTTTGACATATCAGTACAGTATAGATTAACAATACAGTACCTCACATGTTGTATTGTATTCAACATCATAAAGTGAATACAGTGAATGTTTTGAACACTTAAAGTGCACATCTATCTGGTAGTGCACAGAGCCAGACAGCTGATAATATCCTTCTCCACCTCAGCTTGATGCTGATGTGCTTAGCTTTTCTATGTTAACCTTACAGTGCCTTCTGTCCAACATTTGTTCTTTGGCGGCAACAGAACTGGTTCAGTATAGGGCACTGGTAGAAACATCCAGTTGTCAACAACTTGTTAACATTTTTCCACAACTTTCACAACTTTCGACATATAACCTTATGGGATCCACGCTAACGTTCATGAGTGTGTGTGTGTGAGTGAGTGAGAGAAAGAGAGTGATTGGTGTACTTCAGTCAAGCAACAATTTCATGTTGATCTTGAGGAAAACACGCTGCTCCAGAGATGTGGTTGTTCTGTTCCTCAGGCCAGATGACAACAGTCCACATACTGAGAAGATGCGCTCCACAAAGGCTTGTGAGGCAGGGGCACTAACGAGATCTAGTGCCACAGGGCAAGTCGTCAGCAGGTGGGCCTCAAGGTTGAGCAGACATGGCACTACTTGTGAGAGTGACTGGCTGTCACTCTGAAGCTGGTCTGTGTGAATGGCAAAGGGCTCAAGCAGCTTGACAAGGTTCTCCAGCTTAGCCCAATCACTTGTGAGAAGTGTGTCCATGCCCAGCTCCTCAAGTACTTGGTTAAGTTCAGTTCAGATCTCCAGCAGCCTTCTCGGCATATCAAAAGTGCTGTTCCAGCGTGTGCTACAATCTCGGACTAGAGTTTTGCCACACTTTTTGATCATTGCTTCATTTGCCACTGATGATTTCCTCACAGTGTGTACCAGCTTTCTTGCTCTTGATATGAGAGAATCAGCATTTGGGTGCTTCATGACAGCTTTCAGGGTGAGCTGAAGGGTGTGGGCCAGGCATGGCATCCTCTGGAACTTGTTGTTCTCTATCATCTGGCAGGTCAAGTTCTTAGCAAAGAGAGGACAGAAAAACAAACAGATCATTTATTTTCATCAATGTAAAACACAAAAAAGAATGGTACAGTTTAATAAATAATTATTTATCAATTAGGACTTTGTCTCTAGTAACCCTTGGTTTTACAACAGGGATGATAACATTACTTGTTTTATGATATTTAATTTCTTACACTGTTAGCACCCTAGATTTGTTTCCACATGATAACACATTTAATATTGTATGTTCATAATGAACCCCATATGAGATATGAAATCATGACATGACAAAAACTATGATGCCAATGTGACAATTATACATTTTAAGTTTTAACAGATGTATACCACTTGGGATTGACATTTTAGATTTTGAATAGGAGTGAGTAAATATATATTGAATTTATTGAAGGAAAAGCCCCTTGAGGTGGATCACCTCGTTTTCAAGGGGGATCCTTAGCAGCAACATTCAACAAGCAACAATAGTACAAATAGAAGCAACACAGAAGTACAACAAAAATGACAGGACAGAATCACAAGAAAAGCAACAGACAAACATAAGGTAAAGCAAGTACAATGCAAAGGCACAGCACACAGGTAACAGTAAAGCATACATTGCACATGTACATGCCATAACCCCAAGACCAGTTAGAGACCACACACTAAAAGCATGAGCATTGTGTTTTTAGATGGTTACGTAACTCAGTCTTAAAGGTCTGTAAGAAAGATATAGAGCGAAGGGAGCTGGGTAGGTTGTTCCAATCTGAGGGTGCTTTGAATTTGAATGCTCTTCTCCCTTTGACTCTGGAGGTTCTAGGTATGATAAAGGAGGGATATTGTGTTTGTCTAAGTGAATATGATGATGAGTATGGAACAAAGTATTGTTTAAGGTAGGGTGGGCAGGTCAAAAAGATACATTTAAAAATGAACTGTAGCCAGTGAGAGTGCATTCTAGCGTTAGGGGGAAGCCAGTCAAGATTTTCATATAGAGTACAATGATGAGTGCGATATGGACATTGCAGGATGAACCTGCATAAACTATTAAATGTGACATATAGAGGGCTTAAGTTTGTATCAGATTTATTTTGATAAACAATATCAGCATAATCTATAATTGGCAGTATTAATTGTGTGATTATTCTTTTCCTAACTGGAAAAGTGAAACAGTTGGCTGACCGGTACAGCTGACCTAGGTTGCGGTTAACTTTTTTAGTGACTGAGTCGATGTGTGATCTAAAGGACAGTTCCTTGTCTAACCAGACACCCAGATATTTAAAGGTTTCCACATTTATTAGTTGTGATCCATCAGTACAGTTAATAGTTAACTCACTGCCTGCACTGAGGTTATGTCTGGTCCCAAATACCATACAGCAGGATTTTGTTTTGTTCATTAGTAGTTTGTTATTATGAAACCAGTTTTGGACTGAAACAAAGTCTGCTTGCAGTGAGTTTTGTATATGCGATATGTTGGAGTGGGATGCATAGATTACCGTGTCATCAGCATATAAATGGGCTTGGCAGCTGGAGAGAATTTTCGGAAGGTCATTTATGAATATTGAGAAGAGCAATGGGCCGAGAGAGGAGCCTTGTGGAACACCTTTTTCCATGATTAAATAGTCAGATTGAGTACCATTTAGTGTAACACAATGATGTCTACAATGTAAATATGCATTAAACCATAATAGTGCAGGTCTCGATAGTCCAATGGAGTAGAGCTTATCAAGCATTAGGTAGCGATCCACCATGTCAAAGGCCTTCGTCAGATCTATAAAGATGGAACCAGTTAATTGTCTTTTGTCAAAGGAAGAAAATATATCATTTGTGAATTTGAGAAGTGAAGTAGTGGTAGAGAAGTTGGGTCTAAAACCAGATTGAAATTGATACAGAATATTGGAGTCGTTAATGAACTGTGATAGTTGGTTAAATATGAGTTTCTCCAAAATTTTTACCACTGAACTAATAATGGAAATCGGCCTGTAATTATTGACATCTAGGGGATCACCACCTTTGTATAATGGAGTTATTTTGGCACATTTCCAGATAGCGGGGAGGGAACATGTAGATAAAGACATACTGAATAAATTAGCAAGAGGATACATTAATATGTGAGAGGCAAGCTTGATAAACCTAGCCTCTATTCTGTCAGGACCAGCACAACCTTCCTTCAATTCACAAATTACACGGTGAACTTCCATTGGTGAAATTTTACGAAAGGAAAAAGAGCTCTCAGCAATAATACTTGTGGGAGTGTGGGAGGAAACATATGAGAAGTCCACAAATGAGGAGCTTCCAATAATTGAAAAATGCTTATTGAGCGAGTTAGTGATGACAGAAGTATCATTTACAATTTCATTATCAATTTTTATTGAGTTTATGGAACCCTTGTATGACCTGTTAAGAATATTGTGAATATGTTTCCAGAATTGTCTAGGGTTTTGAAAATCCTGAGAGAGACAGTCCCTGTAATAGTTGGATTTAGCTAACTTGGTTTTAGATTTAGATAGATTCCTTAGGGATCTGTAGCATTCCCAGTCGATAGGATCTCTTGTAGCTCTGTATTTTGACCAGGCCCTGTCTCTTGTTTTAAAAAGATTAATTAGCTCGGGGTTAATCCAGGGTAAGTGATGACCTTTGACCCTAATTGTCTTCCAAGGAGCATGTAAATCAACAATATTCATAAACTCGGAATATAAGAAGTTCCATGCATCCTCAACATAGGGAATGAGTTCAAAGCGCTCCCAGTTGATATTAAGTACATCATGAATAAAATTATCAACATTTATGTTTCTGTATTGTCTCATTCTAATATATTTTGGTGGATGCCTTGGTATTATAATCTTCCAAACACAGAAAATTACACAGTGATCACTGAGGCAGTCAGATAGGATGCCTGATTTCTTAATCCTGTTAGGGTTGGAAACCAAAATCCAGTCAAGAAGAGATGTCGATCTCTGATCTCTTCTAGTTGGCTCATTAATGAGTTGAGTGAGATTGGCGCTGCCAAATAGGGTACAATCCTTAGTGGACGAGCGATCCAGCCACTTGCTATTAAAGTCACCTAAGATGATCAACTCGTTTCTGCAGTTCAGTGAATTGATGGTAGCTAAAATGTTATTGTTAGACTCAGATAGGGCAGAAGGGGGCCTATAGATGTTTCCTATAATCAGTTGTTTATTCTTATGTAGAGTAATCTTAATAAAAAGACATTCAAAGTGAATGGGATCAACTTCCGGTGTTAAAAGCTCAGAGACTAGATGAGAGGCAACATAGGTAGCTACACCACCTCCTCTACTAGGCCTATCAGCTCTGTATAATTGATAATTGTCTATGTGGATTTCATCATTACAGATGTTGCTATGTAGCCATGTTTCCGAGAGTGTGATTATAGATGGTCTGTGATCAATCACCCATGCTCTGAATAGATCCATTTTTGGAGCAAGGCTCCTAATATTAGCATGAATAATTTTTAGACCTTTAATGTTCTCCATAGCAGGCAGATAGGGTGGGTCTGACAGTTGAGGGCTGCAATTTAATGGGTCCTTTAAAGAAAGATAGGTCAAAACCTGGTGCTGGAGAGGTCATGTAAAGTGTGCTGGTGAGAGTGGATAGGCAAGTACAATGACATAACACAAAAATGGACAGACAGACAACACAGACAGCACTGAGCAACATCCTTCTTAACTATCTGTCAGAAGCAAAACGATAAATAGACAGAGACCAATAATCCCAAGCCACTAAATGAATAGATAAGTAAGTCCACCAGAGTGGGGTAAATGACCAATTAAAGTGGTCTGCAATAGGGTCAGATAGTGTTACTAGGTCTGCAGTTGACAGAAGTCAGTTAGTCGTAAGTCATGTGACTACGGTGTTGCCACGGAGAAATAGGACGCCAAACGCACCGATTACGTCATCGGCGTGCGACAATGTTTACATACAGGCGCAGCACAAGGCGTTAACCATAGTATGGAAAGTCCAGCAAAGTTAGGCAGTCAGTCGCAAAACAGTGTAGGTCAAAAGTGGAGATTTACATACGATTCCCGGCGGGGTCCAATACAGCCAGATGGATTCATCTCGCCGTAGGACTTGTTGTCTGAGCGCTGGGGGACGAGGCGGCAGCTGGGGCTAGAGTAGCTGTGGGCAGAGCATCACGCAGCGGCGGCTGCGGATCGGTCTTTCTTGGCCCTCGGTTCTCATCACCGCCAGATAGCCAGTATGTGATGTCGGGATTTATGAACAGTTTTCCATCATTGTACAACTTGTCGACGGACAGGCGAGTTCTTTTCAGGGCATCACGCATTACTGGGTAGAGGAGCCTCCGTCTGCGCAGGATCTCGGGTGGAAATTGATCGGAGATAGAGAACGGAGTATCCTTCAACCTTTTACCTTTTCCCATGATGGCAAGTTTCGCCTTTGAGTCTGTAAGTTTGGCCACAACGGGACAGGGTCTTAACATCCCAGGTCCGGATTGTCCGATGCGGTGAGCCCTGGAAAAGTGGAAGGCATCCACCTCTTGCTCATCGAGCTTGAGGCTGTCTTTCAGGAAGGATTTAACCAGTTGTTCGGTCTCCATGTAAGTTTCCTTTCCTGTGCACTCCTCACTTTGTACTTGGCCTCTATCTCTAAGCAGCCGCACAGCTTTGACTATGTTGGAGCCGTTATCTGTCACAATGAGCAGCACCTTGTCTTCTCCTATACCCCATGCTTCTAATGTCTCATCAATGTAGCGAGCAATGGCCTCCCCGGTGTGTGGGTGCTCCATTCGGTGTAGGTTAAGCAGAGCATGGTAAACCTGGCCTCCAGGTGGATGATAAAAACATGCTGACACACCCATGAAAGATGCTGTTAATCATCACTTGCTCCAACCGTCCACACAGAGGGTCAGCTTCCTTGCGTCCTTTATTATCTCTTTCAATTTGTGCTTTGCCTTTTCTATCTTAGCACCGGGTGATTTGAATTTTGGCTCGAGTGAAAAGCTAAACTTTTTGATGGCAGTCACACAGTCTTGTACACATACCAGTCTCAATAAACATATTTACGAGTGCATCTTCCCGCTTGTGGTGCTCCTGCATGTTTACTAACCAGCAGCTATTTGGTCGTCAGTGAAAGCAGTCCATTATGGTTGTCTCCTCCTTCCCGGTGCTACCTGGCCGGGATGTTGCTTCTCTTTCAGCAGAGCTACTCAGAGAGGCCACTTTGTCAAGGTACTCGTGATTAGCCTGCTTGTGCGAGCTTCTCAAATGGACTTTCAGATCCGTGGGTTTTTTTCCCTTGAGAAGTATTCCACATATTTGATTACCTGTTTCCACTACAAGGCACTTGCTTTTCTCTTTTTCGCCGTCGTATTCAAAGAAATCCCCTCTGCCGCTTTCTCCCAACTTTTGTCGCCATTTTGGCAGGTAGAGTGATGATTAGAAGCCGACTCTAAACGAGAAGTGACGAGAAGTGATAGGCCGTGAGGTGCCGTATGGTGCCACCAGCTCACGTAAAATTGCTCAAGCGAAATTAATCGATTTCATATTAATCCGAAATTGACAAAGACGAAAACGAAGGGAATCTTATCTATAATTTCAGTACATTTTAGTTAGTTTTGTAAACACACAATACAGTTTCAGTTAGTTAAAGTTTTTACTTTTAACTATAGTTTTTATTTATTTCAGTTAACAAATATGTTTTTTCAATTCTAGTTTTCATCATTTCGTTCATTTTCGTTAACGATAATAACCTTGCACTGTCACACTTCATCTGGCTGTGACCAGACTCCATGTACTTATTGTCAATGGTGGAGAGGGGCAGTGTGCTGACTGCATTCAGGCACATTGTGCTAAAGGCAGCATTTCTATTCTGTCCACCACATGTATCTGAATAAAGAACTGCATGTTTGACTTCAGGATTAAGTTGTGAAAGGTACGAGTAAACACAAGTGCTGATCTCTGATGATCCTCGGCCGCCTTCCCCCTCATGCCACATGTAACACTCAACATCTTTACTGTCCATTTCATACACAGTGAGGTTGTAGGTACTTAACTTGCGTGAGTAGAACAGGCTACTAACATTGCTCCAGGGGGTGGTTAACACTTGCTCCAGGTCAAAAGTGACAGCCTTGTATGACTCCTGTTCCTTTGCTTTCTTTTCGTCATTATCTTTATGTTCTCTGGCCTGTTTTTTTCTTAACTGGTGGGCATCAAAGTCATCCTTATGACTTTCCTTCTCACTGTCTTCTAAACGTTGGTACCATTCACAGTATTTGCACACGTCTTTCTTTGGAGTGTGGAAAGCTAGATTGAACTCAGTGTCAAACACCATTCTACTTTGTTTTTCTGGTTTAATCTTCCACTCCTGTTCACATTTCTCTTTATACAGCGCACACATTCTTGGCACATTCAGAGATCCTTCCAAGTAGAGCTTGTTTGTATCTTTCCTGGAGTAGTGGGATTCAAGTTTTGGGAAAGACTTGATATGCTCTCATATTTTGTCTTTGCTACTCTCAGGCACTTTGTTTTGATGTGCATGCCGCCCTTTCTTGCTTGGAGGGGAAATTCCCAATTCACTAGACAGATGGCCGCCTGCAGACCTCGAAAATTTCTCAGACACATGAAGGTTCTTCAAAAAGAAGTCTTTGCATACCCTTATCTGTCTTCCCTCAAACATTAGATAATACTCAAACGAATGAGTTCTTCTTGAGATTTTTTCACTGTTTCTTGTCCCTCTTTTGATAACGTGATTGACAATTAAGTCTTTCTGCCTTGCTGCATCTCCCATCTCCCAATAATGTTGAAATATACTTTCCCTCACTGGCTCTGGGAAGTTCTGATTGCATTTGTAATGACAAGAGGCACAGTTCTTCTCCCTCACCTTCCTTCCTGGAACATGAATGCCATGTGAATTAATGTAGCTTTGGCCAGAATTTCTTAACCTTTTACGTTGGTTTCTTTTCCAATTTTCAACATCTCTCTGTCTTTTTCTTCCTCTCTGTGGTGTGTTGGCATCCTCTTCCTGGCCACTTTCGACCCTTCCCTCCTGAACAGGCTCAATGTCTACTGTCTCACTCCCTCGATCCTCTTCTGTCTCCATGTGTCCCTCATCAATTGCATGATCTGTCTCCCTGTCTGTCTCTCTTCCTCCATCTTCTGCTGTCTCCATGTGTCCCTCTCTCTCTTCCATCTCCTCATCTCTCTCCCTCATCTCATGCTGTGTCCCTAAATGATATCATTAATATTTATTAATATCCTACATGAATGCCCTGATACTAATAATTCAGGGTAAGGATTAGATAAGGTGAATGTTCAAACTTATTTTCTATGCAAGTCAGAGCTCACTTCCTCCATCTTGTGCTGTCTCCATGTGTCCCTCAAGTAGGCTCCTCTTCTCCAGCCACTGTCAAGCAGTCTGTGTGCATGAGCAAGCCTCAGTGCATGACTTGTCCGGATGTAAACAAACCAACGTGTAGTATGAGGAACTAGAGTGGTAAACAATAGTCTCAAGTTGATTGCTCATGTTACTTATCCTCAAATGAAGCAATGTACTTCTCTGCCTCTGACACCTCCCAGAATAAAAGCTGATCGGAACCATTGATCAGTCTGATGGTAGCCGGGTAGATTAAGAAGGCTTGCATACCCAGGACACGGGCTCTGTTCATCACCGGGTAGCAGAGTCGTCTGCGCTTCATAGTGTGGTTGCTGAAGTCCGCGGTGAAGAGGATGGTGCAGCTGGCGATCTCCACTGGGTTCTTACTGGAGTCCTTCAGGATGCGGTCTCTATCCATGAAACGAAGGCATCTGAAGATCAGGACTCGAGTAGCAGATGAATGCTCTTGCTGGTGTCCCATGCGATGCGCTCTCATGATCTCAGGAGGATTATTAGCGAGGGCTGGGAACCACTTGGGGATGTTAGCAGAAAAGTAGGCTAACACATTGTCCTTCTCCTCGCCCTCTTTGAGGAATAACACCTGCAGGTTATTCCTTCTGTCTCTGTCCTCCATATCTGTAACTTTAGCTTCAAGTTGATTCCTCAATTCACTGTTTTGAGCGGCCGTTGTTTTCACTTTCTGTAAGCGCTCCTGCATCTTTGACGTAATTGTACGCTGGGTTTTAATTTCTTCATCCTGTTTGGTTAAGGTTGCTTGCATTGTTACCAGCTTAGACTCCAAGCAATTGAATCTTTCATTGGTATTTTTCTCGGCTAAGTTGAAATATCTTTGTAGTGTGGCTTCGAGAGACGACGTCGAGAGAGAAGTTTGCTTGAGCAATTGCGGGGGAGAGGAGCTGAGTTTCCCTACTCCGCCATCTTGGTCACATCCCCGTCAAATATATAAGATATATAATTTAATGAGTGTTATTTCTTTAAAATTCAGGGGAGGGGAGGGGGGGGGGGGCGCTAGTAGCTAGTTGTAGTTGCATGCAAGACATTGTCCGTGTGAATCATGAGCTAACATCATCTTAGCCTTCGCAAAGCCAACGACCCAATACCCTGAATACAAAAAGGTCACAACAATAAAAACTTACTAAAAAAAACTCATCAAATCACTATGTTACCCATACTTTGACAAAAGGTAGCCTTTACTGTTGTGCTTATGCTATACCCAGTTGTTTTGTAACCAGTCCAGGAGTGGAAGGAAGAGCTGCTTTGTTGTTAGCTGGCAGTTGTGGATGAGCCTGGCTTATAAGAATTGTGGTTCCGCAAGTCGCAATCCTGTGTGCTGTATTCCACTGTTGCAGGTCAAAGGAATCTAGTCTCTTTGTCCTTACAGAGTTAACAGCATGGCAATAATTTGGCATTGTTCTCCTTTGTTTGGAAAGTTAGCTTGCAAACTTTGTGTAAAAATGGACTGCACTTTTCTAGTCTTTAGACTACTGAAAGATCTTTTACACTACACACACTACTCTCACCCATTCACACACTGGTGGATGAGGCTACCATGCATGGTGCCACCTGCTACTCAGAAACCATTAACACACACTCAAAATCTGATGGAACCATTGGGAGCAATTTGGGGATCATCCCAAGGATACTCTGACATACAGGCCGGAGGAGCTTGGGATTAAACCACCTATCTCCACTGTAGTAGATGACTTGCTTTGCTAACACGCTGGCCATATCAGCTTGAAAAGTGATTGTTTCTGCTGCCCCTAAGTGGGCAAAAAAAAAAAAAAAAGTTTGTTATTTTTAGTTTCTTGGGTGTTTTAAGTGCTCTACAGTGGTGAAAGTAACTAAGTATGTTTACTTAAGTACTGTACTTCTATACTTTGGTACTTGGTACTTAAGTAGTATTCCCATTTTATGCTACTGTATTCTCTACTCCACTACATATCAAAGGGAAATCTTGTACTTTTTACTCCACCACATTTATTTTACAGCTTTATTTAATTTGCAGATATAGATTATTGATATACGATGTCCGACGATGACAAATACGATGCAAATAGAGAAACGCTCAGCATATACAGAAACGCACTGCAAAAAAAGGAAACACGCTGCATATGAGAAAACAAATGCAATGGGAAAACGCTGCATATACAGAAACATGCTGCATATACTGAAACGCACTGCAAATAAGAAAACAAATGCAAAAAGAAAACGCTGCATATTTACTCATACAATGGAAGTGCTCCAGGCCTCTAGGGGCAGTGCTGAGCTTCCACCCGAGAGACAGACAACTGACGTATCAACATATGGAGCAGACGAGTGAGCGAGAAGAAGAAAGTTATGTTTGGAGAGAAACTTGGAGCCAGGACAGGCAACGCAGAAAGGTACGTATTCTTTTGTATTTTTCTTTCTTCATTGTTTTTCACATGTGGCCCTCATCTTTTACTGTATAATGAAAGTGAAGCTGATTTACACAGCTGACGTTGGCGTGCTAGAGACTTTAAATTATACACGAGTAGTATGTCCGTAGTAGTAATGTTAGCTAACGTTACTGTAATTAACGTTACTTTGCGGGACACCCCAGGTTTCACTTTGGAGGCCTACTTTTCTGAACATTTTTTAATGTATAACACAGAGGTCATGATTATATTGTAGACTTATTAATTACAGACTTTTAACAGCTCATATCATAAATAATTTGATATTAGTTTTTGGGTTATAAAATTAAACATTATCTATTAGTGTTTAGAGCTGAACTGCTGTGAAACAATCATGAAATAATGTTTTTTCTGATTTGCCTGCTGTCTATCAGCGCTGAGCGCTGCCGCCTCCTCCCATTCAGTCTGTACCTCAGACACAACGCTGCACTGCCCAAGTCCGAGGAGGAGGACAGAAAAGGCACTTTTGCTACTCATAATAAAAACTCCGTGGGCTGCAATAATCCAAGATCAGAGGCTCACTGCAATTATAGTAAATATGCACGAGTGGGATAAAAAAATGAAGGTGAAAGTGATTACATCCAGCAAGGACTTCCACCCAAAGATGATTATGATGATAATAATAAATAATAGCAATGATAAGTAAGGGATAATGAGCCGGTGAATACTTGGGAAATAACTCCCGACAGTGCACGTCGGGGTTCCATTCCCCTGAAGTAGTAGTAGTACAGTAGCCTACAGTATAGTACAGTAACCCATTTTGTTGTCTTTTTTGTAGCTATTTATCTCATCTTTCTCCTCTTCTTCAGGTGTCAGTTCCTTGTGCCGTTTTTTGCTTGATTTTTTTCTTTCCTTCTCCATTTTCTTTTCCTCAGCGGCATCCCATTCCTCAAAATCCTTGTAGCTACTCTACAAGTTAAAAGAAATGTTAAAATCAGCCATTTCTGTTTGTTTTTTCCCTCGGAAGTTGTTTGACAGCTGCAGTGTTGCAGGGCAGCATCCCTAGCAACGCTGGCCTACATAGCAACCACAGTAATATCAGACCGCTGAATGCCACGACTGACCAATCGGAATACAGCATTTAATAGAGCCGTGTAATAATGTTCAATAATATAACACAATACATTCATAAAAATGAAACAAAAGAGCCTAACATAGGAAACAGATTATCATGACATTTATATTAAAATCCTAAAATCAAGGAAAATCAAATCAAATAAATCCACCATAAAAACACACTATGCTTTACATTTAGTTAACTCATTGGCTGCCAGCCATTTTCAGAACAGAGAGCCCCATACTGCCAGTGTTTTAGAGAATTTTGACCGATCTTTCAAGACCCACAGAATATTTTGTTCTATGACTATGCAAAAACCTAAACCACGAAAAGAAAGAATAGACTCTCTACTTTCATCAGAAAAAAAAAGTTTGTTTCTACCTTGTTCCATTCTTTAGTAATTGGCAGTTAAATATAGGTCGGTTTCACCAAAAACGGCAGTTTTTGACTAAAAAACTGAGAAAACAAGCTTTTTGTGAAGAGAAACCTTGTCAAGACCTTGGCGCAATTCTAACAGTTTTAAAAAGAAAATTTCAAAATGCTACAATTTTTTGCTTACACCTCTACACAGAATAGTTTAGTGTGGTAAGCTGTGTAACACTCTCCTGCGTGCAAAGGGACACAACTGGACTAACACCACATTTTAGTCTCGTTGCGCTGGCCCCTGCGTGCCCACACCCTACACCTCCTTCCTGGTCTCAACTTCCTGCTGGTAGGCGTCAGGTGTTCAAGTTTGTGTTTGCCTATCTGTCCATCTAGCCTGCTCTCTGGGTCATAGTTATACGGTGCCCTTGGACCACGTCAGCCTTCCCCACCCCCTCAGCTCCCACGTCCTCCTCATCCCCCACAACTGCCACTTCCTCCTCCTCCTCACCCGCAGGTGCCACCTCCTTTTCCTCCTCACCCACCTCCTCCTCCCTCCCACCCATATGTTGCTTCGTGGTCCAGGATGTGACTACCCTGTGCATGAACTCTAAAAGGGTTTTACACTGACCGGGGCTTGGGTTTCTGTCTCTGTAGAGGACAAAGGCGTCGAACATACAATTTTGAAACAGATACAAACTTCTTATCCGACTTTCGGATAAAGGGGTAGTACGCGATATTCTGATCCAACTTATCCATCCCATTCATGGAGGAGTTATATGCAACAACACATTCTGGCTTGAGCTGAGAAACCTTGTCTTTGTGTCCCCTCTGCCACACGTCCACCATCTGCATCCTGTCTTGGTGGCAGGTTGTCACCATCTTCACCACCTGTTTGTCGCACCATGCTACAGCCATCACCCTCTCATTGTGCCGCACGACTCTTTGCCCCGCTTTCAGATCAGACTTTGTCACCTCCCTGATGATCTTATGTTCCCCCCTATTCTTCCTCAGTGTTCCGCAGACATTGGTTTGTACTCCCAGTAGACACTCACACAGTCCTACAGAATTGTACAAATTATCCATACCATACCATACCAACTTTATTTATAAAGCACTTTAAAAACCCAGTGGATCAAAGTGCTGTACACAATTAAACATAAAGTGTACAATAGGCATAAGACATGAAATATACATAAAACAAAGCAAAACAAAAACAATAAAGATAAAAACATAAAATGCAATAAAATAACACAATATAAAACCAATAAAACATTTTAAATCACAGCACATAAGTAAAATTAGTCAATAAAATGAGTAATAGCAAATTAAAAGACATCAATTTATGTGGGATCAAAGGCCATGGAGAACAGGTGGGTTTTAAGGCGCTTTTTAAAAACATGCAGTGATGGAACTTGTCTGATGTCGAGAGGCAGGTCATTCCATAGTTTTGGTGCTACAACTGAGAAAGCGCAGTCCCCTCTGAGCCTGCTTGTCGTTTTGGGAACTTTCAGGAGCAGCTGGTCAGCTGACCTGAGAGGGCGTACAAGATAACCATGACCTGGGAGGCGATCAAGTAGAGAGAACACTATCTCTGGCAGTGTACTAGCTTCCCCGATATAAGGCTGCATATTGAAGCAGTAACCTGTGGCAGAGTCACACTGTATGTATGATTTGATTCCATACTTTACGGGCTTTTGTGGGTTGTACACTCTGAAAGATAGGCGCCCCCGCCACAGCATCATACCTTCGTCTATGCAAATGTTTTGCCCTGGTTGATACATCTCCCTGAACTTTTCCACTATGGAATCTAACACTGGGCGGACTATTCTGTCAGTCACATCCTGTGACACATTGTTGTTGTAATGCAGGAACCTCCATATTAGCTGAAATCTGTTCCGTGACATGGTCCTGTTGAAGTAGGGCGTTGAATCTACCTCACCCACGCTTAGGGTGACCAGATCCAAACTCACCAGATGTGGGACAAGGAGTATGCTTGTGGGGGAAAATGTGGGACGCAGCAGACGCTCGCGGCGGACACCAAAAATGCATATGGCACAGCTTGCCAACTGTTCAGTAACATATATTATATACGACTGTAACAAAATAACAACTATAGATCTACAAATAAAAACTTAACAGAATTGCAGTTGAAATTATCTGTATTTACAAAAACACAACACAAACTGCTCGTAAAGAAGTCAATCTTGTAGACATTAATTACCAATAGGTGCTCACAATAAAGGCAGTAATTAGTCAGTCTCATCATATCTTGAGGTATATGAACTTGAACAATAGTCACACTCACGCAATAGAACCTTGAACCTTGTCAAATCTCAAGTCAACATGTAGAGCATAAAGTGCAGTAACAATTTATTACAGTAGCAAAGAAAATATAAATCCTCCTAACAAAGCCAGGCTACTACAACTACTGCAATTCAAATTATTTTCAAATTAGGCAGCCACAGCATAAAACAAAAAATAAAACAAGAAGTATAAATCAAAACTAGTCAGGAGATAACAATAACTACAATAAATTCAATTGTAAACAAACGTGTCCACCATAGCAGCACTATGCACTTCCAGAACCAAGGAAAGCACTGATGAAACACTTTAGGTTTTGTCCATCACAACTCAAGTCTTTCAGTTTTCTCCATCACAGCAATAGCAGCCCTGGCCCACCCCAGCTATGCACATTCATTCAGCACCACAGAAGGGACCTGGCAGTGAGTGAAACACAAGAATAGCAGCAAATCATTAAAATCTAGCACCACACTGGCTGGCCCAGGCCAGAGCCCACAATGAACTATTCTATTTAAACAATGTTTACAGTTTATCTTACCTTAGATGTTCTTGGGCTTATATTTTTTGCTAGAGCGAGCTGCTTCCAACAAGGCCTTCTGCTTTATAACATAGCAGTAGAATTCTGTACAACCGTATTCAAAGTTGGTCTTGACTTGTATTTCACTTTTGATAAGCTCCACCGAGCAACGGTTCCTCTGGTCAGTCCATGCAGCAGTCATGAGGGAAAACACTCTCTCTACTGGAGCATTGGTGATGGGGATGCTGAAGATGAAGGATGCAACAGCAGTCAGATTTGGTGTGTTTGTGCCTTTAAGCAAGATGGACCACTTCTCCAGAACAGGAGCCTTTTTTTCCACAATTTCCTGCTGGCGTGGCAGAGTCACACAGTACTCATCATACAGGTCATCCATGTCCAGTTTCCCTCTGATCTGTAGGGCCTCCACCACATCACTGAGCTGGGAGAATGTGAACCTGCTCTTCAGTGCCAAGCATGCAACATTCTTCTGGTAGTTGTTCTCTGTGAAGTCATACCACTTTTCCAGATAGGTGAGTGCAGCATTGTAGAAGAAGCCTCTCGGTCTGGGAACTGTTGGAGGAGTTCACTGGCCTCCATTCCAAAGAAGGAATCAGTTTGTCGTTGTTGGAGCTTTGTCTTGAGAGTGAACATTATGTCATATAGCTCACAGACAGTCCCATCCTGTCCCTCCAACTGCAGAACAACTTCATGGAACATCTTCAGCACATTATTGAGGAAGGCCAGGTAGACCTGTAGCTAAGAGGTTGCCCCTCACCATCCTGATCCTTTTTAATCAGCTGCCACAGTGCTTTTGGGCACTGATTATCTCCCAGTGATAAAAAGTAGCTCTCGATAGCTGCCCAGCTGTCATGTAGCCTCTTGACAGCAGGCCACAGGCTCAGCCATCTTGTGGGTACATGTCTCCTAACAGCATGATACTCCTCCTCCACAAAGGCAAACACTGACTTCAGTGCTTCTATACGGTGTGCAGATACAGAAAAAAGTGACTGAATATTTTGTTCACTACAGAGTCAATGTCAATGTTCAGCCTGTCTCCTGCATTCTTTGCACAGTTGTGTACTACATGGGCCATGCAGTTTGCCTTGACAATGACACTGTTGTCTGCCTTTAGTATCTGGTACATTGAATTATTTTTCCCATAATTTACACCAGCATTATCAGCAGTGTATGCTGAAATCATGTCCAGTTCCAGGCCATTTTCTTTTAACTTGCTTGTAATCTGGTGGTGTATTGTGGATGTCTCATCACTATCCTCATTGTACTGAAGGACTTTGGGTTTGGTATTTTTTGGGTAATTTATTTAGGCCTATTTAATTTGTAGTATGTAAAAGCAGCCACCGAGTGCCACCTTTGGTTAGTGGTAGGTATTGCAGGTTAGGTTTTGCTCAGTCATGTTTTTGTTAATCTCATTATTCCCAAGATGGCATCTCAGTGGAAGGACGTTTGAAGACACCATCCTGTTTGTATCTTATGTTTAGTTAGCCATCCACTGGTTTTTGTGTTCGGTGTGCGTCCAAGGATATATAAGTGAATTACCTTTATAATTATTTCTCGGTAGATGTGTATATTTTTAGTATATTTTGATTAGAGTTGGTAATTGTAATTGTGCTAATCTGCCAACCACATGGCAATGCTAATTAGGTATATCTTCTGCCTTTCTCTGTTTGTAGAACCACACACACTCAATGTTACAAGTCTACCAGTATGCAAGTAAATGTAAAGATCTTCTTTGATGGCAAATAAATCTTCAAGAACTTGATATTGTGCATTCTAACTGATGCCTCACAGCGGTCACAATTCTCCCAACCAGTTTTACTTTACATATTGGAATCCCTCATTACACTCATAAAAGTCAATTACCTTGCTTTTCAAACCCAGCTCTGGTGTCTAGTATCTCAGAGACAATGGGAAGAGCTTTGTTGTGCCATGATTAGAAGCATCTGAAGCCACTGAAAAGAACAGCGTTTGGGCTTTTTTGTCACTTGGGAGTTAAACCACTGGTGTTTTTAGCTCTCTCAAACAACTCTCCACACTAGCAGGTGCAAGAACATCAGTAACTATGGATGCAGATTTTGTACGACCACATGCCATTTGCTTTGCAATATCAGAGTCTGGAAATATAACTGATGAGAGCTTATTACCACAATCCTCTGACCTGTACGACTGGGAGTGTTGAACAGTGTGGTAAACACTAGTTACTTCAGCAGCTGTTACCTTGTCTGTGTTGGAATCTTGTTGTGGTTTTAGTAGGAATGTATCCATAGAACGTGAAGCCTCCTTTTGAGTTGCACGTTTTTTGTGAGTCTCACATTGTTTGTGGCGTTTGACATCGTATTCACCTCCGCTTTTAACAGAGAAGACACTCTGACAAAGTTCACAGAAAGCTTTATCTGACTCGTCTTTCACTGGCTTCACCCACGGATAATGAGTTTCCCAGACCTTGTTGTAACTGCATTTCCTTTTCTTTGCAGTCTTCTGACTTTCCTCAGAGTCCTCCATTTTCATTAATTCATCACAAATTTCTTTTCAGTGTAATGCGTCGCTAAAAGGCTTGCTGTCGCCGTGTGTTTCGCTGACTGTTTGTTTTTGGTGGGCGTTTCTTTAAACAGCATTGACTTCCCTGCATGTGTGCCCGGCTGTTTGATTGACAGCATACCCCTGCCTCTCACAGTCGCGCACACAGACAGTCACACCCACCCACCCACACACACACACACACACACACAGAGCCCACGACCCACCCCCATGACAGCCTCCACTGTCTGTTGTCTGCTCTCCTCACACAGGCGTTTGATAAAAAACTTTTAGACACACGTTTGAAAATTGGTGCCTGTCGATCAGAAATGCGGGACAGCGAGTCAATTTGCGGGACAGTCCCGCGCAAATCGGGACATATGGTCACCCTATCCACGCTCCAGTATAGTTCAAGGTTTGGCTTTTTGACATATCCGGTAAGAAAACTGAGCCCAAAGAAAGTTTTCAGTTCTGGGACTGACACTGGTTTCCATGCATTTCTTCTGCTATGTGGCAGACTGTCAGGGTGTATTTGCATATATTGACTTGCATACAGGTTGGTCTGATCTGCAATGTGTTGGAGCAGCTCATCAGTCAGGCAGAGCTCAAGGAAGTCAGCTGGCAGGTCGGAATCCAGCTCCGCTGCGGCATTCCAGGGTCCAGGAATTGCAGTGAAGGGGATCTTATTCGGTTGCCAGTCGGCGTGTTGCCAGCCAGGATCTGCAACTGGGAGCAGCCTGCCACCTCTTGCCCACGACCTCTGCTCTATGCATGACCTGCAAATCATATAAATACATACAATTACCATAAAAATACATCTTTTTTATTTCTGTGGTGCGATGTGGAGAAAAATACTTATTTTCTTTTCTTCTTTTACCTTTCTTCTTCTCTCCACTGCCAACAGGAGTGGGAGGTCTGGGATCTCTGCTCGATGCACAACTTGTAAATTGTGGTAGTACATACAATTACCATAAAACAACATTACATTTTTTTTAGTTGTGTGGTGTGCAGAAAAATATATTTTTTTCTTACCTTCCTCCGCATCTGTACTAGCAACAGATGTTACAGTAGAGGAACTAGTGGGCCTACATTGCGGTGGCTCCCTACAAGCTGTGTCTGAAATCACAGTAACATAAAGATCTGTAAGATACTCTCTTGATCCAGTCCCCTCCCCCCTCCTCCACTCCATGTCACATCAGAATCAGAATCAGAATCGGTTTTATTGCCAAGTAGTTTTTCACATACAAGGAATAAAATCAGAATGCAAATAGCAATAATGATAGTAATATAAAAAATATAAAAAACATAACCTCCTTCCCTTCCTAACCCTCAATTCATCTCTTACTACAGGACACTTTACGAAATTGCCTCCTGAGTAAAAAAATAAAGCAATCAAAATTAGATTCTTACCTCGTTCATGTCTGTCTGGAGACGAGGCTGTTGATCCAGACGGCAACCATTCATCTGATCCGGATCATGTTCGCTAAATTCATTTGACCTTGTGCTGTTGCTGGGCTGGGATGCTGGGATGAAACACACCGTGAGCTACGCCGAACTTCACCATTAGCCCCAGAGGGGTCGTCAGTGTTCTCTGTGGCCGTTGGCGACTTTGTAAACATTTTTTTAGATGGCACCTGTAGTCTCTGCCAGAATCGCTGAGATCTGAAGACTCCAAGCTTGTTCTCGGAGAGACACGTTGTTTCGATGTCTCCAGAGGTAACGTTAACTCACTATCACCGTCATCCTGCGCCTCTGATTGCAGCTTGCTAACCTTACTAGAACTAACGTTACCACGAAACATACTCTGTTTTAGTGTAAGCTGCCTAAACTTGACTGGTTTGCCTCTTGACATTTTTAGGCCTTTGTCTTTGAAATAGCTATGTAACACAACAACTTTTTACTCAACCACTCAACTCAGAAACTCTCTCTGAAATCTCTGATCGCCGCCTTCTTCTGTGATTTAATGCTGCAGGTACAAGGGTGATGATCTAATCACGTGATCCACCCCTCCTTCCTCTGGCTCATTGACTGACAAATGTTTCTGGTTTTTGAATCGACATTTAGGCTTTGCCTGTGAAATGGCTACATAACAACAACTTTCTACTCACTGATGAAACTTTGCTACTCTCTCTGTATCAGATCACCTTCTTTTTCTGCACTTTCTGATGCAGATACAAGTTTGACATATACACACAAGGTGTGCGAGACCCCCTACTAGCCCTCCCCATTGAAAAGCCTAATTGACGTCGATCGCCGTCATTGGCAGTAAGTGGTTGTATTTTAAATGACATTGATTGATGTCATTGGCAGTCAATGAGTTAAAAGGCAAGTTTCAATATTTTGTAAGACAGCCAGGCTGTCATAATTTGTGCATACGCATGGTCTGAGGAAGTTCTAAATTTGTTTGCAGAATGAGACCCAATGTGTATAGGTCCACAAGAAACCACAGATTGCAGCTGAAGGTCTTCTCTGCAGACTGGATAATGTGCTGCAGCCTCTTGCTGAAAAATGTTGTCTCTTTCTCTTTTTCTCACTTTGTTTGTTAGGGTTAGCATGGGGCAGCCCCACAGAAGAGGATATGATTCGGAGGTATTTCCATCTAAAGAAAGAGAAGAAAATGGAAATCAATAAAATGTAACACATCTATATAATCTGTCATTTGACTTTATATGAGTCTACATGGTCACTGGTGTGTGAGCATACCTTCACTGTTTTCTGTTCCTTTTTAGACTTAAGACATGTCTTTGAAAATAATGTCTTTATCTCCCTCTCTTTTATTTCCCTAAATTTAAGAAAGGACTCTACACCAGACCTTGCTGCAACAATGAAAATAAGAAAAGACAGGAATGAGAGTTTAATTACTCTTTTATTTATTCATTACTCCTTTATTAACTCTTTTTAAAGGGGACTTATCATGCATTGCATCATTGATCTTTGCAAGTCCTTTTAAAACACATTTAACATGCTTGTAACTGAATTAGGCAAGCAAGATAGTACCAAGATCCATTTGAGTACCATTTTTTCTGCACTACAACTACAGATCTATGTACCTGCACAAGTGCTTGGCCAACTTGATCTCACAGAAATACGTGAAATGACCACTTAACACCGCATTCCGTGGTGGCAGCATATAATGGGTTGAAATTACGTGCCAGTACCATGGAAACAATGCCAATGTAAAATCAATTAGGATCCTTTTTTGTGTTGGACACACGGATTCCCTGATTCAATAACATTACGTCAACCTCGTTTTCAAAAAACACGGTGTCCTTGATAACTCAATAATATGACAGGTTAATGTCAAGTCCATAAAATAAAATAAATATATTTTGCCAGTTTTTGATAGCATAGGGCTTTAAGAGCATTGTGCTGTGGGCGGATGGGGTGTGTTCCACTACTGTTTTGTAGCTACTGTCTGCTGTGTGTGGGCTTCATTCCATTTCAGATTGCCGTCCATCTGCCGTAACCGAATCCAAACACCACTAATAAATAAATAAATAAGAAGAAAAAATAAGGCTGAGCACGGAAGAACCAGAGAGGAAACACCATCACATGGAGCTGTATGCATTGGGAGGCGGCCGCCGCGGCAACCCGGCCACCCTCCACTCTACCAGGGGAGAGTGGACCCCAAGCCAGCACCACAGAACCAGCGGCCGTCCCCCCCAGCGCACACGCTCCCACTGAGGAAACTCTGGAGTTAAGAACTAAACTATGATAAATGACATAAAATGTTAAGATATAGGCCTAACATAAAATAAATTTGTTATTAGATAAATTCAAATATATAGCCTACAGTAGATAAAAGTAAGTAGGCTAAATAGTATCTAAGCAATAATAAATAGTGTCTAAACAATAATAAATTGTATCTAAGTTATCTATTAGGCTACCATTCCACTCTGTAAATAGATTTTAAAATTTCAATATAATTTTAATATTATTTTTGCTTATTTCATTATTGTTATTATTGGTTTATTTTTTAGTAGTATTGTATTCTCTGAGGATGACTTATTTTAGTAACTATCTACAGTACAAAAGAAAAGAAAAAAGCAAAGAAACTAATAAAAATTATTTTATACACTGGGCCTTCAAAGTGCTCTCTGAAACTACACCTGGCAAGACTTGTGTCCAAAAAATGAAAAAATCTAAACTTTGTCGTAGAGCTAAACCAAATACATCATTGGAAAGGTCTCAACCTGGAGAGTAACATATGTCAGTATGAAGATTCTGCATGGCTCCTGCTTTCAGCCATTCACCTTTGAACCTTGATCTCAATGCATGTTTGAGGGCTTAAGCCTGATTTATGGTCGTGCGTTGAATTGACGACGTCGCTACGTGGTTGCCTTGACGCCATCGTGAACCCTTCGAACGTCTCCATCACTCCGTTTCGCCGCTGTGCAATTCACCGCCAGAGCGGTAGGAGGCTGCGTTCCTTTCCTGAGTGGTTATCGTCGTCTCTAGTTGATTCTTTGTTTAGCTTCCGGCTTTTCCGGTCACAGAGAAATGAACGCGGAGCACGGACAGACGGCTCCGGCTGTATCCGTATCCATATTGAACGTTGAGCATAATGGCATATATATAATGAGTCTTAACACTGCAATATCTACATTGCAACAGAAGATGTTTAAAGATGGCGGGGATGGCGGAATCTGGAAATACGGAACCGGAAATGCGTTGCTACCAAGCAAACCAATCACAGCCGTGCCGGTCTGCGCTGGGTCTGCGTTGCCTCACCGCATAGTTACATTTTTGGGGAGGTGCACGTCAGGCTACGCCGGGGGCTACGGTGAGCCTTCTGCATAGCCCTGTACCCTACGACGCAGCGACATCATCGGTTCAATGCACGACCATAAATCAGGCTTTATAACTCAGCAACAAAAGGGGGTACAGACATGGGTCCAACTGTTGTAGAGAGCTCTTGACCTCAACTATCATGTGAGTATAGTCAATAACTGGGGGTGCTGCCAGATGTGGGTAAGATATGGATAAAATTAATTTTCACCCATTTAGAAATTAGATATTTAAAATCTGATTTCCCAAGTGTGTTTACCATCCCCTTAAAGTCCACAGTGTACTCTCAATTCAGTATTTACAACTTCCAAATCTAGGAAAGACACATTTTTTTAAAAACTACAGTTCCCTGGGACCGCGCCATGCAGTTTGATACATATCAGCAACATAGTTGTAGTTCTTCTGATTTGCAAAGTAAGGTTCTAAATAGGGTTGTAAAAAGATATATCTACCCAATATATCTAATATCTAGTAAAGCCGAACTAGTTATTACACTGCACCTAGATGAACTATGGTAAGAAAAAGTAAAGATGTCCGCTAATGTCGATATTTTAGCTAATACACTAGAAACTGCGGGAGGTTTGTTTGCGGCTTGTAAAATAGAGTTGTAAAATAGAGTCATAAAAAGATAGATCTACTGAATATATCTAATATCTAGTAAAGACAAACTAGTAATGACACTGCACCTAGATGAACTACGTTAAGAAAAAAAGCAAGGATTTTGACTAATTTCAGGTATTTTAGATAGTACTGTAAAAACGGCGTTTTGGGGACGGTAGGTTTTTTGGGTCCATGTCATTGGTCCGACGGCCCATTAGTTCAACATCCCGTTAGTCCGACTGTTCTGAGCGGCTCGCGGCGGGCGTATGGTGTGCCCGGCTCTGGGTCAGCTGGGAAAGGCTTGAGGTGGAGCAGGCTCACGGCTTATGTGTTTGTCACTTTCTTTTTCATTTTAACCCACACCATGATCTTTTCCTGACCCTAACCAAGTGGTTTTTGTGCCTAAACCTAACCAGACCTGAACCACAGGGCATCATGAGGATTTCGGAACGGACTTTGGAACAATGGGTTTAATAGGGTTGGAACAATGGGATGTCGGACCAATGGGCTGTCGGACCAATGGGCAGTTCCCGTTTTTTCGCAGCTAAGAAAAAGTAAGGATGATGGTTAATTTCAGATAATTTAGCTAGTAGTGTAGAAACGACATTTTTGGGACTGAATAATTGAATAGGCCTATATCAAATATCCAGTACAGCCTAACTATCATGTTATTAGTATTATTATTATTATTATTGTTATTATCATTATCGGTGGGAAATTATAACACAGGAATATATTTGCCGTTTTAATATCAAGAACACTTTGGTGTTTTTGTGTGTATAGCTACAGGACGTTGTTGAATCAGGGAATCCGTGTGGACACCACGACAATGGATCCTAATTGACTTTACATTGGCATTGTTTCCGTGGTACCGGCACATAATTTCAACCCATGATGTGCTGCTACCACGGAATGCAATGTTAAGAGGTTGTGGTCATGACCACGACCTCTTAACATTGCATTCCGTGGTAGCAGCAACCTGATCAGGTTGTCTTGGCTGTGCATTAGGATGTGCACTGGTGGTGGACATCTCCTCTGGTGGGTTGTTTGCCACATCTTTTAGAAATATAATGTTTTTGCCGCACACACAACAAAAGCGTGGGGAAGCTTCCACGGTAGATCCACAGAACGAACAGTAACGTTACCTCTGTGGGGGAAAAAAGAGGAGAGTTTGCAAGGTCAGCAAGGTTATGTCAGAGACAGCGGACAGTTAGTTTTCCTAAATATTTAAACAATATTATTATCTGATTACTGTCATCTCCCTGTGCTCTCACCATTATTTACCTGCAATCGAGTTGTCATCTCTTCACGGCTTAAAGGGATAGTTCGACATTTTGGCATCATCCCTATAGTCATATGAATAGGTACATTACCTTTAATAGTCAGTTCTTGCTGTTCTGAGATCAGTGGGGCAGAGCTGCCTGCTCCTCAGCGCACAAAATGTAGGTGAACGATATAGCCCCCTCTCTCCCTCAAAACTAATCAAATACACCATCAAATGACTCCAAAACACTCTAGTGGAAAACACATGGCTTGCGCATTCCCCACGCTATGAAATAATAATGTATAATTAAGTAACATTACGACACATGAAGCAAATACTCAGAACCACTTTCTTGAGTAAACCAGTGGGCGGAGTGACACAGTACGCACCTGAGACAGTGCCGTAGTTATTTGTGGTATCGTCAGCTAGACGCATCAGAACGTTTGAGAAAAGTTTACAGACGTTGTTGTAAATCATGGTTTACACATGTATCATAAAAGGTTGCGGTAACAAGCCGAAGACATGGAGCAGAGTGAAGTTTAACGTAGTGCCAACCAAAAATACGGACAGGATGAAACAATGGCTATTTGTGCTGGACATCGACCCCAACACACCTGTTTGTTTGCTCCAACCATTTTTAACCGGAGGACTACAGTGAAAAGATGGAGCGCAGAAGCTCAGGAATGGTTCAAATGCTTTTCTTGAAAGATACTGCCATACCATCTGTCGGCATCACAAAACGAGCAGACGTGGTAAGTGATCGTTGTGTATTTTGCTCAGCAATCTCTCTGCTGGAACGTTACCTCCACGTTGAGTAACATTAGCCTACAACCCAAGCATGGTAAATAAGGTTAAAATGCAAATGTTGTTGTGGTTATGTTATAGATAAGTGCTTGCCCAGAGCATATAACGTTAGTGAAGTGACTGGCATTACTTCTCATTGCTGGGAATAAACAGACTGCAAGGGAACATTTTGGGCCCTATTTAGATGATCTAAAGCGGACAGCGGAGGGTGCATAATCCATGTTGCAAGTGTCATTGCTATTTAGAAGCAGATGCAGTTGTTATTTTTAACTAGCAAATTAACTTGTGCTTCTCTGGGTGTGTTGGTCTAAAAATGAGTGGAGTGGTCAGGAGCAGTCATGGCGCGTTGCTAGTTAGATGACGTAAAAAGCAAATGCGCCAGTGACCAACAAAAACCTGGTCTAAAGTCAACGGCGCAGTATTTCGCTGTTAAAGAAGTTAGTAATATGCACCTATAGGCGGGTGCACAACGCGCGTGCACTCTGCTCAGACACACACGGAGCAGCCACACATATGCAAAAGATAACAAATAAAAATATGATTACAATGTGAAAGGTTATTATTGTGCACATTCAAATATTTATCAGAAATCAGTCATTAATCAGAATGATCTAATTGCAGTAATAATGATCATCATAATCCGGGAGGTCCAAGTTCGCAGTGTCCGAATATATGGAACTGCGAGCAGACCTCCACGGGCTGATGATGCATAGCCTGTAAAATGAACTTGTCTTTCCCAATTGAATTGTGATCATATTGGCATGTAAATCACAAAATCAAAGATGTGAAAATGTTTGATAAATTTTATTTTGACATAAACACAACAATAACCAGCTTCTGTGAAGTAAAAACGGAAACGCATAGCCCTACAGAGTGCTGGAGAGGGAGCTGGGCTCTCTAACCTCCCGGGTTAAAATAAAATAAATTGAATAATTTACAATTTGTTGACAGTGTTTCTGTCTGTCCGTTTTAGACTATCTAAATAGGGCCCTTAATGTTGTTGTTGTTCCCTCAGGAGTTGTGGTGATTTATGAGTGTGAAGTTAGCATGTTCTCCCCGTGTTCCAGTGCTTATTTTGAGGCATACTCTCGTCCCATCAACATATATAGGCTATGTAACATACAGTCAATGGCCACTTTGTTAGGTACACCTGTATAATCTAATGCAATTCAGTAGAATGGCTATACCATGATTTTTTCCTCGAAGCTTATAAATTTTCGCTTACTGTTGACATCGTCTAGAAAGTGATGATTCTACTTTGTTTATTATTGAGGTCATCGTGAATGGTTGGGGTGAACTGGAGTGGCCTCCTAATTTTGTCTAATTGATGGGGACAAAATAACACTTTTCAATACATTGCACTCCAATACACCAGCACCACCAACTACGACCTCAATGATAAAGTAGAATAATCACCTTCCTGACAATGTCAACAAAAACTGAAAATGTAAAAGCTTTGTAAACGTAGAATGTGTGGCAGAGCTGTTGTATTGGATTGTATTAGATTGCACAGGTGTACCTAGTAAAGTGGTCAATAAGCCCCACAATTACACCACCAATCCATGCCGCTCTGGGTCTCCCCTCAGCCCCTGGTTGCTTGGCAGCCTCAGCCTCTCTTCTTGCTCTCTTTTCTTCCAAAACCTGTACCAAGTACTGTATGTCTGGAATGTAGTTCCGGCTGTGCATTTGACTTCAAAACAACTCTGTTTCATATTATTACATTATTATTTCATAGCGTGGTGAATGTGTAAGCTACAAGTTGTCCACAAGAGCGTTTTGGAGTCATTTGATGGTGTATTTGATTAGTTTTGAGGTAGAGAGGGGGCTGTACCGTTCACCTCCATTTTGTGCTCTGAGCAGCAGGCAGCTCTGCCCCACTGATCTCAGAACAACAGGCACTGATAAATAATGGTAATGTACCTACTCATAGATACCTACTCATGACTATTGGGATTACGGCAATAGGTGAATTTGCCAAAATGTCAAACTATCCCTTTAACTTAATTTTGCCTTCTGCACCTCTGCCCATTACATTCTTTTTACACACCTTCTGTGCTCTCCCTTTCACCTCTCTCCACCTTCCTCCTATTCAAAAGCCCATCACTGATCAATAAAGTATCCAATCATATGTGGAGACGAGGTCGAAAATAAACTAACGTTAAATGCAATTAAATCCCTGGGGTCTCCCGGAAAATAACGTTAGTTACAGTAACGTTAGCTAACATTACTACTACGGATGCACTACTCGTCTCTAGCACGCCAACGTCAGCTGTGTAAATCAGCTTTAGTTTCATTATAGAGTAAAAGATGAGGGCCACATGTGAAAAACAAGAAAGAAAGAAAAATAAAAAAAGAATACGTACCTTTCTGTGTTGCCTGTCCAGGCTCCAACTTTTCTCCAATATAACTTTATTCTTCTCGCTCACGCTGTCTCTCGGGTGGAAGCTCAGCACTGCCCTTAGAGGCCTGGAGCACTTCTGTTGTATGATGTTCCGTTCTGTTGTAAATAAAATGAGCTCCACCTTTACCAGTAACAAACACAATCCAGTGATATATTATCCTCAAATGGGCCATTCTAATGAGTACTTTTTCTTTTGTTACTTTGAGGAAATTTTGATGCTAACACCTTTGTACTTTTACTTGAGTAAGATTTAGAATGGTACACTTTTACTTGGGGCGATAGGTGGTGTGGTGGTTAGCACTGTCACCTCACAGCAAGAGGGTTGCCAGTTCAATCCTGGGTGTGGGAGCCCTTCCGTGCGGAGTTTGCATGTTCTACCCGTGTCAGCGTGGGTTCTCTCCAGGCACTCCAGCTTCCTCCCACACTCCAAAGACATGTAGTTTGGGTGGTCCAGCAGCCTGTCCAGGGTGTACCCTGCCTCTCGCCCGATGTCAGCTGGGATAGGCTCGAGCCCCCCCCGCAACCCTCAAGAGGATGAAGCGTTTTGTTGTTTTTTTTTGTCAATGATTACAACACCAAAGTGCAATACATTTCAAAGTGAGGGATACAGTTTTATTCACAACTCTGTCCTCCTGCTGTCAAATGGCTGCATGGGCAGTAGATGAAAACTGACTTTAATAACTCAAGTAATGGTTAACTTTGTAACCATTAAGTTTGTTTAATGCCAGCCTAAATGTATTCTCTGGTTGCAGAGTGATGTGGTTACTTGCAATTTAATTATTTAATTTGCACTTGTCGAGGACAGTTGTTCTCAAATGAGGTACATATAACCCTTGGGGTACGTGAAGGCATAATATATTTAAAATTAGCATCCATTCAAAAATCCTTAAAAAATAGCTATTAAATAAATATTCAATAAAATATAAGTGTATGTTCATAAACTGAATTTTCTCTTCAGTAGGCTATTCACTTTCATTATCCTAAAAACCCTGAGTCTCCGCCCATACCAGGATGGTTTGGCCCAACCTGGCACACACCATCTGTTGTCACTTGTGTACCACTGCCGCCTTGAAAACTCAAACTTTATTCAGTGCGTTTACATGGACAGTTTAATTCCCTTTTCATTCGGAATGAAAGTTCATTCCTATTAAAAGTGATCTTGTCAACACCTAACACCTATTCTGTTTCTAATTCTGAATGAAAGAATTTCTCGCACTTGTATACACTCATTCCTCTTTAAGTTCATTCCGGTCTTTCTGCGCATGCTCGTTTCCTTGCCCTTCTTGCTCGATGACGTATATAGCGCGCGACAAGATGCAAGGTTGTTGTTGTACTGCTGCTTCAAGAATATAAGCAAAACAAGCCCGAAAAGGGCACTAAGAATGGCGTCGTCAAGCATCTTGTTATCCGGAATGAGGACTATAGTGTTTTCTTCCGGTAAACGTAAACACGTAACATCTGCCCCGCCCCATATCCAATCAGAAACCTTCCCTGCCCCAAACCTTGCGCGGACCTGAATAAAGGCGATTAAAAGGCGTGTAAACCCTCATTTGGATTGAATATTTCCCATGTAAACTATCTGGACAAACTTTGACTCCGAATGAATTCATTCAGATTTAGGCAAGGCAAGGCAAGGCAAGGCAAGTTTATTTATATAGCACAATTCAACACAAGGTAATTCAAAGTGCTTTACAGAGACATTAAAAGCAACAAGACACAATTTAAAACAATTAAAACAGTTGATTAAAAAGGGAAATAGAAATTGAGAATAATAGTGATAATAATAAAATACAATGACATAAAATAAAAACAGGCTCAATACATTGAACAGTAGGGATAAGAAAAGAAGTAGAATAATAAAAGGCATAAATCAGCAGTGTGTAGTTAAAAAGTACGGGCAGTAGAATACAGCAGGTAAGTATTTAATCTAAGAGTATGCTTCAGTAAACAACAGTGCTGCACACAGAAATGCGCTGGCTCTCTCGAGGGAGAATACTCAACCGGCTGTTGGAATAACGATCTGAAGTACACACCTTTCTGATTGAGCATCTTCCCATGCTGCCTTATTCCAGGACACAGACTGGATTGTAAAGCGGTGCTATCTGGCAGATAAATTCAGCAAACTGAACTAACTGAATATGTCTCTGCAGGGCAAGGACACCAGCATTTTAAATCTGTTTGACAAGGTGGGTGGCTTCCTGAAGAAAGCAGAGCTGTGGAGAAGGGCCTCTGCGCAGGGAGATTTCTCCAGCTTTCCTCAGGTGGATGATTTTCTCTCTAGTGAGGATGTGGAGAGAGCTTCAGACAAGTCGGACATAGTGGAACATTTGACCAACTTGATTCAAGATTTTCATTCCTACTTTCCTGACATGGAGGAGAAATCTACACAGCTGGATTGGGTGAGAAACCCATTTCTCTTGTCCGAAGCAAGTGGAAACAAACTTCTGTCACTTATTAGGAAAAACTCCTGGAAGTGTCAACTGACCGTGGCCTCCAGATGAAGTTTGCCACATCCACACTCACACAGTTTTGGGTGTGTGTGAAGGAGGAGCACCCTGACCTGGGATAGAAAGCTTTGGAGCAGCTACTTCCCTTTGCCTCCACAAATTTAATTACATTGACTGTGATCAAATAAAGCAAAGAAATAGACTGTGCCTGGAGAAGAGCTTGATCACAGCAGTTGCCTCCCTGCCACCAAGACTGACAAAGATCCTCAGTGAAGCACAAGCACAAGTTTCTCACTGAAATGTAAATGCAAAAGCACTCAATTCAATGGAACAATGCAAACTTCAATGTTGACAGTTTGTAAATTTAAGATCAGTCTTCTTTTTTATCCTTAAAGAAGATATTTTAAGATGATAGATATTTTTATTTTTCATTTTGAGCAAATTTTTAATTTAAAATTAAGTTAATATTTCTTTTTTTGATAAGAAGTGTTGATTTAGCTATAATTAAGTTCATGAGTTCAGTTTGAGACCAGATCTTTATTGTGATCCCAAAAGAGGGCACTTAATAATTAATAATATAATAATCATTATAATAATTATTATTTCTTTTTTTAATGAGTATTTAGTTATTTTTATATCTTTTTATTTCCAATAAGTTCAAGAGAGACCGCTACAAATGAGCAATATTTCAATGTATGAATTTGAAAGTGCCTAGCTACAAAGATTAATAAAACAGACACTGATCGCACTGTACTTTGTATTGCATCTTTTTTTCCAACCAAAAATGCTTTGCGCTGGCTGAAAAAATATTTCACAGGGGGTACATCACTGAAAAAAGGTTGAGAACCACTGGTGTTGGAAATGAATCATGGTCAGACCTGATTCATCAGAGTCTGTTGACAGGGCAACATTTCATACCCACTTTTTACCAGAATACTTCTTCCTGATTCAGTATTTACTTATTTTTATATCTTTTTATTTCCAATAAGTTCAAGAGAGACCGCTACAAATGAGCAATATTTCAATGTATGAATTTGAAAGTGCCTAGCTACAAAGATTAATAAAACAGACACTGTTCGCACTGTACTTTGTATTGCATCTTTTTTTCCAACCAAAAATGCTTTGCGCTGGCTGAAAAAATATTTCACAGGGGGTACATCACTGAAAAAAGGTTGAGAACCACTGGTGTAGGAAATGAATCATGGTCAGACCTGATTCATCAGAGTCTGTTGACAGGGCAACATTTCATACCCACTTTTTACCAGAATACTTCTTCCTGATTTAGTATTTAGTTATTTTTATATCTTATTATTTCCAATAAGTTCAAGAGAGACCGCTACAAATGAGCAATATTTCAATGTATGAATTTGAAAGTGCCTAGCTACAAAGATTAATAAAACAGACACTGTTCGCACTGTACTTTGTATTGCATCTTTTTTTCCAACCAAAAATGCTTTGCGCTGGCTAGGGGGTACTTGGCTGAAAAAATATTTCACAGGGGGTACATCACTGAAAAAAGGTTGAGAACCACTGGTGTTGGAAATGAATCATGGTCAGACCTGATTCATCAGAGTCTGTTGACAGGGCAACATTTCATACCCACTTTTTACCAGAATACTTCTTCCTAAATGATTAAAGTTAACCCATATTTGTGCCTATTCTTCCACATTGCTGTGCTGCTCTTTGCACTGTTATAAAGATAAGGCTTTAACTGTCATAATCTAAGGAATATACTGACGATTATTTTTTGAATATCTGTTATTAAAGCTGTCACATCAAAACAAGTGAGTTTTGAGAAATAATTTCAGCATTGTTGGATGGCAAACATTTCTAGAGAACTCCACCTGCAGGGAATGACAGTTGCTACAAAGCCATCAAAAACTGACTGCAGTTGTGCAAATAGTCAGTTTGTCTGCAGTGACTTAATGACAATTCTTAGTGTGTTAGTCATAAAAAATCACTTGCCTTTTAGTTTAGGGGTGCTAAAGCTATATCTCTTTTCTCTTGCAGATACATCCACTATGTTTTTGACCTTGGAAATGGGCCAAACCTCATCAAGGGCAAAAGCGACAGGGCACTGAATGACAACCAGTGGCACAATGTTGCCATCACACGAGACAACAGCAACACCCACACACTGAAAATAGACGCTACAGCCACAAGCCAGAGTATCAATGGGGCCAAGAACCTGGACCTGAAAGGTATGCAAAAGACTTGATACCTCTGACAAATACACATAGTAATTTTGAACTACTAAAATATTTGCAATGACTTTCATTGTACATTAAATTGTGTCTTTTTTATGGCATGGGTTATGCTTTCTATTTTTCCAATTCTTGTTACATTTTCACTACGGTTGATTTCAGTCTATTTTTTTGCAGTAACAAGTCATTTTAGCATGTTACTAATATGATTTGTATAATGTAGGTAGCACATAACCACCTGAAATTACGTGTTTTGATTTTTTTATTCATCTACATAACCACTTCTGCAAGTGTTCGACCAGAGAAAATATCCCCTTAAGGTTTTTGTGTCTTGTTGTGTGATTATAGGCTACATCATAGAAGGGTGCTGGTGATTGGCACATCTGAGTATGCTGTCAAATGTGCGTTAGCATGTTCAGTGTGTTTCCTTTTATATACCTACAATGATTACAGCTTAACCTGTTCTGCCTCTGTGACAAAAGCAATGTTGCCAAGTCTGCTTATTATAAGCGACTTTGGGCTTGTTTTTCTGTAAAGTTGCTTACAAATATTGGTAGTCGCGGGTCGTGTTTTTTTTTGGGCTTGTTTCTAAAGTGTAGTTGCTTATTTGGGCTTGTTCCCAGCTCCATAATAAGTTGTCAAGCAGATATTTTCAATATGTTATTTAAACGTGGGATAGTTTGTCTTGCCTGTTCCCTCTGTCCCTCCCCTTTCCCCATACACACAGGAGACAGCAGAGTTTTTTTCCCACCCGCATCCTGCTTCTAATTGGCTCTGACCCTGATGGCAACGAGTACTAGCCAATCAGAGGCAGAGCAGGGTAATGTGGTTTTTTTTTCTGGTTAGGAAAACGTCAGTCCTGTAACTAAAAGAAAAAAGTTAGATGAGTGCATAAAAAGCAATAATAAAGAATTTGTGAATTCAGGATGATATTTATTTGTGTGTGCAAATTTTAATTATCAGAGGTTTACTGTGTATATAATGTACTTGTACATCAGTCTATATTTGATAACCCATCTGTTTTCTAATGTTAAATAATAGGCTCGTTTGAGATGAACTGCGCCTCGCCTGAAAAGTAGATGAGAACAGGCGGCCGCAGCGGTCGTCCAATATTAATATAGTACAGTAGACTATGTATAGTTTCTGATGAATGTATTCAGTCTATGACAACTAAACTTCACCATCAGTCACACAACATGTTTTCTGTTCACAGAATAAACCTTAATATCAGACAAATACAATCTTAATCTCTAAAATTCAACAAAAATGAGTAGTTTATCTAAAACGTCATATTGTTGAGTCGACATCTGAACCAATCAGCTGTTAGATCAGGTGAGAGCCAGGCGCTGCAGTTGCTGGAGAGCAACTGCAGCGCCTGGCTCTACAAACTGCGGCCGCTTCGCTCTTGCGGTTTTATCGGCGTCCACTTTTGTAATACCTCAGAGCAAGTCGGGATGAAGTCGGACACAAAACTAACCGGCATGCATTGTGCGCCGATCACCGGTGATTGAATCTGTGCAGCCCTGGCTCATCTCGAATGAATCCATTGTTAAAAGGTGGTTTAACTCCCTCTTGTGGTCATTGTCCTGAAGCTCAGGGGAGAGAAAAATAAATAAACTGTGTACCGTGGGTACAGTTTTGAAAAACTGCATACAGTTTACTTATCTGTCCACATGGATGTAAATTGACAGTCTGTACCCACAGTTTAAAATCCGTCCCCATGTGAAACTGTAAAATCGTGCACACGGTTTATTTAATTTTCTCTTCCCGGAACCTAGGGGGGCTCCGTAGAAAAAGTCGCTTGTTTTGGGCTTGTTTTCACAGGCCTGGTTGCTTATTTGTCTCGCGAGATCTGGCAACACCGGACAAAAGGCTGCTTGAAAGCAGTGGGGATCAAGAGTGTGGGTTAGCATGTTGGATGTGTTTCCATTCACATCCCCAAAAACATTGGAGCAATGTTAAAACTTGTCGTATGTCCTTGTCTTGTAGTATGAGACAAGGACAGTGTGTTGGTGTTTAATTTGCACTTGTCGTAGTGTGACTGACTCTCATGCCTGCATTTGGTTTCCTAACCTCAGCATTTGTCTTTTGTGTTATGGTACCCATTATGATGCAGGCTGTTAAAAAAATGTTTATGTTTTTTGTTAAAAAATAGACTAAGTAACCATATACTTTTGGGTATGTTATCTTTAAACAATACTGTACCATCATGTTAAGAAATGAAAAAACACAGTGATTATTTAATTTAATGCAATATTGTGTAAATATTTAAAGCCTTTGAAATTAAAATTCATGATTCATTTGATTTTAAAATAAAAAAGAAAACTCTTTTCAAAAGTTGATATGTCTGAACATTACTCTCAGACAACATTCTACCAATTTTGAACAAAGCAAAGGCATGAATGACTTAAAAAGTAGAAGCGTATTTCAGCAAACTTTACATTAACAATATATCAAACTAAACTATCATAATTTGCTTCAAAACAAGATGAGCTATATTTCAGTGTTTGATTGTTTTATATTCAAATGCCTGTTTTCAGTGTCCTTGTGTGTGTCATTCCTGATGTATTATATGTTGTCAGCATTTGTTGTGATTGAACTACAGTAAACTTAAGCTTTGTGTCCTTTGACTTCTATAAACAACATGACCCTCTTCCATTTTGTAATGCTTGATTGTACCTCTGAGGTTATTTTGGTAAAAGTAATGCAAAACTAGTGTAATAAGTAATGCATTATTCTGCATAGACAGTCAAATTGTAAACATACTACTTTTCAAATAAAAGTAACACATAATATATAATACGTTCAACTTTGAAAGTAACTTGCATGATACTGGTTAGCAATGCTGAAAAGTAACACCATGCCACTACAAAAAAAATGTGTCCAGGGGATTGCTGCTGTGTAGTGAAGTTTAATAATTAATGTATAATTTACTTAATAAAATACCTCTCAACTTAATTTAGCCACACAAATGAAAATGGCGCAGATCATTAACAAACTAATATATAAAGACAGAATTTATATATAGACATATTTGAGATACATTTCTGTTGTTCTTCTCCCACAGTATCTCTATGTGTTCTACACTCCAGGTGATCTATTCATCGCAGGACTGGGTCCAGGCATGTATGGCAACCTGCCTAAACTGGTGGCTTCCAGGGAGGGCTTCCAGGGCTGTTTGGCATCAGTAGACCTCAACGGTCGCCTGCCGGATCTCCTCAATGACGCCTTGTTTCGCAGCGGGCAGATTGAGCGTGGATGCGAAGGTACACCTTCCCTGAAATCTGAGCCTGATTTAGACTACTATGACACAAACTTCAACTCCAACTCCAGCTCCAGCAGCCCTTTCTTTTTGCTCAATGCCAACAGTAGCTCCACAGCCCTGCATCCATACGGAAACCCCTCCATTCTATTAACTGTACTTGTTGCCTCACTTGCCCGCAGCTAGAGTCAGGCCAAACATCAAACTCCTCCTCAGCTACACCACCACATTACCAGCCACATTGGTCGCCCACTGACAGTGACATTGGGCTCACTATCAGAGCAGTTTATGTCAGTGCAGTGACATAAACTACAGTCAGTTGCTCCATTTTCTCCTATGTTTTGTCATTTTCTTTCTAAATTCTGTGAATGTTTGGAGTCTAAAACACTATTGTCATATGAAAAGGTACTACAGAGTTTCTTACAAGTGGCTGGTTCATGTGTGTTAGTACAAAAACAATGTATTAACTTGATAGTGTGAGGATACATTCACATACAGGACAAGCTCCAGTTTCTTCAAAATTAAAAAGAAAACACTGCAAATTCTAATATCTATTACATATGTAACTGACTCTTTACTAAGCCTCATCCACTTCTTTATTATCGCAATGCTAGTCAAACTTTAAGATAAGATAAGATAAACCTTTATTGTCTGTCACAAGTAACAGAAATTTGTCTTTGGCAAGCTCCGCAATAAAATAGACACACAAAACACAATAGACATTCTACAAAATATACGACAAAGCAGTGTATCTGGGTGGGACTTCAGTTGTTATTTTAAACTGTTCAGGGTGGCGATGGCAGTGACCATCCTAACACTATATATATGAATTTCACAATGGTAACAGTTGGTGCTGATGAACCACATTTAGTTTGGTGTAATTTTCCAAACAGCAGATCCTCTTCTTCAGACCGAATTAGGAAAGGCAAGTTTATTATAAAGCCCATTCAGCAACAAGTCAAGTCAGAGTGTTGACATGAAACACCAAAAGAAAAGACAAAAGCAGCTCCTCACTTTCAGTTTGCAAATGGTGATTTTAATTTAACGCCAATTTTCATTGGCAGATTTTATTAGCTTGATATAACTAAATAACATTAACTCTGTGTGTTGGTTGATAATTAAGTCTCAGAAAGATGCATTTGACGGCTGTGTACATAATATCATTTTAACTAAGTGCTATAATGATGCACAAAAAATTCTTAAAGGTCTACTGTGTAGGATTACGTCTAGCAGTGAGGTTGCAGATAGCAACCAACTGAAACCTCTGCTGTGTGCCAAGTGTGTAGGAGAACTGTGGTCGCCAAAGCAAAACGTTTTGTCCCCCCACTTTCTGTGCACACAAGAAAACACCATGGAATTAACGATCGTAAACCACGCAGTGCTGCCAGATCACAGTCAAATGCACCCTGCTGAGTGCGTAATCCCGGTAATTCTGTGGTCATGCTACCTGTGGTGCACTTGAACACAGACTGGGATTGGAAAGAACACATTATTATAGTTGGGTATATTAAAAGCTGTGACAATTATGGCTTATTACATTCATCACTTTCATCCCATTTAATCACAGAGCTCTCTCTGTCATTATGCAGTGACAGTTTGAAAACTTTGTAGAGAGTTGTCCTGAGACAAAACTTTTTGTTGTCTTGGACATGGGATGGGAATTATTTTAAAACTTTAGTTAGAACACTCTCCACCACATTATGTTTCTCATCACAGCAACATATCTACCTCTATCATAATGAAAAAGTGGAGCTCCAGGTAAACTGTTTTCAATGTGTCCCATCTCTAACACACCCAATAATATGTGCTGAAGAAATTGTGTAAAATAATTCATCAAACATGATGATGCTGGTTGCACAAAATGTAAGCAGCGGTTCTGCCACGTGTATTGCAATTCAACAGTTCACAGTCAGTTTATAGTACTAAGATGCACCAGAGAGCACAAATGTGGATCTTTATTTACCCCCAACCCCCCAACAAAATGGCAGACTCCATGGAAAGGGACCTGCTCTGTTTGTAGCTATAAACAGCTCATTCTAACCATTTTTTTTTGGTCATTTATTTTCCTAGCAGAACAGTTCACACAAACCAAAATATTAGCCAAAGCTATGGCTCACCTTGAGCACATCTAATCTTTATCTTGATAAGGGGGCTCCCACATCAGTAATTTATTTACAGTGTGCTCCCTGACATGATTTATGCAACCCTCCTCATGAATATATTAAGAGTGCCTTAAGTCAAGGCCCCTCTTTGACCACGACCAGAAGAGACACATTAACACATCATTTTTTTATGTGTCAATGCGAAGAAAAAAAAGGTGCATTCTCATGACCAAACTCTAAAAACAAGCATTTTAATGTTGTCTAAATCTGAAAAAGAGTATAAATTTAGATGTGCAGTATGACATCACAGCAGCATTGGAAATCTGTATCAGGCTGTACCCAGATTGCAGTCCATACAGTTGGTTCACAAAACCTACTGAAGGTTTAATTTGTTTTGTGTTGATTTCAAACTGTTCATGCACATCGTACATAACTACATCAGAATGGGCTGTTGAAACATTTTGCACAAGCAAGTAAATGTCACTGTGGACAAAATGTTTCCACATTCCTGTGCAAGTCGTGCATTCTTTTGCAGTTGTTTTTGTATCATCCTCTTAAGGTTATGGGCTTCCACAACCTATTGCATGGAAATCATTCTGTCCAGCTGTTTATACTTATGCCTTCCATATCATTGAGATGGCCATTAAGTGGACTGTATGTTTCTGTTTTTTATTAGCATTACCCTTCAGAGCTCCATGTTAGACAAATACAAGTGTTACTGTTTCTTTTCAAGCAAAGCAGACAATAATGCTGTGTACTGTATGTCCTCTTCACTGTGACATGTGAATGAGATTTTATACAATGCTTGTCACTGTACTGTATGTACTGCAAAAAAGTAATGGCTAACTAATTTCTTTTAAAAATAAAATGTCATCAATCACGGTTTGCTGGTCTTGTCCATGGTATTCTGTCCCATTTTATGTTTGCTTGTGTGATTTCTTTCTTTATTTTTTGCTAATGTAGCCATTTAAGCTGTATTGCCATGTACTGCCTGCTTTTCATAACAAGCTTTCATCACATAAAATTAATTTGTGTTTCTTCAGCCATTGAGCACTTACCAAAGCCCATTAATGATTATTAGGTTGGTTATATATTGTACTGTCACTAGATGGCAATACTGCACTGTGGCAAACATTTAACAGAACTGTTATCAGTCGAACATGAATTAGCCTGTCACTGTTACATCATACATTAAATCCTGAAGCAGATCAGTAGATCAGCTGCAAGACATTCCTGCCTTGTAAGTCACTGTAAGTTCCAAAATTACACCCCCTCCTCATCATCCGTTTACTTGGTCCTGAACAGCTCCTTTAGCAGAGCAGCTTGCATCAGTTTACAAGGTAAGCCTCCACCCAACACATTGACCTGATTAGAATTAGATGAGTTGATGCACACTGAGGATTTTTGTACACTTTAGCAGGTATATTGGAAAAATGAACAGTAGAAGCAGAGTCTAGAGTTCAGACACAACTTCAACTAATTTCTGGGTGTGTGGAGAAAGGAAGAAATCTGGAGGGGAAAAACTTTAGCAACACGTATAGTATTGTGTATATTCAATATTCAGTGCATTATGGTTAGACCAACAAGTTTTAGGTTATGGTCTTCTTCTGGGTCATCATAAAACACAGTACAACAACATTTAAATAGCCTAGATGTGGAGCAGAGAAAAACATTTAATGATATAAAACACGAGCAAAGGGTAACCAATCATATCCACCCATATATCAGCCAATGGAGCACATATAGATGGGCATATTTCACAACTAGTAGAGAGATGAGGTGAGTGCCCCATGAAGAACCTGGGTAAACCATATATTGTACTTTGACAACAGAACGTTTTTCACACTAAATAGGCTAATTTTGGGTTAAGAACTCCTCTGCACAGGTATGAGTGCTGACCCTTAGATGCTCTTCTCCTCTCTAATTCTTATTAAACTACTGCAGTGCTTTAATAAGGAAATAGCTCATAAGACCAAAGCAATGTGCATGGTTAGACATAAGTAGCAATGAGGGAAAATAGATTTTGATGGGAGGATGGAACAAACAAGCACCAGCTCTTAACACATTAATCTATGTAGATGTAACAGTCCAGGGTCCAAGGTGCTGATTTTCACAAATTGGTATCACTTAAAGGGACCAAACAATTTTGGTATTTTTGACTTTATGTCTCTAGTTTACATTTTGGTATGATAGACCTGCCTATGTAGTAGCTTAATAAAATTCTTTGGATGATCTTTGGGTCCTCCCCAAAATTGAAAATAGTCAAAACTGAGGCTTCTCCAAAAGGGACAGTGTCTGCCTTATCACATGAATCTCAGGAAATAATTATCAGAATGTCACCAAATTTGGACTGAATGTTCACAGACCGTTGCTGCACACAATGCAGCAAAGATTTCATCAGTGCCCTGCTCCTTTTAAAAAATGTATACACCTAAACACACATGAATTACAGGCAGACATGGAATAAGGAATAAAAAATCCGAAAGGCATGTATGTGTTTGCCATTATTAATGTAAATAAGCCAGTCACCATCTGATGTCACCAGCCCCTGACAGGTAACTAGTGCAGCCAGAACTACAAACAGACAAATAGAATGGGGCCCTATTAGTACAGGGGCTAGAGGGATCGTTTTCACAACTTGGTAGGCCCCTATCACCCACAGGGACCAAACAATTTTGGCATTTTTATCACTCTACAGGTCTCTAGTTTATATTTTGGTATGGAAGCCCTGCCTATCTAGTAGCTTAATCATAGTTATCACTTTGTAAGCAAACTTAAACCCGTGCAGGCAAAACACTACAAATGGGGCGAAAAATTAACTAATAGATATCCCCATGTAACTTGCCCAGTTGATCACTCATATTAAGACAAGTATTTTTTGTATTACAAATATTCTGAAATATTTTATTTAAATATGCACCAATTTTGTTAATGGAGACAATCGCAAGTAGGGGAAATTGATCACGCAGTTACTAGGGTTGGGAATCTCGCTGTGATAGACGATTCGATACTTATCTAGATACATGGGTTACGATACGATTCAAAAACGATATATTTTTAATACAGAATGATTCGATACGATTCGATACAGTGTAGGACCGATATGATTCGATACGATTCTACAGTTAACATTTCTTGATGTAGACATTAATCATACATTATAAAATAAAGAAGCCAATTCTATAAAAGTGACATTCTTACAATATTTTCAAATTTGTAAAAGACCACATCCCCAAGCATTGTTGCTGTATGGCACTGGCAAAAATAAAATAAAAAGACAAACAACAACAAAATCGCATGTCAAATGTATTTATTTTTAGACATGGACCAAAAAAGACTTGCTGAATCAACATAATTTTGTTGGACGGGATTAATATAAAAATGAGAAGAAGTTTTAACCTTTAAGTGACGTGAACTTTAAGTAAAACTTAAGTGTTTTAAACCTACATGTTTTGTTGTTTTTATTGTATTGTCTGTGTTGTTTGTATGTATCTTATATGGACTTGAGTCTGGAATAAAGTTTATTATAATGCTGTACAATATAAACATAAAGCAGAATAAAATAATAACATGCAATGACGGGGCAAAATCTGAATTATCCTGAAGAATCCTGTTATTAGTTGATATCATGGACTGTGATGACTAGCAGCTTATCACTGACAGCATGTCAGACTATTTCTCTGTTTGTTATTTATAAAAAGATAAATCACTTTTCTATAATACATCAATGATATTTCAATGGAATAAATTACTTATCGACTTATTCATACTTCAAAAACAGCATCAATAAGTGATTAACATGGGGGGGGAGGGTCAAAATAAAATAAATAAATAAAATAAAAATCAACCAGCCACCCTCCTCCCCTGACAAGTAAAGAACAGTCCCTAAAGCGCAGTGAGGTTTGTGGAAATGTGAAAGGCTCGTTTCTCCTCTGACAGGTGACATACCTGTGTGCCGCCACAGCTCGGCTGTTCAGGTATTTCTGGGCAGTCATGACACCGATGAAGACTTCTTGGACCTGGAACCGGGCTTCTCGGTCGCCGGTAAGCCGTTATTTTGCGCTAAGGAGCACTATGGCCGCCGTATTTGACAGTAATACGTATTCCTGTCTGTGTCTGTGACCCCCGTTCAACCCATAACTGGCAGGATTCGCCTTTCGTTTCTGCTGCGGCTAGGCTGCTCCCTGGTTTATCCAACCAGCATTAGCTTCTGTTCCTCATCTCCATCGGTCAACCTGGTGCTGATGTTTACATCCATTATCGTTATCAGTAATATCAGTAATGCCTGCTACGGAGCATGCCGCCTGCTACGGAGCATGCCGCCGGGTCTCGCGTTGTTTTAGAGATGCAAACTGTTAAAGCCAGTCAACCGATTGCTAGTCTCACGATACCCGATCCATGACTCTACAATCGATTCATCTAAGGATTCATGGCTGATTCGTATCGATTGAGGAGGCTGCTACCGACGCAGCCGTATCTCTCACTTGTCAAACCGGGCATCCGGTCGTATCGGTTAATCGTTCCCAACCCTAGCAGTTACTGTGCTAACACTCAGTGTTACTGTAGACTACAGTACACCTACTAGCACCCAGAGCTGTCCAGTTGCTATTTGACCCATAACTAGGAGGCAAAGGAAGTGCTACCGCTTGCCTAAGGCGGACTCCCAGGCTAGCAAAGGGAAGGAGGTGCCTTATTTCTCCATTGTAGACCGTCCTAAAATAGGGGGGCCCATCTGCTGCCCTCATCCTAGCTAACACTACTATAGAGCTACTATACTGAAATTGAATGTCAGCGAGCATGGAGAGACAGCAATGGCAGACTCTGAATCAGGTGGAGAAGAGACAGGAGCTGTGGCTGGTGAGTCCTTAAAACAGAGGGAGAGATGGCATAAGACAGAGCACAGAGATAATGTCAACGCTAGGAACACGAATTAGAATTTAAACCATCTAGAGCTGTTATATAGTATAGCATTTACTCTGTCACATCATTCATTGTCCACATCACTATCATTCAGCTCCAGAAAACTTTCCAGCTCATTTGCCTGGTTGCTGCAGGTTTGTAGTTCACACATATCTGTGTAATGCAGACCACTTTGCAGGCATGGCCATTCTGAAAGTTTACATGTTCGTGAGCAGGAGCATGATAGTAGGTCCAATACAGCCTCTGGCGCAGGCGTACCTCGCATCCACTCAATGTGTTTGTGAAAGGCAGATACATCTGAGATGTGAAATAGGTCATCTGAGACCTCCCAGGAGCTTCCAAATTCTGAATGTGTCTTGGCAGGTCTTGTTAGTCTTCAGTTTATTAAATATGGTTGACTTTCCACTGCCCCTGAAAGCACTAACTGTATAGGAAGCTGTTTGGGCTTAACAATACAGACCAGTGAGCAGTGATAACTAACATGTCTTTGGGTTAATCAGGTGGGAACCTCCTTTCACCAGTAATTCGTCTAGTTGGTCCCACAACACCTCCAAGAGGTTAGACAGTGATCTCTGGCGTCCCAGAGACACTCCCCTAATGCCAGGTCTCACTGCTCCCCCCACCAACTGACATTATCCCTCCCCATCCAAATCCACTGACTAGCTCTGGCTGCTTCATCTGACATTTCCTTCACTGTCTTCCTCAAACTCTGTCCCCACACTCTGAGTTCCCCCAGGAGCGAGACAGCTGATCTTGCTATGAATCCCCCACTTCCACTTGTCAAATCCTAGTCTTCCATCCTCGCTGCTCAGCTTCTGCTCCTAAGTCTGCATACCTAAGCTTTTTTCTTTCATAGGCTTCTTCCACTGAGTCTTCCCAAGGAACTGTCAGCTAAATGAAATAAACTATCCGTTGACTCACTGACCACAACACTATGTCAGGCCTGGGGAACAACAAGCTTTCGCCCTAAATCTACTTGCATTTCCCAATCACAAGCACCTTCTAAGCGGCCACACCCTTGCCTCCTTACTAACTTATCCCTTCTGTATTTCTCCCTCACAGACAATGAATTGCTAAACTCCTATTTTTAAAACCCTCTGAATTTACCCATCTTCGTTTTCCTTTGATGCCTGCAGCTAAACTTTTCAACACCTGGTTATGTCGCCATGTATACCGGCCTTGTGACAAGCTAACTTTGCAGACTGACAAAATATGCTTCTAGATTGTGGTACCTGAACACAATAGGCATGATGGGTCCCCATTTACCCACAGTTTTAGGTTCTGGGGGGGTTGGTAACGATGATACGATTCTTCTCCATACTCGACAGGTCCCACCAACTAAGCTTCCTCTTCTCTACACTTTACCAATTCAACCACTATCCCTGCTTAGCCTGGGCCACTACCTTTGCACCCCTTAATATATCCTCCTGTCTAAGAATCTGTTCCACAACCTGCTTTCTTTTATCTTTGAGACCTGCTTTATTCCATACTGGTTTGCCTGAGCCAAGCTCCAGGCCTCCTCGGCCAAATTGAACTTTATCTACAATCTCTGCATGCCTAAGAGCTGCCTCTGCCTCCTGAACATGCCTAAGAGCTGCCTCTGCCTCCTGAACTGCCAATCTTGGGTTCCACTTCCTCCCCTTGGGTGGATTTGGAACCACACTCCTGACTACCACGTCCTTGCTCCCAGATAACAAGAGCTCTATCCTGACCTTTGTACATTTAAATTCCTATGTTAAACTCGATACTGGCAGCTGAAGTATCTCTTTTCCATACAATGCAACACTACGTAGGCACCTAGGAGCGCCCAACCACATCCTAATATAGGAAGTAACCGACCTTTCAGTTCTGTCCACAACGGATATTGAAATTTCATAAATTGACAATGGCCACATTAACCTAGGATATAGCCCAAATTGCAAACACCACAACTTCAACTTTCCTGGAAGTTCTGATTTATCTATTCTATCTAATCCTGCAGCCACATCTTTTCTAAATTTCACCACCTGTTCCTCATTATTCAACTCCACATTGTACCACCTACCTAAGCTCTTTACTGACTTTTCCCTAATTGTTGGGATCTCCTCATCATCTATGACAAAGTTCCTGTCACTTAACTTCCCTCTATGTATCGAGATGCTTCTAGACTTACTAGGCTTGATCTTCATGCTGGCCCACTTGAGGTTCTTATTTACCTTCTCTAGTAGCCTTTTTGTACATGTCATTGTTGTGGTCACCAGTGTCATGTCATCCATGTAAGCCCTAACTGGTGGAAGATGCAACCCGTTCTGCTGTCTCTCTCCACCTACCACCCACTTAGAAGCCCTGATGATTACTTCCATTGCCATAGTAAATGCTAATGGAGAAATTTTACACCCTGCCATGACGCCTATTTCTAGCCTTTGCCAACCCGTTGTGAAACCTGTTGTACTTAGAGACAACCTAATATCCTGAAAATATGCTTTCACTAAGTTAACAACTTCATGTGGCACTTTGAAGTAGTCAAACACACTCCAAATAAGGCTATGCCATACTGAACCAAACACATTTGCAAAACCTAAAAATATTCCATGCAGATCCCTTTTTTTAATCTTCGCTGCCTGAATCAGGTGCCAGATCATGCTAATATGCTCTAAACATCCTGCAAAACCTGGTATTCCTGCCTTCTGTACCATAGTATCTAATAAGCTATTCCTTTCTAAGTAGCTAGCTAATCTCTGCGCTACTACACTAAAGAAAATCTTTCCCTCAACATTCAAGAGAGAAATCATCCGGAATTGGCTAAGGTCCACAGACTCCTTCTCCTTAGGAATGAGGACACCCCCTGCCCTACGCCATGCTCTAGGGATAATTTGTTTCTCCTAAACTATTCTTCGCTGTTTCCACAAAAATATAAGGATATCAGGTGCACTTTTATAAACCTGGTAGGGGACTCCATTAGGCCCTGGGGACGAAGAAGCCTTTGCATGCCTGACCACCTCCTGAACTTCCTTCCACCTAGGTGGCCTGACATCTATCTCATGCTCTATCCCTCAACTCCTCTTGCAACACATTAATTCCTTCCCTTTCTTCTTCTGTAGCCTTTTTTGCACTGCTCTCTTAACTGTCTCCTTTCCTTAACTAACTTCTCTATTTCTCTTTCCCACCTAGACTTATCTGACTGTACCCTCTCACCCATCTTTCTCTCTTGCACCCCAAACCTCTCTGCACCATATGAGTAAATTATATCTCCCATCTTTTCTAACTTTTCTATTGCATTTCCTTTAAGCCTGCTGAAGATTACTGACAAATCTCTATTAACTATCTCCCGTTCTTTACTGTCATTTGCCCTAGGCCATCTAACTCTAACCTTTTGCTCCATGGTTCTCTCTCTGATTGTCTTCATTAACAAAATTGGTGCATATTTAAATAAAATATTTCAGAATATTTGTAATACAAAAAATACTTGTCTTAATATGAATGATCAACTGGGCAAGTTACACTGGGATATCTATTAGTTAATTTATCACCCTATTTGTAGTGTTTTGCCTACACAGGTGTAAGTTTGTTTACAGAGTGATAACTATGATTAAGCTACTAGATAGGCAGGGCTATCATACCAAAATATAAACTAGAGACCTGTAGAGTGATAAAAATGCCAAAATTGTTTGGTCCCTGTGGGTGATAGGGGCCTACCAAGTTGTGAAAACGATCCCTCTAGCCCCTGTACTAATAGGGCCCCATTCTATTTGTCTGTTTGTAGTTCTGGCTGCACTAGTTACCTGTCAGGGGCTGGTGACATCAGATGGTGAGGTGAATAATCTAATAACCTACTTTAATGATAAGATGACATTGTTAGGCACATATAAATGCAATTTTGGGGTGACTGGCTTATTTACATTAATAATGGCAAACACATATATACATGCCTTTTGGATTTTTTATTCCTTATTCCATGTCCGCCTGTAATTCATGTGTGTTTAGGTGTATACATTTTTTTAAAAGGAGCAAGGTACTGATGAAATCTTTGCTGCATTGTGTGCAGCAACGGTCTGTGAACATTCAGTCCAAATTTGGTGACATTCTGATAATTATTTCCTGAGATTCATGTGATAAGGCAGACACTGTCCCTTTTGGAGAAGCCTCAATTTTGACTATTTTCAATTTTGGGGAGGACCCAAAGATCATCCAAAAAATTTTATTAAGCTACTTCATAGGCAAGTCTATCATACCAAAATGTAAACTAGAGACATAAAGTCAAAAATACCAAAATTGTTTGATCCCTTTAAATGATACCAAAATCTGCCTTAGCCCCTGAACTATAATGCAAAATGTTATGATGATGTCTTATCGAGAATCAGTTTAACCCTTTGAAACCTGAACAAATTGGCTTGATTTCCTTTAAAAACATGGGAACACTGTTGCCCTAGAAAAACTACAGAACACTACTTGTCTTAACCTCTTGAATGCAACATAATTATATTTCCTAGCTTTTTTCTTTTTTTCCCCCTAGTGTTTTTTGAAAAATAAAATCTAAAGTCTATTATTTTTTTTGGCAGTTTTTGGGACATTTCTCACCAAGTTGGTCAGTGCTTTTTTTGCATGTTTTTGAAAGAAGTCGCACCAATTAGCTGAAGGTTCAAAGGTTTAAATACTTGCAAAAAGCATCTGAAAGCAGCACAAGAAAAGTGATATCGCTCCAGGTTTCAAAGGGTTAAGCCTCTAGTGTGGTTTTGTAGTATTACACCCAGATCTCTCTCTCTCTCTCTCTCTCTCTCTCTCTCTCTCTCTCTCTCTCTCTCTCTCTCAAATTCAGATTCAAATTCAAAAGTTTTATTGCCATGAAAGTTTTCAAAAAAACATTATTGCCATAGCATAAAATGCAAACACAAAAATACACAATAACAGTAATATAAAAATGAATCAAAATAAAATAAAATAGATACTTTTCATAAAATATACATGAATAAAACAAAACACGTAAATATATATTTTTATATCCTGTGTGTGTGTGTGTGTGTGTGTGTGTGAGTAATGAGCCCGCCAAAATTAACAAAAAGAAAGGTACCCAGACCAGCCCACAAAGGGCCGTAGGATCTGGGCTCTTCCCTCTAACCTAAAATAGAAAACTAAATCTAAACAGAAATAAAAGCCACGAAAACTAGGGCTACTGGACCCACCAAAAAACAGAAGAGAGATGTGTATGTGTGTGTGTGTGTGTGTGTGTGTGTGTGTGTGTGTGTGTGTGTGTGTGTGTGTGTGTGTGTTTAGGTCATTCACTGTCCCTTAGGCTGTGGCACGCTAAAACATACTGGGCAGCAAGATTTGCCCTGTCTCGTTCTCCCAGGGGAATTGTGAACTTTGAGAGCTTTGAATGTCTGTCTCTGTGTGTGTGTGTGTGTGTGTGTGTGTGTGTGTGTGTGTGTGTGTGTGTGTGTGTGTGTGTGTGTGTGTGTTTGGGTGGATGGGTGTCTGGGTATGGTTCTGGGGATGGCTGTATTTCCACAGGTCCCAGCACCACATGTCAAGAGGACTCCTGTGCCAACATGGGTATTTGTATCCAGCAGTGGGAGAACTACACCTGTGACTGCTCCATGACCTCTTACACTGGCACGCAGTGCAATGACCGTGAGTACTGATCTCATGATTAACATTTCTAATGTCACTGATTTACAACAGAGGGTGGACAAAGTCAGTCCCTAAACACCTCCTTTGTGCCATCAGTGAGTGCTTAAAATCATAATCATTAGAGCTAAGAGCTTCTTAAAAACGCTCTTAAGCCTCCCGTGAAAGAAAAACATGTTTCCCAGATTCGCTCTTAGCTTACATGATTTTTCACAAAGAAGGAGTTGTAAGATCGACTCTTAACCCACTCTTAACAGTCTTCTTAGGGACCAAACGCTCACATCTACAGCCACGGCAGGCAGATTAATATTACACTAAGCAAGGAGATATGAAAACAGTACGAACTGTATATATTTTGATCTATTTTATACTTAAGATTTATGTTGTTTAGCATTAATTGGTGACAGAAAAGAACGTGTCCTTACTGTGCATAAACACTTTGAATCTTGAATCTATATGTTTTATGAAGACCCTATGTGCGCTCAAAGCTGTGGCACAAGTTATGCACCGAAATCTGGCGGAAAAACAAAACAATAATAGGACGAAAAATAAGTATGAGGAATAACAAGTGTGTTCCTATATGTGCTGTGCCCATCAGGCACACAAATAAAATGAATCATCATGACGATCATTTATCATAATTTGTCCGCACATATCCCACATCTGACAGAAACACATTCACCCTCCAAACCTGCCACATTTCATAGATATCAGGCAACTGACAGGTGTAATTAAGCTCAGCTGGAACCTTATCAAGGGACGCTCCACCCGCTACTCTATATAAAGGCGTTGCCACATCACACGTGGCTGTTTAACAGCATATTCTTACTGCTAACCAACAGCGTCACTGTGTGCGAAGCCAAACAGCACTTCAGCCCACTCAACGTGCTGTCAGACCGGGCTGTCCAAATGAAGTACCGGCTGAGATACAACGCCTCATCAACTAGTGTCTCCACACATCCGGAGGGCAACCCAGTGCAATTCTGCCCTCAGGTGAGGTGCCTGGCTGCGCTGCGTTTTACGCAGTGGGGAGCTTCCTGGAGGTGGTAGGAGACAGCACCGGCCTCAGCAAGGCGCCTGTGTTTTTTTGTTTAAATATAATACATTTCCTCATGATTCTCTTACCAAGACTACTTCTTATGTGGTTGTAGTCTTGTTGCATTAAGAACGCATCTGGGAAACACTCCTATCTTAGCAACCCTTCTTATCGAGACGTTCTTAACTGTGCTCTTAAGTCCTAAGATCGCTCTTAACTGGGAAATGCAGCCAATTACAGGAATAGTAAAGATAAGGTAACTCCATTTTACGAATATATGGCATTTTAGGTTAGAGTCACAGTAAAATATCTGCACTGGCAGCAGTCTGTAGCTACAACAACACAGACTGCACAACCACTCCGGAGGTGAAGCTCATATTGTGAATCAGTCAGTTTTACTTTAAGTGAATCACCATGAGGCTTGGTCGCAAAACACTTTAAAAGACAATCAATCAATTTTATTTATAAAGCCCATATCACAAATCACAGTTTGCCTCATGGGGCTTTACAGCATATGACACCCCTCTGTCTTTAGGACCCTCGCAGCAGATAAGGAAAAATTCCCCCAAAAAACCCCTTTGACTGTTGAAAAAAAACCCGGTAGAAACCTCAGGAAGAACAACTGAGGAGGGATCCCTCTTCCAGGATGGACAGACGTGCAATAGATGTCATACAGAACAGATCAACACAATAAATTAACAGTAATCCGTATGACACAATGAGAGAGAGAGAGAGAGAGAGAGAGAGAGAGAGAGACAGAGAGACAGAGAGAGAGACAGAGAGAGACAGAGAGAGACAGAGAGACGCAGGACAGATGGTAATGACAGTCGCCTACAACAACATTAATGAAAGTAATAATATTATAATAATATTATAATCATAATTCTGGTTATTGTGGTGCAATATGTTGAAAGTATATATAAATGTCTGATAGTATGTGACAATAATCATATGTGTATAATAACAGTAGAGGTATGACTAATGATAACAGCAGCAGTAGGAGGCATCTGGCAGGACCACAGCAGCAGCACAACCACACACATCACACTATCTAGTCACTGCTGTGATATAAATTAACCTATAAAGATATATTTATAAGAATAAAACATACAAATACAAATAAAATAATAAAATCATCAATCAATCAATCAATCAATTTATTTATAAAGCCCAATATCACAAATCACAATTTGCCTCGCAGGGCTTTACAACATACGACATCCCTCTGTCCGTAGGACCCTCGCAGCGGATAAGGAAAAAAAGAGATCAGAAATTTGAATAACATCAGTGTCAAAGGGGAGGTAAAAATCTGATATGTATATATATATATATATATATACATATATACATACAGTATATATACAAATAAACGTATTATATGTATATCTATATATATATATAGATAGATAGATATAGATATAGATATAAATATACATTTATTTGTAAGCGCTTTTAACAAATGCTCAAAGACACTTTACAGTTTTTTTTTAAATCATAAAATAGAGCTAAGTCACAATAAAACTCAAACAGCAATAAAACAGTATAAAACACAAACTTATACATTAAAAGGTGAGTTTTAAGCATGGTCTTGAATGTTGGGAGGTGTGTATATAAGGTGTGTATATAAATCAGTTTGAGGATTCTGCACAGTATCTTAGCTGTTCCTAGGACTGCACACTTCTGGACTGAGGCTTCAGATGTTATTCCTGGAATCTGCCAGAGCCACTCTCGCAGTTTGGGGGTCACTGCCCCGAGTGCTTTGACCTCTCATGTTGCTGTCGACTGGTATCGCCACATCAACCACCACTGCCCTCTTCTGGTGTTTGTCAACCACCACTATGTCCGGTTGGTTAGCCAGCAGCTGTTTGTCAGTCTGGAGGCTTACGCTGGATTTCCACTGGGTGCGTGTCCGTTGCGGTACGGCAGCGGTGGTTATCCGCTGCGTGCTCCGCCGTCCATCAATACCCACCGGCTGCGTTTGCTGTGCGGAGTGGTGCGGCTCTGCCGGACAGTGGGAGTCACGAGGACCCACGAGATCTCATGAATTCTCGCTATATAACAAGATGTAGTCTCTATAAACAGAGCCACAAAACCAAGAACATTTCATTGTTTCCATCCAGAGGAGTAGTAGGAAGACATCTCGGTGCTGACCTGCTGATCTGCCTTGCTATTTGGAGATTGTGATTCAACCATGGGCAAGTATAATATTTTATAATTATATACTCAAACTGATAGTAAACTAAATGTTTATTTTGGGTTTATTTTTCTAAAAAGTACTAAAAAAAAGTACTAGGCAGTGTAAATTAAGTTACCTATTGTTCTTGTTGTTGGAAATGGAAAAAATATATAAAACAAAATAGCTGTAGTTTACATTTTACTTAGGAGTGACAATAATATTTTGGTTCTGTTTCTTTTTTTTTAACCTAGTAATAATGTAGTAATTCATTAAATTATTCTGTGCATTTCAGTGCTGGTTCATAGGAGGAGGACAATAGCTTTCTTACTTCTGCTTGCAAGGCTGCAGAGGAGGGGTAGAAGGAGAAGAAGCCGGCACTGGGTCCATCCTCTGAACCAGCGCAGGCCTCAACAAGGAGATTTTCATCACCTTGTGGCTGAACTGCGTCTGGACATTCAACGCCATCACCAATATTTTAGAATGAGTGCAGAGCAAGTGGATGAACTTCTCTCACTCATTGGCCCTGAACTCACCAGACAAAACCCCAACTACAGAGCTGCTATAGAGCCAAAGCAGAGACTGGCTGTTGGACTGAGGTGAGCTTAGCATAATGTACACAATGAATCACTGATCATATGTTTAAACTTTGTATGTCTTTAATTTTGAAAAAAAAAAAGTCAAACAGCAAGAAATTTAAAGACAGAATGTAAAAACAGTTACAAAAAAATAAATCTTTAAAAACAAATATAAATATCAAACCACAGAAAAACAACTATTTACAAACAATTACAGCCTTAAAGGTCTGTGTAGGGGGTGCTGCTCCTCTCCCACTGTGGGTCGTCACCTGAGGCCAGCATCCTAGTAAATGGCCCTATTGGATTTACAGGTGGGGGATAGATAAATAGCCTGAAAGTACCTGGCCTAGGCAGAGGTGTAGCGGGGGTGTGGAATGAAAGGAGGGGGGTATGTAGGAGCAGGGCTTTGATGTAGTGGCATTTGTTGAAATAAGGCTGTGCTGCTTTCAGTGTTATGCAGCAGGTTTAAAATGCCAATCTTGGCCTGCTGCCTCCTGTTTTGGTCCAGTCGGTGGAGTTGTGGAACCAGGCTCATAGCAAAGTGATAGCACTCGTCTAGCTGACTGTCCAGTTTGGGAAGTGGCTCCTGTAAAAGGGACAGAAGCTGGTCTTCCACATCTGATAGCTGTGGTCTGTGGCTCCTCCTAGGGTCTGTACAAGACCCCCTCTCCCTTGGGCTCTGGGACCTGTGGGGCCTGTCTGTCTCCCCAGATGTTGTGCACAATGGTGCTGCAGAAACAGTCTGTGCTGGAGAGACAGACTGTGGTCCCTCTCTGTCCTGCGGCACTGGTGCACTTGATGGAGCCTGCTCGTTAAAACCACATGCTGACAGTGGTGTCAGTGACCTGTTCTCCCCTGACAAAGCAGCACTCAGGTTGCTTTTAGAGCTACAAACAAAAAAACACACAGAGATAAACAAATATTAGTAACACAATAATTATCTATCACTTTATTTGAAATGTGCATATTTAATTTAAAGATGATATTGTCATCAATGATGTTGGATAAGTTCATACAGACCTCCTTGGTTGTAGGTGGGGCAGAAGAAAGGACATGATGTCCATGTGTTTCCACTCCCTTTGGGAGCCTCCTGCTGAACCACTGGCAGACACTTTTTTGTGGTTTTTTACAAAGCTGTCCCTCAGTGACCGCCATTTTGCCTTGCAAAGATCAACTGAAAAAAGAAGAGACAGATTAAAATAACAATCACAAATTTAACTAATCTTTTTTTGTTTGTTCACTTCACAGGCACTTGGCTTCTGGGGACTCACTGATCAGCCTCGCTTTCAGCTACCGCCTTGGCCACACAACAGTGATCATCTCAGTTCATATGATGTGTGCTGCCATTGAAAAGATAATGATGGAGAAGTTTTTACCCCAGCCAACTGCAGAGACATGGAAGGAGGTAGCACAACTCTTCAGGGAGAAATGGAACTTCCCAAATTGCCTGGGAGCACTCGATGGGAAGCATGTTGTGATCCAAGCATCACCCCTGTCCGGTAGTCAGTATTTTAACTATAAAAAGACCTTCTCCACTGTGCTTTTGGCACTTGTGGATGCAGACTACCGGTTCAGGTGCATTCAGGTGGGAGACTTCGGAAGAACATCTGATGGTGGGGTCTATGCAGGCTCAGATTTGGGGAGAGGAATGGAGAGCAACACTCTGCATGTTCCTCCGAAAACCTCTCTGCCTGGTGCTGCCCACCTCGGGGATGTCGCACATGTCATGGTGGGAGATGCAGCATTCCCTCTGAAGCCCTATCTGATGCGACCCTACCCAGGACAGCACCTCTCCCACAAGAAGAGGCCTTTCAACTACAGACTCTCTAGAGCAAGGATGGTAGTTGAAAATGCCTTTGGCATTTTGGCATCACACTGGAGGATTTTCCATCACAGGATTAACCTGCACCCCAGAAATGTGGACACACTTTTGATGGCAGCATGCATCCTGCACAATTTTCTCCTTGCCCCAAAGGAAAATGTGCAGCTGCTGGAAGAGGCAGAGGAACTGGGGAGACACATGGCACCAGTGAGAAACATGGGGGGAAACAGGGCATCAAGAGAAGCCTGTGCAGTTAGGGAGAGCTTGGCCACTTTCTTCACCTCCCCCGAGGGAAGTGTGTCCTGGCAGGACAGAATGGTGTGAAATGACTTCACTTGAAGTCATTACACTTGACTGAAACAGTGTACATTTGTAATGAGTGTATGTATTGTGTTTTTTTCTGGTGTGAAGTAGTTGTACTTTAATATTGTTAAGTCCTGTGAATTGTGAGTGATTTACATTGAAATTAAAACTTTGAAAAAACATTGGTTTGGCCACTTCTTGTCAACCCCCTCATTTACAAGTGTGAAAGTAACACCTTCTGTGGCCATGGTCATGCGGTCAGGACACCAACAGCAGATCTACAGCACACCCCCCCCACAATATACTTAACTTAAACAGTATTTTTGTAACACAGCATAGACTTTTTACTATTCTTTCATTTTAACAAATGTCAAACACAATCTTACATAAATGGCTAACTTATATATGCATATATAGCATAACTCATCTTTAACTTACTGCATTACATGACCTAATACCAGGTTTATTTATATATATATATATATAATTGCAAAAATAGAGGGAGTAGAGCAGGAGGAGGTGTGGCTCTATTTGTTGACGAAGGCCTCACTTACAAGGTTGTGGACAATATGTCAGTAATACTTGATGATGTAATGGAGTGTATTACTATTGACATATGCATGCAGATGTGCTGAGGAGAAATGGGTGGAGACAAATCCAAACTCAATCATATTGGGTACTGTAGAAAGTAAGGAAATTGTCGATATTGTAAATAAGTGAAGTAAAACTTCAAAAGATTGGAATGATATTGATATGCTTCTAGTAAAGAAAATAATAAATGGAATTGTGGATCCCCTAACATATTTATGTAATTTATCATTCAAAACAGAAACATTTCCAGATAACATGAAAGTTGCTAAAGTCATTCCATTGTATAAAGATGGTGACAAACACCTTTTCACCAACTATAGACTTGTATCCCTGCTTTCTCAGTTCTCAAAAATAATTGAAAAACTTTTTGTTACAAGACTGGATAATTTCATTGAAAAAAAACAATATACTAATGGACAGTCAGTTCGGTTTCAGATCAAGCAGATCAACTTCTATGGCATTAATCAAGTTGGTAGAGGAGATAACAAACCATATAGATGACAAGAAATGTGATATGGGAATATTTGTGGATCTAAAAAAAGCATTCGACACAATTGATCATGAGATACTACTTAAAAAAACTGGAGATGTATGGCATCAGAGGGGCTGCACATGATTGGATCAAGAGTTACATTGAAAACAGGCTTCAATTTGTGCAGATGGGTAACAGCAGTGACATCGGACTGGTGACTGGTGACTCCTGCTAGGTGGCGCTGTGAGTATCACGGAATATTGCTTGTTTGACAGAGCTGGTACACGGCTGCTGCTTCTAGCACTGCTAGCTCAAACACTAATTAAGACTGAACAGATCAACAAAAGGCTCACCTGGACTTTTTTCCGCACTGTCTGTTGTTTGAACATTTTGTGAGTTGATTCTGCTCAATCTGGCAACACAGAAGCCAAATCCACAATAACTCACCGCTGTAGCGCTGCTACAAGCTAGTGGTAACATGTTGCCCTGCTGCGAGAGCTGTAAACAGTCCCAGAAGGACATGTCCAAACTCCGGGAGAAGCTCAAGCGGCTCGCCGAGGAGTTGCGACAAAAAGACCACCTCTTAAGTGAGTTCATGGACACTGCGGCTACACAGTCGGAAATAATTAACATCCTTAACTCACCATCAGCAGCCGACAAGATCCTCTGGGACCCCTCATCAACCCGCAACCGTCCATCCGTCTCCACTCCCAGCTCACGGAGTCTGTGGTCGGAGGTGGTGTGTAGAGGTAGGAGACGAATATCACGAGCTGTCTCTCCTCCGCCACTCGACATCACCAACCGCTTCTCCATCCTGCAGACCGATGTCAGCGTGCACCCCGATCATGCAGCCATGCCTGGGGCTAATGCGGCTCCTACGAACGAACCGGCTGTATCGGCTGCACTGCCGGCACCTCCACCTCCTCCACTATCGGCGGCTACTGCTCCGGTGGCCACAATGGGTCCTCCAGCCATCGTCCCTGGGGCCACGGTGGTCACGGCGGGGCACCCATCCACCGTCGCTCGGGCCACGGTCAAGTCGCCTCCTCCGGCGGTACACACGGCGGCTGCTGCGGTGGACCTCTCCGGGAGCGGACGCGTCAGCCCCCCGCGAGCCGCTGGCGCTGGTGACAAGGCCACTGCTGTCCGCACCGCACATCATAAGGGACGCCAGAAGGGAAACCGGCCGAGGAAAATCTCCACTGCTCCGTGTGCTTTGGCCACTCCGGCTACTTCAGCGGCTCCGGCTATCTTCACGGCTCCGGCGGCTCCGGCGGCTCCGGCTACTTTGGCTGCTAGCACCGCCAATGCTAAGAAGGCTAATGCTAGCGCTGCCCTCCACATCCCACCTCCACAATACATCTTGGTCGGGGACTCCATGGTCAGATCCGTCGCCCTCCAGAATTCCATCACATACTCCTTCCCCGGTGCAAAAATCCTGGACCTGTCTGAGCACATCCCGGCCATTGTCGGCAGACACCCCTCTGCTCACACGGTTTTGCTGCACTGCGGGGTGAACGACATGCGTCTGAGGCAATCATCTAAACTCCGCAGTGATTACGAGCAGCTGGCTGAACTAATTGAGTCACTGGGGAAGGCTTGCATCTTCTCTGGCCTCATCCCGTCCCTCAGACTGGGGTCAGAGAATTTTAGCAGACTCTACAGTGCCAATCAGTGGTTGTCGGACTTCTGTTCAGCATGTGGTTATGGCTTCATCAACAACTTCAACATCTTCTGGAAAAAACCTCACCTATTCTGGTTGGACAATTTCCACCTCAACACCAAAGGTAAAAAGAAACTTGCATCCCACCTCTCTGCACATCTCTCCGGCCACACAGACTGACGCCACAAGACCATATCCACACCCACCTTGCAACCCTCACATATTTCAGTAATAACACACTACAGACCACCACACATCCATCGCCCCATCACATTGTACCGCCTGTCCCGTGACAACCTGGTCCATGTGAACATTCTCAGCAGAGACTCTCATCCAACCAGCTTACCGACAACCCTGAATATGGCACTTTTTAACGTTCGTTCTTTATCCAATAAGTCTTTTATCATTAATGATCTGATTTTAGATAACAAATTAGACTGTTTGTTTTTAACTGAAACATGGCTCGGCACTGACGCTCCAGCAGTTCTCACTGAGGCTTCCCCACCCAACTTTAGTTTTTCATTTTTTTAACAGGATTGGTGGAAGAGGTGGTGGGACTGCTGCAATCATATCCAACTCCATAAAAACAAAGGACATTCATTTTAATCATGACAACTCATTTGAACATCATGCCTTTGTTTTTAGCAGTCCTCCTATTTTATGCATTACTATTTACAGACCACCCAAACACAATTCCTCCTTTATCAGTGAATTTTCTGAACTTTTATCAACGGTACATTCCACACATGACAGGGTTTTAACTGGTGATTTTAACTTACACGTTGATAACTTGGATTCAGATTCAACAACAGCTGAATTTTTAAATATTTTAAATTGTATGGATTTTAAGCAGCACGTCACACAGTCAACTCACAACAGAGGACACACCTTGGACCTGGTCATAACCTATGGCCTGTCCACTGGTGTGTCCTCTGTTGTTGACTTGGCTGTGTCCGACCACTACTGTGTGTTTTTTAATCTCACCGGTTTTAATTCCAGTTTTAGCCACCAGGAGGCCTCAGTGAAAACAGTGAGGAAACGTTGTCTTACCTCTGAAGCGGCTGCAAATTTTATTGAGATTTTAAAAAGCACTCCTGCTGAGATTTTACCTGCACCATGTGATTTTATTGTAAATGATTTTAATAACAAACTTAAGTCATCACTGGATGCAGTTGCTCCATTTTTAACAAAAACTGTAAAAGCAAAGAAGATATGTCCATGGAAAAATGAGAATACAAAAATGTTAAAACGAAAATGCAGGAGTGCAGAGAGAAGGTGGAGAAAAACAAAATTGACAGTTAATTTTGAAATATACTGGGACATACTCAAAAACTACAATAACACAATCAAACTGGCAAGAAGAACCTATTTTTCAAACCTCATAATAAACAATAAAGACAAACCCAGGTTCCTATTCTCCACCTTCGATCTTTTAACCAATACTGATTTTAATAAGTCCTCCATGGCTCCATCTGGAGCCCTCTGTGAGGACTTTGCAGACCACTTCAGAGGTAAGATTGATAACATCAGATCCAGTCTTTTACCCTACCAGAATGTTGTTTTTAACACACCTGGATCAGTGCTTTTACCTGAGGAGACACTGGAGAGTTTTGCCCTGGTTGATGCGAGGACACTTGGTCGAGTTTTCTCCCAGGTAAATCCAACAACCTGCCTTTTAGACCCAATTCCCACATCACTTTTAAAGACATTTTATGAATTCTTTGAGGAACAGATTTTAAACATAGTAAATTGCTCTCTTCAGACGGGTGTCTTCCCCACTGCCTATAAAATGGCGGTGGTGAAGCCCCTTCTGAAGAAGAGCAATTTAGACTACAGCATTTTTAATAACTACAGACCTGTATCCAACTTACCGTTTTTAAGTAAAATTTTAGAAAAACTGTTTATTTTTTAAAGAGAAACAGTATTTTAGAGAAGTTTCAATCTGGTTTTAGGATGAACCACAGTACCAAGACAGCTCTTGTAAAAATATTAAATGACATCAGGTGCAATTTAGATAATCATAAACTCACAGTCTTGGTTCTGCTGGATCTTAGCGCTGCCTTCGATACAGTAGACCATCACATTTTACTAAATCGGCTGAAGCACCTGGTTGGCCTCTCTGGTGCTGTTTTTAACTGGTTCAACTCCTATCTCACAGATCGATCTTTCTTTGTAAGTATGGATACATGGTCCTCCAGAATACATGAAATCAGGTGTGGGGTCCCCCAAGGGTCAATTTTAGGTCCACTTCTTTTTAATCTATACATGCTTCCCCTGGGGGATGTCATCAGGAGACACGGCATCAGTTTCCATAGCTACGCTGATGATACACAGCTGTACATCGCCGTGTCTCCTGATGACTCAGGGCCACTTGATGCCCTTTTTAACTGCATTTTAGATATTAAGTCATGGATGGCAGAGAATTTCCTACAGCTCAACCAGGACAAAACTGAGGTTTTAGTTATCGGTCCTGAAGGCCAGAGAGAGAAACTTTTACCAAAACTACAGGATTTTAAACCTTCACAATCTGTAAAGAACCTGGGCGTTATTTTTGACTCTGAGCACTTTTATTCAACACATAAAGAACATTACTAAGATTGGTTTTTACCATCTTAAGAACATAGCCAGGGTCCGCCCGTTTCTCTCTCAGGCCAGTACGGAGGTGCTAATGCATGCTTTTATCTCTAGTCGGTTAGATTACTGTAATGCCCTGCTCTCTGGTCTTCCCAAAAAGAGTATTGATAATCTACAATTACTACAGAACTCAGCCGCTCACATGCTGACGAGGACCAGAGGGCGGGAGCACATTACATCTGTTTTAAAATCGCTGCATTGGCTCCCCGTCCGTTTCAGGATTGATTTTAAGGTTCTTTTACTGGTTTTTAAATGTGTTAACGGCCTTGGGCCCTCTTATCTATCTGACCTGCTTTTACCATATCAGCCCTTGCGGACCCTGAGGTCCTCTGGCACTGGCCTTTTTATTGTTCCACGAGTTAAAACCAAAACCCACGGTGAGTCAGCATTTAGCCATTACGGCCCCCGTTTGTGGAACAGCCTGCCGGAGAACCTCAGGGCCGCAGAGACTGTTGATATTTTTAAAAGGAGGCTCAAGACCCACCTTTTTAGTTTAGCTTTTAATTGACCTTTTTAGTTTAGCTTTTAATTGACCTTGTTAGTTTAGCTTTTAATTGACCTACTTAATTTATTTCCTTATAGCTATTTATTTCCTTTATTAATATTTAATCCTCAATGTTTCTAATGATTTTTATTACCTTTAAATTTTCTTAAACCTTCTCTCTTCTCTTTTTACAATTTTTAGACTGATGCATATCTTAGTTTTTAGCTCCAGTGTTTCCTCATGGGGGCCCTCCGCAGCGGTAGTTATGCCTGCTCTCCATGGGGGGACGCTGTCCTGGGGACCCCTCAGTGTGCACCCCGGCCCAGGTGGGGGTCCCTGGGGCGGTGCTCCCTGTGGCTGAGAGCTGTGGCGCCTCTTGTTGCGGACGGCCCCCTCACGTTGTCCTCACCTGGACCCTCGGTGTCGAGCCATATCACCATTTTATCTTTGTGTGTGTATGTGTGTGTGTGTGTGTGTGCGTGTGTGTTTGCGTGTGTGTGCACTTGTGCGTGCGTGTATGTGTGTTTGTTTGGACGGGGGAGGGAAGGATGGGTTTTCATTATTATCTATATATTTTGTTTTGTTTTATTTCATCTTGTTTGTTTTGTAAAGCACTTTGTGTTACACTTTATGTATGAAAAGTGCTATATAAATAAATAAAGTTTGAAGTTTGAATAAGTCAAAGAGTCTGAATATTACATGTGGTGTACCACAGGGGTCAGTCGTGGGCCCTAAGCTATTTATTTTGTACATCAATGACATTTGTAGAGTCTCAAATATACTTAAGTTTGTTGTCTTTGCGGACGACACAAGTATTTTTTGTTCAGGTGAAGACTTACAGCAGCTCTTGAAAGTGGTCACGAAAGAAATGCATGAATTAAAATGTTGGTTTGACACAGATAAGTTATCATTGAACTTGAACAAAACTAAATTTATGTTATTTGGGCAGCGTAAAATGAATGACGATTCAAGTGGAAATTGATAATATTGCAATAGAAAGAGTATTTGAAAACAAATTTTTGGGTGTTTTAATAGACCACAAGTTCTGCTGGAAGGCCCACATTAAGTACTTGTGTTCTAAGATGGCAAAAACATTGGAGTGCTGAGTAAATGTAGATACATCTTAAATCAAACAACACTACACTCTCTGTACTGTGCACTGATATTACCATATCTGATCTATTGCGTTGAAATCTGGGGTAATACTTACAAGAGCACTTTACAAAGGATATGCACATTGCAAAAAAGAGCAGTAAGGATAATAAATCATGCTGGGTATTTCGATCATACCAATCCTCTATTTTCCAAATCACAGATATTGAAATTTACCGACTTGGTGAAGGTTAGAACAGCAATAATGGTATTTAAAGCAAGAAACAATGCACTGCCTGACAACATTCAAAAAATATTTCAAAACAGAGAAGGAAAATATCAGCTAAGGCGAAAACTAAATTTTAAACAACCTAGTGTACGTACTGCTCTTAAAAATATGTGCATATCAGTCTGTGGGGTAACTTTGTGGAATATTCTTGACGAGGGAATCAAACTAAGCACTAGCATTACACAGTTTAAAAACAGATACAAGAAAACAATTCTTGCCAAATATAAAAAAGTGACCGATTAAGGGCTATTTATTTTTTGTATGGATTTCTTTTATTAAATTTCTGTTCCTTATATGAAGCATCATGTATAAGTTGAGTTTAAGATATTGCAGGAGGATAATTAAATTATGCCTTGATTTTATTTTATTTTTTCCTCACTACTTTGTTGATTTATTTTTGTTGTTGTAATTACATATTATTTTGTCAGGGATAAAGGACTTTATATTTTTTTGATTTTTCTTTTTGTTTGTTATTTGTACTACATATAATAACGTGAAGAGGGGGCAGGACTAAATAAGCTCTTTGCTTCCTCCTGTTCCCTCTCAAACACATTATTTTGTGGTTGTTGTTTATTTTTTTCTGGATAACACTGTTTATTTGTCATTGTGCTTTTATGACATTTTGTTACTTTTATTTTATGGTTATTTGTTGTTCGAGAAAAAAACAATAAAACAAAAGAATGTCTCCTTAAATATACATGAACAAACTCTTTGCTTTCTATCAGCATTTATTGGACCTAATTAGTGACTTACCATCCACTCCCATTACTCCTGCAATGGTATTCCACGCCAAATCCTTTTTGTGGTTGTCCTTATAAAAAGGATGTGACGGGTCATAGATGATTTTATGATTTTGAACCTCCATGATTAACATCTCCTCGTCCATGGTGTCAACGGGGTGAAATGACATCTGAAAACCTCTGACCTGTTGACTTCAGGCCTGCCTCTGCCCATTATGACGTTTTCAAGGTGTAGTGCAGGGAAATATGAAATGTCAAATTATAAGCTAAAACCACCTTCATAAGAACCCTTTACAGTTTTTAACATTGAGTTTGACTTATGATTCTGGCTATTGTGGTACAACATGTGGGAAGGATGTATTAATCTCTGATAGTATTCATATGTGACAATAATCATATGCATATAATAACAGTGGAAGAATGGCACACACAGAAGGACACGGACACACACAGACACACACAGACAGACACACACACACACACAAACACAGACACAGACACAGACACACACACACACACTCCACTCCCTGTCCCCCCTCTCTCTCTCTCTATCTCTCTCTCCTCTCTCCCTCCCCCCTCTCTCCTCTTTCTCCCTTCTCTCCCTCTCTGCATGTCGCTAACTCGGCCGTCTATGTCTGTCTGTCTGTGTGTGTCATACTTCTGCTGTTATTATACACATATGATTAGTGTCATATATGTATACAATCAGATATTAATTCAACATTTGTAGGTCTTAGTACACATCACTCAAGGTTTCACTAGGTGACATGATTTCAAATGAATATGGATGTGTTGTTTGATCATCACGCATGTCAAAGTTTCATTAGGTGACATGGCTTATGTCTACAACCTGAGCTGGGGGGACGACGGCGAGCGCCGAGCGCCGAGGTCCCGCCCAATGCTGCTTCGCAGCTTTAATTAGGGACCTCGGCAACTGGCGAGGACCCTATTGTTCCTGTAATGTTTATTATTATTAGGGACCTCGGCAACTGGCGAGGGCCCTATTGTTCCTGTAGTGTTTCTTATTATTATAGTTATTATTTCTTTCAGTATACGCGACTTTAAACTGGAATTTGACCCCCTAAACATGCTCCAAAACTCACCAAAATTGGCACGCATGTCAGGACTGGCGAAAAATTTTAGGAAATGAAAAAATTAATTCAAAAAGTGCCAAAATGGGCTCTCTAGCGCCACCTAGGCGTTTGTCACACTAAAATGGCCGCTGTAGCCAGTAGGAACGTCGTAGGAAGATGAAACCAAAACAGCTGTGTTCCTTTCATCAAGACCTACAAATCACGCACTCGCACCCATGACCTAAATCCAACAGGAAGTGAGGTATTTCCTTTCAAAGTAAGAGTTTTCCTCAAAAACAAGAAATTCCTTAAAAATTATACTACTTTCACACCGTTTATCGTATCTGCTTCAAAATCGCACAGATTATTCTTCAACGTGTCCTTATCAGATTGTCTTGGTAACTTCTACAGTTTTCGAATGGTTTGGATTTGCTGGCCTCAGACAGGTGATGTGCTCCAGAACCTCCTGACGATTTATTGTGCCACCTAGGCACACAAAAATGCCCGGTATGATGGGTAGGAACCACTTAGAAAGACCAAACCAAAACTGTGTCGTTCATCTCATAAAGACCTACAAATGTCGCGCAGCAACCCCTGACCTAACTCCAACAGGAAGCGCAGCGTTGTTGTTTGAATGTAAGATGACGTTTTTGACAAATTCTGTCGCTCAAAAATTATTTGCTCCTACACCGTTTATCACAACTGCTTCAAACTTACAAAAATTACAGATCTACCCCTGGTGAACATTACTTGCAAAGGATTTTGTCATCACTTGAACGGTTTGGATTTCTGGAGCGTTAGAAGGTGCAGAGCACAACTCCTCATGATGATCTCTGTCAGACAAGATAAGTGACAACACATCTTAAACTTGTGACTAAGGCACCTTTTATTAATCCGGAGGCATACAAAATTTATATCACTGCGTTCAGAACAAAATTATCTATCTGGTGATGCTTTCAGATTGAAACTGTGACTCACGGTTTGGCATGTAGAAGGAAAGTTCAGGAGATTTTCAACCCATTCTGCTGTCTGCCTGTCAGCCACATGCAGTTCTTAATTAGCATAACAAAAGCTTCACTCTCAGTCTGTGTCAGAGTGAAGTGTGTGTGTGTGTGTGTGTGTATGTATGTGTGTGGTCTCACACACATGAAAGTATAACATTTACCAAATTGTTCAGCTCATGGTGCTCATTCCAAAAACTTTGAAAGACATGCCTGATACCAAAACCTGTGAACACAAGATGTCCTGGTGAAACTGTTTTACCTCATGAAGAATTGGAATACATGTAGTCCTTCTCAGTTTCTCCACTGACATTAACTAGTACATATTTGTGTTTGTTTGCAGCACTTAGATTCTCAAAGCAGCCAGGGCACATCACTAAAGCTTTCACTAGGTCACATGATTTCAACAGAATATGGATGTGTTGTTTGATCATCACACATGTCAAAGTTTCATTAGGTCAAATGGCTTATGTCTACAACTGTCAAAATATAAGCTAAAAACCACCTTCATAAGAACCCTTTACAGTTTTTAACATTGAGTTTGACTTATGATTTTGGCTATTGTGGTACAACATATGGGAAGTATATATTAATCTCTGATAGTATACATATGTGACAATAATCATATGCATATAATAACAGTGGAAGAATGGCACACACAGAAGGACACGGACACACACAGACACACACAGACACACACACACACACACACACACAGACACACACACTCCACTCCCTGCCTCCCCTCTCTCTCTCTCTATCTCTCTCTCCTCTCTCTCTCCCCCCTCTCTCCTCTTTCTCCCTTCTCTCCCTCTCTGCATGTCGCTAACTCGGCCGACTATGTCTGTCTGTCTGTGTGTGTCATACTTCTGCTGTTATTATACACATATGATTAGTGTCACATATGTATACAATCAGATATTAATTCAACATTTGTAGGTCTTAGTACACATCACTCAAGGTTTCACTAGGTGACATGATTTCAAATGAATATGGAAGTATTGTTTGATCATCACACATGTCAAAGTTTCATTAGGTCAAATGGCTTATGTCTACAAATGTCAAATTATAAGCTAAAACCACCTTCATAAGAACCCTTTACAGTTTTTAACATTGAGTTTGACTTATGATTCTGGCTATTGTGGTACAACATGTGGGAAGTATGTATTAATCTCTGATAGTATTCATATGTGACAATAATCATATGCATATAATAACAGTGGAAGAATGGCACACACAGAAGGACACGGACACACACAGACACACACAGACAGACACACACACACACACAGACACAGACACAGACACACACACACACTCCACTCCCTGTCCCCCCTCTCTCTCTCTCTATCTCTCTCTCCTCTCTCTCTCCCCCCTCTCTCCTCTTTCTCCCTTCTCTCCCTCTCTGCATGTCGCTAACTCGGCCGTCTATGTCTGTCTGTCTGTGTGTGTCATACTTCTGCTGTTATTATACACATATGATTAGTGTCATATATGTATACAATCAGATATTAATTCAACATTTGTAGGTCTTAGTACACATCACTCAAGGTTTCACTAGGTGACATGATTTCAAATGAATATGGATGTGTTGTTTGATCATCACGCATGTCAAAGTTTCATTAGGTGACATGGCTTATGTCTACAACCTGAGCTGGGGGGACGACGGCGAGCGGCCGAGGTCCCGCCCAATGCTGCTTCGCAGCTTTAATTAGGGACCTCGGCAACTGGCAAGGACCCTATTGTTCCTGTAATGTTTATTATTATTAGGGACCTCGGCAACTGGCGAGGGCCCTATTGTTCCTGTAGTGTTTCTTATTATTATAGTTATTATTTCTTTCAGTATACGCGACTTTAAACTGGAATTTGACCCCCTAAACATGCTCCAAAACTCACCAAAATTGGCACGCATGTCAGGACTGGCGAAAAATTTTAGGAAATGAAAAAATTAATTCAAAAAGTGCCAAAATGGGCTCTCTAGCGCCACCTAGGCGTTTGTCACACTAAAATGGCCGCTGTAGCCAGTAGGAACGTCGTAGGAAGATCAAACCAAAACAGCTGTGTTCCTTTCATCAAGACCTACAAATCACGCACTCGCACCCATGACCTAAATCCAACAGGAAGTGAGGTATTTCCCTTCAAAGTAAGAGTTTTCCTCAAAAACAAGAAATTCCTTAAAAATTATACTACTTTCACACCGTTTATCGTATCGGCTTCAAAATCGCACAGATTATTCTTCAACGTGTCCTTATCAGATTGTCTTGGTAACTTCTACAGTTTTCGAATGGTTTGGATTTGCTGGCCTCAGACAGGTGATGTGCTCCAGAACCTCCTGACGATTTATTGTGCCACCTAGGCACACAAAAATGCCCGATGTGATGGGTAGGAACCACTTAGAAAGACCAAACCAAAACTGTCTCGTTCGTCTCATAAAGACCTACAAATGTCGCACTGCAACCCCTGACCTAACTCCAACAGGAAGCGCACCGTTTTTGTTTGAATGTAAGATGACATTTTTCACAAATTCTGTCGCTCAAAAATTATTTGCTCCTACACCGTTTATCATAACTGCTTCAAACTTGCAAAAATTGCAGATCTACTCCTGGTGAACATTACTTGCGAAGGACTTTGTCATAACTTGAACGGTTTGGATTTCTGGAGCGTTAGAAGGTGCAGAGCACAACTCCTCATGATGATCTTCTGTAAGAAAAGATGGGTGACAACACACCGTAAACTTGTGACTAAGGCACCTTTTATTAATCCGGAGGCATACAAAATTTATATCACTGCGTTCAGAACAAAATTATCTATCTGGTGATGCTTTCAGATTGACACTGTGACTCACGGTTTGCATTTAAAAGGACTAGTTCAGGAGATTTTCAACCCATTCTGCTCTCTGCCTGTCAGCCACATGCAGTCCTTAATTAGCATAACAAAAGGTTCACTCTCACAGTCGTGTCAGAGTGAAGTGTGTGTGTTAATGTGTGTGGTCACACACACAAGAAAGTATAATATTTACTAAACTGTCCAGCTCATGGCGCTCATTCCAAAAGCTTTGAAAGAAATGCCTGATACCAAAAACCTGTAAATACAAGATGTCCTGATGAAACTGTTTTACCTCATGAAGAATTGGAATACATGTAGTCCTGCTCAGTTTCTCCACTGACATTAACTAGTACATATTTGTGTTTGTTTGCTGCACTTAGATTCTCAAAGCAGCCAGGACACATCGCTCAAGCTTTCACTAGGTCACATGATTTCAAATGAATATGGATGTTTTGTTTGATCATCACACATGTCAAAGTTTCATTAGGTGACATGGCTTATGTCTACAACTGTCAAAATATAAGCTCAAACCACCTTCATAAGAACCCTTTACAGTTTTTAACATTGAGTTTGACTTATGATTCTGGCTATTGTGGTACAACATGTGGGAAGTATGTATTAATCTGTGATAGTATTCATATGTGACAATAATCATATGCATATAATAACAGTGGTAGAATGGCACACAGAAGGACACGGACACACACAGACACACACACACACACACACAGACACACACACACACACACTCCACTCCCTGTCCCCCCTCTCTTCTCTCCCTCTCTCCCCCCTCTCTCTCCCCCCTCTCTCCTCTTTCTCCCTTCTCTCCCTCTCTGCATGTCGCTAACTCGGCCGTCTATGTCTGTCTGTCTGTGTGTGTCATACTTCTGCTGTTATTATACTCATATGATTAGTGTCACATATGTATAAATCAGATATTAATTCAACATTTGTAGGTCTTAGTACACATCACTCAAGCTTTCACTAGGTGACGTGATTTCAAATGAATATGGATGTGTTGTTTGATCATCACACATGTCAAAGTTTCATTAGGTCACATGGCTTATGTCTACAACCTGAGCTGGGGGGACGACGGCGAGCGGCCGAGGTCCCGCCCAACGCTGCTTCGCAGCTTTAATTATTATTATTATTATTATTCTTTCTTTCAGCGTATGCCACTTTAAACTGGAATTTGACCCCCTAAACATGCTCCAAAACTCACCAAAATTGGCACGCATGTCAGGACTGGCGAAAAATTTTATGAAATGAAAAAAATAATTCAAAAAGTGCCAAAATGGGCTCTCTAGTGCCACCTAGGCGTTTGTCACACTAAAATGGCCGCTGTAGCCCGTAGGAACGTCGTAGGAAGATCAAACCAAAACAGCTGTGTTCCTTTCATCAAGACCTACAAATCACGCACTCGCACCCATGACCTAAATCCAACAGGAAGTGAGGTATTTCCCTTCAAAGTAAGAGTTTTCCTCAAAAACAAGAAATTCCTTAAAAATTATACTACTTTCACACCGTTTATCGTATCGGCTTCAAAATCGCACAGATTATTCTTCAACGTGTCCTTATCAGATTGTCTTGGTAACTTCTACAGTTTTCGAATGGTTTGGATTTGCTGGCCTCAGACAGGTGATGTGCTCCAGAACCTCCTGACGTTTTATTGTGCCACCTAGGCACACAAAAATGCCCGGTGTGATGGGTAGGAACCACTTAGAAAGACCAAACCAAAACTGTGTCGTTCGTCTCATACAGACCTACAAATGTCACGCAGCAACCCCTGACCTAACTCCAACAGGAAGCGCACCATTGTTGTTTGAATGTAAGATGACGTTTTTGACAAATTCTGTTGCTCAAAAATTATTTGCTCCTACACCGTTTATTACAACTGCTTCAAACTTGCAAAAATTACAGATCTACCCCTGGTGAACATTACTTGCAAAGGATTTTGTCATAACTTGAACGGTTTGGATTTCTGGAGCGTTAGAAGGTGCAGAGCACAACTCCTCATGATGATCTCTGTCAGACAAGATAAGTGACAACACATCGTAAACTTGTGACTAAGGCACCTTTTATTAATCCGGAGGCATACAAAATTTATATCACTGCATTCAGAATAAAATTATCTATCTGGTGATGCTTTCAGATTGTAACTGTGACTCACGGTTTGGCATGTAAAAGGACTAGTTCAGGAGATTTTCAACCCATTCTGCTGTCTGCCTGTCAGCCACATGCAGTTCTTAATTAGCATAACAAAAGCTGTGTGTGTGTGTATGTGTTTGGTCTCACACACATGAAAGTATAACATTTACCAAATTGTCCAGCACATGGTGCTGATTCCAAAAACTTTGAAAGAAATGCCTGATACCAAAAACCTGTAAATACAAGATGTCCTGGTGAAACTGTTTTACCTCATGAAGAATTGGAATACATGTAGTCCTGCTCAATTTCTCCACTGACATTAACTAGTACATATTTCAAATGAATATGGATGTGTTGTTTGATCATCACACTTTGTTATGTTTCCTTATGAAATCAACATTATGAGTGAAAATACAGTTCCATTACTGACAATGCTATATCTCAACACACAGGTTTCACAGCTAATTCATATTAAGCCTTCATCATGAATGTTTACAACTTTGTTGTGTATACTAGAATATCTCAAAATTAATTAATCAGTTTCCTAAAATGTAAATCCACTGTAAACTATTGCTGCTGTGGCGTCAAATGCCACCTGCTGATTTTGTTATCATTAGTCATTAGTCAACTCATCTTGAAGTGCCTGGGCTGTCACCTAAGTACATGGTCATTAATTAGCATAACAATGGCTTCACTCTGACAGAGGTGTGTGTGTATGTGTGTGTGTGTGTGTGTGTTTGTGTGTGTGTGTGTGTGTGTGTGTGTGTGTGTGTGTGTGTCTGTTTTGACTAAACCAATATTATATATTTTGTTTAGTTGAGTACTTTGATTATCAGAAATGTTACCAACAATTTTTCAAACCAGATAAATATGAAATATTAATAACAGTAACGGACCGTGTCAGTAGGTCGCAATGGCGGCGTAACTCCAGTTACCATAGACATTAAATGAGGAGAAGAAGAAGAAGCAGACCGGCTGAGACGTCAGAGAATGAACGTTACTGTTGCTAGGCTAAGCTAACTCGTCATGGATCATGGTTATGCATTGACGGTTGCTGCACCTTCTGACACCGAAGCTGTCCCGGTAAACAAGCCGGTAAAACGGAAACGTACGGGTCAACCAAGCGATCCCAGAAGAATCTGGGATAAGAACAGAGCTAAATCCAGGATAAATATTGGTGTGGCCTTTCCGAGATGGAGAGAGCTTCGTGAACATCTAGCACTACAATTCGATGCCGACCTCGCGTGTGTACTATACAGGTAAGCAAACATCTGGCTGATGTTATCAAAATATTAATAATTTCCACCAGTGTATTGCAAGCACCGCTGCCTGCCGAGCAACAAGCGCTGCGGAGCGCTGTGGAGCGGAGGCTGTCTAACCACAACATCTAACGTTAACGATAGGTTTCTATAATGCTGAGCTGATGCCGGTAAATGAACTGCATTTATAAAAGAGGCAGAGGAATAGCTAAACATAAGACGCACTGAGCAAGAGAGAGAGCAGCAGAGAGGGAGAAGCCATCGCTTACTGTAAAACTAAGTAACTAGCAGTTTGCTCACATAACTAGCAGATTGCTAACCGCTCAGCTAAAGCAAGTAGCATTTCTGAATAGAGTGTAAATAACAGAGGTTAGCGAGACAGTCGCTAAAAAAGAGAGCCATGACTTTAACACACGGAAAACCGGACATTATAATCAGTTTATTAAAACACCCGGGCGGGACGTGAAAAGTGGACATGTCCGGGGAACAGAGGACGTTTGGTCAGCCTAAGTGACGTTACTACTGATAGTTAGATCAGAGTTTGATGATCCGGTGTAACGTTAGGTACCAGATCGGCTCGGGCTGCTACACCGGCCGACGGACCCCGTTTGCATAAAGTGAAACATAAAGTGAATATAACTCCAGTAATATATCTCGTCCATGAGCATTTCTCTGCTGCTGAAGCTCGCTCTGCCATAAAAACTGCCACGGTCGGTTTCAGTTACACAGAGTGAGGAACGTCTGTATCCGTTATATAACTACAACTCCCATGATCCCACGCTACTTCGTGACGTCATCCAACTCCGTCTTCTGTTATTGTTTTGGTTTGAGACCCCTAGCGGCAGAAAATTACATATTGTACGTTTAATATTTAACTCCACTCCCTGTCCCCCCTCTCTCTCTCTCTCTCTCTCTCTCTCTCTCTCGTTCTGTTACTGCATGTCAGTAACTCGGCTTAAGTCTTTGTGCTCCACTACCTCACAGGTTAACTTCCACACAGCACTGCTTGGATAGTGTGACGTGTGAGGTTGTGCTGCTGCTGTGGTGTCAAATGCCACCTGCTGATTATGTTATCATTAGTTATTAGTCAACTCATCTTGAAGTGCCTGGGCTGTCACCTAACTACATGGTCATTAATCAGCATAACAATGGCTTCACTCTGACAGATACATGTGTGTGTGTGTGTGTGTGTGTGTGTGTGTGTGTGTGTGTGTGTGTGTGTGCGTCATTCCTAATGACTCTAAATAAATGCCTGATAGCAAAAACTTGTAAATACAAGATTCCCTGGTGTTACTTTTTGCGTCATTAAGAATAGGAATCAAATCTGTAACTACATCTGTGCTGCAGATCATACTGTCACTGTCCTCTATAATTCATGATTTTTCCATGGTAATGTTCTGTTGATGGTTAAAATTTTGTTTGTAGTTATACATTGATATATTTGCAGTATAATGATTACATAGCAGACCAGGAGTACTGTCTTCACAGATTCTAGTTTTGTACAGTACATGCGGAACAGTTAAATTGTAACAGTATGACAGACACCATTTTGCTGAGAACATACTTTATTTATCATGTCACTGTATTGTGAAAAATGACCGCCTGAGCTGGGGGACGACGGCGAGGGGCCGAGGTCCCGCCCAACGCTGCTTCGCAGCTTTAATTGTTATTATTATTATTATTTCTTTCTCACGCCACCACTTTAAACTGGAATTTGACCCCCTAAACATGCTCCAAAACTCACCAAAATTGGCATGCATGTCAGGACTGGCGAAAAATTTTAGGAAATGAAAACATTAATTCAAAAAGTGCCAAAATGGCCTCTCTAGCGCCACCTATGCTTTAGTCACACTAAAATGGCCACTTTAGCCAGTCGGAACGTCGTAGGAAGATCAAACCAAAACAGCGGTGTTCCTTTCATCAAGACCTACAAATCACGCACTCGCACCCATGACCTAAATCCAACAGGAAGTGAGGTATTTCCCTTCAAAGTAAGAGTTTTCCTCAAAAACAAGAAATCCCTTAAAAAATCAACTTGTCCTGAAGCGTTTATCGTATCGGCTTCAAAATCGCACACATTAACGATCAACCTGTCCTTATCAATTATTGTGCGTCACTCATTATTCATTTGAATGGTTTGGATTTCCTGGCCTCAGACAGGTGATGTGCTCCAGAACCTCCTGACGATTTGTTGTGCCACCTAGGCACACAAAAATGCCCGGTGTGATATGTAGGAACCACTTAGAAAGACCAAACCAAAACTGTCTCGTTCGTCTCATAAAGACCTACAAATGTCGCACTGCAACCCCGACCTAACTCCAACGGGAAGTGCGCTGTTGTTCTTTGAATGTAAGATGACATTTTTCACAAATTCTGTCTCTCAAAAATGATTTGCTCCTACACCGTTTATCATAACTGCTTCAAACTTGCACAAATTACAGCTCTACCCCTGGTGAACATTACTTATGAAGGACTTTGTCATAACTGGAACAGTTTGGATTTCTGGAGCGTTAGAAGGTGCAGGACACAACTGCTCATGATGATCTCTGTAAGAAAAGATGACGGGCAACACATCGTAAACTTGTGACTAAGGTCACATTTTTTCGTCCATATACATAAAGCTTTATATTTCTGCGTTCAGAACAAGTTTCTCTATCAGGTGATGCCTTCAGATTAAAGATTGGACCCACGGTTTATCAACTGGGAGGACTTGTTTTAGAGTTTTTCTACCCATTTTACTCTCACTCTGTCTGCCTGTCAGCTCCATGCAGTCCTTAATTAGCATAACAAAAGCTTCACTCTGACAGACACAAGTGTGTGTGTGTATGTGTGTGTGTGTGTGTGTGTGTGAGAAAGTATAACATTGACCAAATTGACCAGCTCATGTGTCTCATTCCTACATATATTATAATAATTGTTTCACTACAACTTTAATTATGTGTTCTTATCACATCATGTCATACTGAACACAAAATACAGGTATCGTTCAGTGTAATTCTAGATAATGATACCTTCTTTTGGTAACTGTCGTCTAACTTTATTAAAAATTCTAGACCATGTAATTCATAGTCAGAAGAAACTACCTCATAGATAATTCACTTGAATTGGACATTACCATTTACTCTAATAACTCCTGCAATTTAATTCCCATCTTCACATTTCTGATGGCATCATTTAAAACACATACTGTATGTGGACTCAAACCACATTGTGTATTTGTTCATTTCAACATACCTTCCACAATGCTGCTTATACCACATACAACTTGAATCATACAACACATCTGAACTACCACTCAAAAACATGTTTTACATGGTGAAATCATGTCATGGACTACATGTCACTATCAACTGCAATGTGAAAGACTCCCATGTGTTATAAATAGAAACAATTCTATATATTCCAGTGCACTCAGGTGTAATGATTATACAGTCATTGTATGAACAATTGTACAAATCAATAACCTTGACCACACAACAGTTGTGATAAACCTAAACTTTTGTTTTCTCACAGAACCCTCACCTACAACCTCATTCAATAATTATTTCGTAAGAAACATTATTGAATGCTAATTTGCTGTGACACTTTGTTGTCACCATCATGCGTGCATGTGCACTTTCATTTGTAATACTACGATATATGGTTGCACATTTTTTCACCGTCAATTCATATTAAGAATATACAATAAACGTGTATGACTTTGTTGTGTATAGTTCAATATCTCAACCATAATGTTTAAGATTTTACTATAATGTAACTCTGGTATTAAAATTTTTTATCATATCCATGCACCATGTACCAAAATGCATTTAATTAATATAAGATATACTCATTATACCCATACTTAGGTTCAAGGTTCAAGGTTCAAGGAGTCTGTATTGTCCCCGTGGGGCAAATCGCTCTACAGCCAGCAGTAACAAACAGTCAACAATCCCAGATTAACAACAACATATAGCACGGAAGACAACGATAAATAGAACAATCAGATAATCAGTCACTCATTTAGAAGAGCTATGGCAGCAGGGACAAAAGAATGTTTCAGTCTATTTGTCCTACATCTTGGCAGGATGTACGTGCGGCCTGACGGGAGCAATACAAACTCACCAACCAAGGGGTGACTCTGGTCAGTGAGGAGTGAGCGGGCCTTACATAGGGTTCTGAGCTTGTACATGTCAGAAAGATCATTAAGGTTGATACCTGCAATTTTGCTGTACACTCTCACTATACCCTGCAATCTGTTTTTATTTTTGAGGGAAAGTAAGCCGTACCAGCAAATAAAAGAAAAGGTCAGAACAGACTCAATAAAACAAGAATAAAACATTTTCATAAAAGTGCTGTCAACATTAAAACTCTGCAGTTTCCTAAGGAAGAACAAACGTTGATGTGCCTTCTTGCAGACAGCATCAACATGGAAATCAAAAGACAGCTTGTCATCAATATGAGTGCCAAGATATTTATAATTATGGACCAGCTCGACAGCATGATCCTCAATGACAAGAGGAGGGATGACTGACGGATGTTTACGAAAGTCTATCAACATTTCTTTAGTCTTTGACACATTGATGCACATAAAGGATGAGGAACACCAGTCTGTGAATTCCTTCACTACTGGGCCATGGTAAGGGTCGTCACTGCTCAGCAAGGACACGATTACTGAGTCAACTGCAAATTTCAAGATGGGACGCCCCACATGTTGGCTACGGCACTCGTTCGTGTACAAAACAAACAGTAAAGGTGAAAGGACGCAGCCTTGAGGTGATCCAGTGGAGGAGACTAGAGTGTCTGACAAAACACCATTGACCCTCACACGTTGTGGTCTTTCTGTTAAAAAGTCCATTAGCCAGGCTATTAGACCAGGATCGATGCTGTGGAAGTCCCTTAGTCTTTCTGCTAAAATGTGTGGCTGTATGCAGTTAAAAGCAGATGAAAAGTCAATAAATAAAAGACGGACAAAAGTCTTGGCTCCCTCAAGATGAGTCAAGGCAAGATGTAGAAGGGTGGCTAATGCATCTTCGACACCTCTGCCTGATCTCTAAGCGAACTGTAGTGGGTCCAGGTTATCTTGAACACAGGTCAGAAATGATTCCTTGACAATTCTCTCAAATGACTTCATTACTACAGAAGTTAATGCCACAGATCTAAAATCATTTAGTGATTTGGAGGATGCAGACTTGGGAACTGGAACAATAATGGAATCCTTCCAAAGTGAGGGGACCTTGTGGAGCTGGAGGGACATTGAAAAGATAAAAGTAAAAATGTCTGCCAGCTGGTCAGCACAGTTCTTGAGAACACGCCCTCCAATGCCATCCGGGCCAGGACTTTTCCTTTCCCTGACTCCCCGGAAAAGTTTACACACCTTGCTCCTGTCAACAACACTATTCTGTGAAGGGACAGCATTTTTAAAAACTGACAATTCCTCGCTGAAATTACAGTTATTAAAACGGTGATAAAAATTGTTCAGTTCATTTGAGAGCACCAGATCAGGCTTTCCATTAAGGGAGACATGGCTCTTCTTGGATTGCATCCCCATCATGGATTTGACCCCCTCCCATGCAGGACGAGAGCTGCCTGCCCTTAGCATGCTCTCAACCTTGTCTTTATATCTGCATTTGGCAAGCTTAAGCTCCTTCTTTAGCTGTTTTTGAAGCTCCCTACAACGAGCAGTGTCACCCTGAGTGAAGCAAATGTTCCTCTGATTAATCACAGATTTGACACTTTTAGTCACCCACGGCTTGTTATTGGGGTAGAGGAAAATTTCTTTCTGAGGAATGATGGAGGCCTCACAAAAGCAAACATATGATGAAACAACATCAGTTAATTCATCAATATCCTCGCAAACATTAGTGAACAAATCCCAATCCGTATTATGGAAGCAGTCCTGGAGGCAGTGGATAGATTCCTCCGACCAAACCGGAACCAATCTTCTCTCCGGCTTGTTCCTCTTCAGGACGGATTTGTAGGACGGAACCAAATAAACCATGTTATGGTCGGACATACCAAGTGGAGCTCTGCTGAAGGACTTATATGCCCCTTTTGCAGATCCAAAACAAAGGTCCAGACACTTTGCATGTCGAGTAGGACACGTCACATATTGGTAAAAATTTCCCAAGGACTTTGACGGTTTGCAGTACTTAGTACTTAGTACTTGCCTTTGATTTACTGCCTTTGATTTACTATAGATAAGGGTTGGATGCAAGACATCCTGTGACTGGTCAAAACATTTTGTTCACACCCTTTCTGCCATGACACACCCAAAGCACACAATTTTTATAGTGTATGTGGGACATCCTGACATCACTGCACCTGGATTCCTCTGACGCGAGCTGACATTTTCTGTCTATACAGACAAATACATTATTTTATTAAAAAAAAATGTAAACACCACCTTACATTATATTTTGCTGTTTTCCATCTGTAACTTCTACAACAACCTTTAATACTGATAACTCACTTTCTACTTGCTGGATCATGACTGTTATTACATACTGTATTTGAATCCTATTGTAATTATATCATGTACATGTATATAAATGTACTTACATCAAAATGTGTTACACACTATCCAGAGTACTGTCACTACAGACCGTCTTTTACAATACATGAAAACACTTTGATTCCTAACACTATGACATAAACCATGTTGTTGTTAACATTATATAATTTCTTTATCAAGACAGTGTATGTCATTCAGTGTGGATGTTTTGCACAAGACATTTAATTTACATAGCTGACATATCACAGGTACATTTTATTTAATACATTGTTGAAAATTATATGCATATTGTAATGTACTGTCATATGAATTCCCTCTATTGCCAAAAATGACCTTGCGTTCTCTTGCGTTGCTTGTTTTATCGACATTTCGACTCTTACAAATAGTTTCAGTGTCTACATGGGTTGGAGGCCGACAGCGAGAGGCTGAGGTCCTGCCCAACGCTGCTCGCAGCTTTAATTAGAGACCATGGCCGAAGGACGACGTCCCTCTTGTTTTTGCTGCGTTTATTATTATTATTCCGCCGCCTCTTTGAGCTGGAATTTGGCACGCATGTCAGACCTGGCAAATTTTTTTTTAGAAAATCAAAAAATTAACCCCCAAAGTGCCAAAATGGGCTCTCTAGCGCCACCAAGGCGCACTAAAATGGCCGCTGTGGCCCGTAGGAACGTCATAGAAACATCAAACCAAAACTTCTGTGTTCGTCTCATCAAGATCTACAAATCACGTGCTGACACCCCTGACCTAAATCCAACAGGAAGTGAGATATTTGCCCTTTCAAAGTAAGATTTAGCCTTAAAACTGCCTTTCCTAAAAAATCATCTTCTCCTACACCGTTTACCGTATTGGCTTCAAACTTGCACACATGACAGATCAACTCCTTTTAATCAGATCTTCTATATAACTTTTCCATTTCTGGAATAGTTTGGATTTTATGGGCTCCTTAAGGTGACATGTCACAAAACGTCCTGACGATCTTCGAAAGCTGCCCCATAGGAAATGAATGGCAGCAGGGGGAGAGAGGGACCAATCTTAGGGCTTTTTCTAGCCTTTACAGCGTCTCCATACTTTGTGCTACAGACTTCATTCCAACTCTCAAATGTTGCCACGCGTCTCATCTATTCACTCATGTTTTTATCTTTTCCGTATCTTTTACCGTTTTTAATCTGTGCCTCTCAAAGTACCATGAGCAAATGTGGAGAAATTGTCAGTTTCTAATGGGTGTGTATTGCACGGAATGCTGTGAGCTAGAGTGGAGAGGGCTCTAAAAATTGTCTAAAACTTTTGTCTTTTACTCGCTGCCATGGCCAAAATTTTCACTGTACATACACAATTTATACCAAAAAACATAGGAAAATTTGTCCTGGTCACAGATATGTTGACATGGAATCTCTCACACGTACACATTTTTGCTGAGTGGCTCCAAAGCGAAGGGAGCACTGATTTTTTTCTCATCACTCCCATGTAAACTGAGAGGAGAAATTTCTGGAAACAGCTAAGGCGTAACACATTTGTAACTCGCTCCTGTGACCACATTTTTGACTTTTGAGATATAAAACATGACACGTGTGTTCACGAGAACTGGCTGTCTCTCACCATCACTTTATTTTCATGATTGGACTAACAGTTTGGGACTCAGAAGAATTTGTCTGAGGAGTTCAAACCCATATTAAACAGCCTTTGCTGATCTGCTCTCTCATGAGCTCTCTGTGTGTCCCTCAGGTGCAGGCAAGTCATTAATCGCCATGACAACGGCTGCACACACAGACACGGCCACACAGCTCTCTGTCTGTGTGTCTCACCATCTTTAAAGGACAGATTACAGCAGCAGAATCTTCATTTGAAACAGCAAATACACATTGTTAACCCCTAAAGTGCCAAAATGGGCTCTCTAGCGCCACCTAGGTGCACTAAAATGGCCACTGTGGCCCGTAGGAATGTCTTAGAAAGATGTAACCAAAACTGGTGTGTTTGACTTACAAATCACGCACTGACACCCATGACCTAAATCCAACAGGAAGTGAGCCATTTGCCCTATCAAAGTAAGATTTCGCCTCAAACATGCTCTCAAAAAAAAAACCATCTCCTCCTACACGGTTTATTGTATCGGCTTCAAAGACACACACATGCCAGCTCAACTGCTCCTAAACAGATCTTCTGTATAACTTTATCAACGGTTTGGGAATAGGAACAACTTGTTAGAGGAGTTAAATCTCCACTAAAACCGGTCTCTTCTCTGTGTTCTGTGTGTCTATCTCTGCTCTTCTGCCAGGTGCAGATGGCAACTGCAGTCACACACAAACTCACAGAAACATGATGTGTGTGCGTGTCTACATCATGACAGGGGTACAATCTCCATTTTAACCCTTTAGGTGCAAGAGTTTTTTTTGAGGAGTATATTCCATTTTCATTTCAACATTTCAAAAGACTGTGGCTTGAAAGTGGTGAGAGATAAAGGCATACTGTAAATGAGAAAAATATTCATCATGACCCAAAGTTTGTGATGGGAGTAAATTAACTCATCTCATTTGCATATTGTGGGGTCACTAGGCAGCGGCCATATTGGATTTCATAAATCTCAGTAAAACAACATTTTGAACATATTTACACAGTAGATTTCTCTTGCTTTGTGTTGTTTTTGTCACCTCATCCTCAAAAAAAGGGAGGGGAATCTGATGGGAATAAAGTCACTCATCTAATTTGCATATTGTGACATCACTTATACATACCTACAGCTACAGAAAGCATTCAAACATCAAAACGTTTAGCTCTGTAAGGATTTTCTGATGTTTGTGGCAATATGTTTGATTAGTTCTAAATAATTCACAATGACGACATAAGCTGGGGGCTGAAACGGGCGCGAGTCCGAGGTTCCGCCCAACGCTGCTCGCAGCCGTAATTATTTATTATTTTATTATTATATTATTATAATCGCGCTGTTCATTATTATTCTTATTATTTATTATTCTTATTATTCTTACGAACCTTTAATCCCCAATTTGGTCGCTTTCCCAAATTCAAAAACTCACCAAATTTGGCACACGTGTTCGGGCTGGTGAAAAATGTGATATTTCGGCAGTGTTCTATGTGGACGGGGCCAAATGGTGAGATAGTGCCCCCTAGAAAATTTTGTGCCTCGAGCCCCGCCTGTGAGTTTCACCTACACGTATGAAAATGGGTGGGCTCATAGAACTTGCGAAGACGCACAAAAAAAAATCCTCTGGGACCCATGCCGTAAACCCAACAGGAAGTTGGCCATTTTGATTCGAATTTTTGACATGTTTGAATGAACTCCTTCTCGGGATTTCGTCCGATCGACTTCACATTTGGTACAGATCACCCTGAGAACATGCTGATCAAAAGTTATTAAAAGCTTATCTCTTTGTCAAGGGGTGTGGCCGCTAGGGCATGACAAATTTTGGTGACTTTTCGTTTTCTCGCCATCGAATTTTGAACAGATCTCACGCCCACATACTTGATCTCAGCAGCTTCAAACTTGCTGGACATGATGATGGCTCCGCCCTGAACGCCCAGATGTGTTAACATGTGCTATGTCAAGGGGTGTGGCCGCTATGGTGCCGCCCTCGCCATCAAATACGTTTGGCTTTTTGATGGCTTCAGTGGCATCATCTCCTTATGAAAATTGATACACAGGTCAAGAATGGCAAGCTCTTGCATCTGATAGGGAGTCGGAACATGAAAATTGGTGCACACGTGTATGTTGTCCAGACTCACATAAAAGTCTGTGGCACCAATGGTCTACTTCAAAAAGGAAGTCGGTCATTTTGATTTTGACTTTTCATTTTGGCATGATTTCAACATGTTGTATTTTAACTAACTACTCCTCAGGATTTCATCCAATCGACTTCAGATTTTTTACAGATCATCCAGACACCATGCTGATCAAAAGTTGTACTCTGCATGTCTGTAGGTCAAAGGGCGTGGCTGCTATGGTGCTGCCATTTTTGATCAATCGCCATGCATATTCAAGCAGCTCTCTCTCCCACATAATTCATCCAAACTGCTTCAAACTTTCTGTACATGATAAGAGCCCCGCCTTCAATGCCTCCATGTACCCGAAGGCAAGGGAATGCCATCTTTTACACTGACAAACACCAACCTCAAGCTCCCGATCTGATCAACTCCATTTTGTGGCCACATGACAATCAAGTTGATGAATCTCCACAGTGAAACACGTGCCCTGTCATGCTGCAGGCTGCCGCGGAGGCAGTGGCGACTTTTCATCCTTCGCCACAGAACATCAACTTGGTATAAATCCTTCATGCATTGTCCGATTTGCTCGATATTTCACATGTGTGATGAGTGTCCACCCCTGAACGCACCTGGCTACATATGGTTATGCTCGCAGCGCCACCTAGTGGATGAACAAAACATAGCGATTTTTTGCTCCTGCCAGGTTTTTTCTCTCTTCTGGCTTTGCGCCAAGGTGCCACACATGCTGAAAGAGCACCAAGACAACTGTCCCTTGCCTACAGTCAAGTATAGTGGTGGCAGCATCATGGTTTGGGGCTGCATGAGTGCTGCTGGCTCTGGGGAGCTCAGTTCATTTAGGGAAACATGAATTCCAAGCAGAGCTTGATCGCCCCTCTTCAGAAACTGAGCCGCAATGCAGTTTTCCAACATGATAATGACCCAAAACACACCTAGAAGATGACAACTGTCTTGCTGAGGAAGTTGAAGGTGAAGGTGATGGACTGGCCAAGTATGTATCCAGCCCTAAACTCACATGTGCACCTGTGGGCTATCCTCAAGCTGAAGGTGGGGTAGCGCAAGCTGTCTTCACATCCATCTTAATATTAATATTAATATTTAATATTTTTATGGTTGTTTTTCACCAATGACAAAAAAAAGTCCTGAACGGGAAAGTTGTCAGTTTTGTCGAAAAATTGAAATTGCGCCAAAAAATAATAATGCATTAATGCATTAACCATTAACCTACGGTTTGGGATTGAAAGGGTGGAGTTGAAAGCCACCTCCATCTGCCTGCTCTTCAACTTGTGTCTCTGTGTCAGTGGTGGTCATAGGATTTTTGTAGCTCAGGGGTGAAAAGGAAAAAAGGCCACCTACTGCATGACACGGGGGGGGGGCATTGATGTGAAAAAAAAAAATCAGTTTACCACCTAAACCAAACCAAAATGAAGTAATTACTACTGCTTCCCCAGTAGAGAAAACACACACTAAAATATATATGCGAAACGGGAAAATGATTTAGGCGCACAGTGTGTGAGTAAACACAACCTACTGTTTATTGTAATCAACATCAGACGTTTATACATTGATAACCGATCAAATAAATGTATTTTAAAACTCACTCCTTTGGCTCTGATACAGCTGTCTCGCTCCTTGCATGCAGTCCCCACTGCACTGGGCTTTGTAACAATGTCCTGCCTACAGCCCCCTCTGATTGGTTACACGGCACAAGTGATAGCCAATCAACACTGTTGCCTGTGCATGCTTTCACGTCATGTCACATTGAGACACAAAGCTCAGATGGAGCAGGAGAGGCTCCGGTAAGCCAGAGGTAAATTTGAAGGTAAGGTAACAGAAACCACACCGAAACGAAACTTGCAAAAAAGTCCTCTATGCTGAAGTTTTAAAGTCACCACCACAACGCTATATGATCCATTTCAATGATGACATGCTTGTCCAGAGACACAGACGTCACAACACTATGAACTCTGGGTAATTTCCTTACCGTAAGTCCCCATCGGTGCTGACCTACGGTAAGGGGGCATAACGGGCTCACTCATTGACTCACTGACTTGACAATTTGACGATGGGACACCCCTCACACACTCACGCACTTCACGTGAACGCGCCTCTAAGTCAGTGAGTCTGTAAGGGATCGGATTGGAATTGGGCCTCCTTTTACTCTTGTCCTGTTACTGCATCTTGCAAACTCAGCCATACTGCATGTCACTAACTCGGCTTCTTCTCCAGAGCCTTTGTGCTCCGCTGTCTCGCAGGTTGACTTATATTGCAGTGGTGCCTGGATAGTGTGACGTGTGGTTTTGCTGCTGCCATGGTCCTGCCAGATGCCTCCTGCTGCTGCTGTTATCATTAGTCATACTTAGGGGTGGGTACCGAACTCCGGTATTGAACGAGCCCTGGGGCTACATTCTTCAAGACCGCAGTATTGATAAGCTCTGACCTTAATGGTTCTGCTATTTGTACTGGAACAGTCACGTTTTTTTGTTTGTTTACAAGATAAACGTTATCTTGCATATTTATCTCACCAACTCCGTCAATTATCCGCCATTGTATCATAATTTTCGCTATTCTCCCTGAAGACGAGAGAGCTGTGTCACTCACCCTGGTTGCCTGCTATGTGTGAGTTGAGAGCAGGGGGGCGGGGCTGGTGTTCCAGTGACACACACACACGCACACAAGACAGCGCATAGACCAACTCAAGCTCGTAGCCTACCTTTAGATAGATAATGATAGCGGAGAGAGCCAAATGGTCAAAACTGTGGCTTTACATTCCAAGAGTTGATGCAGACACAGCGAGTTGTCACAAGTGTGACAAATGTTTTGCGTGTAAGGGTGGCAACACTAGTAATTTGACAAAACACCTTGTGAAAGTGCATCATATTCAGACAGAAAGATGTACAGTGTTTGAGTGCCCTAGCACAGCTAGTTCATCTACATCCAGTCCAGGTTTGTAACATTACGCTAGCAGCCAACACGTGGAGTTAAAAACATTAGCTATTTTGCGATCCTATTTACTAAATAGGGTTTCCGGCACAAGATAATGGCTTACCGGCGACGGAGAAGCCTGGCTCCAGGTCCAATATTTTCCTCTTTGTTGGTGTCATGACTGTCCAGAAGTACCTGAACAGCCGAGCCATGGCAGCACACAGGTATGTGACGTGTCAGAGGGGAAACAAGCCGTTCACATTACTCTTTGTGGCAGGTAATGGTCCACAAACCTCAGCGCACTTTAGGGACTGTTCTTTACTTGTCAGGGGAGGAGGGTGGCTGGTTGATTTTTATTTTATTTACTTTTTCCCCCCTATGTTAATCACTTATTGATGCTATTTTTGAAGTATAAATAAGTCAATAAGTAATTTATTCCATTGAAATATCATTGATGTATTATAGAAAAGTGATTTATCTTTTTAGAAATGACAAAAGGCACATCTGCCTAATTTTTGCTGTAGTATTGTGAGACTACTCAGAACCGTGATACTTTCACTGGTATCGTACCGTGGGTCCCAATTTTGGTACCGTTACAACACTATTATTTTATGTATTTTACATTTCATTTCATTTCATTTCATTTCATTGTGTCATACGGATTGCTGTTAATTTATCATGTTGATCTGTTCTGTAAGACATCTATTGCACCTCTGTCCGTCCTGGAAGAGGGATCCCTCCTCAGTTGCTCTTCCTGAGGTTTCTCCCATTTTTTTCCCACGTTAAAGGGTTTTTTGGGGGGAGTTTTTCCTTATCTGCTGTGAGGGTCCTAAGGACAGAGGGATGTCGTATGCTGTAAAGCCCTGTGAGGCAAATTGTAATTTGTGATATTGGGCTTTATAAATAAAATTGAAATCAAAAACGAAAGTCTTAAGTCTAGTCTTAAATACGGAATTGGTGTCTGTCTCCAGGACCAAAACAGGAAGATGATTCCACAGAAGAGGAGCCTGACAGCTGAAGGCTCTGGCTCCTGTTTCACTTTTGGAGACTTTAGGAACCAAGAGTAACCCTGCACTCTCAGAGCGCAGTGTTCTGGTGGGATAATAGGGCACTATGGGCTTTCTAAGACATGATGGAGGCTGACAAGTTAGGGGTAGGAATTTAAATTCAATTCTGGATTTTACAGGGAGCCAGTGCAGAGGAGCTAAAACAAGAGAGTACACGTGCCGCTGCATTCTGCATTGATCGCATTCTGAGTTTTCAAAGACTTATTAGATCTACCCAGTAATAGGGAATTACAGTAGTCCAGCCAAGAGATAACAAAAGCGTGGACCAAATTTTCTGCATCTTTTTGGGGGGTCTGCCCATTGGTCCGACAGCCCATTGGTCTGACATCCCATTGTTCCGACCATGTTAAACCCATTGTTCCGAAGTCCTGTTGTTCCAAAATCATCATGATGCCCTGTGGTTAAGGTCTGGTTAGGTTTAGGCACAAAAACCACTTGGTTAGGGTTAGGAAAAGATCATTGTGTGGGTCAAAATGAAAAGAAAGTGGCAAACACATAAGCTGTGAGCCTGCTTCACCTCAAGCCTTTCCCAGCTGACCCAGAGCCGGTCGCAGCGCATCATCAAGGCAGAAATACGCCCACCGGGAGTCTTTCAGCACCGCGGAGAGCTCCCCACACAACCCCGACCCCAGAGTTAATAACAGGAGGCACACTTTTTGGGACCGGATAGGCCTAATTTTTGCAATATTACGCAGATGAAAAAAATGGGAGTTAAAAGACAAATCTTGATCAAATATTACTCCGAGGTTTCTTACGTCATGGTATCTCTTAAAACAAGTAGCTGCAACATTCCCTCATCTTCTAATTCCAGCAAAATTGTACTGTCCATGTATGAGCACACATAATCGATACAACCCTCTTCATCATTTTTGTTAAGCTTAGCTGAGTCTTGGTCAGGTGTCTCTGGGATGTTGGTAGCAAGCTGGGACAACTCATCTGTAGGAAGACAAAACAGTCCCTTCTTGATAGCCCAAACCAACTTCTTCCTCTCGCTGTCTGCCATTGTGAACACTCATCAGACACCCATGGCCCTAGAAATCCCTCGCTCTGGCAGCAGTCAGACACTCTGGATGGTAGTTCAGTTCATTTCGGCTTCGCTCCGTGCATTTTATTTGCACACATGCACATATGTTTTCCTTGCACAATTTAAAATACCAGATATAAAACAAATTACATAAGCTGATTATGGTTCTTTTTTCCCTTTTACTTTCATATAAAACACACATTCTCTCTTCACAATAAATATAATGGAGTCCAACCAGTGTATTAGTCTATTAATTTGTCCTCATTCAGTCTAAAAATTGAGCTGTATTTACATTTAGTCCATAGTACTACAGGAAAACACTATAAAGAAATGTAGACTTTGCAGGTCCTTATATGTTCCCTCATTTATTCTGATATTCAGAAAATTGCTTATAATGACAATGGCATGTCCGTTTAGATGAAATATATGAGCTGAAGACTTGCAAATTAAACTTTTAGGGTGTGAAACATATTTACAAATGCATCAAGTTTAAGTTTAAGTTTATTTACTTTATTAATCCCCCTGAGGGGAAATTCAATGTTTTTACTTTTGCTTGTCAATTACACACAGGTCCAAAAGACACACACATGCACAAACAGGACCCATACATGCACAAAGTGGAGAAATGTCAGAGTGAGGGGGCTGCCCTTGGTCAGGCGCCCCTAGCCGTTGGGGGGGTTTGGTGCCTTGCTCAAGGGCACCTCGGCAGTGCCCAGGAGGTGAACTGGCACCTCTCCAGCCACCAGTCCACACTCCATATTTGGTCCGGATGGGTACTCGAACAGGCGCCCCTCTGGTTCCCAACCCAAGGACTGAGCTACTGCCGCCCCCAAAACTGTAATCAACACTATAGTTACTTAAAACATCAATAAAATATTATTTTTTCCAAACATGAAATGTGCTGGAGCCAAAAACAAGACCACATTTAGGTATTACATTCATCTCAATTAAAAGTTTACAGCCGGTGTTCTGACAATTTCTTTATCGAAAATTGCTACCGCTGCATAAACCGATCGGTCTGTCTATCGATTCACACTACTCTATCAAAAAATGCTACTTTATGGTTTTCTATCTGTATATACAATAAAGGCATAAAATAAGTGTTTTCTTTTTCATTTGTCTAATGTACAAAAAGTGTAATGAAATTAATATTTCATAGGTAGTGTATTTTGATGGATGAAATACTTGGCATCAAATAATGCTCCCACTTATCAATGCATTCATGTAAGACTACTAATTACCTCACTGCCACTGTAGGATTAATGGCAGCATATTACATGCTAACTTAACTTCTTAAATAGGCCAAAAGCGCAAATAAAATGGATTTTGAGGATGTTACTCATCATTAACAACAGCGTGGACTGACGGGTAGCAGCAGTCCAAGCATTTATGGGCGTGGAAACAAAACTTGGAAAATCGGCTCTGCGCATGCACAGAACCACAGAGCAGCACTTCTCGACAGGTAGGGGAAATCAACAGAACACTGACACCATGTTAAGTCACAGTAAGAAAACAAAGAAAGAAACTTTCACACTTTTGACAACGTCATATGAACTCTGTTTTTAGCCTCATTGTAGCTTGTAGCTCTGACTGCTTCTCTGTGCTCACGTGTGCGCGCTTGCGCAAGACCAGTGAAAGCATGAGCTTTGCTTACCCGTGTTTACATCACGTGACACATGCACCGCAAGGAGAGACAACAGTAACCACAGTAGCTAAAAGATAATTTGCACTACAGTCTTTTAGCAAAGAACAGACCAACATGTCTGAAGACTTTGAAACTGAGGAGGAACAGCATTTCTTTGTTGAGCCGTATTTGTTTGAGTCCAAGTATACGGGCGCGGAAGTCAGGCTACTGGACAAAGCAGCCACCGCAGCTCATGAGTCTCAGCCAGCCACGGAATACCGGAGTCAAGCACTGGAAACCTGGTGGTGTAGTTGTTTCAAATGCAAAGCAATGCCAACTGATGAGGAAAGTCTTTGCTGCTCAGACTGGGAATTGGCGATGCCTGCACTTGAGAATCTGGACATCAGTACTGACGAGACTGCTGCTCTTCAGGGACCGTGCCAGAGCTACAGGCTGCAATGAGGCTACAAACAGAGTTCAAATGACATTTTTCCATACTACTTTTTGTGTTAGGGCTTCAGGACACTTGGATCACTACGGATGAGCATGTGCGAGATATTTTGTGGTTTCAATTTTGTGTCCTTGGGACACCATCTGCCATTAGGTGTGCTAGCCGCTCCCCCCGCCGATCTCCGCAAGGGATGCGAGGACTCTATAACTTCACCTGAGCCTCCGTCGGCATATGGGTGAGTAGATAATGGCTGAATTTTCATTTTTGGGTGCACTATCCCTTTAACTCGAATTCATGTGCTGAAGACTGTGTAGGTGCTGCCTTTGCGGTTGAGTTCCACCTCTTTTGTTCGTCAACATCACGTTATTATGAAACATTTAGACAACTGATTATGGACATTTTTGATTCGATGCCTGATTGTCCATGTCCGCATCGTGATGCATCTAAGAATCAACTATTTCCCCCACCTCTAATTATTATCTGATATTAAATCATTTATCAGCACTGCTTTAGATGACAGAGATGGGGTGTTTAAAAGTCCACATTTATTCATCCTGTTTTGTTGTACTTAATGGGTTTTTATGTAAAACTCTTTTGTTTGTTTGTTTCTTTTAGGTTTGAATAATTTTCGTGGTCTGCTCACAGACACAGATTTTATGGCAATATGGGTGGGTAACTGCTCTAGAGGAAGCTCAGTAAGACATGTAAGACTCATGTCAGACTCTGCACCTGGTCCCATCTCTGGGTTGTCACAGATGAGAGCAGCTCCATCCAAAGTGAAATGAATGTTGTCTCTTAATCATACAAGGTTTTCCCCAGAAAGTCTGCCAATTATTACATTACCCCTCTTTAACTCCGTTCGGACGCCAGCGTCTGCGCTCCCTCCCTCCTCTTTTAAATGGGATCTCACAGGCGCACTACGTCATCAAACCATGTGATGCTTGGTATCACCGGAAACAGGAAGCTCTCGGCTTCCTGAATCTGGCATCATTTTTCTTTTGTGGTTTTATGGTTTTCACACCAGAGCAGCCTAATTACAGGAAGTCCAAAATCGCGATGAGTGGTGACAAGCCATGTCATGCTGTTTTTCGAGGGGAAAAGTTAAAGGATTACTCACGATCTCATGCCGAGCCATCAGTAGACACGTAGCAGGTTTATAAAAGGTAAGAGTCTCACTCCTACCACTATTTTTGGAGATATACCGCCTAGAAAGTAGGATCACAACTTTCACATTTCATATGGCTTTTTTTGGTGACGTTTTATGGTGTTTCTGTCATAAACAACATCTGCTATCATAATCACGCCTGATTTAAATAAGGTACGATATTTGAAGCTGGCTGAGTGTTGTTTTATCACTGATAGTACTGTTTTGAAGCGGAGTGAGCGCTCTGTCATTTGGAGCTCCGCCTGCATCTTTTCATGGAAAATCCCACAACACAACATATTAAGAAAAACGTGCTGCAAATCCCACAACACAACACATTAAGGAAAAACGCACTGCAAATCCCACAATACAACACATTAAGAAAAACGCGCTGCAAATCCCACAACACAACACATTAAGAAAAACGCGCTGCATATCCCACAACACAGCAGAAGTTTTTCCAGGGGACACTTGAAAGTAATACACACCTTCCATGAGATTTTATGAGATATTATGGCCTGATCAGGAGGTGTTCCAAATGTTTTGGGAGTCTTTTTTTTTTTTTTTATATGAAATGTCTCAATAAATTAGTATGGATGCAGGTTAATTTCTATGTTTATTACATTTTATTCCAAAGTACAAAGATGAAACTACCATAACGTTCAGGGCCAAACTGTGAGGGGACCATCTCTAGGGTGGACATGCCCTCTAGGAAGTGACACAGTAAAGGGTTAGGGTGGATGTGGCTCAGTTTTGCTCCAGAGGTAATGATGTGTGGATCTGGTAGGGGTCCTAGAAGAGAAAAGACCACTCATCAGCGTAGAAAAATGCAACATCATACATTCTGTAAAGATCTTTTTCTTCCATATCACAATTAATATAAAGATTTTCTTCCATATCACACATAATGTTCAGATTTTATTTCTTCCATATCTCCCATACTGTGAAGAAGATATGTTTTCTTCCAAATCACATACTGTCAAGATTTTTTGGTTAAAAATCACACATACTGTAAAGAAAATGTTATTCCTCATCATCTACCACATAGTTATAGGCTAAGGTCTGACTGGTATGCATCATATTATATTGAATGCATGACTTTTAAGGGTGTGTAAGTTAGCTGCCTTACCAGAATAAGCGGGATACAGTGTGGACTTCACTCCAGTTTTCTTCTTCTTTACTACAAGGTCAGTCATGGCATCTGCATGGTCTCCCTTAGGGTAATACACAAAAACCTTTTGTGAATATCATGCAGTTTGTTAAATCTATTGTCCAAAAGCATGACAGGGAAATTCATAAAATCAGAACTACACAAAAACTTAAGTATAGCAAACCTGGGTCCTTGGTCAATGCCACCTGTGTGGTTCACTGGTGCAGGCCAGGGAAGGTGGCACTGTTGGAAGGCCAAGTTGCAGGTAATTTACTGGTTGACATAATAAAGCTGTCATATGGTTACAAAAGCCTTTGCCTGCAGCACAGCTGCAGCTGTATGCTGTGACAGCAGGTGGCTCATCTGCCTCCAGGATAATCTGAGAAACAATGAGAGATGGATTATTGACATTATATTTTCAAGTCATCTTAAATAAGAGCTGTTGTATAACAGATATATATGTAAACCTGCTGTCAGCTGGTTTGAAATCTTGCAAAGACTCTGCAACCGCAGAAAAGTCAAAAATAAATATGAAAGAAATTATTTATATTTAACATGACAATAATTTGAGCATAACAGTGACAGAAAACTGCAACGGCAGCTGTTAACAGACACACGATCAAACACACTTTCGCCAGCAGGCAACATAATAAACCTCCCATGAGTGGGGCTCCTCATTTCTCCTCATGGACCGATAGCATCTTGCCCTTATTACCACCTTGTAATATCATTTATCATTTATTTTTTTTCAACCTGGGCCCTATTTTGTCTAAATGAGTAATGGGATTAAACATATTTGAAACCGTTCCCGTATGGAGCTGCGTAGCCTACAGCCTCGGAGCACTTTAATGCGTAATCAAACGGGGCATGTGGCTAACGTTCAAATACATCCACTAAACGTGTTTATTTTTGCAACTGACAGGCTCAGATTATTTTTATAATTACTGGCTGACATCGACACATGAGCTAGCCACCTCTAGCAACATTATAGCTGACTGCAGAGAGAACTAAGTCCAGGGCAGCTCAGATCTGTTTGTTTGAATAACAGCTAACGTTAGCAGATAAAAGTAGTCTACATTTAAACCAGTTCAAGTCTGCAAGTTTCCAAGATGCACGGATAAATCGAGCAGAATCAAACTGTAACCTTACAGTTTTCACAGACAAGTAAACAACTTGAAAATAGCTTTCTGCAGTTTTGGTCAAAGCTATGTTCTACTAACGTTAAACACTACACACATAATCTGCTCCCACACACAAAATAACATCATTTAAAGTCATAAATATGGCAGCGACAGATATTGTGTACATCCTGTGTAACTTTAATAATAAACTTACCTACGAGATGTTTGCTCTAGAGAGATCCCCCTGCCTGCAGTTGTGGAGACAGGTGTGCATCACTTTCAAGTGTCCCCTGGAAACACTTCAATTGTGTTGTGGGATTTGCAGCGCGTTTTTCTTAATGTGTTGTGTTTTGGGAATTGCAGCGCGTTTTTCTTAATGTGTTGTGTTGTGGGATTTGCAGTGCGTTTTTCCTTAATGTGTTGTATTATGGGATTTGCAGCGCGTTTTTCCTTAATGTGTTGTGTTGTGGGATTTGCAGCGCGTTTTTCTTAATGTGTTGTGTTGTGGGATTTGCAGCGCGTTTTTCCTTAATGTGTTGTATTGTGGGATTTGCAGTGCGCTTTTCCTTAATGTGTTGTGTTGTGGGATTTGCAGCTTGTTTTTCTTAATGTGTTATAGGATTTGCAGTGAGTTTTCCTTAATGTGTTGTGTTGTAGGATTTGCAGCGCCCTGACCTCTCAGGGCCACCATAAAAAACACTGTAGAATGGTCATACTTTGAGCAATCTTCTTCAAACTTGAACTAAATGTTCATTGATAGTGTACCTACAGCCCCACAGTGTCATTTACCTGCTCAGATGAAGCCAGAGACAGTCATTCATCCTGAAACTCATTTTTTATTTTATTTTAGGCAAAATCTTCAACTTTTTACTGACTTCAGAGGCCCATTACTCTGTCTCTGTATCACCTAGAGTGTTTCTAACACTTTCACAAGAAATTTCAGAGAGTTTGCTTTCTGGCAAGACCTCATGCATGCCATGTAGTCAGAGCAGTTCAGAGGCTACAGTCATTTTAATTTGGGTATGTCATTTTAGGTGTTTTCACTACAAAATGGGGGAGGAGTGCAAGAGGTTAAGCCAGTGGTTCAATGATAATATGCAGCTATACATGTCATCACTGGTCTGGTTTGAGAGGTGCCCAGAGAAAATTATGGAGTCTGACATTTTTTAGTAATTTTATTGACCTCTGACTGGCGTAATCAGGTGTCATTACCGCTGACATGAATAATAATCTAACTAAATCTATGCTTACCCTCAGCCAGCAGTTTTATATTTGATTCAGTGTCACCCGCTCTGCCCCAGGGATACATTTGACTATGGTCGCTGGTGTTGCTAACTTCTTCTTTCTCATGAAGTTCTTTCTCAGTTAGTACTTGATGGGCTCTGTACAATACACCATGGCTCTGTCGATAGTAGACAAGGCAAATTTGTTTTTACTATCTTCTGAGACACTTCTGGGACACCTCTGAAACATGCTGCTCTATGTCTGCCAGAATTACAAGAATTGTTTGGAGAGGTGATGATCAGCTCGGGAAGCCACTTGGCCACCTTGTGGAGATCTGCACTCTACCAAGTGCACTTGTCTAGTTGTTAGTATGATTACAATATTTCATATCTCTGTAGTGCAGTGATACCTGCTATCAGTGGCGGCTCCTGCCAAATTTCTCAAGGGGGGCAATTGTTGTGATGATGGCTGAGGTGACCCGTTCAATGGATATATTTGAATTAATTTGGCTCTACAATGACTGAACAATCCACTGTGGTCATCAACAGAATAATTTTCATCAGTTTGCCGACACAAATACCTTTAAATGTGAACAGAGACATGTTTTACCATTAATCAAATAAAATTGAGTAAGGTATTCACTGAGTCATTGTCAGTCTTAATCACAAAACATTTTATTATAGCTAAGTGGAAACTCATTTTGTGTTCTGATTAAAGAAATAAATGTACCCTACAACTTTACCCTATGGGCCCTAGACTCATATCACAGTCATTGTAAAGGCTACATACACATGCTATATCTTGTTTTGTTTTTTGTTGTTGTTTTTTTTTTTCAGGACAATCTGGGCTAACCAGATTTGCCATCATTCCATGTCCTTCTATGTGCCTGTATTTTCTATCAATTTTTATATCAATAAAAAAAAAACAAATGAGTTGTCAATAATGTATATGGTGACTACTGCCCTGTCACACATGCATAATTAGGCTACAGTTTGTAAAGGTGAAGTGTGTTGGTCTTATCATAGACCATCAGACACTATTAGAGTGTTAACTGGACAATATGGAGATATTTGCATCTTGAAAGCTGGACTACAAACGTGGATAGACAGGGAGAAACACACGCAAGCCTAAGACGTGGTAAGATACGATATTCCTCACTATATGAAGTGACTGATAAAAAGATCTGTATAATGGATTGTAAAGAAATTCGGCAGGTTTTTATTTTGTAGACAGTTGATCTGGATTTACAGCATGATGGGATGACAGCACAATGATATGTGTGGTATCACTGGACAGCTCTGGTCCTGCACTTTCATGTGATATGCATGACATTTCTGTGCGACCCTGCATTCGCAAGTAATCCATCCAAGAGTAATGTGTGTGCAAAGCTGTATGAAAGCTCTGTTATACATAAATTTAGTGTAACTTTATCATTTTTTTTCGCTGTGAAAACATTAGACTGCTGACAAATGCTTGGTCTTTTTGGAAAGCTGTGGTTTCGCTGTTTCACGTGATATGCGTGGCTTCTCACCATGTTAATCTTGAATGTGACTGCTGCGCAGTGGCACTGCCTCATGTGATGTCGGAATAATCAGAAAAATATGTTTCCGACCGTAAAGCAATATTTCAGTGGAAACGGTTGACGACATGTTTTTTAAACATTTTAAGTGATAAAATTCAATACCTCTTTTTTGTAATGTCCATGTTGTCTCCACATTACAACTTAAATGCTTATGAATACACAATAAGGTAGGCTACCGAAGAACGACTTCCCGACATGGGAAATCAGACTATCCAAGGAGCACATGAATGATACTTGGTGGTTTACGTATGACAAAAACACATTGGGGCGAGCCCTCCTGGAACCCACAGAGATTGCATTTGAGTGCCTGCATTTGGAAAAAAAGCCTTTTACATGAAAGTCTATGAGAGTGATCGGGGCGATTTCCAGCCAGACTGATAACGCCCCAAAGGGTCAGAACGCGACTTCACACTGTGGCTGATTGGATATTCAGAGACAGGACGAGCTGTTTCAAGTGAAAATTATCAAAATAATTAATAAATTGTATGTATATATGACAATAATGATGATGATAATCATACATTTATTATCATCATCTTTCTTTCGTGGCTCAAGGAGGGGCGGCGCCCTATTGCCCGCCCCTGCCTGCTATTCCTATATTATCTTACTTAACTGTCACAGCACCTTTCCACGACATGACATCATCAACTTGCCTTGCATAAGCCTACTAATATTCAGTGTATTCTGGACACTCAGTATATATTTAGACAGCAGATGTGAAGCGGTTAGAAGATGGATGGATGTGGTTCTTGTTTGAGTTCAGCTTATTATTCATTTATTCTTATTTTCTGTTCAGCTGGGACAACATACATCTTTGGCAAAGGAGGAGGCCTCATTACATTCAAGTGGCCAGCCAATGAGAGGCCGAGCACCAGGACGGACAGGCTGACTGTTGGCTTCAGTACCTCTCTGAAAGATGGCATTCTGGTCAGGATTGATAGTGCACCTGGTCTGGGGGACTATCTAATGCTGCACATAGTAAGTTCTCACACACACTCTGCTTGCCTCATGTATGTGAAGTAATGTATTTCTTTAGTATTGTTTTCTTAAAACTAAGAATGTTTATTTGTCGTTGTGCTTTTTATGACATTTTGGTACTTTTATTTTTATGGTTATTTGTTGTTCGAGAAAAACAATAAACTAAACTAAACTAAACCAAACTAAATAGGTAAATCCAAAATTCTCGTATTTGCTCCTTACTGGACTGGAAATCGTGAGAGTCATGAGGCAGGATACTTGAGTCCAAACTTTGTGGAAGTCTTTTACCAAACTGAGACACCTTTCTTTTGGAAATCTCTTGATGCAGCTGATTGGACTGTTTGACACAACAAGAGCACAATTTTATACCAGAATATATAACTGAACTATGCTTGAGAATTTGCTTTCTGATTTCCATCTAGTTGAAAATAATACATCAGTATTAACTGTGCATCTGATTTCTTCATGAAATGTTTTCTTTTATAAAAAAAATATTACTGTCAGTTCGAGGCATATAGTAAATTGTTTTTCAGCAGAAAAACAAACAAACAAAACAAAACATATTTTAATATAACTGTGCTTTGGATAAAAGTTGACTTACCTTAAAAGGTTTTGGCTAATAAATAATTTTCAAAATTGCAAGACTTCATAACATGCATTATTGAATGAAGAAACAAAACACACAAACAAAAACAGACAACAACAACAACAAGCTTAGCCTCATACATGCAGTTGTGCTCATAAATTTATATACCCCTGGCAGAAAATTATATATTTATGAGGAAATATGACTGATCATGCAGAAAACTATTCTTTTATTTAAGGATAGTGGTCAGGTGATGATTATTATCACACAATTGTGTGTGCCCACTTTCAATCAAAATGGTAACTAGAATCATCCAAAAGCCCCCAAACCAAAGTTTGCATATTCTTTGGCCTGATAATACAACATATTCTCCCTCTGATCTTGTCACATATTGACATTTGGTCATGGACTTTCCACACCCACAAACGACATGCAAGGTACCCAGGGGAGTATTCCATCAACGTAGCTAAGAATATCCAGACTAAGGTCTAATCTTGAAGTTTGACTACACGCCAACTCCCAATCTAGTGCCAACTAGTTCCATCAAGTGAAATCAGCTGGCTCCCACTGACGCTAATTCAAGCCTCACCTGTTAAAGGGATAGTTCGACATTTTGGCAAATTTGCCTATTGCCGCAATCCCTATAGTCATATGAGTAGGTACATTACCTTTAATTATCAGTGCCTGTTGTTCTGAGATCGGTGGGGCAGACCTGCCTGCTGCTCGGAGCAAAAAATGGAGGTGAATGGTACAGCCCCCTCTCTCCCTCAAAACTAATCAAATACACCATCAAATGACTCCAAAACGCTTTTGTGGACAACTTGTAGCTTACACGTTCACCAAGCTATGAAATAATAATGTTATGTTATGAGACAGAGTTGTTTTGAAGCCAAATGCACAGCCGGAACTACATTCCAGATATACAGTACTTGCTGGGCAGAGTGATTTCAAACAGCGCATGTTTAGTGCAGTTACTCCCGTCATCAAAACAAGTTTGTTGAGAAGAAGCCAGAATATACAAAGGAAGAGTTACAGGTTTTGGAAGAAGAGAGAGCAAGAATAGCTGAGGCTGCCGAGCAACCAGGGGCTGAGGGGAGACCCAGAGCCAGCATGGATTGGTAGTGTAAATGTGGGGCTTACTGGCCATTTTATTAGGTACACCTGTGCAATCTAATACAATCCAATGCAACAGCTCTGCCACACATTCTATGTTTACAAAGCTTTTACATTTTCAGTTTTTGTTGACATTGTCAGAAAGGTGATTATTAGGGCCCGAGCAACGATTAAGTCGTCCGTGAGGACCCTACTGTAATCGCGCTATTTTTTTATTATTTTAGGGCCCAAGTGACGATGAAGTCGTCTGTAAGGACCCTATTGTAATCGCGCTGTTTATTATTATTGGGGCCCGAGCACCTAGCGGAGCGAGGACCCTATTGAAATGCAAGGATTTATTAGGGCCCGAGAACTGACCGAAGGCCGGCTCCATTTATTATTATTAGGGCCCGAGTGGCGACGAAGTCGTCCAAGGACCCTATTGAAATTGTGCTGTTTATTATTATTATCATTATTCTTTACCCAACTTCGTGCCCCAATTTCGGCCCTTTCCCAGATTTCAAAATGCCTCTAACTTTCCATATTCATCTGGCCTCATCCGAAATTTTATATTTTTGGCTAGTTGCACATGATCGACGGGAAATGTCGAAATAGCACCCCCTACAAATTTTCAAAAACCCCTCCCCATTGGGGTTAGTTTGTCGTAGGCCAACAAAATTTGGTATACACATGAAAAAAGTCTCTGACGTCATGGTAAAATTCCAACAGGAAGTTGGCCATTTTGTTTTGAATTTTTTCGTTACGGCGATTTCCACAACTTAAATTTGAACAAACTCCTCCTAGGGATTTCATCTTATTGACTTCAAATTGACTACAGATCATCCTGAGAACATGCTGATCAAAAAACAAAATTTCACTATAGCGCCCCCTTGAAATTTAAAAAAAACCCCTCCCCATAGGATTTTTTTTGGAGTAGGAAGATGAAAATTGGTACATATGTGTATGTCACCCAGACGCACAAAAAAGTCTCTGCCACCAACGGTCTACTCCAAACAGGAAGTCAGCCATTTTGATTTAAACTTTTCATTTTGGTGGCGATTTTGTGATTTTGACAACTTTGTATTTTAACGAACTCCTCCTGCAGATTTTGTCCAATCAACTTCAGATTTGGTACAGATCACCCTGAGACCATGCTGATCAAAGTTATTAAAAGCCTTTCTCTATGTCAAGGGGCGTGGCCGCTATGGCGCCGCCCTCGCCATCACATATGTTTGGCTTTTTGATGGCTTCAATGGCCTCATATCCTCATGAAAATTGATAAACAGGTCAAGAATGGCGAGCTCTTGCATGTGATACCTTAAATTGTCAGTGCCTGCCGTTTTTAGATCGGTGGGACAGAGCTGCCCGCTGAAATGGAGGTGAACGATACAGCCCCCACTCTCCCTCAAAACTAATCAAATACACCATCAAATGACTCCACAACGCTCTAGTGGAAAACACATGGCTTGCGCATTCCCCACGCTATGAAATGATAATGTATAATTAAGTAACATTAAGACACATGAAGCAAATACACTACTACATCTGTCAGCATCACAAAACAAGCAGACGTGGTAAGTGATCATTGTGTATTTTGCTCAGCTAAAAAATGCAAATGTTGTTGTGGTTATGTTATGGATCAGTGCTTGCCCAGAGCATATAGTGAAGTGACTGGCATTACTTCTCATTGTTGGGAGTAAACAGACTGCTAGGAAACATTTTATGTTGTTGTTCCCTCAGGAGTTGTGGTGATTTATGAGTGTGGAGTTACCATGTTCTCCCCGTGTTCCGGAGATTATTTTGAGGCGTACTCACGTCCCATCCCATCGTCAACATACCGTCTTCCCTCACTTTAAAACAGGGTCCTGCAGCCGACCTGATTTAGTAACCAGGTCTAAAACAAAATTTAATAAATAGACGCCGGCCTCTTTTATAAACCGGAGGTGTTTATTTGATGTTTTGGCATTTATAGAGCGCTAGACCCGGATTACACACACATACACAGAGACGCACATCCACACACACATAAACCATCAGGCACATGCCTAGCTGCGCACTCTCAGCTGATTTTAAACAGATAAGATGGCGACAAGATGCAACTTCAGTATCAATTTAAAGCTAGAAGTCGGAAATATTCCGAACAAATGTCGGGGGAATACGCCATGAGGCATATGACGCCTGGTTGGCAGAGGGAATATGAGAGCAGCTGACAAATGGACCATGGTGAGCTGGGTCCGAGCAGCCTGGACATCGGTGGATGTGGACCTCATAAAGCGATCATTAAATGTGAGTGTAGTGGGTTTGCCCTGCACTGATCAGGGATGGTTGAGTGGGGGTCACAGACAGGAATAAAGCGGAGGCTCATAGTGCTCTGCGGCGCAAGATAACAGCTTACCGGCGACAGCGAACTCCAGTAATTTCCTCTTTCGTTGGTGTCATGACTGCCCAGTAGTACCTGGACAACCGAGCCGTGGCGACACACAGGTATGTGGCGTGTCAGAGGAGAAACGAGCCGTTCACATTTCTGTCTTTGGGTCAGTAACGGCCCACAAACCTCACCGTACTTTAGGGACTGTTCTTTATTTATAGAGGGACTGTCAGGGGAGGAGGGTGGCTGGTTGATTTTTATTCTATTTTTTTATTTTATTTTGATCCCCCCTATGTTAATCACTTATAGATGCTGTTTTTGAAGTATGAATAAGTCAGTAAGTAATTTATTCCACTGAAATATCAGAGCGCCGAGTGATGGTTCACCCAGGGCGTAAAACTAGCCAGGACCGCCTCTGATAATTATGAATGTAGCCTAGTTTTAAAATTAATTTGTGGTATGTTGTCTTGTAAGGTGTGTGGCATCACGGTGGCTGCAGATGGGACAGAGGATGAGATGATTCATTGTTTCAAGGCAGGACAACTAGTACACTGTGGGGTAGTAAATAGTAAATACTGGTGATTTACAAAAACACCAAAAACTATTTTTACTGTTAAAGTAAAATTTGTTACTGTAAATAATACAGTACTTTATTTGTAATACTATATAAAAAATATACATTTTTACTGTAAAGAAAAGTTTACATAAATATTTGTGCTGTTTAAATAAAATAAAAAAATACAGTATTTGTATTTTCAAATTTGGCTGAGATTTATTTTTTTACACTGAACAAAAATATAAACGCAACACTTTTGTTTTTGCTCCCATTCTTCATGAGCTGAACTCAAAGATCTAAAACATTTTCTATACACACAAAAGACCATTTCCTCACAAATATTGTTAGTGAGCACTTCTCCTTTGCCGAGATAATCCATCCCACCTCACAGTTGTGGCATATCAAGATGCTGATTAGACAGCATGAATATTGCACAGGTGTGCCTTAGACTGGCCACAATAAAAGGCCACTCTAAAATGTTCAGTTTTATCACACAGCACAATGCCACAGATGTCACAAGTTTTGAGGGAGCGTGCAATTGGCATGCTGGCTGCAGGAATGTCCACCAGAGCTGTTGCCCGTAAATTGAATGTTCATTTCTCTACCATAAGCTGTCTCCAACGGCGTTTCAGACAATTTGGCAGTACATCCTACCGGCCTCACAACCACAGACCACGTGTAACCACACCTGCCCAGGACCTCAACATCCAGCATGTTCACCTCCAAGATCGTCTGAGACCGGCCATCCGGACATCTGCTGCAACAATCGGTTTGCATGACCAAAGAATTTCTGCACAAACTGTCAGAAACCGTCTCAGGGAAGCTAATCTGCATGCTCGTCGTCCTCATCGGGGTCTCGACCTGACTGCAGTTCGTCGTCGTAACTGGTTTTCATTGTTCAGGGCAGATGGCAGACAGCATGTGTGGCGTTGTGTGGGTGAGCGGTTTGCTGATGTCAACATTGTGGATCAAGTGGCCCATGGTGGCGGTGGCATTATGGTATGGGCAGGCGTATGTTATGGACATCGAACACAGGTGCATTTTATTGATGGCATTTTGAATGCACAGAGATACTGTGACGAGATCCTGAGGCCCATTGTTGTGCCATTCATCTACGACCATCACCTCATGTTGCAGCATGATAATGCACAGCCCCAGGGCCGTGCCTGACCAATTTGGCACCATAGGCAAGATATTTGCTGGCACCCCCATGGTTCGGTTCAAGCCTCGGTTTTCAAAAACGACTAAAGAAACATTTCAAAAACTTCCTGAAAAAATGTCTTGATTTTATTAATTATTAAACATCTGCATCACTTGGTGCTGAGGTGGATGAGGTGGCTGCAGTTACATTAGTAGGCCCAGGATTTGCAGAGGTGGGGCACAAATACTTCAGAAGTGCATCTAAAAAGAGGAGATATGTATATTTGACAAACTGGGCTTTTGCAATATATCAATCAAATAGCTGTTGATTGTGAAACCATCATGGCATAACCATAATAGCACCTATCATTACAGCCTGCTTTGATCTAATGACATTTTAAACACAGCAAACAGCCAAAATATAAAAAATGCAACTGTAACATCACAAATTGCACAAATCTGGAAATTGGAAAACATAAATATACAGTAAATGAATATATGCCTGGCTGGTTAACAGTGAGTGGTTTGTGCAGCAGCACACTAACATTAAACAGTAAAAGAAAAGTTAGGCCAATATATTCAATTATGTTGCTTATTCATTCCCCCAAACACTTTGAGTCTTTCTTTTCAACTTTCTCTAAGATGGGAGCAACATTACAGGGGGGCGCGGTTAGGGACCATGGCGAAATTGGTGCTGCCTGCCAGAGAGGCAGAAGGATGCCAGGCAGGCAGAAATTTAAATTAGAAATATTATTTCATTATTATTTAAAGATGTATGGCTATATGTAATGTTGTTATTTTGTAGTATATTCTTGTCTAATTTTTTTAATAGAATAGGGAAGAAAGAAAAAAAGAAAAACACCTCACTCCCTGGCGCCCTCTGGCATGCTGGCGCCTCTAGCATTTGCCTAACCTGCCCTATGGGTGGCACGGCCCTGCACAGCCCCATGTTGCAAGGATCTGTACACAATTCCTGGAAGCTGAAAACATTCCAGTTCTTGCATGGCCAGCATACTCACCGGACATGTCACCCATTGAGCATGTTTGGGATGCTCTGGATTGGCGTATACGACAGCGTGTTCCAGTTCCTGCCAATATCCAGCGACTTTGCACAGCCATTGAAGAAGAGTGGACCAACATTCCACAGGCCACAATCAACAATCTGATCAACTCTATGCGAAGGAGATGCGTTGCACTATGTGAGGCAAATGATGGTCACACCAGATACTGACTGGTTTTTTGACCCCCCCCCCCAAATAAAGCAAAACTGCACATTTCAGAGTGGCCTTTTATTGTGGCCAGCCTAAGGCACACCTGTGCAATAGTCATGCTGTCTAATCAGCATCTTCATATGCCACACCTGTGAGGTGGGTTGGATTATCTTGGCAAAGGAGAAGTGACGAACACAGATTTAGACAGATTTGTGAACAATATTTGTGAGGGAATGGTATTTTGTGTATAGAGAAAATGTTTTAGATCTCTGAGTTCAGCTCATGAAAAATGGGAGCAAAAACAAAAGTGTTGCGTTTATATTTTTGTTAAGTGCAAAAGCCTCCTTCAAATAGTAGCCTGCCCCTATGTGTAGCCTGGTCCCAAACTAATTTTTTTTGTTAATAGTAGCCCCAGCTACTATTTGAGGAAATATGGTACATATGTAACATACAGTAACTGGCCACTTTGTGTACACCTGTGTAATCTAATGCAATCCATGATTTTTTTCCCTGAAGCTTATAAATTTTTGGTTATTGTTGACATCGTCTAGAAAGTGGTGATTCTACTTCGATTATTATTGAGGTCATAGTGAATAATTTTCTCTAATTGAGGGGGACAAAATATTAGGAACACTTATAAATATATTGCACTCCAATACATCAACACCACCCACTACGACCTCAATAATAAAGTAGAATAATCACCTTTCTGACAAAAGATGAAAATGTAAAAGTTTTGTAAACGTAGAATGTGTGGCAGAGCTGTTGTATTGGATTGTATTAGATTGCACAGGTGTACCTAATAAAGTGACCAGTAAGCCCCACATTTACACCACTAATCCATGCCTGCTCTGGGTCTCCTCGCAGCCCCTGGTTGCTTGACAGCCTCAACCCCTGAGACGATGCTGATCAAAAGTTATTAAAAGCTTTTCTCTATGTGAAGGGGTGTGGCCGCTATGACGCCGCCCTCGCCACCAAATACGTTTGACTTTTTGATGGCTTCAGCAACCTCATATCCTCATGAAATCGATACACAGGTCAAGAATGGTGAGCTCTTACATCTGATAGGGGCGTCGCCCATGGGGGGGGGGGGGGGGGGGCAAAATGCCTCTATAGCACCCCCTTGAAATTTTTTCAAAAAACCTTTCCCATAGGGTTTTTTTTTTTGAGTAGGAAGGTGAAACGTCACACCACGTCAGGGTTAACTTAATTTTCACATAACCGCTTCAGTGATGCATGCTGCTGGCCCCCCGCGGTGGCGCAGGAGAGCGAATGCCCGATCACAGCTGCTTGCAGCTTTAATTCTATTTTATTATTGAGGTCGTAGTGGGTGGTGCTGGTGTACTGGAGTGCAATATATTGAAAGTGTTCCTAATATTTTGTCCCCCTCAGTTAGACAAAATTAGAAGGCCACCCCAGTATACCACAACCATTCACTATGACCACAATAATAAACAAAGTAGAATCATCACTTTCTTGACAATGTCAACAATAACCGAAAATTTATAAGCTTCGGGGAAAAAATCATGGTATAGCCGTTACACTGGATTGCATTAGATTACACAAGTGTACCTAACAAAGTGGCCAGTGACTGTATGTTACATACATATGTTGATGGTGGGATGGGACGAGAGTACGCCTCAAAATAATCACCGGAACACGGAGAGAACATCAGGGGTCCAGACTGCACCTAATTTTTTATAATTGCATTTCATGGAAGAGCGGAAGCAAGTGTCTCTGTGTGTGTGTGCGCCTGTCATGTGTGTCTGGATGCACACTGTGAGGCAGGGGGGCACCAGTAACCATAGCAACGTGCAGCAGTTTTAGTAGTCTACCTATGTGTGTACACGCGGGGTTAGACAGAGAGGGGTCACAGAGCCGGTGTCGAGTAGAAAGTGCTGTGTCGTTTGACCATAAAGTGACGCTATGAAACGAACTATAGATTCTTTTTTCACAAGGAAAAATATCCAGAAACTCCTGTCGGTCCTGTGCCAGTTTCCCAAACTTCCGACGACGATAGTTCAGAGGACAAGTCAGCAATGTCCTGCCCACAGCCCCCCATTGATATTATTTTGCGCAATGGACGCTTCATATAATAACATAACAATATACTATTTATGGTGTTATGTCATTGTGTCATTTCTGTCTCTTCATGGTTATGCGTTAACAATTCTTCTCTGCTCTCTGTGTCGTACACAGCAGAGTTCCGTCACACACAGGTGAGCACGCTAGAGTGTGGCTCAGGCCGCATTTTCCTGACCAAACCTGACCCGAGCCCGGCGCAGTTTGTCAGCTGACAAAGTTATTGTTATGGACAGTGTGTAAATAACAACAGACTGCTGTTACGCACAGACAAACACGCTGCTCGCACAGCAGCGCAGCACGGCACTGGGTGCTGAGCTTGTGTTGCGTTGCGTTCAGGCGTTGTCACGTAATTAACATCTTCCAGCACTTAAATAGGTCATAGCACAAAACAATAGCATGTCAAGTGACTTTTATTATGTTCAATAAAATTGAACGGAAAAATTGAAAGGAAAATAAAAAGCCCACACTAGTCACGTGCTGAACATGTTGCAGAATGTCAAAAAGTAAAGGAAAGGAATGAGTGGAGGTTTTTTCTGCGGCGGAGAAAACCCTCCTTATGAAAGTGTATGAGGACTATAAGGACATGATTAGGAACAAAGAACAAAGGCAATACCGCAGCAATTAATAAAGCAAGGGAGGTGGTGTGGCAGAATATTGCCAACAGGCTAAATATGTAAGTGACAAAGAAAATTTAGTATTTCAGCATAATATCATGTTCTATAAATCCCACATCAAAGGGACAAAATATATGTCGATAAGAACACCTATTAAATCTAACAGTTCAAATATGCCAAATGATATTCACCAAATGTGTAAATTAATATTAGTGATAGACTATTTATCACATTTATCTACTGATTCCTATGTAAAGTTCAGATGACGCATTTAATCAAACTATTTTATGTGAATCATCACATTCATCACATAATTGATTGTAGATTATGACATTTCTGAAATGATCAGTTTATAAGAAATACTCACATGACATTTCTCTATTGATTGTAGAAAATGACATCTAGCAAATCTATCAATTCAGTGGATATTAGGAAACCTATAAAGTGAATGCAGGTGAGAGTGAATCTATTTCTCATCATTTGGGAGTCAACTGTAAGCTCTATCCCTTATTATATCAAAATAAGGAAAATCCCCTTTAATGTATGGAATGTGCTATAGGATAAGGAACAGACAGACCACAGTGGGGTGTGTCCCATCTTCATCACTCACTGTTATGTCTCAACAGAAGCAGTCTCAGTAGCCAGAGGAGGACTTGGCAGCAGGTCAAGATAAGATAAAAGAATATCCTGCTTGCTCTCTCTCTGTGTCTCTCTGGGTGTGTCCCTCTCCTTCTCTTGGATGCACTCCTTATATGGCAGTTGTCAGTTGACCTTAATTGGCAGTGAATTTGCTACCCAATTGGAAACAGAGTGGGGTGGGGATGGGAGGGCAATCACATATTATTGTGTTTGTTTGTACATGTGAATATACATAGAGCAGTCGTGCACATCCAAAAACTGAAGAAGGTGCTGGACTAAAAGAATTAAACTAAACAAACAAAGAAAAGTCTGCGCACTTCAGTTCCCTTTTTAGGTCCATTTATTCCATCATCATGGAGTGACAGGTGCCCTTCTTCAGAATGCTCTTCTTGTCTGGAGAAGGGCACCTGTGGCCCGAAATGTCACTCCATGATGATGGAATAAATAGACCTAAAAAGGGAGCTGAAGTGTGCGGACTTGTCTTTGTTTGGTGTACATGTACAATCTTTCTTTAATGCCTCAGTTTCATTTTATTATTAGGGTTCTAACCCCGAAGGGGTAGAACCCTTCTAAAATTGTACCGGTTTATTAGGGTTCTAACCCCGAAGGGGTAGAACCCTTCTAAAATTGTACCGGTTTATTATTAGGGTTCTAACCCCGAAGGGGTAGAACCCTTCTAAAATTGTACCGGTTTATTAGGGTTCTAACCCCGAAGGGGTAGAACCCTTCTAAAATTGTACCGGTTTATTAGTTAGGGTTCTAACCCCGAAGGGGTAGAACCCTTCTAAGATTGTACCGGTTTATTTATTATTATTATTATTATTATTTTTTGTTGTCTGCCGCTTGAGCCTAAATTGCCGTGAGCTGGAATAAGCCAGAAAGCTGAAACTTGGCCACATGATTGGAAATGATGTGCATCAACTTTTATTAAAACATGAGCCCAGTTGGCCAGATGGTGGCGCTGTAATTAAGGCCTAAAAATGACTTTTTGGGAAGGCCACGCCCCTCACCCCATAAGTCCGATTGACTTGAAACTTGACACACAGGTCCAGCTCAATGTGCTCTACAAAAAAGCCTCAAGAACCCCTAAGCTCCGCCTAACTAGATTTTTTGCTAATTTGCATAATTTGAAAAACAGTAAAATGAATAGAAAACTGGAATATTTATTGCTATCAACACCAAACTTGGTATGAGGCATCGGGGGTTAGAGCCGCTGATTGCTATTATAAATGAGCCAGATTGGTCAAAAAACATGGCCGCCACGGACCAATGAATTTTTGCTGTAGGCGGAGCTTAGAATTGATTGGCCATAACGCCCACACCCTTTGACCTATCATCACCAAACTTGGTGGGTAGGTCCACAATGAGACGTGGAAGCTGCCTACCAAAGCATTTTGAGCTCAGCCTATAGGGGGCGCTATAAATGCCACACATCTGTATCTCAAAGACCATTGGATGGAATTTCACCAAACTTGGTATGCATGCTCTCGGGGTGGCTATTAGCTAATATTTTGAGTGCCATGTTGAAAGGTGAAAGTGGGCGTGGCCTGTTACTTTTTATTAATTTATGAGCAGCTGGAAGGACCTACGGACATGAAACTTGGTACATGGACTATAAATGACATCCAAATACTGCTCAAAAAATTTGGTCCCGATCGGCCACATGGGGGCGCTATAACATAGAGTGTAAAGTTTGAAAGGCTCTGCCCGCCCCACCACAAGTGCTATCGACTTGAAATTTTACACACACATTCTCCTGATAGTCCTCTACAAAAAAGCCTCTTGCACCATGAACGCTGCCCTTACAGAAGTTTGGCTAATTTGCATAATGTTAAAAACAGTAAAATGAATAGGCTATTGGAATATTTATTGCTATCAACACCAAACTTGGTGTGAGGCATTGGGGGACTGAGCCGCTCATTTCTATTACAAATGAGCAAGATCGGACGAAAAACATGGCCGCCACAGACCAATGAATCTTTGCTGTGGGCGGGACTTAGACAATATGGGCTGTCAAACCTTAACCGTTTTTCCGATCGGCACAAAACTCGGTAAGTGTCATCGGAAGGGGACCAAGAACACACCCAAAAAAGAATTTTCAGATTGGCACATAGGGGGTGGCCGAAACAGGTTAGAACCCGCTGATTGCCGCTTGCGGCTATATTTAGGGTTCTAACCCCGAAGGGGTAGAACCCTTCTAAAATTGTACCGGTTCATTATTATTATTTTTTGTTGTCTGCCGCTTGAGCTTAAATTCCCGTGAGCTGGAATAAGCCAGAAAGCTGAAACTTGGCCAAAAGATTGGAAATGATGTGCATCAACTTTTATTAAAATATGAGCCAAGTTGGCCAGATGGTGGCGCTGTAATTAAGGCTTAAACGTGACTTTTTGGGGAGGCCACGCCCCTCACCCCATAAGTCCGATTGACTTGAAACTTGACACACAGGTCCAGCTCAATGTGCTCTACAAAAAAGCCTCAAGAACCCCTAAGCTCCGCCTAACTAGATTTTTTGCTAATTTGCATAATTTGAAAAACAGTAAAATGAATAGAAAATTGGAATATTTATTGCTATCAACACCAAACTTGGTATGAGGCATCGGGGGTTGGAGCCGCTCATTTCTATTATAAATGAGCCAGATTGGTCAAAAAACATGGCCGCCACGGACCAATGAATTTTTGCTGTAGGCGGAGCTTAGAATTGATTGGCCATAACGCCCACACCCTTTGACCTATCATCACCAAACTTGGTGGGTAGGTCCACAATGAGACGTGGAAGCTGCCTACCAAAGCATTTTGAGCTCAGCCTATAGGGGGCGCTATAAATGCCACACATCTGTATCTCAATGACCGTTGGATGGAATTTCACCAAACTTGGTACGGATGCTCTCGGGGTGGCTATTAGCTAATATTTTGAGTGCCATGTTGAAAGGTGAAAGTGGGCGTGGCCTGTTACTTTTTATTAATTTATGAGCAGCTGGAAGGACCTACGGACATGAAACTTGGTACATGGACTATAAATGACATCCAAATACTGCTCAAAATATTTGGTCCCGATCGGCCACATGGGGGCGCTATAACATAGAGTGTAAAGTTTGAAAGGCTCTGCCCGCCCCACCACAAGTGCTATCGACTTGAAATTTTACACACACATTCTCCTGATAGTCCTCTACAAAAAAGCCTCTTGCACCATGAACGCTGCCCTTACAGAATTTTTGCTAATTTGCATAATGTTAAAAACAGTAAAATGAATAGGCTATTAAAATATTTATTGCTATCAACACCAAACTTGGTATGAGGCATCAAGGGACTGAGCCGCTCATTTCTATTACAAATGAGCAAGATTGGACAAAAAACATGGCTGCCACGGACCAATGAATCTTTGCTGTGGGCGGGACTTAGACAATATGGGCTGTCAAACCTTAACCGTTTTTCCGATCGGCACAAAACTCGGTAAGTGTCATCGGAAGGGGACCAAGAACACACCCAAAAAAGAATTTTCAGATTGGCACATAGGGGGTGGCCGAAACAGGTTAGAACCCGCTGATTGCCGCTTGCGGCTATATTTATTATTATTATTATTTTTTGTTGTCTGCCGCTTGAGCTTAAATTCCCGTGAGCTGGAATAAGCCAGAAAGCTGAAACTTGGCCAAAAGATTGGAAATGATGTGCATCAACTTTTATTAAAACATGAGCCAAGTTGGCCAGATGGTGGCGCTGTAATTAAGGCTTAAACGTGACTTTTTGGGGAGGCCACGCCCCTCACCCCATAAGTCCGATTGACTTGAAACTTGACACACAGGTCCAGCTCAATGTGCTCTACAAAAAAGCCTCAAGAACCCCTAAGCTCCGCCTAACTAGATTTTTTGCTAATTTGCATAATTTGAAAAACAGTAAAATGAATAGAAAACTGGAATATTTATTGCTATCAACACCAAACTTGGTATGAGGCATCGGGGGTTAGAGCCGCTGATTGCTATTATAAATGAGCTAGATTGGTCAGAAAACATGGCCGCCACGGACCAATGAATTTTTGCTGTAGGCGGAGCTTAGAATTGATTGGCCATAACGCCCACACCCTTTGACCTATCATCACCAAACTTGGTGGGTAGGTCCACAATGAGACGTGGAAGCTGCCTACCAAAGCATTTTGAGCTCAGCCTATAGGGGGCGCTATAAATGCCACACATCTGTATCTCAATGACCGTTGGATGGAATTTCACCAAACTTGGTACGGATGCTCTCGGGGTGGCTATTAGCTAATATTTTGAGTGCCATGTTGAAAGGTGAAAGTGGGCGTGGCCTGTTACTTTTTATTAATTTATGAGCAGCTGGAAGGACCTACGGACATGAAACTTGGTACATGGACTATAAATGACATCCAAATACTGCTCAAAAAATTTGGTCCCGATCGGCCACATGGGGGCGCTATAACATAGAGTGTAAAGTTTGAAAGGCTCTGCCCGCCGCACCACAAGTGCTATCGACTTGAAATTTTACACACACATTCTCCTGATAGTCCTCTACAAAAAAGCCTCTTGCACCATGAACGCTGCCCTTACAGAATTTTTGCTAATTTGCATAATGTTAAAAACAGTAAAATTAATAGGCTATTGGAATATTTATGGCTATCAACACCAAACTTGGTGTGAGGCATCGGGGGACTGAGCCGCTCATTTCTATTACAAATGAGCAAGATCGGACGAAAAACATGGCCGCCACAGACCAATGAATCTTTGCTGTGGGCGGGACTTAGACAATATGGGCTGTCAAACCTTAACCGTTTTTCCGATCGGCACAAAACTCGGTAAGTGTCATCGGAAGGGGACCAAGAACACACCCAAAAAAGAATTTTCAGATTGGCACATAGGGGGTGGCCGAAACAGGTTAGAACCCGCTGATTGCCGCTTGCGGCTATATTTATTATTATTTTTTGTTGTCTGCCGCTTGAGCTTCAATTCCCGTGAGCTGGAATAAGCCAGAAAGCTGAAACTTGGCCACATGATTGGAAATGATGTGCATCAACTTTTATTAAAATATGAGCCAAGTTGGCCAGATGGTGGCGCTGTAATTAAGGCTTAAACGTGACTTTTTGGGGAGGCCACGCCCCTCACCCCATAAGTCCGATTGACTTGAAACTTGACACACAGGTCCAGCTCAATGTGCTCTACAAAAAAGCCTCAAGAACCCCTAAGCTCCGCCTAACTAGATTTTTTGCTAATTTGCATAATTTGAAAAACAGTAAAATGAATAGAAAACTGGAATATTTATTGCTATCAACACCAAACTTGGTATGAGGCATCGGGGGTTAGAGCCGCTGATTGCTATTATAAATGAGCCAGATTGGTCAAAAAACATGGCCGCCACGGACCAATGAATTTTTGCTGTAGGCGGAGCTTAGAATTGATTGGCCATAACGCCCACACCCTTTGACCTATCATCACCAAACTTGGTGGGTAGGTCCACAATGAGACTCGGAAGCTGCCTACCAAAGCATTTTGAGCTCAGCCTATAGGGGGCGCTATAAATGCCACACATCTGTATCTCAATGACCATTGGATGGAATTTCACCAAACTTGGTATGCATGCTCTAGGGGTGGCTATTAGCTAATATCTTGAGTGCCATGTTGATACGTGAAAGTGGGCGTGGCCTATATCTTTTTATTAATTTATGAGCAGCTGGAAGAACCTACGGACATGAAACTTGGTACATGGACTATAAATGAGATCCAAATACTGCTCAAAAAATTTGGTCCCGATCGGCCACATGGAGGCGCTATAACATAGAGTGTAAAGTTTGAAAGGCTCTGCCCGCCCCACCACAAGTGCTATCGACTTGAAATTTTACACACACATTCTCCTGATAGTCCTCTACAAAAAAGCCTCTTGCACCATGAACGCTGCCCTTACAGAATTTTTGCTAATTTGCATAATGTTAAAAACAGTAAAATGAATAGGCTATTGGAATATTTATTGCTATCAACACCAAACTTGGTGTGAGGCATTGGGGGACTGAGCCGCTCATTTCTATTACAAATGAGCAAGATCGGACGAAAAACATGGCCGCCACGGACCAATGAATCTTTGCTGTGGGCGGGACTTAGACAATATGGGCTGTCAAACCTTAACCGTTTTTCCGATCGGCACAAAACTCGGTAAGTGTCATCGGAAGGGGACCAAGAACACACCCAAAAAAGAATTTTCAGATTGGCACATAGGGGGTGGCCGAAACAGGTTAGAACCCGCTGATTGCCGCTTGCGGCTATATTTATTAGGGTTCTAACCCCGAAGGGGTAGAACCCTTCTAAAATTGTACCGGTTTATTATTATTAGGGTTCTAACCCCGAAGGGGTAGAACCCTTCTAAAATTGTACCGGTTTATTAGGGTTCTAACCCCGAAGGGGTAGAACCCTTCTAAAATTGTACCGGTTTATTATTATTTAGGGTTCTAACCCCGAAGGGGTAGAACCCTTCTAAAATTGTACCGGTTTATTATTATTATTTTTTGTTGTCTGCCGCTTGAGCCTAAATTCCCGTGAGCTGGAATAAGCCAGAAAGCTGAAACTTGGCCAAAAGATTGGAAATGATGTGCATCAACTTTTATTAAAATATGAGCCCAGTTGGCCAGATGGTGGCGCTGTAATTAAGGCTTAAACGTGACTTTTTGGGGAGGCCACGCCCCTCACCCCATAAGTCCGATTGACTTGAAACTTGACACACAGGTCCAGCTCAATGTGCTCTACAAAAAAGCCTCAAGAACCCCTAAGCTCCGCCTAACTAGATTTTTTGCTAATTTGCATAATTTGAAAAACAGTAAAATGAATAGAAAACTGGAATATTTATTGCTATCATCACCAAACTTGGTATGAGGCATCGGGGGTTAGAGCCGCTCATTTCTATTATAAATGAGCCAGATTGGTCAAAAAACATGGCCGCCACGGACCAATGAATTTTTGCTGTAGGCGGAGCTTAGAATTGATTGGCCATAACGCCCACACCCTTTGACCTATCATCACCAAACTTGGTGGGTAGGTCCACAATGACCCTTGGAAGCTGCCTGCCAAAGCATTTTGAGCTCAGCCTATAGGGGGCGCTATAAATGCCACACATCTGTATCTCAAAGACCGTTGGATGGAATTTCACCAAACTTGGTACGGATGCTCTAGGGGTGGCTATTAGCTAATATTTTGAGTGCCATGTTGAAAGGTGAAAGTGGGCGTGGCCTGTTACTTTTTATTAATTTATGAGCAGCTGGAAGGACCTACGGACATGAAACTTGGTACATGGACTATAAATGACATCCAAATACTGCTCAAAAAATTTGGTCCAAATCGGCCACATGGGGGCGCTATAACATAGAGTGTAAAGTTTGAAAGGCTCTGCCCGCCGCACCACAAGTGCTATCGACTTGAAATTTTACACACACATTCTCCTGATAGTCCTCTACAAAAAAGCCTCTTGCACCATGAACGCTGCCCTTACAGAATTATGGCTAATTTGAATAATGTTAAAAACAGTAAAATGAATAGGCAATTGGAATATTTATTGCTATCAACACCAAACTTGGTGTGAGGCATCGGGGGACTGAGCCGCTCATTTGTATTACAAATAAGCAAGATCGGACGAAAAACATGGCCGCCACGGACCAATGAATCTTTGCTGTGGGCGGGACTTAGACAATATGGGCTGTCAAACCTTAACCGTTTTTCCGATCGGCACAAAACTCGGTGAGTATCATCAGAAGGGGATTAAGAACACACCCAAAAAAGAATTTTCAGATTGGCACACAGGGGGTGGCCGGAACAGGTTAGAACCCGCTGATTGCCGCTTGCGGCTATATTTATTTTTTGTTGTCTGCCGCTTGAGCCTAAATTGCCGTGAGCTGGAATAAGCCAGAAAGCTGAAACTTGGCCACATGATTGGAAATGATGTGCATCAACTTTTATTAAAACATGAGCCAAGTTGGCCAGATGGTGGCGCTGTAATTAAGGCCTAAAAATGACTTTTTGGGGAGGCCACGCCCCTCACCCCATAAGTCCCATTGACTTGAAACTTGACACACAGGTCCAGCTCAATGTGCTCTACAAAAAAGCCTCAAGAACCCCTAAGCTCCGCCTAACTAGATTTTTTGCTAATTTGCATAATTTGAAAAACAGTAAAATGAATAGAAAACTGGAATATTTATTGCTATCAACACCAAACTTGGTATGAGGCATCGGGGGTTAGAGCCGCTGATTGCTATTATAAATGAGCCAGATTGGTCAAAAAACATGGCCGCCACGGACCAATGAATTTTTGCTGTAGGCGGAGCTTAGAATTGATTGGCCATAACGCCCACACCCTTTGACCTATCATCACCAAACTTGGTGGGTAGGTCCACAATGAGACGTGGAAGCTGCCTACCAAAGCATTTTGAGCTCAGCCTATAGGGGGCGCTATAAATGCCACACATCTGTATCTCAATGACCGTTGGATGGAATTTCACCAAACTTGGTACGGATGCTCTCGGGGTGGCTATTAGCTAATATTTTGAGTGCCATGTTGAAAGGTGAAAGTGGGCGTGGCCTGTTACTTTTTATTAATTTATGAGCAGCTGGAAGGACCTACGGACATGAAACTTGGTACATGGACTATAAATGACATCCAAATACTGCTCAAAAAATTTGGTCCCGATCGGCCACATGGGGGCGCTATAACATAGAGTGTAAAGTTTGAAAGGCTCTGCCCGCCCCACCACAAGTGCTATCGACTTGAAATTTTACACACACATTCTCCTGATAGTCCTCTACAAAAAAGCCTCTTGCACCATGAACGCTGCCCTTACAGAATTTTTGCTAATTTGCATAATGTTAAAAACAGTAAAATGAATAGGCTATTGTAATATTTATTGCTATCAACACCAAACTTGGTGTGAGGCATTGGGGGACTGAGCCGCTCATTTCTATTACAAATGAGCAAGATCGGACGAAAAACATGGCCGCCACAGACCAATGAATCTTTGCTGTGGGCGGGACTTAGACAATATGGGCTGTCAAACCTTAACCGTTTTTCCGATCGGCACAAAACTCGGTAAGTGTCATCGGAAGGGGACCAAGAACACACCCAAAAAAGAATTTTCAGATTGGCACATAGGGGGTGGCCGAAACAGGTTAGAACCCGCTGATTGCCGCTTGCGGCTATATTTATTATTATTATTTTTTGTTGTCTGCCGCTTGAGCCTAAATTGCCATGAGCTGGAATAAGCCAGAAAGCTGAAACTTGGCCACATGATTGGAAATGATGTGCATCAACTTTTATTAAAACATGAGCCAAGTTGGCCAGATGGTGGCGCTGTAATTAAGGCCTAAAAATGACTTTTTGGGAAGGCCACGCCCCTCACCCCATAAGTCCGATTGACTTGAAACTTGACACACAGGTCCAGCTCAATGTGCTCTACAAAAAAGCCTCAAGAACCCCTAAGCTCCGCCTAACTAGATTTTTTGCTAATTTGCATAATTTGAAAAACAGTAAAATGAATAGAAAACTGGAATATTTATTGCTATCAACACCAAACTTGGTATGAGGCATCGGGGGTTAGAGCCGCTGATTGCTATTATAAATGAGCCAGATTGGTCAAAAAACATGGCCGCCACGGACCAATGAATTTTTGCTGTAGGCGGAGCTTAGAATTGATTGGCCATAACGCCCACACCCTTTGACCTATCATCACCAAACTTGGTGGGTAGGTCCACAATGAGACGTGGAAGCTGCCTGCCAAAGCATTTTGAGCTCAGCCTATAGGGGGCGCTATAAATGCCACACATCTGTATCTCAATGACTGTTGGATGGAATTTCACCAAACTTGGTACGGATGCTCTCGGGGTGGCTATTAGCTAATATTTTGAGTGCCATGTTGAAAGGTGAAAGTGGGCGTGGCCTGTTACTTTTTATTAATTTATGAGCAGCTGGAAGGACCTACGGACATGAAACTTGGTACATGGACTATAAATGACATCCAAATACTGCTCAAAAAATTTGGTCCCGATCGGCCACATGGGGGCGCTATAACATAGAGTGTAATGCTTGAAAGGCTCTGCCCGCCCCACCACAAGTGCTATCGACTTGAAATTTTACACACACATTCTCCTGATAGTCCTCTACAAAAAAGCCTCTTGCACCATGAACGCTGCCCTTACAGAATTTTTGCTAATTTGCATAATGTTAAAAACAGTAAAATGAATAGGCTATTGGAATATTTATTGCTATCAACACCAAACTTGTTGTGAGGCATCGGGGGACTGAGCCGCTCATTTCTATTACAAATGAGTAACATCGGACGAAAAACATGGCCCCCACGGACCAATGAATCTTTGCTGTGGGCGGGACTTAGACAATATGGGCTGTCAAACCTTAACCGTTTTTCCGATCGGCACAAAACTCGGTAAGTGTCATCGGAAGGGGACCAAGAACACACCCAAAAAAGAATTTTCAGATTGGCACATAGGGGGTGGCCGAAACAGGTTAGAACCCGCTGATTGCCGCTTGCGGCTATATTTATTATTTTTTGTTGTCTGCCGCTTGAGCTTAAATTCCCGTGAGCTGGAATAAGCCAGAAAGCTGAAACTTGGCCAAAAGATTGGAAATGATGTGCATCAACTTTTATTAAAATATGAGCCAAGTTGGCCAGATGGTGGCGCTGTAATTAAGGCTTAAACGTGACTTTTTGGGGAGGCCACGCCCCTCACCCCATAAGTCCGATTGACTTGAAACTTGACACACAGGTCCAGCTCAATGTGCTCTACAAAAAAGCCTCAAGAACCCCTAAGCTCCGCCTAACTAGATTTTTTGCTAATTTGCATAATTTGAAAAACAGTAAAATGAATAGAAAATTGGAATATTTATTGCTATCATCACCAAACTTGGTATGAGGCATCGGGGGTTGGAGCCGCTCATTTCTATTATAAATGAGCCAGATTGGTCAAAAAATATGGCCGCCACGGACCAATAAATTTTTGCTGTAGGCGGAGCTTAGAATTGATTGGCCATAACGCCCACACCCTTTGACCTATCATCACCAAACTTGGTGGGTAGGTCCACAATGAGACGTGGAAGCTGCCTACTAAAGCATTTTGAGCTCAGCCTATAGGGGGCGCTATAAATGCCACACATCTGTATCTCAATGACCGTTGGATGGAATTTCACCAAACTTGGTACGGATGCTCTCGGGGTGGCTATTAGCTAATATTTTGAGTGCCATGTTGAAAGGTGAAAGTGGGCGTGGCCTGTTACTTTTTATTAATTTATGAGCAGCTGGAAGGACCTACGGACATGAAACTTGGTACATGGACTATAAATGACATCCAAATACTGCTCAAAAAATTTGGTCCCGATCGGCCACATGGGGGCGCTATAACATAGAGTGTAAAGTTTGAAAGGCTCTGCCCGCCCCACCACAAGTGCTATCGACTTGAAATTTTACACACACATTCTCCTGATAGTCCTCTACAAAAAAGCCTCTTGCACCATGAACGCTGCCCTTTCAGAATTTTTGCTAATTTGCATAATGTTAAAAACAGTAAAATGAATAGGCAATTGGAATGTTTATTGCTATCAACACCAAACTTGGTGTGAGGCATCGGGGGACTGAGCCGCTCATTTCTATTACAAATGAGCAAGATCGGACGAAAAACATGGCCGCCACGGACCAATGAATCTTTGCTGTGGGCGGGACTTAGACAATATGGGCTGTCAAACCTTAACCGTTTTTCCGATCGGCACAAAACTCGGTGAGTATCATCGGAAGGGGACCAAGAACACACCCAAAAAAGAATTTTCAGATTGGCACATAGGGGGTGGCCGGAACAGGTTAGAACCCGCTGATTGCCGCTTGCGGCTATATTTATTATTATTATTAGTTAGGGTTCTAACCCCGAAGGGGTAGAACCCTTCTAAAATTGTACCGGTTTATTATTATTATTATTATTTTTTGTTGTCTGCCGCTTGAGCCTAAATTGCCGTGAGCTGGAATAAGCCAGAAAGCTGAAACTTGGCCACATGATTGGAAATGATGTGCATCAACTTTTATTAAAACATGAGCCAAGTTGGCCAGATGGTGGCGCTGTAATTAAGGCCTAAAAATGACTTTTTGGGGAGGCCACGCCCCTCACCCCATAAGTCCGATTGACTTGAAACTTGACACACAGGTCCAGCTCAATGTGCTCTACAAAAAAGCCTCAAGAACCCCTAAGCTCCGCCTAACTAGATTTTTTGCTAATTTGCATAATTTGAAAAACAGTAAAATGAATAGAAAACTGGAATATTTATTGCTATCAACACCAAACTTGGTATGAGGCATCGGGGGTTAGAGCCGCTGATTGCTATTATAAATGAGCCAGATTGGTCAAAAAACATGGCCGCCACGGACCAATGAATTTTTGCTGTAGGCGGAGCTTAGAATTGATTGGCCATAACGCCCACACCCTTTGACCTATCATCACCAAACTTGGTGGGTAGGTCCACAATGAGACGTGGAAGCTGCCTGCCAAAGCATTTTGAGCTCAGCCTATAGGGGGCGCTATAAATGCCACACATCTGTATCTCAATGACCGTTGGATGGAATTTCACCAAACTTGGTACGGATGCTCTCGGGGTGGCTATTAGCTAATATTTTGAGTGCCATGTTGAAAGGTGAAAGTGGGCGTGGCCTATTACTTTTTATTAATTTGTGAGCAGCTGGAAGGACCTAGAGACATGAAACTTGGTACATGGACTATAAATGACATCCAAATACTGCTCAAAAAATTTGGTCCCGATCGGCCACATGGGGGCGCTATAACATAGAGTGTAAAGTTTGAAAGGCTCTGCCCGCCCCACCACAAGTGCTATCGACTTGAAATTTTACACACACATTCTCCTGATAGTCCTCTACAAAAAAGCCTCTTGCACCATGAACGCTGCCCTTGCAGAATTTTTGCTAATTTGCATAATGTTAAAAACAGTAAAATGAATAGGGTATTGGAATATTTATTGCTATCAACACCAAACTTGGTGTGAGGCATTGGGGGACTGAGCCGCTCATTTCTATTACAAATGAGCAAGATCGGACGAAAAACATGGCCGCCACAGACCAATGAATCTTTGCTGTGGGCGGGACTTAGACAATAGGGGCTGTCAAACCTTAACCGTTTTTCCGATCGGCACAAAACTCGGTAAGTGTCATCGGAAGGGGACCAAGAACACACCCAAAAAAGAATTTTCAGATTGGCACATAGGGGGTGGCCGAAACAGGTTAGAACCCGCTGATTGCCGCTTGCGGCTATATTTATTATTATTATTTTTTGTTGTCTGCCGCTTGAGCCTAAATTGCCGTGAGCTGGAATAAGCCAGAAAGCTGAAACTTGGCCACATGATTGGAAATGATGTGCATCAACTTTTATTAAAACATGAGCCAAGTTGGCCAGATGGTGGCGCTGTAATTAAGGCCTAAAAATGACTTTTTGGGGAGGCCACGCCCCTCACCCCATAAGTCCGATTGACTTGAAACTTGACACACAGGTCCAGCTCAATGTGCTCTACAAAAAAGCCTCAAGAACCCATAAGCTCCGCCTAACTAGATTTTTTGCTAATTTGCATAATTTGAAAAACAGGAAAATGAATAGAAAACTGGAATATTTATTGCTATCAACACCAAACTTGGTATGAGGCATCGGGGGTTAGAGCCGCTGATTGCTATTATAAATGAGCCAGATTGGTCAAAAAACATGGCCGCCACGGACCAATGAATTTTTGCTGTAGGCGGAGCTTAGAATTGATTGGCCATAACGCCCACACCCTTTGACCTATCATCACCAAACTTGGTGGGTAGGTCCACAATGAGACTTGGAAGGTGCCTGCCAAAGCATTTTGAGCTCAGCCTATAGGGGGCGCTATAAATGCCACACATCTGTATCTCAATGACCGTTGGATGGAATTTCACCAAACGTGGTACGGATGCTCTCGGGGTGGCTATTAGCTAATATTTTGAGTGCCATGTTGAAAGGTGAAAGTGGGCGTGGCCTGTTACTTTTTATTAATTTATGAGCAGCTGGAAGGACCTACGGACATGAAACTTGGTACATGGACTATAAATGACATCCAAATACTGCTCAAAAAATTTGGTCCCGATCGGCCACATGGGGGCGCTATAACATAGAGTGTAATGCTTGAAAGGCTCTGCCCGCCCCACCACAAGTGCTATCGACTTGAAATTTTACACACACATTCTCCTGATAGTCCTCTACAAAAAAGCCTCTTGCACCATGAACGCTGCCCTTACAGAATTTTTGCTAATTTGCATAATGTTAAAAACAGTAAAATGAATAGGCTATTGGAATATTTATTGCTATCAACACCAAACTTGGTGTGAGGCATCGGGGGACTGAGCCGCTCATTTCTATTACAAATGAGCAAGATCGGACGAAAAACATGGCCGCCACAGACCAATGAATCTTTGCTGTGGGCGGGACTTAGACAATATGGGCTGTCAAACCTTAACCGTTTTTCCGATCGGCACAAAACTCGGTAAGTGTCATCGGAAGGGGACCAAGAACACACCCAAAAAAGAATTTTCAGATTGGCACATAGGGGGTGGCCGAAACAGGTTAGAACCCGCTGATTGCCGCTTGCGGCTATATTTATTATTTTTTGTTGTCTGCCGCTTGAGCTTAAATTCCCGTGAGCTGGAATAAGCCAGAAAGCTGAAACTTGGCCAAAAGATTGGAAATGATGTGCATCAACTTTTATTAAAACATGAGCCAAGTTGGCCAGATGGTGGCGCTGTAATTAAGGCCTAAAAATGACTTTTTGGGGAGGCCACGCCCCTCACCCCATAAGTCCGATTGACTTGAAACTTGACACACAGGTCCAGCTCAATGTGCTCTACAAAAAAGCCTCAAGAACCCCTAAGCTCCGCCTAACTAGATTTTTTGCTAATTTGCATAATTTGAAAAACAGTAAAATGAATAGAAAACTGGAATATTTATTGCTATCAACACCAAACTTGGTATGAGGCATCGGGGGTTAGAGCCGCTGATTGCTATTATAAATGAGCCAGATTGGTCAAAAAACATGGCCGCCACGGACCAATGAATTTTTGCTGTAGGCGGAGCTTAGAATTGATTGGCCATAACGCCCACACCCTTTGACCTATCATCACCAAACTTGGTGGGTAGGTCCACAATGAGACGTGGAAGCTGCCTGCCAAAGCATTTTGAGCTCAGCCTATAGGGGGCGCTATAAATGCCACACATCTGTATCTCAATGACCGTTGGATGGAATTTCACCAAACTTGGTACGGATGCTCTCGGGGTGGCTATTAGCTAATATTTTGAGTGCCATGTTGAAAGGTGAAAGTGGGCGTGGCCTATTACTTTTTATTAATTTGTGAGCAGCTGGAAGGACCTAGAGACATGAAACTTGGTACATGGACTATAAATGAGATCCAAATATTGCTCAAAAAATTTGGTCCCGATCGGCCACATGGGGGCGCTATAACATAGAGTGTAAAGTTTGAAAGGCTCTGCCCGCCCCACCACAAGTGCTATCGACTTGAACTTTTACACACACATTCTCCTGATAGTCCTCTACAAAAAAGCCTCTTGCACCATGAACGCTGCCCTTACAGAATTTTTGCTAATTTGCATAAAGTTAAAAACAGTAAAATGAATAGGCTATTGTAATATTTATTGCTATCAATACCAAACTTGGTGTGAGGCATCGGGGGACTGAGCCGCTCATTTCTATTACAAATGAGCAAGATCGGACGAAAAACATGGCCGCCACAGACCAATGAATCTTTGCTGTGGGCGGGACTTAGACAATATGGGCTGTCAAACCTTAACCGTTTTTCCGATCGGCACAAAACTCGGTAAGTGTCATCGGAAGGGGACCAAGAACACACCCAAAAAAGAATTTTCAGATTGGCACATAGGGGGTGGCCGAAACAGGTTAGAACCCGCTGATTGCCGCTTGCGGCTATATTTATTATTTTTTGTTGTCTGCCGCTTGAGCTTAAATTCCCGTGAGCTGGAATAAGCCAGAAAGCTGAAACTTGGCCAAATCATTGGAAATGATGTGCATCAACTTTTATTAAAACATGAGCCAAGTTGGCCAGATGGTGGCGCTGTAATTAAGGCCTAAAAATGACTTTTTGGGAAGGCCACGCCCCTCACCCCATAAGTCCGATTGACTTGAAACTTGACACACAGGTCCAGCTCAATGTGCTCTACAAAAAAGCCTCAAGAACCCATAAGCTCCGCCTAACTAGATTTTTTGCTAATTTGCATAATTTGAAAAACAGTAAAATGAATAGAAAACTGAAATATTTATTGCTATCAACACCAAACTTGGTATGAGGCATCGGGGGTTAGAGCCGCTGATTGCTATTATAAATGAGCCAGATTGGTCAAAAAACATGGCCGCCGCGGACCAATGAATTTTTGCTGTAGGCGGAGCTTAGAATTGATTGGCCATAACGCCCACACCCTTTGACCTATCATCACCAAACTTGGTGGGTAGGTCCACAATGAGACTTGGAAGGTGCCTGCCAAAGCATTTTGAGCTCAGCCTATAGGGGGCGCTATAAATGCCACACATCTGTATCTCAATGACCGTTGGATGGAATTTCACCAAACGTGGTACGGATGCTCTCGGGGTGGCTATTAGCTAATATTTTGAGTGCCATGTTGAAAGGTGAAAGTGGGCGTGGCCTGTTACTTTTTATTAATTTATGAGCAGCTGGAAGGACCTAGAGACATGAAACTTGGTACATGGACTATAAATGACATCCAAATACTGCTCAAAAAATTTGGTCCCGATCGGCCACATGGGGGCGCTATAACATAGAGTGTAAAGTTTGAAAGGCTCTGCCCGCCCCACCACAAGTGCTATCGACTTGAAATTTTACACACACATTCTCCTGATAGTCCTCTACAAAAAAGCCTCTTGCACCATGAACGCTGCCCTTACAGAATTTTTGCTAATTTGCATAATGTTAAAAACAGTAAAATGAATAGGCTATTGGAATATTTATTGCTATCAACACCAAACTTGGTGTGAGGCATTGGGGGACTGAGCTGCTCATTTCTATTACAAATGAGCAAGATCGGACGAAAAACATGGCCGCCACAGACCAATGAATCTTTGCTGTGGGCGGGACTTAGACAATATGGGCTGTCAAACCTTAACCGTTTTTCCGATCGGCACAAAACTCGGTAAGTGTCATCGGAAGGGGACCAAGAACACACCCAAAAAAGAATTTTCAGATTGGCACATAGGGGGTGGCCGAAACAGGTTAGAACCCGCTGATTGCCGCTTGCGGCTATATTTATAGTTTGATTTTGGCTTTACGTTTAAGTGTTTTTCAATTATCTTATTTTTATTACATTTTAATTTGTTTTTTAATAGTTAATGTTTTTTGATTAATGATATTATATATTTTATGATCTACATATTATTTTATCATGACAGTTGTGAGTGTGTGAAAGCACTGGCAGAACTGTCTTTTAGGTGTCTGTTCTTGTCTATTGAACATTTGTTGATCATAGATGGAGCTAATCCTCACCTTAATCCTGCTACAGACCAGGATTGCCTGGCAGCATTAGTTACCATGGTTACTAGGCTGGGATTCAAGTTAACCACCTTGATGGAACGGAGTTGTGGCTCAGGTTGATGGAACGGAAAACGGCTAATCTTAGCCACTCTGATGGAACAGAACTCTGGCTCACATTAGCCAGACTTGGCCATTTAAAGGTACATTCTCACTGCCGTGATGTGGAAATGCGGGACGGCTTTGCGGAATATTTGCACAGTGCTTTTTTGCGCTCAAACCATATACACAGGCACGGTACGGACGCGGTGCGGAATTTCGCGTTGTTGTGTTCCAATTCCGCGCAGTGTGAATGGGTGTGGGTGAACATGGACGAGAGTAGCAGCAGAAGCAGCAGCGAGCTAACGTTTAACAAACATCAACATCAACTTTCTTTAGCACTTACCACTCTCACCGCTGCCACTAAGCTAGACAATGGACTGCCATATGTTGTCCTTTAATTCACTGTTCATAAAATTATCCCATCTTTTATCAAAAAGTACGGGGTGCTCTGAAATGAGGTTTATCAACCTTTCTCCCATACTATCCTGACTGGCTGGATTTTGGACTCTCCCGAGTCTGCGTGACTATAAACAAACAATTTCATTGGCCCAACTGTGTAGTTCCACCAGCAAATTCTGCGGGGGGTCAAAGTCTGGGCGGAAACTTTTTCACCGCACGAAAGTTCCACCCTGGTGTGCAAACTTCCATAAAAACCCATGAAATCAACTTTTATAGTTTTCCACAAGAATCCACAAAGTATCTCCATACTCCTCATCCGTAGTGATCCAAGTGTGCTGCAGCCCTGACATAAAAAGTTGTTTTGAAAAATGTCATATGAACTCTGTTTGTAGCCTCACTGTAGCCTGTAGCTCTGACTGCTTCTCTGTTGCTCTATGCAACCATGGCTGGGTTAAGACAACAAAAACTCGTGGTTGGGTTTAGGCAACAAAAGAACGTCGTTTAGGAAAAAAAGAAAAGGGTTTTGAAAGTCAGATCGGACGAAAGTCGGTGTTAGTTGGACCCATCCACCACCCCTCCCACCTCCCCCCATCGGACACCACCAGGCGCTGTTAAACTATAACATTAGCATGATATAAGGCCAGTTGTCGTTAAGATCAGATTAGAAGCAGAATGTGTGGTGGCAAAAAGGCTTAGGAATGTGAGACAGTTGAAGTTACAATGTGTAATTTATGTGGTTGTTTATTAGCAAATATCAACTATTGCTTTCATAAATGTACTAAAGTGTAATGCAATTCACATACAAATGGAAGCTTTCTCGTAGGCTTAGAATCATTTCTCTATATATACACAGGCAGGGTGCGGTCTGCTGGATGCTGCCTTCTTGCGTCGCCATATTTGAATACAGTGGCCAAAAGGGATATACGCGCTTCACCTTTATACCTAGAACTTGAGATAGTTAAGGTGAAGATCAATCCGGGGCACTTCTGCATGAACCTGCTTTGTACTTTTATGATTCTGTCGCACTTTAAATGGAGGACCACACACATGTTTTGCCCCGTAAGAGTGAAACCACGCCACCAATTAAAAGAAAAAGATCAGATAAGCGAGGATGGGACAAAACGCAAGTGAATATTGGCGTTGCTTATTCCAGGTAGAAATAACCCCTGAAGGATAAGGATTTCACAAGGGATGCGGAGGTTGCCTGCTTTCTGCTAGACAGTTTAATTCAATCTGATATTTTAAAATCATTTTGGCTTCATGTTTGCAACTACTTTTCCCTCTCGTCTAAGTTTGAGTGGGGGCTAACGTTACGTTTACGTGCTAATGTTATCCTAGCCTTGGCTAACGTTATCCCAGAGCTACAGCTAAATGGTTAGCCTAGCCTACAGCCTAATCTGTTGATTTCTCTCACGCTGCTGCTAAGGCTGTCACCCTGCCCTCCTTCTCTTCCCTCTGGGTAGCCGAGACACACCTCTTCGCCTGGCCATTCCTGCATCGCTTCGCCCCGTTCCTCTCCCTGGTCTTCCTCCCCTCCCTCTCCCTCTTCCTCATCTCCCTGTGTCCTGTGGAAGAACACTCTGGAAACGCATATATTATAATCGCACCAACCTATATTTGCCGCACTGTGCTGTGACTATCACATACAACGTGTTATTTTAGCATTACTTTGCTAATGCTCATGTTACCAAAAAAAATAGAAATAAAACACTCCTAACATATATCTCACAGATCACCTATATCTCACTGGTAAGCTATAACATGTTTAGATTCCTAAATAACTATTCACCTCATCGCTACATACTCTTGAAAAACTCGAAAAATTCTGCTGTCTGCGCAAGGCTTTTTGTCCTACGATGTCACCGTCACTCACCTGACGGGAGGGGTGAGTGAGTGAGCGCGAGTGAGTGCTGCAATCCAGAATTTGACCACTGATGTCACTGTTACTCACCATTTTTACACACTGAGGCTTTAAGGTCAGATCAGAAGCAGAATATGTACTTAGATTGAACAACCTTCGATGTGGGCAGAATGTTCCAAAACAATACACACACACACACACACACACACACACACACACACACACACACACACACACAGAAAGTTAGGTAGGATGTCTATCTAAGGAGGAGTACAAGAATGTTTGAGGGGCTGTCTCGTTGCGGTGTGCTAAAGACTGTGAACTGACCTCATGTCATCGAGTCGTTTGTAACACCCAAGCGCTGGATTTTTGATGACTTTGGAGTGAGACTGGTTTCAATAATACACTGCTCATAAAATTAAGGGAACACTTAACACCAGACAAGTTAAACATCAGGGGGATCAATATGCCCATTTGGGAAGCATGAGTGATTGTGGATCTATTTCACCTGCTTTGGTGCAAATGAAAGTGACAACAGGTGCAATGCAGAGACTAAAGCAAGACAACCTCCAAAACATGGAGTGGTTTTACATGTGGTGGCCACAGACAGTTGCTCTCTACTTATCCTTCCTGACTGATTCTTCTCTAATTTTGTATTCTGCTACTGTCCTTGTCACTACTGCTAGCGTGAGGCAGTACCTGCAACCCAATCAGATTGCAAAGATAGTCCAGGTCCTCCAGGATGGCACATCCATATGTGCGGTTGCAAGAAGGTTTGCTGTGTCTCCCAGCACAGTCTCAAGAGCATGGAGGAGATACCAGGAGACAGGACCTTACACAAGGAGAGCTTGACAGGGCTGTAGAAGGGCATCAACCCAGCAGGAGGACCTGTATCCACTCCTTTGTGTGAGGAGGAACAGGAGGAGCACTGCCAGAGCCCTACAAAATGACCTCCTGCAGGCTACTTATGTGCATGTTTGAGACCAAACTGTAAGACTCGATGAGGGTGGAATGAGGGCCTGACATCCTCTGGTGGGACCTGTGCTCACAGCCCAGCACTGTGCAGCTCAATTGGCATTCGCCAGAAAAACCCAGAATTGGCAGGCCACTGGCACCTTGTTGTCTTCACAGATGAGATTATACTGACTACCTGTGACAGCTGAGAAGGAGTCTGGAGACACCATGGTGAACATTATGCTGCCTGTTACATCATCCAGCATGACCAGTTTGGTGGTGGGTCAGTGATGGTCTGGGGAGGCATATCCTTGAAGCGTCGCACAGACCTCCATGCCATAGCCAATGGTGCCTTGACTGCTGTTAGGTATGGGAATAAAATCCTCAGAGAGATTGTCAGAGCTTACGCTGGTGCAGTGGGCCTGGGGTCCTCCTGGTGCAGGACAATGCACAATGTCTCATGTAGCTAGAGTGTATAGGCAGTTCCTGGATGATGAAGGCATTGATGCCATCGGCTGGCCCTCTTGTTCCCCTAACCTAAATCCAATTAAGCACCTATGGGACGTTATCTATTGGTGCTTCCATTGCCACCAAGTACTGCCACAGACTGTCCAGGAGCTCAGTGTTGCCCTGTTTCAGGTCTGAGAGGAGATCCCCCAGGACACCATCCGCTGACTCAACAGGAGCATGCTTAGAGGTTTTGGGGAGTACATACAGGCATGCAGGGGCCATACACATTACTGAATCGCATTATGAGTTGTTCAGTCATGCAGGTTGGAACAGCCTGTGACTCAATTTTTTTTATTTTTGGTGTAATTTGGAATTCAGCCCTCAGTGGGTTGATGACTTTGGTTTCCATTTAACGTTTTTACGTCATTTTGTTCTCAACAAATTATACAATGTACTTTTTTTTTTGTATTTGGAAGCAGTTTAAATGTGAAATTTGTGGTAGATTTTATTTTGTTGTACTATTAATATTGTATACAGAATATGAATCACACTCTGAGTTACCATTGTTGTTCACAAACTAAAGAAATGAGACACAATTTTAATTTTACTGTTCGGGTGACATGTAAACAACATCACTTATTTTGTTGCAATTCTATTTTCTGAATGAATAATATCTATCTATCTATCTATCTATATATCTATATATCTATATATATATATATACATACATATATTATTTAGGACAATGTTGCCCACCCCTAGTACAAACACAAGTTGATACAGACAAGTTTAAATGGCTGTTAAAGGGAAATGTCCACACCTGTGACTAGTTTGCTTGTAACTAGTGTCTGTGTATAAACAGTCAAGAGTTTCTTGAGAGCTCTTAAGAGACCCCTATATATTTCATCCAGGGCTGCACTGACTTTGTTGGATGCTGAGCCATGGGGAAAGAAAAAGAACTGTCAAAAGACCTGTGAGAAAAGGTTGTTGAACTTTACAAATCAGGAAAAGAATATATAAGGATATCCAAAGACTTGAAAATGCCACAAAACAGCCCACTTACAATTTGCAAAACAGCACCCGGACAAGTCTCAAAAATTCCACAACAAAGTAATTTGGAGTTATGACACTAAAATTTAACTTTGTGGTCACATCCAAAAACATTATATTTGGAGAGGAGTCAACAAGGCCTATGACAAAAGGTACACCATCCTGACTGTGAAGCATGGAGGTGGATCTCCGATGTTTTGGATATGTTTGAGCTGCACCGGCACACAGGGAATTTAGTCAAAATTAAGGCAGGATGCATGCAACAAGTTTTCAGAAAATACTGGAGGACAATTTGCATTCATCAGCCCAGAGGTTGCGCATGCGATGCACTCGGACATTCAAACATGACAATTATTCAAAACACAACACCAAGTTGGCCCTTCAGTGGCTACAGCAGAGAAAAGTAAGGGTTTAGAAATGGCAATCATGGTCATCTACTGACCTCAGTGTAATGAGCCACTTTGGGAAGATCTCAAACGTGCAGTTCATGCAAGACAACCCAAGAATTTAGACCTGGAGGCTTTTTGCCAAGAAGAATGGGCAGCTTTACCACCAGAGAAAATAAAGGCCCTCATCCACAACTATCACAAAAGACTGCAAGCTGTCATTGAAGCTTAAGGGGGCAACACACAGTATTGAGAACTGAGGCTATGTAAACTTTCAAACAGAGATCGTGTCAGTATTTTCTTTATTGCTATGTTTTATTTACAGATTGTAAAATTATGTGATGCATTATAGTTTATTCTGAAGCCCATTAAATATAGAAGGAATGTGTTTTGCCTGATCACTCGTGTTTTGTTTACAGAATGATACACATCTTACAAATTCTGCCAGGGAATGTAAACTTACGAGCACAACTGTATTCTTCTGAATAAGAAGTCTCCTGGATGAGAGGTGAAATGTAACTCAAGCAAGTGCAATTGCCTACGATATAGCATTAAAGAGCTAGTTACATGGAACATGACTGTCCATATAAACACCATTACAAATTATATAGAATATATATAAAAAAGAAAACTTAAGGAGGAACTATAACAGCATTATTACACAAAAATTAAGAAATGAATTGCATGTGTTCAGGTGCACTGGCAGTTCTTTAGCCAGGGGAGGCAAATACAAAAATTGAGTGTGTTTGGCTGACAAGTTCAAGTGTAAGTCTGAATGATATACATAATTGTAATTTCTCATTTCAGCAACAAGGCAAAATTGGTGTGACATTCAACATTGGCACAGTGGATATCAGTGTGCAGGAAAGCAGTACCGCAGTGAATGATGGGAAGTATCATGTTGTTCGCTTCACCAGGAATGGCGGCAATGCTACACTGCAGGTGGATAACTGGTCGATCAATGAACACTTCCCAACAGGTACAACACTATTCATCACACTAGTAAGCATAAGCAGTATGCAATTGAGAGAGTAAAATACAAGAAAAAAAAAAGTTACCCTATGCTTTTTCTGAGCTTCACTAACAAAGACCACACCAATAAGATAACGATTTTAAATGCTGGGTAAGGATGAAGGGATGTAGAGTGAGGAATGAAGAGATGAGGGTTGAGGGATGAAGGCTGGGTTCCTGGGTAGTCGGCGAGTGCGATGATGAATGTGTTGGGTTGAAGGTAGGAATACAGGAGGGATCCCGGGAGTGAGACTGAGTGGGGGAGTTGTTTCTTCATGAGCTTGGCTTCGGATAGGGTCTCCAAGAGAGCTTCAAGAGCACATGGGAGTTTCCAATGTTATTGGATCATAGCGCTGTTTGGATGTGTGCTGTTTACTAAAGAAGAAAGGCTGGTGGGGATGGCTGAGTTTGTGTACGGTTGGGTGACTCCCGGCTTAGTGTGATCATCACAAAAGGGGATGTCGTTCCAGGACAATTTTGGGAATGGTGCTACGGTTTTAGCTCCGTCTTGCATGGTTAGTCAAGCTGAGGTGATGATAGAGATGAAGTAGTTCATGAGTCTTAGCAGTGAAGAAGTTGGGCCGGAAGGAAATTTGAAAAGGTTAAGGGGGCTTTCATGTCGGGGCCCTGGGCCCAGATCTTTGCATGCTTAACCTCAGTCGAGTTCTTTGGATAAGTGTGAAGAATTAATGCCGCATCAGGGAACACAACACTCAAGTCCGCTTGAAAGGTTAGTCTCAGGAGTTCATGGTACGCAATATGGTTCCAGCACGGAACGTGTCAAGTGTTAAAATCAACTACGCCAAAAACATGGAAATGGACTGCTGGGCAATCATATTATCGTATTTGGGGACAGCATGAATCAGTCGTACCTAATATGGAAACGCTCAACAGAATTTGCTTGGTTGGCAGGGATGCCTGGATTGAGATGGGGTCGAGGGGAGTGGATGACAATAATGCCGAGGGAGAGAGGGGATTGAAGGAAAGGATGAGTCGGAGGGAAAGTGAAGGTGGGTGAAGATAACGGAAACGAGGGCCTACATGAATTGAAAATTAATGATTTTTATGTTGAAAAGCAATAAAAATTCTGATTAAAGCAACTCTTACCGTCTTAAATTTGAACACCCACAACTCCCACCTCCCTCCAAAGACCTACTCCTCCATTACGTCCTCATTACATCTATGATGGACGTAGGCGATGGCAAGGAAACGTTAGATACACTGAAGATGAACCAAGACAGTCGAATGCAACTCCAGAGTTTTAAAACTACAGTTATAGTGCTAATGTTAGATAGTAGCATTAACGTTACTAGTAAGTGGAAACGCACAAGGAAAATAACGTTAATATTTCAGAGGCTACGCTACAGTAAGCTAACATTAGCCATTGTGTTGTCAATGTCATATATAACGTTATGAACTGAACTGAACTTCTTTATGTCATTTTTATGTGCAGCACAAAAACGAAATGACATTTCGCATACCCCAAGCAAAAAGAAACAAAACATTTAAAAACAATTTGTGCAACATATAAGAAATAACATATAGTGCAATAGTAAGATAAAAGGGTTGACATTTCACAGTCAAAAACTCCACATCCTGAGAGCAGAACTGGGAGATCCTCTTCACATTACAGCACCATGAATTGTTTATGTATATTGCCGGAGCTTACCAGATGATGCAGCCTCCCTGTCTTCTATGTAGCGTTAGCCTCGTTAGCTCAACACCGGAGTCTGATATGTTACCATTCATCTATGTCTCAATGAACACAAGGATGCAGCAGTCCCTCACTCATCGGTGAGTGGATTTCCACAGTTGGGTGTAATCCATTTTTGTGTCCAGCGAGTTGACGTTCGCCAGAAGGACACTGGGAACAGCTGGTTTGATGGGGGGTTACACAAGCATTTACGTCAGTCAGAGTCAATTTCTTAGAACCATATGAGAATGGTATAATAATGAGTTTTTATTTCTGGTGGAATTCACTTACATTTTAGTGTGCCATCAGCTTATTAATAGCATTTTAACCAAGAAAAGTGTAAAATTTCCAGAAAGGTAAGTGTTGCTTTAAGAGAAAGAAAACGGAAACAATAAGATGGGCTGTGTTTTGGACGAGATCATTACGGATAGCTTTCTGTGAAGCTGATGGAAGGTTTACAGGTTGTGGAACTGATTAGACAGCTGTGACGATGTGATGAAGCCTTAAAATGCAGAGGTGACAAGAATGATGGAATGACCTGAGAGAGGACAAACACATAGGGTTATTGTTTGTTAGTTTGTTTTACTTGTGTGGTTTCCTTTTGTACGAATTAAATGAGCAATGACTACTTGAGAGACTTCCCTTAATACATATTAAAAGAGCATTGGTAGAAGGAACCTGAGATTTGAGATTACTGTTTGCCAAACAAGCAGACAACAATTGTTTCCTCTAATTGCATGTAACACTGAGTAACTTAAAACTTGAAACCAAACAACCTGGCTCCCTGCTAGTGGGAGCTTATGGTACTGGCTTCTGCCCTCAAAAAGGTGGACTCTCTGTGACATCACAGGTGGCAATCCGAGCAAGGATGTCTCGGGCGAGGATCCTTAGATGCCGGCAGTTATGTAGGCATGGTGTTCAATGGAGCAGCACAGAGTTGGAACCTGGCTTATGACCACAGTTGCAGGGAATTTCCTGGTCTCTGATGCCATTTGGATTGTGATGTGGAGAATGCTGTTGCGTGAAGGAGGCTGGTGGAGAACGTGCACGTGCGGCCGTGCCAATGGTGACCGCAATTCTTGGCCCTCGTGGATGGAGGAGAGGATCGATCCGAAGTTGGAGAGAGTTTGTTTGGCAGATGGAATTGGGGAGCTGGCGAGGCAGAGGTATTGAAACCGTGGAACGCTTGTGGCTCTGCCTGGAAGTCTGTTTGTAGCTTGACTGCTGCAGGAATAACATGACTCAAGGATAATCGCTTTTGGGTGGATTTTGTCGATTTATATATTTGAAACAATAAAAACTAGCGTTTGTCTTCCTTTTAGATTGAGTATATAACATCCTGTCTGTGGCACATCTCCTGAACTTGGTGGTCAACGCCACCTTCCGTCTTCTGACCACTCAAAGGGGTTCGTCACCGAATGTCACATTCACCCATTCACACACACATTCACACACTTGTGGCCACTGGTGCCACCTGCTACTCAATATTGATTCACGCGCACTCACATGCTGATGGAACAGCCATCGGGAGCAATTTGGGGTTCAGTATCTTGCCCAAGGATACTTTGGCATGTGGACTGGAGGAGCTGGGGATCAAACCACTGGTCTTCCAATTAGTGAAGACCTGCTTTATTTCCTGAGCCACAGCCAGCCCACTGATGTCTTTAACAATTAAAGATTTGGAGAAAAAAAATGAATGACTGACATAGAAATCAACGTAAATAATTGATTATTCAAAATATGCACACTGATATGTCATATGATACATGCAGTTTAAATAAATATTTAAGCAAAATGCAGAAATTCTTTTTCAAGGCCCTACTTATTTCTTTCTGCAGATGTCAACCTACCATTTAATAAACCAGATCTTTCATTGTCATCGCCAACAATAAAGCTATTGTCCAATTGCGGGAGAATAAATAAATTAAAAATTAAAGCTGCGAGCAGTATTGGACGGGGACAGTGCAAATTATTTGTAAGAGACAAAATGTCGAGAAAACAAGCAATGTCAAGGGTGCGCAAGGTCATTTTTGGCAATAGATCTACTGTGTAAATATGTTCAAAATGATGTTTTGCTGAGATGTATGAAATCCAATATGGCTGCTGCCTAGTGACCCCACAATATGCAAATGAGATGAGTTAATTTACTCCCATCACAAACTTTGGGTCACGATGAATAGTTTTCTCATTTAGTCTACAGTATACCTTAATCTCTCACCATGTTCAAGCGACAGCCCCTTGAAATGTTGAAATGAAAATGGAATATTTTCCTCAATAAACTGGCACCTGAAGGGTTAAAATGGAGATGCTGCCCCTGTCATGTCTGCATGTAAGATGTAGACACGCACACACATCATGTTTCTGTGAGTTTGTGTGTGACAGCGGTTGCCATGGTAATGAAGTAGGTGCACCTGGCAGAAGGGCAGAAAGATACAGACAGAACACAGAGAAGAGACCTGTTTTAGTGGAGATTTAACTTCTCGTACAAGTTCTTCCCATAACCAAACCATTGGTCCAAACATCAAAATAATGTGATTGTGAGAGATAAAGTTATACAGAAGATCTGTTTAGGAGCAGTTGAGCTGGCATATGTGCGTCTATGAAGCCGATACAATGAATGGTGGAGGAGGAGATGTCTTTTTTAGAGCATGTTTGAGGCGAAATCTTACTTTGAAAGGGCAAATGGCTCACTTCCTGTTGGATTTAGGTCATGGGTGTCAGTGCGTGATTTGTAAGTCAAACAAGCCAGTTTTGGTTAGATCTGTCTAAGACATTCCTATGAGCCACAGTGGCCATTTTAGTGCACCTAAATAATAATAAATAATAATAAATTTTATTTGTAATGCACTATTCATTCACAAGGAATCTCAGAGTGCTACATACATTTTAAAAGAAACACACAAGGATTAAAGTGCAATGGTCGTTAATAGTCAATAATCAACAATAATAAGAGTCTCAGTACAAAAAATAGGTGATCAACGTTAACAAGAGAAGGCCTTCCTAAATAAAAAGGTTTTTAGGCCTGCTTTGAATGAGTCCAGGGTCTGTGGTGCCCTTAAATCAATGGGGAGGCTGTTCCATAGCCTGGGGCCGGCCGAGCTGAAGGCCCGGTCTCCCATAGAGCGCAGCTTAGTTTTCGGGGCTTCCAGAAAGAATTGGTTTGTTGATCTGAGAGTGCGGGTAGTGTTTTTAGGGGGTTCAATCAGTTCCTGTAGGTATGGGGGTGCAAGTCCGTTTATGCAGTTATGGGTGGTTACAAGGATTTTGTATTCGACCCTGGCTGTAACAGGGAGCCAATGAAGGGAGAAAAGGATGGGAGTAATATGGTCATATTTTCGGACTCTCATTAGGACCCTGGCAGCGCTGTTCTGAATGTACTGCAGCTTTTGCACACTGCTGCCAGGGATCCCAACGAAGAGCCCGTTGCAGTAGTCCAGCCTTGAGGAGATGAAGGCATGGACGAGCTTCTCGGCGTCAGGCAGGGTTAGCAGGGGGCGAAGTTTGGAGATGTTTTTAAGGTGGTAAAAAGCAGTTTTGCACAGATGTTTTATGTGGGTGTTGAATGTCAGGTGAGGGTCAAACTTGACTCCCAGGTTCGTGACTGAGGGGGAGAGGGAGATGATTTGGCTGTCGAAAGTAATGCGGGAAATGGGGCATGATTGGACCTGGTGAGGTGTGCCGACAAGGAGGGCCTCGGTCTTGCTGCTGTTGAGCTGGAGAAAGTTGTTGCTCATCCATGCCTTCATCTCCTCAAGACAGGTGGTGAGACATGACATTGTTGCAGATGGGTCAGTGGCAGTTTTAATGTACAGCTGGGTGTCATCAGCATAACAGTGAAAAGATAGTCCATGTTTCCTTATGACACCTCCAAGGGGGAGCATGTACGTTATGAAGAGCAGGGGCCCAAGAACTGACCCCTGTGGCACTCCGCAGGTGACCGGGAGCAGTCTGGACTTGCACTCTCCAAGTGCAACATATTCATAACGGTCAGCAAGGTAGGACTGGAACCACTTGAGTGCAGTTTCAGATAGTCCAATGGTGGTGTGCAGACGCTCCAGAAGGATCAGATGGTCGACCGTGTCAAATGCCGCGGTCAGGTCGAGGAGGATGAGCAGTGATGGTGATCCTTTATCAGCCGTCATCAGCAGGTCGTTTGTCACCCTCAGCAGAGCAGTTTCAGTACTGTGTGCAGCACGAAAGCCTGATTGGAACTTCTCAAAAAGGTGGTTTTCATTGAGGTATTCCTGGAGCTGAGAAGCAACCACCTTCTCCAGCACCTTGGACAAGAAGGCCAGGTTGGATATAGGCCTGTAGTTGGCTAGAACCTCTGGGTCCAGGGTGGGCTTCTTGAGAAGGGGACGGATGACGGCAACTTTGAGGGCAGATGGGACATGACCAGTTTGCAGAGAGAGGTTAACAGTTTGTGTAATGAGAGGGCTGAGTGCGGAGATGTGTGACTTGAGAAGAGCAGTGGGAATGGGGTCCAGGGCACATGTGCAGGGTTTCATCTTGCTGAGAACTTTCTCCATGTCGCTCTGCTGAACCTCAGTGAAGTATGGAAAGGGCTGCACACTCATATGCAGGCTGCCAGCAGCAGGGGGGGACAGAGGGCAAGAGCTGGTCATCAGGGAGCGGATGTTATTGACCTTAGATCTAAAAAAGTCAATGAAGTTGTTACATTGCTCCTCAGTTTCTTCAGTTGAGAAGGACGACTGTGGCTTCAGAAGATGGTCAATGGTGGAGAAAAAGTGTTTTGTATTACCAGGGTTTCTGTTTATGAGGTTTGAGTAGAATTGTGATTGGGCATCTTTAAGGGCTTTTGCGTAGGCCTTTTGATGTTCACGGAAGATCTGTCGATGCACAGTGAGCCCAGAGTGTCTGAAGCGCCGTTCCAGGACACGCCCTGCTCTTTTGAGTTTTCGTAGTTCCTCTGTGAACCATGGAGCAGAGTGTGAGAAGCTGACCTCACGTGTCTTGATAGGGGCATGGAGGTCAAAGACACGGCTCAGGGATGTGTTATAGTGGTTGACTATTTCATCCGCTGATGCAGAGGTTGGGAGGGGGATGAGCTGGAGATCCGATGTCATGGTGGTTGGGTCAATGCTTTTCCAGTTACGGAATGTCATTTGACGCTTAGGTCTAGTGGAGGGCGGCAGCGATGTTAAGGCCATTGAGACCACCTTGTGGTCAGACACACCCAGGCTATAGACCTGCAGGTTGTTAATGGGGGCAGAGTCAGTGATGACCAGGTCCAGGGTGTGTCCCTTGTTGTGAATAGGGACCTTCACATGCTGCTGCAGGCCAAGACATTCCAGCATGTTAAGAAACTCTGCTGCAGGGCGACTGGAGGGGTTATCTACATGGAGATTTACATCACCAATAATCACAGTGTTTGATGACACAGTGCAGAGTGAGGTGAGTAAGTCATTTATTTCAGGGATGAAAGCTGTGTTTGGCTTGGGAGGTCGATATATAAGAAGCACTGTCATGGGGTTTGGAGGTTTACATTTAAAAGCTAGGCATTCCATGGAGGAAAAGCTAGGCATTGGCAGGGGGGACAGTTTCAATTCAGCTCTGTGTATGATGGCCAAGCCGCCACCACGGGTGCTGCGGGCTTTTTCCATATAGTTATATCCAGGGGGACAGGCTTTGTTGAGCTCTGAAAAATCCCCTGGATTATGCCAGGTTTCTACAAGGCACATGAAGTCGAGTCCCTTTTCCATTATGTGATCATGTATGAGGGTTGATTTATTGTTTATGGATTGTGCATTAAAAAGTGCCATAGTGGCACTGGAACGAGACAGACTTGGTGGTAAAGATCTCTGGAGAGGCCGAAGTAGACTATAGTCCACTCCACGTTTGCTTTGCAGCCTGGAGAGTGGGAGCCTCGCGTTGTTTTTGTTCCAGCCCAGTCCTGCACTGTAATCCACTCCAGATTTTCCGCGCAGCTTGTAGTGGCGCAGCAGCACAGTGTTCCCAGTGCTGCTACAACATCCTGTTTCACCAGTGCTCTGATGACGTGGTTGGGGTGCGACGGAGCGTTCAGTAGAACAGATGGAAGGAACAGCGTGATCAGACCGGCGATAAACAAACTGTCTGCGGGATCCCCTATGAGTATAACGGGGTCGGCGTAAAAGTCCAAGTTGTTGGATGACTGAAGTACATGCTGGAATTGCCTTGTTGTTAAGTTCCAGCAGTTTTGAAACGGAATATTTCAACATTGTGCTTGACGGAGAGACAAGTTTGTCTGGAGTTAGCTGTTAGCCAGGTGAGCCTGGGTGCCTGTTTACCCGGCGATGAGAAGAGGAACTCCAGCACCAGTCGCTCGTTGACTTGGTGGCTGATAAATAATGAAGACGTCCTCACCCGAAAACCTCACAGCAACAGGTAGTCCAGGATGTCCAGGATGGGCATGCAACGCCGAAACGTCCGCTTGCAGGATCGGGGAGCGGCGAGCCAGTTATGGAGGTATGGCGGCCAGGCGACGACGGCCTAACCGCACCGGGGACAGCTGTCGGGCCGCCCGGGCGAAGACTCCACTTCAGCGATGGAAGGATTAGGAGACCCGCTGCTGTCCGCTGTTATCCAGCGATGGAGATGGACGGTAATAGATAGGCAAGCAGCCGTGTGGGTCGTTGGAAGTCCGTGCAAACAGCACCGCAAGCCTGTCAGTGTGTCAGTAGCAGGCTTTGGGAGAAACGGCTTGATAATCACTTAAAACAACTAAAGTACTGAGGCACTAAAACACTAGATTATAAAATACTAAAACATAAGGTAGACGAGCGGAGAAGCGGCGAACAGTCAGCGTCCTCTCCCCTCTAAAAACATCAGAGAGTGTCTCTGCCTCACAATTAAAACTTCACAAGTTTACAATCATCCTAGGTGGCGCTAGACAGCCCATTTTGGCACTTTAGGGGTTAATAATGTGTATTTGCTGTTTCAAATGAAGATTCTGCTGCTGTAATCTGTCCTTTAAAGATTGTGAGACACACAGACAGAGAGCCCTGTGGCTGTGTCTGTGTGTGCAGCCGTTGGGATCAGCAAAGACTGTTTATAATGAGTTTGAACTCCTCAAACAAATTCTTCTGAGTCCCAAACCGTTGGTCCAATCATGAAAATAAAGTGATGGTGAGAGACAGCCACTTCTTGTGAACGCACGTGTTTTTTTTTTTTTTTATATCTCAAGAGTCAAAAAGGTGGTCACAGGCGAAGTTACAAATGTGTTACACCTTAGCTGTTTCCAGAAATTTCTCCTCTCAGTTTACATGGGAGTGAATGACAAAAAAATCGGCGCTCTGACACAGACTGTCAGACTGAAGCTTTTGTTATGCTAATTAAGAACTGCATGTGGCTGACAGGCAGACAGGCAGACAGCAGAATGGGTTGAAAATCTCCTGAACTAGTCCTTTTAGATGCCAAACCGTAAGTCATATTTTCAATCTGAAAGCATCACCAGATAGATAAATTTGTTCTGAACGCATTGATATCTAGCTTGTATGTGTCCGGATTAATAAAAGGTGCCTTAGTCACAAGTTTATGATGTGTTGTCACTTATCTTGTCTGACAGAGATCATCATGAGGAGTTGTGCTCTGCACCTTCTAACGCTTCTGAAATCCAAACCGTTCAAGTTATGACAAAGTCCTTCACAAGTAATGTTCACCAGGGGTAGATCTGTAATTTTTACAAGTTTGAAGCAGTTATGATAAACGGTGTAGGAGCAAATAATTTTTGAGCGACAGAATTTGTGAAAAATGTCATCTTACATTCAAACAACAACGGTGCGCTTCCTGTTGGAGTTAGGTCAGGGGTTGCAGCGCGACATTTGTAGGTCTTTATGAGACGAACGAGACAGTTTTGGTTTGGTCTTTCTAAGTGGTTCCTACCCATCACACCGGGCATTTTTGTGTGCCTAGGTGGCACAATAAATCGTCAGGAGGTTCTGGAGCACATCACCTGTCTGAGGCCAGGAAATTCAAACCATTCGAGAATTGTAGAAGTTACTAAGACAATCTGATAAGGACACGTTGAAGAATAATCTGTGCGATTTTGAAGCCGATACGATAAACGGTGTGAAAGTAGTATAATTTTTAAGGAATTTCTTGTTTTTGAGGAAAACTCTTACTTTGAAGCGAAATACCTCACTTCCTGTTGGATTTAGGTCATGGGTGCGAGTGCGTGATTTGTAGGTCTTGATAAAAGGAACACGGCTGTTTTGGTTTGATCTTCCTACGACGTTCCTACTGGCTACAGCGGCCATTTTAGTGTGACAAACACCTAGGTGGCGCTAGAGAGGCCATTTTGGCACTTTTTGAATTCATTTTTTCATTTCATAAAACTTTTCGCCAGTCCTGACATGCGTGCCAATTTTGGTGAGTTTTGGAGCATGTTTAGGGGGTCAAATTCCAGTTTGAAGTGGCGTACGCTGAAAGAAAGAATTAATAATAATAATAAACATTACAGGAACAATAGGGTCCTCGCCAGTTGCCGAGGTCCCTAATAAAAATAAACCGTACAGGAACAATAGGGTCCTCGCCCTGCTGGCCGAGGTCCCTAATAATAATAATAATAATAATAAACATTACAGGAACAATAGGGTCCTCGCCAGTTGCCGAGGTCCCTAATAATAATAATAATAATAATAAACGCCTAAATTATTTAAATCTAAAATTAAACAAAGAGGAGTTGTGCAAAACAACCTCATAGAAATTAAAACCTCTTCTGTGACAGAAAGACAAAACAGGAGAATTAAATGCGGACTGTTAAATATCAGGTCTCTTTCATCGAAAGCAGTGTTAGTAAATGAATTAATATCAGATAATCATATTGATTTACTTAGTCTCACTGAAACCTGGCTGTGTCAAGATGAATATGTTAGTCTAAATGAATCCACTCCTCCCAGTCATAATAATACCCACATTTCTCGAGGCAGCGGCCGAGGAGGGGGAGTTGCAGCCATTTTTAACTCTAGTCTGTTAATCAGCGCCAAACCTAAACTAGATTATAATTCTTTTGAAAGCCTTGTTCTTAGTCTTTTACATCTGACCTGGAAAACCTCGCAGCCACTTTTATTTATTATAGTGTACCGTGCTCCTGGCCCGTATTCTGAATTTATATCTGAATTCTCAGAGTTTTTATCCAGTTTAGTTCTAAAATCAGATAAAGTTATTATTGTAGGCGACTTTAACATTCATGTCGACGTTGATAATGACTCCCTGGCTACCGCGTTTATCTCATTATGAGACTCCATTGGCTTCAGTCAGGGTGTACGTGAACCCACTCACTGTTTTAACCATACCCTCGATCTAGTTCTGACGTATGGAATTGAAATTGATAACCTAACAGTCTTTCCACAGAATCCCTCGCTATCGGATCATTATTTGATTACTTTTGATTTCTTTTTACTCGACTACACGCCACTTAGCAACAGTTACTATACCAGATGTTTATCAGATAGTGCTGTCGCAAAATTTAAGAAAATGATTACTCCGTCGTTAAATTCAATCCCAAGTCCTTTAGTAACAGAGGTTTCCCCGTACCGATTTTAACCTCTCCCGAATTGATCAATTTGTTGATAGCGCCGTAAGCTCGCTGCGAACAACACTTGACTCTGTAGCTCCTCTTAAAAAGAAGTTAACAAAACAAAGAAAGTTCGCTCCTTGGTATAACTCTGAAACCCGTAAATTAAAGCAAATATCGCGAAAGTTTGAAAGGAATTGGCGATTAACCAAACTGGAAGAATCTCGTGTAATCTGGGCAGACAGTCTCAAAACTTATAAGAGGGGCCTCCGCAATGCCAGAGCAAACTATTACTCAGCTTTAATAGAAGAAAACAAAAATAACCCCAGGTTTCTTTTCAGCACTGTAGCCAGGCTGACTGAGAGTCAAAGCTCTATTGAGCCTTGTATTCCTTTAACCCTTAGCAGTAATGATTTTATGAGCTTCTTTAATGACAAAATTCTAGCTATTAGAGGCAAAATTCATGACGACCTGTCCTCAGATAGTACCTATCTAACCTCAAACACAGCTGTAACACCTAATATTTATTTAGATTCCTTCTCCCCAATTTCTCTTCAAGAATTGACCGCAGTGATTTCATCATCTAAATCATCAACGTGTCTCTTAGACCCCATCCCAACTAGGCTACTCAAGGAGGTCTTACCTTTAGTTAACACCCATATATTAGACATGATCAATATATCCTTATTAACAGGCTATGTACCACAGTCTTTTAAGGTAGCTGTAATTAAACCTCTGCTAAAAAAGCCCACCCTGGATCCAGAGGTGTTAGCAAACTATAGACCAATATCTTATCATACCTTTATTATTACCTTTCCTTGAGAAAGTAGTCGCAGACCAGCTGTGTGATTTTCTCCAGGATAATAATTTATTTGAGGAATTACAGTCAGGATTTAGAGCGCATCATAGCACTGAGACAGCTCTAGTGAAAATTACAAATGACCTTCTGATTGCTTCAGACAAAGGACTCGTCTCTGTACTTGTTTTATTAGATCTTAGTGCAGCGTTTGACACTGTTGACCATGAAATTCTGTTACAGAGACTGGAACACCTAATTGGCCTAAAAGGTTCTGCACTAAGTTGGTTTAAATCTTATTTATCTGATCGTTTTCAATTTGTTGACGTTCATAATGAATCATCCGTACGTACTAAAGTTTGTTTTGGAGTTCCGCAAGGTTCTGTGCTTGGACCAATCCTATTTATTCTATATATGCTTCCTTTAGGTAACATCATTAGAAATCACTCTATAAATTTCCATTGTTATGCGGATGATACACAGTTGTATTTATTGATGAAGCCAGAAGAAAGGGATCAATTAACTAAACTTCATAATTGTCTTAAAGACATAAAAACCTGGATGAGCACCAATTTCCTGATGTTAAATTCAAACAAAACTGAAGTTATTGTTCTTGGCCCCAAACAACTCAGAGACTCTTTATCTGATGACATAGTTTCTCTCGATGGCATTGCTCTGGCCTCTACCACTACCGTAAGAAACCTCGGAGTAACATTTGATCAAGATCTGTCTTTCAATTCTCATTTAAAACAAACCTCACGGACTGCATTTTTTCATCTGCGTAATATTGCAAAAATTAGGCCTATCTTGACCCAAAAAGATGCAGAAAAATTGGTCCACGCTTTTGTTACCTCGAGGCTGGATTACTGTAACTCTCTACTATCAGGTAGCTCTAGTAAATCATTAAAAACTCTTCAGCTAATTCAGAATGCAGCAGCACGTGTACTAACAGGAACTAAGAAACGAGATCATATTTCTCCTGTTTTAGCTTCTCTGCACTGGCTCCCTGTAAAATCCAGAATTGAATTTAAAATCCTACTGTTAACTTATAAAGCTCTAAATGGTCAAGCTCCATCATATCTTAGAGAGCTCATAGTGCCTTATTATCCCACCAGAACTCTGCGCTCTGAGAACGCAGGGTTACTCGTGGTCCCTTAAGTCTCCAAAAGTAGATCAGGAGCCAGAGCCTTCAGCTATCAGGCTCCTCTCCTGTGGAATCATCTTCCTGTTACGGTCCGGGAGGCAGACACCGTCTCCACATTTAAGGCTAGACTTAAGACTTTCCTCTTTGATAAAGCTTATAGTTAGGGCTGGCTCGGGCTTGCCTTGTACCAGCCCCTAGTTAGGCTGACTTAGGCCTAGTCAACCGGAGGACCACCTTTAATGCACCGGGCACCTTCTCTCTCTCTCTCTCTCTCTCTCTCGCTCTCTCTCTCTCCCTCTCTCTCTCGTATCCTATTACTGTATCTATTTTACTCGGCCATTCTGGATGTCACTAACTCGGTTTCTTCTCCAGAGCCTTTGTGCTCCACTGTCTCTCAGGTTAACTCGTATTGCAGCGGTGCCTGGATAGTGTGACGTGTGTGGTTGTGCTGCTGCCGTGGTCCTGCCAGATGCCTGCTGCTGCTGCTGCCATCATTAATCATTAGTCATACTTCTACTGCTATTATAGACATATGATATTATCATACATGTAGACTGCCTGATACTAATATATACTTTCAACATATTGTACCACAGTAGCCAGAACTATAACGACAGTATTATTACTTTCATGAATGTTGTTGTAAGCTACTGTCATTACCGAGGATGTCATACCGATTACTGTATTGTGTCATACAGATTACTGTTAATTTGTTATGCTGATCTGTTCTGTACGACATCTACTGCACGTCTGTCCGTCCTGGAAGAGGGATCCCTCCTCAGTTGCTCTTCCTGAGGTTTCTACCATTTTTTTCCCCCGGTTAAGGGTTTTTTTTGGGGAGTTTTTCCTTATCCGCTGTGAGGGTCTAAAGGACAGAGGGATGTCGTATGCTGTAAAGCCCTGTGAGGCAAATTGTATTTGTGATATTGGGCTTTATAAATAAAATTGAATTGAATTGAAACGCTACAAGAACAAGAGGGCCCTCGCCAGTTGCCGAGGTCCCTAATAATAATAAACGCTACAAGAACAAGAGGGCCCTCGGCAGTTGCCGAGGTCCCTAATAATAATAATAATGATAAACATTACAGGAACAATAGGGTCCTCGCCAGTTGCCGAGGTCCCTAATAAACGCTACAAGAACAAGAGGGCCCTCGCCAGTTGCCGAGGTCCCTAATAATAAACATTACAGGAACAATAGGGTCCTCGCCAGTTGCCGAGGTCCCTAATAAACATTACAGGAACAATAGGGTCCTCGCCAGTTGCCGAGGTCCCTAATAATAAACATTACAGGAACAATCGGGTCCTCGCCTGTTTGGCCGAGGTCCCTAATAATAATAAACACTACAGGAACAAGAGGGCCCTCGCCCGTTTGGCCGAGGTCCCTAATAATAATAAACGCTACAAGAACAAGAGGGCCCTCGCCGGCTCGCCGAGGTCCATAATAATAATAATAATAAACCTTACAGGAACAATAGGGTCCTCGCCCTGCTGGCCGAGGTCCCTAATAATAATAATAATAATAATAATAATAATAATAATAAACATCACAGGAACATTAGGGTCCTTGCCCGTTTTGCCGAGGTCCCTAATAATAATAATAATAATAATAAACACTACAGGAACAATAGGGTCCTTGCCTGTTTGGCCGAGGTCCCTAATAAACACTACAGGAACAATAGGGTCCTTGCCCGTTTGGCCGAGGTCCCTAATAATAATTAAAGCTGCGAGCAGCGTTGATCGGGACCTTGGCTTCACGCTATTTCCGCGTCCAGCTTACGTAGAAAGTGAGCGTTGCGTTCTATTATGTCAATAGAACACAAGGTCATTTTTGACAATGAACCCATGACTTGGGAGTAGAACTTTGATGGCTTCTGAAAACCAAACTACTGACGAGGACATCAGTCAATCAGTCAATCAATCAATCAATCAATCAAGCAATCGATATCACAAATCACAATTTTGCCTGACAGGGCTTTACAGCATACAACATCCCTCTGTTCTTAAGACCCAATGAGACAGAAGGGTAGAAAGAGAGAGATGCAGGACAGATAGTAATGACAGTATAATTATAATTCTGGCTATTGTGGTACAATATGTTGAAAGTATATATTAATATTTAATGGTATACATATGTGACAATAATCAAATGTGTATAATAAGAGTATAAGTATGACACAAACACACACAGACACACACAGACAGACAAACACACACACACACACACACACACACACACACACACACACACACACACACACACACACACACACACACAGACAAACACATACACAGACAGAGTGAAGCCATTGTTATGCTAATTATTGACTATGTAGTTAGGTGACAGCCCAGGCACTTCAAGATGAGTTGACTAATGACTAATGATAACAAAATCAGCAGGAGGCATTTGACACCACAGCATCAGCACAACCTCACACGTCACACTATCCAGGCACCGCTGTGATAGAAGTTTACCTGCGAGACAGTGGAGCACAAAGACTACGGTCAGGCAATATTTATAGGGAATATCAGTTTTTATGCATTTGTACTTTTTTTTGTAGTGTTGGATTGAAAAAAATTATGACTTTTACCCAGTAAGGACTCATTGCATCCTCATGATGGCTGAAGGTTTAACTTTTTAATGGTTTTATATTTTAAGATTTTTCTTTGTTGGTTATGTTATTTAACTTCTCTCCCACCATGACTGAAAAATAAAATTAGTTAATTAACCCTTTACAGGCTGGTTTCTGTGATGTACCACTCATTTTTATACCAAACAAACAAAGAAAACAGCCCAAAAAAAACTGAATATTCTCTAGTTAGAGAGGGATTTTTTTTAAATGATTACAACTGTCTGGGCTCAGGGGAAATATTCGTTATTATGCATTTTTACTTTCTTTGTAGTGTTAGATTGAAAACAAAATAAAGCTTTCACCCAGTTAAGGACTCATTGTGTCCTCCTGATGGCCGAAGGTATAACTTTTAAATGGTTTTATATTTTCAGATTATTATAGTTTTTGTTATGGTATTCAACTTCTATCTCACCATCCATAACTGTTAAATTAAAAAAATATATATTTAATTAACCCTTTACAGGCCAGTTTTTGTGATGTATCACTCATTTTTATACAAGAAAGAATACCCCAAAGGTGAAATAATTTCAGTTAACAAGAGGCTGGACTGAAATTTTTCAATAAACTTTTTCAGTAACTGTTTCAGAAAAGGGTTCACCCATTGTTCTCAAAAAAATTACATGGAACTGAATAGGGGACTCAATGAGTCTTTTAATTTAATCTTACACTGTACAGTAAGCAAAAATGCATATGAACTGATATTCTGCACGAAAATTGACTGACCTCAGGCAGATTTAAGGATTAAAAAATATCCCTACAGCTTCTTAAAAACACAAATTATTTCACTTTTGTGGTGCGTTTTTTTTTTTTTTGTATAAAAATGAGTGGTAAATCACAGAAAGCGGCCTGTAAAGGCTTAATTAAGTAATTTTATTTTTTTAATGTAACATGGTGGGAAAGAAGTGAAATAACATAACCAAAAAAGAAAAATCTTAAAATATAAAACCATTAAAAACAAGAGGGACTTTGTCCTTCGGCTGAGGTCCCTAATAAACGCACCAAAAACAATAGGGACTTCGTCCTTCGGCCGAGGTCCATAATAATAAACGTACCAAAAACAATAGGGTTAATCTGTACCTGTGCACAGAGCAGTCCTCTGCCTAGGGGCTCGGTCCCTAAATAAAGCTACAAGCAGTGTTGGGCAGGACCTCGCACTCACGCCCGTTTTGGCCTCCAGCTCATGTCGTCATCGTCAATGATTTAGAAATATCAAACAAATTGCCGCAAACATCAAAAAATCCTTACATAGCTGAATGTTTTGATGTTTGAATGCTTTCTGTAGCTGTAGGTATGTAGAAGTGATGTCACAATATGCAAATTAAATGAGCGAATTTACTGCCATCATATTCCTCTTCCTTCATTTTGAGGATGAGATGACAAAAACAACACGAAACAAAATAAATCTACTGTGTAAATATTTTCAAAATGTTGTTTTACTAAGATGTATGAAATCCAATATGGCCGCCGCCTAATGACGGCACAATATGCAAATTAGATGAGTTAATTTACTCCCATCTGATTCCTCTTCCTTTATTTTGAGGATGAGATGACAAAAACAATTGGCCACAATTGGCCACAAAACAATTTCATATGTTCAAAATGATGTTTTACTAAGATGTATGAAATCCAATATGGCCGCCGCCTAGTGACCCCACAATATGCAAATGAGATGAGTTAATTTACTCCCATCACAAACTTTGGGTCATGATGAATAGTTTTCTCATTTACAATATGCCTTTATCTCTCACCACTTTCAAGCGACGGCCTTTTGAAATGTTGAAATGAAAATGTAATATTTTCCTCAATAAACTGGCACCTGAAGGGTTAAAATGGAGTGGTTGCCATGGTAATGAAGTGGGTGTACCTGGCAGAAGGCCAGAGAGAGACAGACAGAACACAGAGAAGAGACCTGTTTTAGTGGAGATAACTCCTCGAACAAGTTATTCCCATTCCCAAACCGTTGGTCCAATCATCAAAATAATGTCATGGTGAGAGAGATAAAGTTATACAGAAGATCTGTTTGATGACTAATTTACAATTAATTTAATTAATTAATTAATTTACAACTAATTTCACATTTACAAAGTTCAGTCTCTTACCTTCCTGCCCGACTGTATAGACGTCCACTCAGGAGGGGGGGCCCGTGGAACTACTACCTCCCCTACCACAATCACACGTGGAACCACCTTTGGCAGAGGCTTGGGAGACACCGGGCGCGACACCTGTGGCTTAGGTGCTGGTATCTCCAGGTGCTGTTTGGTGGCAGCCAACAGCGACTCGAGGAGGATGTCGTCACTGGGGTGCACCAACAAACACAAAACAATGACAAAAAAAAATTAAATATTATTTTGAAAAATGTGACTTTTACTGTCAAACATACTGTGTTGAATAATTTTCTATTTATGATATGAAAATAATATATTCTACTTACACCATCACAGCACCACAGCTTGCGGTTGTTCAGGGGGAAGTGGTCAGCGTGGTGAAAATATTTCAAACCTTAATTAAAAAAGGAACAAGAAAAGAAACACAGTTTTTGAAAAACAAATTTTAAAAAGGCAATGTCAACTTTCTTATTAGAAAACCACAGTGGGTATAATATTAGAAATTATATGTAAAATATATAATTCTCATAAGCCTTCATAAAACTGTTTAGAACAACATATGATAAGATAGGATACATGAGACATGAGACGGCCTTACTCTGAAGCGTCACGTAAAGCGACGTCCATTTCTGATGATGCCGGCACAGCTGGATCTGCTGCATAACGGAGCCAGCGTTTGGCGTACATCCCAAGTCCCATTATATTCGCTGATCAAACAACGCTCCGGGTTGTGAATGAAATAGACTTAATTACAACATGACAGTCTTGCACGAAATATCATCAGCTTTACTCTTTGAAGTCACGTAGGCATGTGAATTACAGCGTTTCATTGCAAAGAATTCATGTAACGGGTACGCTTTCGCTGTTTCTCCGCCATCTCGTTCAAATGAGCCAGATGTAGGGGGCGGGTATTTATATGTCATGGCGTTCAGCTGAAAAATACTTCCTGTTAGGAACCTCTCGTGTTACCTTATTCATCGCACCTAACAAATCCCTCCTAACTTCTAATGCTAACTCCTTACTGGCAGGAATAAGAGACATGAGACAGCCTTAAAGATGGTGGACCTCGAACGACTTCAAATCAGGAGTTAGGAGTTAGCAGTATAAAATAAGGGACTTGGGATGCAGCCACGGTCCAATTTTTGCTAAACTTCACAGGATTGATGCCAGTCCCGCCCTGAACACATCTACATGTCAATAATTACAGATAAATATAGCGCCCCCTGCTGGCAACAGAAAGTGTCATGTTTTAGACTTTAATGTAACATCTCTTACAGAATTGACCAGATCCACCTCAAACTTGGTTAAAATAGCCATAAGACGTTGATGACGCTTTATTGTGGAAACTGTGAGTTTTTGTTGAAGGGCGTGGCCATGGCCCGGCGGCGAACTTTGATGTTTCACCGTGAAGATACACGTTGCTGTAACTTGACTCCACGTGGGAATATCTTGCCAAAACTTCAGACTTATGATGACAGTCCAGCCCTGAACACATCTACAGAGGAATTTTGAAACACCGCCATAGCGCCACCTACTGGCAACAGAAAGTTACTTTATACATTCTTTGATGTCTCTCTTCTAGCAGGTTAATCAGACCCACCTCAAACTTGTTGGTCTAAGTCCTTAGACCTTGATGATACTTAAAAATGAAGCTTTTGAGTTTTCATCAAACGCTGTTACCGTAGCGCCGCCTTGTTCGGCATCAAACACGATGTTGTTTTGAAGGGACAAGGGATGCTTGAAAACTCACCAAATGTGGCATACACATCACAGGTCACCAGTCCTCTTTTCTGATGTGATTTTTGTGCTTTGATGCACCAAGATGGCTCAACAGCGCCCCATACAATGTTTCAATTAAGCAGCCCCCAAAGCTAGTTTGACCTGGATGTATGAAACTTGGTAGGCACCTGTAACACTCTATTACGTACACAAAAGCCTCTTGGAGCCATGCTCCAAACCTAACAGGAAGTCCGTTATTTTGAATTTACTTGTGCCAATTTTGTGCATTTTTGCCCATTTCCAGGGCTTGTAAATTAACAAACTTGTCATACAGATTTAATCAGATTTGCCCAATGTTGAATGGCGTGCCCGCTGCTGAGCGTTGAATCTTGAGGTCTCGCCATGAACAACGAAATTGCTGTAGCTTTGGTATAAATAGTCCAATCCCCACCAAACTTCACATAATTCATATTAGTCCCGCCCTGAACACATTTTCATCACCATATTTCCTAATAATCATAGCGCCACCTAGTGTCCAAAGGAAGTACTTCTCATCAGACACTTATCTTTGGATTAACCTGAAATTTCAATACTGTGGTCTATATTTGATGTTCACAAACATGACGTATCATTAGTGTCTACGTGTGCTGCAGAGGGTTTAATTTTGATATCTTGCCATGAAACAGGAAATTGCTATAACTTCGAGTAAATCGTCCGATCTCCATCAAACGTCAGATGATTCATATTAGTCCTTCCCTGAAAACATTTATATGACCGTATTTCCTGATACTCATGTACCTTGTGGTGAAAGGAAGTAGGCCTCATGAAACACTTATCTTTTGATTTATCTGAAAGTTAAATGCTGTGGTGTATATTTGATGTATAAAAACATCATCTGTAATAGTGTGTTCTCCAACTCCCTCTAGTGGAAAGAGGAAGTAATACAAAATGTGAAATATATCATTCCAGCACTGTATCAAGGATATGCCAAGTCACTCCAGCATGCGATATCTAACTTTGACAGAAATGATAGGACGCATCAGAAGGAGTCCTGCCAGCCCCCCCAAGTTGCGTGAAGGTGCGAGGGCCCGTTCATCGCTGCTTGCAGCAAGGATTTATTAGGGCCGGAGCACCGACCAAAGGCCGGGCGAAGGCCCTCTTGAAACTGAAGGAATTATTAGGGCCCGAACACCGACCGAAGGCCGGATGAAGGCCCTCTTGGAACTGAAGGAATTATTATTAGGGCACAAGTGACGACGAAGTCGTCCGAGGACCCTATTGAAATCATGCTGTTTATTATTATTATTAGGGCCCGAGTGACGACGAAGTCGTCCGTGAGGACCCTGTTATAATTGCGCTGTTTATTATTATTAGCTGATCAAAAGTTTAGTAAAAGATCAAAAGTTAGTAAAAGTTAATCTCTATGTCAAGGGGCTTGGCCGCTAGGGCATGACAAATTTTGGTGACTTTTCATTTTCTTGCCATCAAATTTCGAACGGATGTCACGCCCACATACTTTATCTCAGCAGCTTCAAACTTGCTGGACATTATGATGGCTCCTGAACGGCCAGATATATTAATATCCCACCTTACTCATAGCGCCCCCCGGTGGTAACAGGAAGTGACCAGTTTTTACTTTAACATGTACTGATGACACAAACTTGACCGCATCAACTTCATTCCACTTCTAATACACGCAGAACAAGTTGGTGAAGCTACTTTATGAACGCTGTGAAGCTACATCTAATAATGTCCATGTGGCGGCATGGCGACTATCGATCTATCGCCACTAAATACGTTTGGCTTTTTGATGGCTTCAACGATCTCATATCCTCATGAATCTTGATACACAGGTCAAGAATGGCGAGCTCTTGCATCTGATAGGGACGCCGCCCAGGACAAAATGCCTCTATAGCGCCCCCTTGAAATTTTCATTAACCCTCCCCATATTGGTTTTTTTTTGGAGTACGAAGATGAAAATTGGTACATATGTGTATGTCACCCAGACGCACAAAAAAGTCTCTGCCACCAATGGTCTACTCCAAACAGGAAGTTGGCCATTTTGATTTAAACTTTTCATTTTGGTGGCAATTTTGTGATTTCGACAACTTGCATTTTGACAAACTCCTCCTACAGATTTTGTCCAGTCAACTTCAGATTTGGTACAGATCACAACAACAACTTCAATCCACTTCTAATGAATGCAGAACAAGTTGGTGAAGCTACCTTATGAACACTGTGAAGCAACGTCTCATGGTGTCCATGTGGCAGCGTGGCGACTATCGATCCCTCGCCACTAAATACGTTTGGCATTTTGATGGCTTCAACAACCTCATCTCCTCACGAAAATTGATACACAGGTCAAGAATGGCAAGCTCTAGGGCGTGACAAATTTTGGCGACTTTTCATTTTCTCACCATAGAATTTGGAATGGTTCTCACGCTCACATACTTGATCCTAGGAGCTTCAAAGTTGCTGGACATTATTATTATGTTAATATTCCACCTTCCACCATTGCGCCCTCAGTGGTAGCAGGAAGTGACCAGTTTTTACTGTACCATACACTGATGCCACAAACTTGAACCTATCAACTTCATTCCACTTCTAATACATGCAGAACAAGTTGGTGAAGCTACCCTATGAACGCTGTGAAGCTACGTCTAATGGCGTCCGTGTGGTGGTGTGGCGACTATTGATCCCTCGCCATGAAATATGTTTGGATTTTTGATGGCTTCAACGACCTCATATCTTCATGAAAAATGATACACAGGTCAAGAATGGCAAGCTCTTACATCTGATAGGGGTGTCGCCCATAGGGGGGACAAAATGCCTCCGTAGCCCCCTCTTGAAATTTTCAAAAAACCCTCCCCATAGGGGGGCTTGTAGAGGAGGAAAATTAATATTTGTGCATATGTGAAAGTTGCCTAGACGCACAAAAAAGTCTCCAAACAGGAAGTCGCCCATTTTGATTTAAACTTTTCATTTTGGCGGCGATTTTGTGATTTCCACACCTTGTATTTTAATGAACTCCTCCTACAGACTTTGTCCAATCAACTTCAGATGTGGTACAGATCATCCTGAGACCATGCTGATCAAAAGTTTTTAAAAGCTTCTCTCTATGTCAAGGGCTGTGGCCGCTATGGCACCGCCATATTTAATGCATTGCCATGCATATTCAAGCAAATCTCTCACATTCTTCATCCTAACTGCCTCAAAATTTCTGTATATGACAAGATCCCCATCCTGCATGCCTCCTATTCTCATACTCACTCTAACTCATATCACCCTCATGTGGAAACAGGAAATGCCATATTTTTATATTGATAAACACCAACACCATAACTGTAACGTAACTGACCCAGAGTTTAAGTTTGCTCTCAGTCTGGAACGGACAACCCAGAGTTTCCCTCATCTCAGGGTTAACTTACTCTGAGCTTTCACATAACCGCTTCAGTTATGCGTGCTGCTGGCCCCTCGCAGCTGCTTGCAGCTTTAATTATTATTATTTTTATATCGTCTGACTTATGTTGAGCCCCAATCAGTAGCCAAAATTTGTAGGTGGGTGTTTTGAGTAAGTAATCAAAATGTTACTGGTTCTGCACTCAGAAATCACAAGAAGGTCTAAGAGCCTTCAGTATTTTTACAACACATCCTGAAATATACATACAACTTTTGGTCAATTAAAAAGTCTGTTGCTGTCTTTCTGAACAGTTGCACAATCGATTAACTGGATTAACTCTTAGAGGATTTATTCCAATGATACCAAGGATTCAAACCTTGCTCAGATTTTGGAGATTAAATCTTGTAAAAGGTTTTACAATACATCCAAAATTGAGGACACAGTGACAATAACTGTCTTAATGTAGAATGATAGTATGTACCCATTTGTCCCAAGTGGTTAAAATCAAACTCCATGAAAGCATCTATGAAATATTCCTGGGTTCATTTCAGAATTTTATCTGAAATTCAAAATTTAGGTGAATGTTTAAAATTTCTATTGCAGTAATTCACATAGATCTCCACTGTCTTTAGAATTCATCCTGTGAAAAAAAAGTCTCCCAGTTTAAGGGACACCCCGGTAGTCAATCAATAAATCAGGAAGCTTTTTCTTAGCCTGTCCATCCTTCCTTCCTGGCCATAACAGGGAGAAAAAGCTGTTATGATGGTGGTTGCCATCCTTAATGATTCTCCTAGCCTTATTCTTGCAGTGCCTGTTATACATATCCTTTAGTAGTCCAGGCAAAATAGCCTTTTACAACAAACAAACCATTTATCATTCTATGAGGTGTCCAGAACAACATACTAAAAGTCCTAAGAAATCCTAGTTGCGGAAATATGTTTAATTCTCATCAATCCTAGATGTGTGCCAATATGGCCATACAACAATACACCCAAATGGGCTTATTTTTTACTCCTATCACAATGAAACTTTCCAGAATGAAAGTAAACATGAAAAGTAACATTTTTTGTATTACAAGTTTTTTTAAAATAAATTTGAATATGCAAATGAGCTCAAAACTCATTAAAATATGGCCAAAAATACACCCCAATAGGCTTATTTTCCCTTAACTCTTATCACAATGAAACTTAACACAATGAAAGTATACATGAAAAGTAACATTTTTTGTATTACAAGTTTCTTTGGAAATGAATTTGAATATGCAAATTAGCTCAACACTAATTGAATATGTCCTAATTTGAATATCACAAAACTGTTTTTTGTTTTTCCACAAATTGTATTGTATTTAAGATGTTTTTCATTATGATATCAAATACACTGATGAACCATTTCATCAAAATATTGTGATTTCATAGAATTACCTCAAAAACACCATTCATATGTATGACAAATACATCTGTCAAATCTTCATCCAACCATCCTACTGCCAGTGGGTGATGGCAACGCTGCTTTTGGACTGGCCTTTAACCTGAAACCTGCCCCGCTTGGTTGTACCTGCCAGGGGTATAACCCCCACCGGTATAGTTTTCAGGGTCACGGAGGCACACAAGCCTCCCCACCATGACAAGGTAGCAACAGGAGAGGGTTTTTTTTTTTTTTTGCATTTTTTCTTTTTTAGTTTATTTTTTTTTTTAGTTTTTCTTTTTAAAGGTTTTTTTTTTTTTTACGTTTTTTATTTTCAGCCCGGATTCTCGACCCCTTCTCTGTGGCTTTTGGTGCCTGGTTTATTTTTTGCTTAGTTATTCTCCTCTGTCATAGTCATCTGATAAATCAGGCAACTGGGAATTTGTACAGCTAGTACCACGATATTCTTTGCACATGGCAGTGCAAGGGAGTCCAAGTTTTTTGCATGTGCATCTCTTTGTGCTGCAGTCTTTCTTGCAACTGCAGCGGACTACATCCAGTAATTCTGGTGGTGCTGCAGGCTGATCAGTCATTATTGGCATAAATCTACCATCCATAACATGCCACCCCCAATCTTTTGGGTTCATACTTTCACTTCTCCCTTTCCACTCCATCATTTGGTAAAAGACACAAAGACTATGGAACTTCGCAGCTGTTGATGTTGGTGGTAGAGTTTGAGGTTCCACTGAAGATGTGTTCTTAGATACTTAATCACAGAGATAAACCAAGAAGCGTTGTTTGTGGAACTGGTCCTTTTTGGATTGGATGATCATGTCACCAGAGAAGTGTACAGTCACACCAGGACTAACACCTGTTCGATGCAGTTGGGTGGCGTCTTTTATTGTTGGTTCTTCTTTGTAGCCATCAAAGACTATGACAGTAGCCATACCATATTTCTGTGTGACATATCTGACATACATTTCACACACACTGTCATAAGGGGACCCTTGTGGCCATGGTAGACGATGTAGTAATGCACCCCCATCAAGGACATGCTGGACATCTCCACTGGGTTGTCTTTGCTGCTGCTCAATGGATTTCCAGAGGACATCAGCAAGGATTGCCTTGTTTGCCTGTAGGGGTAGGTAGGATGATTCAAACAAAGCAGGTGGATGACTGCAGAGTTCATACTTGACCACTGATGGCAAATATTCACAGCGGTCTCTCACTGCTACGAGCCGCTGGAATAACAGCTGTGGATCCACTACTACTGTCTCTCCTTTGATCTTGACAGTTGATCTAGGTGCAAGTGTCACTGCTTGGTCAGCTTTCCTGAAGGTGAATTCTTCCACTGGTTTCCCTACCATAGATTCCAAAATCTTGCACCCAATTTCCCTTTATTTCTCAACATTGACTCCTTGCTGGGCTGTCATACCATTAGCAATATTGTGCAGGGAAGGGTTCTCAGTGAATGGGTCTTTCACTTTGAGATAGTTGACCAGGGCAAGAGTGTCACTGACATCTCTAGTCTGCCTGGCCTTGGATAGGTCTTTATGTTGGTCACTGGTCTCATATGAGACACCTGTGAAGGACTGCATAGCAATGTTGATGTTTGCACATGCTGGCATTGAATGGACCCACACTAAGCGTTGAGTCTCTGTAAATCCTTATTCTCTTGTTAAGCCTCCATGTGTTTTTACACTTCTCATGAGCACCTGCTCAATAATGAGATCAGTGGACAGTCCAGCCCAATACCTGTTGCTGCGCCTCACTACGTGAAATCCATCCTCAAATTTCTTGTGGACAACTGGATGTGTTTCAGGCAGGGCTGTCATCATTTGCAGGTATACATAGGCTCACTTTGCATATTGTCTGTGTCCAGAAGCGGCAAAGTAGGGTAGTGTATCATGAACACATTGAAGATGCAATCTCCAGTTGCCTGTCCTCTCGGTTTTGATGAAGTTTCTCAGAATATCAATTAGGGCTGTCACTTTTTATTCGAATTTCGAACATTCGTTCGATGGAGGGGTGAAAAGTTCATATTCGAGCTGTAATTACCTGTTCGAAATGCAAGCTGCAGTCTCTATAGGCGCATCAGACCATTTGATGTAGTTCGCCATGTGATCCAAGAGAGGGCGCTCAAAGAATTCACTATCATCTTGACCGATTGCATGCCCTATTGACCTATCACTAAACTAAGCTAATGTTAATGTGTTGTTTTGCACTGAAAATGGAGGACAATAGCGAGCAAAGCCGTCCTGAGCGGACAATCACGACACCAAAACATCTGAGAAGCAGCGTGTGGAAGTATTTTGGGTTCTACGCCGTGGATGGCAAAGTTACGAACAAAGATAAGGCTGTTTGTCGACTTTGTAACCCCCAATTTCCACCAGATGCGTGTTGGTTGCGTCTCCGCTCCGGCACGGCAACGGAGCCGATTAGATACGCAGGACTTCTATTTTTGCCGGACGCCGGAGCACAACGCAGCAATTCAGCACAGAGCAGATCGTGCGGGGCAGGAAGTCGTGCAGAGAAATACAATAAAACATCCGGTTAATTTTCAAAATAAGACACACAGTGTTCACGGCGGATCATATTTCCCTGCACTACACCTTGAAAACTACATAATGGGCAGAGGCAGGCCTGAAGTCAACAGGTCAGAGGTTTTCAGACGTCATTTCACCCCGTTGACACCGTGGACGAGGAGATGTCCATCATGGCAGTGCACCGAGATGGACCGCAACGGACACGCATTCGTCCGTCAATACCCACCGGCTGCGTTTGCTGTGCGGAGCGGTGCAGCTCCGCCGGAAGACATCTCGGTGACCTGTTGACTTCAGGCCTGCCTCTGCCCATTATGTAGTTTTCAAGGTGTAGTGCAGGGAAACATGATCCGCCGTGAACACTGTGTATCTTATTTTGAAAATTAACCGGCGTTGTGCTCCGACGTCCGGCAAAAATAGAAGTGCTCCGTATCTGTTGTTGTTGTAATTCGAATATATCCGAACAAATTACGGGTCATTTCAAATTCGTTCGAACTTGAGTTTTTGAAGAAGTGACAGCCCTAATATCAATCATGTCCATGTACTGCAGCCAAAGCTTTGCTGTCCTCATATGCATTGTTTCCTTCTTCTTGTTGAGTGAACTCTGGATTGTCTCCAAAATCTCTGCAGAGCAAAGTTCTTCTATCAGCAAATAAGAGGACATGACTTGATCATATAGTTCACTGGCAAAACTCAAGTCAGTTGTGACTGTTTCTTGGGTATTGGGAACTTCCTCCTCATCTGGCTCAGTATCAGCGGCAGGCATCATCTCAACTGGAGGTTGATCTACTGTGTCTTTGGTTGGTAGTGGCACACTGTAAGCATCAGCGAGCAACATGGTGTTGAGTGCTGCGTCAACTAGCATGTGACCATGAACCGCCCTGGACACAGCCTTGCCAGACATCATGTGGCACACCGTATTTCCAGCATAAACCACCTATAGTAGCTCCTCCAGTCCAGACCCTGCCATTAAGTGCCCAATGCTACCCAAGAAGCTCATTTGCATGTGGAATCCCCCAAGCCTGAGGACTACTCGCTTGAGTTCATTGTTGCTTGGCTGAGACTGGATAATGGTCAAGGCTTTCCAGAAAAGGGGTTGGTCGAACGTCAGAACAGGGATCACATCATACTGCAGAGCTTGAGTTGCCACAAACCTCAATGTTGAGTATATGCAGGATTCATCACTGGGATCAAGATCAATCACTGGAAGGAATGTTACTGAAACTCTCCCAGGGTGTTCACCTTGATGCAGCAGCTGCATCATACCGGACCATGATGGCCTTTGAGAGCGAAGGAGTAGGAATTAGAGGCTGACATTTTTTCGGGAGTCCCACGGGTCACGTGATTCCGTGGGATTCCCACGGGATTGGAATCAGTTTGGAATCACTGTTCTTCACGTGATTGGGATGGGATGGGAAAAAAAGCCAACGGGAGCAGGCGGGACTGGGAATCATAATTAGGCCTGTGTCGATATGCGATAAATCGGTTAATTGCACAGTAAATTAAAAGGGATTAATTGCCATATTCATGCGTGTTTGTTTTCCTCGTCTCTCTCCATCAAAGAGACTGGAGGACAAGAGCGTTCACTTCAGTGCATTGTCTGGCAACCACGTGAGTTGATTCATTAGCGTAATGAACGGAGGGAAAGCTCTTGTCATCGAGTGTCTTTGTCTCTGTGGGGGAGGTGGAGCTATGGGCTACACACACACAGTGCAATCTTCGTGAGGGGGAGACGAGGTGGAGAAGAAAACAGAGAGTCGAGCGTAAGAGAAAGACATGGAACTTGTTCCTAAACCAAATGCCACGGCCCCTGTGTGGGAGTGTTTTGGATTTACACCAAATGACAGAGGTCAGTCCAGTAATTTGGACAAGCCGGTGTGCTGGGTTTGTTCTAAAACCATCTCAACAAAAAGAGCGAATACGACCAACTTAACTGCACACCTGCTACAACAGTAACATGCTGCTCTAACACTGATGCTTCAGTATTAATAATCTAATGATGCCATATATAATAATATCAGTCAGAGGAATCAAACACTGCTTCTACTGCAATACTTTAACTACATTTTTCTCTCTCAGAACTGGTTCTTATGACATGTTGTCTGACCACATCAGAAATCAAATGTGTTTGTCATTCTGAACAGCATCACAACAGGTGGAGTGAATGTTAAAATAATTAGGCAATAAACATCAAAACACAACATTAGATGTCATATTTGGGTTTATATTCAACTAAGGTAGGCATTGTGTGATCCATGTACTATATATATATATATATATATATTTTTTTTTTTAATTATTATTATTTTTTTTTTTTACTGTAACTGAAACACAACACAGGAGCGGGATGGGACGGGAGTCATTCTTGTGGGATTGGGACAGAACAGGATTTTTTTTTTCCTTTTGGGATGGGATTATTTTTGTGGGAGTGGGATGGGACGGGACTGAAAATCCACTCCCGTGTCACCCTCTAGTAGGGATGTCTTCCACAACACATCCAGCTGTGATGTTTTGTTATCTGCTGGCAACAGAGCCAGTGGCTGGTACACAATAGGTTCACGTATAGGAGGAATCTTAAAGTACTGAATGTTTATGCGACCAACCGCAGCAATATCTGCAGCAGTCACTTGGATCTTTGGAACAGGTTTGTTTTGTTGCATTTCTGGTGTAACACAAGCTATTATACCCAATCCATGGAACGTCCCTGTACCATCAATGGTTGCTACATTGTGGTCAACGTTGTCTGCAACATATTGTATGTGATACTCTTCTGTGAATCCAGGGATCTTAGTCCCTTGCGCCACTGCTGCACTCTGTTCATATTTCATGACATCTGCATACGAGCAGGCAAAACCATGCTCATGGAGTGTGTCGACCAAAAACCGTGATGCATCTGGATCCCTAGGCCAAGCTGAAGAGTGCAGTCATTGTCCGTGGTCTAATTGCTTGCATGACGGACTGTCCAATTGATGCAAGCTTTGTATCAATATTTTTACCCGAAAAGATATTACTCAGTAGAACTTGTAGTGACTCTGGAACATAGCTCACAGCAGCTGCAATGTCATTTGCAGCTGGGTAAGAATCATTCCGGATTTCCATGAACTTGACATCACCACTTCCAATTAACTTTGCAGCATTTTTAATTATATTCAGCTTCTTGTCTTCTGGATTCTTCAATTTCTGTTGCTTGTGAAATTCACGAAGAATTGAGTGGGCTGTGTCTCCCAAAGTGACTACACATTGATTTTCCAGACCAGTCATTATTACTCTATCTCCAAAGTGTTCCTTTATTTTGATTTTCATCCACTTTGCACTCTATGGTTCACAACCTGTGTCTTGCAAGTACTCTGTCATCTTCACCATAAGATGTTGAATAGTGATTTGCTCGTCATCGTGTTCTTCAAAAAAGTTTGCCACCTTTAAGAATGCTGTTGTTCTCTCATCAACTTCAGGTCTTCCGACTTTGAATCTTTTGGGTTCGTTGCCAGGGTTTGCAGATAATTGACTGGGAATATTGTTCATATTTCGAAAGTTAGAGTCACATTGTTTGTGGTATATCGCATCTGCTGCATGAAGGTCATGGACAGATGATATTCTCCCAAATACTGTATCAGACCATTTGTCTTTCCTAGCTTAGAGCCTTTTTTGGGGGCTGAATATTTTTGCCAGGCCTGGGACAGAAGGCATAGTATTATGTTTCAGGACTGAGCAGTAAAATAACACGTACTTTGGATTGTTACTGCAACGTCATTGTAATGTCTCGTAAACCCATGAGGGCTGGACGTATGCTCGTAGAGCAACTGATGTGTTTTCAAAGTGACTAGTGATTATATATTTTACACTTCTCCATTTCTCCCTGCTAACATACATTACACACTGCATAATAAGAAAAGAAAACAGTGTTGTTTAGCTATGAGATTAGCCTATAGAATGTGCTAATGCTAGCAAACTAGTTTGTGTCAGTAGGCGATAAAGTAGTTTTGGTTTTGGGCCAAAAATTTAGAAAAGATTTGGTAACTTTGGTAACTCTAGATTGAGTTTCTGGAGAGATGAAGAGTGGTTTCCTGCCAACAATGTGAACAGATTTTGTAGGTGCTAGCTACTTCTCATACACAGTGCATAGCCAAATAAGGGTTGAAGCCCAGAGTGTAACCCTGGTCCGAAACACTTGTTTATAGTTACAAAAAGAGCTAGTGTGAATTAATAAAGAAGTCAAGTTTTGGTTTCTGGAGAAATAAACAGTGTTTTTCTGGCAACAAAATCAATTGAATTTGCTATTGCCAGCAAGCTAACATTTGTTTGTTTGTTTGTTTGTTTCAATAGGCAATCTACATTTAGGGTTACTTCAAAATGTGAAGTAATTTTGGTTTTGGACAAAAATGTTAACTGGTAGCCTAAATTGTCTACCTGTTATGATGGTTCAGAAATATAGTTTCTAGCCTACATAAATAAGTAGCCTAATCAGTTCAGTGTAGCTTATTTGAGTTGAATTTTTCCCCCACTTGGCTAGGTTTCCCACTTTGATTCAGTTTGTCATTTTCCCCTATGATACTCGCTGTTCAGGGATGCTATCTACTATTGTGTGCAAATTGGTGCAAAGTGCATTCTGCATTGTGTTGTCTGCTATTGGTGAATGTGTGTCTGTCAGCTCTGTCTGTTTTTTTGTCTAGACTTGCTGTGTGCGAGCTAATTGTTAGCCTATCTTTACCAACAATGTCTTGTCTTACCAACAATATCTTGCAAACAATCTGTAAATTTACCAGCACAAAATGTTACCACCACATTATCGTCTGTGATTTATTCCATGGAACGCGGAACACATCTGAACAAGGGGGGGGGGCATAATTTCAAGTCACGCGGAGGGGGTGGGGGGGCATATGCATTGAAACAGACAATTTTTTTATACGCCACACAGTCACATCTACAGTACACGCATGAACACGAACACATGCTTGCTCAGATTAACCCCTCTGATCTCACTCTAACATTCACACACAACAGGCCAAGCCTATTTATACATAAACGCAGAGATGAGGCCACAGTGGAAGCTGGATTAATTTGATCCTTTTGTTTTTCCTGTTTACTTGAAAAAAATCAGATATCGACTTCTGTCTCTTCATTTTCCCAGATGCAGCCAGCGCAGGTGCCTGCCGTTAGCTCGCGACACTCACACATGACGTAGGCCTATTGATAAACAATGCACTTGATATCAAAATGCAGCAGTCAGTGGGAGTTTTTTATCGGCAGCAGTTGGTGAGAGTGAGTGAGGGTGTGTGGTGACTTGGCTCGTAAAAACACAGATAGGCTACAACTTAGGCTTTTATTCACATAAAATAGTTTGTCAGAGTAGAGCCCTGCGGGGGGCTGTTTTCTTCATCCCTCTCCTCATCATTTTATAGGCTATTAATAAAGAGATTCATGGGGTTGTTTTTTTTTTTTTTTTTACTTTATTAATTTGTTTTCTTTTCCCTGGCCTGCATGTCTTTTGACGCACTGGTCAGGAATAGCGCTCCTATTTCGTTGTTTTCATTTAGTTTTTAATGAAATAAAGGCTGTTTCATATTCTATTCTCCTCCTCTGTATTTATTCATTTTTCTACCTTTATATAATCACGCAGTGATTGAGGTTAAGGCAAGCCCGGCGCACAGGTTCACACAGTGAGTTATAAAGAGCGCACAGCCGTGCGTAATAGTCACGCGTAATGACAGCTCGTTGCCGGTGAAACACAATAAACTACACATCTTCTTTCATGTTTGTCTCACGACAGATGGAGCTGACAAACAGACAGACAGACAGAAGGTATGAAAGCTGGTTCAGGGCATATTCATCCATTTATGTATAAATATGGAGTGGAAACGCTCATGCATGTGCACCAAGTTTCTTCTTCTTCTTCTCCTTCTTCTTCTACTGTTTAATGGCGGTTGGCAAATTGCCCCATTACCGCCACCAACTGGTGGAGTGTGGATCAAAATGACTATTACTATTTGTGTTGGGTCCCACCAGGTCCCAATGCAGCCCTCTATGTCAGAGTACAAAAGTTACCCGGGCCATGGGCCCCTGGCCCCCCGGTTCCATGGTCTATGATTTATTCTATATTTGGAATGCTGTCTGCGGGGGTGGGGGGTCATAGCCTGACATATTTTACACAGCTCATTTGCATATTTAAATTCATTTCCAAAGAAACTTGTAATACAAAAATGTTACTTTTCATGTATACTTTCATTGTGTTAAATTTCATTGTGAAAAGAGTTAGGGGAAAAATAAGCCTATTGGGGTGTATTTTCTGCCATATTTTAATGAGTTTTTAGCTCATTTGCATATTCAAATTCATTTAAAAAAAACTTGTAATACAAAAAATGTTAGTTTTCATGTTTACTTTCATTCTGTAAAGTTTCATTGTATTAGGAGTGAAAGAAAAAAAAAAAAGCCCATTTGGGTGTATTGTTGTACGGCCATATTGGCACACATTTAGGATTGATGAGAATTAAACATAATTCCGCAGCTAGGATTTCTTAGGACTTTTAGTATGTTGTTCTGGACATCTCATAGAAATGATGTAGGGTGAAAAAAAATCTCTTACAATTAGTCTGATTTTTGGGTCCAAAATGAGCTAGACTTCCTGGACTATAGGGGCCGTATCCACCAAAGCATTTTTTTCTGAGGATGCTGTATTTTTTTTAAATTCTTTGAAAGTGCCAGCAGCATGACAAGGCACTGGGTGTGAACTCTGCTCTTAGTGCTGCCAATGGTCATTACATGTTTAAGTGCTAAATAACAATAACAGTGGAGGAAATATATGTTGATATACTTCATATATGTCAATACATGTTTCCTCTCATGAGCCCACCTGGACTGGTGGGTCAGTTCTCTCTCCCTGCATGCTGCTGCCTTCTCACCATTCAGAACAAGTACACTACCTTGTGCTGACATGTTTACTTCTACAGATATTTTGTATCATAGCAACCAGGCGCAACCAAAGAGTCTCCACTGAAAAAAACATTGTGCTTCCAAAGTGTACTCAAGTGCTCCTAGCTGGGCATTTTCTTAGGAGCGCCTAGCCTTTGTAGCTGAAAAAAAAAAAAAAAATAAACACATTGGTGGACATGGGACTTTAGGAAGAGTAGAGCAGTGCATATTGTATGTTTAGCCATACAAATCATTCCTTGCAGGGCCTTGCAGGGCCTTGCAGTCCTGTTCGGTGCTATTTCGGTACAAGGCAGTGATGTTTACTCTCAATGGTGCAGGAGTAGAAATTCCTCAGTATTGGAGGGAATACACAGAATTTCCTTTAGCATCTGAGGTAAAACAGTCTCTGCCTGGTCTTTTCAGTGATGTGGACACCAAGGTACAAGCAGTCCATCCTCTTCACTGAGGAACCTTTTTGTTGTTATCTGTGATGAGGCTCATCACACCTGTGTCATCAGCAAACATGATGGTGTTGGAGACTGAAGTGGCTCATTTGTGTATAGGGAGTACAGCAGGGGAATTAAAACGCAGCCCTGGGGTGCTACTGTGTTAAGGATGTGGGTGGAGAGAGTTGTGTCCACACACTCTCGCCACCTTGGGTCTGCCTGTCAGGAAGTCAGTGATTCACACATGCACAGTGAGATGTTTAATCCCAGCTCTTTGAGCTTTGCGACCAGCCTAGAGGGAGCTATGATGTTAAAGACTGAACTGTGGTCAATGAACAGCACCTTGCATAGCTACCCTTTTTGTTGCTCAGATGAGATGGGGCAATGTGGATGTGACTTATGACATCTACTGTTGTGGGTCTGGTGTGCTCTGTATTAAGGAGCAGATGTAATCCTTGATCAGCTGTACTAAGAAGGTATAGTCAATGTTAAAGTGCATAAGCCAGTTTGAACAGGTGGGTTTTGAGACTGGATTTGAAGGATGTTATGCTGCTGGACTGGTGAATGTGTGGAGGTAGGGAGTTCCAGAGCCTAGGGGCAATGCAGCTGAAAGCCCTGGCACCCATGATGCTGAGGCGTGAGGTGGGGATGGTCAGGACACCAGCAGAGGAAGATAAGATAAGATAAACTTTATTGTCCCGCAAGGGAAATTCATCTTGGGCAGTATAGTGCAAACAGCTGCAATATTCACATACATACATACATACATGCATACAATCAACACCGACAAGTTGCCAACATAGTGCACTGAGTGTGTTACAGTTGCAGACTCCTGTTGCAGTAGTGCAACCATTTGCCTTGTTTGTAAGGTTACAAACAAGGGAACTACAGGTATTTCACTGGCCTATCTCAAAGTGCAAGTGAGTGCATATAAAACAAATAAATACAGAGGTCAAATGAAAACACCAGTAAACCAGTTAAAATTATATTAAATCAGTTGCGGGACTATAGTGCAAATAAGAACCATACTAGATAAGAACAACAATAACCAGACCATTTAGGCATAAGTAGCCCTGCATACATACGGCTCAACCAGGGGGGCATTGCAGGGCCAGCAGGTGAGCAGAAAACCACCTATTAGCATAATTGAGGAGAATTCAGTAATAAGCAATGGTAAGCAGTGATTAACGGTGAATTGACAGTGAATTTGACGGGGAATTTGACGGGCAGGGGATCAGACCGAGGTGAGGTGGTGAGGTGGAGGGGGGGCTGGGGTAGTGGATCCGCAGCAGTAAGCCTTCCCACTACCCTAGTGGGGGGAGGGAGGGGCTCTGCCACGAGAGGTGTTTGTTTGTTGGTTTAATAATAAAATGGAAGTGGGACAATTTGAACTGGTTGAAGACCGCAGGGAGCGGGTGGGGGTGTGCTCCTGGAGGAGGTCAGAGGCATAGGTGAGGGATAGGTTGTGGAGAAAGTTTTTGTAATCAATCCGGTGTGGAACAGGAAGCCAGTGTTGTTGGATGAGAATGGGGGTGAGGTGGTCGGATGATTTGGTGTTGGTGATGATCTGGACAGCAGAGTTTTGAATGATTTTAAGTCTGTTGATGAGTTTTGTGGGAAGGCCAGAGAGTACTGCACTACAGTAGTCAATACGAGATGTAACAAATGCGTGGACCAAGACTTCAGTGTTGGACTGGGACAATGATGGGCAGAGTCTGGAAATGTTGCGGAGGTGGAGGAATGCAGTTAATGAGTTAATATTTTGTATTAAGTGTGATTCATTCATTAACATCCTGGCTGAAGCTTGGCTCTTTTTTTTTGTTTGTTTTTTCATGTTGGCTGCCGATGGCCTCAAAAGTGAGTATGAAATGTATTTATCTCACTTGCTGTGGGGTCGGGGGTGGCGATGAGGGTGGGGGTGGGTGTTAGCAATCAATTCAATCAATTAATTTTTTTTATAAGCCCAATATCACAAATCACAATTTGCCTCACAGGGCTTTACAGCATCCCTCTGTCCTTTAGACCCTCGCAGTGGATAAGGAAAAACCCTTTAATGGGGGGGGGGAGAGAGAGAGAGAGAGAGAGAAGGTGCTCGGTGTATTATAGGAGGTCCCCCGGCAGACTAGGCCTAAGTCAGCCTAACAAGGGGCTGGTACAAGGCAAGCCTGAGCCGGCCCTAACTATAAGCTTTATCAAAGAGGAAAGTCTTCAGTGTAGTCTTGATTGTGGAGACGGTGTCTGCCTACTGGACCGCAACAGGAACCCTGCATTCTCAGAGCGCAGTGTTCTGGTGGGATAATATGGCACTATGAGTCTCTAAGATATGACGGAATCTGACCATTTAGAGCTTTATAAGTTAAGAGTAGGATTTTAAATTCACAGGGAGCCAGTGCAGAGAAGCTAAAACAGGAGAAATGTGATCTCGTTTCTTAGTTCCTGTTAGTACACATGCCGCCGCATTCTGAATTAGCTACAGAATTTTTAAATACTGATTGGAGCTACCTGATGATAGGTTACAGTAATCCAGCCTAGAGGTAACAAAAGCGTGGACCAATTTTTCTGCATCTTTTCAGGTCAGGATAGGCCTAATTTTCACAATATTACACAGATGAAAAAATGCAGTCTGTAAGATTTGTTTTAAATGAGAATTAAAAGACAAATCTTGGTCAAATATTACTCCGAGGTGTCCTATGGTAATGCTAGAGGCCAGATCAATGCCATCTAGAGAAGCTATGTCATCAGATAAAGAGTCTCTGAGTTGTTTGGGGCCAAGAACAATAACCTCAGTTTTGTCTGAATTTAACAAAAGGAAGTTGGTGCTCATCCAGGTTTTTATGTCTTTAAGTCAATTATGAAGTTTAGTTAATTGATTAGTTTCTTCTGGCTTCATTGATAAATACAATTGTGTATCATCTGCGTAACAGTGGGAATTTAGTGATTTCTAATGATGTTACCTAAAGGAAGCATATATAGAGTGAATAGGATTGGTCCGAGCACAGAACCTTGTGGAACTCCAAAACAAACTTTGGTACGTAAGGATGATTCATCGTGAACATGAACAAACTGCAGAACCTTTTAAGTTAATTAAATGTTCCAGTCTCTGTAGCAGAATTTGATGGTCAATTGTGTAAAATGCCACACTAAGATCTAATTAAACAAGTACAGAGATGAGTCCTTTCTCTGAAGCAATCAGAAGATCATTTGTAATTTTAACTAGTGCTGTCTCAGTGCTATGATGCACTTTAAATTCTGACTGAAATTCTTCAAATAAATTATTTTCATGGAGAAAATCACACAGCTGGTCTGCGAATACTTTCTCAAGGATCTTTGAAAGAAAGGGAAGATTAGATATTGGTCTATAGTTGGCTAACACCCCTGTATCCTGGGTGGGCTTTTTTAGGAGAGGTTTAATTACAGCTCCCTTAAAAGACTGTGGTACATAGCGTGTTTATTAACACATATATTGATCGTGTCTAATAAGTGAGTGTTAACTAAAGGTAAGACTTACTTAACCCTTAGATGCATGACCTACCAATACCTACACTCTTCCATAAGTGGGGTCAAAAATGACCCCAATTAGAATCAATGCGTTTTATGTGATAAACTTAAGCAATTTCTTTCATTTTGGTTAAAGATGATGATTTGTATTATATTTTGGTCAACAAAAGAATGATTTCATGTTTGACATATTCATTTATCATTTTTTATTATCATTTTGACAACTAATGACATCATTGAATACTGAATAATAGTATAATAGGCTACCTAACACGTTAGATTTTATTACAAGGAAGCTATATCATAGTAAGTCTGCTTATCTCTGCACAACAAATGCAGTGATGAACTACACACACACAAGCACGCACGCACACACACACACACACACACACACACACACACACACACACACACACACACACTCTTACTAATGACATCATTGAATAATCAATAATAGTATAATAGGCTACCTAACGGGTTAGATTTTATTACAAGGAAGCTATATCATGGTAAGCCTGCTTATTTCTACACAACAAATGCAGTAATGAACTACACACACACACACACACACACACACTGACTAATGACATCATTGAATAATCAATAATAGCATAATAGGCTACCTAACATGCATGCACGCACGCGCGCACACACAATAATGGTAAGATTTTATTACAAGGAAGCTATAAATATCATAGTGAGGCTGCTTATCTCTACCCAACAAATGCAGTCATGTTAGCTAGCCAACATTACAGTACTAACATTACATAGTAGTTAGCTAACTAATACCTACATTGTAGTTAGGTAACACTAGCTAACTGTTAGCTAACTACAAAGTAGGCTAATTTGATGACAATAATACTATACTTTATCACACAAAAGTCATGGATGTGGAAAATAAGTTCATATTTTATAACGTATTCATTCATATGTATTCCAAGATATAAAACGAATATAATACTAACATGTCTGTTGCTGTATAAAAATCCTCCTGGGTGGTGAGACTGGTGGCATTAGATGTGTAAGTGCAACAGTAAATGTATACCTGACAGTCACAGTCGATAAGAATCAAAGATTCCTAGGTCTAACCCTTGATATTCCATAGGAAATGCTTGGGGTCATTTTTGACCCCACTTATGGAAGAGTGGGGTAGTGATACAAAAACAACAATTTCTTAAAATGTATATAATTTTTTTAAAAATACAAATGGCCTCATGTCAAAAACATGTTTTATAAGGAATACCTGGAATATGAAATGATAAACACTTTTAATTCCATAGATATTGAAGCATCTAAGGGTTAAGTAGCCTAGTTGGGATGGGGTCTAAGAGACACGTTGATGATTTAAATGAAGAAATCACTGCGGTTGTTGAGGAGAAATCGGGGAGAAGCAATCTAAATATATATTAGGTCTTACAGCTGTGTTTGAGGGCAGATAGGTACTATCTGAGGACAGGATGTCATGAATTTTGCCTCTAATAGTTAGAATTTTGTCATTAAAAAGCTCATAAAATCATTACTGCTACGAAGTCTATTGCGCGTCTGTCCGTCCTGGAAGAGGGATCCCTCCTCAGTTGCTCTCCCTGAGGTTTCTACTATTTTTTCCCCCCATTATAGGGTTTTTTTGGGGAAGTTTTTCCTTATCCGTTGCGAGGGTCCAAAGGACAGAGGGATGTCGTATGCTGTAAAGCCCTGTGAGGCAAATTGTGATTTGTGATATTGGGCTTTATAAATAAAATAGAAAAATTTAAGGGCTAAATGAATACAAGGCTCAATAGAGCTGTGACTCAGTCAGCCTCAGTGCTGAAAAGAAACCTGGGTTTGTTCTTATTTTCTTCTAACAAAGCTGAGTAATAGTCTGCTCTGGCATTGTGAAGGCCCCTCTTATACGTTTTGTGTCTGCCTGCCCACACTAAATAAGATTCTTCCAGTTTGGTTAATCGCCAATTCCTTTCAAATTTTCGCAATATTTGTTTTAACTTTCGGGTTTGAGAGTTAAATCAAGGAGCGAACTTTCTTTGCTTTGGTAACTGCTTTTTAAGAGGTGCTACAGAGTTGAGTGTTGTTCACAGAGAGCCTACGGCGCTATCCTCAAGATGAGAGAGAAAGTTTAAAGTTGGTACGGGAAACCTCTGTTACTGAAGGACATGGTACTAAATTTAACTACGGAGGAATCATTTCCTCAAATTTTGCGACAGCACTATCTGATAAACATCTAGCGTAGTAACTGTTGCTGAGTGGCGTGTAATGGAGTAAAAATAAATCAAAAGTAATCAAATAATGATCCAATAGCGAGGGATTCTGTGGAAAGACTGTTAGGTTATCAATTTCAATTCCATACGTCAGAACTAGGTCGAGGGTATGGTTAAAACAGTGAGTGGGTTTATGTACACCCTGACTGAAGCCAATGGGGTCTAATAATGAGATAAAGACAGTAGCCAGGGAGTCATTATCATTGTCAACATGAATGCTAAATCACCTTCAATAATAACTTTATCTGATTTAAGAACTAAACTGGATCAAAAGAATTCAGATACAAATTCAGAATACCGGCCAGGAGCATGGCACACTATAACAAATACAAGTGGCTGCGAGGTTTTCCAGGTTGGATATAAAAGACTAAGCACAAGGCTTTCAAATGAATTATCATCTAGTTTAGGTTTAGGGCTGATTAACAGACTACAATTAAAAATGGCTGCAACTCCCCCTCCTCGGCCACTGCCTCGAGGAATGTGGGTATTATTATGACTGGGAGGAGTGGAGTCATTTAGACTGACATATTCATCTTGACACAGCCAGGTTTCAGTGAGGCTGAGTAAATCAATATGATTATCTGATATTAATTCGTTTTCTAACACCAGTTTAGATGATAGAGACCTGATATTTAACAGTCCGCATTTAATTCTCCTGTTTTGTCTTTCTGTCACAGAAGAGGTTTTAATTTTTATGAGATTGTTATGCACAACTCCTCTTTGTTTAATTTTAGATTTAGATCATTTAGGTGGTTGGGGGACCGACACTGTTTGTATAAAACTATGGGTGGGTAACTGCACTAGAACTCAGAGAAGCGTGCAAGACTTTGACTCTGAGTCCTGGTCTCAACTCTGGGTTGTCAGGGTTTTGAATTACGAATAAACTTGGCCAGGATCCTAGATATGAGAGCAGCTCCATCCAAAGTGGGATGAATGCCGTCTCTCCTAATCAGACCAGAATTTCCACAGAAAATTTGCCAATGATTAATGAAACCCACATTGTTTGCTGGACACCGCCTGGACAGCCAACAATTAAATGAAGACATGCAGCTAAGCATGTCATCGGTGGTCAAATTTGGGAGAGGTCCAGAGAAAACTATGGAGTCCGACATAGTTTTGGCGTATTCACATTACGAAGCAACATTAATTTTAGTGACCTCCGACTGGCATAACCGGGTGTCATTGCCGCTGACGTGAATAATGAACTTACTAAATCTATGTTTAGCCTTAGCCAGCAGTTTTAAATTTGACTCAATGTCGCCCGCTCTGGCCCCAGGGATACATTTGACTATGGCCGCTGGTGTTGCTAACTTAACGTTTCTCAAAATAGAGCTGCCAATATCCTCAGCAGGTGTGTCGCTGAGTGGGGAAAAATGGTTAGAAACATGAATAGGCTGGTGGTGAACCGTGGGCTTCGACTTGGAACTATGCTTCTCTCAGACAGTTACCCAGCCTCCCGGCTACACGGGGGTTACTGGTGGACCGCTAGCAGAGGCTATGCTATGTGGCTCCGCACCGGCTACAGGGGGCTGGCTAACTACCGCAGCTACTGAATGGTTTTCCATGGTGCAGAGCCACGCCTCCAATTCACTGAGCATGGCCTCAAGCGCAGCACATAAACTACAATTGTTACAGTTATCACTGTCGCTAAAGGAGGCAGAGGCATAACTAAATATCTGGCACATCAAGTAAGAAAGAGCAGAAGGAGAAGCCATTGCTAACTGTTAAAATAATGTAGCTATCAAGGCTAATAACGTGCAAACAACAGCTAAGAGATTAGCAAAAAAAACGTAAAAAGGAGGAGAGCTATTAGTGCTTAAACGGAACTAGTGTAGGTTAAGACTCGAATTAAATGTTAAGCAACTGAAGTGTGGAAAATCAGAAAGAAAGCTAGTAGAATTTGCTAGAGCAGCACAGAGACATTGTCACAGAAAACACCAGAAATTACACAACACGCTTACCGCAATATGTCAGCATGTCAGTCCATTAATGTATGACTCCATTGATCCCCTCAGTTCCTTTAGCCTATGCATTGGAATTTAGATATTTCTTCTTTCACTTACGTTGCTGCTTTATAATCATCCATGCTTACAGATTGGCTGCATTGTGTGTGTTTATGGCATCTTGGATGGCTCTGTTTATCCATGGTCTCTGGTTGTGGAGTAATTTAGCTGTAGTTTTGAGTGCAGTTGCTTCTGTTGTTTTACAAATGAAATCCACCACAGACTCAGTGAATTAATTGATGACATTGACAGAGATGTACTGGAATGTGCTCTATCCTTTGATTGGCTCCATCTCTTACATCACTGGGGGATGAGCTTAAATATGTCTGTATATCTCAACCCCAATAAGACAGCCACATGGTCACTTCTCCGTTACACACGCAACGCAGCTCTGCAACCTCTGAATGGCATATGCCAGTGATCCAGAGTGTTTATTCTCCTTGTGGCGCAGGGCGAGCAAGAACAGGACAGCACCTGACATTCCAACCTGATTTCACATAAATACGTGAAATGACCACGACCTCTTAACACCGCATTCCGTGGTGGCAGCACTTAATGAGTTAAAATTATGTGCCGGTACCATGGAGACAATGCCAATGTAAAGTCAATTAGGATCCTTTTTCGTGGTGGTCACGTGAATTCCCTGATTCAATAACGTCACGTCAATGTTTCTCTCAATGATGTCTTTAACATTCCTGTATACACACAAAAACACGGAAATGTCCTTGATAACTCAACAGTATGACAGGTTAATGTCAAGGCCATAAAATAAAATGAATGTATTTTGCCAGCTTTTGATAGCGTAGGGCTTTAAGAGCATTGTGCTGTGGGTGGATGGGGCATGTTCCACTACTGTTTTGTAGCTACTGTCTGCCGTCCGTGGGCTTCATTCCATTTTAGATTGCCGTCCATTTGCCATTACGGAATCCGAATGCCACGAATAAATAAATTAATAAATAAGAAGAGACAAATAAGGCTGAGCATGGAAGAACCAGAGAGGAAACACCATCACATTGAGCCATCCGCCCCCGGCAACTCGGCCACCCTCCATCCCACCAGGGGAGAGCGAACCCCAAGCCAGCACCACAGAACCAAGTATTAGGCTACCATTCCATTCTGTAAATAGATTTTAAAATTTCAATATAATCAGGGACCTTGGCCGAAGGACGATGTCCCTCTTGTTTTTGCTGAGTTAGGGACCTCGGCTGAAGGGTGAGGACCCTATTGTTTTTGTAGCGTTTATTAGGGACCTCGGCTGAAGGACAAAGTCCCTCTTGTTTTTGTAGCGTTTATTTGGGACCTTGGCTGAAGGGCGAGGACCCTCTTGTTATTAGGGACCTCGGCTGAAGGGCGAGGACCCTCTTGTTTTTGCGGCATTTATTATTATAAGGGACCTCGGCTGAAGGATGAAGTCCCTCTGGTTTCTGGTGCGTTTATTATTAGTCCTCGCTGAAGCTGTTGGGGTCAACACATTAGGCTTCACACAAAGGCACCAAAATGTTGGGAACATAAATTCGGGCTTCACACAGCAGCACCAAATATGTAGGCATTTAATTGGCTATCGGAAATAATTAATAATTATTATCAATAATTAGTAATCATGTGAAATAATGTGACTTAATTAACATTAAATCACCTTGTGGGGCACCATTCCCGTAAAGGGAAAAATGATAGCCAGTTAAAGATATCAGTCTCATGAAATACTTTCAATTATCAATTTGGAGTTTGATTAATAATTAAATTAATGACAACAACCAAAATTAACAGTAACACCTGAAGGATTTCAGAGTTCTTGACGCAGCAGAGGTTGACTATTCATTCACTCTTGTGCAACATTAAACAGACAGCAGGTATGATTCCAAAGAATTATAATTATTCACAAACTAGCAAAGCAAACCAAAACACACAAATTCTAACTAACTATATACAAGCTTAGTGTGTATATGTGTGTGTGTGTGTGTGTGTGTGTGTGTGAGAGAGAGAGAGAGAGAGAGAGAGAGAGAGAGATAGAGATAGAGATAGAGATAGAGATAGAGAGAGAGAGAGAGAGAGAGAGATAGAGAGAGAGAGAGAGAGAGAGAAAGACAAAGGCGGGTGTGGTGATCAAAGAGCCGTTTGGTCTACAAAACAAAATGGCTGACAACAGAGAACTATGAAAATGGCCGAATCAAGGCTGGCTCCAGGTCGGGGGAGGTGTTTGTCTGACCGTGTGGTCAGGACAAAGACAAAGGAAAAGAAGCGGGAACTTTGAGATGCCTGTTTGGGTGTAGCTCTGTTGAAAGTCTATTTGTTCATGAGACTATGTGAATGTGATATGTGTTGCAAACGGTCTGGATTAGTGCAGTGATTGTTTAGTTGGGTGCAAGAATCTGTGTGTGAACAGTATAAGCAAACTAAACACTTAAATTTGACAAAGCCAAGTAAACAATGACCTAACTGCAAACAAATCACAACACTAACTCAGTAAACAGCATCGAATCACATACAACAAGTTAACAGTCTTGCTTAGCCTGTAAAGCTCTGATAAGCTATGCCCAGTTGTTACGTTACCGATCCTTGAATGGATGGGAGAAAGAGCTACTTGGTGGTGTGCTGCTTTTTTAGGCAGCAGAAGAAGGCTGGGAAGATGGTTCCAGGTGCAGTCTTTGTTGGGTCCTTTGTTCCAAAGGTGAAACTCCGAGGAAGCTGGTTGCTCAGGGTTTAGCAGAGTTAGATGCTGGGTGCTAACTCACTTAGTTCCTTGTTGTTGGAAAGCTGGTTGCAAACCTTGTGTTCGCAAGAGACTCTGTGATCAATTGCCCTCCCTTTAGTGGTTTGGAGCTATGGAGCAAAGGTCTGGGCCTCTGCTGTTCCAGGCCCAGCTGGAAAGAGGTGTGCACTGCTACACAGCTGTAGAGCAAGAGACATATATCTGTTGGAAGGGAGCACAGATCTACAGATGCCTGTGACATCAGAGTCACAATGTCACTGTAAAGGTCCTATCCAATCAAGTTTTGAGACTTGACTCTCACTGAGGTGTGAGGTGAGATCTCCTGTGGAGATGGGTGTCACATAGCTCTCTTTGTTTGGAGAACAAAGAGCATGCAGAGGAAAAAGCCTTTAAATCTCCAGTTTAGATTTTACCAAATGATAAATCATCTGTGGTCCTGTGAATCCAAACAAAGGCGAGGACCCTATTTTTTTTGCAGCGTTTATTAGGGACCTTGGCCGAAGGACGAAGTCACTCACAAAAGGTCCTTTTTATTGCTGCGTTTATTCTTTATTATTATTACGGACCAAGCCCAAAGGCAGCATGAAGGCAGCTGAAGGCGAGGACCCTATTGTTTTTGCTGCGTTTATTACTCTTTATTATTCTTATTCTTTATTCTTTCTCCCGCTGCCTCTTTGAGCTGGAATTTGACCCCCTAAACATGCTCAAAAGCTCACCAAAATTGGCACACGTCAGACCTGGCGAAACATTTTACAAAATCAAAAAATTAACCCCTAAAGCTCTCTAGCGCCACCTAGGCACACTAAAATTGCCGCCGCGGCCCGCAGGAACGTCGTAGAAAGATCAAACCAAAACTGGTGTGTTTGTCTCATCAAGACCTAAAAATCACGCCTCAAAAGTCCTTTCCCTAAAAATCAACTCCTCCTACATCGTTTGTCGTATCGGCACACATAACAGATCAACTCATGCTAATCAGATCTTCTGTATAACTTTTTTATTACTCTGTTTGGATTTTATGGGCTCCTTAACGTGACATGTCACAAAACGTCCTGACGATCTTCGAAAGCTGTCCCATAGGAAATGAATGGCAGCAGGGGGAGAAAGGGACCAATCTTAGGGCGTCTCCATACTTTGTGCTACAGACTCCATTCCAACTCTCAAATGTTGCCACAGGTCTCATCTATTCTCTCATGTTTTCATCTTTTTCATATTTTTTACCGTTTTTAATCTGTGCCTCTCAAAGTACCATGAGCGAATGTGGAGAAATTGTCAGTTTATAATGGGTGTGTATTGCACGGAATGCTGTGAGCTAGAGTGGAGAGGGCTCTGAAAAATTGTCTAAAACCTTTGTCTTTAACTGGCTGCCATGACCACAATTTTCACTGTACATACACAATTTATACCAAAAAACGTAGGAAAATTTGTCCTGGTCACAGAAATGTTGACATGGAATCTGTCACACATACACATTTTTGCTGAGTGGCTCCAAAGCGAAGGGAGCGCCGATTTTTTTCTCAGTCACTCCCATGTAAACTGAGAGGAGAAATTTCTGGAAAACAGCTGAGGTGCAACACATTTGCAACTCGCTCCTGTGACCACAAGTTTGACTCTACAAATATAAAACATGACACGTGCGTTCATGAGAAGTTTATCTCTCTCACCATCACTTTATTTTCATGATTGGACCAACAGTTGGGAATCAGAAGAATTTGTTTGAGGAGTTTAAACCCATTATAAACAGCCTTTGCTGATCTGGTCTCTCATGAGCCTTCTGTGTGCCCCTCAGGTGCAGGCAAGTCATTAATCGCCATGACAACGGCTGCACACACAGACACGCACACACAGCCCTCTACTCATACTTGAATTTTCTCTTCAACTCACTCATACGGCCACAATTTTCACTGTACATACACAATCTATACCACAAAACGTAGGAAAATTTGTCCTGGTCACAGACGTGTTGACATGGAATTTCTCACATGTACACATTTTTGCTGAGTGGCTCCAAAGCGAAGGGATCGCCGATTTTTTTCTCATTCACTCCCATGTAAAATCAGAGGAGAAATTTCTGGAAACAGCTGGGGTGCAACACATTTTAAAATCACTCCTCTGACCACATTTTTGCCTCTAGAAATATAAAACACGACACGTGCGTTCACGAGAAGTGGCTCTCTATCACCATCACTTTATTTTCTTGATTGGACCAACAGTTTTGGTATGGGAAGAACTTGTTTGAGGAGTTAAAACCCATATTAAACAGCCTTTGCTGATCTGCTCTCTCATGAGCTGTCTGTGTTCCCCGCAGGTGCAGGCAAGTCATTAATCGCCATGACAAGGGCGTCTCACAATCTTTAAAGGATAGATTACAGCAGCAGAATCTTCATTTGAAACAGCAAATACACATTATTAACCCCTAAAGTGCCAAAATGGGCTCTCTGGCGCCAACTAGGTGCACTAAAATGGCCACTGTGGCCCGTAGGAATCCTTAACTGGCGTGTTTGATTTACAAATCACGCTCTGACACCCATGACCTAAATCCAACAGGAAGTGAGCCATTTGCCCTTTCAAAGTAAGATTTCACCTCAAACATGCTATTAAAAAAAACCTCCTCCTACACGGTTTTTTATATATGCTTCAAAGACGCACACATGCCAGCTCAACTGCTGCCAAACAGATCTTCTGTATAACTTTATCAACGGTTTGGGAATGGGAAGAACTTGTTAGACAGAACACAAAGAGACCTGTTTTAGTGAAGATTTAACTGCTCTGTCTGTCTCTGCTCTTCTGCCAGGTGCACATGGCAACCGCTGCCACACACAAACTCACAGAACCATGATGTGTGTGTGTGTCTACATCTTACATGCTGACATGACAGGGGCACAATCTCCATTTTAACCCTTTAGGTGCCAGTTTCTTGAGGAAAATATTCCATTTTCTTTTCAACATTTCAAAAGGCTCGCTTGAAAGTGGTGAGAGATAAAGGCATACTGTAAATGAGAAAACTTCTCATCATGGCCCCAAGTTTGTGATGGGAGTAAGTTAAATTATCTAATTTGGATATTGTGTCGTCACTAGGCGGCGGCCATATTGGATTTCATAAATCTCATTAAAACAGCATTTTGAACATATTTACACAGTAGATTTCTTTTGTTTTGTGGTGTTTTTGTCATGTCATCCTCAAAATTAAGGAAGAGGAATCTGATGGGAGAAAATTAACTCATCTAATTTGCATATTGTGATATCACTTCTACATACCTACAGCTACAGAAAGCATTCAAACATCAAAACGTTCAGCTCTGTGAGCGTTTTCTGATGTTTGTGGCAATGTGTGTGATATTTCTAAATAATTCGCTGAAGACTGAAACGGGCGCGAGGCGAGGTCCCGCCAAACGCTGCTCGCAGCTTTAATTATTGTTATTGTTATTGTTTTTGGTGCGTTTATTATTAGGGACTTCGGCCAAACGGGCGAGGGCCCTATTGTTCCTGTAATGTTTATTATTAGGGACCTCGGCCAACCGGGCGAGGGCCCCTATTGTTCCTGTAGTGTTTATTATTATAGTTATTATTTCTTTATTCTGCCGCGACTTTAAACTGGAATTTGACCCCCTAAACATGCTTCAAAACTCACCAAAATTGGCACGCATGTCAGGACTGGCGAAAAATTTTATGAAATGAAAAAAATAATTCAAAAAGTGCCAAAATGGGCTCTCTAGCGCCACCTAGGCGTTTGTCACACTAAAATGGCCGCTGAAGCCAGTAGGAACGTCGTAGGAAGATCAAACCAAAACAGCCGTGTTCCTTTCATCAAGACCTACAAATCACGCACTTGCAACCATGACCTAAATCCAACAGGAAGTGAGGTATTTCCCTTCAAAATAAGAGTTTTCCTCAAAAACAAGAAATTCCTTAAAAATTATACTACTTTCACACCGTTTATCGTATCGGCTTCAAAATCGCACAGATTATTCTTCAACGTGTCCTTATCAGATTGTCTAGGTAACTTCTACAGTTTTCAAATGGTTTGGATTTCCTGGCCTCAGACAGGTGATGTGCTCCAGAACCTCCTGACGATTTATTGTGCCACCTAGGCACACAAAAATGCCCGGTGTGATGGGTAGGAACCACTTAGAAAGACCAAACAAAAACTGTCTCGTTCGTCTCATAAAGACCTACAAATGTCGCACTGCAACCCCTGACCTAACTCCAACAGGAAGCGCACTGTTGTTGTTTGAATGTAAGATGACGTTTTTCACAAATTCTGTCGCTCAAAAATTATTTGCTCCTACACCGTTTATCATAACTGCTTCAAACTTGCAAAAATTACAGATCTACTCCTGGTGAACATTACTTGCGAAGGACTTTGTCATAACTTGAACGGTTTGGATTTCTGAAGCGTTAGAAGGTGCAGAGCACAACTCCTCATGATGAACTCTGTAAGACAAGATAAGTGACAACATGTCGTAAACTTGTGACTAAGGCACCTTTTATTAATCCGGAGGCATACAAAATGTATATCACTGCGTTCAGAACACAATTATCTATCTGGTGATGCTTTCAGATTGAAACTGTGACTCACGGTTTAGGATGTAAAAGGACTAGTTCAGGAGATTTTCAACCCATTCTGCTCTCTGCCTGTCAGCCACATGCAGTCCTTAATTAGCATAACAAAAGGTTCACTCTCACAGTCTTTGTCAGAGTGAAGTGTGTGTTAATGTGTGTGGTCACACACACAAGAAAGTGTAATATTTACTAAACTGTCCAGCTCATGGCGCTCATTCCAAAAGCTTTGAAAGAAATGCCTGATATCAAAAACCTGTAAATACAAGATGTCCTGATGAAACTGTTTTACCTCATGAAGAATTGGAATACATGTAGTCCTGCTCAGTTTCTCCACTGACATTAACTAGTACATATTTGTGTTTGTTTGCTGCACTTAGATTCTCAAAGCAGCCAGGACACATCGCTCAAGCTTTCACTAGGTCACATGATTTCAAATGAATATGGATGTGTTGTTTGATCATCACACAAGTCAAAGTTTCATGAGGTGACATGGCTTATGTCTATAACTTTCAAAATATAAGCTCAAACCACCTTCATAAGAACCCTTTACAGTTTTTAACATTGAGTTTGACTTATGATTCTGGCTATTGTGGTACAACATGTGGGAAGTATGTTTTAATCTCTGATAGTATTCATATGTGACAATAATCATATGCATATAATAACAGTGGAAGAATGGCACACACAGAAGGACACGGACACACACAGACACACACAGACACACACAGACACACACAGAAACACACACACACACACACACACACACACACACACACACACACACACACACACACACACTCCACTCCCTGTCCCCCCTCTCTCTCTCTATCTCTCTCTCTCCTCTCTCTCTCCCCCCTCTCTCCTCTTTCTCCCTTCTCTCCCTCTCTGCATGTCGCTAACTTGGCCGACTATGTCTGTCTGTCTGTGTGTGTCATACTTCTGCTGTTATTATACACATATGATTAGTGTCACATATGTATACAATCAGATATTAATTCAACATTTGTAGGTCTTAGTACACATCACTCAAGGTTTCACTAGGTGACATGATTTCAAATGAATATGGATGTGTTGTTTGATCATCACGCATGTCAAAGTTTCATTAGGTCAAATGGCTTATGTCTACAAATGTCAAATTATAAGCTAAAACCACCTTCATAAGAACCCTTTACAGTTTTTAACATTGAGTTTGACTTATGATTCTGGCTATTGTGGTACAACATGTGGGAAGTATGTATTAATCTCTGATAGTATTCATATGTGACAATAATCATATGCATATAATAACAGTGGAAGAATGGCACACACAGAAGGACACGGACACACACAGACACACACAGACAGACACACACACACACACACACACACACACACACACAAAGACACAGACACACACACACACACACACACTCCACTCCCTGTCCCCCCTCTCTCTCTCTATCTCTCTCTCTCCTCTCTCTCTCCCCCCTCTCTCCTCTTTCTCCCTTCTCTCCCTCTCTGCATGTCGCTAACTTGGCCGACTATGTCTGTCTGTCTGTGTGTGTCATACTTCTGCTGTTATTATACACATATGATTAGTGTCACATATGTATACAATCAGATATTAATTCAACATTTGTAGGTCTTAGTACACATCACTCAAGGTTTCACTAGGTGACATGATTTCAAATGAATATGGATGTGTTGTTTGATCATCACGCATGTCAAAGTTTCATTAGGTGACATGGCTTATGTCTACAACCTGAGCTGGGGGGACGACGGCGAGCAGCCGAGGTCCCGCCCAACGCTGCTTCGCAGCTTTAATTAGGGACCTCGGCAACTGGCGAGGGCCCTATTGTTCCTGTAGTGTTTCTTATTATTAGGGACCTCGGCAACTGGCGAGGACCCTATTGTTCCTGTAATGTTTATTATTATTATTATTAATTCTTTCTTTCAGCGTACGCCACTTCAAACTGGAATTTGACCCCCTAAACATGCTCCAAAACTCACCAAAATTGGCACGCATGTCAGGACTGGCGAAAAATTTTAGGAAATGAAAAAATGAATTCAGAAAGTGCCAAAATGGCCTCTCTAGCGCCACCTAGGCGTTTGTCACACTAAAATGGCCGCTGTAGCCAGTAGGAACGTCGTAGGAAGATCAAACCAAAACAGCCGTGTTCCTTTTATCAAGACCTACAAATCACGCACTCGCACCCATGACCTAAATCCAACAGGAAGTGAGGTATTTCGCTTCAAAGTAAGAGTTTTCCTCAAAAACAAGAAATTCCTTAAAAATTATACTACTTTCACACCGTTTATCATATCGGCTTCAAAATCGCACAGATTATTCTTCAACGTGTCCTTATCAGATTGTCTTGGTTACTTCTACAATTCTCGAATGGTTTGGATTTGCTGGCCTCAGACAGGTGATGTGCTCCAGAACCTCCTGACGATTTATTGTGCCACCTAGGCACACAAAAATGCCCGGTGTGATGGGTAGGAACCACTTAGAAAGACCAAACCAAAACTGTGTCGTTCATCTCATAAAGACCTACAAATGTCGCACTGCAACCCCTGACCTAACTCCAACAGGAAGCGCACCGTTTTTGTTTGAATGTAAGATGACATTTTTCAGAAATTCTGTCGCTCAAAAATTATTTGCTCCTACACCGTTTATCATAACTGCTTCAAACTTGCAAAAATTGCAGATCTACTCCTGGTGAACATTACTTGCGAAGGACTTTGTCATAACTTGAATGGTTTGGATTTCTGAAGCGTTAGAATGTGCAGAGCACAACTCCTCATGATGATCTCTGTAAGACAAGATAAGTGACAACACATCATAAACTTGTGACTAAGGCACCTTTTATTAATCCGGAGGCATACAAGCTTTAGATCACTGCGTTCAGAACAAAATTATCTATCTGGTGATGCTTTCAGATTGAAACTGTGACTCACGGTTTGCATTTAAAAGGACTAGTTCAGGAGATTTTCAACCCATTCTGCTCTCTGCCTGTCAGCCACATGCAGTCCTTAATTAGCATAACAAAAGCTTCACTCTCACAGTCTGTGTCAGAGTGAAGTGTGTGTTAATGTGTGTGGTCACACACACAAGAAAGTATAATATTTACTAAACTGTCCAGCTCATGGTGCTCATTCCAAAAGCTTTGAAAGAAATGCCTGATACCAAAAACCTGTAAATACAAGATGTCCTGGTGAAACTGTTTTACCTCATGAAGAATTGGAATACATGTAGTCCTGCTCAGTTTCTCCACTGACATTAACTAGTACATATTTGTGTTTGTTTGCAGCACTTAGATTCTCAAAGCAGCCAGGGCACATCACTAAAGCTTTCACAAGGTCACATGATTTCAACAGAAGATGGATGTGTTGTTTGATCATCACACATGTCAAAGTTTCATTAGGTCAAATGGCTTATGTCTACAACTGTCAAAATATAAGCTCAAACCACCTTAATAAGAACCCTTTACAGTTTTTAACATTGAGTTTGACTTATGATTCTGGCTATTGTGGTACAACATGTGGGAAGTATGTATTAATCTGTGATAGTATTCATATGTGACAATAATCATATGCATATAATAACAGTGGTAGAATGGCACACACAGAAGGACACGGACACACACAGACACACACACACACACACACACACACACACACACACACACACCCCACTCCCTGTCCCCCCTCTCTTCTCTTCCTCTCTCTCCCCTCTCTCCTGTCTCTCCCTTCTCTCCCTCTCTGCATGTCGCTAACTCAACCGTCTATGTCTGTCTGTCTGTGTGTGTCATATTCCTACTGTTATTATACACATATGATTAGTGTCACATATGTATACAATCAGATATTAATTCAACATTTGTCGGTCTTAGTATATATTTGTGTCTCTTTGCTGCACTTAGATCCTCACAACATCCAGTACACATCACTAAAGCTTTCACTAGGTGACATGATTTCAAATTAATATGGATGTGTTGTTTGATCATCACACATGTCAAAGTTTCATTAGGTCACATGGCTTATGTCTACAACTGTCAAAATATAAGCTCAAACCACCTTCATAAGAACCCTTTACAGTTTTTAACATTGAGTTTGACTTATGATTCTGGCTATTGTGGTACAACATGTGGGAAGTATGTATTAATCTCTGATAGTATTCATATGTGACAATAATCATATGCTTATAATAACAGTGGAAGAATGGCACACACAGAAGGACACGGACACACACAGACACAGACACAAAGACACAGACACAGACACAGACACACACACACACACACACACACACACTCCACTCCCTGTCCCCCCTCTCTCTCTCTCTATCTCTCTCTCCTCTCTCTCTCCCCCCTCTCTCCTCTTTCTCCCTTCTCTCCCTCTCTGCATATCGCTAACTCGGCCGTCTATGTCTGTCTGTCTGTGTGTGTCATATTCCAACTGTTATTATACACATATGATTAGTATCACATATGTATACAATCAGATATTAATTCAACATTTGTAGGTCTTAGTACACATCACTCAAGCTTTCACTAGGTGACATGATTTCAAATGAATATGGATGTGCTGTTTGATCGTCACACATGTCAAAGTTTCATTAGGTCACATGGCTTATGTCTACAACCTGAGCCGGGGGGACGACGGCGAGCGGCCGAGGTCCCGCCCAACGCTGCTTCGCAGCTTTAATTAGGGACCTCGGCAACTGGCGAGGGCCCTATTGTTCCTGTAGTGTTTCTTATTATTATAGTTATTATTTCTTTCAGTATACGCGACTTTAAACTGGAATTTGACCCCCTAAACATGCTCCAAAACACACCAAAATTGGCACGCATGTCAGGACTGGCGAAAAATTTTATGAAATGAAAAAATTAATTCAAAAAGTGCCAAAATGGGCTCTCTAGCGCCACCTAGGCGTTTGTCACACTAAAATGGCCGCTGTAGCCAGTAGGAACGTCGTAGGAAGATCAAACCAAAACAGCCGTGTTCCTTTTATCAAGACCTACAAATCACGCACTCGCACCCATGACCTAAATCCAACAGGAAGTGAGGTATTTCCCTTCAAAGTAAGAGTTTTCCTCAAAAACAAGAAATTCCTTAAAAATTATACTACTTTCACACCGTTTATAGTATCGGCTTCAAAATCGCACAGATTATTCTTCAACGTGTCCTTATAGATTGTCTTGGTAACTTCTACAGTTTTCGAATGGTTTGGATTTGCTGGCCTCAGACAGGTGATGTGCTCCAGCACCTCCTGACGATTTATTGTGCCACCTAGGCACAGAAAAATGCCCGGTATGATGGGTAGGAACCACTTAGAAAGACCAAACCAAAACTGTGTCGTTCGTCTCATAAAGACCTACAAATGTCGTGCAGCAACCCCTGACCTAACTCCAACAGGAAGCGCACTGTTGTTGTTTGAATGTAAGATGACGTTTTTGACAAATTCTGTCGCTCAAAAATTATTTGCTCCTACACCGTTTATCACAACTGCTTCAAACTTGCAAAAATTACAGATCTACCCCTGGTGAACATTACTTGCAAAGGATTTTGTCATAACTTGAACGGTTTGGATTGCTAGAGCGTTAGAAGGTGCAGAGCACAACTCCTCATGATGATCTGTGTAAGAAAAGATGGGTGACAACATGTCGTAAACTTGTGACTAAGGCACCTTTTATTAATCCGGAAGCATACAAAATTTATATCACTGCGTTCAGAACAAAATTATCTATCTGGTGATGCTTTCAGATTGAAACCGTGACTCACGGTTTGGCATGTAAAAGGACTAGTTCAGGAGATTTTCAACCCATTCTGCTGTCTGCCTGTCAGCCACATGCAGTTCTTAATTAGCATAACAAAAGCTTCACTCTGAAAGTCTGTGTCAGAGTGAAGTGTGTGTGTGTGTGTATATGTGTGTGGTCTCACACACATGAAAGTATAACACTTACCAAATTGTTCAGCTCATGGTGCTCATTCCAAAAACTTTGAAAGACATGTCTGATACCAAAACCTGTAAATACAAGATATCCTGGTGAAACTGTTTTACCTCATGAAGAATTGGAATACATGTAGTCCTGCTCAGTTTCTCCACTGACATTAACTAGTACATATTTGTGTTTGTTTGCAGCACTTAGATTCTCAAAGCAGCCAGGGCACATCACTAAAGCTTTCACTAGGTCACATGATTTCAACAGAAGATGGATGTGTTGTTTGATCATCACACATGTCAAAGTTTCACTAGGTCAAATGGCTTATGTCTACAACTGTCAAAACATAAACTCAAACCACCTTCATAAGAACCCTTTACAGTTTTTAAAATTGAGTTTGACTTATGATTCTGGCTATTGTGGTACAACATGTGGGAAGTATATATTAATATCTGATAGTATACATATGTGACAATAATCATATGTGTATAATAACAGTGGAAGTGTAGAACACATAGACAGACACAGACACACAGGCAGAGACACACACAGACACACACACACACACACCACTCCCTGTCCCCTCTCTCTTCTCTCCCTCTCTCCCCCCTCTCTCCTGTTTCTCCCTTCTCTTCCTCTCTGCATGTCGCTAACTCAGCCGTCTATGTCTGTCTGTGTGTGTGTGTCATTTTCCTTCTGTTATTATACACATATGATTAGTTTCACATATGTATACAATCAGATATTAATTCAACATTTGTCGGTCTTAGTATATATTTGTGTCTCTTTGCTGCACTTAGATCCTCACAACATCCAGTACACATCACTAAAGCTTTCACTAGGTCACATGATTTCAAATGAATATGGATGTGTTGTTTGATCATCACACATGTCAAAGTTTCATGTCTTATGTCTACAACTGTCAAAATATAAGCTCAAACCACCTTCATAAGAACACTTTATAGTTTTTAACATTGAGTTTGACTCATGACTTATCAACATTATGAGTGAAAATACAGTTCCATTACTGACAATGTTATATGTCAATACACAGGTTTCACAGCCAATTCATATTAACCCTTGATCATAAATGTTTACAACTTTGTTGTGTATACTTGAATATCTCAAAATTAATTAATCAATTTCCTAAAATGTAAATCCACTGTAAACTATTGCTGCTGTGGTGTCAAATGCCACCTGCTGATTTTGTTATCATTAGTCATTAGTCAACTCATCTTGAAGTGCCTGGGCTGTCACCTAAATACATGGTCATTAATTAGCATAACAATGGCTTCACTCTGACAGATACGTGTGTGTGTGTGTGTGTGTGTGTGTGTGTGTGTGTCATACTTATACTCTTATTATACACATTTGAATATTGTCACATATGTAAACCATTAGATATTAATATATACGTAAAACATATTGTACCACAATAACCAGAATTCTAATTATGATATTATTACTTTTATTAATGTTGTTGTAAGCTACTGTCATTACCATCTGTCCTATATTTCTCTCTGTCTACCCTTCTGTCTCATTGGGTCCTAAGAACAAAGGGATGTTGTATGCTGTAAAACCCTGTGAGGCAAATTGTGATTTGTGATATTGATTGCTTGATTGATTGATTGACTGATTGATTGATGTCCTCGTCAGTAGTTTGGTTTTCAGAAGCCATCAAAGTTTTACTCCCAAGTCATGGGTTCATTGTCAAAAATGACCTTGCGTTCTATTGACATAATAGAACGCAACGCTCACTTTCTACGGAAGCTGGACGCTGAAATAACGTGAAGCCGAGGTCCCGGTCAACGCTGCTCGTAGCTTTAATTATTCTTTCTTTCTTTCAGCGTACGCCACTTTAAACTGGAATTTGACCCCCTAAACATGTTCCAAAACTCACCAAAATTGGCACGCATGTCAGGACTGGCGAAAAATTTTAGAAACTGACATAATTAATCAGAAAAGTGCCAAAATGGCCTCTCTAGCGCCACCTAGGCGTTTAGTCACATTAAAATGGCCGCTGCAGCCAGTAGGAACGTTGTAGGAAGATCAAACCAACACAGCCGTGTTCGTTTCATCAAGACCTACAAATCACGTGCTCACACCCATGACCTAAATCCAACAGGAAGTGAGGTATTTCCCTTTCAAAGTAAGAGTTTTCCTCAAAAAAAGAAATTCCTTTAAAAATCATCTTCTCCTACATCGTTTATCGTATCGGCTTCAGACTCGCACACATTATTGATCAACATGTCCTTATCAATTATTGTTTATTTTTTATCATCCACTTGAATGGTTTGGATTTACTGGCCTCTTACAGGTGATGTCTTCCAGAACCTCCTGATGTTTTGTTGTGTCACCTGGACACATTAAAATGCCCGGTGCGATGGGTAGGAACCACTTAGAAAGACCAAACCAAAACTGTCTCGTTCGTCTCATAAAGACCTACAAATGTCGCACTGCAACCCCTGACCTAACTCCAACAGGAAGTGCGATACCCCCGGTGAACATTACTTGTGAAGGACTTTGTCATAACTTTGAACGGTTTGGATTTTAGAAGCGTTAGAAGGTGCAGGACACAAATCCTCATGATGATCTCTGTAAGAAAAGATGAGTGGCAACACATCGTAAACTAGTGACTAAGGCACCTTTTGTTAGTCCATAGACATACAAGCTATATATTTATGCATTCAGAACAAATTTATCTATCTGGTGATGCTTTCAGATTGAAGATCAGACCCACGGTTGGGATCTGGAAGGATTTGTTTGAGAAACTGTCAGCCCATTTTGCTCTCTGCCTGTCAGCCACATGTAGTCCTTAATTAGCATAACAAAAGCTTCACTCTGACAGTCTGTGTCACAGTGAAGTGTGTGTTAATGTGTGTGGTCACACACACAAGAAAGTATAACATTTACTAAACTGTCCAACTCATGGTGCTCATTCCAAAAACTTTGAAAGAAATGCCTGATCCCAAAAACCTGTAAATACAAGATGTCCTGGTGAAACTTTTTTACTTCATGAAGAATTGGAATACATGTGGTCCTGCTCAGTTTCTCCACTGACATTAACTAGTACATATTTGTGTTTGTTTGCTGCACTTAGATTCTCACAGCAGCCAGTACACATCACTCAAGCTTTCACTAGGTCACATGATTTCAAAAGAATATGGATGTATTGTTTGATCATCACACATGTCAAAGTTTCATTAGGTCACAAGGCTTATGTCTACAACTGTCAAAATATAAGCTCAAACCACCTTCATAAGAACCCTTTACAGTTTTTAAAATTGAGTTTGACTTATGATTCTGGCTATTGTGGTACAACATGTGGGAAGTATATATTAATATCTGATAGTATACATTTGTGACAATAATCATATGTGTACAATAACAGTAGAAGTATGGCACACACAGACACACACACACACACACACACACACACGCACGCACACACACACTCTCCTCCCTGTGTCCCCTCTCTCTCTCTCTCTCTCTCTCTCTCTCTGTCTCTCTCTATCTCTCTCTTTCCCCCCTCTCTCCTCTCTCTCTCCCCCCTCTCTCCTCTCTCTTCCTTCTCTCCCTCTCTGCATGTCACTAACTCGGTCGTCTATGTCTGTCTGTCTGTGTGTGTCATACTTCTACTGTTATTATACAAATATGATTATTGTTACATATGTATACTGTCAGATATTAATTCAACATATTGTACCACAATTGCCAGAATTGTCTGTTCTCTGGGATTCCTAAAGAATATTTAAAGCTTTTTTGGAGGATAATTTCAATAATTTGACTATTTGAATAAGAAAGAGGAGTAAAAGTAATGAGGAAAAGAGGAGAAGAAAATGAGAAGAGCAGAGCAGAGAGCACTTTTTGCTGCATTCCACAATTTTGTTTTTATACTGCTATAGAGACCTCATGACAGTTCGCAACCTTTGTGAGTGCAAAAAACAACAACAACAACAACATTCTTCTGCTAATATTATTATTATTAGTAGTAGTAGTAGTAGTACTAGTAGTATTTTGCAAGCACGTGTGCAAGGAATATTTGTCAAAGGGGTGCACCTGCCCCACAAAATGTCTGTGCATGGCACTGGTTGCAGTGTTAAGGAGAAGGACCCCTAAACTTTTTTATATCGCTATGATACTGTCAGCATCTTTTTGCCGTTCTTGATGAGCAGAATCAACCATAAGAGACAATAGGTGTGGCAGTAGCTCAGGAGGTATAGCGGGTTTTCCACCAATCAGAAGATCTGCAGTTCAATCCCCAGCTCTTGCTGCCTGGCTCTTGCTTCAGCCAAGTGAATGAGTAAGCCGAATACCTCCTGTGAATGCATGTTGGGGACAGGGACAAGGACAGGGCCACCTCCTGCCAAAGCCAGCCTACCAGTCTTAGTTCCTGGCAAAGAATTTTGTCTCCAGACATCTGTTATGAAAAAAATGTCATGACCACATTTCTAAAGTGAAATTGTGCGCACACACACTGACAAAACCTAACCTATCATGTTCATTTCAGCCATAGTGGAGCCAGGTTCAGTTTTTTTGTTGGAACCTATGTTCATAATGGCTGCTGGCACCTGCTGTGCTAAGTGGTCTGACTGAACTGAATGATGGGGCTTCTCAGGTTGCTGATGTCGTATATGACATCAGCATCATTGTTCACACTTTGCTATTCTTAGAATATCTCTGGCTGCTGCTTTGTCACCATTGTAGCTTTCCAGTGAGGGCTCCGGTGTGATAGTAGCCTTTTCAGTGGTATTGTAATTAGTGTTTTTTGTATTTGGAGACTAATACCTCAGAAAATGAACGTCTTCTGTGATTACTTATCCATTTTTCCACACTGAAAGGAGCTGTTATTGTCATTAGCCATTAGCTGAAGCTTAATGAGAGTTGTAGTTATCCCATGATGCATTTGGTTGAGTCTGTCGAGAGATCAGAGGCTGTGTTGCTGTGTGTGTAACAACGCATAATTCAGGGAGGTCAGCAGAGCATGACTGTTAGGGACGTTTTATAGTCCACTCACGCAATGCGAGCAAGTGACGCAAGCAAAACAAGCGACGCGAGCAACGCACTTCCTTTCTTAGTCAACACATTGAATGCAAGTGACATGGGCGACACTTGAAATGCAATACATCGCTTGTGCAATATCGTGTAGCAGAGTCACCTGTACATTCCAGCTAGCTAGTACTGCTGTAGCTAGCTAGTGCTGCTATTTTATTAGAGTGCAGGGCACTAGAACTGTCATATAAATAGGGGTGTGCCTGTACAAGTTCGTCATATTTCATACCTGCTTCTTCTGTGAATAAGCAGGTATAATAATGGTTAATTTCAAGTATGTCATTTACATTATCACCCACACTGGCAATGCATGGTATTACACGTGTCGCTGCGTCGCGTATCAAAAACATGGACAACACATTTTGAGACGCAAGCCCGCATCATCGCAGCCAATGCGTCTCGATGCGTCCTGTACGTTCACGTCTGCGTGCCTGTGCATCGACTATGAAACTGCCCTTAGTGCAGCATAGAACACAGTATTGTTCACACACACACACACAGATAGATAGATAGACAGATAGATAGATAGATAGATAGATAGATGGAGAGAGATGTGGCTTCTTCTTGTATTACATTGTATGACATGCTGGATGTAGTATATAGACATGTATACATGCAAATACTGTACTAAAGGAATAGCACAACTAACTTTCAAGAAAGAAAAATATATTTGAAAGAAAATGTAAATAGTTTTTGATCTGTGTTGTCTACAATGTTTATTTCTTTTTCCCTTGACCTTCACGATTGAGAAAAATACATTTCTAAAGCCCAAAGTCTTGTAAACCTTAGTTCAGTGTGTAATTTGAATAAATATCCGTGAGATTAATTTCTGTTTTTGTTTTTCTTTTGCATGTATTCTCATATAACTATTTCTACATTAATTTGACATCAATGCAGCATACATATTCTGATAGCTCAGTTTGTCCCAAAAAGGTGATTATAACATGATTGTGAATATAGTGCTGAGGTTTTACATGCATTATTAAAAAAGGAGACCAGGACCAAAAAATAGGGAAAAAAGGCTTAGATCTCTTTAAGTTATAACATGATGTAAAACTATTCATTGTGATGTTTCAAATGGTGAAATGTTTACATTTTGTCTGCTTTAAGTATTTAATAATTACAGGGTTACATGTATATTTTGTATCTTGTTTTGTTGACGGATACAGACATTAAGATAGTGATATTAGTTCTACTGTAACTAAAAAAAAATTTAATAAATATGTAATCTTCAGCTAAAATCATTTAAACATATTGTAAATGTTAAAGGGAAACTGATGTTTGTTCCAGCTGACATGATGCTGATTATCAATAAATGTCTTTATAAATGTCTTCTTAAACTTTAAAGGGAACAGTGACATTGAACGCTATCAAATGGCCAATAAGAAAATTCCTTTCAAATACGCCAGACCAGTAGAAGAGTGGCTACAAGAGAAAGGTAATTTCAAACAAACATGTTTTTATGCTTACGTATGTTCACCATTCTGATGACGTGAAAAACTCATCTGGAGTATGAGAAGATTAAATGTGTGTTCAATTCTCTATGTACGCTTTAAATGAATTGTTTGATTAAGTTTGAAATGAAACACTTGATTTCAGTTCTTGTCTGTGATACTCACTTCAGCCCTGAAGACAGCACATTGATGCAGGTCATAAGATATTCATGCAAATTTTCTTTTGCAGTTGTCAGACCAAAATGATGCTTTCCATTTTTATGAACAGAAATGTGTGGGCTAAAGATTATAAATACATACCTACCTGAGGAACTAAATAATTGTTAATAAATGAACCAAGAAATAGTAAAATAATTTCATATATAATAAAAATAAATTAATTATCGTTATGAGATGAGAAGAAATCTCTCATTATGAAATGTTTACATAAATATTCATGTAGACTCTGATCCTTCTGTTTTAATCGTGCACATGCAACGACCAGCGCAAAGACTCCTTAAAGCTTCTGTTGGTTCAGCAGTGCAAAGTGCAAAAAGGCTTGGTGTGGTGATTAATAAGTATGCTCTCAACCAGTTACATCACTGGTCTTAAAGCTATGACACAACTGAGCCAGTTATCAGGAGATGCCCTCAGGAAATCATATTGTGGTCTGGATAGAGCGTGACTCCTGATGCAGTTGATGTGTGTTTTTTTCTGTTGTTGTTGTTTTGTTTGTTTGTTTGTTTTAGTACAATACTGTGTGTAATGACACTGTACTCCAGTGTGTAATTTTTCAAACTGGAAGCTGCTGATTCATCAAAATTCCTGTCCTGCTGCCTTCAGATGGCTGCAGGGATTTAAGCTGCAGATTTAAGCTCTGCTTTTGCCTGTGCACCGTAGCCTGGGCATCACACAACCACACAAATGGATAAAAAAATTTTAAAGGTCAGGAGAATACCAAACTGTTGAAGAACCGCTTGCACTGGTCGTTCCGCTGCCACAAAAATAAGGCCTTTAGTATTGCTGTAAATGTATTGTGCAGCTGAAAAGGTATATTGAAAGGTGCTTTTCTCTGTTAAAAATATCTCTTACATTTGGATGTCCCTCTCCAGGACGGCAGCTAACAATTTTCAACACTCAAGCAACAGTGGCAATTGGTGGTAGTGATCGCAGCCGGCCTTTTCAGGGTCAACTGTCTGGCCTTTATTACAATGCTCTTAAGGTGTTGAGCATGGCTGCTGAGGCCAACTCCAACATCAAGATTAATGGAAGTGTGAGGTTGGTAGGCGATGTGCCCAGTGTGGCAGGCTCAGCCAGGACCACAGCAATGTCACCAGAGATGTCTGCTACCTTCATTGAGACTACAACCATGATGTCCACCACTACTACACGGAAACACAGATCCTCCTCAACTGTACAGGTATGGACAGAATTCCATTATTACTATACATAAATTGAAATACTAATGTGTGTAGGACCAACACATTTTCGCAACCCAGGTTAACTGATACTGATGCCTGTTCACTGGAACTGCATGTCAAGCTATGATGCTCTGGCATGCCTCGAGGGACAGTTTTGGATGCCCAGGGATGGCATGTCAATGTAGGCTTGTTACATGCCATGGGTCTTTTCAAAATAATCTTCTGTTTTCACAGGAAAAATACAATTTCCTCCAGTTAAATATATAAAGTCTCTTTTAAAATATACTTAGAACACAGGGGAAAAAAAACAAAAAACTTGTGGGTTTACTTCCTTAACTTTATTAAACAAAAGTATGTGTTTAGGTTCAGTCAACAGCATGTGGTTAGGTTTAGAAAAAGACACCATGGTTTGGCTTAAAAAAGGCACATTTTATCACACACATCATGATCTTTTCCTAACCCTAACCAAGCGGTTTTTGTGCCTAAACCTAACCAGACCTTAACCACAGGGCATCATGATGATTTCGGAACGGACTTCGTAACAATGGGTGTAACATGGTCGAAACAATGGGATGTCGGACCAATGGGCTGTCGGACCAATGGGCAGTTCCCATGCTGTCAGGGGAAACACAAACTTACTTTAGAGAATATCCACTTGATTTAATCTATTCACACTGCTGAAACCTTATACAGTATTAGTTCAAGGTAAACTAAAATGTATGTAATGTATCACTTTCATTGGAAGCATGAGAATCTTTCAATGACCAATAAACAGGATGATTAGAGCAAGCCAAACCTGTTTCAGATATGGGCACTTGACTGTTGTTTTAAGAAACGTGAAATTAAGGTGGATCCAGTTGATGCAATCTCCTTTGTAATGGTACTAATTGAAGTGAACATGGAGATTTGGGCTGGGGCCCCAGACACACAGTGGCAAAGAGAGTGATATTTCCAAAATCTTACAGTTTGGTTATATAATTACATTTGTTTCTATTATTTGAATTCGGTTGTCTCTTGAGTGATAGCACAGCTGTACTGGGGTCACTAACTACGACTGGAAATTGAACTGCTGCTGATTCACATTGAAAGCTTTCCACTGGCAAACCAATTAGAGGCTGTAGAAAAGGCCTGCATTCATAAAATTGTTTTTTCTAAATATTTTTAACTCAAGGTCCAATTACTTGCTTTCAACTGTGGTCTTTCAGCTGAACCTGAAGTTGTGTTTATGTGACTTGCTGATAAGTATTAAGACCCAGTGTGCAGGAAATGCACTCACACAAACCAATATCTCAGTTGGAACTCTAACCACCACGAATAATAATAATAATAATAATAATACATTATACTTATATGGTGCTTTTCATGGCACTGAAAGACCCTTTACAAATTCAGGGACACAAAGAAAAAAAAAAGAGAAAGAAACAGACAAGCAAGAGAACGAATAACAGAAAAGACCAGTGGTGAGGACCCTCAAAGCAGAGGTTAATCAGAGCCAAGGGGCACTCCATGCCAAGGGGTACAAGGAGTGGATTGTAAGACTCCCAGTTAAAGACCAGGTTTGGACACTGCTAAATTAGGGTGGAGAGAAAGTCCTCAAACCATTTCACACTTGACATCACCATGATGTCACCTATGACAGCCATGAACTCTGGACATGACACTGACTGAACAGGTCTAACAACAGAAGGTATTCTAGGTACAAAAAAGAGTAACATATTAATATTGATAGAAATAGTTCAGAGAGAGTACAGTCCAATGTCTATCCCCAATTTCCAAAGATTCCAAATAAATTTGACATGTGACCCGGGAAATTTAATTTCAGTTTCTATTTTTTTTTCCATAAACCCAAGAGCAACTGAGGAGGAATCCCTCTTCCAGGACAAACAGACGTGCAATAGAATTATCACTCAAAGGTTGCATACTAACTTCTGTTGGAAAAAACAAGCCTCACTATTTAAAGAGCAACTTAACACCATGTTTAAATGTTAACATGCCTGCTACAAAAAACAAAAATGTTCTCTTTCCCAAAAAATGAAAAAAGGTTCAATTTAATTTTCTTTTACAATTTTATTTATAAAGCGTAATATCACAAATCACAATTTGCCTCAGAGGGCTATACAGCATACAACATCCATCTGTCTTTGGACCCTCACAGCAGATAAGGAAAAACTCCCCCCAAAAAAACTTTAACGGAAGGAGAAAAAAAAAGTAAAAAAAGAATTTTGGATAATAAGAATAACTATTTAAAAAGGCCATTTTGATAAAAAAAAATTTTTTTTTATTGATATCACAATTGATCAATTAAAAATGTTGGATTTAGGAAATGGATATTAACCTATATGGACCAAAGTTTTGCTTTTGTAAATTTGACATGCTTATTTGACTTGCCAAGTCATATCCATACATGCAAATGGTCTGCAAGAAACCCAGCATACATATACATCATTTCAAGACTGAAATGAGACATTACTTTGTACCACATTGCACCACATGGATAAATAAATCAGAAAGCCATTGGGACCACAATGACTTGGTACACAAAAAATAAAGTTGGCTGGAAAAAGAAATGATTGATTGAACACCAGAGACATAAGCTCTTAGCAGACGTCAGAACAAAACCACTTACAGCATCCACTGGGAAGAGGTGGACCGGGAATCAGTGGGCAAGTGGAGAAAGGTCAAGAAGGACATTCATATCAGACACCAGGGATATGGCGGCGCCTGTGTCTGCAGTGGCTGCATTGGTTCACGATAAAAACACTGATAATGAATTGTTAGTCTCCAGAGTTGCGCGGAGAGACTGATTTACAACCGTCAAAGTATGCTGTTACTGCATCCAGTCAGCGAAACACAAACTCTTGACCCAAACACCGTGGATTTACGAAAAGACCTCGGCTTGCTACATTCAGTGGGAAAGGCCTGCACGGCATCGACACCTACCACCAGCGCTACCTGCTTTCGGAGGAAGCAAAGGCGGTGTATGCGTAAGCAGAAGCAGGGCACCCGCTGTGAAGCTTGCGCCAAGCTAAAAGCTAACCCATGCCGAACACCGCTACCATCGATACTGCTGGCAAATGTCCGCTCACTGGAAAATAAACTGGACTACCTCAGGCTCAGACCTAATAACAAAACGGGAGGTGAGAGACTGCTGTGCCCTGATTTTCACTGAGACCTGACTGAATGACTCAGTCACAGAGGATGCCATTAGCATGGAGAGGCTAATTACTTTCCGTGCAGACAGGAGAGTGGCTCTCATTGGCAAAACCTGTGGCGGGGGGTTTTGCATTTACTTTGATAACAGATGATGCAGGAAAGCATACAGGATCTATTCACACTGTTCCCCGGATATTGAGCTTCTGACAGTTAAATGTTGTCCCTTTTATCTTCCAAGGGAGTTCTCTGTCATAGTCATAACTGCTGTTTTCATACCTCCGGATGCAGACACAAAGGTGGCCCTAAACATACTCCACAGCTCCATAAATGATCAGCAAACCACTCACTCTGAGGGAGTATTCATTGTTCAATCAATCAATCAATCAATTTTATTTATAAAACCCAATATCACAAATCACATTTTTCCTGACAGGGCTTTACAGCATATGACATCCCTCTGTCCTTAGGATTCTTGCAGCGGATAAGGAAAAACTCCCCCAAAAAAACCCTTTAACTGGGAAAAAAAATGGCAGAAACCTCAAGAAAAGCCACAAAGGAGGGATCCCTCTTCCAGGACGGACAGATGTGCAGTAGATGCCATACAGAACAGATCAACATAATAAATTAACAGTTATCCGTATGACACAATGAGAAAGAAAGAGAGACAGAGAGAGATGCAGGACAGATGGTAACAGTTATAGCTTACAACAACATTAATGAAAGTAATAATATAATTATGATTCTGGCTATTGTGGTACAAAGTGTTGAAAGTATATATTATTAGTATACATATCTGATAGTATACATATGTGGCAATAATCATATGTGTATAATAACAGTAGAGGTATGACTCATGATAACAGCAGCAGCAGGAGGCATCTGGCAGGACCACGGCAGCAACACAACCACACATGTCACACTCTCCAGGCACCGCTGCGATATAAGTTAACCTGCGAGACAGTGGAGCACAAAGGCTCCGGAGAAGAAGCCGAGTTAGTGACATGCAGTATGGCCGAGTTAGCAAGATGCAGAAACAGGACATGAGAGAGAGAAGGAGAGAAGGATAGAAGGTGCCCGGTGTATTATAGGAGGTCTCCTGGCAGACTAGGCCTAAGTCAGCCTAACTAGGGACTGGTACAAGGCAAGTCTGAGCCGGCCCTAACTATAAGCTTTATCACAGAGGAAAGTCTTAAGTCTAGTCTTAAATGTGGAGACGGTGTCTGCCTCCCGGGCCGATAGCTGAAAGCTCTGGCTCCTCATCTACTTTTGGAGACTTTAAGGACCACAAGTAACCCTGCATTCTCAGAGCGCAGTGTTCTGGTGGGATAATATGACACTATGAGCTCTCTAAGATATGACGGAGCCTGACCATTTAGATATTTATAAGTTAACAGTAGGATTTTAAATTCAATTCTGGATTTTACAGGGAGCCAGTGCAGAGAAGCTAAAACGGGAGAAATATAATCTTGTTTCTTAGTTCCTGTTAGTACGCGTGCCGCTGCATTCTGAATTAGCTGGAGAGTTTTTAAAGACTCATTAGAGCTACCTGATAATAGGGAGTTACAGTAACCCAGTCTAGAGGTAACAAAAGCGTGGACCAATTTTTCTGCATCTTTTCAGGTCAGGATAGGCCTAATTTTCACAATATTTCACAGATGAAAAAATGCAGTCCGTGAGGTTTGTTTTAAATGAGAATTAACAGACAAATCTTGATCAAATATTACTCCGAGGATTCTTACAGTAGTGGTAGAGGCCAGAACAATGCCATCTAGAGAAACTATGTCATCAGATAAAGAGTCTCTGAGTTGTTTGGGGCCAAGAACAATAACTTCAGATTTGTCTGAATTTAACATGAGGAAATTGGTGCTCACCGAGGTTTTTATGTCTTCAAGGCAGTTATAAAGTTTAGTTAATTGATTAGTTTCTTCTGGCTTCATCGATAAATACAACTGTGTATCATCTGCATAACAATGGAAATTTACGGATTACTGTTAATTTATTATGTTAATCTGTTCTGTACGACATCTGTTGCACGTCTGTCCGTCCTGGAAGAGGGATCCCTCCTCAGTTGCTCTTCCTGAGGTTTCTACTGTTTTTTCCCCGTTAAAGGTTTTTTTTGGGGGAATTATTCCTTATCCGCTGTGAGGGTCCAAAGGACAGGGGGATGTCGTATGCTGTAAATTATGATTTGTGATATTGGGCTTTATAAATAAAATTGACTAATTGAATTGATTGATTACAGAGTGATTTCTAATGATGTTATGGAAGCATATATAGAGTAAATATGATTGGTCTGAGCACAGCACCTTGCAGAACTCCAAAAGAAACTTTAGTACGTAAGGATGATTTATCATGAACGTGAACAAACTGAAAACGATCAGACAAATAAGATTTAAACCAGCTTAGTGCAGAACCTTATAGACCAATTAAATGTTCCAGTCTCTGTAGCAGAATTTGATGGTCAATTGTGTCAAACGCCACACTAAGATCTAATAAAACAAGTACAAAGACAAGTCCTTTGTCTGAAGCAATCAGAAAGTCATTTGTAATTTTAACTAGTGCTGTTGCTAGGATGCACTCTAAATCCTGACTGAAAATCCTCAAATAAATTATTATCATGGAGAAAATCACACAGCTGCTCTGTGACTACTTTCTCAAGGATCTTTGAAAGAAAGGGAAGATTAGATCTTTGTCTATAGTTGGCTAACACCTCTGGATCCAGGGTGGGCTTTTTTAGGAGAGGTTTAATTACAGCTACCTTAAAAGACCATGGTACATAGCCTATTAATAAGGATATATTGATCATATCTAATATGTGAGTGTTAACTAAAGGTAAGACTTCCTGAAGTAGCCTAGCTGGGATGGGGTCTAAGAGACACGTTGATGATTTAGATGAAGAAATTATTGTGGTCAGTTGTTGAGGAGAAATCGGGGAGAAGCAATCTAAATATATATTAGGTCTTACAGCTCAAATACTGCTCAGGGCTAAAGGAATACAAGGTTCAGTAGAGCTGTGACTCTCAGTCAGCCTGGCTACAGTGCTGAAAAGAAACATGGGGTTGTTCTTATTTTCTTCTATTAAAGCTGAGTAATAGTTTGCTCTGGCCCCTCTTATACATTTTGAGACTGTCTGACCAGACTAAATGAGATTCTTCCAGTTTGGTTAATCGCCAGTTCCTTTCAAATTTTTGTGATATTTGTTTTAACTTACGGGTTTGCGAGTTATACCAAGGAGCGAGCTTTCTTTGCTTTGTTAACTTCTTTTTAAGAGGAGCTACAGAGTCGAGTGTTGTTCGCAGCGAGCCTATGGCGCTATCCACAAGATGATCAATTCGGGAGAGTTTAAAGTCGGTACGGGGAACCTCTGTTACTGAAGGACACGGTATTAAATTTAACCCTGTAATGCCTGACCCCAGAAATAATGGACAGAAAATACTAATTTCTTGAATCTGGTACCTTTATTTGGCCCTTTCACAAAATTTGAAAAAAAAAAAAAAAATACAAAAAATTATTTGCATATAGGTTTTTCCATTTGTATCGTAGCAGTTAAGGCTATTCAACAAGAACAATGGCCTCTTATTTTTTCAAACTGCTACCTTTTCCAGTAACTTTTTTTTATTGTGACAAATGGTAATCATGAAAACAGCAGTTAAGGCGATAACAAGAACATCAGCCTCTTCATTTTTTAAAACTGTGACTGTTTCCAATGACTTTTTCTTTTATTATGCCATGTGGTAATCATGGAAACAGTTCCTGTCCTTGTTCAGGCAGAGATGGACATTGCATTTTCCACAGCGCACATGGGAAAGGTGTCTTGTGCAGTGCTTCCACCTTTGTCGCTTTTCCCAGGATGGGAAGTGGTTGACCATATCTCTCCTCACATCCGGAGGCACACTGGTCGATCGCCACCTCCTCTGTGGTGGTGGTGATGATGGTGATTGTGCTGGTGAGTGTGTGGTGGAGAGGATACTGGTGAAGAGGAGAGTGTTCTGCCAACCCTGACTTTTGCTTTTCTTGCGTTTACCAGGGAAAAGCCAACTGATGCCTGAAATCTTCTCAGGGGCATGGTGTTTTTCTCTAGGTCCAGTGCCTTCAGGTCTCTTTGGTACAGGGACCAAGCATTGATGAGTGCCACTGTGACACTATGCCACCAGATATACAAGTACCATCTTCTGGTTTTGAAGCTGTATTTGTACAGGGCAGACAGCATATCTGTAAGATCCACACCCCCCATGAATCTGTTATAGGTTTCCACGATGGATGGTCTGGGAACCATGACATACTTTTTGGTCTTCCGATCCCAGCGTTTCACGTGGTCTTGGGGAGTGATGCCAACAAAGAGGACACCAGGTTGACGGGTTTGTTGTCACACCACCTTACAATTATCACGTTGTTTTGGTTGACTCTGTAATCCATGGACCCTCTTCCCTGTTCCCTCAGGTCTTTTTCATCCTTCATGCTGCAGTTGGGTACCCTGTTCATCCTGATGGTGCCAAGGTAGTATATCCCTCTCTGCCGCAGGTGTTCCAACAGTGGGAGTGATGTAAAATAGTTGTCCGCGAACACTTTGTGGTTCTTCCCTGCAGGAAGGGTTGATGTCAATTTGAGAACAACATCTCCACTCACACCAACCTCAGACCTTTCCTTGTCTGGATCTGCTGCCCCTTGACAAACATCAAAGTCATACAGGAAACCACTCTGTCGTGCACGTCTCCACATTTTGAATCCCCATTTGTGGGGTTTTGCTGGCATGTAGACTTTCAGATGAGATTTTCCCTTAAATGGAATCATTATCTCATCAACTGCATGATGTTCTTCAGGAAGGATACAAAGGCATTGTTCTTGTAGCTTTTCGAGCCATGGCTTCAGCTTCCACAATTTATCCTTCTTTGCATCTTCAGACACACTGAGGTTGTCTTGAAAGTGTAGCAGTGTCAGCAATTTCTCAAATCGATCACGTGACATCACATCGGCAACTTTGGGGTACTTTGTTTCCATTTCCCAATAGGCCCTTACATTGGGCATCTGTACCAAACCCATGAACATGTACATGCCAAGAACCTGCTCAATTTCTTTGACATTTGTGTTGACTGATTTCCCTTCCTTCTGCACACTGAAAAGGTTTGTTTGATCTGCAACCAGCTGTATCATGTCCTCAGTGACAAACTGTTTGAAATACATGTAAGGTGTAAACTCACACCTTTCTTCGATGCCTTCATCAGCACTCTCAATAAATGGAACATCTGGAGGGTCAAATTCTGCCTTTCTCCACCTGTACTCCTTCATTTTCACTTTTTTCTTTGCAGATTTATTTGTTCTTTTGGCCTGTGTTACTGTTGGACCTCCTTCTTCTGTGCTAATCTGGTCATCACTTTTATCAAACTCAGCAGCTGTATGTGCCTTTCTCCTCTTCTCTTTGCTTTTTACTTTGCTTCTTCCACGCTGCTTGGTCGCCTGTGACGTTGTTAGACCCTCCTCTTCCTCTTCAAGCCTATCATCAAGAGTTTTATCTTCCTCATTGCTACTACCAGTACTCGAGTTCTCTTCATCATTGTCTGCATTAGGGGTCCAATCTTTATCCAACACTTCATCTGCAGACATCAACTCCTCTATGTCACTTGAATTGCCATCAAGGAAGCGTAGGACATCTTCAGCACTGTACCGTTTAGCCATCTAAAGTACAGAAATATAGGTTTATCAATTTTCGAGTGCAATTATTTGTTGTAAATATCACATTTCAATCTGTAATTTGTGTAATTGATTGATCAAAACATTTTTATGATACACAATGATCAATATAATGCATATTGCACCAAGAAAAAAAAGATAATGACAATTGAGGGATTTACTATCAAATTCCACTTTTTACCTGTAGTATCAAATTTGAACACAAATTTTATGCACAATTTTACTATATACTAAAATGCAAAAAAATACGTTATTATAACTTGCTTCAACAGATTAAGTGCTCATGTTAGAATATTACTAAAAATGTCATAGAAAATGTCACTGGAAAATCATAAAAATCGCAATTTTCTTTACCTTGATCCAGTGAGTTGGGAACTATCTGAAGGCGGCCATCTTGGATTGTCCCATGTACTGTGTCTGACTTGTTGTAGTGATAAAGGTATCCACCAGGGGGTGGAAGACAAGTATCAGATTGGATACAAGAGGGTTTTGAGTGAAGTTTTTACCATAAGGGGATGCAATAGGTCTCAGAAATGTTTGTATCAAATTTGATGCATTTGGCATTATAGGGCTAAAAATGGAGGAATCATTTCCTTAAATTTTGCGATAGCAGTATCTGATAAATATCTAGAATAGTAACTGCTGCTGAGTGGTGTGTAATCGAGTAAAAAGAAATCAAAAGTAATCAAATAATGATCCGATCGCGAGGGATTCTGTGGAAACACTGTTAGGTTATCAATTTCAATTCCATAGGTCAGAACTAGATCGAGGGTATCGTTAAAACAGTGGGTGGGTTTATGTACACCCTGACTGAAGCCAATGGAGTCCAATAATGATGTAAACGCGATAGCCAGGGAGTCATTATCAACGTCAACATGAATGTTAAAATCGCCTACAATAATAACTTTATCTGATCTAAGAACTAAACTGGATAAAAACTCTGAGAATTCAGATACAAATTCAGTATATGGGCCAGCTGCGAGGTTTTCCAGGTCGGATGTAAAAGACTAAGAACAAAGCTTTCAAATGAATTATAGTCTATAGTATTATTGCTGGGGACTTTAACCAGGCAAACATGAAGAAAGTTCTCCCTCACTTGACCAACATGTGAACTTTGCGACAAGGGGAGCCAACTTACTGGATCATGCTTATACCAACATTAAAGGAGCGTTCAAAGCAGTACGTCGTCCCCACCTTGGCTCATCTGACCACAACGCTGTGATGCTTACACCAGCGTATAGACCACTGCTGATCAGAACAAAGCCAGAGGCAGCCATGTCAGCACTACAGGACTGTTTTGACTGTACTGACTGCTCTGTCTTCAGAGAGGCTGCCACCAAAGATAAGATCACAGATGTTGGTGAGTATGCTGAGGTTGTCTCAGGCTACAATCAAAAATGTATGGAGGATGTCAGCGTCACAAAAACCATCACAGCCTAGGCAAATCAGAAACCATGGATGACCACTGAGGTTCGAGCCCAGCTGAAAGCAAAAGAAAATCAGCTATTAAATCTGGTGACACAACTGCCCTTAGGTCTGAGAGAGCCAATCTGAATAAGGCCATCAGAATGGCAAAAAGAGCCCATGGACAAAAGATCCAGAGTCACTTTCAAGACCATAGAGACACTAAGAGACTGTGGCAGGGTATCCAATCTGTTACAGATTACAGGTCTGCCCTCCGGGACTGTGATGATAGCACTGACTTCCTAAACCAACTAAATAATTATTTTGGCAGGTTTGAAGCACTTAACAATACACCAGCCGCGAAAGCCACTCCACACAACAATGACCAGGTGCTACATCTGGACCCAGCTGATGTCCTGTCTTGAGGAAGATCAACCCACGGAAAGCTGCAGGTCCTGACATGATACCAGGGTGTGTGCTCAAGTGGTGCACAGATCAGTCATGTCATAACAGACATATTTAACATCTCCCTGAGTCAAGCTACCGTACGATCGTGCTTCAAATGCTCAGCCATCATCCTAGTTCCAAAAAAACCCACTGTTACTACTCTAAATGACTAACGACCAGTAGCACTCACTCCCATAATAATCAAGTGTTTTGAAAGACTAGTCAAGGATCACATCACATCTGTCCTTCCCCCCTCACTTGACCCACTTCAATTTGCCCCAAATCGTTCCACTGAGGATGCTGTATCTACTGCACTTCATCTGTGCCTGGAACACCTGGAGAAAAAGAACATACATGTACGGATGCTATCTCAAGGCAACTGAATCAGACGTAACTGGACTTAGTTTTGTCTTAGAAGACGTTTCACCTCTTATCCAAGAGGCTTCATCAGTTCATGCTTGTCTTACTAGGCTGGAACTAGTCTGACAAACTGGTGTGGAAAAACCCAGGTATTTAACCTCTTAGGTCTTCACAAGGCCAATGATGTCATTGAATTGTTAGTGCTCCAATGGCTTGTCACCGACGGTTGTGGAAACTCCTACTGCAACGGTGGTCATTGGAGTCGTTAGAGTCACATGAGGCAATTTGTGAACGACCATTGTTTTTAGAGGTTAAGCTGTTAAATCTCCTGGGCAAGGATGAAAGGACAGCATTATAGGAGGGGGAAACGTGGTGTCACAGACCTTGCTCTACTGAGAGATGGTTTTTCCAATTTCACATAGATGGCTTCTGTTAGACCTCTTTCAAACCATCTGTCTTCCCTGTCCAAAATGTGCACATTGCTGTCTTTAGAGGAGCGTACTTTCTCCTTGAGTTGTAAATAGACAGCTGAGTCGTGCCCTGACGAGTTAGCCCTTCTGTGTTGGGCCATGTGTTTGTTTAGTGGTTGTTTTGTTTCACCTATGTACAAGTCTGGGCATTCCTCGCTGCATTGGACAGTGTACGCCAGGTTGCTCTTCTTGGTGTGTGGTGTACGGTCTGGATAAATGAGAATATCCACAGGCATGTACAGATTTTGTTTGTTGACTTTAGCTCAGCATTCAATACCATAATCCCTCAGCATCTAGTGAGCAAACTGGACCCACTTGGGCTAAACACTCCACTGTGCAACTGGATCTTGGACTTTTACTCAGACAGGCCTCAATTTGTACGAGCAGGCAACAAAACTTCATTCATCATCTCACTGAGCACCGAATCTCCGCAGGGATGTTTCCTGAGTCCCTTACTATTCACCCTGATGAGTCACGATTGTTGTGCAAAGTGGAGTACGATCACATCATTCAGTACGCAGATGACACAACAGTGGTGGGCCTGATCCAGAACAACTGGGAGAACACTTACAGAGAGGAGGTGAAGCTCTTTGCAAACTGGTGCAGGAACAACAACCTTGTACTGAACGTCGAAAAAACCAAGGAGATGGTGATTGACTTCAGGAGGAAACAGCCCATGCATACCCCAATCCTCATCAACTGAACTGCTGTGGAGACTGTACAGAACACTAAGTTCCAAAAACTCCTACTGGCTAAAGCGACCAGCATCCTGAGAGACTCCACTCACACCTGCAACAAACTGTTCTCCCTCTTGCCTTCAGGCAGGAGGTACAGCAGCCTGTGTATGTGTATGTATATATATCTTATTTATAAAGCTCTCTTTTTATATACTGTTTTTCTTTTTTATTTATCTGTGTTCTTAACGGTACCATGCTCGTAGTTTCATTCTCAACTCAACTCAACTTTATGTATAAAGCGCTTTAAAACAACCACAGCTGAAACAAAGTGCTGTCCATAGGAGGTCATAAAACAACAAAACAGTGAGATAATAAAAGCAGTACATACAAAAAAACAATAAAAACAGCAACAATCAAATAAAAACAGAGCGAGGTCTCAAGCTGGGTTAAAAGCCAGTGAGTAAAAGTGGGTTTTAAGGTGGGTTTTAAAAACTGCTTTGCATCACTGATGTTTTGCCGAATTAGAATTAAAGGATCTTGAATTTTGAATCTTGAATCTTGAATCAGAGACCATCAGTAAACAGTGATAGGTTATCATCTCCACCCATATATGACCACTTGTTGACATGTGATCAATATTTAGGTCAGGTTAGGTAATATTTATATTTAAGTGACAACAACTGGATAGTCTCTACTAAGCAAATTCATAAAAGGGGGGAGGCTGTGAGATGCAGATGAAAGCTCTGAAAAAAATCAAACAAGTCAATATTAAGTTTAAAGCTTTTTGTCAAACTTATGTTTCCAGGGTCAAAAATTGACTTTGATGCTTACCTAACTTGTTTGTTTATTCTCCCTTGTCTTTTTGTGTCTTCTCTGTTGTCTCTGGGTGACTCTTTGTGTTCTGGGTATCTTTGGTATCTTTTGGCTGTCACCTCTGATGACCAACGTTCTGCTCATGAAGCATACGGCAGATGACATTGTGTCATCTGCAGAGTGCTCAAGTGATGACGAAGACCTGGAGGAGTGTGAAACTAGCCATGCAGGTGGGCTAGGTTAGTTTGCATTTGCTTGCTTTTTTGTGCCTTCACTCATCTGCACCAGAAGATCAAAGTGTCTAAAAGCATCTTAACCCCATGGTTAAACAAAGTGTAACTTTATTAAACAATCAATGTAGTAAGAGTAAGCATTGCTGTACTCACCATTACCAAGTCCAAGGAAAGCTGGATTATTAAATGCAAAGTTCAAATTCAAACTGAAAATAGTTTACTAGGTGCATCAGTCATACAGATAGATTCAAATTCATTTAGTTTCATTCAGTAACCCAGAAAGCCATTAATATTATGAGCGACACTTGCACATGGGGTCTTCCAAAGTGGTTAACATAGTCACCAATATACATACAAATTTTGTCTGTGGAGAGGAATAATTATTTGGGTTAGTACATGTCATCACAAATGTGCAAAATTTGTATGTTGGTGAACCATGTTCTCTGCACTGATGCTGCAAAATGTTACACATTGTGTTTGAGTCCACTGCTCCTGCCATTTACTGCTGCACTGATTTTTAAACAATACATTTTGACAGCCTTTGTTTTTAAATTTGTCCTCAGCAGGTGTTCAGTGTTGTCTAGACTGCAGTGATGTTTTTTCATTTTTTTTTTCTCCATATTGGCTCATGGTGGTTCATGTAATAGAGAACAGATATCATTGAATTTCTGTGTACAAGTTTTTCTTTGTTTTTCTTTGGCTCATACTTGCTTTTAGGTGTACTTGTTATTCTGTCTTTTTTGTATCTCAACATTTTAATTCTTAAATGCTTAATGCTTGCGATAACTTAGAAAAAAAGCTTGAAAGAATTTGGGAATTTCCATATTTTTGCAACATTATTTTTTGTAGGATACAGAAAACAGCAATGTTGTCACTTCCATACTAAATAGTCAAACTGCCACACATCTGTCTGTGGTGCATGACAGTTGGATACTTTTATGAAACATGTTTTGTTTCTGCAGTGCATTTTGAAACAATACAATGCTCTCATAAACAATTTAGGTCATGATATCCACCAAGACAGCAGACAGGATACCTTTAAAGTACCGCTGCTGGGCGTAATTGCATGTCAGCTCCAGTATTTTGTTCCTGTTAGAATAAAGGCAAGCTGTCCAGGTCCTGAGAAAACTTCTCTGCTACAGTAAATCACACACACTCCACTCCTCTGTTTAACATTATATAACACACTGGCGAATATTATGCAAATTCCAATTAACACAGCAAAGAAGTAACAAGTAACTTGCATATATACATTTTCAGATTTTTTTTTTCCTATTAAGGTCGTATTCACCAACCAACCAGACTTTAAGTTTAGAATATTTGCAGCTAAAATGACAGCAAGCTATTCTGTAGATCAAAAGATGGCTGAACTCAGTTTGGGTGAGTTTCATTTCACAAGAAAATACATATTTTGCTTTATTTCAAGCATAAACATTGGACTTTAAAAAATGTGTAGTGTAATGGTGTGTTCACAGTGGACATGAAGAGAGACTGCATACAAAGCCAATGCAAGGACATAAATAAATGCCAATTTGCAAGATGAATGATGCGGACATGCAAATTTTGTGCTATTCGCAAGAGTTGAAAATTTTCAACTTGCAAACAATGTAGACAATATTTAAAAAAAAGTCAGAGTCATGGTTCATGCAAGTACAGATCATGGAGCCTCTGTGTTTACCATGTTCACATCACTTCATTCAAGTTATTGGTTGTACTTTACCATTAAGTTCTAGAACAATCACTTCCAGGGAGACAACTGGCAGTTGATTTCAGTTGCGGAGAAATGTAAAATCATCAAACTTGTTGAATTCTGTTGTCATTTTCAGCCGTAATCGTGACGTGTGGGTTTTTTACCCAGAAGTTCATGTAAATAAACATTTTGATTCAGTCTATTCTAAACCACGTTAGCTGTTTGCTGCCTTTCCCAGTTAGTAAGCATGACCATTGGCACAGCTGTCAGGGCTGAATTTCTGCCAGTTGCGAACTCCAAAAAACACAGTGGCCATATTCGCACTAGTAATGTGCATTATGCCTCAAGGTAAAATTCAGCATTATGATTGGTGAGGATTTTAGTGTTGTTCTGCTGACTACCAGTAGGTTCTTCCTTTTGAAGGTCGTTCCCAAATTTTTTCAAGCAGCAATTGAAAGATTACAATTTAAATGGGTTTAAAGCTGTAATGTGTAGCCTGAAATTCATGAGAATTTGTGAAGAAAGACGAAGACAGGGCCCCAGTCATCCAATCATGTGTTTACACAGAAATTCACGCCATTCTAACCTTAACATCACTTTGACATTGACAGCAGCATCCTGTAATTTGAAAATTTCTTTGTTGAATTATTTTGGGAGTCAATGCTATTTCCTGCTTTGTTTTGTCTTTTCTAAATTTATTGAGACATCATTCTCGTCTATTCGCCAACCATCCAGAAATACATTGTTGTATTTTGGCCTCGTGTGGCATGACGTTTTGGTGGGTGATTATTGTTTCCATATATATTCTGGTGCTGCTATGTACCATGCAGCTTTCAATAAAAGCATGCCTATTTCGGTTGTCAAAGCAAATAAAAGGCAAAAAAAATCTTTTCTTACCATCATCTTTTGTGTCTTGAAAAGTAAGTTAAATAAAAAGGCAGTTGTATTGGAAAACCATTGTACCCTCCCAATTCTTCAGGGAGTCTTCCAGTCCCTTGTCTTCCCCTCCCAACTATAATAATGCTATACTGCATTTGAATCTATTTTAATGTAGATGGCATAAAAAGATTTGTGTTGCCACAGATTCTAACATTTTCCACATTATTATTATTTTTTTTTCCTAAGCAATCATTGGTACCTCACACTTCAAATCATTCTCTTCAGGGTGACTTTTGATCATTTCTTTGCATGATTTTTGATTGACCCTCGACTCCATGCCCCATATGTAGACTAACTTGATTGCTTTGTCTGAATTCGTTTTAAGTTGCAAACCATTTTTGCGGTTGCAGGACCACTGAATGTTGCCTTTCTTACCCCAAACCATCTTTATTTCATCATTGAGGCTGTTGTCTGTCTGGTTTGTCTGGAGAAGTTATCACGTGATTCTGTTCTCTGTTGTAAATGTGTTGTCCCTCTCTATGGATTAATTTCATAAGATGGCAACTAAGAAGGGGTTTTTGATAGCTAACCCTGTAAAATAATAAATATCCGGCTATATATATTTCTTTCTTGGAGACCATCGATATTCTGACTCATACAATATGGTATTGGCACATTAAACACCCTGGGAGCAATGATTAACAGTTCAGTCTTCCCACCAATGTCCTGGTTAAGCTCATATATGAACTCTGGAAAAGATGTTTGGTATCCACCACCATAGTCTCTGAAACTTTTCTGCCTTCTCTGCCAAGACCTTTTCCTACTCTTAACCTGCATCTACCAGCTCCATAAATTTTACAACAATATCTCATTAAACAATACTGTTTTATTGCAATGCCAAATTAAAGGTGGGCTTATTGTTGAGCCAAGCTTTGTCAGACCTAGCTCTCCAAGTTCATCAGTAAACCTAGGGAGGTAGGTCACCAGTCGTGAGTAAACCAGCTCATTCTGAAAAGCACATCCACAATTTCTAAAGATCTGTGACCACACTGAAAAGCCCAAAATGGTAAGGGTGGGAATCACCAGAGGCTCCACGAAATGATGATTTTTATTGCAGCAAAGATGTATCTAGTAAACTGAAAAAGTAATTAGAATATATATATATATATATATTTTTTTTTTTTTTTTTTTTTTTTTCAGTTCACTAGATACATCTTTGCTGCAATATATATTATTCTCATAGACTATCAAAAGTTTAATTAGGGCCCGAGCGACGACTGCAAGTTATCCGCGTAGGACCCTACTGAAATCGCGCTGTTTACTATTATTATTATTATTAGGGGCCGAGCGACGACTGCAAATTGTCCACGGAGGACCCTATTGAAATCGCACTGTTTATTATAATTAGGGTCCGAGCGACGACTGCAAGTTGTCCGTAGGACCCTATTGAAATCGTGCTGTTTATTAGGGCCAGAGCGCTGACAAAGTCGTCTGCGTAGGACCCTATTATAATCGCGCTGTTTATTAGGGCCCAAGGTCCCTATTGAAATGCAAGGAATTTTTCTTCTTCTTCTTCCTCCAAATGAATTGGCTTAACATACTCAAAAACTCATGAAACTTTGGACACATCTCAGAACTGGTGAAAAATTTGATATTTTAAGGGTCTTGTCCACGGGTTCCAAAAAATGGCTCAGTAGCGCCCCCTACAAAAGTTTGAGGAAACAGCCCCGAAGCTAGTTTAACCTACATGTATCAAACTTGGCAGGCTTATTTAATGCTCCAAGACGTACAAAAAAGCCTCTAGGAGGCATGCTCTAAACAGGAAGTTGGTCATTTTGAATTTACTGTGCAATGTTGGTGCATTTTTGGCCATTTACAGGGGTCCTAAATGAACGAACTTGTCCTAGAGATTTCATCCAATTAACTTCAAACCTTGGTTTGTGCCATCCCAATAACTTGAAGATTAAAAGTTATTAGAAGCTTTTCGTCAATCCGTGTGACCGTGGGATGGCGTCAAAGTTAGGGGTCTCGCCACTAAACATAAAGTGGTTTATAACTCCAGCTAACATTGACCAATCTTCCCCAAACTTCACAGGATTGATGACAGTCCTGCCCTGAACACATCTACATGTCAATAATTAGAGATAAAACAGGAAATGTCATGTTTTAGATTTTAATGTACATCTCCTACAGAATTGACCAGATCCACCTCAAACTTGGTAAAAAAAAAAAAAGCCATAAGACGTTGATGACGCTTTATTGTGGAAACTGTGAGTTTTCATCAAAGGGCGTGGCCATGGCCTGGCGGCGAACTTTGATGTTTCACTTTGATGATAAACGCTGCTGTAACCAGATGGCTCAACAGCGCCCCCTAGAATATTTCAGTTATCAGCCCCCAAAGCTGGTTTGACCTGCATGTATGAAACTTGGTAGGCACCTGTGACACTCCATCACGTTCAAAAAAGCCTCTTGGACCCATTGCCTAAACCCAACAGAAGGTCGGCCATTTTGAATTACTTGGTTACTTTTTGACATTTCACACGTGTTGTAATTTAACGAACTTGTCCTACAGATTTAATCAGATTTGCGCCAAACTTGGTTTATGTGAGCCTGACTATGTTATGACCAAAAGTTCAAAACAGGATCCGCAAAATGTTGAATGGTGTGCCCGCTGCGGAGTGTTGAATTTTGAGGTCTCACCATAAAAACCAAATTGCTATAATTTTGGTGTAAATGGTCCGATATCCACCAAACTTCACATGATTCATATTAGTCCTGCCCTGAACACATTTATGTAACCATATTTCCTGATACTCATAGCGCCACCTAGTGTCGAAAGGGAATGCTTCTTATCAGACACTTATCTTTGGATTAACCTGAAATTTCAATGCTGTGGTTTGATGTACACAAACATGACATATCATGAGTGTCTATACCTGCTGCAGAGGGTGTAATTTTGATGTTTCGCCATGAAACAGGAAATTGCTATAACTTTGGCGTAAATGGTCCGATCTCCATCAAGCTTCAGATAATTCATATTAGTCCTGCCCTGAAAACATTTTTATGACCATACTTCCTGATACTCATAGTGCCACCGAGTGGTGACAGGAAACAGGTCTCATCAAACACTTGTCTATTGATTTATCTGAAAGTTAAATGCTGTGGTTTATATTTGATGTATAAAAACATGATGTATAATCAGTGCGCTCTCCAACTCCCTCTAGTGGAAAGAGGAAGTGATACAAAATTTGAAATGTGAAGACCCTATTGTAATCGCGCTGTGTATCATTATTATTATTATTTATTATTAGGGCCTGAACGACGATGGAGTCGTCCGTGAGGACCCTATTGTAATCGCGCTGTTTATTAGGGCCGGAGCAACGTCAAAGTCGTCCGTGAGGACCCTATTGTAATCATGCTGTTTATTATTATTTATTAGGGCCCGAGTGACGACGAAGTCGTCCGCAGAGGACCCTATTGAAATCGTGCTGTTTATTATAGGGCCCAAGCGACGACGGACATTTCAGTTTCTCGCCATCAAAATTCGAACCGCTCTCACACCCACATACTTGATTGTAGCAGTTTCAGACTTGCTGGACATGATGATGGCTCCGCACTAAATTCCGCAATATATTAATATCCTACTTCACTCATAGCGCTCCCCGGTGGAAACAGGAAGTGACCAGTTTTTACTTTAACATGTACTGATGCCACAAACTTGACCCCATCAACTTCATTCCACTTCTAATGCATGCAGAAGAAGTTGGTGAAGCTATCTTATTAACGCTGTGAAGCTACATCTAATGGCATCCGTGTGGCGGCATGGTGACTATCGATCCCTCACCACCATTTACGTTTTGCTTTTTGATGGCTTCAGCGACCTCATCGCCTCATGAAAATTGATACACAAGTCAAGAATGGCGAGCACTTACATCTGATAGGGGCGTCGCCCATGGGGGGGACAAAATGCCTCTATAGCGCCCCCTTGAAATTTTCAAAAAACCCTCCCCATAGGGTTTTTGGAGTAGGAAGATGCAAATTTGTACATATGTGTATGTTGCCCAGACGCACAAAAAAGTATCTGACACCAATGGTCTACTCCAAACAGGAAGTCGCCCATTTTTATTCAAACTTTTTATTGTGGTGGCGATTTTGTGATTTCCACAAATTTGTATTTTAACGAACTCCTCCTACATATTTTGTCCAATCAACTTCAGATTTGGTACAGATCATCCTGAGAACATGCTGATCAAAAGTTATTAAAGCTTTTCTCTATGTCAAGGGGCGGGGCCGCTATAGCGCCGCCATATTTGATGCATCGGCATGCATATTCCAGCAACTCTCTCTCCCACATACTTCATCCTTCAAAATTTTTGTACATTACAAGAGCCCCGCCCTGCACGCCTCCTATTCTCATACTCACTCTAACTCATAACGCCCCCTTGTGGAAACAGGAAATGCCATATTTTTATATTGATAAACACAAACACCATGGTAACTGACCCAGAGTTCAAGTTAGCTCTCAGTCTGGAACAGACAACCCAGAGTTTCCGTCATCTCAGAGTTAACTTACTCTGACTTTTCACATAACCGCTTCAGTTATGCATGCTGCTGTTTCTTAGTTCCTGTTAGTACACGTGCTGCTACATTCTGAATTAGCTGGAGTGTTTTTAAAGACTTATTAGAGATAGCTGATAATAGGGAGTTACAGTAATCCAGCCTAAAGGTAACAAAAGGGTGGACCAATTTTTCTGCATCTTTTCTGGTCAGGATAGGCCTAATTTTTGCAATATTATGCAGGTGAAAAAATGCAGTCCATGAGGTTTGTTTTAAATGAGAATTAAAAGACAAATCTTGGTCAAATATTACTCGGAGATTTCTTACAGTAGTGCAGAGTAATGTCTAGTAGCCAACTAGGTGAACCCGGAAATGTTGAGTACACCAAAGTTTTCTTGCAGAAATGTGAAGTATGGGTCCCCAGTATACAGAAACTGCCGGATGCTAATTTGCATATGTTGAGCAATTTGCATAATTAGCATTATTAGCTTAATCACCACATATTTTGCACTGTATGGCCAATTTCTACAATATGTGAGTGGTTTTAGAGGTTTTAGAGGATGCTGATTTCATTTCGGGCAGATTTCAACGAGCTAATTTTATTATATATTTTGATTTATTTAGGCCAATTTTGATTACGTTCAGGCATATTTTTAGGTTATTTTTATGGTAAACACAATAATCTTACATTTCAGAATCATGAGTGTTCTTGTGAATGTTGATGCATTGTTTTCAGGGTGTAGTGAAGCTGAATCCCCTCCTGACACTTTTGAAGATTCAAAATTGCTTTTTGGATAAACGATGAATCCTTGTTAGGCTGAATGTTATGCATTTCTGGAGGAAAAAGCAATATGGGTATTTGACATAATTTGGATCTTGCAACTGTACGATACATATTAATGGAATATTAATGGGGTAGCTCTTTAAAACACCCAATGAGGGAGGAGATGGCAGCGTGAGACCACGAGACTACTGTGAGATTTTGAGATTCAACATGGCGGCGCCTAGCTGCTAGATCAGATATCAACAAACTAACGTTAGCCAAACAAATATAATTACCTAACGGGTGACAACTCCAGCCTGCACCATCAGCCAGAGTGGAGGACCTAGAGGTGTTTATCGATCGTTACTACTATGAGTGCATCATGGAGGGCCCTGCCGACAACCCCAATAAGAGGAAGAAGACCGACTCCGCCACCGACATGCAGGACTTATTATCCTCTGAATTTAGCGTCTTGGAATCCATCAACAAGAAGCTAGAAGTGCTCGGTCTGCTTCACCAGGAGATAAAAGACCTGAAGGTAAGCTTGGAGTTCACTTACCAGCAGATTAGCGACCTGCAGCAAAACAACGCTGAACTCCGCTCCACCTTAGCGGCGGTCACATCAGATGTAGATCTCCTCAAAAAGGAAAATAAACTCCTGAAGGAAACTGTCCTCGACGTGCAGTCCAGAAGCATGAGAGACAATTTAATCATTTCTGGCATCCCTGAGAGCACAACAGACAATCCAGAAGTCCATTTAAAGAAGTTTATGGTGACGGCCCTCAAGATCCCGACGGAGACTGTCAACAACATCACCTTTCACCGCGTCCACAGGCTCGGACCCCGAGCAGGTCAGCGTCCTCGTCCCATCATCGCAAAATTCGAACATTATCAGCAGAAAATGCTCGTTAAAAGTAAAGGACGAGAGCTGAAAGGCACTTCGTTCGGTATGAACGATCAGTTCCCCAGGGAAATCAACGAGAGGCGGAAAGTGTTATATCCTATATTAAAAGAGCACAGGCAGAAGGGAAATAGGACCTCTCTTGTGGTAGACAAATTATACATAGATGGGCAGCTGTTCCGCAACTCTACCACCACCCCATGGCTCTTCTAAATGAGATAAGTGCCCCTAAAACTACAAAACAAAGTAGAACCATAGCTTAATTATATTATCAAAGGAATATAAAAAAAAAAAGATCAAAAGATGTGTGTATGCATGTATATATATTGGGGCTGCACTATTCTTGAAATAAGTAAATAAATATAGGCATGTATATTTCATTCAAAATGGTATTCGTACACATTTCTCCTGCAACAGATAACTAAGCATTCCTGTGAATGCAATGCAATTAATTGTGCGGCCCGGGTATATATATATATATATGTATATGTGTATATCTATCTATATGTATGTATGTATATATGCAGATGTGTATGTATGTACATATGGATGTATGGTTATATATGTGTACATAATGAACATAACACTGACTTAGTAAAAAGAAGAAAAAATAAATAAATCTCACAAATACACTCCATGTAACCCCTTTGTTTTTCAGGTTTGTGAATAATATGATAAAACCCCCACTTTGTCAATGTCACACCTAAACTTGGTTTCCTGGAATGTGCATGGCATTCGCTCACAGGCAAAGAAAATTAAAGTGATGGACTTTGTCACAAAATTGAAAACAGATATATTCCTCCTACAAGAAACCCACTTGCTAAAGTCAGAAGAAAAATCTCTTAAAGATCCAAATTTTAATCAAAGTTTTTCATCCTGCTATAACAACAGACAAAGAGGTGTCTCTATCATGGTCCACAAGAGACTACCATTCACTTTAAACAGCACGGTAACAGACCCAGAAGGCCGCTACATCATTATTCAGGCAACAATCTTTAACAAATTATATACAATCGTTAATCTGTATGCCCCTAATAATGATGATCCAGCCTTCTTTCACACAGTCTTCTCTCTACTATCTAACCTATCAGGCAGCTCGACAACTATAAATGGAGGAGACTTTAACACAGTCCTAAATGCTTCATTAGACCGATCCAGTAACTCAGTACATACAAAACAATTACAATCGGCTAAGGTAATACAGGAATATATGGATGATTTTGGGCTTGGCGATGGCTGGAGACTCAAATACCCATCGAAGAGGGAATATACTTTCTTCTCTCCTGTGCATCGCTCATTTTCAAGAATTGACCTTTTTCTCTTAAATAATTCTATCTCACAAAAAATTACCACAAAAATACACCCTATCATTATCAGCGACCATGCACCAATATCACTCAATCTGCAAATAGAAACCATCCATAGACGGTCCCCAACATGCCGCTTTAATATCTCTTTACTTAAAGACCCAGACTTTGATAAAATGGTGAGACGGGAGTGGACAAACTTTCTTGAAGATAATGACTCTCCAAATTTATCTCCATCTTTAATATGGGAGGCTGGAAAGGCAGTAATCAGAGGGAAAATTATATCATACTCCTCCTACAAAAAGAAACAGGAATTGCAAGCGGAAAAAAACATTGAGGAAAAAATTAAACAACTAACACAGGAATATGCGAACAATCCAAGTGATCAGGCATGGACCCAATTACAGTGTGCAAAATCTCAATTGGACAATATTCTATCAAAGAAAACTGAATTTATTATACAGCAACTAAGATATAATAACTTTGAACACAGTAACAAATCAGGAAAATTTTTGGCAAACCAGCTCCAACGTAATAAAGAAAAATCTCTGATAACAACAATCCAGGGGCCATCCGGAAATTACACACAATCCCCTCAGGAGATTAATCAGATTTTCTATTCTTTCTACCATAACCTATATTCAACAGTAAACAATCCAAACCCAGAAGATATTCAGGCTTTTCTCGACAACCTAAATTTACCTCAATTATCCACGGAACACAGAAATATTTTAGATGCCCCCCTGACTATTAATGACCTGCAGAGCGCATTAGACAAAATGCCAACAGGTAAGGCCCCAGGTCCAGATGGCTTTCCTGCTGAATTTATAAAACATTTCTGGACTATATTAGCACCACTTTTCATCAGGACAGTGACAGAGATCAAAAACAACGGAGGTATAAGACCTCACATGAATACAGCAGCAATCAAATTATTACTAAAGCCAGACAAAGACCCCACACTTCCTTCTAGCTACCGTCCTCTGTCACTAATCAACAGTGATATCAAAATTATCTCAAAGGCACTTGCTTCTAGACTGGAGAAAATAATTGCAACAATAATTCATAATGATCAAACAGGCTTCATTAATGGCAGACACTCAAGTAATAACGTCAGAAGAGTTCATAATTTGATAAGTAAAGCACAACGGGCTAATACCAAAACAATTGTTCTGTCACTTGATGCAGAAAAAGCCTTCGACAAGGTCAACTGGTCCTTCCTATTTGCCACCCTGAGTGGATTTGGCTTTGGAGAGTCATTTATCAAGTGGGTATCAGCCTTATATAATTCCCCTAAGGCCACAGTCACCACCAATGGGATCACATCTAAAAGCTTCACTTTGCAGAGAGGTACCAGACAAGGGTGCCCACTCTCGCCTCTACTGTTTGCAATATTCATCGAACCATTGGCTATGGCAATCCGTCAGAACAGCAAGATCAGAGGTATCCATTCCGCCAATTCAGAGCATAAAATTAATCTATATGCAGACGACATTTTACTTTACCTACAAGAACCGAAATCATCTTTACATGAAGTATTTAATCTCATAACAAATTTTTCTAAAGTTTCGGACTACTCCATCAACTGGTCCAAATCGACAATACTGCCAATAACGGAGAACTCTTGGAATCCTGCAGACCAAAAATTTTCTCTCCCTGTGGGCAACATAAGATATCTTGGCATAAATATTTCATCCAAACTATCAGACTTGGTCCACCTGAACTTTAGCCCGCTTCTAGATAAGATCTGTGGTGACCTGAAGCGCTGGAATAATCTTCCCATCTCCCTCCTGGGTCGAATAGCCACAGTTAAAATGAAAATTCTACCCCAAATTAACTGTTTTTTTTTTTTCCATGATTCCATTCACTCCCACATCGAAATGGTTCCTGTCATTAGATTCTGCAATTATAAAATTTTACTCAAACAACAAAACAGCAAAAATTAGCCTAAGTACCCTTCAGAAAAACAAACTGGAAGGGGGTTTGGACGCTCCTAACTTTAAACATTACTATTTGGCTAACCAGCTACAATACCTATTGAAATGGTTATACCCTAATGAAGACTACAACTCTTGGCTCGAACTAGAACAGGCGGACTGTAACAATATAAAACTTTCTGACCTCCCGTTTATCACCACTCCACTCAAACGTCATAACTGTTTTAAGAACCCAATGATTGCTTCCACCTTGTCAGCCTGGTGGAAAACACTAGAAATCACAAACTCTCAGATAGAACCTTGCTTGCTCTCTCCAATCTGGCACAACCTGGACTTTGAAATCAACAAAAGACCTCTCCATTTTAGCACATGGGAGTTGAAGGGAGTAACTCATCTCCATCACCTTTTCCAAGACAATATACTTATGACACACACAAACTTATTTCAAACTTTTGAAATAAGAAATGGAAATTTTCTACAATATTTACAACTGATAAAAACAATCAAGAAGAGAATTCCAGCGCCTTAGGACACTTTGCAGCCACCAGAATTTGCCAAACATATTACAAAGCTTTCTCTGAGTAATAAGAAGAACCTTTCCAAGATTTATAAATTACTGTCAAAGACCAGCTCTATACGTTTACCAATTTTAAAATGGGAAAAGGAGCTGGGTGCTTCACCCGACCCTGACTTCTGGACTCAGATATGCAAAAATACATTTAAGAGGACAAGACACACTATTATACAGCTTATCTAATTTAAAGTACTCCACAGAACACACATCACCCAACAAAAGATGAATAGAATGGGCTTTAGTCAATCTGACACATGCACTCAGTGTACTCAGAACACTGCAGACACCTACTTTCATGCACTCTGGTTATGTTCACCCGTCCAGCACTTCTGGTCAACAGTCACTCAAAAACTCTCCTCCATTTTGGACTGCAGGATCCCATTATCTCCCAACCTGTGCTTAATTGGTGACCTGATGACAATTGACCTCCCAAACAGACACTGCAACTCTCTTCTTGTAGCTCTTGCCATCGCCAAGAAAACAATCCTAGTCAATTGGAAAGATAAACAGACCCTCAACATCAACCATTGGCTGAATCTCCTTGCAGAACATATTTCGCTGGAGAAAATTTCTGCCGGCCACAGAAATCAATTAACATACTTTACAGAAAAATGGTCACCATTTATTCTCTCACTAAACATGTCTGTATAGTGCCACTCAGCCTGTGAGCATATGCCACCTGTACATATAAATATTACAAGTCTGTAAAGACTGTTGTGTCATATGTAACCTGTTTCTGTTTCTGTTAATGATGTAACCCCTATTCCCTCTATCTCTCACACCACAATATACCACAGCGGTTCATCAGATTTCAAGGTCTTAAGCATGTGTTAGGTGCACCTTCTCCCCCTTGAATCCGGGCCTGCTCCCTGGCTCTGTGTGGGGTCGCGGGGTCGGGCGGTTTCCCCTGGGGGCGGTGCGTCTGGACTGCTCGTCCCTGGTCCTGGGGCCTGCGGGGCGTCCTGCCGCATCTGTGGCTCCCTGGTCGTGGGGTCTGGGCGCTCCTGTGGTCTTGGGGTGACGGGCCGCCCCCCTTCCCCCGCAGGGCCGGCCCTGGACCCTGGTGTTGGTTTTCATAAACACATTGGGAGGGTTCAAATACACGCATGCATGTTCGTTACTTCAGCCCCGTGACGCATCACAAAGAACCGATGGGATCACTTCAAAGGGGCCCACTTGCTTCTCAAACTTTCCACACTGCGCTCTCTCTACTCTACAGGCGGGCTTTCCCCCTCCACCAAGACTCTCACATTTTTGGTGTTCAGTATAGACTTCTCTTTTGTTTCTGTTTCTCAGTACAGTATAGTAGACATGTATATGTTTATTTCTGATAATCTGCATGGAGCACAACCACCTCAAGGCCACAATACATCAGCTACACTGCCTGTTTATCCCTTTTTTTTTGTTTGTTTGTTTGTTTGTTTTCCCTCCTTCTCCTCCGCATGCACTGTCACTATATAACTCAGGACTTGCACCTGCCCCCTCCCCCTTGCTTGTTCCTTACTTTCCCCTTAACACACCTTGGTGTATCACGGCCCTCTCTGGCTCATATTAGGGCAGCTTTTCCAATAAAGGCTGATAGGCTAGTCTCCAGGGAGGGTGGGTGACGGTCACAACCACACATTGTGGGTATAAAATACTTGACTACAAGATTAACAGTGCATCAATCTTCACAAGAAGCTTGCACCCTTTTGTGGCGCTAAGCTATGAAGACCAATGCAGACAAGTAGGATAAAAAAAATAAAAATAAAAAAATAAAACACCCAATGAGATGACATCACCAAAGCCCATCACTATGTGTGATCAACGAACTATGTACAACTATACACGATATACATGCCATACAAGACAGGCCCCGCAAGTCGCTAGGGCCACGCCCGACTGGCAGAAGAGCTGCCCAGGTTGGTCCGCAAGTCGCAAGATCCAACGAGGACCCAGTTCAAACTTAGCCAGACGCAAGAGTTAAAACTGAGTCTGGGCAACCCGGGTCAGACCGCCAGACGCAAGGCTAACCAAGAGGGCCTCACCTCCGTACCACACAAAGCACACACTGGCTACCACCTTCAGGCAAACTGCACAGCTGCACTTTGCTGATGTGCAAGGTTTCAACCCGGCTTTGCAACCACAGCTGACAACATCTAGCAAAGCAGGAGGAGCAACTGGACTTGAATCCTGGGTGGACATAATCAGTTCCTCTCCTTCCTTTAGGTCTTCTTGTCCCATCCAAACAAGGTGATATCCACAGCTGGTGGATCAGGCTGGTCTGCTGCTTTCCATATTAGCACCTGTAGGTGGGCACGTTTTCCATGAAGGCGCATATTGCGCTCTGTAGGAGGTAGTGTCTTCAGTGCTGGGGGCCTTTTGCACTTTCTGTAAATTTCATACCGGGCTGCATCCAAGGTTACAGAGTTGATTGTAGAGAGCCAGAAAAAAAGCCCTTGTTGCTTTTGTGATTTGTAAATCTGTGGCTTCTGCCTCTCCAATAGAGTGGAGAAGCTTACCAGGTACAACTCTCATGGCCTTGAGTGCAGACACCTTCCCCTTCCAAACAGGATATGAAGTGGTATCACGTCCCGAAAGAGCATGCATGGCCAGAATGGAACCACATTGGTCACCCAGGTTCTCTGCAGTTGCATTTATGCTGAGAACAGTACCATTCCATTTTTCCATCTGTAGGTTAGTTGTGATACCAGTCTTCCAACACCAATAAACACAAAGACATCTGTGTCATCACTGAGAATGCAAACAGTTGAAGCCCCATGTCTGACAGCATCTAATATGTAAGATATAAGTGATATATCGGCCTCATCATGAGTGTCAATGCTGTCAGCTTTACTGACTATCATGATCTTACTTCCTACATTGAAAGTACACAGGAGTTCGCTCAGCCTTTGTTTGTTGTGCTTGTTTTTCAAGACTTTGTCTTGACTAGGTAGAGGTGTAGTCAATGAGAGCTTGTACTCTGTGGAGCTCTCTCCTGCTCTTCTATGTCTCTCATGGTCCTTGGCAGACACCTGCAAATATCTGTCAAAGATGATAAATGTTTGGGTGTCGTAACAATTAAGCCGACGTCCCATGCTGGCTGCAAGATCTGCCACTGTCCCAGACGATGGCCAAACCACGTGATAAATGAGCTGGGATGCATCCACAATGACAACATCTGGTGGCTGGGGATTGCAGACTGGAATTCTGAGCTGCTGAACAAGCACTGACTTATTGCCCTTTCGGAGGCATCCATTGTCATCAATGATAGACAAGGGGACTGGGCTAAGCTCATATTTGAAGAGAGAAGAGAGCTTTTTCATCAGCCACCTATCCATTTATGATGTGGTAGAGCAAAGTGCTCTCTGTCATGAGTCGATTTCTGTTTTCCCACAGCATCCTCACAATTTTAGAGCGGTCCTCAGCATTCAAGGCAGTGTTGTTGCAGCAGCCAGTCAAACCCCCTCTCTGCTCGCCAGAATCTATGTGCTATCAAGGTTGGAGTGTTAAAGCAATCCACCCATAATCGGCCTGTTGGGTGCTGTCTTGCCTTTTCCAGGAATTCCAGTACCTGCTGATGACTCTTTTCTCCCTCCTTTAAGAATTCATGAAGAAGAGCATACATAACCATACAGAAGGCTCGCATGGCCTTAGGCCAGGCCTTTCCATTGAAGATAGATGCCAGGCCACCAAATGATGCACCTACCAGCTCCTCAAGGCCTGTTGAATTCATCAGCTCCCCAATTGAGCCAATGAATGACATCAGGGTGTGCATCATTCCAGGTCTGAGCACCACTGATGCCCATCGCTGTGGGTCACTCCATATGATCTGGCAAGCAATCTTGTACAGCTGCATGTCAAATGTTATATGACTGTTGCTCATGTCAAGCAGCTTGAGTGATGTGTCCAGGTATGTAATGGTACGGAGCACTGTATCAGGATGAGCAGGAGGTGAGTCGAGCAATGGTCCAAAGACACTTATAGTCTTCATTTTAGACACACCTTCATCACTGTGACGATCTTGCACAACATTGTAGGCCAACCAGTCCAGGGAAAGAGGAGTAGAATGGAGCTGACAGAGCCAAGCAGCATCCCTCCTCTGTGCTCTAGAAATCCTGTCTTGGATGCTCTCTTGGACAGTAGCTGTTTTTGGCACTTCTTTCAGAGCGGGTGGAGTCAGCTTCTTAGGGCTTGTATAATGTTCAATGGCAAGACTGCTTTTAGCTACCGGACAGAATTTCTCAGCTTGGAGCTTTGTCAGACAAGGTACTTTTAGCGATGTAATCCCACCGTCTTGAGTCGCCACTCCAGGGTCCAGGATCCCTGCAGGATTTTGCATAAACTGAGTGGCCATGGCATGTGTTGTGCAGCAACCATTGGGTGTGAAGACTACAAGATCAAAAATATCACCCCAACTGTGAATAGGGCCAATGCATCTCTCCAGTCCTAATACCCGCAGTTACTTATCTGCATCATCTGAGGCATATTTGGCAACTGACTTCCGGAACCGGCGGACCTCATCATATGTTGCAACAAGACCATGCTCATTTAGGTTCCAAGCCAGTTCTGAACTGCCATGCTTATGATGAAGTTTTACAGCTAGCCCCAAAGTTGTCTGATTCCAGCTTTTACTGATGTGCTGCTGGATGCATTAAGCAAGTGTGAGTGCTGGTTTGGTCACCGTTTCTTCCCTGGACACAAGACTGGAGACAAGTCTTAGGAGAGTTGGACTTGTATCTTGAATGACCCTTTCATGCTTAAAGCTGCCAAGGTCGTATTGACGAGGCAAGGGAATATTCTGGACCTCTGCCCGCACTTTTCTGATAACCTTGTTGACATCATCATCATCTTCATTGGAGAGGCCAGTTTGTCCTACTAATTTGAGTGATTTACCAATGTACTGCCTAAAGCCAACAATCGTCTGGCATCCTTCAACTCTCACTACAATAACGGCATCACCATAATAATCACACAGGTTGGCTAGCATTTGCTTCTGGCACAAACTCCCAGAATTAGCTACAAACGCATCATATAATTCGAAGACAGTCCAAGTCACTGACTTGTTCGCACTCATGTGGTCTATGACCGAAGCTAGGCAGCTGTCAATTGGTTTACTACCAGTTGCACTTGAGTCAATAGGTACCTTCCTGAAAGCATTGTAACACTTGGAGTGATACTGAGCATCAGCTGCAGGAAGGTCCATGAGGCCATTCACCTGTAGCTTCACAACTTCTGCCCAATCATCCTGCCATTAATCACACTTAGACAAAATCACATCTTTGAAGGATGGAAGGCCTGGCCTATCTAAAGTCTGACATTTTTAACTGGATTCCACCTGTTAGGATTTTTAGAGTCTTTTTCTTCACAAATAAGACCACAGAACAAGCACTGTTTTGAATACTCAAAGGCAGAGAGTTGAGAGCGAATGATTCGCTTTCCGAGCTCACTTGCGTTTGCTCACATTTCTAGAGCGAGAAGTATATGAGCTGTAGCAAGATTTGTGACATAGCACAGAAGCTGATGAAGCACCATCAGTAGCAATAATGTTTGACAAAGTCTCATGTATGGCTGTGTCTCTGAGCTCCTCGCTCTTAATTAGCAGAGTAGCGATTCCTTTGGATCCAGATATTTTAAAGTCGCCATCTTTGCCACTGCAAGGTGCAAACAGAAAATGTTTTCTCGACATTTCGACCTGATCAAACCATCTCTCTTTGTTTTGAAAGTACTTAACCCTAGAGTCAAATGGTTAAATAATCCTCCACAACAACTTGAGAAAGCAGCAACAACACACTGAATATTGACTGTTTTTAATCCTTTGCTTATCAAACCACAAGAAGTCTGAATTTTTAAAAAAGAAGAATCCGAAATTTTAAAATAATGGTAACTAATTTCAGAACACCAGATTCACCCACAAAATGGATGTGACTAGAAATTCACAATGTATTGACCAATACTGTCATTATAACTCTGTCAACTTTGTCCACTTTTTATCTCAATGTGAAAACATAAGTAATGTCAACATTAAATCCCTTGACTGACTTTTGTACGAATATTAAATAAAAAATATTTGCAAGGTGAATTTCGACAAAAAAGTCAACATGACTTGAAAGTCAACACTTCGACACTCAAACTGTCAAGAGTTAAAATATCATTCCAACTTAAAATAGAAATAAAACATGAAAATAACCTAAAATTTTGGCCGAAATTAATAAAGAATGTGTCTAAATTTATCCAAATTTGTTATAGAATTACCATTTTGAAGTCTGAAAGTGCCAGAATTGAATTCAGCATCCTCTAAAACCTCTTAAACCACTCCAATATTGTAGAAACTGGTCACACAGTGCAAAATCTATTGTCAATCTGGACGATTCTGCTAATTATGCAAATTGCTAAACATATGGAAATTAGCATCCGGCAGTTTCTGTATGCTGGGGACCCATACTTCACATTTCTGCAATAAAACTTTGGTGTACTCAACATTTCCGGGTTCACAATGGGGCTCTATGGGCTGGCTACTCTGAATTTAACATAAGGAAACTGGTGCTCATCCAGGTTTTTATGTCTTTAAGTTTAGTTAATTGTTCAGTTTCTTCTGGCTTTATCGCTAAATACAATTGTGTATCATCTGCATAACAATGGAAATTTACAGAGTGATTTCAAATAATGTTATCTAAGGGAAGCATATATCGAGTGAATAGGATTGGTCCAAGCACAGAACCTTGTGGAACTCCAAAACAAACTTTATTATGTAGAGATGATCCATCATTAACACAAACAAAATTAAAACAATCAGACAAATAAGATTTAAACCAGCTTAGAATAGAATAGAAATAGAATAGAAAAGCTTTATTGTCTGCCCCAAAAGGTGGCAGAAATTCTCCTTTGACAAGGCTCCAACAATAAAAATAGACACATATCACACATACTTAGGTTACAAACTCAGATCATACCAACAACTAGGGAAATGTTATAAGAAACAGCAGCCAGAATTTATGTACTGTTAAGTGTCTTAGTGCAGAACCTTTTAGGCCAATTAAATGTTCCAGTCTCTGTAGCAGAATTTGATGGTCAATTGTGTCAAATGCCGCACTAAGATCTAATAAAATAAGTACAGAGACGAGTCCTTTGTCTGAAGCAATCAGAAGATCATTTGTAATTTTAAGTAGTGCTGTCTCAGTGCTATGATGCACTCTAAATCCTGACTGAAATTCCTCAAATAAATTATTATCCTGGAGAAAATCACACAGCTGGTCTATGACTACTTTCTCAAGGATCTTTGAAAGAAAGGGAAGTTTAGATAATGGTTGTGATAATTGGCTAACACCTCTGGATCCAAGGTGGGCTTTTTTAGAAGAGGTTTAATTACAGCTACCTTAAATGACTGTAGTACATAGCCTGTTAATAAAGATCTATTGATCATGTCTAATATGTGAGTGTTAACTAAAGGTAAGACTTCCTTAAGTAGCCTAGTTGGGATGGGGTCTAAGAGACATGTTAATGATTTAGATGAAGAAATCATTGCGGTCAATTGTTGAAGAGAAATCGGGGAGAAGCTATCTAGAAATATATTAGGTCTTACAGCTGTGCTTGTGTTTGTGGGCAGGAGATCGTGAATTTTGCCTCTAATAGTTAGAATGATGTCATTAAAAAAGCTCATAAAAGTATTACTACTAAGGGCTAAAGGAATACAAGGCTCAATAGAGCTATGACTCTCAGTCAGCCTAGCTACAGTGCTGAAAAGAAACCTGGGGTTGTTCTTACTTTATTCTATTAATGCTGAGTAATAGATTGCTCTGGCATTGCGGAGGCCCCTCTTACATGTTTTGAGACTTTGTTCCCAGGCTAAACAAGATTCTTCTAGTTTTGTTAATCGCCAATTCCTTTCAAATTTTCACAATAATTGTTTTAGTTTTTGGGTTTGAGAGTTGTATCAAGGAGCGAACTTCTTTGCTTTGTTAAAGCCACAGTGTGTAAAAAATGGTGAGTAACAGTGACACCAGCGGTCAAATTCTAGATTGCAGCGCTCACTCGCTCACCCCTCCCGTTGGGTAAGTGACGGCGGCCTTGTAGGACAAAAAGCCTTGCGCAGACAGCAGTACGTGTTATCTAAGCACAGTAATTTCAAGATAACACGTTGTATGTGATAGTCACGGCACAGTGCATCAAATATAGATTGGTACGATTGTATGCATTTCCAGAGTGTTCTTCCACAGGACACAGGAAGAGGGAGAGGGGGTAGAGGCGGTGCAGGAACTGCCAGGCGAGGAGGTAACGTTAATGTCTCGGCTACCCAGAAGGAAGAGGAGGAGGAGAGGGTGGCAGCCTTCGCAGCAGCGCAAGAGGAATCAACAGATTAGGCTATAGGCTCAGCTAACCATTTAGCTGTAGCTCTGGGATAAGGTTGGCCAAGGCTAGGATAACGTTAGCACGTAAATGTAGCTGTCACTCGAACTTAGACGAGAGGGAAAAGTAGTTGCAAACATGAAGCCAAAATAATTTTGAAATATCAGATTGAATTACCTGTCTAGCAGAAAGCAGGCAACCTCCGCATCCCCTGTGAAATCCTTCCCCTTCAGGAGTTCTTTCCACCACTTGAATAAGCAACGCCCATAGTCACTCGCATTTTGTCCCGTCCTCGCTTATCTGATCTTTTTCTTTTATTTGGTGGTGTGGTTTCCCTCTTACAGGGCAAACATATGTGTGGTCCTCCATTTAAAGTGCGACAGAATCATAAAAGTACAAAGCAGGTTCACGCAGAAGCGCCCCCGATTGATCTTCACCTTAACCGTCTCCAGTGACAGCAAGTTCTAGGTAAACGCGAAAGGCGAATCGCGTATACGTTACAAAGTAACGCGTTAGAGTACTTTGATTACTTTTTGCAGTAACGAGTAACCTAACGCGTTAGTTTGCTGTTTGAGTAATCAAATACTTAAGTACATTTTCAAACAAGACATCAGTTACTTCCGTTACTTTTAGAACGCTGGTCCTTCAGCTCTGAAACAGCAACGGCTGTCATTTAGTTCTAATAACGGAGATAACTTTAAACCTATCAGTCTGAAAGAAGCCACGGAGCTTGTGGCTTGCTACGTGGTTGGAGAAATGCTGCCGTTGTCTACGGTGGAGTCTAAATAGGTGGAGTAGGACGCGCTGACAGACATATTTCAGACTCAGGACTTGCATGATGCCAGGTACACGCTACACGCTGGTACTCACCAATTATCCCCGGTTGTCTTTCACGGTGTGTGTGATGTCATCGGGTTATTCTTGTCCTATTTTTATTTCACTATTATTTGAGTCTGTTCATATGCCAACCGATATGTGTTTGTAGTCACCTAAAAGCATCAGCAGATGGCAGGAGCTACATTTGAAGCGTCATACGTAAACGTTCAAGCTACTGTATCTTCCACAGGAAGTTCTGACAAATGGTTCAGAATAAAAGCCTATTTAAAAAATGGAGGGATTGTCTCAGCCAAGGTTATAAGGGGCTTTTAATTTGAAACAAGTGTTGAGTTTGAAATGACGGTGTGATATGTTAAAGCAACCCTTAAGAACTTTCAGTTTTGGTTGATTTTGGCGGCGCCAGTGGTCCAAAGCGGTAGTGTTTTGCCTGAAGGAAGACCACATTTCCCATGAGGACCAGCGCATAGTGTCGTAAAATCCTGATCTCCCGGTCGCCTGTAGTTGGATTGAGCTACATTGCTGTTTCCAGTGGCTGTGTGAAGGATGAATAGCGATGAGGTAATGAATGTAATTGTGGCTAAACAATATCATATGACGACGCTGAAAATAAGAAACGTTTAACTTTGGTTTAGTGCCGAATTCCCCGACCGCCCCCCCTCACCCGACTTGTCAGCGGTGGCTGACGAGTTGAGCCTTGAAACAGATAAATAAAACGTTATGTTGGATCATTTCACAGTAAACACACGTACAGATACCGGCAGGAAGGTGCCGCATTGCCTGAATATCAACCCTGCACAATGCGCACGAATATACAGTTCAGTCTCTCAGGGAAAGTACTACTGTTCATTCTAAACAGTTTCTTCACATTGTATTGTTTCCTATACTGTTAGAATTCTATTATTAGGATTCTATATGGAGAATTATACATACATTTATTACTAAAATTACTCTATGCAAGTCTGTTATTGTCACTGTCATTTTTGAATTACTAAAAGCCAAGACGAATTCCTGTATGTCCTCGGCAATAAAGTTCAATATGATTCTGATGCTTATTGAACATCAAAATTTTTTATATTTGTTACATAACATTTCTGTCTGTTGTTTTATCAGGAATTTGCTGTCCCGGACACTACCTCCACCAGTTTGAGCCCCCACACACTAGTGCTGGCAGAGGCAGGGGCAGAGGGGCGAGGGGAGTAGGTGCAGGCAGAGGGAGAGGGAGGGGAAGAAGTAGGACACAAGGGCCCAGTATTTCAAAACTTGTAATCCGGATCAGAATAATCCGGATAATGAAATCCTCCTTTTCTCAGTCAGGGATCAAGGTGATCCTGCTGACTTTATCCGGGTATTTCAAAACATTGGCAGGATGCATCACTTTGATCCCAATCTGACTGGATACGGATCTCCAAATCTCACGACTCCGCCCCCGGATCTGAAACGTTTCACCTTTGGGGGCGTGGCTTTCAGATTATGACCTGCTGTGCTCTGTGTCCACGGCGGGACACTCCACGGAAGGAGCAGCAAGTAGCCCAGGTTTCGCATCAAAATGTAAGTATACCGTTATATAATGTGTAGCGTTTTTAAGACCATACAAAGCCCACTCACCATCTGATGTGAGCCAGCTATTTGAATTGTCACCTACTTAAAACGTGGGCGTACCGATCTCTAATTGAGCCGCGGTCATGCTAACGGTAGCTAACGCGGCTCCATTGACTTGCATGTTAACGTTAAGTAGCTAGCAGGCTAGCTGGCTGTGTTGATGTATTTTGCGGTCTATGGTTTAATTTAAAAGGGAATAAATCTGAAGTACGTCATACAGGAACTCTTTAAACACCGACCTGTTCAGAGTTTAGCGTTATGTTATTGCCAACACAGCGGGGTTTTTTTTATTTTTGTTTTTGTTTTACATGTGTGCAGATCAGACTGCTTCAGTATAGGAAAAATACACTTTACTAGTATGGATTTTGCGGTTCATTCAGAAGTGTTAGAGGATTGAGTTTGGGTATGCTACAGTAATGCTGATGATATGCTTTTCTGTAACGTTACTTGAACAATTTCTCTGAGTATTGTTGATTCCTGATAATGATAAAGATATGCTCATACACACTCTACTTCTACTTTCAGAGTACACTCACACCCATGGACCGCTCAGCAATGCCACTGCTAATGAAGACAACAGGTCGAGTGCTGGAAATCCCTGGAAATGTATCAACTTTCGTAGAAGGCTCCCACTACACATATAGCACTATAGCATCTGATTTGATGAAGTAAATAATCAGTTTGTACACACAAACACTTCCTGAAATACATTGCTGCATGTTATAAAATCACAGTCAAGCACTTCCCAGGCATTTTAAAAGGTGCATTTTCAAGCTTATCCAAATTAAGAAAAAATGGTCTTCATTCAAAAGCATGAAAATATACATTGAAAGTGCTTAAATGTGATTTAAATTGAGACTTATTATGTTCATCCCTGTGTTGTTTCTTGCACTCTGTTAAGAAAATGTGCTATACAAATAAATTTGCTTTGCATTGCATTTCCTTGCCTTTGTCTGACCACAAACATATGTTGGATGTTTTGGTACAAACAAGTTACAATGTTAGGTGAAACTAGACGTTGAGAAATAGGTCTGTATTTGTTACTATTACTTACAGCAGTTTCAGGAAATATGGCCAAACAATATTTTTCTATGCTTGAAATTACTTAGAACTAAAACACTAATTTAGATTAAGTGTAATGAACATTTTGAGTAACAATATCTAGGAGAAGTGAAGCTGAGACTTTGTCAAATCCACCTCTGAGGTGGGATCCAAATAATCCTGAAATTTGGTATCAAATTGATCCAGATCTCTGCCTTCACTTTTGAAATACCCGAATGCAGCCTTTATCTGGATTAAAGGGAGGATTGGATTACCAGATCTGAATCCTGATCCTCAGGATCAGGATCCTCTTGATCTGTGTTGAAATACCCAGTTTTCAGATCAGATCAGGATTTAATCCAATCCGGCCAGGATAATCCTACCAGATAACTTTGAAATACTGGGCCCAGAGGACTTGAACCCCGAGACCCAGACAGACCCAGACAAACTTTTATTTCTACACCCTCTTTCACAGTTGTCAAAATTCAAGTACTTTGTCACATTCAACACATTCAAATTGTTATTTTGCCACTTGTCCCTTCACAGTAAAGGAAGTAACAAGTAAAACATACAACCTAGAGAAAAAAGAAAAACATTTCCAGGCACATGCACAGTGTTACGCAAGAAATATCATGAAAAAAAAAAAAGAGTGGCATAAATGCAATGTGCATTTTTGCAATGACGGGGTATGTGTATGATTTGAATAAATAAATGGCACAACAACACTGTATTACAGTGGTAGTAAATGAACGACAGTGACAGCTGAAAAAAATTACTGTGAATAAAAAAAACAAAACAAAAGGGGAGTGTGATGCATGTACATGGATAAATAGAGCAGGATAAAAAATAAACTATGACAGTTAAAATAAGAAACACTGAATAATCTGTGTGACAATGTTAGAAGTTATCTGGAGTCATCTGGAGAGTCATGCCGCTCTTCTTCCTCCACAACACTCAGAGAATGCATGCTGCAGATAGAGTAGATTGTAAGATTCTGCCGCAGCGCCTTCTTCCAGCATTTGGACACCCTCTATCGGTTCTCCCCTGAGTCAAAACAGAAAATACGACATGTTGAAAAATACTAAACGTTGCCCAAAACAAACAAATGCAGGCCCTGGGAAACACAAAGTACCTAACATGATCCGACTCTTCTGTAAAGCTGGAAACTATAGGCTGTAGCGGTTGGAGGTGTTGCTTGTGGGGAGTAGACGTTACTTGCTTCTTTTGATAGCTGTAGAGAAATAACATGTAAGAAATTTATATGGATAAAGAGTAATGCAAGACAAACAAAAGTATACACACTGGAAATAAAGGCACTATATAAACATCACACTGTAATAAAATGCATCATCTATGTTATACTAGAGAATTATAAGATAAGAATAACAATAATTAGCAATACAACAGAAAATATAAAAAGATAATAACATGAAAAAAATAAATATGGAACAACACCGTACACCTTACACAACATAATGTCCAATAGACACATAACAATAACAAAAATATCTTGTTATCAGACTGACTTGAAGATGTCAAGTTTACTGGCTAACTGAGATTGTAACCTTCAAAGTTAGGTGCTTGGTGCTACTGAAGTGAGCTGCACACAGACCCTTCAGGACTGACTAAATAAACATTACATGTAGAATTTTAAACATGCAACAATCCCTGTAGTTTTAGCTACACTCAGCACAAGGTGCTATTGATAAGCAGGACTATGAAAAGTCATAACTCAATGCACATTGCACACGGGTTTTGTTTTACTGATTATTTAGAGCAAGCAACATGGTTTGACTTCTTTTGCAATCACTGTAGTCAACTCAACAAAAACACGACAAGAATCCTGTTATTCTCTGAAACTATTACATGAGTCATTCCGCCGAAAGAGTGCCATTTGCTCATTACAACTCTTCAAAATTAAACTTCATTTTTCATTCCATTTCAACATAGAATTTAGTAATATGCACATTTACTCATTCAAAATGACTACTGGTCAATCTCAGGCTACTTTATTTAATTTATTGCAACTTTCGAAAGTTTATTATCATTGCATTTTTTTCTGTGCTGTTCCCAAAACTCAAATGCCATTTTAAAACCACGTTTAAAAGAATATCAACCACATACATTGTTTTCCCTTAGAAAAAGAGTTACTGTAGAAGAAATGGTTGGTTACATGATGAAATAGTAATATTTATGACAAAAAAATACCATATTTAAACCAGAGTTGTATTTTTTTTTAATAATGCAAATCAGACCTTTTCTTTTAAAGAACATTAAAAAAAAAAAAATCATCTAAAGATTGAGCATGTATTTCATTAAGTAATCAGACAACTGATGGAACCAATATAAATGTAAAAATACAGTGCATTTTCTTGAATTTTGGAGAAACAATTGAATAATCAGAAAAAAACATTTGGTAACAGGAAAGAAAATCGGTAACAGGAATGAGTATGTACTTTTGTACGTGGACACTCATTTTTCCTTTTCAGCCTTTGAACTTGTTTCTTGTATTTCTCCTTTCTTTGTGTTTCCTTCTTCAGAAGATCCTGTAACTCTTTACTTTGTTTCTTCAACTTACATTCTGTTCTCCTGCTCCTTCGCTGTCCTTGGTTACGTTGTCTAAGAAATGAATTTAGTGAATAGTTATTTATTTATTTATTTATTATTTATCTAGAATCTAATAACCAAACCTATTTAAAAATTATTTAAGTCCTCTCAAAGCACTTTATCACCTTTTTATACTTCTGGATGAAACTGCACATCATTGTACTGGTTCTTTTAACTTTTGCAGTGACTTGAACTGATCAAATCTTCTGTACTGTATGTTAGCTTGTTTGTTTCCATTATCTACTTTGTAACTATACTGAAAGATACACAGATACACAACACACATACACAAACTAAAACTAAACCTTGAGGAGCTGGGCTGCACATCTAGAGCTGGCTCGGGGCTGTGTAGAGGAGTGGCAAGGAGTTCCTGCAGTGCCTTTTTTCTCTTTCTCTTTGTCTTTCTCTCTTTCCTGTAGTAAGTCTCCCTCCACTTTCTGCGTTGTTTTTGTTGCTCTCTGGCACTGACTTCACTGATGTTCTTTCTTTTGCCTGACTGTAGATCTCTCCTGTACTTCTCCTTTTCCTTTTCTAAATATTTTTCTCTCCTCTCTGGATCTGCATCACGTCTGGCTCAATACCACCGCTGCTTTTCAGCAGCGCTCAATGCTCCCTGTAATTATAATTCACATTATAAACTGATCTCAGGTGATCTCAGGTGACAACAACTTTAGTTAGCCTATTTCATTTAAAATGTATGGAATCACATAAGCTAATTAATATTCATCCATTCATTATATTCTTTACATTCATTCATTCATTGTATTCTTTTAATTAATATAAAAAGGGCATAAGAGGGCACTACTCATTGCTGTTACCGCCACTCATTGCTGTTACTCTTTATTTGAGTAACAGCAATGAGTGTAACAGCAATGAGTTTTTAGCATAAAATTAGCAATTGTGTGAGTTCTAGCTACTTAACATCTATGCTAATAGCTTGAGCACACAGAGCACATTCTTAAGATTTAACTGAATATTTTACTTTTGATATCAACAAATACTGTCTTAGAGATAATTTAGGTAACAGGACTGAACTTTGAGACTTACCGTCTCTGACACAGCTACAATATCATTAAATTTAAGGGGAAAATAAATTAAAGAACTTACTTTTGGTCTTCCTGTGACTTTCAGAAGACCCAAATGATGTCACTTCCTGCTGAACATGTCAGTGGTGGAATGTTCCAAAATTTTCAGAGGGGGGAATGTGTTTGGGTAACAGCAATGAGTGAAAACCTGGGGACTGGACTAAAATGTGAATTTTAACCAAAATATAATGAAGTTTTTATAACAATTTTGTTTTTTAAGTGTAGATAGAATGTGAAGTCACACTTGTATGCAAAAGAAATTACATTTTAGAAGGATTTTATTCATTATTCATTGTGGTACAATATAGCGTTTGGCTGTGGGGACAGGCAACAAAGGCTATGTATCAGTGCTTTGGATGCCTTTTTATGATTCTTAAAAATTATATATCTTTAATTTCTACAATGATTCATGTGTATGGTGCTTTGTTTGATAATAGAATGTATTTTGTATTAATTTATTACTTGTTTTTATACATTTAATATGCTGGGGACGGAAATGGCACTCTTTTGGCGGAATCACCCACATAACAATCATCAGAAACTACTGTCACGTACACACAAACTGACACGATAACACCACAATGATTCAGTATGACTGATCTTTCCACAATAGGAACCTACATATTTTACTCAAACTTTATATTTGCGGTTTGCAGCCATCGCATTGTTTTATCTTTATACAGTACTTTTGAGCTTGTTGCGTGGCTGGTCGCGTCAGTGTGGAACTGCAAACTATCACGCTGGTGGCTATTCATTGCTACCACGCATATTTCCGATAGCTCACATCAGCATTATCATTTTGATTTGAGCATCGAAAGCTACTTACTAGTCCAGCAGGAACAGAGCCAAGGCAGCATCGGTCGGAAATCCCTCCTCGTCTTTGAGCTCAGCGAGTGAAAGCCGGGCCAATGTTGATCCTTGACTGTCCTTTCATCCGGGTAGCCTCCCTCTTTCTTTTTTTTTGTCTCCTCAGACAAAACTTTTCATTTCCTTGGTTGTTTTGCAGCTTCTGCCATGATAGCAGTAATTGCGCGCAGGCTTCCGCATCGACTTCCGCCTTTGTAACGAATGGGGAAAGGGGGAAGTGACGTATGCCGTAAAGCAGTAAACACATTTGTAGTTTTTTGTGTGGCAGGGTTCCTGCCACCCTCCTCGAAGTTGCTTAGTGCCAGTTAAAACAATACAGACCCCCTCAGGCCATGACAGAGGTGTCATTCAACTAGTTGTAAGTGGATGTATCATCACAAAAGTTATGAAAATATTTTATGAAGGTTGAAAAGTTACTTAGTGCTGGTTTAACTTTACAAGACAACTGAGCAGATAAAAAGTAAATAACATTATATAAACACACAGAGGGATTAATAAATAAGGGACCGTCTATAATGTAGTTTGTTTCAAATGAAGTTGGGAGCCTCTGCAGTTGTGGTGAGTAAAAGCCCCGCCACTATTTGTTAAAGGGACATTGTGTAACATTTTCAGTTGTTTATTGGCAAAAATTGATGTCTGCATTCATAAATATGTCATCACTGGTGTACTATTACCTCCACCAATAATCTGACTTATTGTAAAAGGAGAATTTCGGATTTGTTTGTAAATTGTGCGGGTAAGTCGTCTGTGGGGTTCCATTAGTTTCGCCATCTTGAGAATACACCCGCCAGCAAGGGATATACAGCACCGCCTTCGGCGTTTTTCGTTGAGAGCCAGGCCAGCACTGTGAGACTGAGGAGCCGAAGGAGAGGAGCAAGAGGCGCTTCGCTACTACCCTGGCACATTTGAAACTAAGTCCCACTCTTTGAGCATAATGCAGGATCATGCATATGCAGCATCATGGGAGACGGAATCCTTGTCGCCAAGAAAGCGCAAAAGGGAACCGGCGAATTAAAAAAACTAAGGCCCACATCGGGGTAGCCTTTCCCAGGTAGAGAGAGCTGCTGAGGGAGAATGGTAATGCAATCACAGGCCAGCACTGCTGTTGGCTGTTAGCCGCTGTTAGTGGCCAGTTGCTAACAGCCTAATCCCTCTCCTCGCACCACTGCGCCGCTGTTAGCCGCTGTAAGCGGCCAGTCGCTAACAGCCTAATCCCTCTCCTCGCATCACTGCGCCGCTGTTAGCCATTAGCCGCTGTTAGCGCTCGCCTGTGATTGTATTACCTTTCTCCTTCAGCAGCTCTTTCTACCTGGGAAAGGCAACCCCAATGCTGACCCTTGTTTTTTTAAATTGCCGGTCACGCTGCCTTTTTGATTCCCTTTTGCACTTTCTTGGCGATGAGGATGTCTCCCGTGATGCTGCATAATACATGATCCTGCATTATGCTCAAAGAGTGGGACTTTGTTATGCGGCAGTAGTGCCGCTGGCCACTAACAGCTGTTTCAATTTACATACGCCCCAACAGTCCTACGTTGTAAACACAGCCAGCATGGTTAGGAGGGGGTTTGTCAACTTGCGTCGCGTGTGTCTGTGTGGGAGCCTGAATGAATACTCCATGTAGTATTGGATGACATGGTTTCATCAGTGTTATTATAGCTTTTTGGTACACAGCGGCTACAGTTGTTGCAATACACGTTTGAAACAGTGAGGCGCTAGAGTGCGCCATCTGTTTGAATGCAATATATGATTTCAACGTTAGATGGGAGAACTTACTACACACTGTGGCTTTAATGCTATTACTTTATGTCCGACCGTGAGGATGTACCATTGTTTGCTAGCTTGATGCTAATGACAGTAACGTTAACTCATCGGGTTGACAAAGTGCCTCTGCTGTTTCACACCATCATTTCCCCCTTTAATCTGTGTGGTAACATCCCTAGAAGAAATATTAAAAATGCTGGGGTGTTGTTGTCATACAGTTGTCTACGGCAGCAGATCGTTTGTGTTTCTACTGGTCAAAGTAACGGCTGTGATGGGAGAATTGGATCTCAGTGAAGGGCAAGTGGTCCATAACTTTAATTTTTGAGACAAAAAAATGTAGGCTTAGCACCCTGTGGTCCATTGCCCAATAGGAAATGTAGAATACTCAAAAGTACTTTAAAAGTGCTTGAGTTACTTTTCTCAGGGAGTAATGCAGTAAAGTAACTGATTACTTTTTTTTTTTTTTTTAAAGTAACACAGTAATGTACTTTGATTACTTTTAAAGTAACCCTTACCCAACACTGGTTAATATTCAATCGATTGACCAGATTGGCCAACATCTGATCAAACTGGGCAGTATGTGGCCCATTAACTAAAATTACTTTAGATACCCGTGGTGTATATTATTTTTTAAAAAAAAGGACAGAACACAGGAAAATCCCCATTATTGCAGACATTAGAATTACATTCAGGTAAAACCATTCAGATTTTTACTATGACTGACAAACACAATAACAAGTAGACATCCAGTTTGATAATGGTTTTATTACTTTACTCATAACTGACTGTACAGAGTTTAGTGTGTGTATCTTATTGGAGAGACAGCAAAACTGAGGGAGTTAGTTTTACTGCATTACAAAATGTCAGAATGCAGGAACTAACATTTCTTGCTGGATGTTGAAAGCAGAAGTAAATTTTAGGGTACGCTGTCTGTGAAAATGTGCTTAAAGATATTCTATTATTCTATTATTATTATTCTATTCTATATTCTATTCTAGAATGTTGATTCAGTTCCTACAGACTGTCAAGTGTATTAAGGGAAATTACAATGTCACACTACAACATTGGAAGGAATAAATGAAAAACTTTATATAGGTGAGGTGAAAATAAGAAAAACGCAAGAAGCAAAATATAAACACGAACCCCATGTCAGGTATCTTTCTACACAGGTATGGGACATAGAAGTACGCATGCACAGGGTATAGTCATTTAGTCAGGATTTAGTCATTTATTAAGTTATGTACAGGGACATAAAAAGTTCCATTCAAAATCAATGTAAATGACGCGATGACACGCGATGTCGCTTCTGGCGACGCATTTCGGGCGATAAGAGTGACACGATGAAGCGATGACGCATCCATCGCCTCATCACGTGTGTTGCTTGAAGTTGAAAAATTTGAACTTTTCAAGCGACATCGCGTGACGCTGTGACGCGACATCCAATCAGCGTTGATATATTAACTTATTACCACAGCTGGGATGGAGCACCTGTAGTTGGTTTCCAGGCGGGAGATCCTCGCACCGATATGGGCCACAGGTCCTCAAACTGGGCCAGCATCAGCCTGAAGTACCGCTTGAAATGACCGTCATCCAGACGCAGCTCTAGCAGGAGGTGATGATATTCATCCAGCTGTGTGCGTTTCTGGAGGATATTGTGAACCCAGACATAGCGGCGTTTGGGTCTCCGATCCAAATCAGATATCCACAACAGATAAAGAGCAGCTACGGTAGTTAACTCAGCTATGGTTGATGAGAAAATAGCGGGAGGTGAAGAAAATTGCGGGAGGAGGGTTGCGTCATCGCGATTCAAGCGATGAAGCGATGAGCAAAAAGGTGACCTTTGTGATCAAGCGACGCGATACTCGTGTTACGGGTGATGACATTGTGTCCATCGCGTTTGGTGTGAACGCACAGTAAAAATGCAAGATTTTTTTTTAATCCACATTTCAAAAAGACTGTGAGCAATGTACATCCTCATTTCTGGGGAGCTGAGTAATAATTAATTTCTGAATTCTTAAAATTATTCGAATATTGTTATAGACCCAAAGGCTTTTGTAGACTGATCCATTTTTGCATTTCCACTGTTTGATATGTGTGTGTGTCAAAGGTCTCAGGTTAAAGGAGTATTCTGCTGTTTTTCTTTAAAGAAATAAGTCAATGTCCAGCTTCCTAGTACATTATAGGCTTTACATATGAGCAATAATGGTACCATGAGTTGTACTACAGTACTGTACAGTGTAGAAAGCAGTTTATATTATCAGATTGCAGATTGTGGCCATGTGAATCTGAAGGTGATATGGGGTTGTCTTCTCTTCCTATATAAGTGTGACTCAAATTCAGGAAACAGAATACCACTCTCCTTACTATCATGGGTCATCACTGCCCCCTCCCTGTCGACTTATGGGTCAGTAAGGACCTACATCAGCTCACCATGATAGAAACCTATCGTTAGATGTTGTGGTTGGCCAGCCTCCGCTCCACACCGCTCCGCAGCAGAGGTCGGCGTCAAATTGTAGTCCTAGATTTTCACGAAGCTCTCTCCATCTCGGAAAGGCCACATCAATATTTATCCTGGATTTAGCTCTCTTCTTATCCCAAATTCTTCTGGGATCACTTGGTTGACCTGTACGTTTTCGTTTTACCGGGTTGTTTACGGGGACAGGTTCGGTGTCAGAAGGTGCAGCACCCGTTAATGCATAATCACGATCCACGACGAGTTAGCTTAGCCTAGCAACAGTAATGTTCATTCTCTGACGTCACATCTGGTCTGCTTCTTGTTCTTCTCCTTTATTTAATGTCTATGGTAACTGGATTATCGTCGCCATTGACATGCGACCTAATGATACTGTCTGTCACTGTTATTAATATTTCATATTTATCTGGGTTTGAAAAATTGTTGCAAACATTTCTGATAATCAAAGTACCCAACTAAACAAAATATATAATATTGGTTTAGTCGTTTTTAGACATTTTTATGTGGAAAAACTACATATTATACCTTTAAAGGCTCTGCATACTGAAAGACAATGAATCATTAAAAAAAATGTAACATTCCAGGAAAAGTTTATTAAATCACCTCAGTGTGAATATTTTTTTTTATCTCTTCTTTTACTGGTACTCTGCCAAGCTGCAAAATACACAGACATAGTAGTACGTCATTACATGTTTCTGTTTACACGGTCTCTCGCTTGGCACTACAGACAATGTACGGGCTTGCCCTTGTTTAGGTAATGCAAGATTATTGTGCAGGTAATCTGGTTGTTATGGGGTGAATAAACCAACGATCGAGAGTTACTTACAATCACTCGCCTTTTCCTCCAAGGGCTGCTCAGTTTATTGAAATAACGTGTAAAGCAGCTGTCACTGTCTACACTGCTCACTGTGCTCACTGACAGCAGCCTCACTGTCGCTCCGCTGGCTTACTGTTAGCCTGCAGCTCAAACACAAGAGCAACAAATGAACGAGACTGCTCTTTAACACAACAGCTCAAACCTTTCTGTCCTTAACGTGCAAGCTACAGTAAGCTTGCAGTAAGCTTGTAACATGTTTCATAAGTTATCAGTCTTCTCTGCTCCTATAGACAAATCAATGTAGCCTCCTCAGTTAGCTCCTTAGCTATGTCACTAGCAGTGGTAATGACAATGGAAACCATTGAACCATGTACCATCAGCTCATCTCTTAGCTTATTATCATTCACCTTCCCTCTCTGTAGTTAGTTAACTTTAGGAACATATTGTTCATATACAGATGGAAAACGTTGCAGTCTTGACGCAGCACTCTTACCGTGAGGATACATGGTCAAGTCGGGTTACAGCCGGCAGCCACTGAAGGCCCGCCCTCCTGGCTCTGTGATTGAACGCTACATTTTTGATTGGATAGTCAAATGACATAATTAATCTCAGCGTCCCGATTGGCTATTTTCAGGAACGTGTCAAATGAAAGTCAAAACTACTTGTACTTGCAGATTTGATTTGTACCTGAAGGTTGATCCGTAACTGTGGGATTTAGGTTTTGACACACACAGCTTCGGTTCTGTGTTTACTGTTTTGTACCTGTGAAAATTTGATGCATAACTGTAAAAAAGTTTTGTACCTGTGAAAATTTGATGCGTAACTGTAAAAATTTGATTCACAACTGCAAAATATTTTCGCAATTGTTTTTCATTTGTTTACAAAATGTCATGCACAGCTACAGATCTCCTTACAGATTCAAAACTAAAATGCATTTGTTCAAATATTTTTTACAACAAATATAATAGTGTGGAATTGTTTATAGTATTATCCACGTAGTTACCAGTCGCTGATGCACCAAAACTACGTGGTTAGGTTTAGGCAACAAATATCTGTGGTTACGCTTAGAAACAACATCATGATATAGTTGCTAAGGTAACATAAACAGACATGTCTCACTGGACACTTGTCACATATAATGTTTCACCACTCACTTGACATACATTACGTGATGTACCTTGATATGCTGCATTACAGTCTGAAAATAACTCAATGTTGAGTGCTTGTTTAATCCATCAACCTTCTCTTTCTCCCACCCTAAACAGACTCTGTCGCTCTTTATACTACGTCACCTGAGATTGCTGCCAAAAATCAAAAATGTGGGTCATAATTTCTACTTGTAAAAACATTGTAGAGGCATTGTAGAGAAATAAACCAAAGATCAAAAATGAAAAACAACACAACATTTATTGAGTTTACGGTGAAGCAGGGGGTTGCTGGAGTCAGCTATGGGTTGAGCGGCTGAGAGTCTGAAAGTTTTCAGCTCTTTCAATTCAATTCAATTTTATTTATAAAGCCTAAGATCACAAATCACAATTTGCCTCACAAGGCTTTACAGCATACGACATCCCTCTGTCCTTAGGACCCTCACAGTGAATAAGGAAAAACTCCGCCCCAAAAAAACAATTGTAGCTTTGTGACAAAGTCACAAATCACTTGATAAATGTTGCTCATACTCTATATGTTTTTAATATGTGTCCTGTCCTAAAGGCAACAGTTGGTCTCCGTTCATTTTCTCCTTGAGCGTAGACTAGTCAGACATGTGCCATCTTATGGAATTCCTCTCTGATTGTATTGTTTGTTTGTTCTTTACTTACATGGAAAAACTATGTGGGTTGCATTAAGCAAAATGTTAAATCATATGTCAAAACACTATGGGTTTAAAGCTGGTATGCATAATATTGTTCAGTAAGACATAGAAATCAGAACTGTGGTTTGACAGTGGCACTGATAGAAAAGAATAGAATCGAATAGAAATTAATGGGACTTAACCATTGACACGTTTGTTCGTGCCAAGTCAAACCATGTGGCGTTGGTTTGCACTGGTTTGCAAACACCTCCAGTCATTTTGTGGTGACATCACATGGGCTATGTCATCAGCGTCAACGTTCATTAACTTTTTGGCAACATGTTCAAGTAGACGGCTGCTTCAGACATAACATGTACTTCATCAGTTTCAACTGCATCTCAAAAACAGCAAAGAGAAAGAGATTCAGCCACACGTTTGAGCCTCAGTCAGATCCAGAGTCAGATAAGGAATTTGTTTGGCAAGAAAATTGATGACTAGCAGAGAATCAGATTGATTAGCCTAGTAAGCATATTTTATTCTTGTTAGGACCAGTAGCTGACACACTGTTAATGGCTGTGAAACATACAATCATATCTGCTAATTGGTCCAGTTTACATCCAAAAACTGCACACTCTACCATGTCAGCTTTCAAAACTTTCACTACATTAATGCAAACTCTGCTCTCTGTACTGACAGGTCCGCTCTCTGCGCTGGAGGTTTCAGGTCTCTTTGTGGGTGATGTGGTCTATGTAACGCTTATCACTTCAACTTTCCGTTTAAAAAATAAAAAGATAAAATTTTCTATTTGTGGAATGTTGGATAGAAAAACAGTACCCCAAAAAATAAAATATTAGAGAATTTTTATTTCCATTTGTGTCTCAGGGCCCAACTCAATTTACGTCTGATTAGCAAGCTGTTGTTGCTTGTCTTTCCTATTGTCACGTCTGCATCCAAGGATTTCATTGGTCATGGCCATGCACAGAGCACACAGTTGTAGGTGAGTCTTGTCAGTTTTTCCCTCTAAATGCACATTTGCCAGAGACACCAACTCATGGGGAAGACTCTTTGTTATGCAGATATACAGCATATAACTTCAGAGCTATACATAGTTATTTTTCTGTATTGCCCAGGAGGAAATAGCTAAATATGATAGCCATTGTAGCTAACGTTAGCCTTGTTATGCAGTATGCCCATGCTTGATAAACACCAGCAGATGCAGCAGCTGCACATATACAGGTTATTTTCACTGTGAGTCAGGAGGAGTTAGTGCTATACAAGTCTAAATGTTTAATGTTTGATAATACAGCGGCTTAGTGATTTAGACTATGATCTGAGTTGTTGAACTTAAATCCAATTTTTCCCTCATGTCTCCTGTAGTGATGCTGTGGCCATCCTGCTTCCTGCAGATCCTCTCATCTCAACTCAGGACAATCCTTCAGGACTCCACTGCAACAAACACTTTTCAAATCGTCTTTATGAACTCGTTTCTGTAGAAGTTTGTCTATAAAATTATAGACAGTGTAAGTGACCTTAGTCCAAAAGTTAGATTTGTCTGAATATTCTTAGGTGGAACTCGTGTCAGGCAGACACAACCTTTGATTTTCTACAAGTTTTGCCCAATAAAAAAAAACTGAATGATGCCTTCACTTTCATGCTTTTTTTCCCTGTTCTGAGCCTAGTGGTTGCAAAGTGCGACCTGCCAGGAAGTTTCTATGTGTCTGGCACTTAGGGGGCTCTTGAGGCCTCAGTGTATGGTACATTTGTGCACAGTAATAAGCAGGGGAAGTGTCTATCTCGCTTAAATATTAGGTGTCTAAATATCTATACAAATACACATAGCAGCTACTACAAATGCACATTTTCTTTCTACATTTATTGTTTATTGATAATTATCTTCTAAAAAAGTTTGAAATATTCTGAAAGAATCCCAGAGAACAGATTGCAGACTGCAGCTCTGTGCTCATCTGTGCTTTTTGTGTACAGCATGTTCCTGCAGCACCAAACTGCATGTCATTTTAACAGTAACAAAGTAATATATCGCATTACCAACAGGATTTTGGGTCATTTTAATACATTTACAATGTTGCATAATTGCGTCACTGAGAAAAAAAAAATCCCCCGAAGGTTGTTTTGTCTTGTCAATATCATTAGAGACCACATCATTGGAGGGTGAGGGTGATTGGAACATCTGGGTGATACCGTAATGTATCATGTCCAGTGATACTGTATCATGTCCAGTGTGACTCCATTCATTCACCTGCAACAGCTACAGCATATCCCATTCTGCTTTTGTGTATAAAGGTTGCTTGGAAGCAGCAGGGATAAAGAGCTGGCCTCCGGTTTGTTTTTCCACGTCTAGATGATTGGCACGTCTGGATGATGCCATTAAATGTGTGTAGTATGTTCGATGTTTTTCCATTCACATCCCCTACAATGGTGGAGCAACATTGCCAAACAGTCCCGTTCCTTTGCATAACTCTCTCCCTTGTGGGTCAGCTGTTGTCGCTGATTGGCACACCAGGAACCGGCAGGTGGGTCTTCCCAATTTCCAATTAACTTGTGCTCATCATAGTGACCTTGCTCAGCATTTATATATTGAGTTTCATATGATAGGCCCACAAATGTTGATACATATCTCATAATTTATCAGACAATGATCCTCTGCCTCCCTGTCCCTGTGTCCAAGGTTTATTTAAAGAGGTCTAGATTATTTAATCATTCTTAGTTCTTCTGAGGTCAAGTAACACAAAAGTAGTGTAAGAAATGCATTATTAAACACAGATATTATATGTGTAAAGTAATGTATTTCTTTAAAATGAAGGTAGCTAGTAATATGTAATGAATTACATTTTGAGAGAAGCTTGTCCAACACTGTAAATGAATTATGAGAGTCATGGTGTGGGGAATGTAAACATTATTTTAGGTTGACTTTAGTTTATGAAGACACGTGAAGTTTCACTCGCACTTGGCAGTTGGTGAACCTGAATCTGCCACAGATTTGGAGGGAGACGGTGTAATTTAATGCCAGGCCAGCTTACTTGTTGTTCAGCTTAATAGTCTTATTTAGTCTAGTTGTATTAAGATGTTTTAATACTTGTTTGATTTCACAGCAGTGACAAACAAAGCCAAGGTTTAGAGCAAACACTATCGTTACTGCTCGACTTGTGTGCGTTAACTGTGGTGACTGTGACAGCAAGGTAGGTTGAAGAGGGATGGGCAGATGCTTGACTCAGTTGCAGTTGATGGGCATACGACACACATTTAATTGAAAATTGATGCCACGGGGCAAATTTAAAAACTAAAGTCTAAGATTATTGAAAGAAATTAAAACAAAATATTGTGAAAAGGGCAGTTATCTAGTCAGAGGCCACAAGGGCAGGTGCTTGAGCATCATATGGGGTCTATCTGTGCACTTGCCTGCTTATTAAATTAAGATTTGACACAATGGATGATATAACAAGCTTTTAAAATAGAACACAAAGCAAATGGTTTCCAACCTCTTGCTTTTGGCATCTTAGAAAAAGCAGTGTGTAATAGTCATTAAGCTCCACTTCAAGCAGGTACAACAGTATCATGCTGCTTACACACTGATGCTTTAGTATTATGTCATATATAAAGTTCAGTCAGAGGTAACAAATCAGTACTTTTACTTAAAGTACTAGTTATACTTTTACTTAAGTATGAATTTTAATGCAGGACTGATACTTGGGTGTTTTTAATGTTTCTGTATTCGTGCTTTTACTTAAGTTAAGGATCTGAGTACCTCTTCCACCTCTGGATCTAATGTTACATTGTTTGGCTACGGAAACATGCATCCAAGATAAACACTGCATAACAAGGCTAACATGAGCTACACAGGCTAGTGTGTTTAGCTTTTTAATCCTGGGCTATATCGGAAATTCATTCAAGCTCTTAAGTTATATACTGTGTATTAACATAAACACAAAGTCTTCTAAATGAGTTGGCGTCTCTGACAAATGTTAACATAAAGTGAAAAACCAAGGACACTCAGCTACAACAACAGCATCTGCGCTCGGTCATGACTGGATGTAATCCTTGAATCCAGGTGTGACACCAATTGCACATAAATTGAGTCTGGCACTTAGAGCCCACCCTCTCAGGCAGCCCATGGAAATAAAACCCCCAATTTTTTTGGTTTTCTGTTTTTCAATCCAGCATTCCACAAATGGAGAATTAGAAAAATGACTCCAAAATCTAAATTGTTGCAAAGTAGTTACTGACTGGAGCTCAGTTTCCTCTACTCTGACTTACTCTCACTGATCCACAGTCAGTCTTGTGGAGTGCTGCTGTGTGCCGGTGTATGCAGACATGGCCCAAACCATTGTACAGTCTTTTTAAAGTTATATATGCATCGTGTAGCGTATATAATTGGCACAAATGCTTTCAGTTTTTAATATTATATAGTTTAAAATAGGATAGTTTCCTCAAATGATATATTGAGGGGGACAATAATTTGTTTTCCCAAAGCGGGGGGGCACCTGTGGCCCTTCTGTGTGGAGTTGCATGTTCTCCCCATGTCAACGTGGGTTTTCTCTGGGTTCTCTGGCTTCCTCCCACAGTCCAAAGACAAGCACATTAGGCTAGTTGGGGACTTTAAATTGACTACAGGTGTGACTATGAGCATGAATGTCCCTATATGTCAGCCCTGTGTCCCCCATGATCCTGACACTGTGTTCACAATGGAAGCGGAAGCGCAGATTTGTGAAGTGCTGTCCACTTGCATTTGGCGCTCATGTTAATCGATTGGGCTGTTCACAGTGGCTGAGCACCCCGGCCAGCTTGCAATCTGCAGTGGTAGTTTCGGCATCTGGTCTATTTTTTCCATGAGCCAGTATTATCTGGCAAGAAAATACTCTACTACTAATACTATACTAATACTGTAAATGCTATAAAGTGCGGACCAAATATGATATAAATGACCCGACTGTGATAGATAACAGAATATGCATCTCATACTTCCACATATTTGTCAATTTTGTCTAAACAGAGAGACGAGCAGAGCCACACACTCACACACAGACACAACAATGCGTGACAATAACAGTTCAGTGTGAACCCTGTGTGAATAGGATAAGCAGTTACAGGTAATGAATGAATACATTTTCTAACTGTTATTTTTGTATAAAAAATTTAACAGATAAGCATTACACGTTGGGTTGAAATCGGTATATGTTTTCCATATTACAGTGATTGGATTTCATATTAGTGATGTCATCTAATCTAATATGAGGCTTTTTGAGATATGTTTGAATCTCAGATTTTTGGGAAATGGACAGGCATCGCCTCCTTCAGTACAGGAATGTGAATGTTTGTCTAGTGACAAACTTTGCACGGATTTAAGTCAGTATGGTCCAGGTCAGACATGATGTTAGACATACACAACAGAAAAAACTATTTTTGAGTGGAAAGTGACTACATTGCCAGCATGCCTACTATAAACTGCAATTGAAAAATACAAATTAGCTGGCCATTGCTTGCTGGTTCACACCTGTCATGCTCGACAGTGCCAACAATGGAGGTGTCATGTATAACATATTTTTATTTTTATTTAATTCAACAGCCCAATTCCATCAGTAATGTCAGAAGTTGATACCTTAGTTTATACTTCTGCCTGTCACCAGTGCACAGGGCGACAACATTCACAATGTTATGGATATCAGCTTTAAGTGTGTCTTTTGACTCTTTATCATAATTCAGTTCCAAATAAATAGCATTTCATGTAATTGTACATGACAAAATCTTATTAATATATGTTTGATGTTTTTATTTTGCTCCACTTCATCACTGCTATTTGTTAAACTTGAGCTGTGTCCCAATTGCATACTACATACTAATTGTAGCCAGATTTTGTCTTTTGGGTGGGGGTTAGGGCTGGGCTGGGGGTTGGGGGTGTTGTCCACACTGGTAAAGTGACAAAATGAGGTATACTCAAACGTGTCAGTTTGCATACAGAATTCACTGACATCTGTCTGCATACATGTTGTATCATAAGTATTGCATGTTGTTTCTTGCCAGTACAAAGTGTTACATTACCTCAATTCACTTTATAGTAAGGGATTGGGACACAATTTTCCATTGGTCAGTCTTACCTGCTCCCAGTTTGCTGTGTTTCTTTTCTACTTTCCCTAAATGCAACTTACTTTAAGCATGCATCAACATCCTGCAGTAAGACTAATACTAAACCAAGAAATTATAAGAATAACCCATTCTCAGCCAGTACCATCTCTCTCTGATGTAGACCCAGACTGCACGGCCGGTTCATGTTTCAAGACTAACATTACAAATAGATTTGTTATTGAGAAATGCATGAGAGAGGAGCCCGACCTTCAGTCGAGTGCCTCTCTCAGCAGCATCTGTTTTATATTGTGTGCACCTGGTTGTAGTGTGTGCAAAATTTTGGCTTTGTTCTTTCATTTAAACATTTTCATTCGATAATTTTAACAGGTCATATTTTTTTTATATTTATCCAAGTGATCTCTGCCATTTTGGTTCTGATTATGGTTTTTGGCTTATTAAGTATGTTTGTTTTTATATTTTTGTTTTTTTGTCAATCAGATAATATGTAAATCAAGGTGCGAAATATTTTTTGTTATTATTAGACATTTCTTTTTTTGTGGTGGTGGTGGTGGTGGTGGTGGGGGGGGGGGGGGGGATTTGGAACTAGAGTGACTAACTTGTGTGTTTTATTTCCTACAGTATGCTTTCCTGGCAAATATTAAATTAAAAAAGTAAAACTTTGAAAAATAAAAACAGTTGCACAATCAACTCAATTTGAGGCATTTTGTGCAAAAAAAAAAAATATGTGCAAAAGCCCACAAATTAGTAGGTGAAGCAGTTTCAGATCCACTTCTCACATATCTTCCATTTAAAAAAAATCAAAAAAAAAAATCTACAAAACAAATTAATTTTTGCTGAATAATATTTTGACTGTAAGACAAAAAACAAATGAATTGCATGGCTAAGAAGTTGCAGTTTAGGGTTTGTCAGATTTGTCAGTGTTAGAGTTCTTCTGTTCTTTTCTGTAGATGGGCATGTATATTGCTCATTGTTTGTATATCCCCATCCCTTCCTTACAGCCAAAAGCTCTAATGCCGCCCGACCGCTTCGTACTGCCTTTACATGGACATGGCAACTGACTTACACTGTCACCCTCATCACCCTCATTTCCTATGTAGTATGTTCATAGGTCCCACCCCTTCTTCACCTTCTCCCTTGTCTTTAGAGATATTAGAGTATAAAGTCATCCATCCATTCTACAGATCAAATTACAATTAAAGCAAAAACAGTAACATGAATAGATTTTAGATACTATTGAAGTCTACTGGAATGAAAACAATTTTTTGTAAAAACAAATTATTTACAAGGAAAAAACAAAACATAAAAAACAGAATTATGGTGTTTATTTTTATGTTATGTGTTGTGGATGTATGTGTTGTTGCCTCCCTGTACCGTCATGTTTTAAGATAGAACACAGTCTACAATGAAAAAAATGATCTGTAACGGTACCATGTGGCTATCCAACATTCTTACACAACTTTTCCTTTGTAAATTCTTTTTTTCATGCCTAAATCATGTGGGCAATTTGATGATGTAAGTTGACGATATACAGTATGTATGTTTACACTCCATTTGACATTTTTTTGAAGATGCAGATTGTAAAATGTGGTGATTGGAGCATGTCAAAATGTTTATTATTGTGTATCTCACCCTAAACACAAAGTGATGAATAAGCATAGTTGGTGCTACATGTTGCAGTTTAAACAGTTTCACATCACTGAATTATTTAATCCTGTAGGAAACACCAATCTTATGAAAACAGGTGGGTGCTAGTTTTAAACTGCTGTCTAAAAAGTGTAGAATTTCCTCATATTAATGACTCCTGTTTAAAACTAATCAAAAACAATAATCAACTCACTAAGCCTATGATACGCCACGTGTTTCAATAGGATCAAGTCCTATAGTATAGGCTGACTCACTAGTCATCATTGAGTGGTACTCTATATGAACACAGTGCTACATGTACTACCAACCTACTGCAAACATCTCTTTCAAATACGTAGTCTAAAAGCTTACAAACTGCATCTCCAACCATACTGAAGACAGTGATAACTTAATCTAATAAATGAGTCTTTAATAGTGTTTTATTGTTTGAATAATAGAATAAAACTACATTTGTTTGATCCACAGAGATTTGTGCTTGTGAATGTATATGTTGGTGTTTGTAATTATTTGTTAATTAAATTACAGTTTAATTGATAAACAATGTGCATCAAAGATGAAGTATGCGCATGCTTGATGGCAGTGGATACTTTTAATGTCAATAGCACTCTGAATGTTCACTCCAGTGATACCTGCTTGAGATCACATTTCCGTGATAAATGAGTCCAACTTCTTTTGAACTTCTCCCCCCAAAAAGTGCCCTTGTCACCAGAATATCTGCTTATTTTTTTATGCTGTGCTGTGGACATAGAGGAATAAAGAACAAATTGTATTTTATAACTGAAGTTGTTTAACACCTCATGCAGACTCTGCAAAGTCAGAGCAACATAATTACAGTGTAAGAAATGTGGCCATTTGAAGCCTTTTGTTGTTACCTAATTGCAGTGTTGGATAGGTTACTGAGCCAAACCCTGTTAAAGAGGGTTTCAACTCTAAAGCAACCATGCCTCCATGATTCATGTTTTTAAATAATGCAGAAAAAGACATTGACAAAAAGACACCAAATTGTTTAACAAGCAGTCTACAAAAGCCTTCAAGGCAAATAGAGTACATATTTCACAAAGGTTGAGCATTCAGGTGACTTTGCTCTGCCATTGACATTATATAAACTTAAAGTCATTGGAGCTGGACAGCTTTTTCTTGGTCACAGAGCTGTTCTTAGGACAGAGTCACGAATTGTTGGATAAAAATAAGCCATAATGAACCAAGCCTAATGTCAACAACATTTGGATGACAGGTAAATGAAATGTACATGATTAGTGTTTTCTGTTATGTGACAAAATCTCTCTCCACTATCTGGAATACCCTTCATGAAATTTGCACAAATGTGAACCTGACTATCCGATACAGTAAATTAGCAACTAGAAAAGTTTGTGTACAAACATTGATAAAACTAACATGCACACATTTCTTGGCATTGACAAAATGCAAATTTTTGATATTTACTTTCCACAAATGGTTTGCAGAGAATTTATCTAATGTTTCTCTTATTGTTTTGTTTTGTTTTGTTTTTTTCCATCTTAACTATTGGTGGTTACCAAGGTGACTACATGCCCAAACAAACTGCCTGTTTCCTCTCACTAAAATGTAGCTTTAAGATTGACTTTGAGATCACTTTCCTCCAGAAGAGTTCTGTGTCTGAGAAAGGTTGTAGAACTGTGACTGCAATTTTCTGTTTTTCCATAATTACTCAAGAGGTTTAAGATGATTGGAGAGTCATTGAGCAATGACACTGCTGACAGTCTGTCATTTCTATTATAATAGCAATCTGTAGTTTGGATAATACCATTAATTTCATCTTAATTAATGTGCTATGAAATAACTTTTTTTTAGTATTAGAAGATTTCCTTCTTATTCAAAAAGTGGGAAAATAGTATTAATAGTGATTATAGTACCTTTTGATTGTGACTACACTGCTGAACACACTTTCATTTAGTTGTATTTAGCAAAACAATGTTTACCATTTTACATTTCAAGATTGCACTCTACATTAAAAGTTACTTAAATGATATTGACAAAGAACCAATTACTTAACCATAGAAAGCACACTGGATTTAAAGCAAACTTTGCTCGATTTCTGGCTCATCCTTGCACACCTCTTAAGCCTTTTGAAATTTACAAAGGATTTATGCTTATTTTCCTTTCTTTTGTCTTGATTAAGGAGGTGTAAATTGATATGCCAAGATTTTGGTTTGGGTTTTGTTGTCGCCTGTTTTGTTGCTCTATCCAGTAGCATCTAATTAAGTGTATTACATTTAAAAAAAAAAAAAAAACCTTGCTGCCATCTTTCATGACTGCCTATCTCTGTCCAACCCTAGGAGCTGAATTAGTCATCCCAGTACTTCAGGATCCATTAGCGCACCCCTCTGTAGCTTCATTCCCACTCCCTCAACCCACCACCCACTCCTCACCATTATTGAGACCACCAAAGAGTCCCTGTCCAAGGCCACTGAGGCGGGGGTACCTTGCTTGTCGGACCGAGGCAGCGATGATTGTGATGATGATGGCTTGGTGATATCGGGGTATGGCTCTGGGGAAGCGTTCAAGTCTAACCTGCCCCCTACTGATGATGAAGATTTTTACACGACCTTCTCCTTGGTAACAGATAAGACCTTATCCACGTCAGGCTTTGAAGGTGGCTACAAAGCTCACACGTCCAAGACTTTTAGACCTAAAAAAACCTTCAATCTCCAGACCCGGTAGGAGTACCACTACCGCCATACCACTAACCGCAGACCAGAGCCGCACCACCGCCACCTCTGCCTCCACCGCAGCCCTCCACAATGCTCCGGCCAAACAGCCGGCTGACCAAATGAATAACCGCGAGCTAAAACCCCAGCCAGTCCTAGTGTTGCTCCATTGCCCACATCCTTTGAGGTAGACAGCACCAAGCTGAGGGGCCCATTAATAACCTCCCCAATGTTCCATAATATACCCACAGCACTTCCCACAGAGCCGGGCGTCAGGCGAGTTCCAGGGCCCTCGGAAGTGGTCCGTGAATCTAGCAGCACCACCGGGATGGTCATCGGAATAGTCGCGGCCGCTGCCCTGTGCATCCTCATCCTTCTGTATGCCATGTATAAGTACAGGAACAGGGATGAAGGCTCCTACCAGGTGGACGAGAGCAGGAACTACATAACCAACTCAGCAGTGCAGAGCAATGGCGCTGTCATGAAGGACAAACAGCAGAGCTTGAAAGGCAGCAACAAGAAACAAAAAAATAAGGACAAGGAGTATTATGTGTGACTGTGAGACTTTCGTGAACATGAGAGAATGAAGAAAGAAAGCACTAAGAGAACATTTACTTACCAGTTTCCTTGCAAGGAGCTATGACAAATGATGGTATAACATGGAACTTGAATAATCCTATACTGTGCTGAGTAGTTGAACTGAAGATATGTACTGTAATATAAAGCACACTTACTATTGTAAGCATAACGACCAGGCTAAATAGCAATTTTAGAGAATTTACTCTTCTATCTGGTCAGAGACATTATCAGTATAGAAATATTCCACAGCTACATCATTCTCCTAAGTGACTTTTAGAGCTATGTGATCCTTGGCATTAAAAAAACTTTTTTGTAAAATTGTTAATTACAAAAGGCTCATAATCTTATACATTCTCAGCATGTAAGTAGTGTTAACAAGAGGGGGTCAGGCACACCATTATTGTAAAGGTTAAAAAAAGGACTCTTGTTGAATCAGAATATGAATTTTTTTTTATGGTTTATACATAACACAAGTGTGGTGTCTACCATATTTTTGCTTTAAGCAAAAGGGAAAAAATGACAAAAAAACAGCAAGTGAAGAAAACTATGTCTGTGGATAAAATGATACAAAGCGAGCAAATTGCCATCGGCAGATCTCCTAAAATCTATTTGCTCTGGCATCTGATTCACCACAATTATTCTCATTGTTTGACAGTGAGACTCACTTTATGAATAGAAGTGATGGGTTCTCTACGTAAAAAGCAACTGATAGTAAAGTGCATGCCATCCTAATCCTACAGTAAAGTCCAGTGCAGTAAATTTCCAGTATGCAGTGTTCAACTTTGACCATGTTCTTTTGATTAATGCCAAACAGTTCTTCACTATCAGATCAGAACTTAGGCCCTATTTTTGAACCCTTCAGAAATTTACACTGGACAAAACAATGTCTAAAAAAAGGTCCATTATTGATGCACAGCCAATGGTGGTTTTATCTCTTTGCAAAACTGTATGTAAGTTTGTTGCCTGTCGTTCTCTTTTTCTACGGAGGTGTCAGGAGGAAGACAATTGCAGTACTACAACACTGTTAAGAAATGTGTCTACAGAAATAAATCAAATGTTGAAAGTGTGAATTCTATCTGCTGTCACAGTCAACTGTGTCAAAAAACAGGACATTTGTTTACATATTTTATTACATGCTAGCTGTTGTACTTTGTAGGTAGGAAATTGTACATATACCATGACAGTTGTAATTTTTAGTACTTCTACTGTACAGACTAAACATATGGTTTATCAGCATATTTCATGACAGAATCTACTAACTGTTAATTTACATGGAGAAAAACTTTAATCACAATGTGGAAAATCATATTGATATTTCATAAAGGATAAAATGTATCGTTAGCCTAGAGATCTAACCAGAGATGTTTCTAAAGTTGCATGAATATTTAACTACTTGCAGTTGTCCTACAAATACAAGGTGCCCTTCCTTCTGTATCTTGGCTTTCTTGTTCTGGGTTACATTAGAGATATTTCTTTTTGAAAGAGAATTAAGTCAGAGTTATGACAAATACAGAAAGACAAAGAGGCTATAATGGATGGGGGTTCACAGTTTAAACGAGCTAAAATGGTGAGGGGTTTCTTGTTCTTCTTTTAAATGGGACTGGTCACCTCAAATCATTGTCTTGTCACTTTTTGATCATTAGTTAACAATATTTTATTGTCCCATTATGTTTCTGTTTTCTGCTGCCATTTGATTATGAGGAGGTGCAGTGTTTTCCTTGCCTGAAATTCATATTTTTTGTGTTATGACTGTTTCTTTTCATAACCTTTTTTCATCAGTTTGACAGCAAATAAAACACTTTTTTTCTCTGAAATCATGCTGTAGTCCTTGGATAAATCAAATCATTCAATTATTCATGGCAATACAGTACCTCTTTGACTACAACCTCATTCTTACTATACAGTCATTTATACTCAACAGGATTAAGAAAGGGAGACAGTTTTAAAGACCCTTTCAAATTTTAAGTTTTTCTGTATAACGGCAGGGCCACACCGCCCGCGGAAGCGCTGCGAATAGCCTCGAAGCGAAGCCAGTTTCCCTTGGCGCTCATGTTAACTGATCGTGTCTTCCATGCTGGCCGCGCTGCGCAGCCCTGCGGCTGGCCCTGCAGCAATTGTTTCGGCGTCTGGTCTATTTTCTGCACGAGCCGCGAGCGAATGTGTCAAGCCAGGCAGGAAGTCAAACAAAGGAACAACAACAGCATCCGGTCAATTTTCAGAATAAAACAAATTTCAAAATAAAACACCCCGTTTGACAAATGTGATGTATATATATGTGTGTGTGTGTTTATATACGAATTACTAAGAAGTGGACATACATGTACAGTTGTTAGGAAAACGTGGTGTATAATTTTATGAGGTTATTTACTTAACCATGATGGTAAAACATCCCCAAATGTGACAGAGACAACAGCTGGTAGCAGTAGCGCCTGTTGACCGGCGTGGAGAAATGCATGTGTGATGGAAATGCTCTGGCTCGTGTGAGAATTTTGGTGTGCTGCGCTTTGCAGCACTTCGTTGGCAGTGTGGCCCTGGCGTGACATTAAACATAAATAAATAAATGAGGAAAAATCATTGTTTAGCTAATCTGCTTCATCAGGACTGTGTGGTTGTAGTTTGATCAGATTTGATTTGCAGTGGCCTAGCAACATGAGCAAATAATGAAACTGTCATCAAATTTTAATGTGAATGTTGTTTAATTCTAACTGATGTGTGAAAGTACGTCAGTAGGTATAGACCGAGTAACAAGGTTTATGTGCAATAACGTCTGGGTAGAAAAAAACCCCATGAGGTACACAAAATCAAATAGTGCTGAGCAAACACTGCCTTAATTGTTTAGTTTTCAGCCAAAAAAGGCCCACGCTACCCCTCGCTGAACAAATGCTTCGGTGTGATAAAATTGAAATGAATGTTGGAAATGAGATTATTCTTTTTGCTCCTCTTTTTTCGCCATTTGCCATGTCCTGACTTGTAAACATATATAATCATGTTTTATCTGAATGATATTTTGCTTTAACCCTGTTAAAACAAAAGATTGATAAGAATTCAATTTTAGTTTCAACTCTCGCACATGTAGCCATTCTGCCATCTTGTGGCGGAGTTAAGAAGAGTTACTGCAAGGAAGTCAAATTTATATATTTTGAATGAAGATATAATTAGGGATTATTAATCAACTTGTTGCATGAATACGTGCGCCTTCATTTTGTTTTTCATTATATATTGTCATTGAGTTAATCTAGAGTGTGTGTATTTGACGTTGGCTAGCTGATACCACAGCATAATAAGTGTATTTTGATTTGAAATTAATCTGTATGTTTAATTGGATGTTAATAATCAATGTTGACCATAGTGGGAAGAGTATACGTCCCTCACGCCTAACATATCCAAGTATACGACCTCGTATCAGGAAACCATTAAAGTTTCCTCTGAATATATCCCATGGTGATATACGTTTCATCACAAGAGAAGCCTCCCTGATCAAATCCGCCCACTTTTTGGCCAGTCAACGCTCGGCACAGGTCGGTCCTTTATGCCCTTTTTCCGCTTGGTCCCTTCTTCCCTTTTTTTACCCTTCGTCCCTTCTTCCTTTTTTTCCCCCTTCAGTGCTGTGTCTTTTGGTCATTCTAGTAGTGTCTTTTCCTGTTTTAGTTATCTGTTCTTAGTTTTTCAGTCTTTAGTCTTTTGCAAGTTATTCCCCATTTTCGTACTGTTAGTTCTGCCGTGCTTATTCGTATTTTACCTTCTTGTCGTGCGTCCTTTTGCGCGTTGATAATAACTTTGACAACAATATCGAACGGCCAACAATATTGTATTCACCATTATTATAAGCGAGTAATCAGAACAAAGTAGACCAGCACCTGCCGACCAGCCTCTTCACCCCAGATTCATTGGAACCAGCGGCTGCCAGCCACTTGCCACAGTGGTCACAGTCACTCTTTGTACTTCTGATTTGTGTGTGAGCATTAATAATGGCAGTAAAGTATAACCTTTGGGTGGATGACGCTAAACCCAAAAGCTAGATGATTTAAATCCTCAGATCCTCAGACCATGGTAAATGATATACGCACTATATCTATCGATCTATATACTGTATATATAGAGAGATATAGAGCTATCTACATAATTTTGATATCATTGATAACACTCAAATTAAAATGAAATATAACTTAATAAAATCAAATATTTACACACCTTACACATTTAAAAAAAAAATTATCTTTTTTTTTTTGGGGGGGGGGGGGTGTGTGTGTTGTCTTTCTCATGCTACACTTAGTGATAGACTCTTGCTACACTTAGTGATAGACTCTCTCAGTTTGACGCGTTTTGTCTTCCCACTGATCTGTCCTAAAGGTCAAAACTCTTTCACCAAACTTCTTGTACATTAAGCCTAAACTAAAGCCAACGTGGCTACAGGTCACTCTTCTGAACCCTCAAGCCAGGGAGACCCCCTTGATGAACTCGAGCCAGTGTTGGTGGACATGACTGAAGAATTGATACCTAGCTTCGCAATTGACATCCAGAAAACTGAACCTTCCGAACTTGAAGCTATACTGTCACTATTGATAACCATAGCTTTAGTCACCGTATTAACAGGCCAGGCACTAACTGAGATGTTAGGAAAAATGGCAGTTGTGATGGCAGCTGAGTGGAGAGCCCTCAAACAAACACTCCAGAGCACTCAACAGGCTCTGGCCAAAGCCGAAAGAGACATTAGCGAGCAAAAGCTCGGCCCAATACTTCACAGGAGGACGCTGATGGTGCAACTTCAAAAGATGAAAAGAATACTGAATTGCAAGATAAGAACACAGAGTTGGTCAGCCACCTCCATGACCGTGACATGGAACTATCTGCAACCATGCAAAGGCTCACAATGGTAACAGAAGAATGTGATGAGGCCAAGGACCTCCTCAAGAAAACCACCAAAGAAATAAGAGACTTGAAAGCCCAAGTCAAAGTCCACTCAAAGTATAAAGATATTGATCAAGAGCAGATCAGCGATCTGTGACAACAACTGGCCAAAGACAAAGATAGAGTTGCTGAGTCGCAACGCCAACGGTTTATCAATGAAGAAGAACTTGCAGATGCAAAGAGAGAGTTACAGTACTCCTTTGAACAGAGCCAAAGCCGCAGAGTCTTTCTTGATGAACCTCCCCTTGAAGCCAAGAGAACTCACCTTGTGCAGGGTCCCTCAAGCAGAGATCTGCCTGTGCGACACGCCCCACTGTTTCCACCTGAGCAGGTCTCCCATTCCTGGGACACCCGGCCACCACTGGAACAGGTAAGTAACATTACGCTCAACAGCCCCACCTGACTGTGGGTGCTCATTTTGCGCAGGGGCCCTCAGATAGAGACCTCAATAAAATCGCACGCAACATAACTCGCTTTGAACCCAATCTTGAGGGTTCACATCACACCAATCTCCACCTCAAAGATATTGACTTCTATCTACGGAAATTTCCAAACGCCACAGTCGACGACAAGATTTACCTTATCAAAGTGACCTCTAGTCGAGACGTCAGTGCTTTCATTGACCCCCAGCGTGATTATATCAGGACTGACTACCAGCTTCTTTGCCAAGCACTGCTTGCGGCATGTCCTCTTACTTTAACAAGTCAACACCTACGAGAACTCACTATAAAGGGTTTTGCTAAACAAAAACAAAACGTGACTAAACACGGAGAACCCAATACAATCTTGAGTCTTGAAGCTACAACTTTGGAGTTGGAAGGGGTTTCTAATGGCAAATCATATGACCACCGCACAACCCCTCACAAAACTCATCAGCCTGGTCAGACAGAAAAACAGCCCATCAAAGTAACGGCTACTCATGACCACCTTAGTTCGAGTCAGAACCAGAAACCAAAGTTTCAGGGGAATCAACGTTTCCCCAACTACGTATCAGATAAGTTTTCACCAAACCAATGGGAGAACCGTCTGGCCCGGGACCGCAAAGAAAGTGACCGACATATAGTACAAGACACTTACCTCCAGGACAAACGACCGCTAAAGCAGGATCCGTCTGAAGAAGAAACAAAGAAGGACAATGACTCCAGAGGTAAGTCTACAAAAGTTGATATTAGTGAGAAAGAACTTGACGCTATCAGATGCATCATTCAGAACATGTATAGAGAGAAAAAGGATATCCATCATCTCCGCATGCTCTGAACCCTCCCCTCAGGCCGTTCTGAGCCACTCACCTGAGGCAGAGGCTGAAGAAATCTATCTAGACCCCTGTGAACCCAAGCCTGCACTGCTTTCAAACCGGGTCACGACAGTCCAGTCCAATTCTCCTGAACAAGATTTGTCTCAGTTAATACCTCCCAGTGCTGTCTTGGTGGTTCAGCGGGTCTCAAAAGATGATTCTTCCAAGAAGAACTCCCTAACTATACAGGGTGAACCACCCTTCCAACAGTTCTTGTGCCACCTCACCGAGAAAGGGGTCGCTCGTAAATTCTATCTGTCCATGACACTTGAAGACGAACTTGGGCATGAAGCACTCCTTGATACCGCCGCAGATATCACCTTATGTTGGCGACCCTGTTCAATACACTGTGAGCAATAACACGTTTCTCCAACAACGAATTGAAACTGCAGACCTGCTCTCTCTCAAAGTCCAACCATACGGTCCGCATAGCACCACCTTGAAAGTCATGGCACTGGCACAGTTTACTATCGGACCAATGACTCTTGTCCACTCTGTGTACATGTCATCCCTTGACACTATTCCTCTTCTAGTCTGCAAGGATCTTCTCAATTGGTTTGAACCACTAATTGATTTCAAACGACTAAACATCTGGGCACAGGTTCATCAACCTCTGCCTATCTCCCTTCCTCAACACGGTGCAGCTCAGTGCTGTGTTCTTGACACGGTGTCACTCAAGGCCCAAGTCTACCCACCAGAGGTTACTAGGGAAGGCGATACACCAAGCACAACTTCTGAAACCTCGCCGACATCACCATGGCAGCAAAACGAATTGTTGGCACAACAAGACACCTTTCTGTGTTCATTCACTGACTCCGCTGGAGAAAGTGAATCCTGCCCAAAAGTGGTAAACAGCATCTAACTTGAAAATGCCAACGTCAATGACGTAACCTTGGCTCTCTGGGCCAATGCATCAGCTATCAGCCAAGAGCTCTATGAGTCACTGAAAGAACGAAATCCCCATGTGCAGCTGTTACAGGGATCCTCTCGTTTCCCTCTAGACCCCTTGCCCAAGATGACGATGAAAGTTGTTGGCATGTGCGCCCTAAAACTACAATGGGGTCAGAGACAAGTAACCCATTTCTTTCCTGTCATCCCAAACCTGCCACATGCGGTCTCTGTCGGCAGTGACATACTGGTGCGATTGGATGTCCGGTTGGACACAATCAACAACATTCTTTGGTCTTTAACCAGAGCCCAGGATGAACCTGACTCTCCTAACCCTGAGAACATAAAATCAGGCCAAACCATCGCTGAAGTCTGCCAGGTGGGTAACGAACAACATGTGGTGGTACCTGCTAGAGGTGCCCCTGCGTGTGGGTGTGGTTTTGATCTTGCTTAATGTTTAAACATTAAGCAAGATCAAAACCACACCCACTCTCAGGCATTCTTCCAACCTTCTCTTCTCCCAAATTCAATTACTTTGAGCAAAGAATTCTGGTGATAGGACGCATGCCCTCTGCACTACTCCAGAATGACCCCTATGGCTAAGTACTGTACACTAAATCATCAGGGGCCATCATGCTTTTTCCTTCAACAACACTCTACAATGACTGTGTCTGTTGTGTCAACCTTGCAGACAACAAAGAAATGGCTATTCAAACTGTCACTGTCATGTCACTGTCGACTCCGCACCAGACTCCACATGAAAACAAGACAAAGGAGTCCACAGGGGCTTCCTCCGATTCGACAATCGAGCACAAACCGGACTTTGCATTGCAAGTCGAACAAGTTTTAGCTGACGCCGATGCTCTCAACATTGATGAGGAGCGTGAAGAAGTCCGTACCGTCCTCCTCAAATATCAAACTTCCTTTGCCAAAGACTCTCTTGACTGTGGCCTGACCACGATTCACTCGATGCAGATCCCCCCACCTCCGAACGCACCCCCGACATATGTGCGACAATACAAAATTCCTTTGGAATCCTATGAACCTGTACAGGAAATCATAGATGACTTATTGTAAAAAAAGGAATCATTCGGGCGTGCAACACCACTTACTCAGCACCACTGTGGCCAGTACTGAAACCAAATAGCAAGTGGCGACTGACCAGTGATTACTGCAAACTTAACCAAGTTCCCTTGTCCAGGTGGCCTATGACACAGCTGGATCAGGATCTTCCCAAAGTCAGAAATGCCAAGCATGTCACCTCCATGGATGTGGCATCGGCATGTTGTGTAAGAAAAATGCTCAACTTCAGCAAACACTGAAATGAAGAGACTCGGAGAACCACGGAGAAAAGTTACAGCAAACGTGGTTACTTTAATCGCAAAACATCAGCTTAACAGATACACTGGTTTACACAACGAATCAGTTGAAACAGCCCTGAACAGTCACACTTCAACTTGCTTTTATGCTGGGCGTCTGCTGGTTCATGCGAGTGTATGTGTGTGTGTGTGTGTGTGTGTGTGTGTGTGTGTGTGTTTAGGTCATATTTTCTGGGAATCCAAAATTCTTCTGATTTCCTGTTATTGTTCCTAACGGTGGCCTTCGTGCGCCGATATTTTCCTGTCCTCTTTGTCTCTCTCTCAGAACTGGCATCAACAGCCATCCTTACTGCCAAACTGGACACATCTGTCCCACCTGTCTGGTCACCCTAACCCAGCACGTTCTACTTCGTTTGACCTCCCAAGGCTTGACTTACGCACGAACTACTCAAATTATCAAAACACCTTTTATGGATCCTTTTGCTGCCAAATCTGACATTTGACCAGCTGCTTTCCAAACCTTGAGTAACTGTCTATCTTTAGTATGACATGATACATTATCTGCCTCTACATAGTCCCTCCTCTTTATGATTTTATCATAATTTGCAGAGTATATGTATGGTAAATGAACTTGCTTATATGAATATGAGTAGGATATGTGGCACTGAAACTATAACCAGTGTTACTTACTAACATGGATATATGGTCGTATATGAAACTCTTGAACTTGAATATGATGACGCATCAGAAAACATACAATATGGTAATATATGAACTTAACATGAGTATATGGTATTACAAATCCTATCATCTGTCAACATTCAACTGATGGAGGCGAAAAATCTGGCGGCTGTTTAAACCAGGAAAAGTCCCCCATCAGCCCCTTCCCGTTAGGCGGCCCTAGTAGATGAATCTTGAACAGATTGATCAAATAAATCACACAATGAAATGCAACTTTATAATGATGAAATCATTTGCATAACTTGAATCCGATTACATTTTCCTCTTGTAAAGGCACAACAATGAATATAAACATTTTAAAAAATGATTAAAAATGATTAAAAAATAATGATTAAACATTGGTTACAGAAAATAAGGACTAAAAATGATAAATTAACGATGATTAGGAATGATTATTTATATAATATGTTTGTATGTGATTGTGGTGTATATATTCCCTCTTCTCTCTTTCAAGAGAGAGTATCAGCCATTGTTCATCATTCTTTCTCACAGTTCCTCCTCATCCTTTGAACTGTCCATGTAATCAGGGATTGGGAACAAATCTGGTATTTCCTCCCCCCTTTGCGCCGGAAGAATTCTGCGCATCAATTGTTCAGGGGTCAGCATACTTAGCATTTGTGTTCCCTGCATGTCCGTTATGAGGTTCAGCCTCTTGTCCATTGCTCTCACACACCATTTCTTCAGGATAGGCACAATGCAACATGTCAACAAGGAGAACAGAATTAGTACTATCAGTATAATTATCCCTGACCCTGTCCTCTAGCCCATCCCACTTAATGCTTCTGCCCTTACCAGCATTTTCAGTCATTTCAAACTTTAAAGCTTCAAGCTTTCTCATAGCAACAGAAAATGTTCCATCTGGTGAAGTGTTATTTGAGATAAAGATACAGCAGAGTGTTCCAAACATCTCACACACTCCCCCCTTTTCTGCTAAAATCCAGTTTAAGGTTTGCCTATTTTGCCATGCCACAGCACTTGTCTCGTGCAGTTGTTGACCTAATTGCTTAAATACTTCAAAAGTGTAGTTGACATATCTCTGCTGGTTGTAATAAATATAGTTAATCCAGGCCACATTTTTATTCATTGTTATCCATGGGAGTATAGACTCCAGCCCCGCCCTGACCTCGTCTTGGGCTTTGAATTCCTCTGGAATCCCTGTAGGAAGACCGATGTTGTTAAGATAGATTTGTTCATCTGATGTCACCTGTCTCTTCTGTCTCTGTGATTTGTCTCTAGCTACACGGATCCCCAACACCTCTTCCACCCCCTCGTAGGCACCACCACAGGCACCCGCATACGCACGAGTGTGCAGAGTCCGATCCATCGAGGGGGCAGAGTGTTCCTTGAGACATTATCTCCGCACATCCAGTAGCTATCTGCAACTGTTTGTGTCTGCTCCTCCAATAACGCCAGACTAGGAATGGTCATAGTTAAATTTTTACAATTCTGTTTGAGTGGGGCAGGATTCTTGAACCAGACTGGCATATAAATGAAACGTGGGGTCATCAGGGCCTCTGGGAACCATGACAACACCCATGTCACCGCACAGTTAACGGAGGTGTTACCTACTCCAACACCTCCCTTTCTCCCTATATATCCTCCACTAGCATAGCACTCATATTCTGCAAGTTCATCTACTTTGTAATTTGTCGGAGGCTCTTTTTGTGAGGTGGAAATTTCAAATTTCTTACATTGATCACGTATATCACAATTAAAACTCTCACATTTAGTCAATAGTCCATATCTTTTAAGAGAACCGTACAGTATTCGACATACAATACCACACACAGGATATCTATACACATTCCACGGCATTCTGCGTGGCAGATTTTCCTGCGCTGTAAAATTCCCTTCACTACATTCATGTCGCTGCTCTACAGCACATCCTGTAAATGTGTAAGTTTCAGGTATAACTGTTGGTAAGATGGTTGGAGCACTTGCACACACTATACATTCCTCAGATGTCATTCCCTTCGCCGTATACTGAGCCCACTTATACCACTCGTTATGACTGGCTACTTCCCAAAGATTGTCAAAAGCTGGTTTCACACTTCTCTGTTGGGATTTAAATCCCACATCCTGGTCTATTTCCCCAGTGGGGGCCTCTAAGCCCTCCTCATCCTCATCCTCATAGTCATAATACACATCATTTCCTAGTTTGGGACCATGTGTTCTTATGGTTCCTGTAGTGTTTGGGATCAGCGTCATTTTCAAATCATCAGTGTCATCTGGCTTCTGTATAATGGCCTTCTCAATAACTTTGTCATTAGTTGGGAAATTTGGCGTGCTGATTGTAGTGATCTCTGTGGCAGGTGCTGATGTTCTAATCTGCATAATTGGAGCCCTAGGTTTATCAGGTGCTAATGTTCTAATCTGCATAATTGGACCCCTAGGTTTATCAGTTGGAGGCTGGGCCACAGCGGGAGGCGTGGTCAAACTCAAGGGAAGCAATGCAGCCGGAACTAGTCCTTGTCTTACCCTGGCTTCAAAATCACTCTGACTAACTGTTAATAAATCTGTCCAGGCCCTCTCTGTCTTCCTCGTTCTTCCCCCTCTAAAGGTGTTAATAAATTCTAGAACATATCTCCCAGGTTCATCGCTCACCGTGTTCCTATCACTTTCATAGATCCAAGCGTCCTCCCCCATGTAAACTCTCACCTCACTATTCCTTTCCATGCAGCTCTCATATACCCCACTTTCAAAATGTATTCTCCAATCACACAGTGGGAAATTCCCGGCTCCTGTAGCCTTTGTATCTTTGAGGGGGATCACATTACAAATCCCATCAGCAGCCAGCTCCTGGGAAGGGATGTACTTTCTAATTTTTCCACCCTCCCCTACTGGCCTCATTAACCTTGGAGTGAGAAAGCTCTTTAATGTTGTTTTTTCCGCAGTCAGCCGAGTGGTTGTCTCTGGTTCAGCTATTTTAACACTTGCTGTAATACTCCTATGTGGAGCGGGGGTTACGGGTGATGCTGTGATGATCTGTTTGACTAAAAAATTTATGTCCCAAGGACAAACTCTCCAAGTTTGCTCTCCTCCCTTGACTGTCACAATCATCTCCAATGAATAGGTCATATTGGGTTTAACCATTCGTTTGTCTAATTGAACCCGCCAACCTCCCGATCCGAAAGTTACCCCTATCCCACACTCATCGATTCCCCACACCGACACTCCCATTAGGAAATCTCGCGTGTTGCCACAGAGCACATTCTGCTCTTGGTTCAGTATGTCACTCTCCAGCACTCGGAGTGTTCGTTGTGTGACGCTAGCAGATACTTAGGATTTCTAAGCTTATCGTATCGCCCACCAGTTCTCCTGCCAACGGAGCCTCTCTCGGGACATCTGGATCCATATTATCCACTCGGCTCAATTTAGTGTATGTTCGAAAATTTGTGGCTTTCTCATCATTTTTACAATTTACCCCTGTGAAATACTCATCATTAGGATTTCTTATCCTATCCATTTTAACCTCTATTTCGAGCTCCTGATCCATTGTGATTCTTATTTGGCATGAATAGCTGCTCATTCCTATCTCTTTTTCCCCTGACTTCATTCTACATAAGGTTGTTTTGTTTAGTTCAACAATAATTTCACATTTTGTTCCATCCCCTCTTATCTCATCAGGGATGATCACTGCTCCAATCCATTTCCACATAGTATGAAGATCTCTCTTAGCTCGTTTGTCCCGTGCTCCTTGTATTCAGAGTCTGACTCGGGCTCCCTGAAACAGCCTCCTTCGTCCCTAGGTTGCCTGTTGGTTGTAACACCAGGCTGCACATTACTCCCGCCAACAACCACATCATTTTCGTCATTGTTTTTCAGTTTTATACTGCCCTTTGTTTCTGCCTGGACCTTGGTGCAGTGGCTCAGGTGATACCACGTTGTGCTTCCTTCGACTTGGACCGCTGTTGGAGTCGCCCTCACCACAGTGTACGGCCCTTCCCTTCTTGGCTCGTGCCACTTTCTCCTGAAGACCTTCAGGTACACTTGGTCACCTGGCACCACCTGCCTTTCAGCCTCCTGCTCTGCTTTTGGCTCCTTCGCCTTTTCCTGCAGATATATAGATCTATGGATGGCAGTTAATTGTGTCATGTATTCAGACAACTCCATTTGCAGTTGTTCCAGATTAGGCCCTTTATGCGGCAGCCTTATTTCTAGTGGGACAGGCATGCATCGTCCCGTAAGCATTTGGTGAGGCGAAAGGTGTTTCTGTGAGTTTGCATGCGGTAGCTCATTAGTGGGAGTGGTAGCGCATCCACCCAGTTAAGCTTTGTGCTGTCGCAGATCTTACTGATTTTGGCTTTCAGGGTTCCATTAATTCTCTCTACTATACCCTGGCTAGTTGGATGGTATACACTACCTAATCTTTGTTTGATCTTCAGATACTGCAACACTCCTTTTACCGCTTTTTGAACAAAAGCAGAGCCATTATCTGAGCTTATTTCTGATGGGATGCCAAACCGTGGTATGACCTCCCTGGTGAGGAACTTAATGACTGTGTCCGCTCCAAGAGTTTTAGATGGAGTTGCCTCAACCCATCGGCTGAAGCGATCAATTACCACCAACATGTATCGTTTGCCATGTACAGATTTTATTATGTCTACATAGTCCATACACAGGTGTTTAAAGGGTCCCTCCGGGACTGGAATGTGTCCCACAGGGGTAATCACCCCTTTTCGGACATTGTTTTCAGCACAAATCTCGCATTGGTACAGTACTTCTTCAACCATTGCTTGTATGTATGGGGACCAATAGCCCTGCTCTCTTATCTTTTTCAACACCTCCCCCCTCCCAAAGTGTGCAACACCATGGGTTTCTGAGATTAAAATGGTTAACAGAGCCACTGATGCAACTACGAGCCCCTCATGGGATCTCCAAAGACCTTTCTCGTCTTGTGTTGCTCCCCTCTTGAGCCATAGACTATGCTTGCTCTGACCTGCTTCTTTCTGTATTAGTATAATGTCCTCCGGTGTGACCACAGGTTCCAGAGACACTACTGGTGCCAATATTGCTTTTTTACACTTAGAGGCTTCTTTGGTGGCCTCATCTGCCGCGTTGTTGCCTCTTATTACCACATCGTTTCCTTTCCAATGCGCTTGACACTTAATGATTGCGAGCTCTTTTGGCCGCATCATAGCTGACATCAGGTAATTTATCTGTTTCTCATGCTGTATAGGTGCGCCATCTGACTTCCTGAAGCCTCTCTGCTTCCACAATGCTCCGAACAAATGACAGACACCATGAGCATAGGCAGAATCTGTATAAACATTGGCTGTCCTCCCAGCTGACACGCCTCTGTTAGCGCCTTCAACTCCGCCAACTGGGCTGAACATGGTTGATTACAGCTCTCTGCTTTTTCTGTTACAAAATCATCTGCATCCTGCCTCACCACCGCATAGCTGGCGTGATTTCCCAAATGGTCTCTGAAACAGGAGCCATCAACAAAGAGTATCACATCTGCATTGGGAAGTGGAACTGACTCTAAAGGGCCGTCCACACCAAGAACTATAACTATAAATATAACTATAAATATACAGTTTTAAAAATCGTTCTAAACTCAAGTGTTTGGCAGCGTCCACACTACAACTATAACGACAACGATAGCGGTGGACGATATCGTTTGGATCATTTTCAGAGCGATTTAATGAACGATAGAAACACTGACAGCCAATCAAAATCCATCCGAAATGACAGGTCGAGACGTTAATCACATCATGTATACCCACTACGAAAGCTCCAGGATTTCCATACACCCACTTAAACATGTGCAAAGATCCGTAACAATATAGTTTTGTGACAGAACCTTAACTTAAGTGATTTTGTTTCGCAAATACAGGGTAAATAACTGCAATAAAATACATTTTGCAGGGGAATGCGTCTCCTCTTATCCCCTCCATTCATAAAATTCAGGAGCCAGGATGAAGTTACTGACGGGGGCAAATCTTTATTATGCAACATAGGTTCACACAGTGAGTTATAAAGAGTGCGCAGCCGTGCGTAATTGTCGCGCGTAATGACAGCTCGTCGCCGGTGAAACACAATAAACTGCACGTCTTCATTCATGTTTGTCTCATGACAGATGGAGCTTACAGACAGACAGACAGGTGGAGCAAGCGGCAAATTGGTTTTCTTTTTCTGTCTCGCAACATACAGCAATAGCAGGTCATCAATATCACCTGCCGACCGCACCGAGCAGTGTGTGTTTGGCGTAACCTAGCAACACGACGATATCGTTCATTGGTGTGGAGGCTGCCATTGTTATCGTTATAGTTAACGTTACAGTTATCTTTCTTGGTGTGGACGGCCCTTAAGTCTGGTCTCAGCTTAGTGTACTTCACTGTCTCTGCAATGCACTCATGCGGTTCACCCTCGCCTTCAAGCGGGATGACGTTTGCTGGATTAGTCGTTGCACATTTCTTGATCGTTACATCAGGGTATGATAACAATGGTGTGTACTGCAAGCATCTAGCTTGAGTTATCACAAATTTCCCCTGATTTATTAGCTCAGTGATTTTATGATGGGTTAGGATGGTAACTGGATACCCCATCGTTATAGTTGTTGCTTTCTCGTATGCATATTGCACTGCAGCGAGGCCTTGGTAGCAGGGCGGCCACCCCTGTGCCACGTTGTCAAGCTTTGTGCTGTAATATGCGACTGGACATCTCCTGCATTAGTACTGCAGATGCATACATGTTCTGTCTATTCGAGACATAAAGCAAAAATGGTTTGCTGTAATTCCTTCGACTGCTTCCGGTTTTAAAGGATATTGTGGTTTGTTTGGCAGTTGCACATTGGGTTTCAAATCTATCCTTACCGGGTTGGCTGCCTTCACCAACCCCACATCTGTGTCATGCTTTGACCACAGTTGCTCAGGGACCTGACGTAACATGTCTTCTAACATTGCGTCCTCAGAGTCAGATTCTGATGTCTCCGGTATACTCAATATTGGAGTTGTGACTATCTGTGGCACAGCCGTCATGTTGGTGGTGCATTCAACTTTGATCATAGTTTTGTCTTCTGACATACAGTATATATGGAAGGATTATCTGTTTTCTCCCAAGTTACCTGAGTTGCAACTCTCATCATGGGCCCCAGATCTTTTGATTCACAGTTCTCGTTCACCACTAAGGTAATGTGTGGACTGGATTCTGGCACATTGTACCACTCTGCAATGAATGGGTTTGGCTCTACATTCATAGCTGCCCCTTTTGGTCCAATTATTATGTAATTAGAGCTCAGGTCAATTTTCATGTTTTTCGTTTTCTCATCCCAAGTTTCCTCAAAAATTTTGCTGCACGATGCGTCACAGAACATTGTGCAGTGGTAGTCGGAGAAAGGTTTGGTTGCTTTCGGGATTTGGACCCTCCCCCGTCGGATTCTCTGGGCACCCCTAATAACCATGGTTAGGCCCCGCCCAAGGATTGGCTGGGCCTGTTCCCTCTCTCTGAGCAGCTCCGTGTCCCCCCCTCCCCTCTATCCGTCCGGAGCCCGCCCGTGGACAGGTTACCGCTCTGTGGCCAGGCTCTCCGCATTCCCAGCATACTCCAGGTGGACCTCATCCACCAAATTGTTTGCTGTTGTTGTATTGTTGCCGATATGGTTGTTTGTATGACTGTGAATAGACATTGACAACTGGGGATGGTTGCGTGGGCGGCGCCGGCTGCGTGGTGGGTGTGCTCGTTGGCATGGGATTTGTTTTTTCAGTCCTAATAGATGCTTGAACTTTAGCTTTGTATAGGAAATAGGAAGGGAAATACCTCACTTCCTGTTGGATTTAGGTCATGGGTGCGGGTGCGTGATTTGTAGGTCTTGATGAAAGGAACACGGCTGTTTTGGTTTGATCTTCCTACGACGTTCCTACTGGCTACAGCGGCCATTTTAGTGTGACAAACGCCTAGGTGGCGCTAGAGAGCCCATTTTGGCACTTTTTGAATTAATTTTTTCATTTCCTAAAATTTTTCGCCAGTCCTGACATGCGTGCCAATTTTGGTGAGTTTTGGAGCATGTTTAGAGGGTCAAATTCCAGTTTAAAGTCGCGGCGGATGAAAGAAAGAAACAAAAAATAATAATAATAATAATAATAAACATTACAGGAACAATAGGGTCCTCGCCCGTTTGGCCGAGGTCCCTAATAATAATAATAATAATAAACATTACAGGAACAATAGGGTCCTCGCCAGTTGCCAAGGTCCCTAATAATAAACATTACAGGAACAATAGGGTCCTCGCCCGTTTGGCCGAGGTCCTTAATAAACATTACAGGAACAATAGGGTCCTCGCCAGTTGCCGAGGTCCCTAATAATAGTAATAATAATAATAATAATAATAAACATTACAGGAACAATAGGGTCCTCGCCAGTTGCCGAGGTCCCTAATTAAAGCTGCAAGCAGCGATGAACGGGCCCTCACAGTCTACATACGTCAGGGCATGCTGCCGTCGGGGGGCATGCACCTAGATGTCTTGTCAGCTGTAATAAATAAAAAAATAAACGTTAACTCTTACTTACATTTCCAGTATACAGGTAGGCACCCAACCCACGTATGTATTTTTCCAAAAAGTAGAAGCTGAATACATGCCCAATAGTTCAAGGTCTTCTGACTCTTTAAAAGTTGACATGGTGTCTCTAGCTCAAAGTATGAAGGACAAGAAGAGGTTGAAAGTCGATAAGTTTCGAAGAGGATTTGAAGATTTTCCAATTTATTTCCATTCACACTAATTACACTGCCACCAGAGCGCCACCTATTAGCTGATTTGCACCGAATTTCACACAAACCCTCATCGGGCCATGGAACACAATCAGCAAAAGTATTGTGGTAATCAGACTGTATTTGGTCAAGATATGAAAGACTGTCTGTTTTGAAAACAATATGCAGGAATTTGTTGTTTTATATTTTGGGCGTTTTTTGGACTATCAAAATTCTTTCAATAAGATTTTTGTCAGGAGGGTCCACAGATGCTACATGCAAAGTTTGGTGCAAATCAGTCAAATCGTCTAGGTGGAGTTCGAAAAAGTACGTTTTTCATTTTTTGCGATTTAGTGAATGGAAAGTTACAGCAAAAGTAGGCGTGGCTTACACCACACAATTCAGCTGAATTCAGAGAACACGTAAATAGAAGGTTTAACAGTGTGCGACATATCATGTGGGAGTTATTAGCCAAAAACGCTTTTGCATTGAAAATAGCACCACCTGCTGGTCATTTTTGGTGTGTGAGTTAAAGGGGCCAGTCTATACCACCCCTATCAATTTTATTTCCATGAGTGTTTTGGTGTTGGCACAGTGCCAAATATTAAATTAGACGGCCACCAGAGGATGGCGGATCAGTAAGTCCTTCATCTGATATCCTCAGGAGGGCATTGACAATAATTATACAAAGTTTCGTGTTAATCCGCTCAACCGATGTTGAGATATAAAATACTTCAATTTAAAGAGCGCCACCTGGTGGTCATCACCTGACATTTTGCACAGAGCCTCGGGGGCTCATGGGGAAGTAGTAAACTGAGTTTCATGTCATTCGGACAAACCAATGTGGAGATATGCAACACTTCCTGTTTTGTACCAAATCTGCAGGAAGCTGCTATTTAATAACTTGAGTATTCTTTGGAATATCAAAATTCTTTTAATAACTTTTTGTCAGCAGAGTGACAGTGGTAATTGCAACAAGTGTAGCTTATTTGCTGCGTTGGAGGCGAGGCTTCGTGAATTAGAAGCGCGGCTCTGCACCATGGAAAACCATTCAGTAGCTGCGGTAGTTAGCCAGCCCCCTGTAGCCGGTGCAGAGCCACATAGCATAGCCTTAGCCTCTGCTAGCTGTCCTCCAGTAACTCCCGTTCAGCCGGGAGGTTGGGTTACGGTTCGCCAGAGGCATAGCTCCAAGCTGAAGCCCACGGCTCACCACCAGCCTGTTCATGTTTCCAACCGCTTTTCCCCACTCGACTACATACCCGCTGAGGATAAAACTCTGGTTATTGGCAGCTCTATTCTGAGGAACGTGAAGTTAGCAACACCAGCGGCCATAGTCAAATGTATCCCTGGGGCCAGAGCGGGCGACACTGAATCACATTTAAAACTGCTGGCTAAAGCTAGATTCAGTAAGATTGTTATTCAGCGGCAATGACACCCAGTTACGCCAATCGGAGGTCACTAAAATTAATATTGCCTCTGTGTGTGAATATGCAAAAACAATGTCGGACTCCATAGTTTTCTCTGGACCCCTCCCAGATCTGACCTCTGATGACATGTTTAGCCGCATGTCATCATTTAATCGAAGGCTGTCCAGGTGGTGTCCAGCAAACGATGTGGGTTTCGTTAATAATTGGCAAACTTTCTGGGGAAAACCTGGTCTTATTAGGAGAGACGACATTCATCCCACTTTGGATGGAGCTGCTCTCATTTCTAGGAGCCTGGAAAATTTTATTAGTAAATTAAATCCCTGACATCCCAGAGTTGAGACCAGGACAGAGAGTTGCAGTCCTATACGCCTCTCTGAGCTTCTAGTTCAGTTACCCAGCCATAGTTTTCATAGTTTTATACAAACGGTGTCTGTCCCCCGATCACCTAAATTATTTAAATCTAAAATTAAACAAAGAGGAGTTGTGCATAACAACCTCATAAAAATTAAAACCTCTTCTGTGACAGAAAGACAAAACAGGAGAATTAAATGCGGACTGTTAAATATCAGGTCTCTTTCGTCTAAAGCAGTGTTACTAAACGAATTAATATCAGATAATCATATAGATTTACTCAGTCTCACTGAAACCTGGCTGTGTCAAGATGAATATGTTAGTCGAAATGAGTCCACTCCTTCCAGTCATAATAATACCCACATTCCTTGAGGCAGCGGCCGAGGAAGGGGAGTTGCAGCCATTTTTAACTCTAGTCTGTTAATCAGCCCTCAACCTAAACTAGACTATACTTCATTTGAAAGCCTCATTCTTAGTCTTTTACATCCGACCTGGAAAACCTCGCAGCCACTTTTATTTGTTATAGTGTATGTATAGCTCCTGGCCGGTATTCTGAATTTGTATCTGAATTCTCAGAGTTTTTATCCAGTCTAGTTCTTAAATCAGATAAAGTTATTATTGTAGGCGATTTTAACATTCATGTCGACGTCAGTGGCGATTGCTCTAAGACTGCAAGGGAAGCTCAGCTTCCCCTAAAATGTCAAAAAATAAGTGGTCAAATATGTACTGTTGTGTTTACATTTCATTGACTAAATATGCACTAGAACGCGTTCAACTTTTGTTCAGAATCAGCTACTTATCACAGGTCACTGACGCGACTTTCTTCTCATTCATTCCCGTAGCATCACAGTGCATTAAACAGTGTAGAAGCTCAGCGTCCAAAGACTTCAATGGGGAAGCATAGAGTGGGTTGTTCCACTGCAGCGAAACTAGACAGTCATTGGATAAATGCTCGGCTTTGTCACGCCCATCAGACACTCAGCGTCTCTGGGGGTCTATGGGGCAGTGGGCTGGCCTCGGCTGGCCTGGATGCTGGGCTTCTGCATGATGATTGGATGATCTGTCTGAGGCTGAATCCCTTTTTGATTGACAGCGAAATGAGCAAATCAGCGATCTTGAAATATAAACCACCACCGGAGCGATTTTCAAGTTTCATTCCGTTGTTCCGAGTTGGTGTGGAGACTTTTCCAATCCTCTTAGTGACTTTGTCTTTGTTAAAAACGACTAGCGACAAATCTAGCATCTTTTTCTGATGTTATTGGAGACTGTACTCGTGTTTAGAGACTCTGACTTCTGTCGTTCTGCAGTTACTGTCCCCAACGAGCAGCGGGTGCTGCTGTGAGCCCCTCCACCGTACCAAAGCACTCACAGGCGGTCACACTAGCCTCGCGCAGCAGCCCCAGCTAGCAAGCAAGCTAGCAAGCTGCACATAATGGCAGACAATTTGAATATTGTCAACCGGATATTGGCGAAGCCAAACAGCAGGGCAGATCAACACCTCAGACTGATTTGGTGCAAGGGGTGGGGAAAAGTAACAGTTCTTTTCACCCATCTGAAAATCTTTGAGGTGTGTTTTGCTGTGGTTCTATGGCATGAGTGTGGTGGGAAAACAGCTTCAATTAAATGTTCCTTTTATAAGCTACTGCCTCGCTACACTGTTAGCCTTTACATGGGTTTTTTTTACAGTATACTACTGGCAACACTGTGACCAGTAAGATACTGTAATTCTACATTCACAGTACTGATACTGTATTTCCTTTTACAGTAACTTAAGTGTTACTGTATTCCCCTTTTACAGTACTTTTAACGTTACTGTAATTGTGTAAATGCAGTTGTTTACTGTATTTCTCCAAATTAAACATCCATATTTTTTTTTTTTTTTTTTTTTAAATATACTGGGAAATAAAATGAAAACGGACAATTATTCAGATATATCAACCTTTTTTTATGAAAATAACATTCAATTCACATGAAATTGAAAATGTTGTAAAATTATCAACATATAAAAAGGCAATATCAAACGTTAAAGTGCCTATAATCAATGAACTGCCTCTGCTGGACAGAGTGCCTGCTATAAATCAACAACTTTTAAATTCACAGATGAATGTAAACACACGGAAATACAGTAAATAACACTTGGATAGTCAAATTGTGTAGTTGTCAACATCTACAGCTACAGCAACACTTGGAACTTTAACACACTCTGCTGGACAGAGTGCTAACAATCTATGAATTGCCTCTGCTGGACAGAGTGCCTTCTATGAATCTCTTACTCTACTGGACAGTAACTGAATTACAATCACTGATGGTAAAGAATTTTACTCACATTTTTTGCAGTCATGTAATTGCTGTTCAGCTTTAAGTGTTCTGTTATATGTCATATCATTTATTACTCTCCAGTGCTGTAACACACACACGCATACTATTGCATCAACTGCCCTCTAAAACGATTTGAACAGGAACTTGACGTAGTAATATTTGGCTTTAGGGACAGCTGTCTGGTGACAGGTAAGAATGAGATAACTCACCTCCTAGTCTAAGGTCCTCCATTCAAACTCTGTCAGCTCCCTTAGGAAGGACGCCACGCTGCTGTTGATAGCCTCTGCCTTCCTCTTCACAACTGCTCCCGTCTTCTGACTCACTCCAGTTTTGGCTGTGCATTTTGTACCTTCCTCTGGATTGATCCTCATGAAGAATCTAGACAGAAGGATTGATGGGAGGGGGCACATGTGCTTCATATTAATATGCATCTACATGCATTGATATAGTGCAGAAAAGGTGAAAAAGATCAACTTTGAATCTACAGCAAACAACAAGTACTTTACCGTTGTATAAGTTCCAGTGTTGCACAGGCAGGCTCCTGATACTCTATGTTAAAAACATAGAAGCATCCAAAGAAGATAGACAAGGCATCTGCAAAGCCCACGTGCTCCTCCAAAACAAAGGCCACCTTTCCCTCCATGCTCACCATCCACTTTGTTGCATCAAGGAATGTGTTCCCTTCAAGACAACAAATACACATTGCACATCTTGAAAGGGCATATTTCAAAAGTGACACTGATTATTTCTCGAAACCATAAGTAAGCCTTCTCTTACCCAGCATTATGAGTCTTGGTGTGGCAGGCAGGGTCATGTCTGTCTCAATGGATAGCTTTGTTGCATTCGTCGGTAAAGAACACAAAAAAGCCAGGGATTACAATTTTTAAAAAAATCTTATACAACAATACAGTGGGCTCCATAAATCTGAGACCACTTACCCCACTATATTAATGCCCAAGCCCATCATGCAATTCACTAGACTATATGTGCCACCTACTTACATCTGCCAAGAGAAAGATGGAGTCCTCTTGCTCCCGAAAGCGCTTCATCAGAAGAAGCACTGCTGCTATGCTGGTCCGGCTCTGCAGCATGGCGTTGCTTTCATCAAGCTCTTGAAGAAGACGCTGGATGTCTCGGTTCTGATTCTTTCTTTGGAAGAAGTTTATGATCCTCTTCCCCTTGGATTGAAGGGCCTCCGCTGCTCGATCACAGACATCAATGCCTGTGAGAATTTTGAAATGATCGCCAAGTCCTCTTGGTAAAAAGAAAAGGCCAGTGCTCTTCAATCACATCAATACTGGGAGGAGGGCAGGAGTTTAGCATGTGACGCTGATACATGTATGTCAGCCTCATCAACTCGTCAACATCTGGCCTGTCCACAGCGCTGGGGCCGAGAGACTGGAATAGGGCTGCCATGTATTTTCTTCTATTTTCTAAAGATTCAGCATTCTCTCCTTCTGGGAGATCTTTGGGCTGCCCTTTAATGCATCCGTAGCTGTCTACTTTGGACCGTCCCATTTTGATGGTTGTGCCATCGCCATCAGTAGTTTCTGTCGATGATCTTGGTCTCCGCACTTTTTCACTTACATTGTTTCGACTCACATGTTCAACTCTTTGCTTCATTTGCCTTGCAAGTGAATAGTAACCTATTCCCATCTGCCCCCCTTCTTCGTTTGTGTCTGCAAAAGTTGAAGGATATTTGACACGATCGCTTCTGCTATTTCCTCACAGGCTGCCTTATTTGGATTTGGACAGTGTGCCAGCATGGCATCCACCACAGTTCTCTTCCATGCTCTTCTGTCTTCAGGCCTTGCCCTCTTCTGTCCAAGTGTTGCCTCCAAGAGTTTTTCAGGCATCTTGCCCCAAGGAATCTCAAAGTGGCTGATCCATGAGTTCTGTGGTGTTGAGGAGAGTCTAGAGGAGTGGGGTTGTGCACAAGGCAGTGTGATGTTGGCCTGTCCATCTGTAAGTTGTGTGTCCATGTTTGGGGCGGATGCTGTCTCTTCATTCGGTACAGTGCTGAGAGTGATGCACTGATCAATAGCATCCAGTGCTTTAAAGATAAGGAATACATTCACATAAGTTTAATTATTCACATTATTTACAGTTTAAGGATAAGAGAACTACAAACTGCCTTTTTTAGCGATTCTCATATCTGCCTTTTAAACAATACAACATCTGAATCAGCAGTTATTCTTACGACTGTCATGTTTTGAGGAGTTTATCAATGTCGACTTGGGCTATGAATTTTTTTCTCACCTTTTGGCTTGAAGGCATGAATGAATCTGCGGCGCAGCATTGGCTTCAGATGCTGCTGTAAATCATCCGCCTCAACTAAGGAAAGGTCCTCTTTCTTTGTTAGTCCGAGCTCTGCTGTCAAGTGTTGCACAAGGGCTGTAAACTCCAAATTGTCCAATTCAGGTAACACTCTCTGGAGTTCCTGAATACATTCATCCTCCATCCCTAGAATGAAGAACACACTGAGTGATGCAAGCAAACAGTGGGGAGATCCTTGATTTTGTACACTGGCAGAGGATAATAGTCCTGCAGACTATCTGCATTAATAAATGCGTATTTATCATCTGATACCAGGTAGTAGACTCCAAGATCAACTAATAGAACTGAGCGATGCACCAAAACCACAAAGTACACACTTTTCTCATCACTAAGTATCAGAAATATTTTCCCAAAAACCAGTGTTTCCCCAGTGTGCTCTAGAACAACAACAAGGCCTTTTGAGTACTTGGTACCTTTATAAGTCACGGCTGAAACTTCTGAGGTTTTATGTTTATCAATATCAGCTGTGTGTAACACCATCTGTATATCCCTGTTGTATGCCTGCGCATCTATTTCATTTGCTTCACCTGCAATCTGAATGGGAGCTGGAAATAACTGTCCTTGTCCTAGGTATGACTGAAGCAGCTGGTATCTTTCAGCCAGTGTTTTACTTAAGAGTATAAAATTGTGAAGTTTTCTGGCACAGTCCTTGAAGTAGCAGTGTTTGCTCTCAAACCTCAGGGTCCACAAGCATAATAGTGGCCCAAATTTAAGGATAAGGTCAGGATAATGTAACATGTAGTGATGCTTTGGTTTGAGGGGGCAGTTAGGGAACATCCTTAAGGTGCGTTCGCACCGGACCTGTTTTTTTTTTTTCGCTAGAGACGAGTTTACATACAAAGTCAATGCAAACGGGTGATTGAGCGTATATTCGCCCGGGAGAAAAATCGCTCGGGCTCCAAGCGACGTTTTTTTGCCCATCGCTTGAGATGAGAAATCTCATCTGAAGCGGTATTTCGCTGGGTCCTGTCGCTTGCAGCTCAACTGCAAATGTAACTCACTACACCTCTGAGCATTTATACCTCCGACCGCAATATACATTTTGATACATACAGGTAGGCTATATACATATTGCAAAACTTTGTCAAAGTACACCGAGGCATACATTTCCGTTTCCAAATATTTATTTGAAAACAAAACCATTCATACGTTTAATAAAAAAACATTTTGTTAATAATAGAAAACGAATGTGATCTCAACAGTGACTGCGCCAGCCGGCAGGACTGCAGCGCTTGGAGGAGCGCTGTAATCCTGGCGAGCCTAGTGTAAAGCACCACGGACAGCGCCAATGCATCTATTGGCCCGTTTCCACCGCAGGAACTTCGGGGTAGATTTACGGGGCCGGGGCCGTTGGTGCGTGTCTCCACCGCAGGAACCAGCCCCGAAGGACAGAGTTCCGGAACTTTTACAGGGGCTAAACAAGTCCCTGCTTCGGGGTAGGTACTCAGAACGGCCCTGAAAGACTCCTGGCTGCGGCTTGGGGATTACTTGGCGCTGATTGGATTTACTCAAGGCGGGATGTGACGTCAACAGAAAGCAACAAAATAGCCAGCATTTTTAAAACTCAGCAGACGAGGGTTAGCTCGTTCATAGCTTCCACCGCCATGTAAACAAACTCAATAACCGGTCCGTGAAAAACATAATTTTTCCGGCGGATATCTTAGTTACAACATGATTGAGCTAGCAAAGCAGTTTTGTGTTGCTATGTGTGGTATTTATTCAGTTTTGGGAAATCACGATGTCTAGAAAGCATCAGTAGCTGCAGCTGACAGGGACAGCTAACAGCAGCAGCAAAGCTAACATCAGGACGTCATTTGTTAAAAGCCTCCTGTTGTCAGATACGACATGAAACTACTCCAGTTAGCTCAATCATGTTGTAACTAAGACATCCGCTGGAAAAAAAAATTTCACGGGCCACTTTGTGAGTTTAGTGAGTTATTACAGACACCGCTAACCGCTAACAGCGTCCCTACGCCGCTACGTTGCTCCGGTCAAAATGGTCGCGTAACGATTACATCACATCCAGAGCCTGGTAACTTCACAGGAACCTTCCTCCTACTCCGCTCTCTCAGTGGAGACACGGCGGTTGAGAGGGCCGAGCGAGTGGACGTTCCTGTAGTAGTTCCTGTCCCCAAATAGTACCAGGAACTTCTTCGGTGGAAACGGGCCTTATCACTGTAGCTCAGACGCTCTGGTGCCTGAGTCAGAGCATGTGAGCGGAGTTGGAGCTGGAGCTGCCTCAACCATAGGTTATTGGTAGGAAGAAAAATGGCTGCTGAAAAAACTGTCACTGTCAGCTGCCTCTGCTGCCCGTGTGCTCAGAAGCACACAGTGAATGCATTTGAGTAATTTCCGAGACGTTATGATTTATTTATTTATTTATTTATCTATAATGCCTTCCTTTCTTTCTTTCTTTTTTTGCTGCTGCTGCACTCCTGCGCCATGTCTCCAGTTGAAAGTGGTGATTTGCTAAATACATTCTACAATAATAAATTAGATTAACTAGAGGTGGGAAAAAAAATCGATATTGCAATATATTGTTGTGCTCTCTGTCGCAATAAATAATCGATACACTGACGGCAAATATCGATATTTTATTACAACACACATTATGGATTTACCCCGTTGTCACCGTCAGTACTTAATCTCTCCTGTCCTGTTTGTGGGGGCGCTAATCCCGTAAATGAGGGTAAAGTAGGCGTAAGCAGCGGCCGGCGAAGAAGACGAGTTAACAACAGAACAACCATAGGAGAAGGACAGATGCAAGAATGGCGGAAAATACGAACAACGAAAAACAAATAAAAGACCCACCCGCAAGTTTCCACTCTAAAGTGTGGACCCACTTTGGCTTTTACGAGACAGATGACGGGAGAACACTGGATAAAGAATATGCAATATGTAAGAAGTGTTTTGCAAAGGTAAAATATAACAGCAACACTACGAATCTGCAAAGCCACCTCGTTCGCTATCACGGTGAACTTCTCTCAGGTGATAAAAAAGGCAAACCAAGTCAGCCGACAATCACTACTGCCTTTAAAGCAAAGTTTCCCTTTGGGTCGCCGAGGGCACAGAGTATCACCAAGTCCATCGCCGAATTTATCTGCAAGGACCTTCGCCCTTACAGTGTGGTCGAAAATGATGGTTTTCGACAAATGCTCGCTACACTGGAACCGAGATACGAGGTACCGAGTCGTCGGCACTTCACAGAAAAAGTCATCCCCGCATTGTATGCGGAGACCAGAGCAAAAGTTGAGGATGCACTTAAGTCTGCTAAACGAGTCGCACTAACCTGCGATGGCTGGACTTCAAGGGCCACCGAGTCCTTTGTAACTATTACTGCCCACTTCATAGACGAAAACTGGGATGCACAAACCTACGTCCTTCAAACTCGGGTTATGAATGACAGTCATACTGGCGCTCACATGGCAGAAGTGCTGAAGAAGGCTACAGACGAGTGGAAGCTCACCGACAAAGAGCCAGCAGTGGTTACTGACAACGCAGCGAATATGTCCGTGGCTGTTGAGATTACCGGATATCTACACGTTCGCTGTTTTGCTCATGTGTTGAATCTCGCAGTCCAGCGTGCCCTGAAACTGCCAAATGTCGCTCGACTGCTCGGGAGGATTAGGAGAATTTGTACGTTCTTCCACAGGAGCAGCCCAGCAGCTGAGGCCCTGAAGAGGAACCAGAAGATGTTGGGCCTTCCGCACCACAAGCTGATAGCTGATGTTGTTGTCCGCTGGAACAGTGCCTATGAAATGATCAGCCGGTTTCTTGAGCAACAGCCTGCTGTTACTGCTGCCCTCTTATCTCCAGAGGTAAGGTGTTTATTCTATCTTGTTACTGAATTGTATGGAAAATCTGTAGTGTGTGATGTGTTTCAAAATTTGTGAATGATATACAACTTAAAAAATGTTTTTACTTATATAAAATATATATTATTAACATGATATATATTTATGATATATAATAATTTTAATGATATATTAATTTGTTAACAAAATATATATTAAATTGGTTTTAATCAACCTTCATTCTGTTCTTTTATTTCTTTCTTTAAAGGTCAGAAAGAATACTACTGACATCTCTACCCTGACTGATGGAGACATCAGGAATGCAGAAGAGGTTGTGAAAGCCCTCCATCCAATGCTAGTAGCAACGAAGAGCATGTGCGAGGAGAAAAGCCCAACTGTTTCCATCATCGCTCCTCTTCACGCCCAACTTCTGAGTGACACACTCAGCACAATTGAGGATGCCCCTCTTATCAAAGACATAAAGCGTGCCATCCATGAAGACCTATCAAAGCGCTACATGTCTGCAGAAGAGAAAAACTTCCTCTATGTTGCATCCGCCTTAGACCCCAGGTTTAAGTCGATGCTCTTCTTGTCAGCCTCAGAAGTACAGGAGACGTATGCCATGGTGGTGTCCAAGGCTGCTGCCCTGATGGTAATTACAACTTGTAAACACTGAACAGTAGTTAAGTAATTTGAATTCTAGTGTTTTTGAATTCATGTTTTTATTTATAACAAAAATAATAATGGAGGTGTGCCAAATGCTTTATTGTCTTACAGGAGGATCCAGACATGGGAATGCAGTCTGATGGTGACGTCGAGGAGGGAGGAAGCACTGAGGGGAGTGTTCCTGCTGATGACATCAGTGATGAGGACAAACCACCACACACACCAAAAAAAAGGAGATCTGCACTTGCTAACCTCCTTGGACAAACATTCCAGCACGCCAGATCTTCCCCGACCCCATCGTCACCTAACTCCAAGGCTGAAAAGGAGGTCCAGCAATATCAAGATTCGCCACCTCTACCACTGTCTGATGAACCGTTGGGTTGGTGGAAATCTGAGGCATGCAAGTACCCACACCTTGCCAAGCTGGCCCAGAGGTACCTGTGTGTCCCAGGGACTTCTGTGCCATCAGAAAGAATCTTTTCTACTGCTGGTGACATCATCTCTGCTCAGAGATGTGCTCTTACGTCTGAGCATGCTGATCAGTTAGTGTTCCTCAAGAAGAATATGCCTTGATGTGTCCAGGTTAACATAAAGCGCTTTAATGTTCCCAGGTTGCATACTGTCTGAAATGTGCTCAGGGTTTCATTAAATTTTTATTTTCTTATTTTGTTAAGAAATAAGTTAAATAGGCCCAGGTTTACATAAAAAGTTACTACTCACTGTTCAGAATCAGAAATAATTGATTTACAACTGATTTACATAAAACATTTTAATATTGTCAGGCACTTTAATGTGTCCAGCTTTATTTTATTTTCTTTCCTATAATTTAATATGCCTTGATGTGTCCAGGTTGACCCAAAGCACTTTAATGTTCCCACTTCCCAGGTACTGGACGGGTGAACATAACTTTGCACATAATTGGTTGCATACTGAAATGTGCCCAATATTTAATTTAATTTTTATGTTATTCTTATCTTGTTTAGCTATTGTTAAACTAAAAAGGGCCCAAGTTTACATAAAACAAGTTGCTACTGACTTTTCAGTATCAGAAAGCACTGTCCTGGTTTACATAGGACATGTTATGAATGTTCATGCACTTTAATGTGTCCAGCTGTACAGTGTTTATTCATTTGTACATTGAACAAAGTTTTGGAATAAATGCATAAGAAGTTTTCCTTTTTATGGGTATTTTTTCTTTTTCAGTCACATATATCGTGATATATTGTTGATGAAATTTCTTGCAATATATCGAATATTGCAGATATCGTGTATCGTGATATTATCATTATCGTGGGCCAAATATCGTCACAGTATCGAATCGTGAGTTACCCATATCGTCCCACCCCTAAGATTAACATTTGGTCTATAATAATGTTTTTATATATTGCGCATTTTCATGAAAAACCTTAAGAATAAAAGAAATAAACACCGAAATAATTAGTGGAAACTTTTTTTTAAATTGATATTCCTCCTCTCTGATAACTAACACACATACACACACACACACACACACACACACACGCACGCAGACACACGGGTGTGCGGTCACTGTACATTCGTTTTTTATTAACAACAAAATGTTTTTTTATTGACCGTATGAATGGTTTCGTTTTGAAATAAATATTTGGAACATGCATGCTTTGGTGTACTTTGACAGAGTTTTGCAATATGTATAGCTACCTGTTTGTATCAAAATGTATAATTTTCGGCTGCTGCCGCAGTCGGAGGTATAAACGCTCAGACATATGTATTGTCTCTGTGTGTTTTTAAATCTATTGTTGCTTTTAATTTCAGCTATACTTTTTAACTTTTTATGAAGCTGACATGTCATGACAGTCAAGCACCCCCCCATTGCTTCAATGGCGTCATCAAAGTGAAAAAGCAAGTCTGTTGATTTCTGCCACATTGACAAGCGATTGCAACTGAGTGATGAAGTGATATCAAAGGGGCGAACTGAGTGACAGCGAAAAACAAAACAGGTCCGGTGTGAACGCACCTTTACTCGTAAATTAATATATTCCTCAAGCAAAACTTTTAGATATGCCACCTCATTCTGATGAATTTTTGGAGCACAGATTAACTAACAATTTTGTGTGGCTGAACCACTGAGCTATTTGGCCTTTTCTTTGATCTCACATGGCTTGTTGTGAGAGTCACTCCCCAGGAGTTTTGTCTGTGAGATGGCCCGATTTAACTGGCCATAGGTGAAATGTTTTTCAGCTTTTACCAAATGCTCAATATAGAGGGCCAAATCATTTGCCACTACTCCCTCAAAAAGATAATGCCTGACACATGGAGGAAGGCCAGAGCAGACATGAAAAGAATTCAGAGAGTTGAAGCATGAATCAAATTTAATTCCGTCTATCATACTCTCGTCAGGGGTCAGTCGATGAACACAGTCATTATAATTTTCAGGGGCTCGTTGTGGGCCAAATACCAGTGGTGACTTGCAAAATGTCTCTCTGTCAACCACACAGTACCTGCAAAAGTGTTGGCTAGAGCTAAAATTTTCTGTGAAGCCAACAACACCATGGAAACCAAGGTTATCACCACAAATGGCAATCAGTGATGCCTTACGGTTGCTCCCATCCTCCAACTGAAAACCTGAATCCTCCAAGTCTTTCAGGTCAGCAATAAGGCGTGAAAATACTTTTTCCTGGCCAAAAGACTTAAAATCCTCCTCTCTGCAAAGCAAAACAAGCTGTGCTGGGTCAACCGAGGATCGATTATGTGGCAATATTTCCCCAAGCGTCATGTACATGGCCATGATTTTGTGTATCCTTTTGCCAGAGCCTAGGGGGTTTGCCACCTCAAAGGCATCCAGGTACAGAATAAGTGACAAAGAAGATCCTCGTAAGATGGGATTTTGTTTGATGTCATCATAAACATCATTTAAAATCCAATGGAGGAAGACGACCTGGAGAGGCCTGTTGAGTCTTTGACAAGCCTCATTGCCTACACATATGAGTCTATAAGGCGTGGGAATCGAGCAGTGGTACAGGAGGAAGAAGTGGTTGAGCCGGTGATTTGGGGTCAAGGGCGTGTCGGCAACATTACGTGGTGCCAGTGTGGCGATGCCCACTGTTCCAGAGTCCATTTGCTGCCAGGAGGCTGGTCTGGACCATCTTTTCCATGACCACCCCTGCATCACCATGGTGCGCTCATTCAGCATCCTGTGCCGGGAGGTGGATGTGTTGGAGACAGCGATGCTTTCACTGAGGGATGTCAGAGCTGAGACGCTGCAGCGCCCGTCACCAGCAGGTAAGTCAAGCTAGCTGTAACGGCGGGCGAATGACTCAGTAACCGTATGCAGTAAAGAAAACAAATGCATGCACTACGGTGTTGGCCAGGAATATGAACAATGTTTCAATGTGCTGTTTGTTTACATACAGTTGTTGTATGACCGAAACGTCTTTGTTTATGTAGTTTCTCCGGTACTTATTGCTAGCTAACCCTTAGCGTTAGCAAGTTGACGCTAACAGCTATTAGCTATCAATGCTGGTATCTAACGTTAGTTCGCCGGTTCACATAGCTGACTATGTTACATATTGCTACTGGTGAACGAGCCAGTTAGATGCGGAACATGTCTGTGAGGCCTGAAATAACAATATAATGCCACATGAATGCTTGCTATACGTAGTTTGTTTACATCATGTTGTGCAGCACGTTATGAAACCAACGTTTGGGAAACCGCTGTCAAACACCGTGACGCAGTTTGATGTCAGACATTCAGACGGGTTCACCCTCAATAACTTTTGAGTGAGATGAGCAATACACAGTTGAAGTATATTCTGGAATCTGAAAGGAATGATTTAATATTTTGTACTTTGTAGGTGATATAGAATAAAACATTGAAGTGGATATGAAGCAAGGCTCAAGTTAACTTAAATTACCAAATGGATTTCCACTCTCACACTCTAAGTGGACACATATAAAAGAAAAAAGACGCCCTGTTATATCTTTCCTGACAACAGTCAACTTGTTCATGATTTTAAAAAATTGAGACAAATCTAACCAATATATTTCTTTGCCATCAGTCTCTTTAGGTTGACTGCCTACAGACAGTTTACCCTCAGGGCCAGGGGCCATTTGGGAAGGAAGAACCGGGTCCTGATTCCAGCCTGTGTGGCCTGGCCTTCCACAGATGTACAGTATGAGTGGTCATTGTTTATGACCTGGTTGGTAAGTATGTCATCTGTCAAAGTGCCTGTGCAAATGTACTGCTTATTGTCTCCCTCTTCTGTATCCTGTTGAAATGGATTGGTCTGGGTGCTGACAGTGACTGTTAGGGTGTGCACACTGCCTGTCACCTGCTCTATCTCCTCACTGATGTCGGCCTCTGGGAATTTGCTGCTGGCCACCAGTTGCATGCACGCCTGCCTAACCTGTTAACACAAATGTACACTTTTTAGGTACCCAAATGATGTTATCAGCCTTAACATGAAAGACTTTGTACTTACATCCTGACTACTGATTTATTAAAGATTCATATACCCTAAACACTTTTTGTTGTGTTGTTATTCTTTCGATAACCATGCATAGAAAACTATCCAATGTATCCTCTTTTTTGTTTCAGTGATGGTTGGGTGAAATTGGTTTTGGTTAAATGTCCATACCAGTTCTGGCTGTAGTGCTTGTTGAATCAATATAATTATTTGGTGTTTTATTATCATAAGATTAATGTGTGTTAACACTGGGGATGAGGGACATTAAACAAAATTAACAAAATTATAATGTTATTATCACATTTCTTGTAGGAGCCTGGGTACAGAATGTAGCAGCCAGAATCATATGTCATAATGTCACCAGTTCTTTTCCTCACTGACTGATCTTATTTTCTACAGTTCTACTAGTTATTATTATTCTGTGACTATCAAAAGTATCAGTGTACAGTTATTCTAATGTCCATGGAGAATCATGCACCTCACTACATTAGCAATGTCCTCCTGATTTGCACTAATGTACAATGTGTTTTTACTAGGTGCTGTAGTAGGTAATAGTTACTAGTTTTTAGAGACTGATAGTATCTGTCATGAAGTGTCTGTTGTGTGTCAATGCAGTTCAGGACCAATACAAAGTTCCAGTGCTATTTGCATAAATATCTACAATGTATGTTCAGTAAAAGGTAAAAGCTAGACTAGAATGAAATACTGAATAACTGCCAAATGCATCAATATATTATTTGGCCTGCCACCGTGACTATTCTTGTTGACTATTTAGTGTTATGGTAATGTTGGTCATGACTATACATTAGCAGTAGCTAGCGGATAGCGCTAACATCGGCCAATCAAAAATGCTAATTTTGTTGTGAGCCAATTCCGGCCCGGTGGTAAACACAACATCAAGTGAGGCTAAAGCGGGTTGCTGGATGAACGGTCAACACTTTCGGTTGAAAAAGTAAATTATTGTGCCTTACGTTGTGTCGTGATGGCTCCAACATATATGTGCATGTATATTTATTTTTAAATTTGCCACTAGACGCGTGTGACGGCTTTTCGGCAGCCGAGCCATGTGAAGTAAAAGCTAGCTAGAAAAAACTTTAGTGCATGCATGGCATGAGATGGCAAGAGGAATAAACAGGATGACGGTGAGGAAGATAACGGGATTGGAGTTGATGTATGGGGATTTTATTACGTTTGGATTTCTGACTGACTGCTGTGGAAAACGTGGAGTCACGGTAAGTAGTGTTTCTTTAGCGGTTTGCATCAGCTGTGTTGACCGCTGACTGTATGGAGTAGGATAACATGAGTTTTAGGTGAAAACTCTCAGGCCCGGATGTTTATATGGGTTGTGGTTCATTTTTAGTTTCGGACAGTAATTTTGGTACAAGCACCATACAGTGTTGCCGTCCCTCTCCTGGCTGCCATCCTCATCCGGAGCAGCTGCCGCCTCCTCCGCAAAATTGTGACTTTCCACCCTCCTACTCGTCACTGACTCAAAAGCATAGGCCACTGGGTTTGATGATAGATCAATATATCTTTCGGCTTCGTCCTCTGACATCTTTTCACTCAGTAAATTTCCTAAACTACTGCTTCTTCGTCTTCCTCCGTCTACAGACACTGTCGTGGAACCAACCAACCACTCCGATGACATAGGCAGTGACGTAAAACGTAAAACGTATCGTAAATGCATTTAAAAAGTGGATTTTCTCTAAAATAGGCTGACTTTTCATTTCGTCAGTATGTCTTAATAATGCACACATCTCCTATGCTGGTGTCTGTCCCGTTTGTTTCATGTCCTCTTTAAAACATGTGATGGCGCCACGCAGCATAGGGAAAAGCTAGCAGCATCCAGGCGGGATTTTTCTTAAACCCCGCTTTTTTGCTTAGCTAGCCAAAAATAATAACTGGATACTGCTGGCCAATATTAATCACAGTAATGCCAGTTATGTTACGTTAGCCAGTGCTAAGTTCGCTAGCCTAGCTAGTGCTGGTAGTAGTGCTTGCAAAGTTAGCAGTCTGTCTCAACTCAACACTTCTTACAGATAATTAAACATCATCATAACACCTTCTGGAAATCTAGCCTGCCTGACTCAAGCTCAAGCCTCGACCGAGTTTTTTCTGGATAAAGGTCGACCGTTAGCTACAAAAACACAGTATCATACTTCTTTTTTTTTTTTTAAATGCAGTACTGTAACGTTACAGTGCAGTAGTCTACTGTACTTTTTTTTAAAATCCTGCCAACATTAGGAAAACTGACAATAATTCATAAAAATATAAAATTCTTTTTTAAATGACGGCGAAGAAGAAGAAGCAGACCGGATGTGACGTCAGAGAATGAACGTTTCTGTTGCTAGGCTAGGCTAACTCGTCATGGATCATTGTTATGCATTAACGGTTGCTGCACCTTCTGACACCGAAGCTGTCCCGGTAAACAAGCCGGTAAAACGGAAACGTACGGGTCAACCAAGCGATCCCAGTAGAATTTAGATAAGAAGAAAGCTAAATCCAGGATAAATATTGGTGTGGCCTTTCCGAGATGGAAAGAGCTTCGTGAAAATCTGGGGCTGCAATTCGATGCCGACCTCGCGTGTGTTCTACTAGACAGGTGTGTCGGATCTACTCGCGACCCTGTTAACTGGCGACCTTCAGCCAAATGCGTCTGTGGTTGTCGTAGTGACAACAGCTGTTTTCAACCAGGAAGAGAACACGTAGCTGTCCTCGCGAATGCCTCTGTCTTCAGTGTTTCATTACAGTGTCAAAACAGAACATACTTGATCCGTCTTTGGACTCTTGTTGGAGGAACCCAGTCACGGACCGACACTCAGTCGCGGTTTGAATCACACTTGTTATGACGGAATGTTGAAAACAGGAAGAGGCCAAGTTGCATTTCCTGTAGGAATCTAACTCCTATCACGAATAAATTTTCATAATAGGCCTACACAGTTTCGTCTCTGGTGTCTGCCTAAAGAGACATGTGTCATATTAAAGAGCCGTTCAGCCCTGTGAAACGTAAAAAATAATATTTTCACGGGATTCGAAACCGCTTCATTATGAGAAAACAAATCACAGGCGCGCAACAAACGAGGTGCGCCACTATTACAACATCATCACATAGACAGATACAATTAAAATCCGACAACATACAGCCAGCTGTGTCTTCAAATTGGGAGGCAGCCAGATCAACTTGTGACCACACTGTCCATGCACTGAGGAACATTTTACAAACTCACTGCTTTCCAATACAAAAACCAGCGGTTTAAACCCACTTAATTCATAAACCTAACGTTTATTGTTGTGCTACAGGTCGATAAAGCCAATATTCATATACTCACGTGGAAATACTGTATTTTAAATTAAGCAATAAAGCAGCAGCTGTATAATAGATATGTCTCTGAGATAAATCATTTATTTATGTTGTAGCATTAAGGCGATCAAAAGCGTACAAATAGCCTATGGCAAACACTAGGCTGTAGGCTATGTGGTACCAAAGTCCATTATCTCCTGCAAAGCGTTAACGTTACCCACTCGCGTGTTGTAAGGATGTGATTTGGAGTGTGACTGAATCTACATGCGTTACATTCTGCCTTTTTTTAAGCTCAAAATATTAAAACACATCTTGGCGGAAATTCGAACTCATTCCGCGAAAGGAAAAAGACACAAGAGACCAACACGTTAACCACTATACTAAGACCATCATTTTGTGAAGATTAGCACTGACGCATCGTAATGTAATGGGATACACAGTCAGCTGAGTCACATTCAAAGGTGTCAGATCAACTTGTGACCACAACGTCTGTGCACTTAACCCTCTGCGGTTTTGTGTTGCCTATAAGTAACATAACATTTTTTGCCCTGTTTACACTCACACAATATATCCTCAATTAGGATTTTAAACTTGCATGTTTTGGAATATATTCAATAAGTATAAATAATGTAGCCAAGTAGGTTTTATTCCACCTCATTTTTCCACCATTGGTACTGTGTTGCTTCAATGTTTCAATGTAATGTAACCAAAAGTGCACCCCCTATAAATACATTGTTTGCAAATACCTCAAAAGTTGTTCAAGTATTGCACACCAAAACTGCATAACATTAAGGTCCCTCCACTGCTCACAAGTCAGTCAAGAACACAGTTCAAGTTAGTCAAGTCAATTTTTATTTTATTCTTTTTCCTTTCGCGGAATGAGTTCGAATCTCCGCCAAGATGTGTTTTAATATTTTGAGCTTAAAAAAAAGGCAGAATGTAACGCATGTAGATTCAATCACACTCCAAATCACATCCTTACAACATGCGAGTGGGTAACGTTAACGCTTTGCAGGAGATAATGGACTTTGGTACCACATAGCCTACAGCCTAGTGTTTGCCATAGGCTATTTGTACGCTTTTGATCGCCTTAATGCTACAACATAAATAAATGATTTATCTCAGAGACATATCTATTATACAGCTGCTGCTTTATTGCTTAATTTAAAATACAGTATTTCCACGTGAGTATATGAATATTGGCTTTATCGACCTGTAGCACAACAATAAACGTTAGGTTTATGAATTAAGTGGGTTTAAACCGCTGGTTTTTGTATTGGAAAGCAGTGAGTTTGTAAAATGTTCTTCAGTGCATGGACAGTGTGGTCACAAGTTGATCTGGCTGCCTCCCAATTTGAAGACACAGCTGGCTGTATGTTGTCGGATTTTAATTGTATCTGTCTATATGATGATGTTGTAATAGTGGCGCACCTCGTTTGTTGCGCACCTGTGATTTGTTTTCTCATAATGAAGCGGTTTCGAATCCCGTGAAAATATTATTTTTTACGTTTCACAGGGCTGAACGGCTCTTTAATATGACACATGTCTCTTTAGGCAGGCACCAGAGACGAAACTGTGTAGGCCTATTATGAAAATTTATTCGTGATAGGAGTTAGATTCCTACAGGAAATGCAACTTGGCCTCTTCCTGTTTTCAACATTCCGTCATACAAGTGTGATTCAAACCGCGACTGAGTGTCGGTCCGTGACTGGGTTCCTCCAACAAGAGTCCAAAGACGGATCAAGTATGTTCTGTTTTGACACTGTAATGAAACACTGAAGACAGAGGCATTCGCGAGGACAGCTACATGTTCTCTTCCTGGTTGAAAACAGCTGTTGTCACTACGACAACCACAGACGCATTCGGCTGAAGGTCGCCAGTTAACAGGGTCGCGAGTAGATCCGAAACACCGGCGTAGGTAGCAGATCGGCTCGGGCTGCTACACTGGCCAACAGGCACCATTTGCATAAGTGAAACATAAAGTGAATATAACTTCAGTAGTATATCTCGTCCATGAGCATTTCTCTGCTGCTGAAGCTCGCTCTGCCAAAAAAAAAAATTGCCACGGTCGCTTTCAGTTACACAAAGTGAGGAACGTTAGATTGGTATCTGTTATATAACTACAACTCCCATGATCCCACGCCACTTTGTGATGTCATCCAACTCCGTCTTCTGTTATTGTTTTGGTTTGAGACCCCTAGCGGCAGAAAATTACATATTGTACGTTTAAAATAACATTGTGTCAGTCTCACACTCAATTCAATTTCAATTCACTTTATCAGCATGACAACTTATGTATTTCTATTGCCAAAGGTTGTGATACAGTAGAAGCTTAGGCAATACAAACTTGCTGGGGGGGGTGCAAGTAGGCTATTCAACCCCTTAACGCCGACGGGTGCGAATACACCTCAGATGCTTCTATTTAATATGCAGCCGAGACAAATTATGTCCATCACTTTGTGGTGAAGTGGTTAAGATCTGGCTCTTGCACTCCACTGGCCTCAGTTTGATTCCAGGTTAGGACAGTGGTGAGTTTATGAATTTTCTTGGTACCGGGGCCCATCACAATTATGTTACCCCAGTGAATAGAATGTATAAGTACATTGAATCAAACAAAAAAGACATACAAACAATTATAATGCATTTGTGTGTGCATGTGTGTGATTGTAACAGACCTGACTGATGCTCTGAATGAGAAGAGAATTTTGGTAAAGGGCAGGCCTAAGGTTATTATAAAGTAACCGTAGGCTTAGATACTGAGTTTAGTGAAGCGCTTTCTTTGGTTGACTTGAAAAAGATAGAAAAAGCTATGAATACAATTATTTTTCATATAATGTGTAGGACACTAAGCCATCACAAATAAAATACAGTATCATACAGTATCATAAAATACAGTATCATACATTATTTCAAAAGAGTATAGTATTGTACTGTAAATCATGGAAAAACTTCCCATGATGCAGTGCAAATTACAGTACTTTACTAAAAAGGGCATTTACAGTATTGTACTGGCTGATTATGTGGTAGGATACTGTTTATTTTACAGCTCGGTCTAACAGTGTACAATATGACAACTTATATGATATAAACTTAAAGTGAGCTTCCCCTGTTTGAAAGACCAGCAACCGCCACTGGTTGACATTGATAATGACTCCCTGGCTACCGCGTTTATCTCATTATTAGACTCCATTGGCTTCAGTCAGGGTGTACATGAACCCACTCACTGTTTTAACCATACCCTCGATCTACTTCTGACGTATGGAATTCAAATTGATAACCTAACACTCTTTCCACAGAATCCCTCGCAATCGGATCATTATTTGATTACTTCTGATTTCTTTTTACTCGATTACACGCCACTCAGCAACAGTTACTATACTAGATGTTTCTCAGATAGTGCTGTCCAAAATTTAAGGAAATGATTACTCCGTTGTTAAATTCAATACCAAGTCCTTCAGTAACAGAGGTTTCCCGTGCCGACTTTAACCTCTCCCAAATTGATAATTTTGTTGATAGCGCCATAGGCTCGCTGCAAACAACACTCGACTCTGTAGCTCCTCTTAAAAAGAAGTTAACAAAGCAAAGAAAGTTTGCTCCTTGGTATAACTCTCAAACCCGTAAGTTAAAAAAAATATCGTGAAAGTTTGAAAGGAATTGGCGTTTAACCAAACTGGAAGAATCTTGTTTAATCTGGGCAGACAGTCTCAAAACTTATAAGAGGGGCCTCCGCAATGCCAGAGCAAACTATTGCTCAGCTTTTCTTTTTTTTTTTTTTTTCCTACTTGTCTGCATTGGTCTTCATAGCTTAGCGCCACAAAAGGGTGCAAGCTTCTTGTGAAGATTGATGCACTGTTAATCTTGCAGTATTTTATACCCATAATGCGTGGTTGTGACCGTCACCCACCCTCCCTGGAGACTAGCCTATCAGCCTTGATGGGAAAAAGACCTACTTCCTGTCACCACTAGGTAGCACTATGAGTATCAGGAAATATGGTCATATAAATATTTTCAGGGCGGGACTAATATGAATCATGTGAAGTTTGATGGAGTTCAGAACATTTATGCCAAAAATATAGAAATTTTCTGTTTCATGGCGAGACATCAAAATTAAACCCTGTGCAGCACGCATAGACACTAATCATATGTCATGTCTGTGTACATCAAATACACACCACAGCACTGAAATTTCAGGTTAGTCCAAAGATAAGTGTCTAGTAAGAAGTACTTCCTTTCACCACTAGGTGGCGCTATGACTATCACGGAATATTGTCATATAAATGTGTTCAGGATGGGACAAATATGAATCATCTTAAGTTTGGTGGACAACGGACCATTTACCCCAAATTTATAGCAATTTCCTGATTCATGGCGAGACATCAAAATTAAACCCTCTGCAGTACACGTATACACGAATGATATGTCATGTTTGTGAACATCAAATATAGACCACAGCATTGAAATTTCAGGTTAATCCAAAGATAAGTGTCTGATAAGAAGTACTTCCTTTTGACACTAGGTGGCACTATGATTATCAGGAAATATGGTAATGAAAATGTGTTCAGGGCGGGACTAATATGAATCATGTGAAGTTTGGTGGAGATTGGACCATTTATGCCAAAGCTACAGCAATTTCCTTTTTAATGGCAAGACCTCAAGATTCAACACTCGGCAGTGGTTGCGCCATTCAACATTGGGCAAATCCTGTGATAAGTTTTGATCACAACATAGTCACGCTTACATACACCAAGTTTGGAGCCAATCTGATTAAATCTGTAGGACAAGTTCGTTAATTTACAAGCCCTGAAAATGGGCAAAAATGCGCAAAAGTGCCACAAGTAAATTCAAAATGGCGGACTTCCTATTGGGTTTGGAGCATGGCTCCAAGAGGCTTTTTTTGTACGTAATAGAGTGTAACAGGTACCTACCAAGTTTCATACATGCAGGTCAAACCAGCTCTGGGGGCTGCTTAATTGAAATGTTCTAGGGGGCGCTGTTGAGCCATCTTGGTGCATCAAAGCACAAAAATCACATCAGACAACAGGACTTGCAAGCTGTAGTGTGTATGCCATGTTTGGTGAGTTTTCAAGCATCCCTTGTCCCTTCAAAACAACATCGTGTTTGATGGCGGCGCCACAATGACAGCGTTTGATGAAAACTCAAAAGCTTCATTTTTAAGCATCATCAAGGTCTAAGGACTTAGACCAGCAGGTTTGAGGTGGGTCTGATTAACCTGCTAGAGGTGGGACATTAAAGAATGTATAAAGTAACTTTCTGTTGCCAGTAGGTGGCGCTATGGAGGTGATCCAAAATTCCTCTGTAGATGTGTTCAGGGCTGGATTGTCATCATATGTGTGAAGTTTTGGCAAGATATTCCCACGTGGTATCAAGTTACAGCAACGTTTATCATCACGGCAAAACCTCAAAGTTTGCCGCTATGGCCAGGCCCTTCGACAAATACTCAGTTTCCACAATAAAGCATCATCAATGTCTTATGACTTTTTTGACCAAGTTTGAGGTGGATCTGGGATGATTTTGCTGCTGACGTGGTGACGTATTGCGGTAAGCGAGTTGTGTCATTTCTGGTGTTTCTGTGACAGCGTCTCTGTGCTGCTCTGGTGAATTCTACTAGCCTGCTTTCTGCTTTCTCACCTTAGTTGCTTTAAAGCCTCTGGAAACCCAAATCCACAATAGCCTTCTAACTATGTAATTTAGGGTCTTATGCACATAATATTAAACATGTAAAACAATTAGAAATCAGTTTCCATCCCAATTCGAGATATCTGTCTTTTAAGTTTTTGTACATTCCTGAAATTGGGTTTGATTGGGCCGTGGTTATCTCTCAGATTTATTACGCAATAAATTCGAAACCAATCATAAATCATCCATCTGTTGTCTCATCCCGCCCCCCAGTGGCAGCGCAACAAAACCTTTCTGCTCCAGCTAAATCTGCCTCTTTGAGTCTGAGCCAACTCGTCTCTTCATAGCCATTTGCGATTAGCCACCCAACTAATTTTATATAGCCTATATATCTGTCTATCTATCTATCTATCTATCTATCTATCTATCTGTCTATCTATCTATCTATCTATCTATCTGTCTATCTGTCTGTCTGTCTGTCTATCTGTCTGTCTATCTAACGTTAGCTAGCTATTTATCGTTAGCGATCTAGCTAGCTAATGTTAGCTAACGTTAGCTATCTAGCTAGCTATCGTTAGCGATCTAGCTAGCTAACGTTATCTATCTTTTCATCTATCTATCTATCCATCGATCTATCTATTGATCGGCTTGTGAGCGGCCGGGCTTGCCCCCCGGGCCCGGTGCCGGTGTCGGCTCGCGGGGAGGGGACGTAATATGCACCCTTCCTCACCCCTAACCCCAACCTCAAGCAGTTAGCTTTGCTACGCATTAACATATCCCCAATCGCGGAGGTGATGCTGCGGGAAACAACACAATTTTAGCCGGAGGGGAACATTATGTGAGGCGGGCAAATACTTCTACACAACGCCAGAGAGACGGCCGGCCGGGGCAGTCTCTCCCGCTTTGAGGGTCGGTGTGTGTGTCAGAGTAAAGACATATTTAATATATTAAGACTGGATGTGTTTGAATGAAAAAGGCTATTATCAGAAAAACGGAGCAGATTTATGTTTTCAATGAAAACGTATCTCAGTGAAGAAAGGCAAAGCGCCAGCCTCCCGCTGTCATTCATCTCAGCTAACACTGCATGTAAAAGTTATGCTAACTATTCTACGAAGTAACATTAATATGAATCACAAAACATTTTGAAACTTATTATTCAGTGACCACCTGAAAGGAGTCATTTTCAGCTTCTGCTTGGTCCTCTGAATCATCAGAGGGCTCAAACATGTACGGCTGGATTAAATTTGTGGCAGCCATTGCTGAGCCAGGGAGATGTCAATCACAACGAGGGAGCTGTCAATCAGAGCGTTATCTGCCACGCCCACTCTGTCCTGGCAAGTGGTCTAAACAGCAAAATGAGCTGTTTTTAAACCAGGTTTTCTAATAGTTATGAATGGTTATTTTCACTCAGACTTTTGTGGATGATTAATGAGACACTCGACTTTGATATAATATATGCATTTTTACTATTTCAGGCTGTGTTTCCAAAGGCTTTAACATTAGTACAGGCATTTTATGAGAAAACAAGGGGCAAACCTAACACAAATTGCAACAGAATATCTGAGAAATGTTTATTACTCATAAAAGTCTCCTCTATAACATATTAAAAGTCCTAAGATATCCAAGTGGTGGAAAATACTTTTCAAAGGTGTTTCTTAACCATACCCTGGTACCACTTTTTTGCTCCCGAAAAAAATATTTTAAAGCAACATCACTATATACTGTATACTTGTATGCAAGGCAACATAAATTTGCACTAATCCATATAAATGTTTGATTAATTTACTGATTTATTAACATACATTCAAATCAAAATTATTTAAATATCACTTTAAATAGCACTTTTATGTTACTTTCAAAATACTTCCATATTGGCACAACATAAAGGTCTGCACTGATGAACATAAACTTAAACATGTTAACTTGAACTTGAACTTTGACTGCTCTGTTGCATGTAACCACTGTAAAGAACCGGGGTGTGCAATTCATCTCAGGCTGCATGTGATGATGATGAAGATGATGGAGATGAGCCAGACAACTTAGACTGATGATGACCAGCAATGTTAATGTCATGCTTCTTGCATGTGCACCTCAGGCTGGTGGTAAGTCAGTTTTGACAGGGACAAGCCCCCCATTACTCTATTTCCATCCCCATTCTTGTGGCAGGAGTTCATTTACTGTCCCCTTCCACTGCTGCACCTGGTAGTACACACGAAGACTGTGGTACTGTGCTGCTGCTGACGTAGGTGGCAAACTCTGTGGCTGTACGTGAGAAGTGCTAGTAGCCACCTTCTCACAAAAGCGCTTGTGTCGTAGTGAGTCGAGTCCCTCCCCAGGCTTCCCATTGTACAGGCACAGCAAAGCTTTCTCTCCTGCTGACACATCTGTAATGGAAGCTGACTGTGTGTCAAACACTGTAGCATGCTCACGAAAGTCAGCGCTGGTTGTAAACTTCTTGAGGGGAGCTCCTTTCCCAATGCCATAAAGGTGGGAGGAAGTGTCACATCCGGCTATTGCATGGATGAAGAGGATGTGAGTGCACACACTGGGACCCAGCTGCTGCTTGACAGCCTTGATGTTCCAGACACGTGGCTTCTTCATGCTCTTCTTCGTCTCAGGTTTGAAGAAGAGGTCATGTGACTTGAGGTTGGTGTGGTAGATGAGGAGAACGAGCAGATCTGTATCATCACCAATGAGCACAGTGTTTGTTGCGGTGGCAGACTCCACTGCTTTTTGCACTATGAGGAGATTAGCATCACCTGGGGCATAGTACGTCTGACAGTTCTTCTTCTGTAGGTGACCACTGAGCATGTTGATGAACTGCTGCTTGTTGATGTGGTTTGCAAGGAACTCATCTTTATTCATTGTAACAGGCATGTCCTCATCCATGCTTATGGTTGCTCCAGTTCTCCCACCTGCTCGCCTGCTGTGTGTCATGTCTTTGGTGGATGTGCCTTGATAACCGTCGAAGACGACAACTGCCTCTCCAAACTTCCTTCTGACATAGTCAGTGTACAGCTTGCAGATGTTCTTGTATGTGGATCCAGGATCCAGGACAGGATGCACTGAAGAAGTGCCCCACAATCCAGCACATACTGAACATGGCCTGTGACTCCTGGAAGGTCAGGTGTGTAGAGCGCCCAGATGGCATCTGCTAGCACTGGCTTCTGTGGCTGTCGAAGCAGCAGGAAAGTGTCAAACAGCGCTGGAGGATGACTACACAGCTCATACTTGAACACTGATGCCAGGTCTTGTGAAGCTTTTGCAGCAATTGTGAGTCGCTGGCAAAGTAGTTGAGGATCCACCTGCACTGCTTCACCATCAATCTTCACTGAGGATTTCGTACTCTTGGTGATTGCCTGATCCTTCTTTCTGAATGTGTATTAGCAGTAGTCTGTCCATCCATGCTGGCCAAGATGGTGTTTCCGATGGCCTTTGCCTTATCAACATTCACAGAAGGGTGCGCATGGACCCCAGTGGAGACACTGCACAAGCTTGGATCTGAGCAGAAGGGGTGTCTTTCTTGGAGATAGTTCAGAACTGTGAGTGTGTCCTTCTTGTCACGTGCTTGTCTTGCAACTGTCATGTCCTTGTTCTGCTCGCCAGTGTTGTGGTTCACCCCTGTCAGCTCTTGCATGGCATTGTTGACTTCAGCGCAAGCTGGCATGGAGAGCAGCCACGTCAATCGTTGCAGCTCCATCATCCCTCGCCCTCTCGTGAGGCCACCACTGGTTTTCATACTTCTCATCATCACCTGCTCGATGATGAGATTTACGGACAGGCCAGCCCATAGGCGATCACTTTGTCTGACAACATGGAATCCCTCTCCAAATCTCTGATAGACATCTGGATGTTCCACCTGGAGCTTGCACATCCGCTGCACATAGATCCAAACTGATTTTGTGTAGAGATTGTGTCCAGATGCTGCCATGAAAGGAAGCATTTCTGATATTGCCTCAAGGTGCAGTGCCCAATTCCCAGTACATTCAGCTCTCAGAAACTTGCGAAGCATGCCTACCATATCCATGTACTGCAACCAGAGGGCAGCAGTCCTGCTAGAGGATTTCAAGGATTCAGTTTTGCTTTTGAGTAGTTCCTTTATTCTGAGCATCACATCTGCATTGCAAGCCTTCTCTGCAGACACTGATCCCTCTATCAACTGTGCATAGAGGACAGCAATTTCATCCAGATCAGAGTTTCCTGTTCCATCTCCAGCTGGGGTATCTTCCTCTGTTGACATCTGTGCATCACACTCTTCTGTTTCTCCTGACAGTTGAGGGGGAGCCACATCTTCTGGTGCTCCTGGCTGCTGATAGGGAGCCACACCAAGTGCATCAGACAGAATCAGGCCATTGAGGACGCCATCAATACGGAGGTGTGCACGCACAGCCCGTGCAATCACCTTCCCGGTCATCATGTGCACCACAGCACTGGCTGCATAGACAAGCTCCATCACTTCCTGCAAACCAGTACCAGCCATGAGATGCCCAGTGGACCCCACAAAACTCATCTCAGTGTGGAAGCCCCCAAGTCGCAGGACTATGCTCCTCAAGTCACTTCCTTCCAGCTCAGCTTCGATGATTAGCAGGGCCTTCCACCAGAGTGGTTGATCAAAAGTGATTATGGAGATGGCATCGTGGTGGCGGGCATGCTCACATAGAAACTTGAGTGTAGAGTAGATGCATGTAGCATCACTGGGGCTCATGTCAATCATTGGAAGAAAGACAAAGGATGATTACCATGCTGTATAAACTGCATCAATCCAGACCATGCTGGCCTTGGTGAGACAAACAGGATAGATGTCAGGATAGATATGAGGTCCAGGTCTGCTGTCAGGTTCTGTGCTGTCATAGTGACAAGCTTCTGGTATGTCACTGCAGTTGTTCCATGACTTTCTTCCCTGTGGAACAGGATTGGAACTCTCCTCATCATGGACATGTCACTTGGGGTGACCTTGGCTCTGAGGATTGGATTGCTGGTCTTGGTAGCTGGTGTTACGGCAGCAATCATCCCCATGTCATGGAAGGTGTTGTTGCCATCCAAGGTTCTAATGTTGTGGTCAACATTGTCTGCAGCATATTGGACAAACCCACCAGAGAAGCCAAGAATTTCAGTTCCATGCGACATCACAGCATTACTCACAAATCTGTGCACCTCCTGGTATGAGCAGCAGAATCCAAGCTGGTGAAGAGTATTGATTAGGAAGCGTGATCCAAAATGGTGGTGGAGCTGGACACCAAGCCCAATCTGCAGTGGCGCCAGAATAACTCTTGGTCTGGTTGCCTGCCCGATGGAGGCAGTTTTCATGCCAGTGTTTTTGCCCACAAGCAACACTTTAAGTAGAACCCTGAGGCTTTCTGGAAGAAAGTTGTTGGCATCCTCTTCAGACTTAAGTGAGTCACAGTCAGGATATACATCATGGGATGTTTCAACCAATTTTATGTCATCTTTGATAAGTTTGGCAGCAATTTCAATTACCCTCTTATTCTCTGTTCCGGGATCAGCTTCCCTGTTAGAATGAAAGTCCTGAAGGATTGCTTTGGCTGTGTTCCTGAAGGTAACCACATTTGGCTCCCCATTAATGTTGGTTTCAATTATTCTGTCACCAAAATGTTCCTTCAGTTTTGACTTCATTTGTGTGTAGCCATATGCTTCAAGTTCTGAGTCTTGGAGATTGTCCTCCATCCAGCTAACAAGGTCATTGATTGTGATCTGTTCATCATCATTTTCTTCGAGGAAGTTCACAACTTCTAGAAAGGCTTCGACTCTTTCTTTGTCTTGTGGTCTACCCAGTTCTGTTTTTTTTTGGCCCCTATTTCGCTGGTCTGATGAGCTGCTGGTATTTGCTTCTTGGTACGGAAATTGATGCTGCACACTTGGTGATAGACTGCATCTGCAGCATGCAGGTCATGCACATGCAGCACATGAGCATTCACTGTGGCTGTCCAGGCATCTCCTCTTTCATCACAAGATTTCAAGACTGTGTCCTTAAACTCAACTGTCCTCGCTGGGAATACAGGCATATCAGAACTTTTCCTCTTGGTCCCAACATTAACTGACCTCCCACAGAACAGACAGTCTCTGTCATAATGGAACTCCTTCTCAGCTGAGCGTAGAACACAGCTGTCAATTTCCATTTCTTTTTCTTGTTGCTTCTCCTTCAGCACTTTCACTAATTGTTGTTTGTTGATATATTTCTTGTGGCAGAGTTGATGAACCAGTTCCCCAGGTGATGTATGGATGTCATCCTCTCGAGATGTACTTGCTCGGTTGATGTTGTCACTCCCCTTTTCAGTAAGGGTGGATGGTGGTTGTTCTCCTCCCTCTGCAGGCTCCTTACAGATGGCACATCTCAGAGGGTCACTCATTGTTGCACTCATGGTGCTAAAATCATGAACAGAAGATGAATATTAATTTTTACAGTACAGTAACTGACACATAGCCACTAATGAACTTCACTAATTGGAAAATATGGGTAAAAAATTACCCATATTAGAATCAGTGTGTTTCATAGAGTAAAGGTATGCCATTTTTATAATTTTGGGTAAGAATAATGATTTGTATGATATTTTGGTCCACACATGAATGATTTCATGTTTTAAATATGTTTATTTTTTAACATTACTAGGATACTAGGCTACCTAACAGGTTAGATGTCATTACACGCAAGCTAGAAATATCATAGTAAGCTGTCTCTCCATGTTAAGCACATCATGCAGGGGCTAAACAAGTCCCTGCTTCGGGGTAGGTACTCAGAACGGCCCCGAAAGACTCCTGGGTGGGGCTTGGGGGTTACTTGGCGCTGATTGGATTTACTCAAGGCGGGATGTGACGTCAACAGAAAGCAACAAAATAGCCGGCATTTTTAAAACTCAGCAGACAAGGGTTAGCTCGTTCATAGCTTCCACCGCCATGTAAACAAACTCAATAACCGGTCCGTGAAAAACATTTTTTTTTCCGGTGGATATCTTAGTTACAACATGAATGAGCTAGCAAAGCAGTTTTGTGTTGCTATGTGTGGTATTTATTAAGTTTTGGGAAATCACGATCTAGAAAGCATCAGTAGCTGCAGCTGACAGGGACAGCTAACAGCAGCAGCAAAGCTAACATCAGGACGTCATTTGTTAAATGCCTCCTGTTGTCGGATACGACATGAAACTACTCCAGTTAGCTCAATCATGTTGTAACCTAGACATCCGCTGGAAAAAAAAAATTTCACGGGCCACTTTGTGAGTTTAGTGAGTTATTACAGACACCGCTAACCGCTAACAGTGTCCCTACGCCGCTACGTTGCTCCGGTCGAAATGGTCGCATAACGATTACATCACATCCAGAGCCTGGTAACTTCACAGGAACCTTCCTCCTACTCCGCTCTCTCAGTGGAGACATAGCGGTTGAGAGGGCCGAGTGAGTGGACGTTCCTGTAGTAGTTCCTGTCCCCCAAATAGTACCAGGAACTTCTTCAGTGGAAACGGGCCTAAATAAAGCATAAGACAAGAGTAAAGTTCACTATTCTGAGGGTTTCCAATATGTTCTAGTTATGATAGATCTGGCCAATCTTGTGGTGTTAGATGGAGGTTGAAAATGTTTCATTTTCCAAGCTATCTAATTGATTCTAGTTCCTATATACCAAGGCTCTCTATGGGAAGAACACCCTGTCAAACCACAGGGTAGACAGTTGTCTCATCACCCCTAAATCAATGCAATGCATAGAGTCAACATTACAGAGATATGTTTAAAAAAAAAGCAGAGTCAGCTAAGGTGTGGGCCCTTTCATCCCAAATGTTTCACCAGCTACTCCATTTCTTCTTTATTCAATCATATCTCTATGACAGCATTTTGTCACTTCTTCCTGATAAGGATACACTTCTCCACTTTCTACCCTGGATGTAAACACCACTTTCAGCCGAAATTCCCAGTAAATTGCTTTACATTTTGTGATGGTGCCCACACTACACTTTTAACACACCACTGAAAACCTGCTGAACCAAGAGTTTTCATTTCATTGATAAATGGTTTAACAAGAGATGAATGTCTTTTTTTTTACACCAAACCACAGTCCCATTAAAAACATGTTTGTCTTCCTCAACATAGCAAGGGCAAGATGGAAAAAAAAGTAGGATTTGAAGACAGGTACACCATCAGTGTTAAAAGCGAAGCTAAATGAGCATTTTTTGAGGGTGGGGTTGCACATCTGCCATAAGATGTCCAATCCATAATGTCTGATATTGCATCTCAGTTTGAAGGTCTCGTCTTCCTAGTTCAATAACTCAAAATTTAAAGTCACTAGGAAATGTTTCAGTTGGCCAATGAGGGGTAAGGTAAAGAAGAAGTTACGATTTTTCATTAGTTCATTTTTTTTTAAAAACCCGATGGCAAGTCTTGCATGCATTATTCTCCAAAATGCAAACGGAGTTGGGGCAATATACTTTGACATATTTCCTTGTTTTAAATTTTTTTTAAAGTAGATATTTAGGGGCTGGCAAGTGGCAGTCTTGTGGAATAAGAATCAAAAATTGGAGGAGTGTTTGCAGACCATTTTGCGTCAATCCCACAGCTTCAGCAGGTTTGTCCAAGAGCAACAGATGCTCCTCTGCACAGTGGGGACCTCACCAAGTCTTTAACCTGAACCAAAAAATAGGATCCCTGTTGGTTATAGCTCCTGCTATAAGAGGTTACAAATTGGGAGATGCTGTTTCTGGCAATCAGATTTGGACCACCCATGGACCACAATTCATTGCATTATGTGGGCCGAGTGTAAGTGAGATGTGTGGCCCTCCACTGGGCCAGACCAATTTTGCTACGTGGGAAGTACGTAATATAAGAGTTAATCTATTTCAGCTGAAAGGTAAGAGCTCCTTCCCTCCACAGACTGCAAGCTGTGCTTGACCAAAAGCATAGACATTTCGTCATATGTATCTGTAATAAAACACAGTGTTAGGAGAAGCAAAGGGAGGTACATCCAACGAGTTTGAGCTAAAAAGGGAACAGTACATTGTCTTCTCACCCCATGCAGCAAAGCTGATACACAAGTAAAATGCTCTCACAGACGCAGGGCACTTTAGGTCAAATTTAAAACCTACACAAAAGAAACAAGCAGAATGATCTTTTAACGGCAGGGTATTATGGCAATTATAAGTTCAGCTTCTACATATGGCAGCAGCTTCCTTGTCTCTGTGGTATAATTAACGTTTTCTCTGGTGGTCTACTTAAATTTGCCTTAGCATGCCAGTTTAAAGTCTGCCATTCATAGCTGACCACATCTTCAAATCATAACAAAATTTTGTATGGAGAAAATTGGTAATAGTGTTATCTTGCTCAGTACCAGGCCAGCTATTAGCTAGCTTGATCTGTAATGTTACCAGCCCAGCAAAAATTTCCCTCCTCTCGGCAGCATTTGGTTGCAAATGTGTATTTAAAAAAGTGTTAAAGAATTGTATAATAATTGAGAAAAAAACCTACTAGTTTTATTTGCAAGTTCAAATACCAAACTTGGGGTCTTACAGGATTATTTATTATTTGCAAGATTGTTAGTTTCAAAAAGAACAGACAGAAATTGCTGTAGCCCTTGAAATCCCTGGTAAGCATGCTATAGCTAGCTAGATAACCATCATCCCCATCCATCCATCCATCCATCCATCCATCCACTTACAACCACAAGTGGTTACATAATGTAATTTCTAAAGCTAGCAATCTTCAGTCAAAACATAAGGTTAGGTCGTAGACTAATAGCATACATTTCAGTATCTAACGTTATCTTGCCAATAGCCTCTACGGCAGGGTTGCCAACTTTTCAAAAAAACCTAGGAGTGAGATTCAGCGGGGCCGACCACAATTTCGTATTTTAAGCCGACACATAAAATTCTTGTTTGTCCTCCTGCATCCTAACGGATTTTTGGGGGGCCTGCTGGAGGTGGGTAGGGCCTAAAACCTTACATACAAATACCATACAGAGAGAGACAATAGTGGTATAGTGGGGGTCTGGGGGTCCTCTCCCAGAAAATTTTGGATGTGGTAGATGTAATTTCCTGCATTCTGGTGGGTTTAGGGGTAGCATTCTGGAGATGGGCAATATCTACATACATCCAATGCCACCCTGACTTGCAGGGCCTCCACAAGTGAACCTGCATTCAGCTCAGAGTGACTGAACTAGTAAAAACCAGAAACTAGAACTTGCCTATGTGGCATATAGCCTATTACTTTATAGACACAAAACCCATTTTAGATTTAAAGAAAAATTAATGGTTGAAATGATTGAATATGTTTTGATTAAGACCTAACTAAAATGTTATTTTGGGAATAATAATACATTTTGTGTATTACTGTAGTCTAGCCTTTCATGATATATTTCTAAACTATGAAAGTCTGAGAGAGCCTAGACCTAAGCCATTTTATTTCATTTTTTACATTTACAAAGTTCTCCAAATGCCTTTTGACATAGCTGTTGAGATTAATTGCAAAGTCACCTTTATGCTATAGATATCTTTCCTCAGCCAGTTATAATCTCTCCTCAGCTGTGAAGACCCTGCATGATCATCCTTGCTGGCCTCTGGTCCACTGTCTCCTCCCTGACCCTGTTCTTTCTATTGTGGCAATAAAGATTTAAAAAAAAGTGTGCAAAGCAATAGTGAGCACAAGTTCTTATTAAGGAGGAGTAGGTTTTTTCCTAGCATGAAACTAGCTAGCAAGGGATTCAATATAGGCAACAATAACATTTGTATTCTTGTTAACTAGCTTAACTTGATATATTGGCATCTGTTAATTAGTCATCATTTGCCCCTCTCCTCTCCCCTCTCTGAAATCTGGCTGCAAACTTCAACTCCGCCCACCCGGTGCACCGGCTGTTTGAAATTAATTTAAAATACTCAGCTGCCAGCGTTTTTTCCTGTTTGTCACTGGCGTAAGAATTGGTTGGGCAGAGTGAGACTATGAGATGGAAGGTGAATGCATCTCCCAATTTGTAACCTCTTATAGCAGGAGCTATAACCAACAGGGATCCTATTTTTTGGTTCAGGTTAAAGACTTGGTGAGGTCCCCACTGTGCAGAGGAGCATCTGTTGCTCTTGGACAAACCTGCTGAAGCTGTGGGATTGACGCAAAATGGTCTGCAAACACTCCTCCAATTTTTGATTCTTATTCCACAAGACTGCCACTTGCCAGCCCCTAAATATTTACTTTAAAAAAAATTTAAAACAAGGAAATATGTCAAAGTATATTGCCCCAACTCCGTTTGCATTTTGGAGAATAATGCATGCAAGACTTGCCATCGGGTTTTTAAAAAAAAATGAACTAATGAAAAATCGTAACTTCTTCTTTACCTTACCCCTCATTGGCCAATTGAAACATTTCCTAGTGACTTTAAATTTTGAGTTATTGAACTAGGAAGACGAGACCTTCAAACTGAGATGCAATATCAGACATTATGGATTGGACATCTTATGGCAGATGTGCAACCCCACCCTCAAAAAATGCTCATTTAGCTTCGCTTTTAACACTGATGGTGTACCTGTCTTCAAATCCTACTTTTTTTTCCATCTTGCCCTTGCTATGTTGAGGAAGACAAACATGTTTTTAATGGGACTGTGGTTTGGTGTAAAAAAAAAAAGACATTCATCTCTTGTTAAACCATTTATCAATGAAATGAAAACTCTTGGTTCAGCAGGTTTTCAGTGGTGTGTTAAAAGTGTAGTGTGGGCACCATCACAAAATGTAAAGCAATTTACTGGGAATTTCGGCTGAAAGTGGTGTTTACATCCAGGGTAGAAAGTGGAGAAGTGTATCCTTATCAGGAAGAAGTGACAAAATGCTGTCATAGAGATATGATTGAATAAAGAAGAAATGGAGTAGCTGGTGAAACAATTGGGAATGAAAGGGCCCACACCTTAGCTGACTCTGCTTTTTTTTTAAACATATCTCTGTAATGTTGACTCTATGCATTGCATTGATTTAGGGGTGATGAGACAACTGTCTACCCTGTGGTTTGACAGGGTGTTCTTCCCATAGAGAGCCTTGGTATATAGGAACTAGAATCAATTAGATAGCTTGGAAAATGAAACATTTTCAACCTCCATCTAACACCACAAGATTGGCCAGATCTATCATAACTAGAACATATTGGAAACCCTCAGAATAGTGAACTTTACTCTTGTCTTATGCTTTATTTAGGCCCGTTTCCACTGAAGAAGTTCCTGGTACTATTTCAGGGGACAGGAACTACTACAGGAACGTCCACTCACTCGGCCCTCTCAACCGCTGTGTCTCCACTGAGAGAGCGGAGTAGGAGGAAGGTTCCTGTGAAGTTACCAGGCTCTGGATGTGATGTAATCGTTATGCGACCATTTCGACCGGAGCAACGTAGCGGCGTAGGGACACTGTTAGCGGTTAGCGGTGTCTGTAATAACTCACTAAACTCACAAAGTGGCCCGTGAAATTTTTTTTTTCCAGCGGATGTCTAGGTTACAACATGATTGAGCTAACTGGAGTAGTTTCATGTCGTATCCGACAACAGGAGGCATTTAACAAATGACGTCCTGATGTTAGCTTTGCTGCTGCTGTTAGCTGTCCCTGTCAGCTGCAGCTACTGATGCTTTCTAGATCGTGATTTCCCAAAACTTAATAAATACCACACATAGCAACACAAAACTGCTTTGCTAGCTCATTCATGTTGTAACTAAGATATCCACCGGAAAAAAAAATGTTTTTCACGGACCGGTTATTGAGTTTGTTTACATGGCGGTGGAAGCTATGAACGAGCTAACCCTTGTCTGCTGAGTTTTAAAAATGCCGGCTATTTTGTTGCTTTCTGTTGACGTCACATCCCGCCTTGAGTAAATCCAATCAGCGCCAAGTAACCCCCAAGCCCCACCCAGGAGTCTTTCGGGGCCGTTCTGAGTACCTACCCCGAAGCAGGGACTTGTTTAGCCCCTGTAAAAGTTCCGGAACTCTGTCCTTCCAGGGTGGTTCCTGCGGTGGAGACACACACCAACGGCCCCGGCCCCGTAAATCTACCCCGAAGTTCCTGCGGTGGAAACGGGCCTATTGTTTTGAAATACATTCTTCCAGGTGGATTCCTTAGGCATTTCCTCCTTTTGTGTCAAGCAGTTTATGTATTGCAAACAGCATCCATTACACAGATGAAGCATTTCTAAGCATCTCAACACCTGAATGAGTTTTTATGCAATTTTGAAACCCTGTATGAACCATCACATATGACATGTTGACATTCTTCTTCATCTCAGAGACAGTGTCAGAAAGTGGGGGCCCATATAGTGTCACAGTGCAAACAGTCTTGAAGGGTGCAATGGCTTTCTGTTGAAACCTCTAGCTCCTAGTTACCCCCTTATAGTCCCTAGTTATAGCCCCTAACTGAAAATTTTAGAAACACAAGCAGAAAATTTAGGGGCACACATTGAATCATCCTGCAACGCAATAAGTCACATTTTTTGGCCATTTTTAACTGTATCTTAAACTGTATGTAGTCAATTGTATATTAACATTGGACTGTTTTTTGTGTCTTGTGGTCCGTGGGATGTGAGGATTCTTAAAATAACATCTGTACAGATGTGATGCCTTGACTATATGACTGATCTTTCATAAAAGCTGTTTAACTAACCTAACAGTCAGACACAGTTTACCCTGTGTAGTTAAGGTGACAGGTCTGCTCAGCTGCTCTGCAGCAACAAACTGATATGATGCTGATGTACATAAGAATTTATGTTAAATGGAGGTTGAACCATGAATACATATTACAGGAAGCCCGTAAAGCATTTTAATAAATTAATCCATCATAATTTAAACAATTGGAGACTGAGAACAAACTGATATGTGAGTCTTACACTCATTGTGCAAGAACACAACGAGTGTACGATCGTTGGTGTTTATTGAACATCCGTAGCGAAAAACGGTGCTATGAAGTACTCTAACCTGACGTGCTCTGCAGGCTAGGTGATCTTAGCCTTCTACCCCGACCTGGTACAGGGAGAAGGCATCGGAGGCAGTGCGAGAGGACACGGAAGCGAGGCAAGCGCGGAGGAGTACGTGCTAAGTTAACGGCTAACCCCAGCAAGCCGGCAATTCCAACAATACCCCTGGCTAATAGCCGCTCACTAGATAGCAAGATGGACTACATCAGGCTGTGCAGAGCATCCCAACTCAGAATGAGGGACTGCTGTGTCCTCATCTTCTCTGAAACCTGGCTCGGTCGGAACATCACGGATGACGCTATAGGACTGGAGGGGCTGACGCTGCACAGAGCCGGCGGTCTGGCGGTGTATCCCAACAACTCGTGGTGCCTGGATACCGAGGTGGTCTCTACGGTCTGCACACCTGACATAGAGGCACTAATGGTGAGATGTTGTCCCTTCTACCTACCACAGGAACTATCGGCAGTCATCATCGTGGCTGTGTATGTACCACCAAGTGCTAACGTGAGAGAGGCTATGGAGGAGCTACACAACATCATCAGCACGCAACAGACGACTTATCCAGACGCCTTCTTCATTGCAGCAGGGGATTATAACCAGGCAAGTCTCAAATTTGTCCTGCCAAAATTTCACCAACATGTGAACTTTGCAACCAGGGGGAGCAACACATTAGATCTGGTGTACACAAACATTAAGGGCTCATATAGAGCTGCCTCCCTCCCCCATGTTGGCAACTCTGATCATCTTGCTGTTCTGCTCACCCCCATGTATAGACCCACAACATGTGCAAGCTGAAATCAGTAATGTCAGGGTTTGGCCAAAGGATCAATCAATCAATTCAATCAATTTTATTTATAAAGCCCAATATCACAAATACAATTTGCCTCACAGGGCTTTACAGCATACGACATCCCTCTGTCCTTTAGACCCTCACAGCGGATAAGGAAAAACTCCCCAAAAAAAACCCTTTACCGGGGGAAAAAAATGGTAGAAACCTCAGGAAGAGCAACTGAGGAGGGATCCCTCTTCCAGGACGGACAGACGTGCAGTAGATGTCGTACAGAACAGATCAGCATAACAAATTAACAGTAATCTGTATGACACAATACAGTAATCTGTATGACATCCTCGGTAATGACAGTAGCTTACAACAACATTCATGAAAGTAATAATACTGTCGTTATAGTTCTGGCTACTGTGGTACAATATGTTGAAAGTATATATTAGTATCAGGCAGTCTACATGTATGATAATATCATATGTCTATAATAGCAGTAGAAGTATGACTAATAATTAATGATGGCAGCAGCAGCAGCAGGAGGCATCTGGCAGGACCACGGCAGCAGCACAACCACACACGTCACACTATCCAGGCACCGCTGCAATACGAGTTAACCTGAGAGACAGTGGAGCACAAAGGCTCCGGAGAAGAAACTGAGTTAGTGACATCCAGAATGGCCGAGTAAAATAGATACAGTAATAGGATACGAGAGAGAGAGGGAGAGAGAGAGAGAGAGAGAGAGAGAGAGAGAAGGTGCCCGGTGCATTAAAGGTGGTCCTCCGGTAGACTAGGCCTAAGTCAGCCTAACTAGGGGCTGGTACAAGGCAAGCCCGAGCCAGCCCTAACTATAAGCTTTATCAAAGAGGAAAGTCTTAAGTCTAGCCTTAAATGTGGAGACGGTGTCTGCCTCCCGGACCGTAACAGGAAGATGATTCCACAGGAGAGGAGCCTGATAGCTGAAGGCTCTGGCTCCTGATCTACTTTTGGAGACTTTAGGGACCACGAGTAACCCTGCGTTCTCAGAGCGCAGAGTTCTGGTGGGATAATAAGGCACTATGAGCTCTCTAAGATATGATGGAGCTTGACCATTTAGAGCTTTATAAGTTAACAGTAGGATTTTAAATTCAATTCTGGATTTTACAGGGAGCCAGTGCAGAGAAGCTAAAACAGGAGAAATATGATCTCGTTTCTTAGTTCCTGTTAGTACACGTGCTGCTGCATTCTGAATTAGCTGAAGAGTTTTTAATGATTTACTAGAGCTACCTGATAGTAGAGAGTATGCCATCATCACACTGCAGGACTGTTTTGAGACGACGCAGTGGGACCTCTTTAAGGAGGCAGCCACATATGACAGTGGACTTGACCTGGAGGAATACACTGAATCAGTCATTGGTTACACTGAAAAATATATAGAGGATGTGACGGTGGTTAAAACCTTCAAATGTTAAAAAACATCCAACACCCACCCTGCCTGATTTTCTCAATCACTTCTTTGCAAGGTTTGAGGCAGGCAACATCACCCAGGCACAGAGACTCCCCCCTTCACCTTGTGGCCAGATCTTACAGCTGTCCAGAGCTGGAGTGGAAAAAGCCCTCGCCAGCATCAATCCACGGAGAGCCGCAGGGCTCAATAACATCCCTTGGAGGGTCCTGAAGTACTGTGCTGAAGAACTGAAAGATGTCCCAACAACCACTCTAAGACCTCTCTCAGCCAGGCGGTGGTGCCAGCATGCCTCAAAAAAGCCACCATCATCCCCATGCCAAAGAAGCATAACCCGGCCAGCCTGAATGACTACCGCCCTGTGGCCCTCACACCAGTGTTGATGAAATATTTTGAGCGGCTCATCATGCAGCACATAAAATCCTGCCTCCCTACCAACCTGGACCCCCTAGAGTTTGCCTACAAGGCAAACCGTTGCACGAAGGATGCCATCACCTCAACACTCCACTCCATTCTGTCCCACCTGGAGGGCAGAAACACCTATGTGAGTCCTCTTCATCGCTTCAGCTCCGCATTTAATACCATCATCCCACAACAGCTCGTGGAGAAGCTGAGGTCACTGGACATGAACACTGGTACCTGCAACTGGGTCCTCTGCTTCCTGACACAGCAGCAGCAGTAAGTCAGGATGGGGAAAAGAACATCCAGCATCATCATGGTGAACACAGGTCCCCCCAGGGCTGCGTCTTGAGTCCCCTGTTGTTCAGCCTTCTCACACATGACTGCACTGCCTCCCATACTACAAACAAGATCATTACGTATATGGACAACACTACAATGGTGGGACTCATCAGGGACGAGGATGAGGCTGTATACAGGATGGAGGTGGAGCAGTTGACATAGTGGTGCAGGTCTCACAACCTCCTCCTTGATGTGAGCAAGACAAAAGAGATGGTGATGAACTTCAGAAAAACCAGCAGACTGCATAGCCCTCTGATCATCAACGGGGCTGTGGTGGAAAGGGTCAGCGGTGTTAAGTTTCTGTGAGTCCATCTGGCAGGGGATCTATCCTTCACCACCAACACTGCCGCCATCGCCAAAAAAGCCCAACAGCGACTTCACCCACTCAGGAAACTCAGGAAGGCTGGTCTCCCTACCGTCCACCTGACCACCTTCTACAGGGGCACCGTGGAGAGTATCCTGACGTACACCCTCACCTGGTTTGGCAGCTGTACGGAGAACAAGAGGCGTCAGCTGAACAGAGTGGTGAAAACAGCCAGCAAGATTATAGGCGGCACCCTTCCATCGCTGCTGGACACGTACAGAAAGCGCTGCATTTGCAGAGCAGCGGCAATCCTCAAGGACACTCATCACCCTTCTCACAGCGTGTTTTCCCTGCTGCCATCTGGAAAAAGACTCAGGAGTATCCGCTGTAAGACCAGTTCATCTAGAATGAGCCTACTTATGAGTGTAGATGATGTGATCCTCACGGTTAACTAATCACTCGCTCCCGGACTTTCCTCCTACACTGACAGACTCACTCCCTCATTTGACAACATGAAAAAAAAATGGCTACAAATTTGCGGGTCGCACACGAGCGAGTAGTTGTAATATATATTGCACTGACTCCAAAAATAATTGCAAAATGCGACCATGTGATCGCAGTCTGGGGCCCTGATACCCTGTCAGAGGTCAGGCTATGTTTTACTACAAAGCAGTAGTTTACTTACAAATATTTCTGAGCATTGACTACACAGCAAAACCAGAAGTGTTAATTCAACTCTCAGGGAGTTAAATTCAGCACTTTGAAAGCGTCTATATTGGTCCACTCTACACAGAGTTAAAATAACACTTTTGAAAGTGTTAAAGAGTTTACACTGTGAGTGCATATTTTAACACTAAATAAAGTCCAAATTATTTTAAAACTATGGAGAGTATTATAAATATAACTAATAGAAATCTTTTATAATTCTAATTAATTTTAAGAAATACTACTTGGAGTTGATTAATAATCCAAGAACAATGCATGCCACTGGAATTTACAAAGAAAACCACACAAGTTGCAGTTTGAATCAACCTGTATTTCAAACAAGCACACCACTTAAAACACAACACTGGCTTTGCAAAAACAGGTCAGACAATTTGACAGTGTGGTACAATGTATGTTTTTTCCACACATCTCGTTCGAAAACTGTTTGTCATAGGGTCTGTAATAAATCATCTCCTTAACTGGAAGAACAGAGAATGAATCCGCTCTCTCCTCGATACAGTATGCATTGAAATGATCATCAAAATAAAGAGTATCCACTCTGCAGGTCAAAATGAAAGCTTGTTCATCATGTATAATAATGTTGGTGACCTTTCTGAAAACAGGAATTTCCATGTTTGTTCCAGTACAAACAAACATTCCAATCTGATACTCCGTTCCATAGTTCTTCACCCAATTAGTGGTTGACACTTCACAGTATGCATTTACATCAAACACAGAACTTAAAACCCCACCTCCCATCAAGCTATCAATAATTTCTGTCTTCACCAGACCAAACTCAAATCTCTGAAAATCAAAATTCTCCCAGTGGTAAGCTAGGTGTCTCTGGTGTTGTTTCACCAATGCTTTTGTGATATTTTTTAAATTTTACACTGATTTTTAAAAAAAAAAACAAAAATGTTTGGCCTCAAACATCATGCACCATACATGGAGGAGTGGACCTATTTTGCAAATATAGTGTGGATAATGCAACATAAAATGATGCTTTGGAATCAGTCGCTTCTGAGCAAACAAAAATTTAAATAGCTTGCTACCATTAATTACAATTGGTGAAAACATAGTATTTACAATCTGAACCAAGAGGAGGAGCAGGTTCCAGTGACAGTTACTTCTTTCCACTACATCACCAAAAATAAGAGTAACATTTCTCACAAGACACCATGACTGACTAGCATTTAGTCCAAGATCCTTGCTAGCCTCATCCATTTTCAAACCACTTGGTCTATTTTTTCTTTCAGTATAACCATAGTTGAAACTTTGGATTCTCTGTGACAATGATTCCAAACACAGATACTTCTGGTTGACAAGGTATTGAAAGGCAGGTTTGAGTTCGTACTGCACAACACCTTCAAGCAAATCGTGCATTATGTCAACTGCAAAGTTATCAGAGGTGTGGAAAAAATGCAATGTATTGAGCAAGCATGTCTTTTTGACACCAAACGCTGAAACCAACTTAGGATCTTCCTGTAGAGCTGCATAATGTTCTGCATGGATTTCTCTTGTACGAAAAATCATCATCAAAACCAAACAGTCCATGTAAATCTAGATTGTCACCTGTTATTTGTATAACAGAACCAAGCAACAGCAAGTCTGAGAAAGGCACCTCAATTCCTTATGTTTCGAGTATCTTAAGATCATCCACAAGAGGCTTCAGCATGTCATCAAATCCATAAGTCTTCAATCAATCAATTTTATTTATAAAGCCCAATATCACACATCACAATTTGCCTCACAGAGCTTTACAGCATACAACATCCCTCTGTCCTTTGGACCCTCACAGCGAATAAGGAAAAACTCCCCCCAAAAAAATCCTTAATGGGAAAAAAAAACGGTAGAAACCTCAAGAAGAGCAACTGAGGAGGGATCCCTCTTCTAGGATGGACAGATGTGCAATAGATGACGACATCTATTGAACAGATCAACATGATAAATTAACAGTAATCCGTATGACACAATGAGACAGAAAGAGAGAGAGAGAGAGATGCAGGACAGACGGTAGCTTACAACAACATTCATAAAAGTAATATTATAATTAATAATAATATATTAATATGATAGTATACACATATACACATGTGACAATAATCATATGTGTATAATAACAGTAGAAGTATGACTAATGATGCAGCAGCAGCAGGCGGAATCTGGCAGGACCACGGCAGCAGCACAACCACACAAGTCACACTATCCAGGTGTAACACATATGGGCTAGGCGATTGACTGCGGCTACAATAGCAGCAACAGAAGTCTGTTCTTTAGAGGAGCCTGGATTGTGAATGAATGCATGAGACAGTAGTGCAGTTTGAATGTCTGTATTCAGAGAATATTTCTAAAGAAAAAAAACACCCAATACAAACAATACACCGTTCCAATATTCAACAAAAAAATGGATTACCCACAATAAATCAAAGGTTCTGTTTGTTCTCAAGGACAAACGTTCAGTTCATATCCTTTTAATCCAAAAAGGTCCAGATCGGTAAGTGTGAGACTTTGTCCTACCAGTTCGTTGATCTAGCTCGCCATGTGGGTTGAGATGAATGGATCAAGGTCCATGAGAAGGAAATCCAAAGTTGGACAAAAAAAAAAAAAAAAAAAAAAACTTGACCTAAAAGGCCAAAAATACACATAAGTATTCCATTTTGAAATAAACAAGTCAGTATCAAAAAATAAAATCAATGTATGCATAAACATACATGCTAAATACAAATGCATTAATTAATTATTTAATTAATTAATTGTCCTTAATAAATCAAAGTTACAATAGTAACCAAACCACCTTAACCTAGTACCCCAGTACCATGTTAATATTCACAGTCAAAGTGAAAAGTCAAAATCAAAGTCAAAATGCACCTTTTATAATTCATCAAAACATTCAATATTAAATTTCAAACTACTACTACTCAGCCTTACTAGGGGCTGGTACAAGGCAAGCCTAAGTCAGCCGTAACTATAAGCTTTATCAAAGAGGAAAGTCTTAAGTCTAGTCTTAAATGTGGAGACGGTGTCTGCCTCCCGGACCGTAACAGGAAGATGATTCCACAGGAGAGTAGCCTGATAGCTGAAGGCTCTGGCTCCTGATCTACCTTTGGAGACTTTAGGGACCACGAGTAACCCTGCATTCTCCGAGCGCAGAGTTCTGGTGGGATAATACGGCACTATGAGTTCTCTAAGATATGACGGAGCTTGACCATTTAGAGCTTTTTAAGTTAACAGTAGGATTTTAAATTCAATTCTGGATTTTACAGGGAGCCAGTGCAGAGAAGCTAAAAGTCTTAAGATCTTGTGCGTGAAAGAGTGCCACAACATGTATATTCATCAACACATAATTATATTTTGGCGGCAAGTTCCTCAATATAAAGTAAATACAACCAAGCTTGTGAATCCCTTTCTTTAAACCTAAGGGATTTGCGGTCTCAAAATCATCATAATAAAGTTGAATCTGTAAAGCATGTTTTCTCTGGGAAAACAAAATGTTACTCTTGAAATATGAACCATCACATATGTCTTTATAAATGCCTTCTTCGTGTTGTTTGGCTTCCAAGAAACTTTCACATAATTCGGTGTTCTTGAACATAGACTTAAGTGTTCCCAGGATGGGTGCATTCACAAATTTATCCGTTACTGGGACCTGACTGTATAGTCCTGTTGTTCGATCCCTGCGAACATCAAACCGTACCCCAAGCACATATTCGACGGGTTCAACAATTTCCTACTTTTCCTCAAAAAAAAATTGTTTTACTCTTGTGTTCAAGGTCGAGAAAGGATTTTCTCGGTGATCAAAACACTCTTCCACCTTCTTTTCCAAATCTGTGCCTTGCATTTCTGAAGTACAGCTGAGAACTGCCTCTCTTGCTTGCCTTTGAATGTCATTTACAAGTTCCTCCAAGGAGCCTACCATTGTTTGAACTGTGCTCTCAGCAACACCAGATGCTTGCAACTGTGCCACAACAGAAGCACACATGTTTAACATGTGATTATCATCAACAGAGAGCTGGGTAGTTGTTGGAGAGTCTGTACCCACAGCCTGTGAAGTTGACGGCTCACCAACTTCATTCTGAGTGTCCACATTGTCAACAGTATTAGTCAGAGCAATATCTTTGTGGAAACGAAGAAGGTGCTTCTTGAAACCTGAATAAGTCCACATTTCAAATGTAATGATTTTCCAGGATATAAACTGTGATTGAGTCTTAAATGCTGGCAAAGCAATGCAGAACGTTTGTGGTGTGCCTTACAAATGTAACAAAGAAACATGTTTGTAGCCAGGGATCTTTAAGTGCCTCAAGTGTTGTGCAAAAATCTTGCTCTAAGCTCCTTGACTCTGGGACTTTCCTTGGCACTTCCCACGTCAATGTTGAAAACTGTGGTTTGGATGCGTTCATCCAAACCACAGTATAGAAGTTGTAGAGGGATTCATGGTAGTTGATGCTGAAGGTGAAGTGTGCTTTGAAGAGCTCATCGAAAGCTGCCAGGGATGTCTATGCCTTGCAAGGGATGGCCTTATGATCAATGATGACATAGAATCTCTGGATGCTGTTCTTCTTTTCACCAACACACAGGGGGAAGGGCTGCCCTGGCTCCACACCAGCAAGGAAGGTTTTAACACTGGCTCCCATCTACAACAAAATATAAAAAAGAATCATTAGAAAATAATGAAATATAACACCACTACATTCAGATTACCAATTGTGCCAGTAAAAAAGTACTTCTACATAAGTAGGATCATCAGAATAACTGCACAAGCACACAAAAAATTGCATACCATAACATATTTCACAACATGATCAACAGCCTTGACATGAGCTGATTGTTGCACTCTTCTTGTGGCCTTTAGAGGTGGGGGGAAGCAAATGAACCAAGAGCAGAACACTTGCCAGGTCACTGTCCCAGCCTTGGGGAAAACAGAATCAATATTAGACACATTCACATAAATGATTCAGATAATTTAAAAAGGAGTATGAGCAAAGCTTACCAGAACCACTGGAGTCTTGCAGCATGGACAAGAGGGCTTCAATATGCTCATTGGAAGTCATTGTTTTGCAGTCAGCCAGGATCCAAGGTTTTAAAAATGTGGGCCATTTTGCCAAAAATCTTCCAGACACTTCCTCTCCAAACATCATGTTGAAGTCTTGGTCAATCTACAGAAGAGCACACATTTTCATACTTGTGCAAGTTAAAGTGTACACCTTGAATAATTTGACAGTTCACTCAAAAAAAGTTTTTCTTTCTTACCAAGCCAGGGGTGTCAAGGAATCTTGGGAAGACATCCAAGACTGTTGAAGAGCACTGCTGATCTTGAATCAGTGACTGGCGGTACTGAAATGTGGTCCTCATCTTCTCTTTGATTGCTGTTGCATCAGTTGAATGTTTCAAAAAGGATATTGCTTCATGACACTGATCACCGAGCAGCTGCTTATCAGAGCAGAGAACCTCCCTCCTTCTCTTCGGACTACCTTGACAGGCAGTGGTGGTGGAGGATCTCCGGGACTGAGCTGTAGAGTTGCGCTGAACAGTCTTTATCCTCCAGGCCAGGTAGCCAGATCCACTCTGTGGGTCATAGAAGTGTTCCTGTAATATTTAAAACAATACATTGTAGAGTGAAATCAGAACATATTTCTACTTTCTATGTTCACATACCAGGTTTTCGTTTACAAACTTACATATCCATTCTCTGAGTATGGATCTCTGAGGCTGGGAAATAGAGAGATGATACCCAAAGCATATTTACTTCGCACAGAGATTGGCGGGGTCCTCCTGAAAGATAAACATGACTGATGAACCTTACTACGTTTCCTTTTCCCATTACATTTTACTTTTACTAGCTTCAGTGAGTTATAGACTCTCTCAAATCATTTGTTTTTGTTTGTTTTAGCCCTTTAATATTAATTGCTGTCAAAAAAAAGAAATTACAACATGAATTGTTTGTACAGTTTATGTATTACTTGTAATAATGAATGTGCAATGTTCTACAATAAGTGAGCTCTTTTTTAAATAATTCAATGTAAAGTGCAAATATGAACTTTGTAGTCTTACCCATGAATTTCAACCATGTCAGCCACGGGAAGGTTTACCAACTGTCTCCATGTGCTATCCATCAATGTTTTTGATGGATAGCACACGGTTTGGCCTGGAGAGTATCTCTCACCATCTAAAAAGATAAAGAATCAGAAAGTTAGCAATTATATTCATCATCACATCCAACAACAAAACCACATTTTAACTGCAAAATATCTTTGTATCTGATATTTGATAGCTAATACAATTTGTTACAAAAGTGGACGTGGTCGCACACCTCTTTTGCTGATTCCCGTTCAGCATGGGTTCTCCTCCCTCCATTTGTCTTAACAATCACTGTTGCATCTGATGAATCAGAGGATAGCAAGGAGTCTCCAGACACAGATGCTGGTGAGCTGTCTGACATGGATGACTCCAACGATAGATCATTCTGAAGTAAAACTGTAAAACAGTTTGAAAATGTATACACAAAATGAAAAAAATAATTAGTTCTCCACAATATTCATTACTGATGATCCACTCCTTCCCTAACAAGGCTGAGTCTCACCTGTTGACTTTTCAGATGTCACCCTAACAGTAAGGTTGCCTGCTCGCAAAAGCTTCTCAAACACATCTGCATCCACTTCTGTCCCTGATTCATCTGTCAACTGCAGCTCAGTCTCAAGTGGAAGGTCTAGCTTTTGAATGACTGATAAAAACATATTAGATTTAGAGCAATAAAAAGATACACTATGAGCAGCATTACTGCAACATAGATTAACATGGAAATTTGATAAGCTTGTAATTCAACATCTTAGGGACAACTTTCAAAAAGCACTCTTTGAATTGTTCACAGGACATTACTATTTGCTATCATAAACACTCTCATACTCAATAATATAAACATTAAATAAGTTCAACAAGTATTATAGCAAGTACTGTTAACTACATTCTTGGCTGTGTAAAAAGTGTTGCCAACCTCTCTGAAGGAATGTGTTGAAGCTGTCATAGCCCTCTTCAGTCTCAGCCACTTTGACATACTTCTGAATTTCTCCAAATGTCACCTTCACCAACATGATGTACTGTGAAGAGAAAAAAAGAAGAAAAGACATCCACACCATGCCATCACTCACTGTGTGTTCACCGTGGATGTATAAAGAACTAATTTGAGTATTTGTTTTGTTTTTTTGGCGTTACTCGCTACTTGTCAGGGTAGAGGATTGTAGACAGACCCAAAAAATGCAGAACTCAGGGTGGTAACACGAGAACATGTAAAGGGGACGACTGCAGGAACAAACACACACAACCAGACACACGGAAATCACAGAGATAAATACACGAGTAGAAACAGGTGGGGAAATCAACACAGGTGATACCCATTTGGGTAATCAGTATCACCTGTGGGGAAATCAACACAGATGATACCCATTTGGGTAATCACAGCATGGAGCAGACAGGAAGACAGAGCACTTCAAAGTAAAATAGGAACCGAGAAAAACGAATGAGACAAAACATGACATTGGACCTGGACAATGGGAACCAGCGCGATGATGTTACTGAAGCTCAACCCGCCTGCTATCATGATAGCTAGTCTCCCTGCAAACAGCACCTGCACTTATCCATTAACACAGAGATACATTATCAACATCTCTCTGTTAGGTTAGCAAACCAACGTCAGGTATAAATATAACAGCGATGTTATGTGCATATATATATTTACACACGGTGTAACTTAAAAGTTATATAAACTCACCGGCATTTAAGACGTTTATTATTGCTGACATCTGCTGGGTGTGTGAGTGTGAATCCGGTGTTAGATCCGGCTAATGGTAATTTGAGATCCTTAAGTTAAGATAAAACAGTTTTTTTCTCTGCCAAAAGCAAAAAAAACCTCTTTCCACCCACAAACAGCTCCGGTTTTAGAGTGGAACGTGGCATGGCTAGTGCCTCCAGCTTTATTCCATCAACACGTTAACTAGCTGAAAACCTCTGGCAAAAATGGCCAGTTGCACATCTCTACCATGTTATCTTGCGTAGAATCGGACAAATTTGTATACTTACATGAAGCAAATTGTGCATATTCATCGGCACCCTTGTGCAAACGTAACTTTCATCAAAAATAGCATAAAGCAATCAAGCTAACCTTGAACACGAGGCTTACCTCGTCACAATGTTAACGCTGCTGACAAGACTCCACCACATATAAACTAACCACTTTTTTACTCCATCTGTATTAAGTTAATTATTGGCACGTAACATACGACTGCACAGAAAATATTATTTAATATACATGTTGTTGTCTTTGATATACTTACACAAAGTTGGCCGGTCACAGCCAAAAGATGGTAGTGGTCTGCTGTCCTCCTTGTGCGTATTCTCCCCGTTCGTCACAGCTAGTTGGAATTCTGGGAGAACACTGCTCAGTGTTGATTTCAAAATCAACACTGAACAGAGTTTATCGGATTTAACTCCCCGGATTAACACAAGTGTCATTGCTATTTAGATGCAGGCGCAGTTGTCATTTTCACGCCCTGCACCCTCTTCGTCTAACTAGCAAATGAACTTGCACTACTCTGGGTGTGTTGGTCTAAAAATGAAGAGTGGTCAGGCGCAGTCATGGCACGTTGCTAATTAGATGACGTAAAAAGCAAATGCGCCAGTGACCAACAAAAACCTGGTCTAAAGTCAACGACGCAGTATTTCGCTGTTAAACAAGTTAGTAATATGCATCTCTAGGCGGGTGCACAATGTGCGTGCACTCTGTTCAGACACACACGGAGCAGCCACACATATGCAAAAGATAACAAATAAAAATATGATTACAATGTGAAAGGTTATTATTGTGCACATTAAAATATTTATCAGAAACACATCTTAATGGTCAGTCATTAATCAGAACGATCTAATCGCAGTAATAATGATCATCCTAATCTGGGAGGTATGCTCGCAGTGTCCGAATATACGGAACTGCGAGCAGACCTCCACCGGCTGATGATGCATAGCCTGTAAAATGAACTTGTCTTTCCCAAATGAATTGTGATCATTTTGGGATGTAAATCACAAAATCAAAGATGTGAAAATGTTTGATAAACATTATTTTGACAAAAACACAACAATAACCAGCTTCTGTGAACTAAAAACATAAACTTATAGCCCTACAAGTAGGCTACAAATGTATATGTTAAAGAAAAGCTTTTAGAACGTAGAACTGAAGATCATCTTGTCAAGAGGAGGAGGAGTAGGAGGAGGAGGAGGAGGATGACCCCAGCTCCACAGCCAGCGTGCAACCAGACCAGACGGGCCCGGGTGCAGCCATGAGACCAGCCCTTCAGGATGTTGGAGAGGGAACTGGGCTCTCGAACCTCCCGAGTTAAAATAAAATAAATTGAATAATTTACAATTTGTTGACAGCGTTTCTCTCGTGCGCGCGTGCTCTCTCTTTCTCTCTCGCAGTCTCACTCTGTTTCTTTTCTTTTGGCTTTTCTAAGATGACAGATGCTGAATATATACTCCCTATCTGATGCTGTGGCTGTTTGTGGTTGGCCATGGGCGGATCTACCGGGCTGGCATAGGGTGGCAAATGCCACCCTAAAAGAAAGCCATGCCACCCCTGCTGCCACCCCAGCTGGCAGCAACAAATTCAAAGAAAAGTTATGGCCAATTTGCCTTTTTACGAGTGCGAATCTCCAATATCCGACTGAAGTGAATGCAGCACAAGATAACGCCAGAGCTGCAAGAGACTGCTTTGTTTGGAAAACTGAGTGGAGCTGAGTGGTTTAGTGAAAACTCTGAGTATGTTAACACTGAAATGAGGGAAACTCTGGGTTTTCAGTTTCAGAAAGAGAGGTAAATCAAACTCTGAGTCAATCACCATGGCAACTGAGTCTGTGAGCAGGTTAGGTTTTTCTCTGTCTCCTCCCTCTTACACGCTGTTTCATTTCCTCAGTCATTCAGTCCGTGTCAAAGCTTGTATCGAAGTGCATTAGCGGAGATTTACCTTCTGTCACAGTCTAAATCCTGCCGGATATTAGTTTGTTTCTCAGGACTGTCTTAAGTTACTGAATTTATGCACATCAATCATTTCTTTGGACATCAGTTTTTGTCTTTACATTCAAATATTACACAGCAAGAATTCATCCTCAGCTCAGAATCAAACCTCTGTCCTTTTTATATTCATTATTTTTTTATAACACTGTGCACAAGGATAAGACTGTCAGTCTGTTAGAGCAGCTCCGAAATATTTATTGCACATAATGTGTAGGTCTAATTCCTCCTGTGTTTTTCCCCATCAGATTAAATCTGAACAAATATATTATTATATATCATTATATAATGTTATGTATCTACAGCCTGATATACAGTCAGATTCCACCACTTTATCTTCATTAAGGAAATTAAGTCTGATAAATGATGAATAAACGGACAACACTGAATAAAACTTTTTTTTGTTAACTTTATGGTTACATTTTATTTACACTTTCCTCGCTCTCACTCAGGCTCTTCTTTTAAAGGTAAACGTGCACCGTCTGCTACACATGCATTAATATCTCTACATCCACTGGATTAAAATGGAGGTGTTATCTTTTGTTTGTGAGTGAACATACTCAGAGTTGACTAAACTAACTCAAATCAGTTGTTCTGGAACCGGTAACTCAAGAGTTTCCCATCTCAGGGTAAATCAGCTCAGAGTTCAGGGTTAGACTCAGGGTTTGTTGAACCTCCTTCAACACTTATTCCTAATACTGTTTCACAGGAAACCTCAAATGCAAGACATTGATTGCATGAGATTAAGTTTGTCTGTATGAGTTTGTAAATGGCAGCCCGTGCCCTTATGTAGTGTGAACATACTATTTCTCGTCAAACTGTGATAACTTCATTATATATATGTCTGCTATATGTTGCCACCCCTCAAAAATTCCTGCCCCCCTCTTGCCACCCCATAAATAATTTTCTAGATCCGCCCCTGTGGTTGGCTGAGAAGGATGTGAACTAATAGTTTGCAGCGGTGTTAATCAAATCAGGTTGGGTTTCCGTGTGCCCAAACGGTGCCAATCCCCTTTGATCCGACATCAGATGTGACGGGACAGTCGATATAGAGATACAGTTATCGTCTCCTCAGCTGTAAAACGCTCACTCTTTCCAGTTGGTAGGTCCGCCATCTAACTAGCTGTCTGCCATGCGCTCCAATCGCGCCTCTTTTAAAGGGAATGAGAGGTGACACTCTGATTGGCTTATTGAATGATATGCCTTAAACACACCCATGACTAATTCACAGAATAAGTCCAACCCTTTTAGACTCTCCGCCATGGCGCACAGTCTGAAAACGCGCTGTCTAACTAGCAAGTGACTGGGACACGCCCATGCGCTGCATGCCTGGAGCTTTGTGTTTTAGACCATCTAAATAGGGCCCACACTCTTTTGAGCAATGGCTCTCACATAGTTGAATTTAACTAAACAAGTGTTGAATTGACTCTGCTTTTTTAACACACAACACCTACACTGGAAATTTAACACTTTTGATTTTGCTGTGTACAGAAGAGCACTTACAGTAAGAAGGATAACACTCTGGTTAGGATATCAAATGGCAGAGTTTGCCAGATAGCTTCTTTTGCCAATGTTGAGAGTCACACTGGCTGTGAACATGCATTATGTCTCATGACACCAGAATTGTTTCTTCAAGGCTACGATGGTGAATCTAGGAGCCAGATTAAGAATGTGATATTAATACCATTTGAATTTAGTGATTTGATTGCACTGGATGCCTGCTAAATGTCAGAAAAATGTGCAGTATAAACAAAAGATAATGCTTGTTTAATTTGCCTGAGATCTGTAGAACATCGATGTTTTTGCATCCACTCATTCAATACCATGTCTCCACCTGATTTAAATTAAGAATTTGATTTAAAACTCCTTTTTAAATCAAACTTATCATTGCCTCTATATATACATAATTTTTACTCTCTTTATTCATTCCACCATGTTGATTACTGTTAATTTTTAATTGTATCATGAGGCTATTTGATTGTTGTATGGCACACCTGGCTTTCTGTGGGTCTACTGTCCTGAAATGTGTACAATGTATACATTTTTGGGCAAGAGGCGGGGTACACCCGGGACAGGTTGCCAGACTATCACAGGGCTGATACATAGAGACAGAACCATTCACACTCAGATTCACACCTACAGCCAATTTAGAGTCACCAGCTAACCTAACATGCATGTCTTTGGGCTGTGGGAGAAAGCCAAAGTACCCAGAGAAAACCCACGCTGACATAGGGAGAACATGCAAACTGTACACAGAGGGGCTCCCCCACCCTGGGTTCAAACCAGGAACCCTCTTGCTGTGAGGTGACAATGCTAACCACTACACCACCATGCTGCCTATTTATTAACTTATTCTGTCAAAAACAGACTTTTGTAAGCCTACCACGTTTGTAGTGTATGTATTGCCTTTATACAGATTCTGTATGTATTAATGTAATTTATCATTTATAAATACTGCTTAACCTATGTTTGTTAGTACTCACATTACAGCACTTGTTGAAAATGGTATGGTGAAATTTTGAAAATGTGCAGTATTTGTGGCATGTTACAACATGTGGTAACATGTTTCCACAGGTGCTACACTTGTCACCACATATTACAGTGTTGCAGTTTTGTGCTAGTTATCGCAAATTAGTAATTAGTTACAGTTACTAGTTTAAAGTAATTGAATTATTTGACCAATTACTTGCCATGAGTTCATTACTCTGAATATCTGCTTCAGTCCTCTTATTAAGGCACACATAACCATATTATTTTACTGTTGGTGTGGCACAGTATGGACAACTGACAAATCTTTTCAATGATTGTAACCATGGTCACTCTGATGAAATGTAAGTAGGGGTGGACAACAAAGTTTTGATAGGCCTATTTATTGTATCCTTGACAGACCTTTAAACCATGCAACACAAGTCACAAAAGATACAGGGCTTTTGAGAAAACATTAGGTGTTGTCGCCCCAGAACACCCCCACCACCCCTTGTCGCTCTTCCACTGGGTCATGATTCTGTCACAGACATCCAAAGGTTTCATGCTTATTGATTTGTTGAAAATGTTGGCACAGAATGACATCTGTAATCAGTATTGTTTAATTGAACACCATCTCCAATGCGTGGAAAAAACTGGCAGGCCAAAATTGCTTAAATCGTCAGATTTAACAAAATCTCATGTAAGTATAACTTGTATATACTTCACGAGTTAAAACAACCTGAAGCACAGTTTTTGACATCAACCAAGAGTTATTTTTTCACACAGACATAAATTTAGTCAGCCATTATCAACCCACAAGAAAGCCATGACTCACGGACTGGATTGCATTGGCCATTCGCTAAAAGACTTCCAAAGAAAGGGTAAAGGAATTTCAAAGTCCAACCTTTCACTGCTCACTCTAATGTACGGTGCTGTGCACAGGGATGTCCTTCTCAATAGATCTACACTTTCATTAAGCCCTCTGTAGAGATCGGACTGCAAAATACTGATAAACTCCTTGGCATCGTTATTTACCCGCAACATACTTAAAGCATTATAAGCCTCTTGAATCCTCAGTTTGGTGAGGTCTTTATAATCAGCCACATATCTCTTGGCCTCATTAGTATGTTGGTTTGAGGACTGCAGAACCTTTGCATAGATAGCGTCAACTTGAGAGGCAATTTCAACATTTTCATCTTGAAGGTATGTGATGAAATTCTCTGCTTTTTCAGTAATCACCTGGAGGAGGCCATTAAATGTTTTGTGAAGCCAACTGAACCCCCTGCTCACTGAATGTCTTAGCTGATCAAATGCAGATCTGACAGAAGACGTCAGTTTATCCATGATCTTGTTTCCATTGACAACAACATCAGTTCCAGGTACAGTGAACGTCATTCCCCTAATGTCAGTAGCTTTTGATACAGACTGACATGCTCGCTGGAACATCTCTAGGCTAGAGAGTTTTTCTTCAGATTCAGGCAATGTAAACTTTGTGTCACTCAAAAACTGTGTGACCGCATCGAGCAAGACATAAATCTTGTCTCCAATGTGTTTCAAGACTTGTCTTGCCTCATGAGCCAACCTGTCTATAACATCCTGCACACTCATGGACATCAAGCCATCAGATGCTGTCCTGTACATGTCTTTTACTTGATCACTGACGTATTTGATTGAATTCTTCAGTGTGTTAAAAGACAAAGGCACTTCATGATAGGCTCTCTCTATGACATTAGAAACTGTGTTTTTCAGCTTCATGCCGCCACGGTTGAGATCAAAGCCAAAGTGGGTGGTGTGATACTTGTTAATGAACTTAAGTACAGTATCAGTCATAACAGGAATCCTGTCCTTGGTACCCTCAATCACATCATGAAGAAAGTCCCAATTCCATGACGTCTGTAAGATCAACTTCTTAGAGTTTCTCAGTGTGACTTTGGCAGTGAAAACATCAGTATCCTTTTCAGGAGTAGACTGAAGTTGAGGGAAGAAATTGAGAAAGATCATTATTAAAACATGGGGCTCTAGTTTCGCAGACCGGGCGCAGCGGAGGCACAGTGCACCTGCGCTTTGCCAACTGGGTGTGGCCAGAGGGCTGAGAGGGATGTGAACGCATTAGTTTGCAGCAGTGTTACTTAAATCAGGTTGGGTTTCCATTACGTGTGCCAAATGTGCCGAACGGTGGCAATCCCCTTTGATCTGACATCAGATGTGACGGGACAGTCGATATAGAGATACATTTATGTGCTGATTGCAGATGGTTGCATTGAATAGTGTTTTTGGGGGTATTTATATTCAAATAAACACAAGAAGTTTGTGCTCTAGAAAAGGATCAACACTCAGTGAATACCCTCCTAAGCCCTATGATAAGCTATTATGGCAAGGCTTAACTATACAGACCAATAAGCAGTGATAACTAACATGTCTTTGGGGTCATCGGGTGGGAACCTCCTTTCAACGGTGTTTCGTCTAGTTGGTCCCACGACACCTCCAGGAGGCCAGACAGTGATCTCTGGCGTCCCAGAGACACTCCCCTAATGCCAGGTCTCACTGCTCTCCACACCACAATAACCTCCTTAACCTTACTTACACATGGCTTTCTCAGCCCAAACAGCACTGCCACCTTCAACAAACCCAGGCTCCGTACATGCAAGCTCCAGGCAGAAGCAATGCTGATACTACCTTTCCTAGCACATTTACCATACTCTATTTCACACGCTACATAGCATAACTACAATATAAACTAAAGTTAAAGGAGATAAATAGACTCACAAGATCAGCAAACACACTCACCTTGCTGCATGGCCTCAAACAAAATGGATTCAAATAGGCCACTCCCACACTTAAATACCCTTCCTCTTCCTGGATTTCCTCCTGAGAGGAAGTGGATCTTTCCACCAGATCTCAAGGAGTTATGTGCCCTGCTTAGTAGTTCCCCCTGCTGGCCCCCAACTAACATTATTTCTTCTGTAGTAGATGAGCTGGCTGATTCTTATGGCTTCATCTGACATTTCCTTCACTGTCTTCTTCAAACTCTGTCCCCGCACTCCGAGTTCCCCCAGGAGCGAGACACCTGATCTTGCTATGAATCCCCTACACCCCACTTCCACTGGACAAATCCTAGTCTTCCATCCTCGCTGCTCAGCTTCTGCTCCTAAATCTGCATATCTAAGTCTTTTCCTTTCATAGGCTTCTTCCACCGAGTCTTCCCAAGGAACTGTCAGCTCAATGAAATAAACTATCCGTTGACTCAGTGACCACAACACTATGTCCGGCCTTTGCTTGGTACAAACTATTTCCTGGGGAACAACAAGCTTTCCCCCTAAATCTACTTGCATTTCCCAATCACAAGCACCTACTAGGCGGCCACACCCCTGCCTCCTTACTAACTTATCTCTTCTGTATTTCTCTCCCTCACGGACAAACTGAATTGCTAAACTCCTATCCTTAACACCTTCTGAATTCACCTGTCTTCGTTTCCCTTCAATGCCTGCAGCTAAACATTTCAACACCTGTTTAAATCTCAAACAGGCATAAAATATGTCAACTGGACTAACCTCGTGTGAGTAGAAGACGTTTCGCCTCTCATCCAAGAGGCTTCCTCAGTTCTAAAAGAGTCTGGTGGGGAGTACCAGATATATATCCACCAGAAGGCTAGTGGCAAAAAAGGTCATGTGACCCGAAACCAATAGACTCGTTAGGTGTTAATGTGAGTCGTTGGCCTTGATGGGCGGTCGTTACCCCTCCCAGCCCTCTTAGGAGGGTCGTTGGGGGTCACCTGACTGCAGGTGGGAACGATGGCTGCACTTCCTTGGGAGGGCCACAACCTTAGCACCCCTTACTATCTCCTCCTGTCTACGTATCTGTTCCACAACCAGCTTTCGTTTATCTTTGAAACCTGCTGTATTCCATACCGGTTTGCCTGAGCCAAGCCCCAGGCCTCCCCGGCCAAACTGAACATTACCTACAATCTCTGCATGCCTAAGAGCTGCCTCTGCCTCCTGAACTGCCGTTCTTGGGTTCCACTTCCTCCCCTTGGTTGGATTTGGAACCACACTCCTGGTACATTGGTACATTTAAATTCCTCTGTTAAACTAGATACTGGCAGCTGAATTATCCCTTTTCCATACAATGCAACACTACTTAGGCACCTAGGAACGCCCAACCACTTCCTAATAGCTAACCGACCTTTCAGTTCTCACCACAACGGATATTGGAATTTCATAAATTGACAATGGCCACATTAACCTAGGATATAGCCCAAATTGTAAACACCACAACTTCAGTTTTCCTGGAAGCTCTGATTTATCTATTCTATCCAATCCTTCAGCCACATCTTTTCTAAATTTCACCACCTGTTCCTTATCATTCAACTCTACATTGTACCACCTACCTAAGCTCTTTACTGACTTTTCCCTAATTGTTGGGATGTCCTCATCATCTATGACAAACTTCTTATCACTTAGCTTCCCTCTACATATCGAGATGCTTCTAGACTTACTAGGCTTGATCTTCATGCTGGCCCACTTCAGGTTCTTATTTACCTTCTCTAGTAGCCTCTTTGTACATGGCATTGTTGTGGTCACCAGTGTCATGTCATCCATGTAAGCCCTAACTGGTGGAAGATGCACCACATCTGCCGTCTCTCCCCACCTACCACCCACTTAGAAGCCCTGATGATTACTTCCATTGCCATAGTAAATGCTAATGGAGAAATTGTACACCCTGCCATGATGCCTATTTCTAGTCTCTGCCAACCTGTTGTGAAGCCTGCCGTACTTAGACACAACCTAATATCCTGAAAGTATGCTTTCACTAAGTTGACAACTACCTGTGGCACTCTAAAATAGTCAAACGCACTCCAAATGAGGCTATGCCGTACTGAACCACACGCAGACCTAAAAATATTACATGTAGGTCCCTTTTGTTAATCTTCACTGCCTGAATCTGGTGCCAGATCATGCTAGTATGCTTTAAACAGCCTGAACACCTGGTATTCCTACCTTCTGCACCATGGTATCAATTAAGCTATTCCTTTCTAAGTAGCTAGCTAATCTCTGCGCAACTACACTGAAGAAAATCTTCCCCTCCACATTCAAGAGAGAAATCATCCGGAACTGGCTAAGGTCCACAGACTCCTTCTCCTTAGGAATGAGGACACCTCCTGCCCTACACCATGCTCTTGGTATAATTTGTTTTTCCCAAACTATTCTTAGCTGTTTCCACAAAAATTTAAGGGTATCAGGCGCACTTTTAAAAACCCGGTAGGGGATTCCATTGGGCCCTGGGGCCAAGGAAGCCTTTGCACGCCTGACCACCTCCTGAACTTCCTTCCACCTAGGTGGCCTAACATCCATCTCATGCTCTATCACTCCTAGTGGAGGGATATCGGGTGGGACACCTACTATCCTATTCTTCTCTAAATCTGAATATGTGTTTCTCAAATATTCTTCAACCTCTAACCTTTCTGCTTATAGCATCGTTATTGTGCCTGATAATCGTGGAAACCTGCCTGAGAGGTTTTGGTGACGCGTGCGCACTGTCCGCCGGTCAGCGAAACTTCGGCTTACACCAGCTGCACTCCCCCTGCACTGACAGTAGACGTGGTTTCAGCTGGCGAGCTTTTAGCACACCTTCGGCGAAGCCTTTTGGCACGAAACTGTCACTGCGCCAAGCTGGATCTGTCGACACCTCTCCCTGCTGCGCCGCCACACCCATCTCAGCGCACCTCGGTCTGCCAAACTCCAAACTGAGCGCCTCTGCGTGGGGTTCGCCACCCTGCACCACCCTGCGCTGCGCCAGGAAACTAGAGCCCATGGTCCTGTTGCACAATGTATAGCACCAATACATTTGTAGATATAAAAATGCTTTGCTGTTGAAAACAATATGCAGCTTAAATAATGTCTTACCAGGTAGTGACCAAACAGTTTTCCATACAACTGTGATGGAGACCTCTGCTGAAACTGCATTCCGAGGAAACCAGATGATGGACAAGACATAGATACCGTGATGCCATCTTTGCGGTAAGCAAAGTGAAAGCTCACATCAGCAAATGTTTGACTGGTAATGTCAACATTGATACTATGATGAGACTCCCTTTAAAAAAGAGAAACAGCCGTTAGTAGAGATATTTCCTAATGCGAGAACTTTTGAGAACCATTCAAATACGCAAAAGGCAACCTCTGGGAAGGAAAAAAAGAAATAAAAATTTTTTACATTGAATCGGCTGGAAGCATTTGGCACTTCATCCTGAGAAAAACAGTTGTATTTACAATACTTTCTATTGATAAAAAAACACCACAAATCAAACCTCTTAATTAAGTTAAGGATTTTCATTTTTTTCTCTTTAGAGTAGATGTGGACTAACCCCCAGGAGTCTTGGCCAATGATTTCAAACCTAAGCTAAGAGGTCTCAGATCTAAATTTCCAATTGTCATTTCAATTATCTCATACCCTAATTAAATGCAGATACAATTTAATACACACATACAATAGTCTTTTTCTTGACTTCAAATCCGATTGCAATCCAATTTGGTTTTTCAGGGCTACATGCAAATCAGGACTGACTCTTCTCAAGTCCAGTGGGTGGGAATGGTAATGCGGTAATAGCTATCCTTTCAATCCAAGTGCAAAGTAGTGGTATTTCCTGAAACTAGACAAACTCTACTGACATGGTTGGTTCGTATGTATGCCTTAATATGTCAGAAAGGTGGCTTTTAATAATGCTACAAATTTAGGTTAAATTTTGGTGAGGGAACAACTAGCATGGCATGTTTTATGGGTACCCACGAGTCTCCCCTGAACTTGAGAAAGCTTGTTTCCAAATACATGTTTTGTTCCTCATAATTGATTTACTTCTTCAAATTCAAGCTGCACATTTGTTGTTTCAAGGAAAAGGACAACCAGCCTATCTGAAGAACATTGAATCCCCTAGCATGAATAGCTACATAACAAATTAAAACACAATTACTGTGGAACTCAAAATGTTAACTTTAACATCAGATAATTAGTAATATTATTGGAATTTGGAAATTGGAAATGTATTTATTTTAAACAGGGACAATGCACAAATGAACATTAATCTTGTAGAAACAAGAAAAGATGTCTTGAGCCAGCTTATAGCAGCTTTGCTAATTTCCACTCGTAGTCCCATTAAATGTAAAGTAAATCAGTATTTCTTAACTCTCATCTTAAAAGTTTTCTATCTCTAGCCTAAATACTTCAACAGCATTTACAAAATGGTAAATTTCAGTTATGCCTTTTGGTTTTCAGTGGCTCCAGCTGGCCACCCCTAAGAAAGATTTCTTGGGGTGCCACTGAATATGTCTGTTCTGAAATTTAGATGTATGAAAGCCCATTTCCACCAGTAAGACAACAAAAAGATTAAAAGTTGGTAATCTTTTTCTAAAATGCTTATGCTTATGGTAAGTCAAAATTTTGACACATTGGGTGAAACAAAAAATAAAAGTCATGAGATAAGATTTTGAGATAAGTAGTCAAAATTTTGACAAACCATAAGCATTATTTCGTAGAATGACTAACTACATTTTGTTTTTTTCTTTCACTGGGTTTTCATAGAAACATATTTAAGCAAATAATTTCAAATCTAATTAAAAACTGAAGAAGCACAAAATATGCCGTATACTCTTACCTCAGGTTTTGTGCTGAAACATGTTGCCAGTTGACATTTACATCACTGTGAATCAAATTGCACTTCTCATTTACATTGATTAGTCCATTATCAAATTCAAGGGTTGAACTGGCTGAGGGGATACACATAATAAAAAAGATAATGAATGATAAAATAATACATAATAAAATATTGCATATATAATAATGTGTTAGATTTAATAATGAACACAAAAATGTCTTATCAAATAGAGCGTGTGCCTGTCTTACCAGAGAGGTCATATTCCAAGAATATCATGGTAGAAGTACAGATGGAATGTAGTGAAGTTAAAAAACTGGAGTCCTTTTTCTCCAGATTGGCAGAAGTTGACACATTATAAATAGGAGAGGAAACCTTCATAGTTACACTGAGGGTCCCAAAAGCTGGAATAAATACACTTGAAGGCAGATGTAAGGCAAATTCCGGGATTTCAATCTTTTGCTCTGGGATGACGATGGTTGGTAGTTCAAAATTTAAAATATGGTTTGTGATTTCATTTAGGCTGATAGGGTGCCTTCCAAAGATAACGGATTTTGGTAGTGTTAAAGATGAGACTGTGATTTCATATTGTGGCATCTTAAATGAGAGGAATGATATTCTCCCCTCTAGATACGTTGTGTCAATATTGTAACTGGGTACTGACAGTATTGGCAAGCCAGGCAGCATGATTTCAAAGGCTGCAGTGGTGATCACATTAGGGATGTTAAGGTTCTGAGGATCAATTGTAAAAGGTTCCAGGTGCAAGTTGGTAAATGGCACATCAAATGCTGGAACTGAGATTGCAGGGGGAAAGGTAAGATTATTAGGGACATCTGGGTTTTCAAATTGCAGGTCTATGTTCCTTATAGAGTGCGGAATGTCTTTTACCCAAGAAGGCACTGTAATGCTAATCTCAGGTATGCTAAAAGTTATGCTGTTTTCAAACAGTTTATATGGTATTGTATACTTCTGGCCACCCTCTGTCTTTGTGTAAACAATGCTGGAAGATATGTTAAGGAATTGTAAATCGTCTAAATTTGTCACTTGACCACACTTCAGAACATCCCAGAGAGTCTTCTGATATACAGGAAGCTTAACTAACTTCACGAAAGCTAGGTGGCCTTCCACTGATCCAGTCAAGTCCATGCGTGCTTCAGAGTCATCATTGGACAGGAGTAAATCACAAGCATACATGAGAGATGCCAGCTGTTCATTACTACTCCAGGTGAAAGATTGCTTCTCTGAGTTGATGGCGAGGTTGATGCTCTGAATGAGTCCAGCATGACCCAAACTACTTGGCTGACTTGAATCAATGTTTAATGTGGTCTTAAAGGTTGTTAAAGGAACAAAGTCTAGTTCCCCTTTAACAATGTGCTTTCCATTTGTGTTGAAAGATGCAAAATTGACATTGTTATTGCTGGTGTAATCAACTGTTGCAAACATCCGCTGCAAGGAGACCTCAAGAGCTAATTTCTTATTCACATTAAACTGAAGGATGTTATTGTTTGAGTTTTTTTTTTTTATCTCCTGTTTGTCAATGTTTGAGTTTAAGGCAGTCCTGACAGTTGAAAGCAGTCTATTGGCATTAAGGCAGAAACTGGCCTCATTTTCTAGATCTCCAGCAAGGTTAAAACTGTCCATTATCAATATGTCTGACTTTCCTTGGGTAGAGGTCTCCAGTGACACATAGGAAGAAAGTACTTCCAGTGCCCAGTTCATATCAAGGTTTCCTTTGCCTACAGACTCAATCAGAGGAATGTTAAACATGTATTTTATTTTTTTCTTGAAGGCAGCATTTGGCTTGGTCTTGGTATTTCCTGTAAATTCCTGATTCAATTCTAGATTGAGAGAGGGTAGATTGATTTTTGCATTGTTGGCCACAGAGACTTCCATGCTCTTTTTGGAGAGACTGACAGCACATTCATGGTTTGCCTCCACATTGTTATGCTCCAGGGAAATAGAGGCGGCCAGTTTTATTCCTCTCTTCTTTGTCAAACTGGTGGTACCATCAATTTTTCCATTCAAAATTTCAAAGACAGATGTTGAGGAAGCACTGAACTGAGCAACAATGTCAGTCACATTGTAAAGGCCAGCATTAGTACTTAAGGAAATCACAGTGGATTTGAAGGAGAAATCACAAGTGATGTTTCCCATGGCTGGAATCAAAATGTTGTTTTGAATGGCTGGAGGTGTGAAAGTGGGCAGCTTTATTTCACTCAACATTTCTGGAACATAGATTACGGATAATTCCAAAGACGGTAGCAAAAGGGTATAGGATGGCACAGAGAAACCCAGTGCTGGAATCTTTAAGCTTGGTGTACTGACCTCCTTGGGAACAAAGTAGCTAAAGGCTGGCATCTCAGCCCTGAAAGCAGAAACTTTAACATTGAATATTGGTATTTTGTATCCAGGGACAGTGAAGATCCTAGGGGGCAGACTAGAAGTGTCTATTTTGTGTTTGATGTACTGTGACTTTGCTTGGTTGTATGAATCTTTTAGAAGTGCAACTACTATGTCTCTACTTTGTTCAAATTGAGCATGGATGATGTTGGCATTGTCATTTATTGCACTGTAAATTCGTTCAAGGTGTAATTCAAAGCCATGTGTATCAGGGTTCTTGTAGTAATGGAGCTTCAGGTTCATATCAAATGACTGTTGAGGAGTGGTAAGCAAGGTTTCGAATCCAGCATTTTTCCAAAGTGAGAGGTCTCTGATCTCAGGGGTTTTAATTTTAAGATAAGGCACAGCTATCTCTGGGATAGATAGAGGAACAGTCAAAAAGTCCAAATTAGCCTCTCCAGAAGCTGATGAATGGAGGAGGAAGTCCATTTCATTGTTTTCTGCAGTGAAATTGTGGTTATACTTGTACTGGTTGAATCTTGCCAAAGCAAACCAACAAGCATGCTGCTTCTCAGAATTAAGTGTAACACCATAATCATGCTGGAGATCCACCTTACCGGTAAGTTTCAGGGGAAAAAACATCTTTAAGTTTACTTTATTCTTAACATCAAGTACAGTCTCAAATGGATGGGTCATGAATTTGAGCGAGTTTGCAATGAATCCAGTCAGACTTTCAGTGAATTCAGCATTATGAGAGGCTGTCACTGCAACTTTCAAGTTCCCAATATCAGTCTCTCCATTTAAAACCATAACACTCTTCTTGACAAATGGAACTTCAGTTTCACATCTTGCTTCAACTGTGATGTGGTTTAAGATCACTGATTCAGCAGTCAGTGTTTGCTTTGTTTTCATAGCCTTACAGTCTGTTTGTCCTACAAAAGTTAACGTGGCAGTGCTAACATCAATGTTTAATTTTACATTGCTATTGTGTGTACCTTCATCAGAGTAGTCTTGAATGGACCACTTTCCATTACCAGAAGTTTCACCGGTCATAGTAATTCTACCTAACTCCATGATGGCTGCTACATTCTGTTTTATTGATGCCTGACTAGAAGTTTCAATTGATAGGATGTCCAAGTTGTGATCGTAGGTTGTGTCCATGGTTGCAGAGATTCCATTCTTCAATGTAAGTGTCATTTTGTTGACCAAGTCTGCTGTGTACATTTGGGTTGTGGCCTTGGTAGCAGTCTTAACAGCAGCCTCAGTAGATGAGCCGGTGAGTGTTAGGGATCCTTCATGATCAACGGAGAAGGCCACATGTGTAGCTTTCATTGTTTCTGTGAATAGCAACTTCTTCATTCTGGGAGTTTCCAACTGAGCAGTGGCTTCAAAGGTGTATTCGAGGGGCTTGATGGCTGATTTGGCACGAGAAGTAACAGTGGCAGTAAACTGTGGATTTTTTGGTGTAGATGTTGAGTTGTCAATCTTTCCTATAGTTGCAAGAGTGTACTGTGGGGAGTTCACTCTAAATTCTCCATGGAGTTTACCGAAAGCTGGGATACAAATGTCACTGGGAACATCAGGTAATTTTATCTCTGGAATTGGAAGCATTGTGATTTCAAAACCCTTCTGATTTAATTTGGTAATGCTGAGGACTGGAAATTTGATTTCTGAGAGACTTATTTCTGTGAAGGTGAGATCTGGTACATTAGGAAAATAGACAACTTTTAGATCACCAAAGAATACCTCTGGGTCAGGCATTTGAATCTCAAATTCTCTGATGTCATCTATGATTGCAACTATATTTGCTTTGATTTCATCAAAGTCTATGGTGAAAGCAGGAATTTTGTAGGAGTTGAGGACGGTGACCTCAGGGACTGAAATTTGAGCTGGGATTCTTATTTCCTGCAGTTTGTCCAGGTTGATTGTGAATGCTGGAATGACAAGGTTAGTGAAAGGTACAGTAAAAGTGGGAACTGCAATCTCAGCTCTTTTAAGTGCATCCAGAACTCCATCTATAGTTTGCTGCATCTGGGTAATGAACACATATTGGCTGGCCACTTCTCTGATCTTCTCAATCAGTTGGTTAAATTGTGTAGAAATGTAGGCAGTCACATTGCTGTAGGATTCACTTGCTCTTTCGAGGTAAATGTACATTTCATTTCTGATATCCATGTCAAGGATTCTTTGACGCATGTCCTCAAGGATGTCCTGCATTTTCATCTTGATGTCATTATAAAATGTATTATCAATCACATTTTTCAGCTTCTTTAGAGCGTCAGCAACCTTTGTGTTTTTGAGTTCATCCAAATATGCAAAGATGGTACTTTGGATCTCTCTGAAAAATTTCCTAACTGCCTCAATTTTTTGCACAATCTCATACATTTTAATCTGCTCATTGATATAGTTTGTTACTTCAGCAAACTTCTTGTTGGTCTCATCAATGAATGCACTGTAGTCAAATTCCTTCATTGACTTAAGCATTGAAGAAATTTGTTTATTGAGGTCATTAATGCTTTTCATGAACTCAGTTGCTCTTAGCTTTCTTTTCAGGCTGTGTAGAAGTTGCATAATTTTATCATACACAAATTCAAAGTCAAGACATTTCAGAGCATCTACCATTGACTGCACAGTTTCTTCAATCTTGAATTCCTCAATGAGAATCACTACCTGATCCATTAATTCTTTGAATTTATCATCAAGACCATATTTTACAATTAGATCCCTAATGTAAGAATACATTGTATTGATTTTGTTGGGGATTTCATATTCATCAATCCAGTTGACGATAACATCATTTATAGATTCCATCACTTTCTCTATCTCCGAAGAGGGGATTTTATATGATAGCTGCTCAACATACATAATCAAATCACTTGAGAGAAAGTAATCCTTTATATTTTGGAAAAACATCTGGATGTCAAAGTTCTCGGTGGCATGTTTCATTTTGGACAGTTTGTCTTTGATTTTCCCCAAGATTCCATATTTAGAATCAAGTTCTCGCAGCCATGTGGCATTGCCCTCTATGAGCTTCTGTAAGTCAATCTGTCCAATAATGTCCTCGATGGCATCAAGTGCTTTGACAAGTGACTGCTTGATCTGATACTTTTCATTTAATTCCCAAAGCTTATTTCCAATTTGTGAAAGTATATTTGTTATCTTGTCAGCAAAGTATCTGGTCTTAACATAGTCTTTGACTGTAAGGATGAGTTCACTAATTTTGGTGGCAATGTTCATTACAATATTTTCCATGTTCTTTCTCAAGTTGTTCATTGCAACCTCAAAGTCATCCATTGTTACAGCAAATTCTCTGATCAAATAATCCAGTTTTGCTTTCACTTGATCCACTTTGTTCTCTATGCCTGTGACTCGCATGAAGTCACCCACTTGCACTGGCAGCTGATCCAACTTGGCTCTAAAGTCTATGATTAGCTGATTAAAGTCTAAACTGTTGATGAACTGTTGAAGTGATTCTAAGGCTTGCACAAATGTATTCTTCAGCTGCTCAAACGCAACAGAAAAGCTCTCAATGAATGGGATGTAAATGATATGACAGTCACTGTTCTTGTCATAAATGAGAAAACCAGCCATACTAAATTCTTGTATATCTGAAATCTTATCTTCGCTCATTTTGCTGAAAATGTCCGTTAGCATTATTCCTGACAACTCAAATCCAATCTTCTCAGGATTATTGTAAGTGCCAATGTCCTGGTTGTAAGCATGATTGTTTAGTTTAGATTTCACTTTCCAGGTGAAAGATTGGTCACTTGGAGTCAGGAGGCCATCAAATTTGTTGTCTAAATTGGTGGAAAAATCCCCATTTGGAAGCATGTGTGTGATTGATACCCGACTGTCATGCAAGTATGCAACAGCTAGGGGCTCCGCTTTAATTAACAACTTGTTGTACAGCTGTCCAGTGTGCCTCCCATATATATTAATTTCACCATCACTGTTGACAAGCACATCAACCGTGAGGCTAAAAGGCAATGCCATGGTGCGAATAGTACTTTCAAAAGATAGAGGTTCAGAATATATCCGTGCCTCACAGTTTGACTTGGAGGAAAGTCCAGCAAACTCAAGTTCACAGTTGTGACTTAGCTGGGCATCCATTGCATTTCCAAACGTACTGTATTTCATTGTACCAGCCATATCATCATACTTGAGTTCATAGATATGTTTAATGTTGTGTTCTTCTCCATAAGATCCCTTCATACTTCCACTAAGGTCAACCTTAACTGGCTCAAGCTTCATGTGGCCTTCATTGTTCAAAGTGACATCATAAAACTTGAGATAATTTGTCATATCAAATGACATCACAAATGGTTTCATATTAACCTTGGTGTCTTGCTTATAGTAAATATCTTCACAGATAACGTTGTTAGTCTTGGAGTGAAGGGCTAGGGTCCACAGAGTGAGGGTCAGTGTGTAGCTATTTTCTGTATTCAACTGCTTCAATGTTCCAGTGCTATAGCTAGTAAAGGTGAGAGCCCTTCGGTTTAGAACAATATCCATGTTGTTTCTTGTGGCTGTATCATATGCATTGGCCTTGAGAATACCATTCAAAGAAGCTTCTGCAGCTGTGATTTTACCCTCAATGTTCAGCTCTCCTCTGCTCTCCTCAGCCATTGCTTTTGTCCTGGAGGACAGGGAGGCTCCATTGTTGTCTATAGCACCATGGAAGATATTCTCTACTGTGATAGGGCTGCACTGAAAGCTGTTAGTTCCACTTGTGGTCAGACCATGTCTGTCAGCCATAACAGAAGCTTTGTGTAATCCATGACCTGTGTCAAAGGTTAGGGAACCGTCAGAGTTTACCTTAAGCCCATCTGAATCCAGGGATCCTGTTATAAGTGAGTATGCCCTATGTATGTCATCATCTGCCTGTGACTCAATTCTGAGGCTGGCCATGTGACTGGACACACCAAGCTCAACCTTGTTACTAAGTGATTTGCCCATGGCAGTGGCAACAGCATTAAGCTTCAGAGTCAGTTGTGCATCTTTATATTTGAGCTCTACTAAATGCTTGAGGGCATCATCCTGGGTATTGGTTTTGGAAACAATGTTCAACACAGAGTTTGTGTAGGTTCCATAGATCATATTGTGAACTTTGATGAATGGTGAGTTAAAGTGTAGGGTGGACTCTCCTCTTCCTTCTCTATCTAGTGGACGCACATTGTAGTTGTGGGTGTAGGAGGTGTTGGTGTAGAATGAACCAATTTTAAAGGATCCATCCACAGTGCCATCTCCCGAGACTTCATCTGAATCTAGAGTTGAGGTTGACTGAGCAGAATAGTAGAGAAAGGCTTGTAGGCCTACTGAACTAGAGGCTTCAATCTTATAGTTAGCTCTTGCATTTAATGTATTGGTTACCCTTAATGTTTCTAAGACACTGACACTTGTGTCAATGAGGCTATGGCTGAAGGAACTATTCAGAAGATACTTGAGATTGTCGTCGTCTCTTCCTGACATCATTCCGATTCCTTAATACAGATAGACAGAAAAGATAATATTATTGGTATCTGTTACAGTACAGGCAAAGATGTAGAATAAGTTCTGATAAATACATGCTTAATGCCAAAAAATGTTAGTTGCTGCACCTTATTAAAAGCTCCTACTATAACTCTGTGCTCCAGACTCTCATCTCATTAAGAATTCTTTGAATATCCATCATGCCTTGTTGTCTTAGTCAATGTAACAAAAGCCCACACCATTTTTGATTTACTAGAAGAATCAGTATTTTAGAAAGATGTTACCTTCAAGCTTGTAGGACAGCAGGTTGAAAGGTGATTGTGCCAAAGATTTATACTGTACAATATAGCTTGGGACACTGACAGTGTTATTGCCCCCAGAGATGGAGCCTTCCCAGCTATAGAAGTTGCTGTTTATCTTGGTGGATGCCTCAGCCAGACCGAGAAGAGGAAGAGTAAAATCCAAAGAAGGCGGTATAGTGAATGATGGTAGTGGATAATTTTTAGCAGGAATATATAGGCCTATGTTTGGTAAACCTATAAGGGGAATAGACAGAGTGGTTGGAATGTTCAGGTCTTCTGACTGTTTGCCTCCATATGGAAGAGGAAGGGAGAAGGCCATCTTATACTTGTTGAACTGATATTGGAACAAGGTGTCACTGTTGAGGTAAAAGAAAATGCAACATACATATACATTTGCCGATTTTGAACTTTACATTTGAAAATGTATTGATCCACTGTACATAGATAGGTAATTACAGGACAGAACAACTAGTATAACTGAACTGCTGAGTTAGGTTTTATGCCTGATAATACCTTAAAGCAAGTAATATTCTTAAACTTTATTAATTAAACACTTACAACTGCAGATACAGTTTTTCAGGCAGGGCAGGCAGGGTGAGATCTGAGATGCTCCTCTTACTTCGTAGGTTAGCAAGATAGGGTATGCGCGGTATCAGTTTGTCTAACCATATATCACCTGCCTTGAGGATGACACGAAGATAACATTTCACCCAGAACAAAAACAGTACAGCATGAAAGCACTAAAGAAAATGCATGTAATAAAAAAGACTATCTCTAGTTCTGCTGTATCAATTTTTCTTTCTATCTGTCCAGCGAGTCCACGACTGTCATAACAGTCTAATACTAAATCTGAGTACTCCTTTAAATATGGTGCACAACATGAAGTTTCATAAATGGCCACATGGTAGCACTATCTACTCCCAAACTAGTCAGTATGTCACTGGCCAATGGGCTAACTTTTCATCAATATTATTTACTCGTTGAAGTATAATAAATAAGACTGATTAGAATTAGAAACATGAGGTCTTTTGAGAACGTAATAAATATAGTGTCAGATGTAACATCTCTACCTCAAGTCCTTTGGTGACTATGTGACGCAGTTTCATATCAGTCTTTGCCACTTTCTGGTCCAGGATATGATCAATGAGGTTTTGAAGCTGCTTATGATGATCCTCCATATTTGGGATTACTTTTTGAATCTCTGAATTCAGATCAGATTTCAGTTCCACCACAATCTTGTCATCACCTGTTAAGAGAAAATCCAAATGCATCTGCAAATATACAAATTTATGAATTTTGTTCATCTGTCATCTGTGCTAAAGCTGTGAGTGATGGCTGACAGTTACTGTATTTGAGGAAAGCTTTCTGTTGGAAGGATGTCTCAGGGAGGTTGATGAGTGTCTCCAAGTCCATGAGCACATCCTCATCCCTCTTCAGGGTTGCAGTGATGGAGGCATCGGTTTTCAGAGACGGAATGACCAGTAGAAGTTGCAGCATGGCTTCCTTCATCATGTCAAGTCTACATTTAAAGCTAGGGCATTTAGAACTGCAACTCAGTTTCAGAATTATTTGCATGTCAGGGGATGTTTCTTATCATACATTCCCTGCTAAAACAAAATAGTCTAAAGAAAGCACACAGCACAGTTGAAACTTTAGCATTATCTATCATTAGGAATAATTAAAGATTTGTACATGTACCTTGTGTGTCCAACAAAAGTCAGTTGCGGGATGTTTCTGTTGGTGACATCAATGGTGATACCTCTCATCTTCTTTTCTTTGGCATCACTGTCAGTTATAGCCAGCTTGATGCCTGCTTCCACATTGTAGTTGGGAATTACAACCTCAGTGGTGAGAGTGTTCTGGTTGCGGTTGTATTTCAGAGATGCAGTGGCCTCGGATGAATGATACCCTACGATCAGCAGGAATTAAATTCATTTGTCAGTGTTCATCTGCTGGGCAACAAGTGGCAACTGGTGCTTCAAGATCTATTAGGGCAGGTGCCTATATCAATACCATGAGATCACTTATTATACCCTTATTACATGTACAAGAATGTAGTGATTATAAAGGGCTAAATCTTGTGATGCACATCTATATATTCTGGAATGTACAGTTCCAGTACATGCCCATAAAAACCTGGGATAGTTACACAAAACCCAGGATTATGTTCAATGACAAATGCCAATTACTTGGCAACCTTATTGTCTACCTTGCCATGAAAAAGACACACTATGTCCTGTTTTGGCACTCAGCATTAGCACTGGATGTCAATCAGGAGGTGTGGCATTGTCCAGTATGGATGCAATTGTTAGGGATAGTGGGCTGGCCCCTTACATGTGCACAAACACACAAACACAGACACATTATCTTATAGCAATACCTTCTGCCTTCAGGGTAAGCTTCAGAGAGTCTACCTTATGACGATCTTTTTTACCCTCTCTGACCGTTTCATCAGCGATGGTGACAGTATACTCTGAAACGTCCCCTGTTGGCTGGATTTCAACTGCAAACCTGAGAAAACAACACGTTCTATTATCTTAGCTCTCTCTTTAGGTCTGTTTACTATTCGGTTAGTTATAATCATAGAGTACTGCATTTGGGAAATTGAAATATTGATTAATTACAGTAACTGATTACCTACCCAAATAGTAATTTCTTAAACTAAAACTAAAAAAATAAAACTTACCTGCTTTCTCCAGTCAGGGAGTAATATTGGGCCTGGTCCATGGAAGTAGCATTGGAGTATTGCACAACTGTGCACAATTTCAGACCACTGAAAAGGTGACGGCAGTCAGCTGAGTTAGTCTGGTCCTCCACCAGGGATGGCACTATTGGTGTTTGACCAGAGGACACTGACAGCAGCTTGTTACTGGGTTTCAAAATGAAAGAGAAGTGGTGAGCAAGAACAACATGATGCTAGCAACCACTAAAGGTGTTTTAATGATGTCACTGACCTAATGCTGAACAGCTGAGTGTTTGATTCAGGGGCGCGGATGGACAGTCGCATCTGGTTTCTACTCATGGTGACCTTAGCATTAAGGGAATTCTCATGATACAAATTAGTGTCCATCTCAATCCAGGCCTCCACATAGTCTGGAATGTGCACACCCATTTTGGTGATGATCTCTAGCCCAACTGAAGGCATGAAGGACAAGTCAGTCTGCAAGGAGAAGGATGCAACTTAACAACTTAGCTGTACACATCAATTCACAGTAGGACATTTAGTAAAATTATCCATTTATTTTATATATAAACTAAGATGAAGAGAAGCTATGAAGGTAAATATGTTGCAAAATGCAAGAGCTTGTAGACTTGATGTGAGAACTTGCAAAATATGATGTAAGGACCCTTGAACAAAGATCTGAACTTGTATGTTTAAATTTTCACTAAAATGTTCACAAACATGATCTAAATTTGAAGTCACAAAAACACAAGAACTTTTTTTTTTTTTTTTTTTAAAGTGAGCTTGTAAAAATACATTTTCACTCAGACAGTATCCACACTGATGGGTCCAGTTTGCGAGATCAGTGTATGCATGTGTTAATGTGTGTATCTGTCTGTCCCCAGCTAATCTCGCAAACTGGACCAACAGCAAAAACAAAGGCTGAAAAAACTGAGATCAAAAGGTACAACATAGTAGCGCTGATCAAATATAAACCCATATTCTGTTACTGTGTTGCCTATTTTCTCCTCTTGTGGCTTTGAGGCAGGAAATTAAAAAGTGCAAGTCTTTTTGCTTAAATGGGCACATCATCTGAACGAAGACAAAAATCTGTATGTTTTTATGTAGAAATTGTGTACGAAGAGTGAAATATGTGGTTGCTACAAGATTTTAAGTCAGAAAATGTTGTAAACAGACAGAAAGGTCTAGATTGGGTAATGTTATCAGTAATGTCACCCACATTCAGAGCAATACATACCCAGTATAAACTCAGAAAATGTCTAAAAACAGCATAAAAACATAAACTGAGATTATACAAAAACAGGAATAGAATTCAAAATGCTAACTTAAAGTTTAACACTTCAGTCTTGTCACCCTTGTCCATAACTGAAAGTATGCAGAAGTAGTTAGATGCCAAAAAAAAGAATGGTGAATAATAGGAATAAGAAAAAAAAATCTCAATAGCATTCACACTACTAGAAAATACATTTCCTGCAGAAAATGTTTGCTAATGGTGACAGCTGAAATTGCAGAGGATTGCTAATAACACAGGAATCTCAAAGCACAAATGCACTGCACTGCATCGCTGTAAACATCATAAAATGTCCTGCAGGTTGAAGTCACATATTTTGAGGTAAATATTTTTCAGAAGATGGCACGGCAGAATAATGTAGTATAAGTCTGTAAATGGTATGGTGATTTAAATAAATGCCACATAAGGACTTTTTCAGCTGTTAGGGTGTGTCTCTATGTGTGTTTAGTGGTGGGTGGATGCTATTTACCTGGCCTCTCCTGTAAACAGCGCTTTTTGCATATTCAGTGTAAAGACAGATTACCCCTCCCACTGCCAACTCTTCAGCCCAAAACAATAGGACATACATTTTAAAAAGCACTTAAATTGTCTAAATCAATGGAGCCAACGGAAGTGTTTGTGCATCATACATTCCTAAGATTTAACAGAATCGCCTCAAATGACCAATACATTTTGTCACAGTGGTTCAGGTAATGTTGTTTTAGACATTCCAAAACAATACTAAAACTACTTTTGGCTAAAGTTTCATTCACCCCATATGCTATTTTTTTTAATGTATAATCATTAAATATTTTTTTTACACAGATATTACTGTACCTGAACTTGTGTTGAATACAAAGAAAAAATGAAAAAATCACGTGACTTTGGAAATACTGCTTACATTTGTTTAAATTTTACAACAACATCAGAGTATGCCAAAATTATCACAGTACCCTGAGACCTCAGAATCTCCAGAGGGTTAGGGTAAAACTGTTGAAAGACAATGCATCAGCTTTGGTCGTATAACCAGAGGACACATAAGAAAAAAGAAGAATGACATGCCAATACTGCACATCGCTGCACATCGATAAACAGGCAGAGAATGAACCAAATGATAAAATGACCAATTAGACAAAAAGATATGTTAGTGGAACTCTTGTCTCATTGGAAAAGGACAAGTCAATCGTATCTGGAGAAGATTTCAAGTTGTCAAATGCTCCAGTACAAATAAAACATTCCAAAGGCAGCAAAACAGTCCTAACCTTTGCATTGCTTGGCCGTGGCAGGACAGCATATTTATTCACAATTTGCATAAAACCATCCCTAGCTTGGACATTCTTTAGGGATGTTTTATGCAAATTGTGAATAAACATGCCCCTATTAGGAGATTTAGGGTAAATGGGCGAGAAAACCGCTGGTTCTCTCCAGAGCTGGCAGAAAATATTCATGAGCGTAACCTGGCTTGGGCCAAGGCAAGGAAAACAGGTTCTCTCCCATTAATTGGCTTGTTTTCAGACAACTGAGAAACAAATGCTCTTCTTTTATCAAGAAAGCCAAATCTGAATATTATTTGTCTGTCACCACTGAGAACCTAAATGATCCACGGAAATTTTGGAAAGTTATTAATTCTTTTTCTGTGAGTAACAGCACTCAAGCTCTACCTACAAATGTTTTAAATAATTCTGTCCCTGTCTATGATAAAATGGAGGTATTGGATTGTTTTAACAAGCATTTTATCTTCCGGTTTTCTATTTGATTCTGTGGAATCTGTCTCTGAGAGACCCCCCACTGACCTTCCAATGTATAGTGATCAGCCTTTCAACTTTGTACCCTTCTCAGTTCAAGAAGTTCATAAAGCCCTCAAAGATTTAGTTCCCAGAAAATCCTCTGGACCTGATTTCATTGATCCTTACTTTTTGAAACTGGCAGCTGATTTTGCAGCAGAGCCTCTTGCATTCCTTTTTAATCTTACAGTGGAGAAGAATGAAATTCCCTCTGTATGGAAATGAGCTTTTGTTCTCCCTTTATTAAAAGGGGGTGACCCAGCGATTTTAACTAAATATAGACCAATATCTAATTTATCAGTGCTGGCCAAAGTTCTTGTAGTTCTTGTGAGTGAGCAAGTTAAGGTGTTTTTACAATTCTAACACCATTTTATCGAAATATCAATCAGACTTCAGGTAAAAAAAAAAAAACATAGTACAGCTGCAATGAAGGTGGTAAATGACATTTCTGTTGCACTTGACAAGAAACAACATTGTGCATCTCTTTTTATTGATTTGTCGCAAGCATTTGACATGGTTGACCACGATATTTTAAAACTTAGACTCTGGCAATCAGGACTCTTGGAGCAAGCAGTTAATTGGTTCACCAACTATCTCAGTAATAGGACTCAGTGCATTAAATATGATGGTCTGCGTTCTGATATTGTTACTGTCCACAAGGGGGTGCCGCAGGGTTCTGTATTAGGTCCCCTCTTATTCATTATTTATATCAATGATTTGGGTATAAATGTGACAGATGCTAATTTGCATTTCTATGCTGATGACACAATTATTTACTGCTGTGGATCAACTCTTTTTCAGGCCATTGAATCCCTGCAGAAAGCCTTTTTTGCTGTCCAGCTCTCATTACTTCAGCTGAAACTTGTTCTCAATTTAGAGAAGACTAAGCTTATGCTGTTCTCTAATTCTAGGAAGAGGCCACAAATTATCCCCTCAGTGACCACTCTCGAAGGAAATAAAATAGAGGTGGTTCACGAGTATAAATACCTGGGTGTCTTGATTTCAAGCCGCATATAGTGAAACTTGTGAAGAAGCTGAGGTTAAAACTGGGTTTTTACTTTACCAGTGGTGAATTATGGAGATCTTTTATATATGAATGCTTCTGCTAAATGTCTTCATATGGTTGACACTGTCTATCACGCTTCTCTGAGGTTCATCACTAATTATAAACCATTGACACACCACTGTGAGTTATATTCTCGGGTTAGATGGGCTGCTCTGGCCACCTGAAGGCTCAGTCATTGGTATACTTTTATATAAAAGGCATTACTTGGTCTACTGCCTTCCTACATTTGTTCCTTGATTGCACAGAGAAGTGCTGGTCCTTACTCCTTTCGTTCTCAAGACTACTTGTTGCTTTCTGTTCCATATGCCCGTACTGAATTGAGTAAAACGGCTTTTGTCTACTCTGCACCTTTAGCATGGAATATGTTGCAAAATGACTGGAAACTAACAGGGTTAATTTCTTTGAGTGCCTTTGAATCCAAACTGAGAATACTTTAGGGCCGACTCCACTACATGTACTTGTTTTTCATAATCTGCTTTTAAATTCAATACTTTTTTCTTTTATTTGTTTGTGTTTTATCTGTGTAATTTGTAACTGTGTTTTGTACTTGCTGCTGCCTATCTTGTCCAGGTCTCCCTTGAAAAAGAGGTTGTTAATCTCAATGGGATCTTCCTGGTTAAATAAAGGTTAATGAGTAACGAAATGAAAACATTGGCTCATTTACAAATTTGCTTTCAACAGAGCTACACCCAAAGAGGCAACTCAAAGTCCCGCTTTTCCTTTGTCTTTGCCCTGTCCAGTAGGTCTGAAGATCTGAAGCCAGCTTTGATTCTGCCATCTTGTAATTCTCTGTTGTCAGCCATTTTGTTTTGTAGGCCAAACCGCCCTTTGATTACCACACCCGTCTCTCTCTCTCTCTCTCTCTCTCTCTCTCTCTCTCTCTCACACACACACACACACACACACACACACACACACACACACACATATATACACACTTGCTTGAATATAGTAAGTTAGTTAATTAGAATTTGTGTGTTTCATCTGCTTTGCTTCCTTTATGAATAAATATAATTTTGGAATCATACCTGCTGTCTGTTTAATGTTGCACAAGAGTGAATTAATAGTCAACTTCTGCTACGTCAAGAACTCCGAAATCCTTCAGGTTTTACTATGAAATTTGGTTATTGTTATTAATTTAAAGCAGCTGTGCGGAACTTTTTACCATGAATAAACTGTCCCTGGTTCGTATCACATATTTATTTGAACCCAACAGCGACAAAAAAGCTTTTCTCTATATGGCTATTAAGCGTAGCCTAGTTCGGGTTGGACACACAGTGGAAGTCAGAAAACCAGGATACGGCACCCAAGGCAGAAGTGATTCTGCTTGCCCGCAGCGGCCCGCAGCGATTAAACCACAGAAGAAGAAGGAGCCGTGTTAACAGTTCTTCGAGGAAGCAGTACACAACGGGCATTGCTGAACACATAACACCTAACAGTTTTACCAGGGATGTATCTATGAGGACTTGGTTGTACTTTTGATGTCATGGCAGATAATGAAGGAGCATCATGTAAAAGTATCTGTGACTGTGACCATGAACACAAATATACAGCAGGCAGTTGTCCTCAGTTTATAAGAAATTCAAAGCTACACCAGAACATTTATGAACAGGTCTTACTTTACTACTAATTTGTGTGTAACGTTAGCATGTTAGCATGTTTCCACTAATTACTTGGACTGACCTAACGTTAGTAGCGTTAGCTTTGCAAGTGAAGGCTGCAGGTAACAGCTTTGCTGTGTTAAGATTATGTTATGTCTTCACTGTGTATCTTGTGTAACTGTGTAACTCAGACGATTTGGGAGTTATGCCCTTTCTCTATCATTTTCATATTGAGACAACATGATCGATATCTTTTTTGTGTCTGTACGTCCAGTGGCTGAGTCTCAGCGTTTAGCATTGCGCTTATAGGGGGTCAGTACGTCCTGCACTGTGATCCACGGAGGGATACACCAGTGAGCAGGCACAGACGTAGCTTGTAAACAAAACTCAGCTGTTTATTTAGCCTAGCGATATCTCCGGATTTTAGTAGCTGCAATGGACGACTTTGAACGCGATTTTGAAGAGTTTCTTGTAGCGGACAGAGATCCAGAGCCATACCTGTTTGAGCCGGAGCATACAGATGAGGAACTCCATGTGTTGGATGCTGAGCAGGCGAGGAGAGAAGCTGAATCCTCCGCTACTATTTTCCTGCACATAGTGGGATTTGGTGCTACCATCGTTGGGGAGATATATCATCAGGAGGAAAAGCGCCGCAGAGAGTGCATCACAAGGAATGAAAACTTTGCAGCAATCACTAATCCTGGTGTGATTGAAACTTTTTTTCATGTTCCTAAGATGAACTGGAAAAAACGCCCCGGGCCTGCAGGAGCTGATGGACAGTTTTCAGTCGAGTGAGTAATATTGTCCGTGTCGTCTCTTTGTTTGCCATTACCGAGTGACCTAGCGTACCTGTCCCAGAGCCAGCTGCAGCTGTTGCTCACCAGTGTATCCCTCCGCGCAAGATGTACTGACAGTGCCATGCTAACCGCTGTCTCAATATGAAAATGATAGAGAAAGGGCATAACTCCCAAATCGTCGGAGTATTCTTTTCACATAATAATGCGGACTCAGCAGATGACTTGTTAACTGTTTATTCCTCCTTACACCGAACGTACACGGCTGCTTCTCATTGTTTCTCAGTAGCACAACAACATTACTCAGAATAACTTGAGGCTCACACTACTACGGTAGCCTTAGTAGCTCAAAATACACAACAGCTTAGATTAGATCAGAACAGAAACACGACAGGAGTAATTTTGCTGTTTCCACTATTTACTTGGACTGACCTGACATTAGCTAATCCTCTTGCTCTCCAAAACAAATGCATGCGGTAATTGCCGGCTTTACGACACCAGGCTGTGGGTGTCATACCACTTCGACCAAAGGGGCACTATAATCAACGAAAACGAAAAGTTCCGCACAGCTGCTTTAATGTAAATTAAGTCACATTATTTAACATAATTTATTCATTAGGGTGGCACAGTGGTGTAGTGGTTAGCACCATCACCTCACGGCATGAGGGTTCCTGGTTTGATCCCAGGAGGGAACCCTTCTGTGCATGTTCTCCCTGTGTCAACATGGGTTTTCGGCTACCTCCCACAGTCCAAAGACATGCAGGTTGGGGATAGGTTGATTAGTGGCTCTTAAGTGTGAATGTGAGTGTGAATTGTTGTCTGTCTCTATATGTCAGCCCTGCAATAGTCTCGCAACCTGTCTAGAGTGTACCCTGCCTCGGTCAGCTGGGATAGGCTCCAGCCCCCCGCGACCTCCAAGAGGATAAGTGGTCACGGAAATTAGTGAATGAATTATTCATTATTTCTGATAGCCATTTTGATACTTTAATTGAAGATCTGTTATGAGGTAAGGCCTGTGTTCAGGCTTAGATCCAAACAGTGGTGCCATATGTGAGGCATAATACCGTTGGCATTTATTCACAATTGTGTAATGTTAATATCAGCATACATTTTTGGTCCACACCAACATTTTTTTATTCTACATCTATGCACACCGATGTGGACTCCCAGCTCGTAAAAGCAGACAAAAAGATTTCTGACCTGAAAGAGGACATTCGCCGGCTCTCTGGTGAGCTAAACATTAACTCCTTCATGCTGACTGCCCTCCAGGAGGTGGCTCATGAACAGTCACTCCAGGTCGCCTCACTCACGGCGGCCCTTCAGGACACGGTGCACTGGCACTGCAGACACTGCCGAGACAGCTCCTTCCCCACTGACCGGTGCTGCTCCGGCCGCTTGGAGGAGTTGGCCTCAGCATCTAACTGCTGTGGCTCCCTCTCCGCTGGCCGGTGGTACTCCTGCGGTGCCCTGAGTGCCGCAGCTGCAGGACCCGACCATCGACTCCCATCCCGGGCATTGGTTTCTGCAGCGCGTCAGAGGCTCCTAAAGGAGGCTGTACGAAGACGCTCCGGGGACTCCTCTCCCAAAGCCGGGTTGACGCTCCTCCTGCCGAGGCCGGGACCGCCGAGTCGCCGCAGCTCCTGCCTCCACGGTCACGCAGCATGGACCGTCCACATGCCTCATGTGGGTCCCCCAATTCCCATCGTGTTCCTCTTCATCCTCTTTTCCCTCCTTCCACCGTGTTGTTTGGAGACAGCATCATCAGGAATATTTGTTTTTTCAATGCCACAACTCACTGCTTTCCTGGAGCCACAGTCCCGGTCATCCTTGGCAAACTTCCAGAACTGCTGCAATCACTCCCTTCCTCCATAAACCGGCTGATTTTCAATTTGGGCTCAAACGACACGGCCCGCCGGCAATCAGAGCTGACAAAAATGGATTTTGTTGCCCTTTTTAACCTTTTAAAAAACTGTGGTAAGTCTGTTTTTATCAGCGGTCCCCTGCCAACACTGTCCCGCGGGGCAGAGCGCTTCAGTCGGCTCCTCTCCCTCAATACATGGGTACAGGCTTCCTGTAGCACGTATGGATTCACTTTTATCGACAATTTTAACTTATTTTGGAACCGGCCCTCTTTTTACAGGGCTGATGGGCTTCACCCGAGCAGGCTGGGCAGCCGCATGTTAGCGGCTAACATTCAGCACGCTGTTCAGTGTGCCCCATGTGACTGATGTACATTGGAAGCACACGCCCCCCTGCTTCCTCTCTGGTTCATCCCCAACCCACTCACACATCCATATCCATCCCAGTCAGACTTTCAAACAGATTTAACAGACCAGCTTCACCATGGATCAATAGCAACCCCAAAAACTTAGTTCCCCTCACACCTGCTCCACATTCACCACACTGCACGTTAGGCACGACATTAACTTGGCCGTGCTGAACATGCGCTCTCTTTTAAATAAAACTTTAATCATAAATGACCTGATTTTAGGTAACAATTTGGACAGTATTCTTTTAACAGAGACATGGCTTGGCACTGATGCACCTGTTGTTCTCACCGAGGCCTGCCCACCAAATTTTAATTTTGTATTTTCTACTGGGGGGGGGGGGGGGGGGGGTAAAGAGGCGGAACTGCTTCAGTCACTAAAAACTCACTGCACTCGACTGAAGTTTCTTTTAACAGGTACTCATCATTTGAGTATCATGCCTTTGTCTTTAGCAGTCCTCCTATTCTTTGCATCACAATTTACAGACCATTTCACCATTCCACCTCTTTTATCACTGATTTTTTCAGAACTACTAACAATCATACACACCACCTATAACAGAATTTTAATAACTGGTGATTTTAATTTACATGTTGATAATACCTCGGATACAATGTCCAGAGAATTTTCAAACCTTTTAACCTGCATGGATTTTAAACAGCACGTCACACAGCCAAATCACAACAGAGGACACACCCTGGACCTGGTCATAACCTATGGCCTGTCCACTGGTGTGTCCTCTGTTGTTGACCTGGATGTGTCTGCTCACTACTGTGTGTATTTTAACATCACCAGTTTTAGCCATCAGGAGGCCCCGGTGAGAACGGTGAGGAAATGCTACCCAACTTCTGAAGTGGCTGCAAATTTTATCGAGATTTTACAGAGCACTACTGCTGAAATTTTACCTGCACCCTGTGATTTTATTGTGGACAATTTTAACATTAAATTAAAGTCAACACTTGACTCAGTGGCTCCACTTTTAATAAAAACAATAAAAACAAAACCTACACCCCCATGGAGAAATGATAACTTCAAAAGACTGAAAAGAAAATGCAAGAGTGCAGAGAGGAGGTGGAGAAAAACTAAACTGACAGTTCATTTTGAAATATTACGCAAACAACTCAAATCCTACAATAAAACAATCAAACAGGCAAGAATATCCCACTTTTCATTTCCGATCATAAAAACAATCCCACATTTCTTTTCTCCACCTTCGATCTTTTAACCAGCACCAATTTTAATAAACCATCCAACATATCAACAGACGCCCTCTGCGAGGACTTTGCAGACCACTTCAGAAGTAAAATCAATGATATCAGGTCCAGTCTTTTATCCCAACAGAATGTAATTTTTAACACACCTGGATCATTGCATTTACCTGAGGAAACACTGGAGAGTTTTGCCCTGGTTGATGCGACACTTGGTCAAGTTTTCTCCCAAGTAAAGCCCGCGACCTGCCTTTTAGATCCAATTCCCACATCACTTTTAAAAACATTTTATGGATTCTTTGAGGAACAGATTTTAAATAGTAAATTACTCTCTCCAGAAGGGTGTCTTCCCCGCTGCCTTCAAAACGGCAGTGGTGAAGCCCCTTCTGAAGAAGAGTAATTTAGATCCCAACACTTTTAATAATTACCGACCTGTATCCAACTTACCGTTTTTAAGTAAGATTTTAGAAAAAATGGTTTTTAACCAAGTAAATGATTTTTTAAAAAGAAACTATTTTAGAGAAATATCAATCTGGTTTTAGGATGAACCACAGTACAGAGACAGCCCTTTTAAAGATTTTTAATGATATCAGGTTGAATGTTGATTCACAAAAACTTACAGTCTTGGTACTACTGGATCTAAGCACCGCCTTCGATACAGTAGATCACCAAATTTTATTAAACAGACTCAGAAACCTGGTGGGCCTTTCTGGTATTGTTTTTAACTGGTTCAGCTCTTACCTCGCAGATCGTTGTTTCTTTGTAAGTATGAATACATATTCCTCCAGAACGCATGAAATCAGGTGTGGGTGCCCCAAGGGTCAATTTTAGGTCCAATTCTTTTTAATCTATACATGCTTCCCCTTGGGGATGTCATAAGGAGGCACGGCATCAGCTTCCACAGTTACGCAGATGACACACAGCTGTACATCGCCATGTCTCCTGATGACACAGGGCCAATTGATACCCTTTTTTTTACTGCATTTTAGATATCAAGTCATGGATGGCAGTGAATTTCCTACAGTTCAATCAGGACAAAACAGAGGTTTAAAGATTTTAAGCCTTCATAATGTGTGAAGAACCTGGGCGTCATTTTTGACTCTGAGCTTAATTTTATTCCACCCATCAAAAATGTAACAAAGATAGGTTTTTATCATCTTAAGAATATAGCCAGAGTCCGCCCATTTCTCTCTCAGGCTAACATGGAGGTCCTGATGCATACTTTTATCTCTTGTCGTTTAGATTACTGTAATGCCCTGCTCTCTGGTCTTCCCAAAAAGACAATCTCTAATCTGCAGCTACTCCAAAACTCAGCCGCATGAGTGCTGACGAGGACCAGAGGGCCACATTACACCAGTTTTTAAATCACTGCATTGGCTCTCCGTGTGTTTAAGGATCGATTTTAAGGTTCCTTTATTAGTTTTTAAATGTCTTGGGCCATCTTATTTATCTGACCTGCTTTTATCATATCAACCCTCGCGGATCCTGAGGTACTCTGGCACCGGCCTTTTAATTGTTCCAAAAGTCAGAACAAAAACCCACTGGGAGGCTGCATTCAACCATTATGGCCCTCACTTATGGAACAGCCTGCCGGAGAACATCAGGACTGCAGAGACTGTTGATGTTTTTAAAAGGAGGCTCAAGACTCACCTCTTTAATTTAGCTTTTAACTTATTTCCTTTACTCTTTTAATTCTTCTATTAAATGTTATTTTTACTTTCTAATGCTTTTAAATGATTTATTTAAAAAAAAAGATTCTTTATGCATTTTATTATTATTTAGTTTCTAAATCTTCATTCATTTATTTATTATTATTAATATTATTTTAATCTTAAAATCTTTATTTTTTTCTAATCTTACATTTTTATGCATTTTATCATTATTTTATCCCATTTATTCTATCATACTGCCTTTTAGTCTTTTAGTCTTTTAGTTTTTAGCTCCAGTGTTTCCTCATGGGGGGGGCTCCACACTGAGAGGTGTGTCCAGTCTGCCCGCGGGGACGTCACCCTGGTGCCCTGGTGCAGAGCCCCCCAGTCCTCTGGGCCTGAGGGGCTCTGCACCATGTGTGGAGTCCACCCCAGTCTGTCTGGATCAGGGTGGTCTCTGTGGTGGCGTTCCTTGTGGCTGTAGGCTGTGGCGCCTCTCGGTGTGGATGACTCCCCATAGGTGGTTCTTTCCTCACCTGGTTCCTCAGTGCCCAGCCATGTTATTGACTATATTGACTGTGTGTGTGTGTGTGTGTGTTTGTTTGTGGGGGTTGGAGGGGTGGGTTTTCAATATGCATGTAGTATTTTTGTTTGTTTTTATTCTGTGAAGCATTTTGTGCTGCATTTTTAATGTATGAAAAGTGCTATACAAATAAAGTTTGATTTGATAAAGGTACTCCGGCTTCCTCCCACAGTCCAAAGACATACAGGTTGGGGATAGGTTCATTGGTGACTCTGAATTGTCTGTAGGTGTGCATGGTTTTCTGTCTCTATGTGTTAGCCCTGCGATAGTCTGGATAGTCTAGACTGAGACTGAGAGACATTGTGTGATTGAGAACTGTTACCTCAAGCCCTCGTAGTGTTACACTAGAGTTTGCTATTGCTGCTGGCTATTCAAATTGGACTACCCTGTAGAAACTTGAAAGGATTTAGGTTCAGCATTTGATTACCAGGTATTCAATGCAAGATGGTCAATCTGTCAGGATCTGCTGTTGATTCTATTGTTTCTATTCTCCTTTTAATTAATCACAGTGTGCCACCAGCCCTGTGAAACAGAGAACTTGTGGGAGACAGAACTGGCTGTAACTGCCTTGCATTTCAGCCTAAGTAAGAGATAACGCATAGGAGCCACAGGGTGCTACCAGCCCTGTGAAGTTGTGTACCTTGTTGTTATTCAGACTCAGACTCAGACAACTTTATTAATCCCACAAGAGGCAATTGGTTTGAGCAGCCCAGCACATCAACATGTGAACACAACTTATACAATAAACACATAGGACACACATAGAATACAAAGGTGCTAGGAATACAGTGGAATCAGGAATAAATAGAATAATTGACAAAGTTAATAAATATAATAAATATTGGCCCATAAAATGTCAATAAAGTGCATTATGAAGAATTTAAAAGAATGAATGGCGGAAGCAATAAAAGATTTTCGCTGCGAACAACACTCGACTCTGTAGCTCCTCTTAAAAAGAAGTTAACAAAGCAAAGATAGTTCGCTCCTTGGTATAACTCTCAAACCCGTAAATTAAAACAAATATCTCGAAAATTTGAAAGGAATTGGCAACTAACCAAACTGGAAGAATCTTGTTTAATCTGAGCAGACAGTCTCAAAACATATAAGAGGGGCAATGCCAGAGCAAACTCTTACTCAGCATAATAGAAGAAAACAAGAATACCCCAGGTTTCTTTTCAGCACTGCAGCCAGGCTGACTCAGAGTCAAAGCTCTATTGAGCCTTGTATTCCTTTAGCCCTTAGCAGTAATGATTTTATGAGCTTTTGTAATGACAAAATTCTAACTATTAGAGGCAAAATTCATGACCTCCTGTCCTCAGATAGTACCTATCTAACTTCAAACACAGCTGCAAGACCTAATACATATTTAGATTGCTTCACCCAATTTGACCGCAGTGATTTCTTCATCTAAATCATCAACGTGTCTCTTAAGGCCCGAACATACTCGGACAGAACGTACGCGGAACGGACTCCACGGAGGTCTGCACGGACCAAAAGCTGACATCCGCAAGCCCTGTGTGCGCAAAGCTCAGATTTTACGACTGCGCGGACTCTGCTCCGCTATTTTTCACATCGACGTGCAAAAATTGTGGGTAATGTAGTGTGTTTCACGGACATTTTTACAGGAAACTTCAATGCGGAAATGTGCTCGACTATGGAAGCCTGAATGACTGGGGACATTCCTTGTGGAGTCCGTTCCGCTTATAGTACGCCCAAGTAAGTTCGGGCCTTTAGACCCCATCCCAACTAGGCTACTTAAGGAGGTCTTACCTTTAGTTAACACTCATATATTAGATATGATCAATATATCCTCATTAACAGGCTATGTACCTCAGTCTTTTAAGGTAGCTGTAATTAAACCTCTCCTAAAAAAGCCCACCCTGGATCCAGAGGTGTTAGCCAACTATAGACCAATATCTAATCTTCCCTTTCTCTCAAAGATCGTTGAGAAAGTAGTCGCAGACCAGCTGTGTGATTTTCTCCATGATAATAATTTATTTGAGGAATTTCAGTCAGGATTTAGAGTGCATCATAGCACTGAGGCAGCACTAGTTAAAATTACAAATTACCTTCTGATTGCTTCAGACAAAGGACTCGTCTCTGTACTTGTTTTATTAGATCTTAGTGTGGCGTTGGACAATTGACCATCAAATTCTGCTACAGAGACTAGAACACTTAATTGCCCTAAAAGGTTCTGCACTAAGCTGATTTAAATCTTATTTATCTGATCATTTTCAGTTTGTTCACGTTCATAATGAATCATCCTTACGTTTGTTTTGGAGTTCCGCAAGGTTCTATGCTCGGACCAATCCTATTTACTCTATATATGCTTCCTTTAGGTAACATCATTAAAAATCACTCTGTAAATTTCCATTGTTATGCGGATGATACACACTTGTATTTATCAATGAAGCGAGAATTAAGTAATCAATTAAATAAACTTCATAACTGCCTGAAAGACATAAAAACTTGGATGAGCACCAATTTCCTGATGTTAAATTCAGACAAAACTGAAGTTATTGTTCTTGGCCCCAAATAACTCAGAGACTCTTTATCTGATGACATAGTTTCTCTAGATGACATTGCTCTGGCCTCTACCACTACCGTAAGAACCCTCGGAGTAACATTTGATCAAGATTTGTCTTTTATTTCTCATTTAAAACAAACCTCATGGGCTGCATTTTTTCATCTGCGTAATATTGCGAAAATTAGGCCTATCCTGTCCCGAAAAGATGCAGAAAAATTGGTCCATGCTTTTGTTACCTCAAGGCTGGATTACTGTAACTCTCTATTATCAGGTAGCTCTAGTAAGTCCTTAAAAACTCTCCAGCTAATTCAGAATGCAGCAGCACGTGTACTAACAGGAACAAAGAAACGAGATCATATTTCTCCTGTTTTAGCTTCTCTGCACTGCCTCCCTGTAAAATTCTGGATGTCACTAACTCGGCTTCTTCTCCGGAGCCTTTGTGCTCCACTGCCTCTCGGGTTAACTCGTATTGCAGCGGTGCCTGGATAGTGTGACGTGTGTGGTTGTGCTGCTGCCATGGTCCTGCCAGATGCCTCCTGCTGCTGCTGTTATCATTAGTCATACTTCTACTGTTATTATACACGTATGATTATTGTCACATATGTATACTATCAGATATTATTACATTATTATTAATTATAAAATTATTACTTTCATTAATGTTGTCAGCTACTGTCATTACCGTCTGTCCTGCATCTCTCTCTGTCTCTGTCTCTCTCTCTCTCTCTCTCTCTCTCTCTCTCTCTTTCTGTCTCATTATGTCATAAGGATTACTGTTAATATATTATCTTGATCTGTGCTGCATGACATCTATTGCACGTCTGTCTGTCCTGGAAAAGGAATCCCTCCTCAGTTGCTCTACCTGAGGTTACTACCGTTTTGTTTCCCCCGTTAAAGGGTTTTTTTGGGGGAGTTTTTCCTTATCCACTGTGAGGGTCCAAAGGGCAGAGGGATGTCGTATGCTGTAAAGCCCTGCAACACAAATTGTAATTTGTGATATTGGGCTTTATAAATAAAATTGATTGATTGATTGATTGATTTTGATCAGCGGTTAGTTTTGCGTGCAGGCATGACATACCGTTGACCTGAGGGCCACAGAGCAAATTCACCTGCCAGTACATGGCCAGGAGATGCCAAAATGCAAGTGGCTTTTCTAAGCAATTGTTGGTCACAAAAGCTGGCCAGATCCCTGAGTTTCACTCCTGTGATTTTAGAACATGTTTTAAAGATGCTGTACAGGCTGTTTTTATTCTGCAGCAGGGAATTGCTGTAACTTTGGAGTAAATGGTCCGATGTCCACAAAACTTCACATGATTCATATTAGTTCCACCCTGAACACATTTATATAACAATATACAGTGATATTCATAGTGCCACCTAGTGTCGAAAGGAAATACTTCTAATCAGACACTTATCTTTGGATTAACCTGAAATTTCAATGCTGTGGTCTATATTTGATGTTCACAAACATGACATATCATTAGTGTCTACGTGTGCTGCAGAGGGTTTAATTTTGATGTCTCGCCATGAAACAGGAAATTGCTATAAATTTGGAGTAAATGGTCCGATGTCCACCAAACTTGACATGATTCACACATTTATATGACAATATTCCGTTATAGTCATAGCACCACCTAGTGGTGAAAGGAAGTACTCCTTACCAGACACTTATCTTTGGATTCACCTGAAATTTCAGTGCTGTGGTCTATATTTGATGTATTCAAATGTGACATATCATTAGTGTCTATGCACGCTGCAGAGGGTTTATTTTTGATGTCTTGCCATGAAACAGGAAATTGCTATAAATTTGGAGTGAACAGCCAAATATATTAATATCCCACCTTACTCATAGACAGTGACCAGTTTTTACTTTAACATGTACTGATGACACAAAGTTGACTGCATCAACTTCATTCCACTTCTAATACATGCAGAACAAGTTGGTGAAGCTACCTTATGAACGCTGTGAAGCTACATATAATGGTGTCCATGTGGCAGCGTGGCGACTATCAATCAATCTCTCGCCACTTAATACGTTTGGCTTTTTGAGGGCTTCAGCGACCTCATATCCTCATGAAAATTGATACACAGGTCAAGAATGGCGAGCTCTTGCATCCGATAGGGGCGCCGCCGATGGGGGGGACAAAATGCCTCTATAGCGCCCCCTTGAAATTTTCAAAAAACCCTCCTCATAGGGTTTTTTTTGGAGTAGGAAGATGAAAATTGGTACATATGTGTATGTCACCCAGACACACAAAGAAGTCTCTGACACCAATGGTCTACTCCAAACAGGAAGTTGGCCATTTTGATTTAAACTTTTCATTTTGGTGGCGATTTTGTGATTTCAACAACTTGTATTTTGACGAACTCCTCCTACAGATTTTGTCCAATCAACTTCAGATTATTTACAGCTAACCCTGAGACCATGCTGATCAAAAGTTATTAAAAGCTTTCTCTATGTCAAGGGGCGTGGCCGCTATGGCTCCTCCCTCGCCATCAAATACGTTTGGCTTTTTGATGGCTTCAATGGCATCATCTCTTTATGAAAATTGATACACAGGTCAAGAATGGCAAGCTCTTGAATCTGATAGGGGCCTTGCCCATGGGGGGGGACAAAGTGTTTCTATAGTGCCCCCTTGAAATTTTCGAAAACCCCTCCCCATAGGTGTTTTTTTGGAGTAGGAAGGTGAAAATGTGTACATATGTGTAAGTTGCCCAGACGCACGAAAACGTCTCTGTCACTTATGCTCTACTCCAAACAGGAAGTTGGTCATTTTGATTTTGACTTGTCATTTTGGCGTCATTTCCACGATGTATTTTAAGGACCTAGTCCTAGGGATTTCATCCAATTGACTTCAAATTTTTTACAGATCATCCAGACAATACTGATCAAAAGTTGTGCTCTGCATGTCTGTAGGTCAAAGGGTGTGGCTGCTATGGCATTGCCATTTTTGATCCATTGCCATGCATATTCAAGCAGCTCTCTCTCCCACATAATTCATCCAAACTGCTTCAAAATTTCTGTACATGATAAGAGCCCTGCCCTTAACGCCTCCATATGCTCGTAGGCAATCTCGCTCATGGTGACCCCATCTTTTACACTGACAAACACCAACTACATTTTGTGGCCACATGACAATCAAGTGGATGAATCTCCATAGTGACACACGTGTCCTGTCATGTTACAGGCTGCCACTGTGGCGGTGGCAACTTTTCATCCTTCACCACGGAACATCAACTTGGTATAAATCCTTCATGCATTGTCCGATTTGCTCGAAATTTTACATGTGTGATGAGGGTCCACCCTTGAATGCACCTGCCCACATCTGGTTATGCTCATAGCGCCACCTGGTGGATGAATGAAACATTGCAGGTTTTTTTTTCGCTCCTGCCAGGTTTTTTCTCCCTTCTCGCTTCGCGCCACAGCCCCTAGGTGTCTCAAGCCCCCGCAGTTTCATGGGGCCCGCTCACAGCTGCTTGCAGCTTTTATTATTATCATTATTATTATTATTCCGACATTTCGTGTCCCTATTTCGCCCCTTTCCCAAATTTGAAAATGCTTCTAACTTTCCACATTCATCTGGCCACATCCGAAATTCGATATTTTTGTGTGGTTGCACATGGTCGGCGCGAAATGCTGAAATAGCGCCCCCTAGAAATTTTCAAAATACCCTCTCCATTGTGGTTAGTTTGTCGTAGGCAAATGAAATTTGGTACGCACATGTATCATACCCAGGCGCACAAAAAAGTGTCTCAACATCATGGTAAAATCCCAACAGGAAGTCAGCAATATTGTTTTGAATTTTTTCGTTACGGCGATTTCCACAACTTACATTTGAACGAACTCCTCCTAGGGATTTTGCCTGATCGACTTTAAATTTTAACAAATTAAACTTAATTTAAACAAATTAATTTAAACAAATTTTGGCACCGTTTCAGTTTCTCGTCATCAAATTGTGACCGGCCTCTCATGCCCACATACTTGATCGTAGCAGCTTCAAACTTGCTGGAGATGATGATGTCTCCGCCCTGAATTCCCCAATATGTTAGTATCCTTTAACGTCCACATTTTAAATCACACATTCATAAACTTTATATCCACATATTCCCTAAATAGAGCTGAACTTTCTGACATAGGCACCACTCACTTCCGCTGCACATTTCTTTCGCTAAGTCACAACACATCCAAAACCTACTTTTTTGAACTACAGATTTTGCCCAAACTGCATGAAACTTGGCAGGTCAACTCTCAAGATGGACCTGATCTAAAGTTATCAAAAGATTTTTGCCCGGTCAAAAAATGCGAATTATTAATGACAAAAAACAAATGCTAGCTAAAATACACATATTGTTGCATATTTTTGTCAGACTAAATTATATCAACATGACGCTTAACACATCTGTTCCAGAGGTTGTTCAGAGGCTTGGTGCCAAATTTGGCCCAAATTGGCCGCTAGTGGACGCTGTAAACCCAGAAATATCACATTTCATAAAAGTTGATCGGAATTATACGAAAATTGGCGAGCATGTGGGGACAGTCCTGAGGCCAGCCAGTGTGTAAAGGTATTATGATTATATTACATGCCCACTGCCCCACAGTCATTTAGTTCATTTTTGTATATCAGCACCACATTCATCAAATAAAATACTAAGTGTGTTATCAATACTTAGTAGGACAACGGACGTTACAATTATAAACTCAGTGTGCACCACAGAGTAGCAGAGTGAGACGTATGTCCTCACTCCTGCTATCTGCTGTAAACACATGAAGCTGCTCCCATGTCTCCCCATGTCTCGGTGCTTGTTTGCAGCAGAAACTCTCCCATCCTCTGGCTCATCCCCGCATCTGTGTTTGCCGCTGACCGGCTGGACACAGAGGACGACCCGTTGGCAACAGCCTGAAGCGTCACTAACTCATAAGTAAGGGGAAGATCTAATGATGAATTTATGTAACACAAGTAACGACATAAGTGTTTGATTAGTAACTGTAATGTGATTACTGCATTTACTACTCGTTACTGAAAAAAGCCATTTTTGGTGGTAACGCGTTACTTTGTAGTGTTGGGGGTACCCCCAACACTGTTAGGGAAGGGGTTACCCAAGCCTTTATTATAATGGCCCAAGGAAACCAAAAGTGACAGATCTATCAATCAATGATGAGTGATTTTTTTTCTTTTTTAAAGAGGTGGTTTCATCGATGCTGTAACAAGGGAGGTTATAGCCATGTGGTTTCAGCGCTATTGAGATGCTAACTAGAGTCATCTCCTCACACCTCTGCCACTCTGCTCTGCTCCTGTCTCAGTGTCATGTTGTGGTGTTGCCCTCTACTGTCAGTTTCAGAAATCTCTGCATATCATCTGCACTCTGTCACTCTGTTGATCCGAGTGCCATCAGAAAAACTTTGACACCTTGCTGTGAGACTGTACAAAATAGAGCTCATCCTTATAAATTGAGAGCACATGTTAACAACCGGTTTGAGAGGTTGTACTCACGAGTCTTGGTTGTACTGAAACTCAAAAGTTTGTAGCTCTCATTTTATTTTCATAAATATCAATTTATTGTTCTCACCCATGTCTACAATGTATCACATTTTACAACATATTTACCTTCATAAGAGGTTAACTTACAAGTGAGTTAGCAGGTGAGTGAGTCAGGCCTCCTTTGACACCAGGCGCAAACACACCAGCTAGTGAGAACTTCAAAGGGAAGCCAGTGGCAGTGGGTAAGGAAAAGGCATTCTCCATGAAGATATAGTGGGCAAAGACCTCATTTTCAGCGCTAGATGTCCATGCCAAAAAGGCCTGTTGAAAAGAAAACAAAAAAGGTTGTATGAATATATGACGTATAATATACTGACGTACGTAAGCGTGTTGTGTCATTTCCGATGTTTCTGTGATAACGTCTCTATGCTGCTCCAGTGAACTCCTACCAGCTTGTTTTCTGTTTTTCCTCACTTAACTTGCTTAACATCTACTTCATGTCTTAACCCACCCAGTAAAGGGGTTTTCTGGGGAGTTTTTCCTTATCCGCTGTGAGGGTCCAAAGGACAGAGGGATGTCGTATGCTGTAAAGCCCTGTGAGGCAAATTGTGATTTGTGATATTGGGCTTTATAAATAAAATTGATTGATTGATTGATTTAAGCACTTATAGCTCTCCTATTTTTAACAACTCTCTTGCTAATTTTAGCTGTTGTTTGCACATTATTAGCCTTGTTAGCTACATTAGCTTAACACTTCTCCTGCTGCTCTTTCTTGCTCTGTTTGCCAGATGTTCAGTTATGCCTCTGCCTCCCTTAGCGACAGTGGTAGATGTAACAAGTGTAGTTTATTTGCTGTGTTGGAGGCGAGGCTTAGTGAACTGGAAGCGCAGCTCCGCACCGTGGAAAATCACTTGGTAGCTGTAGTAGTTAACTTGAAAAAAGAGGGAACTCCGCACACTCAGTTCCAAGTAAAAAAGGAATTTTATTAAGGACAACGTTTCGGCACAGGGCCTTTGTCAAGTCTTAACACACATGAGACACCAAGAGGAGTGGCTGATAAAGCCTTCTGTGAGCAGTCAGCTCACCTGGTGTACACACCTGTTCTGCATTTGACACTAATCACCTGCATGTATGACAGCAGAGAAGTGAATAAATCAGCTGGTTGTAAGATTCACAGAGATCAAACATCACAATCCATATAAATATATACAATGCTATCAAAATATTCATTTCATAGAAGAAAAAGGGAGTATGCAATACAAAATATTCTGCACAGGATCCCAATAGACACAAAAAACACAGGTTATTCCTAAACAAACACAATATACAATATTTACAAAAAAGAACAGATCAGCTGCACATCAACCTATAAAAAGGCGTCATTAGCAATATAAGCTGTACCTGGTCTCTGTCACTAGAACTGACACTATTTATCTAGAGCAAAAAGTAATAGAAAACATTTCAAATCGTAATCAACATTCAGACCATTTGGTGCCAGAGTGTTCAAATAGTGTATGTAGAAATGTTCCCTTCTAGATAAGAGGTTTTCTAAATTACCACCTCTTCTAGGGAGGGAAACCTTCTCAATACCTATGTATTTCAATGAAGCAATAGGATGATTAGCTTTCACAAAATGAGCAGCCACAGGATAATTAAGATTTTTGCATCTGATGGTACTACGATGCTCCGCGATGCAGGTTTTTAATTCCCTGCTTGTTTTGCCTACGTAGGTCTTACCACAAGGACAGGTAATCAGATAAAAAACATATTTTGTGTGGCAAGTGATGACCCCTCTAATGGGGATAGATTTACCAGAATGTGGATGTCTATAAGTGCTACAGCGGTAAGTATAATTGCACTGAGCATCAGACCCCTGTTACCATCCGGGATAGGTGTAAGTAATCTTTGGCTAGATTCCAAAGTGGGGGACAAATCTGATTTTACCAGATGGTCTCTTAAATTGCTACCACAATTAAAGACCACAAGAGGGGGATGTGTAAAGATTTGATGAAAATTGGGGTCAGACTGGAGGATGTGCCAGTGTTTCTTAATGGTGCCTCCAATCTAATCAGACTGTTTAGAATACTTGGTGGAAAAAATAATAGAAGATTTTTTAGTTTTTACTTTCTTCTGAAACAAATCTGGTCTTGGTCTAGCGTTGATACGTTCCACAGCTGAATTAATTTGAGTTGATTTATAACCTCTTGCACTGAATTTTTTCTTCATCTCAGTCATGTTTTTATCAAAATTAAACTGTCTGCTACATATCCTCTTAACCCTGCAGAATTGACTGTAAGGGAGGCTGTTTTTTAAAGGGAGAGGGTGACACGATTCAGCTCTAAGTAGACTATTGCGTGCTGTAGGTTTAATGAAAAGGTCAGTGTAAAGTGTGTTATTCTCACGTATGATCCACAAGGAAACTAATACGACTGGAATCAAAATCCATGGTGAACTTAAGAAAATCAGAACAATTATTTGAATAATTGAAAAATGTTTTCAACTGATCAACACTGCCTTGCCAGAGAACCCACACATAATCAAGAAAGCGTTTCCATACCACTATGTTGTTTTTGAAGATGGTATTATTGCAAATGTACATCTCTTCAAAAAAAGCCATGTACAAATTAGCAAAACGTCAGCGATCCAATTCCAGACACAATTGTGCAGCCAGGGTTTTTTTTCAAACTCTTCTGGACCTTAGGTAGAGTGTAGAAAGTGGGGATTATAGGATGTTCAGTTTTAGGAAATCAAGTTCGTTTTTGGTTATTTCACCCACTTGAAAAAAAATGGTCCAGAGTGTTGTAAACAGATTCCATGAATAATTGTGTGGGGTCCCGAGACAGTCTCTTGTAGAACGTGTCATCAGAAAGTTGTCTTAAACACTCTTCAACATAGTCAGATTTATTTAAAATAACAGTAGCTCTTCCTTTATCCGCTGGTTTGATTATAATAGAAGTGTCGGCTTGTAGATCTTTTAAAGCAGTAATTTCATCTGTTGTAAGATTACTGTAGGGATTACAATGTTGCTTGTTTTTTAACAAGGAAGACACATCCTGGGTAACCAATCTGCAGTATGTTTCAATTGAAGGGCTACGATTAATAGGGGGATTAAAATAACTTTTACCCCGAAATGGTGTCTGTATAGCTGTTGAAGAGGGAAAAATTTTGTTGCTCTGCTGATTCTAATGTGTCAGAATTAGATCTACTGAAATATTCTCGTAATCTAATGTTACGGAAAAACTTATAAAGGTCAACTTGTATATCAAACTCATTGCACTTGGTAGTAGGGACAAAAGATAGTCCCTTATTCAAAACTGACAAGTGTGAACTTGATTTCCTAAAAATTGAACATCCTATAATCCCCACTTTCTACACTCTACCTAAGGTCCACAAGAGTTTGAAAAAACCCTGGCCGCCCGATTGTGTCTGGAATTGGATCGCTGACGTCATCCATCTCACAATATGTTGACTTTCACATCAGACCTCGAGCGGAACAAGCTCCCTCTTTCATCAAAGACACTGATCACATGTTATCTATTGTTAATTCTCTAAACCCTCTTCCTGAGAATGAACTGATTCTCGCTACTTTTGACGTGTCCTCCCTTTACACCTCTATCACTCATGATGGAGGTGTTATGGCCATGGAACATTTTCTGTCTAAAAGGGACTGCAGCTCTATTCCTTCATTAATTTGTCTTGTAGAATTTGTTAAATTAATTCTCACATGTAATTATTTCATTTTTCAAGATTCCTGGTTCCTCCAAAACAGAGGTGTAGTTATGGGAAGCCCTTCTGCACCTTGTTTTGCTAATTTGTACATGTTTTTTTTTTTTGAAGAGATGTACATTTACAATAATACAATCTTCAAAAACAACATAGTGGTATGGAAACGCTTTCTTGATGATGTGTGGGTTCTCTGGCAAGGCAGTGTTGATCAGTTGAAAACATTTTTCAATTATTTAAATAATTGTTCTGATTTTCTTAAGTTCACCATGGATTTTGATTCCAATCGTATTAGTTTCCTGGACTTGTGGATCATACGTGAGAATAACACTTTACACTGACCTTTTATTAAACCTACAGCACGCAATAGTCTACTTAGAGCTGAATCGTGTCACCCTCTCCCTTTAAAAAACAGCCTCCCTTACAGTCAATTCTGCAGGGTTAAGAGGATATGTAGCAGACAGTTTAATTTTGATAAAAACATGACTGAGATGAAGAAAAAATTCAGTGCAAGAGGTTATAAATCAACTCAAATTAATTCAGCTGTGGAACGTATCAACGCTAGACCAAGACCAGATTTGTTTCAGGAAAATAAAAACTAAAAAATCTTCTATTATTTTTTCCACCAAGTATTCTAAACAGTCTGATTAGATTGGAGGCACCATTAAGAAACACTGGCACATCCTCCAGTCTGACCCTAATTTTCATCAAATCTTTACACATCCCCCTCTTGTGGTCTTTAATTGTGGTAGCAATCTAAGAGACCATCTGGTAAAATCAGATTTGTCCCCCACTTTGGAATCTAGCCAAAGATTACTTACACCTATCCCGGATGGTAACAGACGCTGTGGGTCTGATGCTCAGTGCAATTATACTTACCGCTGTAGCACTTATAGACATCCACATTCTGGTAAATCTATCCCCATTAGAGGGGTCATCACTTGCCACACAAAATATGTTTTTTATCTGATTACCTGTCCTTGTGGTAAGACCTACGTAGGCAAAACAAGCAGGGAATTAAAAACCCACATCGCGGAGCATCGTAGTACCATCAGATGCAAAAATCTTAATTATCCTGTGGCTACTCATTTTGTGGAAGCGAATCATCCTATTGCTTCATTGAAATACATAATTATTGAGAAGGTTTCCCTCCCTAGAAGAGGTGGTAATTCAGAAAACCTCTTATCTAGAAGGGAACATTTCTACATACACTATTTGAACACTCTGGCACCAAATGGTCTGAATGTTGATTATGATTTGAAATGTTTTCTATAACTTTTTGCTCTAGATAAATAGTGTCAGTTCTAGTGACAGAGACCAGGTACAGCTTATATTGCTAATGACGCCTTTTTATAGGTTGATGTGCAGCTGATCTGTTCTTTTTTGTAAATATTGTATATTGTGTTTGTTTAGGAATAACCTGTGTTTTTTGTGTCTATTGGGATCCTGTGCAGAATATTTTGTATTGCATACTCCCCTTTTCTTCTATGAAATGGATATTTTGATAGGATTGTATATATTTATATGGATTGTGATGTTTGATCTCTGTGAATCTTACAACTAGCTGATTTATTCACTTCTCTGCTGTCATACATGCAGGTGATTAGTGTCAAATGCAGAACAGGTGTGTACACCAGGTGAGCTGACTGCTCACAGAAGGCTTTATCAGCCACTCCTCTTGGTGTCTCATGTGTGTTAAGACTTGACAAAGGCCCTGTGCCGAAACGCTGTCCTTAATAAAATTCCTTTTTTACTTGGAGCTGAGTGTGCAGCGTTCCCTCTTTTTTCAAGTTTTCTACTCCATTGCCAGCACCTCAACAAAGACAATCTGCGGTGTGCGTTGCTCTTCTCCTAGCTGCAGTAGTTAGCCAGCCCCCTGTTGCCGGTGCAGAGCCACATAGCATAGCCTCTGCTAGCGATCCCCCTGTAACCCCCGTGCAGCCAGGAGGCTGGGTAATTGTCCGGGAGAAGCGTAGTTCCAAGCCGAAGCCCACGGTTCACCACCAGGCTGTTCATGTTTCCAACCGTTTCTCCCCACTCAGCAACGTGCCCGCTGAGGAGAACCCACTGATCATTGGCAGCTCTATTTGGAGAAATGGGAGGTTAGCAACACCAGTGGCCATAGTCAAATGTATCCCTGGGGCCAGAGCGGGCGACAATGAGTCAAATTTAAAATTGCTGGCTAAGGCTCAACGTAGATTTAATAAGATTGTTATCGGCGGCGGCAATAACACCCAGTTAGGCCAATCTGAAGTCACAAAAACGAATGTCGCACTCCGTAGTTTTCTCTGGACCCCTCCCAAATCGGACCACCGATGAGATATTTAGCTGCATGTCTGTCCAGGTGGTGTCTAGCAAACGATGTGGGTTTTGTTAATCATTGGCAAACTTTCTGGGGAAAACCTGGTCTGATTAGGAGAGACAGCATTCATCCCACTTTGGATGGAGCTGCTCACATATCTAGAAACCTGGCCACGTTTATTAGTAAGTCAAAACCCTGACGACCCAGAGTTGAGACCAGGAATCAGAGTCGCCATCCTACATGCTTCTCTAGTTCAGTTACCCACCCATAGTTTTATACAAACGGTGTCTGTCCACCGCCAATCTAAATTATCTAAATCTAAAATTAAACTAAGAGGAGTTGTGCATAACAACCTAATAACAATTAAAAACCTCTTCTGTGATAGAAAGACAAAACAGGAGAATTAAATGTGTTATCAGTGTTAGTAAACAAATTAATATCAGATAATCATATTGATTTACTCAGCCTCACTGAAACCTGGCTGTGTCAAAATGAATACGTCAGTCTAAATGAATCCACTCCTCCCAGTCATAATAATACCCACATTCCTTGAAGCAGAAGGGGAAGTTGCAGCCATTTTTGACTCTAGTCTATTAATCAGCCCTAATCCTAAACTAGATTTATAATTCATTTGAAAGCCTTGTTCTTAGTCTTTTACATCCGACCTGGAAAACCTCGCAGCCACTTTTATTTGTTATAGTGTACCATGCTTCTGGCCCATATTCTGAAGTTGTTTCTGAATCTCAGAGTTTTTATCCAGTTTAGTTCTTAAATCAGATAAAGTTATTATTGTAGGTGATTATACAATTGTTAACTCCAACCGAGGAATTTAATTAGACGAGGCATTCCATGAGTGCTGATATAGAGTACGACATCACTGGGACATGTAACAGGAAAGTCACTCCACTCACATGTGTTTTTTTATACATATATATCTATATATATCTATATCTATCTATCTATCTATCTATATATATATATATATATATATATATATATATATATATATATACAACATTTAATTAACCAACTGTCACACTTGCTACATTGACGCAAACTGACACTACAGCCATACACTACATATATATTGAGTGATCATCTGATGAGGTACTGATGACGATGAGGGAGAGAAGAATCCGGCCATGCCAACATCCAGGTTTGCCAACGTTTCATCAACCGAACTGGACAAAGTTACACAGTTGCAGATCAATGTAAATACAAAGAAGCTTGTGAGCTCCTGGTGTGGGTGCTGCGTTGCCCGGCAACAGACTGGGGGAACTATTTTTTTTCGCAGAGCTACATAACATACTTAAATAATTTATTTCATCACCTTTTGTTAACATTTCCTTACTCAGCATTGCTGTTTAAGCTGTTGTTGAACTGTTGTACAAAAGCAATATCACACCCGAGGTCCTGATGTTGTACTGTATATCGTCACAGCTGTAATTGCCTGCAGCCTTGTGTCTATGACTGAATCACAGCCGTGATGATATACAGTACAACATCACTCCCTCGTGTGATGTTGCTTAATTTTAACATTCATGTTGAGGTTGATAATGACTCCCTGGCTTCTGCGTTTATCTCATTATTCGACTCCATTGGCTTCGGTCAGGGTGTACTTTTATCACTCACTGTTTTAATCATAACCTCGATCTAGTTCTGACATATGGAATTGAAATTGATAATAGTCTTTCCACAGAATCCCTCTCTGTCAGACCATTATTTGATAACTTTTGGTTTCTTTTTACTCCATTACACACCGCTCAGCAACAGTTACTATACTAGATGTTTATCAGATATCAGATATTCAGCATTAATAGAATAAAATAAGAACAACGCCAGGTTTCTTTTCAGCACTGTAGCCAAGCTGACTGAGAATCACAGCTCTATTGAGCCTTGTATTCCTTAAGTCCTTAGCTGTAAATAAACCTCTTCTAAAAAAGCCCACCCTGGATCCAGAGGTGTTAGCCAACTATAGACCAATATCTAATCTTCCCTTTCTTTCAAAGATCCTTGAGCTGTGTAATTATGATGATAATTTATTTGAATAATTTCAGTCAGGATTTGCATCATAGCACTGAGATAGCATTAGTTAAAATTACAAATGATCTTCTGATTGCTTCAGAGAAAGGCCTCATCTCTGTACTTGTTTTATTAGATCTTAGTGCGGTATTTGACAAAATTGACCATCAAATTCTTCTACAAAGCACTATAGCAGTGGTGCCTGGATAGTGTAACGTGTTTGGTTGTGCTGCTGCCGTGGTCCTGCCTGATGCCTCCTGCTGCTGTTACACATATGATTATTGTCACATATGTATACTATCAGATATTAATATATACTTTCAACATATTGTACCACAAAAGCTGTAATTATTATTGTAATATCATAAGCTATTATCATTACTGTCTGTCCTGCATCTCTCTCTGTCTCTCTCTCTTTCTGTCTCATTGTGTCATACGGATTACTGTTAATTTATTGTGTTGATCTGTTCTGTACGACATATATTGCACGTCTGTCCGTCCTGGAAGAGGGATCCCTCCTCATTTTCTCTTCCTGAGGTCTCTACCATTTTTTCCACCGTTAAAGGGATTTTTGGGGGGAGTATTTCCTTATCCGCTGCGAGGGTCCTAAGGACAGAGGGATGTCGTATGCTGGAAAGCCCTTTGAGGCAAATTGTGATTTGTGATATTGGACTTTATAAATAAAATTGATTGATTGATTGATTGATTGATTGATTGATTGATTGATTGATTGATTGATTGAAAATAACTTTGTTAACCTGACCAAATAACAAACTAATGTTAATGTAACCATGCACCAGCTACATAAGAACTGGAGCTTCTTTCCAAAGCAATTAGATGTGATAAAAGTGTTTTTTGTTTGTTTTTGTTTGTTTTCAGTTTCATTCTCTTGCAGAATTCATTTTAAGAAACAACTGATCTCACCTTTAAAGGAAGCACCCTGATGAAAACATCATAGTACATGGACAGAGTCTTAGCCATGTTTCTCAAGTCGCTGGTCTTCATATATCCAATCTCAGCTCCCAAAAGCCGAAGATAAGCGATGGCTTCAGGGGTTGGAGAGAAACGCACTTCATCCATGAGCTTCTGGACACTGTTTGCTATGTCTTTCATGAGATCCTGTGGGACCTGGATTGATATTACAAGTGTTTGTATTAGATCTTAGCTATGCAAGCACAATGACACTTCCATACCAAATAAATTGTAGAAAACAAGTCAGGGTTTTATCTGGTGGTAGCGTAGACAAGCACAACATGTACGATGTGTCAAAAAATAATTTCACCTCTCTCTTCATTCTGTATCTTTGAGGGGCAGTTCTCTCCAAAACCTCTCTGAGCATCTTAGCCTTGTCATCTGCCCAGTACATGACTTTGAAGATGGAATTAGGAAAGAAACCATTTTCTCCAAAGAGAGCATCAATTGTTGGTTCGAATCCTGTTCCCTCAACATTGACCTTGAAAGGGGTTATTATGAATGTTTAAAAATCTTTACAAACCTAATTTGTTTTTTCACCACATATACGAAATATTGTGTTACAGACGTACCTCAAAGATGTCATAGTTGTAATCAAAAACCTTAAGAGTGGTCTCAAGCATCACTTCCTTAGGTAAGGTGTTTGTGGCATTAAATATGATGTTACTCTGCACTGAGCCCAAGGGAGAGTCTTTTTTGTAGTTGCGTGACATGCCATCAAATACTTTGTTTGTTGGTGATAGCTGGTCTTTCAAGGCCAACTCAATGTCCTCCTTAAGTCTTGAGTAAGTAGAATAAAGAAGGTTGTAGTAATATTACATAGTGCCAAAAAAACATTTCTGTTGCTAGCAAGAAATTGTCCATTTCCAATGGAAACATAGTATTTTTAACATTCACTCGTCTTTGTGGCCACCTAATGAACGTAGGACCAATATTCAGTCTAGCTCTGTTTTGATCTCCAACTCCAAATAGCTGGCTCTTTAGCTTTTGGGCGTTAAATTTCTTTACCAACTAGCTGTTAAGTGCTAGCTTTGTCTGTCTGTGGTAGCTATATGGGTAGCATACAGCAATACTATGTTTATATAATAAGATATCTGTGATGCATTTTCTATTATTTAGTTTTGCAATAGAAGAGATGTGCATGTGCTAAGAAGTTATGAATATAATTGTAGTCCTACAGTTAATTAACTTGCCAATATTGCTGGCCAAATACTCACTCATGCATTTGTGGCTCGCTGGAGTCGCAGATGTTTTTTAGGTGGGAGACCACAAAGCTCTTGAGCTGCTCATCCCTCATATTTGCCAAACCATTTAGAATGTCTCGAAGCAGGGCTTGGTCTGGGTTCTTCATGAGAATTAGGTAGGCTGCTACACGTTTTTCTATAGGGCTTTGAACATCCTGGTACACCTCCCAAAAAAAATTTCTGACCTGTGGTTGACCAAATGGTCAATTAGAATGTACATATTGCACATTTGTGAATACGTTACAAAGTCAATCTGTCAGTTAAATCCCATAACATATTACATGGTTATCATTACACTACAACGACAGTATGTAATAAATGTGTTTGTGTGAAGTTATTGTACCTCATCATTAATTTCCATCATCCTAAAGGCCTGTATAGCTGCCTTTTGGTTTGATAATGGGATGTCTGTTCTCTTAGCACACCGCAAAATGGAGGAAATCAGGCTGGGACTGACAGCTTGCATGGCTTGACCCATGACACCAACAACCTGGAGATTAGGGAGAAAAAAAGTTAACTGTGGGGGACTAATCCCCTGAGACAATTTCCCTGACATGAGCTGACTCATCACAGAATCAGGAAATACAGTCATTAAGATTCTTGAAACAGTACCCTCAGTACAAGGAAGGACATCTCAGAATCGTTATCAAAGATTCCTCCCAAGCAGTCATTTAGGAGTGTTTCCATGAACACTGACACATCTGTGACCACTGGTGTAACTTCTGCTTTATGGAACCTGTGGGTCAGAGACAGAGAATATATAATTTGATACTCTGGTTTGAATGAAGATTGTGTTTAGAAGTGTTTCGGTCTAGTGGTGATTTTGTAGCAGTTATTAAGCTGGAAAAAAACAGAACATTAAATATGCCCCGTTTTGCTTCACTACAATTTAAAAAAATATATTTAAATGAGGGCTGTCAGTGTAAACACATTAACCATGATGCCATTAAAGTCCGTGTAAGGTGAGAATAAATATGTCATCTGAGTTTGACATACCACAGAAAAAGGTGTTGTTAGCTACCCTGTCAAATTTGAACGATTAAAAAAATCGGCAAATATATGAAATTAGGCTTCAAAGTTGTGTAAAAATCAGCCTCTGTCTCTGCTCCCAAACGCTGTGGGCGTGTCCGCGGAATGCGCGAAACCCCGCCCCCTATGATGACAACAGGGCGCATTCGGCTATATATAGAAGGGGAGGGGCCAAGGTCACCCGGGATACGGCTCGACGTCACGGCGTATCCCTTTTTTTCAGGATCAGAAAATTAAAAAAATTGAGAGCATGACAAACAGTTTAAGGCTATAACTCCACAAATCGGTAATGCACAATTCCCAAACTTTTCAAATGTTTTCTGTAACAATTTTCAAACATGTATAAGGTGTTTAGAAGCAAATCATTGAATTCACTTTCCACGGACTTTAAGCTCTGAGTGTGACGTGTTAGTTTTTTTAACCGCATTAATCGGGTGCTGCTATTGTGTCTTTTTACTGTAATTTCACTTACAGTAAAAAACCCATAGTGGCTTACTGCTGCCGCAGTGATGAAAGGCAATGATTGATTCAATTAACGATAATCATGAAATCTTCCTCCTAAGCCTCCTAAGCCCTGAGTCAGTGAAGTGTCACACAATTTCAACCAATAGTTGCTTGCATGAATTAACTGTAAGAACTTTCACATAGAACCCACGACATAGGAAATACAGCTGCTCTGCTGAAGTGTAACACCAAATTCACTATTGATGTAAATTATAAACTAACACATAAATGACAATGACCAACATAAGCCCCCATGTTCTGAGCAGACACATTGTAAATGTAACAGTAATACTAAAAGAAAAACTCTCGCTAGCCAATAGAATAATTTATGCTGTGTAAAATGCTTTAGGCTTGTGGTAATAACATTAGCTTGTTGTATTAGTGCGGAAAATATGTCCAGTAAAAGACAAGTGTTTCGTGTGTTAATCCTCTGAGTTATAATGAAGCTGATTTGTGTAGTTGAGTTTGATGTCTCTATGGAGCCTTGTGTATTATGTGTTTTGATTCAATCAGACTTCACAGAAACCCCACCACCAACTAGTTATTTGGAGGTTTAACTGCAGAGTGACACAGACACACCATTACACAGGTATATTATGTATTAAGGGGACATCCTCAGTTTGGCAAGTTATGACCAGTCATATGTCTTACTGTCATAGGGGACAAAAGTTTCACACATACATTACCTGTCTGAATGTCTAACTTCTGAAAAGTGCAAATACCGTAGCATATTAAATGTCTTTGCATTTTTTTGAAACCCAATCAAGAAACTCTGGTAAGAATTTCTTCACCTTGTAAATATTATTATTATTATTATTATTATTATTGTTATTATTATTATCATTATAAATAATATATAGACTTCGAAATTGTTTTAAAATGCACAGTAATTGAATTTCAAACATGATTAAAAGTGTGATTAATCATGATTAACTATTGAAACTCTGCGATTAATTGTGTTCAGCCCCAATTTAAAAAAAAAAAATTATATATATATATATATATATGAAGTCATAGGTAAGTAACTTTTTATTTACTTCTTGACTGTGTTGGCTAGAGCATACATGATTGCTCTGCTCTGTTTATACTGAGCCATGCTGAGCATATCTCGCACACGCAAGGCATCAGGGTTTGCTTGTAGACTCAGCCCATAAACTAGAGCATCCACCTCAAGTGACAACCCATCAATGGTCCTGATAGCCTTGAGAATGGCACTGGTGCACTCTGTGGTTCCACACTGGAACAGAGCCTGCCAAGTGAGCCAGCCTGACACATCCATCATTTCGGTGACCAACTGGCTCATGGTGTCATTCTTCAGGACGCGGAGGCTGGACACAAGCTTATGAAAAAGGCTGGTTCTCTTCTGACCCTGGTCTGTGCCAGCCAAAGCTGACAGATCCTGTAGGGTACTCAGAACAGTGTCTTTCATCTGGACTAGAGCTTTATCTTCAGGGTCTTCAAAGTGGAGGGGCTTGCTCTGGCTGGGGTTCACTTCTGTGTAAATATATATTTAGCATTAACATTACATTTCCCAATAAGAGCCGTGAACCAATACTATACATGTCAGTCATAGCAGACATGCTTGAAATGATCACTTACCAAATACTTTGTTGTTTATCCTTTTGAAGCTTCGAAAGCTGAGATCTTGGGTTACCACGGATGATATTTGGTTGTCCCTGCCAAGCAGATGAGTAGGTGATGCAAAATATATAACAGTGCATTATATACACACATTAATCTCAACTCAGAGGATGACTTACTTGTGGGAAAATGGCAGGTAGATGTGTTTTTCTGTGCACAGGGCTGCAGTAATGTGCTTTCCCTTGTTATCAAACTGGTAATTGCAATCTTGAGTGCTTGTTATCAGCTTAGACATGGGACGATGCTGAAAAAAACCCCAGAATGTATACTTTTAAGTCACAAGAAAATTTTGACTTTAAATTTTTGGCAGCTTTTGCATCAAGATATTCAGATAATTTTGATCAACAGAGGAAAGTATTTTTACATAATTTAAACCACTACATGTACACTTATGGCGGTTCACAGGGATGGAACCACTTATCTCTCATTTCACATATCTACCAAATGCCATGTTAGTGTCTCCATCCTAATGTTCCAGCAGCGTTAGAGTTGAGTTAACTCTACTGCCAAACAGAGACCTTTTTACATCTGCAGTTTTGTGCTTCACAGAGACGTGGCTGTGTGGATCGATACCGGACTCTGAGCTGCAGCTAGCTTCCAACTCTTCAGAGCGGATTGTAACACAGGACTCTCCAGCAAAACTATAGGTGGAGGTATCTGTTTTTACACTAATAGTGGTGGGTAAAATTATCTGACAGTGATCCATCAGCACTGTTGTCCTGATCTGGAATATTTCTTCATCAACTGCAAACCTTTTTACTCCCCTCGTGAGTTTGCTTCATTCATTCTGGTTGGTGTTTACATCCCACCGCAGGCCAATGTGCAGGAGGCACAGCACCCGTACTGCACTGGGCCACTCTGACCACACCACTGTCCAACTGATTCCTTCATACAGGCAGAAGTTAAAGCTCTGTAAACCTATTGTGAGGTCATCTAAGAAGTGGAGCAGTGATGCTGTGGAGGATCTTCAGGCGTGTTTGGACACTACTGACTGGGATGTTTTCAGGACGGCCACCAATAGTCTGGATGAATACACAGAGGCTGTGGCATCATACATCAACTTCTGTGAGGACTGCTGTATACCATCACGCACCACGGTGAGGTATAACAAGGACAAACCCTGATTTAGTCCTAAACTCAGACTGTTGAGGCGGCTGGAAGAAGAGGCGTTCAGGAGTGGGGACAAGGAGAGGTTTAAAAAATCAAAGTACAGGTTTAGCAAGGCAGTGAGGGAAGCTAAACGGCTGTATGCTGAGAAACTACAACACAAGTTCTCAGCCAATGACTCTGCTTCTGTCTGGAAGGGGCTCAGACAGATTAAAAAACTACAGCACCGAGACCCGAGGCAAGGAAAAAGCCACCTCTGGGGGCCATCCACACTGAGAGGGCCCACGGTCCACGGCCACAGGGAGCGCCACTGTAGAGACCACCCCGACTCGGGCAGACAGGAGGCTCCACACCGAGGTACAGTGCCCTTCAGCCACCCAGGTCAGAGCTATGCACGGGACAGCACACCTATCGGTAGACCAGCAACAACTCTCAGTGTGGTAGGCCCCCATGAGGAAACACTGGAGCTAAAAACTGAGGGACTAAAACAGCAGGATAGGATAAAAGGTATAAAATGAACCAAAAACAACAAGCTATTTAGCTCATAAAATTAAGTTAATAGCTAGGTAAGAATGATCTAAAACGACGTAAAGACGTAAAATGCATCAAAACTAAAACCTGTAACTATAATAACAAAAGATAAAGATTAAATGAGATAACATAAAAAGAGGAAGTGTAAGAACATTTAATAAAAACAAAAAAACAACAACCCAAAAATAGATAAATCAGTTAAAAGCCTGATAAAAGGAATTTAAAATAGAGAAAGTAAATTAAAAAAAAGCCTGACTAAAAAGATGAGTCTTGAGCCTCTTTTTAAAAACATCAACAGTCTCTGCAGCCCTGAGGTTCTCCGGCAGGCTGTTCCACAATTGGGGGCCATAATAACTATATGCCGCCTCCCCGTGTGTTTTAGTCCTAACTTGTGGTATGGTTAAAAGGCCTGTGCTGGAGGACCTCAGGGTCCGCAAGGGTTGATATGGTAAAAGCAGGTCAGATAAATAAGTAGGCCCAAGACCGTTAAGACATCTAAAAACTAATACAAGAACCTTAAAATCGATCCTGAAGCGCCCAGGGAGCCAATGCAGCGATTTTAAAACAGTTGTAATGTGCTCCCGCCCTCTGGTCCTCATCAGCGCTCATGCAGCTGAATTCTGTAATAATTGTAGATTTAAGATAATCTTTTTGGGAAGACCAGAGAGCAGGGCATTACAATAATCTAACCTGCAGGAGATAAAAGCATGCAGCAGCACCTCCGTGCTGACCTGAGAGAGAAACGGGCGGACTATGGCTATATTCTTAAGGTGGTAGAAACCTACCTTTGTTATGTTTTCAATATGTGGAATAAAATAGAGCTCAGAGTCAAAAATCACACCCAGATTTTTTACAGATTGTGTTCCTGTAGTTTTGGTAAAAGTTTCTCTCTCTGGCCCTCAGGACCAATGACTAAAACCTCTGGTTTGTCCTGGTTGAGCTGCAGGAAATTTGCTGCCATCCATGACTTTATGACTAAAATGCATTTAAAAAGGGTATCAATTGACCCTGCGTCATCAGGAGACACAGCGATGTACAGTTGCGTATCATCAGCTATGATCTATCTATGAAAGCTGATGCCGTGCCTCCTGATGACGTCCCACAGGGGAAGCATGTAGAGATTAAAAAGAGTTGGACCTAAAATTGACCCCTGGGGGACCCCACACTTTAGCTCATGGGTTCCTGAGGAACAAGTATCCATACTTACATAGAAGTGTCGATTAGTAAGGTAAGAGACGAACCAGTTAAAAACAGTACCAGAGAGGCCGACCAGGTGCCTCAGTCTATTTAATAAAGTGTGATGGTCTACTGTATCAAAGGCGGCGGTTAGATACAATAAAACCAAGACTGTGAGTTTATGGTTATCTAAATTGCACCTGATGTCGTTAAAAATCTTTAAAAGGGCTGTCTTGGTACTGTGGTTCATCCTAAAACCAGACTGATACTTCTCTAAAGTGTTATTTTGCGATCTTTTAAAATTACTGTTTGTTAAAATATCAATTGTGGAGAAGAGGAATTTGGGATTGTTTTTATTATCAGAGATTAGGTTTTTGAAATGAGAAATTCTTGCCTGTTTGTATGCGTTATTGTAGGTTTTGAGATGTTGACGTAATATTTAGTAGTGGACTGTTAGTTTTGATTTTCTTAATCTCCTCTCAGCACTCCTGCAGTATCTTTTCAGTTATTTGATTTCCTGATTTCTCCATGGGGGTGCAGGTTTTGTTCTAATTGTTTTGGTTAAAAGTGGCGCCACTGAGTCCAGGGTTGACTTGAGTTTGTTGTTAAAATTGGTAAAATCTCTGCAGGAGTGCTCTGTAAAATCTGAATAAAATTTGCAGCCACTCCAGAAGTTAGGTAGCGTTTCCTCACTGTTCTCACTGGGGCCTCCTGTTGGTTAAAACTGGTGATGTTAAAAAACACCCAAAAGTGGTCAGACACAGCCAGATCCACAACAGAGGACACACCCACGGACAGGCCATAGGTTATGACCAGGTCCAGGGTGTGCCCTCTGCTGTGGGTGATATGTTGTTTAAAATCCAAATAGTTTAAAAGGTTGAAAAATTCTCTGGATACTGGGTCCGAGGTGTTGTCAATGTGTAGATTAAAATCACCAGTTATTAAAATCCTTTTGTAGGTGGAGTGAATGATTGCTAATAGTTCAGAGAATTCACTGATAAAAGAAGTGGGGTACTGGGGTGGTCTGTAAACCGTTATGCAAAGGATAGGAGGGCTGCTAAAACCAAAGGCATGATGCTCAAATGATGTGTAGCTGTTAAAAGAAACTTCATTTGTGGACATTGTGGTTTTTGTTATTGATGCAGTTCCGTGATTTTTTTCATCTTTAAAATTTAACAAAGGTAACGGCACACAATTTGGCTCCATGACAGCTAACAAGATTCACCGACAAAACAACCACCTTATACTAAACACATTTTACAAACAAATACAACATGCTAATATTATTAGCGTCAGCCTATGGCATTTTACATTGTATAAAGTAGCCTAGCGAGAAGCGGAGATTTTGCCAGAACAAATCTCAATGTATAAATCCCTCAAGGATATATCACACACAGGACTTAAAATGCTATTTTAGTGGAGGCTTTACTGTCTTCACAATATATTTATACTCGGCTATCGAGTTAGCTGGCCGTACGGCCCACCGCCACGACAGGACAGTGACTCTGGTAAGAGCAGAGGAGGGAGGCTATTCATTTACATTCATTTACCACTGTCATGGTAATAGCTGTATACATACCACCCGATTCTAGTACTAACTCAGCCACAGGCGAGCCGCACAAAGCCATAAATAGCCAGCAGAACTCCTACCCTGACGCAGTGCACATCATAGCTGGGGACTTTAATCATGCTGATTTAAGGACAGTGCTCCCCAGATTTGATCAGCATATTAAATGTGCAACAAGACACACACACTGGACAAAGCCTACAGCAACATCCAAAAAGGCTATAGAACAACCTGTCAGAAGGAGAACCCCTCCAGCCATAAAGACTGTGAAAACTTGGTCGGAGGGTGCATTTTATCAGCCGCAGGACTGTTTTGAGAGCACAGACTGGAGTGTGTTTGAACACCAGGACCTTGAAGAGCACACCACATCTGTGCTCTCATACATAAACTTCTGTGTCGACAACGTCACTGTGGACAAACGTCCCCGGGTCTATTCCAACCAGAAACCCTGGATGACTAAAGAGGTCCAGGTCCTGCTGAAGCAATGTGACGTCACTTTCAGACAGACTGACAGTAAAGTTACTGAACACTGGACTTCCTTTCACCACCTGCTGCTGGATCAGAAACTTTCTTTCTGACCATGTACAGAGAGTCAAAGTGGGTCCCCATTTCTCAACAGCCCTCAGCCTCAACACCGGCTCTCCACAGGGCTGTGTGCTGAGCCCTCTTCAGTACACTCTGTACACCCATGACTGTGTCAGCACCCACCCAGACAATGCCATCATTAAGTTCGCTGACGACACCACAATGGTGGGGCTCATCTCTGGAAGCGACAAGACGACATACAGGGATGAGGTCCAAAGGATGGTGGGGTGGTGTGCAGACAGCAATTTGGTTCTCAATACCTCAAAAACCAAGAAACTGATTGTTGACTTAAGAAGGAGGAAGCCTTACCTGCAGCCCATCTGCATCAATGGGTAGGGTGTGGAGAGGGTGCTCAGCTTCAAGATCCTTGGTGTGCACATGGACGCAGACCTCCAATGGAGAACTAACACCTCAGCTGTTGTGAAAAAGGCCCAGCAGTGTCTCCATTTCCTGAGGATCCTCAGGAGGATCAAACTGAGGAGGGAGCTGCTGACCATATTCTACTGCTGCTCCATTGAGAGTGTGCTGTCATACTGCATCTCTGTGTGGTTCTCCAGCTGCACCATGGCGCACAAGATGGCACTACAAAGGGTCATTAACACCGCCCAGAAAATCATTGGCCACTCTCTCCCCTCCCTGAAGGACCTCTGCAGTACCCTGCAGTTGAGCTGCTGCCATCTGGCAGGAGATTCACGGCACTGAAGTCACGGACAAATAGACTCAGGGATAGCTTTTATAACAGAGCAATAGCACTACTCATCTGATTAGCTGCTTTTTTTCTTCAACAATGGGTCATGTGCAACAATATATTTAACACCAACAATAATCTATTTATCACCTGCACTTTAGATCACACTCAAGTGTATATTATGCATATATTGTTCTATTCATCATATATTTTATTTTATCTTGTTTTTTTATATGCCTCCTTTTGCACCAAAGTGGACAGCATCCCAATTTCGTTGTGCTGTGATACACAAGCATGACTTTAAAATGACAATTAAGATGACCTTATCTTATCCTATTGTTTCTTGTCTGTGAAATTAAAGTAAATACAAGCTTTGTTTCCACTGAGGTAAATGGTGTCAGAAACAGACAGGAGGTCTGCGTCATTGCGATGCTGAGCGTTACGGTGGGCAAGTTCAACATTGTGTAAACAAAGGGTGTGTTTTGAAAACACCCCCATTTTCACAGCTAACTTAGCCTGTCCCTCCCGCCACAGGCAATAATGGATTAATCCTGGAAAGCTACTGATGTAGCACTTTTCTCCTTATGGAAGTAAAACGCAATTATTCGACCACTGAGAATTTGGTCGGATGAGAGCATATCAACCAAATAATCGACCAGGAGACTACAACCCTACTGTGCGTTCACACCGGGCGCGAATGAAGCGAATTACTCGTGCGTAACACGAGTAACGCACTGCCCGTAACGCCCGAGTTTCGACGCCTGACCATTTTGTTAATTCGCGTTATTGCGTCATTCGCGCGAGTGGCGGGGAAGCCGGCTGTGCTAACTGGAGCTAAGCCAGTGCTAACGTTCATAGTACAGCCATTCTGCAAACTAATTAAAGACACATATTTACAGAACTTACCAAGTAGACCAGTCTCCTCGGCGTCTTTCACCCAAGCCTGCTCCTTTTTGTTGCGGTCTCTGTAGAGTAGACACGTAGTATCATATAGCTCCGGGTAGCCACTGACGACCATGGCTGAGATAACCACCATCGCTGCTTTGTACCTGCTCTGGAAGTCCCAAATGCGTCGGAGGGCATCCAACTCTGCGAGTTTCACCACCTCCTCCAGGAACTCCGTCTGGATGATAGCCGCTTTCAGCAGTACTTAGGGCTGATTGGGGCCCAGTTTGAGGACCTTTTGGCAAGGGCTGGCACCAGGATCTCCCGGCAGGATACCAACTACAGGCGCTCCATTTCAGCTGCAGAGTGCCTGTCCATCTGTCTCCGGTGAGTAGCAGTTTATTGTTGTATCAACAACTGGACGTCAACCAGTGACGTCGGGAGAATCTCAACGCTGATTGGCTTTAGCGGCACAGTGTCACGCGAATTCGCCTCAAAAGTTGAATATTTTCAACTCGAGCGATGAGGCGTTGGACGTGAATTTCGCGTCCATCGTGTCGCGCTAAACGTGTCCATCCAATTCGCTTCTAATCGCGTCTTTGCTTTGACTTTGTATGTAATTTCGACGTGCGAATTTGCGAATTCGCATTCGGTGTGAACGCCCCTCGAGTCAACATGGCCATCCACTTCACCCTCCAGCATCTGGACTCTCCAGGAACCTAGGCCAGGATCCTGTTTGTGGACCTCAGCTCTGCCTTCAATACAATTATCCCGGCTCTGCTACAGGACAAGCTCTCCCAGCTGAGTGTGCCTGACTCCATTAGTGGATCACTGACTTCCTGTCAGACAGAAGGCAGCACGTGAAGCTGGGGAGACATGTTTCTGACTCCCTGACTATCAGCACTGGATCCCCCAAGGCTGTGTTCTTTCTCCTCTGCTCTTCTCCCTGTACACCAACAGCTGCACCTCCAGTCACCAGTCCGTCAAGCTCCTGAAGTTCATGGACAACACCACCTTCATATAGGTGTCCTATTACTGCATCTTGCTAACTCGGCCATTCTGGATGTCACTAACTCGGCTTCTTCTCCGGAGCCTTTGTGTTACACTATCTCTCAGGTTAACTCGTATTGCAGCAGTGCCTGGATAGTATGACATGTGCGGTTGTGCTGCTGCCTTGGTCCTGCCAGATGCCTCCTGCTGCTGCTGCATCATTAGTCATACTTCTACTGTTATTGTACACATATGATTATTATCACACATGTATACTATCAGACATTAATATATTATTATTAATTGTAACCTACTGTCATTACCGTCTGTCCTGAATCTTTCTCTGTCTCTCTTTCTGTCTCATTTCATCATATGGATTACTGTTAATTTATGGTGTTGAACTGTTCTGTATGACATCTATTGCACGTCTTTCCGTCCTGGGAGAGGGATCCCTCCTCAGTTGCACTTCCTGAGGTTTCTACCATTTTTTGTCCCTGTAAAAGGGGTTTTTTTGGAGACCAATCATCAGTACAATTATTGCTGTTGTTGATTTTAATAATCATTTAATATCCCTTCTATATATTCTAATTTATGTATGGGTCAGTGTTATTTGTTCTGATCACTTGTATGCGTATATGTCGATTGTATTGTAAAATAAAAACAAAAAAAAATGCTGTGCTTGAAGCCTTCCACCCGAGCTATAGCTACTAAACCAGAAAATCGCAGTAGGCTCCTTATCAGAGCCCATGTGTATAGGTGCCAGAACCTGCTAACAGCTAGCATTAACTTTCTGCTAACTTGCTACAACAACTTTTCCTGCCACTTTAGCTCTGTGTACTGGCAGGTTTTTTTTGCTCTTCACAACATACCTCTGAATCTGAGCTATCCAGTCTGAGATCCAAACTCCATGCCATTGAGACAATGTCCTCCAATGGCAATAATAGCTCCAATCCCAGCTGGAATCTCTGCAGCAGGATGACTCGCTAGCGCTAGTGTCTGGCTAAAAGACCCAATCCTGGCCTATCAGCAGTCCATCCATTTTGCTAGGTGTCCATGGTTAAGAACAGGAGGATTTCTCTTTCTCTATTCTCACTAGATGGGGATGACAGCCCTGTCCCAATCTCCAACTACTATGCTCCACTTGAGATGCTAACTGAGCCAGATGCTAACATCGCACGTTTGCCTATTAATACTGCCCTGGAGCCACCTGTCCCAGTATCTCATGGACAATGTCGCCGATGCCTTTCCACTCCAGTAATATCCAACTCCAAGTGCACTCTTCGTAGCCTTGAGTCATCAACCCCCTTGCTCAACTGAGCACTGGACACTGCTGTAGGTACCTGTGATGTCATCTTCAGTGGTGCTTTAGGCGAATCTCATCCAGTGATCCCTGCTGGCCCTGCCGCTACCCTAGGTATTATGGCTAATTATAATCCCCTACCTCTTCCATCCAGACTTGCCATCTATAATGGAGGCTGCAGGCGCTGTCACCTACCGCCTTCCTGGTAGCAAAGTTACAGACATTACTGAACTGTCACCAGTGCTCACAGACCTGTATCTCTTAGCCCACACATTAACTGTTTATGTGGGTGCCAATGAAGTCATGGGTGAACAATCAACTGAACTCTGAATTTATGGCAGTCACAATCCAGAGTCTGGGCAAAACTGTCTTTTTCTGGCCCAATTTCCACTCTTTTAAGACCTGAGCATTTTAGCCATATTTGTAGTTTACATGAATGGCTAACAACTGTCCGTACTGCAACTGGGTAAGGCTTTATTAATTAACCCCTATCACTGCTTTTCGACCAGATATGACCTGTAAAAATCAGACAGCCTGCACCCCAACACAAACAGTGTTGAACAGCTTGCAAACAACTTCATCCAGTTTGCATGTTGCTTTTAATTCTGTCTGATGCTTAATTCAGCATGACCCTGCTCCAGAAGCCACTCCTGTCCATAATAATGAGAATCTACCCTTGGGTCCTGCTAAGCAGCACTCCATCAACACTATACCTGTTAGGATCACATTAAACTGTCCTCCCTTTAGACCCAGCTGCTCTGCTTATTCTACAATAAGAGAAAACTTAGCTCACATTCCACCCACTCCAATAACAGAATCAAATGCATCATCTTGCTTCAATCACACCTTTCAACTTTCTACTGTCTGCTAATCCCAGCTCTGATCCGACAGTTTTTTTCTTCAACAACAAACACATGGTTACGTTTGGTCAACAAGTGCATAAGGTTTAGTTCTGACAACTAAAGCAAGTGGTTGGGTTTATGAAAAAAGAGTAGGGTTTGGCTTTACAATCGTATGGAAGCGAACACTGCTGAAAATCCATGGTAATTGTACCCATCCACGACCCCCCATACCTTCTCCCCCTTAACTTACATTGTTGTCCCACCACATTTCCCCCTGATGCCACCGGGCACCGTTAGATAGCAATGGTGACCAGCCATGTGTCATACTGACAAGATAAGACATCTTTTTTGTCTGTGTCTGACACCAGAAGTCACTGCCCAAGCACCGATTTCTTTTCATTGTTTGAGTTGCCAAAAGTTGTAAAAACAAACCAGGGTTCCAACTTAATGTTTCCTGAGTTTGCTCAGGTGATGAAGCAGCTCAAGATTAAACATTGCTGACAATTTAAGTCTGATGACAAGGTTTCAGCAATCCTGGGCTTGTCTGCAGGCTCATTACAGTGGGCCTTATTTGATGGTAAAAGATTGGTGATAGTCTATTTTGTAGCAACTCCCAATTACCAACCTTTATTATCTCTGTCATGGTAATATGCTAAAACAGTACCCTGAAAGGGGACAGGTGAGAACAGGTGAAGCTGCTGTGACCTTTGTGGTGTGTCTGGTGCTGAATTTGTTGCTCTGCATGTTAGTCTTGTAACACGTAAAGTCTCAGGGGCGCTGTCCAGTGCTGAAGTCAGTGACCAGGGGTTGTCTGAGCTTTAACCCAGAGGAAAGTTGTCAAAAAATGAAGTCTTGCTAAATCTCTCAACTCATTTGTGTCATCTTTCTGAGCCACAAGGCTCAGGTTTTACGAGTTAATTGAGTCTAATGAAGCACTGTTCACTGATGTTCCCTCACAAACTCATCTGTTAAAGCATGATATTGATGTGGGTGACTCACAGCCCATTAAGCAGCATCCATATCATGTAAATACAGACAAACGCCACCATCATAAGAAACAGATAGAGGATACGGTACAACTTGATATCACTGAGCCCAGTTTTAGTTCTTGGAGCCCCCTGTGTTTGAGTGCGAAATACTTAAAGACAACCTTTCATGAAAAATAGATTGTCTCCAATGGTAAAGATTGCTTCTACACAGACTTTAGAAAAGTAACCGGTGTAACAAAAGCCAACTGTTCCTCAGATGGAGGATTGTGTGGATTGTGTTGAAGGGGCCAGATTTGTTACAAAGTTAGACTTCCTGAATGATACTGGCAGGTTCCATTGACTAAGGGGGCCAAGGAGATCTCTGCTTTTGCCATGCCTAATGACTTTCTTCATTATACAGTTATGACATTTGGCATGCATAATGGCCCAGTCACTTTTCAGCATTTAATAAATGTTGTTCTCTCTGGTCTACCCTTCTGTGAAGCATATCTTGATGATTATTTTTGTTCTAAATTATGGGCTGAACATGTGGAGCATCTGCATACAGTGCTTTGTTGTCTCAAGGAGGCAGGTTTATCTGTGAACTTGCCTAACTGTGACTATGGACAGGTCACAGTGACCTATCATGGAAAGGACGTGGTGGAGGTCAGGTTCATCCCATTCAGGTGAAGGTGAAATGTAATATGGCCTTTAAAGTGAGTTTCAACTGGTCCAAATAATGCCAGTCTGTGTTTATACAGACCACAGTCTCCTGTTAAATGCACCTAGTCTTGCGATGCCCTGGTCTGATCTGTCGTTTAAGCTAACCATGGAGGCGAGTGACACCGGCATAGGCACTGTTTTTTTACATGAGGGTTTTGATGGGGCTGAGGATCCGATTTCCAAAAAGCTTAACTGCCATTAGAAATGGTAGTAAACAGTGCTTAATTTGAGCCGGAACGTACTGGAACGCATACCAGGATCTTTTCAGAAAAGGCCCTGGTGCATTCCGGAACTAATTTGCATGGGTCTAGAACTTTTCACATCTAAAAACTACATACAGTATTGGCTGATGTCACTAGTGTTGCAGGGTGGAGTACTGTAGTACTACAGTGCCTCACGTACCACTACTGTGGGATAAGTTCAAAGTCCAATCGCAAGAGGGTGAGTGTCAATGCGCTGTCCAATAACGGCGCATGCTGGCCACCTGGCACTCAATATGCTGCTGTAGTGGTTTGTTTTCCAGACATGTGAGTATCTTTGAGCAGTAAAAGTTATTATTTATTTCTTTTTGCTTGTCTTCAGTGATTTGTTTTCCACAGAGCTCTATGTGCGAGCATTTTACTCGCATTTGCGACTAAAAATAGTTTTGTGCGAGCAAAATAAATCAGCACAATTAATTCAGCACACTGTTCAAGTACAGATTTCAACCAGCAGCAGAAACAAAAGGTTAATCCTGCCGATTGTGGGTTGAACAGACAGGAATATGGCGGTCAAATAGCCCACGGTGGCTCCGCAGTGCAAGATAATGGCGTAGCCTAATTTCCTCTTTCGTTCGCGTCATGACTGCCCAGTAGTATCTGGACAACCAAGCTGTGGCGGCACACAGGTATGTAGCATGAAACGAGTCGTTCACATTTCTCTCTTTGTGGCAGGTAACGGTCCACGAACCTCACTACACTGAAGGGACTGTTCTTTACTTGTGAGGAGGGTGGCTGTTTGATTTTAATTTTATTTATTTATTTTATTTCAATCCCCCCTATGTTAATCACTTATTGATGCTGTTTTTGAGGAATGAATAAGTCAATAAGTAATTTATGGGAGAACACTGCTCTCTCAGAGGCCCAAAGTGTTCCCCTACTTCTAATTTTACAAACCATTGAAAAGAGAAAAAACAACAACACTGGCATGAGTCATGGCTTTTGGAACATTTTGAACTCTGTGTGTGTTCCGGTAATTGTCTACAACGGCGATAATCCTCTTGTTTCTCTGCATAGAATGAAAAATAAAACTAGAGAAGCAATTTCTGAAGAAACTGTGGGTGTGAATGCTGCCAGCTGAAGGCACGCTGCAATGCTGCCTTGAATACAATAAAATTTGAATGATTTGAATTTTTAAAAGTTTTACTGAGATTTATGAAATCCAATATGGCCACCGCCTAGTGATGCCACAATATGCAAATTAGATGAGTTAATTTACTCCAATCAGATTCCTCTTCCTTTATTTTGAGGACAAGACGACAAAAAAGTACAAAACAAAAGAAATCTACTGTGTAGATATGTTCAAAATGCTGTTTTACTGAGATTTATGAAATCCAAAATGGCCGCCACCTAGTGACGCCGCAATACGCAAATTAGATGAGTTAATTTACTCCCATCACAAACTTTGGGTCATGATGAATAGTTTTCTCATTTACAGTACGCCTTTATCTCTCACCACTTTCAAGCGACAGACTTTTGAAATGTTGAAATGAAAATGGAATATTTTCCTCAATAAACTCTGGCACCTAAAGGGTTAAAATGGTGATTGTGCCCCTGCCATTCCGGTCTTGTCCTAATTCAGCTGAACGTTTTCATGTTTGAATGGTTTGAATGGGTTGAAGTTTGTGGAACTAGTAGCGGTCCAACCGTTTGTTCCATTGGATTTAATGGGAATCGTAATTTTAACGTTGAATTCCCGGGAAAGTATGAATGTTATGGACAAATCTGAAAGTTTACAATAATGTCCTTATGAAACTTAATCAGAAGAAATTTGAATGGCTTGAATCAGGTGAAGTATGTTGAAGATAACTGAAGTTAAAAAACGTGGCAGAAGAATAATAAAAAGAAAAATAAAGAATTTTGGTAACAGAAGAACATAGGGTTTGAATGCTTTCAGCATTCACACCCAATAATAAGAAAAATAAAAAATTTTGGTAACAGAAGAACATAGGGTTTGAATGCTTCCAGCATTCACACCCAAACTGACATTTAATGAGTTGGAGTTTGTGTATCCAGGGCTTCAATGTGGAATTCAAACATCCAAGGCAAGGGTAATTTGTCACTTACATTTGGGCTGTGCCCTTCAAAATAAGGTTACCTCTTGGCCTTTACGCCAGCAGGATGTCTCTGCAGACCCGAAGGCTGCAGACGCACGGACAGGCAGTTAAGTAATGCAACAGCGTTTTATTGTATTGCCTGTTAAAATGCAGCTGATAGACCATGAAAATGAAAGCTCTATAGTAAGTTTTCTTCAGGATGTACCGTTAACAGTGAAGTCTGCTCTCAGTGAACCTATCAACATGACAGCAAGCACGCCAAAAAAAGTTATTAAAAATGACCAGCAGGTGTTGACAGCCAGATAGGAAAAAACAGATGTACATCTATGGAAAGGCATTTAATTTAGGCTACTATCAGTTAGAGTTAAGCTGTCACTGGACTTTCCCCTCAGTTGCGGTCACATGGAGACACTTGATAATAATTGTGCAGACATGTTAGAGAATCACACTGCCTGCTATGGTGGAGTAAAAAGAACCATCTAGTTTTCAGGTCTACTTTAGCAGACTGACTAGATCAGTGGGGTAGCTATTGCAGACAAAATCTGAGTAGCCATGTTAACCCTAAATGAAACTCTGGGTTTTCAGCTCCAGAAAGAGGCGTAACTGAAGCCCGGTGTCAGTTTCTATAGCAGCTGAGTTTGTGAACCTAACCTGGTCGGGAGCAGATTTTCTTCAACAAACCCTGAGTTTTTCTCTGTCTCCTCCCTCTCACTGTTTCATTTCCTCATTCATTCAGTCCATATCGAAGTGCATTAATTAGCGGAGCTTTTACTGTCTGCCACAATCCAAACCCTGGCTGGATATTAGTTTGTTACTCTGGACTATCTAAAGTTAGGCTACTGATTTTATGTGCATAATTTCTTTGAACATTGTATTTTGTCTTCACTTTCAAATATTACACAGAATTAATTCACTCAGCTCAGAATGAAAAATCTGTCATTTTTATTGCAAGTTTGTTTTTTGTTTTTTTTTGTCTGTGCCTCTGTGCACATGGATCAGACAGCTGTCAGAGCAGCGCCTGCACTGAAATGTTTATTGCAAATAATGTTTAATCTCGGTTAAAATTATAAAAATCTGTGTGAAGCTTTAGACACAGAGGATTAATGAATAATGACCTCTATCGATGTGATTGGTCGCACTGATGGAACATAATTTATATAGGCTAGTCTAATATTGGAGATTATTAATATTTGTGAGTGAACAGAATCATAGTGCAGCTGCAGAATGTAGCTTGAAAGTGAGTTTTTTTAATAGTCTGAACGTTTTTTAACAGCATTGAACAGTTGATCAGATTCCAAAAAACACTGTGTTGTATATAACATGCAGTGTTTTGTAGATGTAGCATTGTGCTGTACTGTATAGCATGTATCATAGGCTACATACTATCCCCTATTCATTTGTACATATTTTCCCTTTTATTAATACTTTCCTCACATCATGTGTATATTTTACTGAAATTGTTTTGATTTTATTCTTCTCTTATTTTTATATTTGCACTGTGTGTCAATGCCTGGGTTCAATAAAGGACATCTTAATCTTACCACTTAGCACAATTTTGTCTGTAGCTGCTATTCACCCATACCCTACCTGATGTGTGTCTGTTAAATTAAGAATGACAGGTTGGCTCAAAAATTAAGACAACAGCAGCGCTCAGTTCAAACGGTTTATTCACAATCAAGTGTGAATTACTAAATGGCTGACATGGGATTCGACCCTAGTTCCATTGTTTGAAAGGCAAAGATGCTGTTGTTGGACCATGTGGGCATTGTGATGATAAGTAGCGAGTACAAGTTATAGGAGGACCGGGGAAAGGACGAAGCTTGGTCGAGGCAGGGTGGGGGATATCCAGGATTGGACGTCAGCAGAGGAGCGGAGCAGGCAGCGGAGAATAGAATAAGACATTTGTTTCCTTACTGTGTTTATGTTTTAAGCTAAACAGGGTCAGGCCTGGAGTTTCCTGTAAGCTAGTTCAAAGGTTATGGCAGCAGATGTAACACACTCATGCACTTTTATGTTTTTATGATGTTTTAATGTTGTGGCAAGCTGTGTTGTTGTTGTCATTCATAAAGTTATTTGTCATATCCGTAGGCTATGTAATAATATTTATTTCTATGGCTTCAATGGCCAATATTCAGTATTGCTGTATGGAGCCAGCCCCTGCATAACTGTGAAACTGTTTTGTTTCACTTCTGCATGTTTTGCATTAAAAACACAAGTTTAGTTTGCATATTTGTGTCAGTTGTACATTTGAACATGAATTTGAACACAGGCAAAGATACAGATAGTCAAATCAATTTTATTTCATAGACACACCTAGATATTATTTCTTCTCTTAATATCACAACCACATCAGGTAGGGTATGGGTGAATAGCAGCTACAGACAAAATTGTGCTAAGTGGTAAGGGGCTGATCGATATTTGTATGCAAATGGGCCTGGTCCAAAACAGGGGGGGGGGGGTTCCTGAACTTTTTTTTGAGCACTGGGGGGGGGGCATATGGTTTTTATTTTGGCTTCATGCAACTTTAATTTGTTAAGTTTTGTATGATTTTTTGTTTGTTTTCCATTCGTATTTTACTCAGAGGTTTTGGTTTATACTCCACTATATAAAGTTACCCTGCATGGTCCACAATGGTCCCCCACTTGCGCACACGTCACTGACCGGAAAACCCAATAGAGTAGCAGAAGAAGAGGACCGCGGAACACAAACAATTCAAGCATAATGGCTGCTGTGAGACAATCAGTGTATCGAAAGGAAAGTTTCCTTCATGCTAATTTGAGAGTGTCTTTGCAGACCTTAAAAGCGGATGAGACACTGGACAAATTTAATTTTATTACAGAGTCGACAAAGAATAAGAACTTGCGCGACAAACTTCTAGCTCTGAGTCGGCTGCTGAGTGAGCTGCTGCTCCCATGCAGCCACTGGTGAGAGCAAACCTTGTGGATGGCTGGACTAGAGTATGCGCATCAGTGTATCATTCGTTCATTCCATATCCGTTTAAGAATCCAAAATCGGAAAACGGATAACGGCCTATTTTTCGCTGTTTTGATTTTGTTTTGAAATTAAAAATAGAATATGAGAGAATGGAATTAAAAAAAAATCCGTGTATCATTCGTTCATTCCATTTTCAATTTAAAATCGAAAAACGGTTTGTTTTTGCCATTATTCGTTAAATAATCATATTCAAAAATACAAAAAACGGTTTGTTTTTCTTATTTTTGATTTTATGCTCACATCAAAAATAGCAAATCGAAAAATGGGCCACGATTAAAATTTGATTTTGATTTTTCATTTGATCCAACTTGCCTGACCCGGAAGCGCATTGCATTAACTGGATAAAAAGAAAATTAGACACCTTATCTCATAATTACTAGAAAAGATCTGGTAATTACACAAATAATAGCCTAATTAATTACATATGTGGAAATAGCCTGTGTCGTCCTTTGTTAACCATTTCACATACAGATGTTACTCATTTCAATGCCGCAGCCACAGTGAAGGGGGTGAAACAATTGATCCAGGAGTAGCTGCAGTGCGCAACAACAACCAGCAGGTGGCACATGTGAGCAGTAGAGATACAGCGTCCAACTGAAACTGTTTGAGAATTAGCAGTAGGCCTACTGATAAACGACATTTATACTATGATATTTCCACAGCGGTCAGTGTTAGGTCCCCTATTATCCTAGTGATTTCAGTGTCATGATGTAGAACTGCAAATGTATGTGTGACATATAGGCAGAGTTGGGTATAGGTATAGAGTTGGCAGTTACACTTAGAGTAAAGCTACTGAAGACCAGCAAAATGTTTTCATTTATTCTTTCAGGTGGGTAAATGTCACCTAAGCACCTTCAGATTGTATCAGTAGTGTACCCTTAATAGATAGCTTGTTTATATGGTTTGTATTGTGCTTCGTGATATTGTTTGAGGGAACTGTAACGTAAGGTAACTGCATATGGGGCCGTTCACATGTAGCGTCTTTTACGCGCACAAATCCATTAGTTTCAATGTAGACGCGCGCCAAGCGCGCTCACAATTCTTGTAGCATGATGTTATTAGGCTAAATATTACATTTCTAACAGTGTCTGAGCTGATTTATTGACACAGTATGCTTGTAGGCTGCTGTAACGTAGGTTTACAGAGGAAATAACGGGATGTGACTTAATCGTGTGAAAATATCGTTAGTGAAACACATAAACATGCGTTCGTTTGGGGACAAGTTAGTGGTCACGTTACTTGTTCCACCGGCGAAGGACCCCGGACACATAGCCGACAGTAAATACACCGGTTCTTAGTAACTTTTAACAGAGCCTATGTGAGTCTTTGCGACTCTTGACTCTTGTCCCCTAACTAACGCTTGTTTCTGTTTCACTAACGATATTTTAACGATTAAGTCACATCCCGTTATTTCCTCTGTAAACCTAACGTTACAGCAGCCTACAAGCATGATGTGCCAATAAATCAGCTCAGACACTGTTAGAAATGTAATATTTAGCCTAATAACATCATTACAGCAGTAATAACGTCAGCTTTAGTCAAATGGCTCTAGCTCTCCCGGTAAATGTCATCAACTCTGGACACATTTTCCCTGTGTGTTGACATGATAATGGCCGCGTTTCCCACATCGCTCTTAGCTTAAGAAGATCTTTCATAAAGAAGGAGTTGTAAGATCGAGCTGACCCACTCTTAACAGACTTCTTAGCCACCAAACGCTCACAGATCCGGCCGCAGCAGGCACATTAATATTACACTCAGCAAGGAGATATTAAACAGTGCACGCCGTATATATTTTGATCTATTTTATACTTCAGATTTATATTGTTTGGCATTAATTGATGACAGAAAAGAACGATTTTCATTCTGCAGGGAAACGCATGTGCCTGAGATCGATTGATTTCAGCACCACGGCAGTGGCCAGCTCCTGTTAAGATATAAACACAATGAAAGCGGACAAGCCTACTTATTTATCGTCTTATTAATATTTTTCTTCCGCCAGATTTCAGTGCGTAACTTGTGCCACAGCTCTGAGCGCACACAGGGTCTTCATAAAACATAGATTCAAGATTCATTATGCACAGTAAGGACACACGTTTCCCTGCAGAATGAAATTCGTTCTTTTCTGTCACCAATTAATGCCAAACAATATAAATCTGAAGTATAAAATAGATCAAAATATATACGGTGCGCACTGTTGTCCTTGCTGAGTGTAATACTCCGTCGTAATTTACAATATATACACATTATAATAAAGATATGGGATATAGTCAAGATGGCACCACCCGAGTGGCAGCTGGTTACAGTAGTTCCCCCCTTCGTGGATGTGCAGTATGTGGTTATGAGCGAAGAAGTGGCCACAGTGACACCTTTCCTGATCTCATAATTACGAGATCCTGATCTCGTAATTACGAGATAAGGGTTTTTTTTATCCAGTGAATGCAATGCGCGTCCGTAGTATACTGTACAGGTCCGGCAGAAAATATAACAGTACTGCTAATTCTCAAACAGTTTCAGTTGGACGCTGTATATGAACTGTTCTCCTCCTTCTTATGTTAAATGCTGAATGGCTCTTTAAAGTACCGCTTTGGAATACTACAAGAGAACACAAAATGGATTTTTGCGGCTGCTACCGGTCCATTTGGTTAAAAACATACATGTTTCTCCAATCCCTCAGGGGGGGCCAAAACTTTTTTTTTTGGACGCTTGGGGGGGGGGGGGGTTTAAGGAAAAAATAAAATCATAATCACGTCCCAACCATACCCCGGTCCTATTTAAATAACGATCAGCCCCTAAGATTAAGATTGAACCCAGGCATTGACACACAGTGCAAATATAAAAATAAGAGAAGAATAAAATCAAAACAATTTCAGTAAAAATATACACATGATGTGAGAAAAGTATTAATAAAAGTTAAAGTATGTACAGATGAATAGGGGATAGTATGTAGCCTATGATACATGCTATATACAGTACAGCACAATGCTACACATTGTTTTTTGACACGTTCAGACTATTAAAGAAACTCACTTTCAAGCTACATTCTGCAGCTGCACCACGATGCTGCTCACTCACAAATATTAATAATCTCCAATATTAGACTAGCCTATATAAATTATGTTCCATCAGTGCGACCAATCACATCGATAGAGGTCATTATTCATTGATCCTCTGTGTCTAAAGCTTCACACAGATTTTTATAATTTTAACTGAGATTACACATCATTTGCAATAAACATTTCAGTGCAGGCGCTGCTCTGACAGACTGACAGCTATCTGATCCATGTGCACAGAGGCACAGACTTATAAAAAAAAAAAAGAAAACTTGCAATAAAAATGACAGATTTTTTATTCTGAGCTGAGAGTGAATTAATTCTGTGTAATGTTTGAAAGTGAAGACAAAATGCAATGTTCAAAGAAATAATGCACACACAATCAGTAGCCTAACTTTAGATAGTCCAGAGTAACTAACTAATATTCAGGGTTTAGATTGTGGCAGACAGTAATAGCTCCACTAATTAATGCACTTCGATATGGACTGAATGAATGAGGAAATGAAACAGTGAGAGGGAGGAGACAGAGAAAAACTCAGGGTTTGTTGAAGAAAATCTGCTTCCGACCAGGATTCAGTTACGTCTCTTTCTGGAGCTGAAAACCCAGAGTTTCATTTAGGGTTAACATAGGCTACTCAGATTTTGTCTGCAATAGCTACCCCACTGATCTAGTCAGTCTGCTAAAGTAGACCTGAAAACTAGATGGTTCGTTTTACTCCACCATAGCAGCTAATTTGAATCTCTAAACTGTCTGCACAATTATTATCAAGTGTCTCCATGTGACCGCAACTGAGGGGAAAGTCCAGTGACAGCTTTACTCTAACTGATAGTAGCCTATATTAAATGCCTTTCCATAGATGTACATCTGTTCCCCCATCTGGCTATCAACATAGGCCTATTCATTCATATTTGTATTTATGATGACAACTTTGATGCAGTGCGACACCTGCTGGTCATTTTTAATAACTACTTTTGGCGTGCTTGCTGTCATGTTGATAGTTTTACCGAGAACAGACTTCACTGTTCACGGTACACCCTGAAGAAAACTTACTATAGAGCTTTCATTTTCATGGTCTATCAGCTGCATATTAACAGGCAATACAAAAAAACTCTGTTGCATTACTTCATTGCCTGTCTGTGCATCTGCAGCCTCCGGGTCTGCAGAGACATCCTGCTGGCGTAAAGGCCAAGAGGTATTGAAGGGCACAGCCCAAATGTAAGTGACAGAGCACATTAGCCAATCAGAAGCAAGGGAGCACTGAGAGCCCGCTCACCAATGAAACAAAATATGGAGTGGTAAATTTGTTTTTTGCAATAGGATCAGAAAACAAGAAATTGAGCTGAATTTCATATTTTTCATTTTTTTGCCAAAAAAAAAAGAAAAAACAAACTGTTTCTTTTTTTTCTTGCACAAAAACGAAAAAATGACTTGTTTCTGGTTTCTGATTGTGTCAGTTATTCCCAGAAAACAAACGATTAAAAGGTACCTTGGTCTGCTGACTTACTGTTGTGCCTTTGAGTAGCCATTTCTCTTAACACTGTATACCGACAAGAGAATCTCCTCATGTCAACTCATTTTCTCATGTTCTCATTTTCAGTGTATATTGTTGAGTAACTTAGTCAAAGGGTACAGATGACCCAAAGGAGGGGTCCATAAAAAGGTCTATGATTGACCCTTAAATGGGATCAAGTACAACAGTTTACTTACTGACTTAAATCACTGACAATACAAATTATGTGTATTTATATGATAAATAAATGTATTTTTATCATTAAAACACATTTCAACATGTCATCTGTGCCACTCTTTGTTTTATTTATGTTTTTACTGTTTTTCTCTCGACGATGTACACTATTTTATCTTGTTCTGTAAAGCACTTTGTAACTCTGTTTTGAAAAGATATAAATAAAGTGTCTAGTTATTATTATTATTACTACTACTGACTTTTGATTTCCAGGTACATAGATGAAAGCAAAAAGAGCTCTACAGCTAGAGGTCCTGATAGGTCCAGGAGAGCTCGACAAAGGAAATATTGTACTTTATTGGTTTAGTAAAGTCATATTGTCTCTATACAATTATTCTCAAAGCAACACCTTTTAATGACCAGGCATCATATTTTACCAGAGCCTTCATTACACAATAGTGTAATGTTATTAAAGACAGTATCCACTTAGAGACTATAGATGCGGGGTTAATATCTCACCAGTTTTTGCAACAGGGCCAGGGGGCTGTTGACTAGTTCTCTGCTGTAGAACCGGTTGCACTGGGACAGATCTCTGGACAGTGTCACATCTGTGGCGATATCCTTCCTGTCATTCACTATGTAGTCAGTTAAACACTGGCCATACACTGTGCTCTGAGGGAAAAAAACAAACAGCAAATGGTGGATTTATCTCAGAAGTATTAGCTTTAAAAATCAAAAGACAATGCCTCATGGTAAGTGCTCGTATTGCAAGATTTTACCACAATTTGATCTTTATTTTTTCTGCAATTTTATTTGCTTGTACATAGGGCTGCTCGATTATAGAAAAAATAATGATCATGATTATTTTGGTCAAAACTGAAATCACGATTATGCAAACGATTATGCAGCATGTCATTTCTGTCTCTACATGCGCGTTTAAAATTCTCCTCTGCTCTCTGTATCGCGCACGGCGGAGTTCGGCCCCCGATGTGCACACACATATACACACACACACACACACACACACACACACACACACACACACACACACACACACTGTGTGGAGTGGAGTGAAAAGAGGAGCGGAGGGGAAGGGGAGGTATTGCACACGCGTGGCTTCCAGGTGCGTTTGATTTGCAACACAAGACAACGAGAGTAAACTGACAAGAAACACATGATTGTTTTATGTCGATTATTTTGTTTTCATAATCGTTGAAAGCCCAAATCGCAATCTAGATTGAAATTGAATTAATCGAGCAGCCCTACTTGTACATTTACTTCTCCTTTCACTTCTCATATTATCCTGCATGTTCTTTATCTGCTTTATTGTGAATAATGTATACATAATGCATTCAATTTATATGTAATATAATGTGTATTTATCTACTGGCCTTCAGGCCGTACTTGTGCTTTCTCTGTTAAATTTTTAGAAAAGCCACCATGGGTTATGAGAAGATACCAACCATGAGGCTGTTCTGTTCATCCTCCATGACTGGCACAATGAGAGCTGAAATGATTCCTCTCTTTATGTTAAGTATGTTGACTGGCTCGTCTGTCTCTGGGTACAGCTGAACACTGGCTACTTCCTCCACAGTAAACTTCAGAGGGTTCCTGGGGGAACAATAGACAGACCGAGTAAACCATCAGTATAAGCTCACACTGTGTGCATCCAGAAGAATTTATGTCAACCTCTACTGTCCATCAAGGCCAACGACTCACATTGACACCTAACGAGTCTATTGGTTTCGGGTCATATGACCACTTATTTTTTTGCCACCACCCTCCTGGTGGATAAATATCTGGTACTCCCCACCAGACTCTTTTAGAACTGAAGAAGCTTCTTGGAATGAGAGGCGAAACGTCTTCTACTCACACGAGGTTAGTCCAGTTGCCATATTTTATGCTGGTTTGAGATTAATCATGACCTGGATGACTGAGAATATCCACAGATTCATTCATACTCATTTTGGGGCGGACACCCTGCAGAGGGTGCGGGAGTATGAGAGACTGGCGAGGAAAGTGGCGGATTACAGGAACCACCTGCGGTTCAACCTGCGTTGCAGGCAAAAAAGGATCTTTCCTAAAAGCTTATGGCTCACCTCTGCTGTGAAAGGCCACAAAGCGGAAAGTATCCTAAAGAGGGCACAGAACCAACTCCTCAATGAGAGAGTTAGGCAGGTTCATTTTAGGATCGATGTCCTACGATCAAAAATTGATGCTTTGGAGTAAGGACTGGCGGCAGTCCTCCCCGGGCATGTCTTGGAAGCGGTTTCCAAGCACACTGAGACGGCACAGATGGCGCAGCATGTTAAGGGCAAAGAAAGGCAGACTAGGAAATTTCAGAACCTTGAGTCTCGGTTCTATAGTTCCAGGAGGGAACAAGAATGGGCGGAAAAACAGAGCATTGGAGGAAGGACTGGCGACAGTCCTTCCCGGGCGGTTACACAGAGCAAAACAGCGGAACTGGACACCTATGATAAATGGGTTAAGAATTTGTCAGACAGAGAGCTCACTCCAGCTGATCGGGGAGTCCTTGCCAAAGGACTAAACTTTGCGGTTACACCTGATGAGCTACCGGTGGTGGACTTGGTGACGGCCACAGAATCGGCCATTAGGAACAATAGGTTTTCGGAGACAGAGTCTGAGCAGATCAGGCTTAAGGTGTCGGCAGCACTCTCCAGTGCCAAATTACCTCCGTCCAACATCCCCGCACAGGAGAAACGGGCACTGAAAACCCTGCAGAAAGATCCCAACATCAAGAAGTGAAGTTGAAGTTGAACCTTTCACAAAAAACCTCAACTTGGTGGATAAAAACATCAAATTCACAAGAGAGGATGTCAAAGACAACTGTCTGGCGTTTCTAGATTGCGTGGTATGCATTGAAACTAATGGGGAACTCAACATTGGGGTCTACAGAAAACCCACCCACACATTTCAGTACCTCCTGTTTGATTCACACCACCCACTGGAACACAAGTTGGTGGTGATCCGTACCTTAAAACACAGAGCACAAAATATCCCATCTGAAGCAGATGGAGAAGAAGGGAACACAAACACATTCACTCTGTTCTTCAAACTTGTGACTATCCAAACTGGGCTTTTATCAAAACAGCGAAAAAGCCCAGGGAGGACAAGAAAGACGAGGTCCACAGGAAGAGAAACAATATTGTCATCCCCTATGTGGCAGGAGTTTCGGAGAAACTCAGGAGGATCTTTAACACCCACCAGATCCCAGTACACTTCAAGCCCAGCAACACTCTGAGGCAGAAGCTGGTCCAGCCCAAGGACAAAATTCCAAGGGAGAAACAAAGCAATGTGGTGTACGCGGTGCAGTGCAATGAGGAATGCTCTGACCTGTACATTGGAGAGAGTAAACAGCCATTACACAAACGCATGGCGCAACACAGGAGGGCCACTACCACAGGCCAGGACTCAGCAGTCCACCTCCACCTCAAGGAGAAGGGGCACTCCTTTGATGACCATAAGGTGCGCGTTCTAGCCAGAGAGGACAGATGGTTTGAGAGAGGGGTAAAAGAAGCCATTCATGTTAAACTAGAACGGCCATCTTTAAACAGGGGAGGGGGCCTCAGACACCACTTGTCTCCCACCTACAACGCTGTCTTAACGACCGCCCATCAAGGCCAACAACTCACCTAACACCTAACAAGTCTATTGGTTTCGGGTCATATGACCACTTGTTTTTTGCCACCACCCTCCTGGTGGATAAATATCTGGTACTCCCCACCAGACTCTTTTAGAACTGAAGAAGCTTCTTGGATGAGAGGCGAAACGTCTTCTACTCACACGAGGTTAGTCCAGTTGCCATATTTTATGCTGGTTTGAGATCAACCTCTACTGGTTTCACAGCAAAGGTTGAATATCAGCATTGATGAGGAAAACATTAAGTGGGGGATCTGTGTTTTTATATATAGGGGTCCAAGCCCGCGGGGCCTGGGGAACGCATATGCAAGCAGATGCGTTTCACAGGACCAGCGGCGCTGGGAAACTTGTATGCAAGTCATCCGGAGGACCCTATTGAAATCACATTGTTTTTTTGGGCCCGAGTGACGACTGCAAGTTGTCCGTAGGACCCTATTGGAATCGCGCCATTTATTATTATTATTAGGGTAACAACTGCAAGTCACTCGCGTAGGACCCTATTGAAATCGCACATTTTATTAGGGCCCGAGCGATGCCAAAGTCGTTGTGTGGGATCCTATTAAAACGGTGCTGTTTATTAAGGCCCGAGCGATGACGAAGTCATCCACTTAGGACCCTATTGAAATCGCGCCGTTTATTATTATTAGGGCCCAAGCAACAACTGCGATTTTCACCGGGGAAGCACGTGTAATTCAGGATGACTTTACCTGTTTTTCAGCGATGCGAGGACCCTATTGAATGCAAGCATTTATTAGGGCTTGAGCGACGACAAAGTCGTCCGTGAGGACCCTATTGTAATCGCGCTGTTTTTTAGGGCCCGGGTGATGACGAAATTGTCCGTGAGTACCCTATTGTAATTGTAATTGTAATTATTAGGGCCCGAGAGACGACTGCAAGTCGTCCGTGAGGACCCTATTGTAATCGTGCTGTTTATTATTAGGGCCTGAGCGACAACGAAGTCGTCCGTGAGCACCCTATTGTAATTGCGCTGTTTATTATTCTTATTCATTTAGTTTAGTTTACTTGTTTATTTGAAAAGGTACAATGAACATTTAAAAAAAAAATGTAAAATGCACCCGAAGTAGCTGAGAGGCTAATTTTCATCGGTAGTCCCTTTGCCAGTTGTTAAAGGCATCAATGAAATACACATCCAATAAAAAAAATAACCCATTAAAGATAACACATTTTATACAAGATCAACATTATATATGGCACACACATACCGTTGAGTGACAATAACCCACAGTTTTATGATGCTCCTATATGATAGTGAGGCAAACATCAATGTTCACATTGTTGTGTTTCGACAAGCCATTTCTTGGCATTGCGCTTGAATGAATGATATGATGGAAATACTCTGATTGTGGTACTGAATTCCATTGATATGATGCTCTGAAGGAGAAAACTGCCTGATTGAATGTAGTTTTCTGAAGGGAATTGTGCAGCCCCCCCTCACTGCACCTCTCGTACCCCCATTACCAGAAGATCTGAAATTAATGTATCCAGATAGAGAGATACTATTTATATTTATTCAGTATTTGACAATGATGAAATCTGAAAGGTTTCTTGTCTAATATTTTAAGTGCTTGTTTATATAATGATTCTATTATTTTCATTATTGTGGTGTTTGTGATGTGGGAGAGAACCACCACGAAGAAGTACATCTTGGCTGCTTCGGTTGAAAACGAGTCCCTGATGAATCTGAAGTTTGATAAACTGAACTTAACTTTGTTCCTGACTTGCTGAATGTGGGTTTTGAAGCTGAGGTTTGAATCTATGTGCAGTCCTAGGTATTTGTATTCTGTAACCACCTGTACCCTCTCTCCAGAGATGAAAACATCTGGGGCCCGAGCGACGAGGACCCTATTGTTCCTGTAGTGTTTATTAGGGACCTCGGCAACTGGCGAGGACCCTATTGTTCCTGTAATGTTTATTAGGGACCTCGGCAACTGGCGAGGGCCCTCTTGTTCTTGTAGCGTTTATTGGCCGAGGGCCCTATTGTTCCTGTAATGTTTATTATTATTATTATTATTATTATTAGGGACCTCGGCAACTGGCGAGGACCCTATTGTTCCTGTAATGTTTATTATTAGGGACCTCGGCAACTGGCGAGGACCCTATTGTTCCTGTAATGTTTATTATTATTATTAGGGACCTCGGCAACTGGCGAGGACCCTATTGTTCCTGTAATGTTTATCATTATTATTATTATTATTATTATTTTTATTTTTTTTTTGTTTCTTTCTTTCATCCGCCGTGACTTTAAACTGGAATATGACCCCCTACACATGCTCCAAAACTCACCAAAATTGGCACGCATGTCAGGACTGGCGAAAAATTTTAGGAAATGAAAAAAATAATTCAAAAAGTGCCAAAATGGCCTCTCTAGCGCCACCTAGGCGTTTGTCACACTAAAATGGCCGCTGTAGCCAATAGGAACGTTGTAGGAAGATCAAACCAAAACAGCCGTGTTCCTTTCATCAAGACCTACAAATCACGCACTCGCACCCATGACCTAAATCCAACAGGAAGTGAGGTATTTCCCTTCAAAGTAAGAGTTTTCCTCAAAAACAAGAAATTCCTTAAAAATTATACTACTTTCACACCGTTTATCGTATCAGCTTCAAAATCGCACAGATTATTGTTCAACGTGTCCTTATCAGATTGTCTTGGTAACTTCTACAGTTTTTGAATGGTTTGGGTTTCCTGGCGTCAGACAGGTGATGTGCTCCAGAACCTCCTGACGATTTATTGTGCCACCTAGGCACACAAAAATGCCTGGTGTGATGGGTAGGAACCACTTAGAAAGACCAAACCAAAACTGTGTCGTTCGTCTCATACAGACCTACAAATGTCGCGCAGCAACCCCTGACCTAACTCCAACAGGAAGCGCACCGTTGTTGTTTGAATGTAAGATGACGTTTTTGACAAATTCTGTTGCTCAAAAATTATTTGCTCCTACACCGTTTATCACAACTGCTTCAAACTTGCAAAAATTACAGATCTACCCCTGGTGAACATTACTTGCAATGGATTTTGTCATAACTTGAACGGTTTGGATTTCTGGAGCGTTAGAAGGTGCAGAGCACAACTCCTCATGATGATCTCTGTCAGACAAGATAAGTGACAACACATCGTAAACTTGTGACTAAGGCACCTTTTGTTAATCCGGAGACATACAAAATGTATATCACTGCGTTCAGAACAAAATTATCTATCTGATGATGCTTTCAGATTGAAACTGTGACTCACGGTTTGGCATGTAAAAGGACTAGTTCAGGAGATTTTCTACCCATTCTGCTGTCTGCCTGTCAGCCACATGCAGTTCTTAATTAGCATAACAAAAGCTGTGTGTGTGTGTATGTGTGTGGTCTCACACACATGAAAGTATAACATTTACCAAATTGTCCAGCACATGGTGCTGATTCCAAAAACTTTGAAAGAAATGCCTGATACCAAAAACCTGTAAATACAAGATGTCCTGATGAAACTGTTTTACCTCATGAAGAATTGGAATACATGTAGTCCTGCTCAATTTCTCCACTGACATTAACTAGTACATATTTCAAATGAATATGGATGTGTTGTTTGATCATCACACTTTGTTATGTTTCCTTATGAAATCAACATTATGAGTGAAAATACAGTTCCATTACTGACAATGCTATATCTCAACACACAGGTTTCACAGCTAATTCATAATAAGCCTTGATCACAAATGTTTACAACTTTGTTGTGTATACTTGAATATCTCAAAATTAATTAATCAATTTCCTAAAATGTATATCCACTGTAAACTATTGCTGCTGTGGTGTCAAATGCCACCTGCTGATTTTGTTATCATTAGTCATTAGTCAACTCATCTTGAAGTGCCTGGGCTGTCACCTAACTACATGGTCATTAATTAGCATAACAATGGCTTCACTCTGACAGATGTGTGTGTGTGTGTGTGTGTGTGTGTGTGTGTGTGTGTGTGTGTGTGTGTGTGTGTGTGTGTGTGTGTGTGTGTTTTTGTGTGTGTGTGTGTGTGTGTGTGTGTGTGTGTCTGTTTTGACTAAACCAATATTATATATTTTGTTTAGTTGAGTACTTTGATTATCAGAAATGTTACCAACAATTTTTCAAACCAGATAAATATGAAATATTAATAACAGTAACGGACCGTGTCAGTAGGTCGCAATGGCGGCGTAACTCCAGTTACCATAGACATTAAATGAGGAGAAGAAGAAGAAGCAGACCGGCTGAGACGTCAGAGAATGAACGTTACTGTTGCTAGGCTAAGCTAACTCGTCATGGGTCATGGTTATGCATTGACGGTTACTGCACCTTCTGACACCGAAGCTGTCCCGGTAAACAAGCCGGTAAAACGGAAACGTACGGGTCAACCAAGCGATCCCAGAAGAATCTGGGATAAGAAGAGGAGAGCTAAATCCAGGATAAATATTGGTGTGGCCTTTCCGAGATGGAGAGAGCTTCGTGAACATCTAGGACTACAATTCGATGCCGCCCTCGCGTGTGTACTATACAGGTAAGCAAACATCTGGCTGATGTTATCAAAATATTAATAATTTCCACCAGTGTATTGAAGCACTGCTGCCTGCCGGGCACCAGCACTGCGGAGCGCTGTGGAGCGGAGGCTGGCTAACCACAACATCTAACGTTAACGATAGGTTTCTATAATGCTGAGCTGATGCCGGTAAATGAACTGCATTTATAAAAGAGGCAGAGGAATAGCTAAACATAAGACACACTGAGCAAGAGAGCAGCAGAGAGGGAGAAGCCATCGCTACCTGTAAAACTAAGTAACTAGCAGTTTGCTCACATAACTAGCAGATTGCTAACCGCTCAGCTAAAGCAAGTAGCATTTCTGAATAGAGTGTAAATAACTGAGGTTAGCGAGACAGTCGCTAAAAAAGAGAGCCATGAATTTGACACACGGAAAACCGGACATTATAATCAGTTTATTAAAACACCCGGGCGGGACGTGAAAAGTGGACATGTCCGGGGAACAGAGAACGTTTGGTCAGCCTAAGTGACGTTACTACTGATGGTTAGATCAGAGTTTGATGATCCGGTGTAACGTTAGGTACCAGATCGGCTCGGGCTGCTACACCGGCCGACGGACCCCGTTTGCATAAAGTGAAACATAAAGTGAATATAACTCCAGTAATATACCTCGTCCATGAGCATTTCTCTGCTTCTGAAGCTCGCTCTGCCATAAAAACTGCCACGGTCGGTTTCAGTTACACAGAGTGAGGAACGTCTGTATCCGTTATATAACTACAACTCCCATGATCCCACGCTACTTCGTGACGTCATCCAACTCCGTCTTCTGTTATTGTTTTGGTTTGAGACCCCTAGCGGCAGAAAATTACATATTGTACGTTTAATATTCTCTCTCTCTCTCTCTCTCTCTCTCTCTCTCTCTCTCTCTCTCTCGTTCTGTTACTGCATGTCAGTAACTCTTCTCCAGAGTCTTTGTGCTCCACTACCTCACAGGTTAACTTCCACACAGCACTGCTTGGATAGTTTGACGTGTGAGGTTGTGCTGCTGCTGTGGTGTCAAATGCCACCTGCTGATTATGTTATCATTAGTTATTAGTCAACTCATCTTGAAGTGCCTGGGCTGTCACCTAACTACATGGTCATTAATTAGCATAACAATGGCTTCACTCTGACAGATACGTGTGTGTGTGTGTGTGTGTGTGTGTGTGTGTGTGTGTGTGTGTGTGTGTCATTCCTAATGACACTAAATAAATGCCTGATAGCAAAAACTTGTAAATACAAGATTCCCTGGTGTTACTTTTTGCGTCATTAAGAATAGGAATCAAATCTGTAGCTACATCTGTGCTGCAGATCATACTGTCACTGTCCTCTATAATTCATGATTTTTCCATGGTAATGTTCTGTTGATGGTTAAAATTTTGTTTGTAGTTATACATTGATATATTTGCAGTATAATGATTACATAGCAGACCAGGAGTACTGTCTTCACAGATTCTAGTTTTGTACAGTACATGCGGAACAGTTAAATTGTAACAGTATGACAGACACCATTTTGCTGAGAACATACTTTATTTATCATGTCACTGTATTGTGAAAAATGACCACCTGAGCTGGGGGACGACGGCGAGGGGCCGAGGTCCCGCCCAACGCTGCTTCGCAGCTTTAATTATTAGGGACCTCGGCAACTGGCGAGGGCCCTATTGTTCCTGTAGTGTTTATTATTATAGTTATTATTTCTTTATTCCGCCGCGACTTTAAACTGGAATTTGACCCCCTAAACATGCTCCAAAACTCACCAAAATTGGCACGCATGTCAGGACTGGCGAAAAATTTAATGCAATGAAAAAATTAATTCAAAAAGTGCCAAAATGGGTTCTCTAGCGCCACCTAGGCGTTTGTCACACTAAAATGGTTGGTGTAGCCAGTAGGAACGTCGTAGGAAGATAAAACCAAAACAGCTGTGTTCCTTTCATCAAGACCTACAAATCACGCACTCGCACCCATGACCTAAATCCAACAGTAAGTGAGGTATTTCCCTTCAAAGTAAGAGTTTTCCTCAAAAACAAGAAATTCCTTAAAAATTATACTACTTTCACACCATTTATCGTATCGGCTTCAAAATCGCACAGATTATTCTTCAACGTGTCCTTATCAGATTGTCTTGGTAACTTCTACAGTTTTCGAATGGTTTGGATTTGCTGGCCTCAGACAGGTGATGTGCTCCAGAACCTCCTGACGATTTATTGTGCCACCTAGGCACACAAAAATGCCCGGTGTGATGGGTTGGAACCACTTAGAAAGACCAAACCAAAACTGTGTCGTTCGTCTCATCCAGACCTACAAATGTCGCGCAGTAACCCCTGACCTAACTCCAACAGGAAGCACACTGTTGTTGTTTGAATGTAAGATGACGTTTTTGACAAATTCTGTCGCTCAAAAATTATTTGCTCCTACACCGTTTATCATAACTGCTTCAAACTTGTAAAAATTACAGATCTACCTCTGGTGAACATTACTTGCAAAGGATTTTGTCCTAACTTGAACGGTTTGGATTTCGGGAGCGTTAGAAGGTGCAGAGCACAACTCCCCATGATGATCTCTGTAAGAAAAGATGGGTGACAACACACCGTAAACTTGTGACTAAGGCACCTTTTATTAATCCGGAGGCATACAAAATTTATATCACTGCGTTCGGAACAAAATTATCTATCTGGTGATGCTTTCAGATTGAAGATCAGACCCTCGTTTGGGATCTGGAAGGATTTCTTTGAGAAACTGTCAGCCCATTTTGCTCTCTGCCTGTCAGCCACATGCAGTCCTTAATTAGCATAACAAAGGCTTCACTCTCACAGTCTGTGTCAGAGTGAAGTGTGTGTTAATGTGTGTGGTCACACACACAAGAAAGTATAATATTTACTAAACTGTCCAGCTCATGGCGCTCATTCCAAAAGCTTTGAAAGAAATGCCTGATACCAAAAACCTGTAAATACAAGATGTCCTGATGAAACTGTTTTACCTCATGAAGAATTGGAATACATGTAGTCCTGCTCAGTTTCTCCACTGACATTAACTAGTACATATTTGTGTTTGTTTGCTGCACTTAGATTCTCAAAGCAGCCAGGACACATCGCTCAAGCTTTCACTAGGTCACATGATTTCAAATGAATATGGATGTGTTGTTTGATCATCACACATGTCAAAGTTTCATTGGGTGACATGGCTTATGTCTACAACTTTCAAAATATAAGCTCAAACCACCTTCATAAGGGGCTGATCGATATTTATATGCAAATGGGGCTGGTCCAAAACAGGGGGGGGTTCCCGAACTTTTTTTTGAGCACTGGGGGGGGGGGCATATGGTTTTTATTTTGGCTTCAGGGGGGGTCATGCAACTTTAATTTGTTAAGTTTTGTATGATTTTTTGTTTGTTTTCCATTCGTATTTTACTCAGAGGTTTTGGTTTATACTCCACTATATAAAGTTACCCTGCATGGTCCACAATGGTATTTCCCACTTGCGCACACGTCACTGACCGGAAAACCCAATAGAGTAGCAGAAGAAGAGGACCGCGGAACACAAACAATTCAAGCATAATGGCTGCTGTGAGACAATCAGTGTATCGAAAGGAAAGTTTCCTTCATGCTAATTTGAGAGTGTCTTTGCAGACCTTAAAAGCGGATGAGACACTGGACAAATTTAATTTTATTACAGAGTCGACAAAGAATAAGAACTTGCGCGACAAACTTCTAGCTCTGAGTCGGCTGCTGAGTGAGCTGCTGCTCCCAGCCACTGGTGAGAGCAAACCTTGAGGATGGCTGGACTAGAGTATGCGCATCAGTGTATCATTCGTTCATTCCATATCCGTTTAAGAATCCAAAATCGGAAAACGGATAACGGCCTATTTTTCGCTGTTTTGATTTTGTTTTGAAATTAAAAATAGAATATGAGAGAATGGAATTAAAAAAAATCTGTGTATCATTCGTTCATTCCATTTTCAATTTAAAACCAAAAAACGAAAAAACGGTTTGTTTTTCCATTATTCGTTAAATAATCATATTCAAAAATACAAAAAACGGTTTGTTTTTCTTATTTTTGATTTTATGCTCACATCAAAAATAGCAAATCGAAAAATGGGCCACGATTAAAATTTGATTTTGATTTTTCATTTGATCCAACTTGCGTGACCCGGAAGCGCATTGCATTAACTGGATAAAAAGAAAATTAGACACCTTATCTCATAATTACTAGAAAAGATCTGGTAATTACACAAATAATAGCCTAATTAATTACATATGTGGAAATAGCCTGTGTCGTCCTTTGTTAACCATTTCACATACAGATGTTACTCATTTCAATGCCGCAGCCACAGTGAAGGGGGTGAAACAATTGATCCAGGAGTAGCTGCAGTGCGCAACAACAACCAGCAGGTGGCACATGTGAGCAGTAGAGATACAGCGTCCAACTGAAACTGTTTGAGAATTAGCAGTAGGCCTACTGATAAACGACATTTATACTATGATATTTCCACAGCGGTCAGTGTTAGGTCCCCTATTATCCTAGTGATCTCAGTGTCATGATGTAGAACTGCAAATGTATGTGTGACATATAGGCAGAGTTGGGTATAGGTATAGAGTTGGCAGTTACACTTAGAGTAAAGCTACTGAAGACCAGCAAAATGTTTTCATTTATTCTTTCAGGTGGGTAAATGTCACCTAAGCACCTTCAGATTGTATCAGTAGTGTACCCTTAATAGATAGCTTGTTTATATGGTTTGTATTGTGCTTCGTGATATTGTTTGAGGGAACTGTAACGTAAGGTAACTGCATATGGGGCCGTTCACATGTAGCGTCTTTTACGCGCACAAATCCATTAGTTTCAATGTAGACGCGTGCCAAGCGCGCTCACAATTCTTGTAGCATGATGTTATTAGGCTAAATATTACATTTCTAACAGTGTCTGAGCTGATTTATTGACACAGTATGCTTGTAGGCTGCTGTAACGTAGGTTTACAGAGGAAATAACGGGATGTGACTTAATCGTGTGAAAATATCGTTAGTGAAACACATAAACATGCGTTCGTTTGGGGACAAGTTAGTGGTCACGTTACTTGTTCCACCGGCGAAGGACCCTGGACACATAGCCGACAGTAAATACACCGGTTCTTAGTAACTTTTAACAGAGCCTATGTGAGTCTTTGCGACTCTTGACTCTTGTCCCCTAACTAACGCTTGTTTCTGTTTCACTAACGATATTTTAACGATTAAGTCACATCCCGTTATTTCCTCTGTAAACCTAACGTTACAGCAGCCTACAAGCATGATGTGCCAATAAATCAGCTCAGACACTGTTAGAAATGTAATATTTAGCCTAATAACATCATTACAGCAGTAATAACGTCAGCTTTAGTCAAATGGCTCTAGCTCTCCCGGTAAATGTCATCAACTCTGGACACATTTTCCCTGTGTGTTGACATGATAATGGCCGCGTTTCCCACATCGCTCTTAGCTTAAGAAGATCTTTCATAAAGAAGGAGTTGTAAGATCGAGCTGACCCACTCTTAACAGACTTCTTAGCCACCAAACGCTCACAGATCCGTCCGCAGCAGGCACATTAATATTACACTCAGCAAGGAGATATTAAACAGTGCACGCCGTATATATTTTGATCTATTTTATACTTCAGATTTATATTGTTTGGCATTAATTGATGACAGAAAAGAACGATTTTCATTCTGCAGGGAAACGCGTGTCCTTACTCTATGTGCCTGAGATCGATTGATTTCAGCACCACGGCAGTGGCCAGCTCCTGTTAAGATATAAACACAATGAAAGCGGACAAGCCTACTTATTTATCGTCCTATTAATATTTTTCTTCCGCCAGATTTCAGTGCGTAACTTGTGCCACAGCTCTGAGCGCACACAGGGTCTTCATAAAACATAGATTCAAGATTCATTATGCACAGTAAGGACACACGTTTCCCTGCAGAATGAAATTCGTTCTTTTCTGTCACCAATTAATGCCAAACAATATAAATCTGAAGTATAAAATAGATCAAAATATATACGGTGCGCACTGTTGTCCTTGCTGAGTGTAATACTCCGTCGTAATTTACAATATATACACATTATAATAAAGATATGGGATATAGTCAAGATGGCACCACCCGAGTGGCAGCTGGTTACAGTAGTTCCCCCCTTCGTGGATGTGCAGTATGTGGTTCTGAGCGAAGCAGTGGCCACAGTGACACCTTTCCTGATCTCATAATTACGAGATCCTGATCTCGTAATTACGAGATAAGGTGTCTAATTTTTTTTTATCCAGTGAATGCAATGCGCTTCCGTAGTATACTGTACAGGTCCGGCAGAAGATATAACAGTACTGCTAATTCTCAAACAGTTTCAGTTGGACGCTGTATATGAACTATTCTCCTCCTTCTTATGTTAAATGCTGAATGGCTCTTTAAAGTACCGCTTTGGAATACTACAAGAGAACACAAAATGGATTTTTGCGGCTGCTACCGGTCCATTTGGTTTAAAACACAACACTGTTCTACAGCTGGGAAGGTAGGAGAGAAAAAAACTCACGCCTGAAAGCTGACAATGAAAGCTTTTATACTCACAGCTGTTTATTTTAAATATGAAAAATATAGCTCCCAATCTGTCTTTATTTTACAGTGTCAGCATCAAATGAAAGACGTTTCCAGATTTAGTTCCACAGTAGCTTTGTGAACTCAATACTGACCCCACCTGGCGGAGTAAGGTTTAAATGGCGAAGTCAAATACGGTGCTATTTATTGATGGAAATCGTCATTATTATTGCCCTCTTTACTGCTGGTGTGATTATATACAAAAATGTTGTTTATGGTTGGGGGGGGTCATACATGTTTCTCCAATCCCTCAGGGGGGGCCAAAACTTTTTTTTTTGGATGCTTGGGGGGGGTTTAAGGAAAAAATAAAATCATAATCACGTCCCAACCATACCCCGGTCCTATTTAATTAACGATCAGCCCCTAATAATGATTAAAGCTGCAGCATTGGGCTGGACCTCGGCCGCTCGCCGTCGTCCCCCCAGCTCAAGTTGTAGACATAAGCCATGTGACCTAATGAAACTTTGACATGTGTGATGATCAAACAACACATCCATATTCATTTGAAATCATGTCACCTAGTGAAAGCTTGAGTGATGTGTACTGGCTGTTGTGAGGATCTAAGTGCTGCAAACAACCACAAATATGTACTAGTTAATGTCAGTGGAGAAACTGAGCAGGACTACATGTATTCCAATTCTTCATGAGGTAAAACAGTTTCACCAGGACATCTTGTATTTACAGCAAACAAACACAAATATATACTAAGACCTACAAATTTTGAATTAATATCTGATTGTATACATATGTGACATTAATCATATGTGTATAATAACAGTAGAAGTATGACACACACAGACAGACAGACATAGATGGCTGAGTTAGCGACATGCAGAGAGGGAAGGAAGGGAGAAAGAGGAGAGAGAGATGAGGGGTCAAACGTTTCACCCAACCACACTACAACGCGTCACTTGCGCCTACTTAGGACACGTCAGATCTGATCAAACCGCGTGAGCGCACACCTACATTTTACATAGGGTTACTATGGAGACACGAGTGTTACACACACACCCGCTACGTGACGCGTAGGCGTTGTTCGCTCCACACACATGACTATGAGGGGACGCGCTCAAACGGCTTATCAGTACGCGTGCACAGCGCGTTACAAACGCCACACATACACTACACTTACGTGTGCGTGTGAATCTCGCACTCGCATAATGCATGTACACATCATTAACACCTGAACGCGTCAAATAAGCCTATTTAGCAAACTGTCTGTCTCCATAGTTTAGACGTGCAGGAGGGTGTGTGTGTATGTGCTTCGCAAGAGTGGAATGAATAAATGAATCAAGTCGCTGCACTAATACGCGTGCGTATACACACACATGATTTTTTTAATCTTTATTTTATCCTCACAAATCAGAGCTACTGACCACCCTCGATGTCTGGCTGTGGTTTAAAAATATTTAACTAAGATAATATATAGGCTACAACAGCCTAATTGTGAATATATAGCTTATTATTGAATTGGATCCTAGATGCTGCAAACCTCCATCTGTATGTTTTTAATCAATAGTTGTGTTTTCATAAACCTTTTTTTTTTTTTTTTGCATTTTGCCCTTTTGCGAATTAGACTGTTTGTGGAAACAGCTTTTCAGACATCCAGAGCTGACCCCCTTTCCACGAGAGCGGCTAATAGAGCTTAGATCGGGCCCAAAAAAATCCAGCCCGACTCGGCCCGAGCCCGTGCACGTTATGTCCGGGACCGGCCGGCCCGTCCAATTAACTGTAATTGTGGGCCCGAGCCCAATTTAAACCTGACATTTTTCAATAAGCTGGCTGTTATAATTAAGAGTATTAAACCACAATTCTTGTAATTTGAATGGCGAAACGTGGAAGCATGATTATGTAATAAAACAGGTGTTTATTTTAGGATCCAGGTGGTGAAGGGCTGTGCGCACACAATGTCCCAACAGGGGACAGCCCTCCATTTCGAAACCCCCCCACTCCGAAATCGATTTTCAAGTCCATATGGAGTTTCCTGCATCAAATACTGCCGCCCGCTCTCTGTCACTCGCGAAATTCGCTGTACTACAAAAGCTTGAAATGAAAGTTCAACTCATTGTTTTTTATTTAAAATATGTCACTGTCTTCATTTATTATGTATAATTTCTCTAGCAACAAACACATTTTAAAGGAGACGCTTGTCAGGCCTTTGTATGCGCGCGCTGTCCGTGGTGCTGTAATCCCCACTGGAATTATTCTCTAGAATGTTACTGTTTATTGTCCCCACCAATTATGAAATGGGATTTTCGCCCCTGGCTGGAACACCGGGCGGCTGACAGCGTGACCGACGCCCGCACACGCAATATATATCCATATATATACAGTATATATATATCTATAGATATATATATATATATATATATATATATATATATATATATATATATATATATATATGCTATAAGTGTAGCCTATATTTACGCAGTATCTATCTATCTATCTATCTATCTATCTATCTATCTATCTATCTATCTATCTATCTATCTATCTCTATCTATTTTCTTTCCAGGCACTATTTTTAACACTTCTACAACAGATCATTTGTTAGCCTATAATAACAGGATACTTGCAGCTTTATATCAAGGGGAAGAAATTGTGTCTCATGAAATTGTTATATTATTTATTATACCTACTTATACATACTTATTTCCACAGCAGTTGGGGTACTGTGTGTTGTTGCCTGTTCTTGCCACAAGGTGGAGTCTGGTTTGAGTTACCTCCCTTTTTGAAACAGACTGAGTTTTCACTAAACCTGCTTTGTGAAACGGACCCCTGGTGATTTGCTGAACCATCGTGACGTCGCTACGGCTGGATTGGCTGAGCAAGGGGCTCGACCTTCAGTGTCAACAGTCGCCTGGGTAACGAGCGTGACGTCACCGCTGCCGGATTGGTTGAGTGAGGGGCTCGGCCTTCATGATGCCGGCCACACGGAAGCCACCTCCTCTCTCGTACATGGCAGCAGCGCATCGTTCTTTGTTTTTTTGAGATTGATAAGTGCTTTACTGTGTGACTATCGTGTGTTGAGTGAGGGGCTCGGCCTTCATGATGCCGGCCACACGGAAGCCACCTCCTCTCTCGTACATGGCAGCAGCGCATCGTTCTTTGTTTTTTTGAGATTGATAAGTGCTTTACTGTGTGACTATCGTGTGTTCGTTTAGCTTGTCTTGCTAAATATTGTACCTTTTGTTCAGACAAGCGCCTTAGGGCCGACTGAGTCGTTTGTGTATATATTGTAAATAGTCACTAACGTTACCACATATTATTGTTTGCACGGAGCATAGGGGTGAGCTGCTATGTCTGTTGTACCTGTTTTCTCCTGTTTTTCTTTAGCCTAGGGAGTTAGGCCTAGTATTGTATTTTTGTTTCTTTTGTTTTCGTTAGGAATTAGTTATATCATCGGTCGGTAGACAGGTTGCTTTTTGTTTGTTGTTTTGGCCTGGGTTCACCCTGACGTAATTACTCCATTCGTGTGCCATATTGTACCGTGTGTTTTTTTGGAATGTGTAGCAATAAATTGCTCACCTGTACATTTATTCTCGTGTTCCTGTGTATCCTATGTTACACACCCACACCCCTAGACCGGGGCATAACACTAACAAATTATATGTTGCAGAAGTGTTAAAAATAGTGCCTGAACAAGGAAATAAAATAAAAAGATCGATAGATACTGTGTAAAAATATATATATACACTACTACCTAGTTAGCATAACGATGCTACGTGTTACATGTCCGTCACACAACTGTTGCTTCACAGCTGACACTTTTGACCCCTGCGCTCACATGACGTGTATACGCATGCACGTCTGATTAGCATAGCAAGCTAGTTAGCATAGCGATGCTACGTGTTACACGTCCGTAAGACGAGGAGCTGTTGCTTCACAGCTGACACTTTTGACCCCTGTGCTCACATGACGTGTATATGCACGCACGTCTGATTAGCATAGCAAGCTAGTTAGCATAGCGATTCTATGTGTTACACGTCCGTAAGACGAGGCGCTGTTGCTTCACAGCTGACACTTTTGATCCCTGCGCTCACATGACGTGTATACGCACGCACGTCTGATTAGCATAGCAAGCTAGTTAGCGTAGCGATGCTACGTGTTACACGTCCGTAAGACGAGGCGCTGTTGCTTCACGAGCTGACACTTTTGACACCTGTGTACAGGCATTGCACGCGAATTGCATGTGTAACAAGTACACGGTGAATGCACGCGCAATGCACGCGAAACAAGTACACTGTGATGGTTGCACAGGAATGCAGTGTGTGCATGTTCGCTGATACGTTTCACCCCTCATAGTGTGTGTGTGTGTGTGTGTGTGTGTGTGTGTGTGTGTGTCAAACTTCTACTGTTATTGTACACGTATGATTATTGTCACATATGTATACTATCAGATATTAATATATACTTCCCACATGTTGTACCACAATAGCCAGTCAAACTCAATTTGAAAAACTGTAAAGGGTTCTTATGAAGGTGGTTTGAGCTTATATTTTGACAGTTGTAGACATAAGCCATGTGACCTAATGAAACTTTGACATGTGTGATGATCAAACAACACATCCATATTCTTTTGAAATCATGTGACCTAGTGAAAGCTTGAGCAATGTGTACTGGCTGCTTTGAGAATGGAAGTGCAGCAAACAAACACAAATATGTACTAGTTAATGTCAGTGGAGAAACTGAGCAGGACTACATGTATTTCAATTCTTCATGAGGTAAAACAGTTTCAGCAGGACGTCTTGTATTTACAGGTTTTTGGTATCAGGCATGTCTTTCAAAGCTTTTGGAAGGAGCACCATGAGCTGGACAGTTTAGTAAATGTTATACTTTCATGTGTGTGAGACCACACACACACACTTCACTCTGACACAGACTGTCAGAGTGAAGCTTTTGTTATGGTAATTAAGGACTGCATGTGGCTGACAGGCAGAGAGCAAAATGGGCTGACAGTTTCTCAAAGAAATCCTTACAGATCCCAACCGAGGGTCTGATCTTCAATCGGAAAGCATCACCAGATAGATAATTTTGTTCTGAACGCAGTGATATAAAGCTTGTATGTTTATGGAATAACAAAAGGTGCCTTAGTCACAAGTTTACGATGTGTTGTCACTCATCTTTTCTTACAGAGATCATCATGAGGAGTTGTGCTCTGCACCTTCTAACGCTTCTGAAATCCAAACCGTTCAACTTATGACAAAGTCCTTCGCAAGTAATGTTCACCAAGAGTAGGTCTGTCATTTTTGCAAGTTTGAAGTAGTTATGATAAACGGTGTAGGAGCAAATAATTTTTGAGCGACAGAATTTGTGAAAAACGCCATCTTACATTCAAACAACAACGGTGCGCTTCCTGTTGGAGTTAGGTCAGGGGTTGCAGCGCGACATTTGTCGGTCTTTATGAGACGAACAAGACAGTTTTGGTTTGGTCTTTCTAAGTGGTTCCTACCCGTCACACCAGGCATTTTTGCGTGCCTAGGTGGCACAATAAATCGTCAGGAGGTTCTGGAGCACATCACCTGTCTGAGGCCAGGAAATCCAAACCATTCGAGAATTGTAGAAGTTACTAAGACAATCTGATAAGGACACGTTGAAGAATAATCCGTGCGATTTTGAAGCCGATACGATAAACGGTGTGAAAGTAGTATAATTTTTAAGGAATTTCTTGTTTTTGAGGAAAACTCTTACTTTGAAGGGAAATACCTCACTTCCTGTTGGATTTAGGTCATGGGTGCGAGTGCGTGATTTGTAGGTCTTGATGAAAGGAACACAGCTGTTTTGGTTTGATCTTCCTACGACGTTCCTACTGGCTACAGCGGCCATTTAAGTGTGACAAAAGCCTAGGTGGCGCTAGAGAGCCCATTTTGGCACTTTTTGAATTAATTTTTTCATTTCATAAAATTTTTCGCCGGTCCAGACATGCATGCCAATTTTGCTGAGTTTTGGAGCATGTTTAGGGGGTCAAATTCCAGTTTAAAGTGGCGTACGCTGAAAGAAAGAATTAATTAAAGCTGCGAGCAGCGTTTACCGGGACCTCGGCTTCACGTTATTACAGCGTCCAGCTTCCGTAGAAAGTGAGCGTTGCGTTCTATTATGTCAATAGCAATCAATATCACAAATCACAATTTGTCTCACAGGGTTTTACAGCATACAACATCCCTTTGTTCTTAGGACCCAATGAGACAGAAGGGTAGACAGAGAGAAATATAGGACAGATGGTAATGACAGTAGCTTACAACAACATTAATAAAAGTAATAATATCATAATTACAATTCTGGTTATTGTGGCACAATATGTTTTACGTATATATTAATATCTAATGGTTTACATATGTGACAATAATCAAATGTGTATAATACGAGTATAAGTATGACACACACACACACACACACACACACACACACACACACGAACACACGTATCTGTCAGAGTGAAGCCATTGTTATGCTAATTAATGACCATGTACTTAGGTGACAGCCCAGGCATTTCAAGATGAGTTGACTAATGATAACAAAATCAGCAGGTGGCATTTGACACCACAGTGGCAATAGTTTACAGTGGATTTACATTTTAGGAAATTGATTAATTAATTTTGAGATATTCAAGTATACACAACAAAGTTGTAAACATTTATGATCAAGGCTCAATATGAATTAGCTGTGAAACCTGTGTCTTGAGATATAGCATTGTCAGTAATGACACTGTATTTTCACTCATAATGTTGATTTAACAAGGAAACATAACAAAGTGTGATGATCCAAAAACACATCCATACATTTTAGGACATTGATTATTTAATTTTGAGATATTCAAGTATACACAACAAAGTTGTAAACATTTATGATCAAGGGTTAATATGAATTGGCTGTGAAACCTGTGTATTGACATATAACATTGTCAGTAATGGAACTTTATTTTCACTCATAATGTTGATAAGTCATAAGTCAAACTCAATGTTAAAAACTGTAAAGGGTTCTTATGAAGGTGGTTTGAGCTTATATTTTGACAGTTGTAGACATAAGCCATGTGACCTAATGAAACTTTGACATGTGTGATGATCAAACAACACATCCATATTCATTTGAAATCATGTCACCTAGTGAAAGCTTTAGTGATGTGTACTGGATGTTGTGAGGATCTAAGTGCAGCAAAGAGACACAAATATATACTAAGACCGACAAATGTTGAATTAATATCTAATTGTATACTTATGTGACATTAATCATATGTGTATAATAACAGTAGAAGTACAACATACACAGAGACAGACAGACATAGACGGCTGAGTTAGCGACATGCAGAGAGGGAGAGAAGGGAGAAAGAGGAGAGAGTGGGGAGAGAGAGAAGACAGAGAGATAGAGAGAGAGAGAGGGGGGACAGGGAGTGGAGTGTGTGTGTGTGTGTGTGTGTCTGTGTGTGTGTGTGTGTGTGTGTGTGTGTCCGTGTCCTTCTGTGTGTGCCATTCTACCACTGTTATGATATGCATATGATTATTGTCACATATGAATACTATCAGAGATTAAGACATACTTCCCACATGTTGTACCACAATAGCCAGAATCATAAGTCAAACTCAATGTTAAAAACTGTAAAGGGTTCTTATGAAGGTGGTTTGAGCTTATATTTTGAAAGTTGTAGACAAAAGCCATGTCACCTAATGAAACTTTGACTTGTGTGATGATCAAACAACACATCCATATTCATTTGAAATCATGTGACCTAGTGAAAGCTTGAGCGATGTGTCCTGGCTGCTTTGAGAATCTAAGGGCAGCAAACAAACACAAATATGTACTAGTTAATGTCAGTGGAAAAACTGAGCAGGACTACATGTATTCCAATTCTTCATGAGGAAAAAACAGTTTCACCAGGACATCTTGTATTTACAGGTTTTGGTATCAGGCATGTCTTTCAAAGTTTTTGGAATGAGCGCCATGAGCTGGACAGTTTAGTAAATATTATACTTTCTTGTGTGTGTGACCACACACATTAACACACACTTCACTCTGACACAGACTGTGAGAGTGAAGCTTTTGTTATGCTAATTAAGGACTGCATGTGGCTGACAGACAGAGAGCAGAATGGGTTGAAAATCTCCTGAACTAGTCCTTTTACATGCCAAACCGTGAGTCACAGTTTCAATCTGAAAGCATCACCAGATAGATAATTTTGTTCTGAACGCAGTGATATAAATTTTGTATGCCTCCGGATTAATAAAAGGTGCCTTAGTCACAAGTTTACAATGTGTTGTCACTTATTTTGTCTGACAGAGATCATCATGAGGAGTTGTGCTCTGCACCTTCTAACGCTCCAGAAATCCAAACCGTTCAAGTTATGACAAAATCCTTTGCAAGTAATGTTCACCAGGGGTAGATCTGTAATTTTTGCAAGTTTGAAGCAGTTGTGATAAACGGTGTAGGAGCAAATAATTTTTGAGCGACAGAATTTGTCAAAAACGTCATCTTACATTCAAACAACAATGGTGCGCTTCCTGTTGGAGTTAGGTCAGGGGTTGCTGCACAACATTTGTAGGTCTTTATGAGACGAACGAGACAGTTTTGGTTTGGTCTTTCTAAGTGGTTCCTACCCATCACACCGGGCATTTTTGTGTGCCTAGGTGGCACAATAAATCGTCAGGAGGTTCTGGAGCACATCACCTGTCTGAGGCCAGCAAATCCAAACCATTCGAAAACTGTAGAAGTTACCAAGACAATCTGATAAGGACACGTTGAAGAATAATCTGTGCGATTTTGAAGCCGATACGATAAACGGTGTGAAAGTAGTATAATTTTTAAGGAATTTCTTGTTTTTGAGGAAAACTCTTACTTTGAAGGGAAATACCTCACTTACTGTTGGATTTAGGTCATGGGTGCGAGTGCGTGATTTGTAGGTCTTGATGAAAGGAACACAGCTGTTTTGGTTTGATCTTCCTACGACGTTCCTACTGGCTACAGCGGACATTTTAGTGTGACAAACGCCTAGGTGGCGCTAGAGAGGCCATTTTGGGACTTTATGAATTAATTTTTTCATTTCCTAAAATTTTTCGCCAGTCCTGACATGCGTGCCAATTTTGGTGAGTTTTGGAGCATGTTTAGGGGGTCAAATTCCAGTTTAAAGTCGCAGCGGAATAAAGAAATAATAACTATATTTAAAGCTGCGAAGCAGCGTTGGGCGGGACCTCGGCCGCTCGCCGTCGTCCCCCAGCTCAAGTTGTAGGCATAAGCCATGTGACCTAATGAAACTTTGAAATGTGTGATGATCAAACAACACATCCATATTCATTTGAAATCACGTCACCTAGTGAAAGCTTGAGTGATGTGTACTAAGACCTACAAATGTTGAATTAATATCTGATTTATACATATGTGACAATAATCATATGAGTATAATAACAGCAGAAGTATGACACACACAGACAGACAGACATAGACGGCCGAGTTAGCGACATGCAGAGAGGGAGAGAAGGGAGAAAGAGGAGAGAGGGGGGAGAGAGAGAGGAGAGAGAGATAGAGAGAGAGAGGGGGGGACAGGGAGTGGAGTGTGTGTGTGTGTGTCTGTGTGTGTGTGTGTGTGTGTGTGTGTGTGTGTGTGTGTGTGTGTGTGTGTGTGTCCGTGTCCTTCTGTGTGTGCCATTCTTCCACTGTTATTATATGCATATGATTATTGTCACATATGAATACTATCAGAGATTAATACATACTTCCCACATGTTGTACCACAATAGCCAGAATCATAAGTCAAACTCAATGTTAAAAACTGTAAAGGGTTCTTATGAGGGTGGTTTTAGCTTATATTTTGACATTTGTAGACAGAAGCCATTTGACCTAATGAAACTTTGACATGTGTGATGATCAAACAACACATCCATATTCATTTGAAATCATGTGACCTAGTGAAAGCTTTAGTGATGTGTACTGGATGTTGTGAGGATCTAAGAGCAGCAAAGAGACACAAATATATACTAAGACCGACAAATGTTGAATTAATATCTGATTGTATACATATGTGACACTAATCATATGTGTATAATTACAGTAGGAATATGACACACACAGACAGACAGACATAAGACGGCTGAGTTAGCGACATGCAGAGAGGGAGAGAAGGGAGAAAGAGGAGAGAGGGGGGAGAGAGGGGGGACAGGGAGTGGGGTGTGTGTGTGTGTGTGTCTGTGTGTCTCTCTGCCTGTGTGTCTGTGTCTGTCTATGTGTTCTATACTTCCACTGTTATTATACACATATGATTATTGTCACATATGTATACTATCAGATATTAATATATACTTCCCACATGTTGTACCACAATAGCCAAAATCATAAGTCAAACTCAATGTTAAAAACTGTAAAGGGTTCTTATGAAAGTGGTTTTTAGCTTATATTTTGACAGTTGTAGACATAAGCCATTTGACCTAATGAAACTTTGACATGTGTGATGATCAAACAACACATCCATATTCTGTTGAAATCATGTGACCTAGTGAAAGCTTTAGTGATGTGCCCTGGCTGCTTTGAGAATCTAAGTGCTGCAAACAAACACAAATATGTACTAGTTAAAGCAACCCTTAAGAACTTTCAGTTTTGGTTGATTTTGGCGGCGCCAGTGGTCCAAAGCGGTAGTGTTTTGCCTGAAGGAAGACCACATTTCCCATGAGGACCAGCGCATAGTGTCGTAAAATCCTGATCTCCCGGTCGCCTGTAGTTGGATTGAGCTACAGTGCTGTTTCCAGTGGCTGTGTGAAGGATGAATAGCGATGAGGTAATGAATGTAATTGTGGCTAAACAATATCATATGACGACGCTGAAAATAAGAAACGTTTAACTTTGATTTAGTGCCGTATTCCCCCACCGCCCCCCCTCACCCGACTTGTCAGCGGCGGCTGACGAGTTGAGCCTTGAAACAGATAAATAAAACGTTATGTTGGATAATTTCACAGTAAACACACGTACAGATAACGGCAGGAAGGTGCCGCATTGCCTGAATATCAACCCTGCACAATGCGCACGAATATACAGTTCAGTCTCTCAGGGAAAGTACTACTGTTCATTCTAAACAGTTTCTTCACATTGTATTGTTTCCTATACTGTTATTATTCTATTATTAGGATTCTATATGGAGAATTATACATACATTTATTACTAAAATTACTCTATGCAAGTCTGTTATTGTCACTGTCATTTTTGAATTACTAAAAGCCAAGACGAATTCCTGTATGTCCTTGGCAATAAAGTTCAATATGATTCTGATGCTTATTGAACATCAAAAATTTTTATATTTGTTACATAACATTTCTGTCTGTTGTTTTATCAGGAATTTGCTGTCCCGGACACTACCTCCACCAGTTTGAGCCCCCACACACTAGTGCTGGCAGAGGCAGGGGCAGAGGGGCGAGGGGAGTAGGTGCAGGCAGAGGGAGAGGGAGAGGGAGGGGAAGAAGTAGGACACCAGAGGACTTGAACCCCGAGACCCAGACAGACCCAGACAAACTTTTATTTCTACACCCTCTTTCACAGTTGTCAAAATTCAAGTACTTTGTCACATTCAACACATTCAAATTGTTATTTTGCCACTTGTCCCTTCACAGTAAAGGAAGTAACAAGTAAAACATACAACCTAGAGAAAAAAGAAAAACATTTCCAGGCACATGCACAGTGTTACGCAAGAAATATCATGAAAAAAAAAGAGTGGCATAAATGCAATGTGCATTTTTGCAATGACGGGATATGTGTATGATTTGAATAAATAAATGGCACAACAACACTGTATTACAGTGGTAGTAAATGAACGACAGTGACAGCTGAAAAAAATTACTGTGAATAAAAAAACAAAAACAAAAGGGGAGTGTGATGCATGTACATGGATAAATAGAGCAGGATAAAAAATAAACTATGACAGTTAAAATAAGAAACACTGAATAATCTGTGTGACAATGTTAGAAGTTATCTGGAGTCATCTGGAGAGTCATGCCGCTCTTCTTCCTCCACAACACTCAGAGAATGCATGCTGCAGATAGAGTAGATTGTAAGATTCTGCCGCAGCGCCTTCTTCCAGCATTTGGACACCCTCTATCGGTTCTCCCCTGAGTCAAAACAGAAAATAGGACATGTTGAAAAATACTAAACGTTGCCCAAAACAAACAAATGCAGGCCCTGGGAAACACGAAGTACCTAACATGATCAGACTCTTCTGTAAAGCTGGAAACTATAGGCTGTAGCGGTTGGAGGTGTTGCTTGTGGGGAGTAGACGTTACTTGCTTCTTTTGATAGCTGTAGAGAAATAACATGTAAGAAATTTATATGGATAAAGAGTAATGCAAGATAAACAAAAGTATACACACTGGAAATAAAGGCACTATATAAACATCACACTGTAATAAAATGCATCATCTATGTTATACTAGAGAATTATAAGATAAGAATAACAATAATTAGCAATACAACATAAAACATAAAAAGATAATAACATGAAAAAAATAAATATGGAACAACACTGTACACCTTACACAACATAATGTCCAATAGACACATAACAATAACAAAAATATCTTGTTATCAGACTGACTTGAAGATGTCAAGTTTACTGGCTAACTGAGATTGTAACCTTCAAAGTTAGGTGCTTGGTGCTACTGAAGTGAGCTGCACACAGACCCTTCAGGACTGACTAAATAAACATTACATGTAGAACTTTAAACATGCAACAATCCCTGTAGTTTTAGCTACACTCAGCGCAAGGTGCTATTGATAAGCAGGACTATGAAAAGTCATAACTCAATGCACATTGCACACGGGTTTTGTTTTACTGATTATTTAGAGCAAGCAACATGGTTTGACTTCTTTTGCAATCACTGTAGTCAACTCAACAAAAACACGACAAGAATCCTGTTATTCTCTGAAACTATTGCATAACAATCATCAGAAACTACTGTCACGTACATACAAACTGACACGATAACACCACAATGATTCAGTATGACTGATCTTTCCACAATAGGAACCTACATATTTTACTCAAACTTTATATTTGCGGTTTGCAGCCATCGCATTGTTTTATCTTTATACAGTACTTTTGAGCTTGTTGCGTGGCTGGTCGCGTCAGTGTGGAACTGCAAACTATCACGCTGGTGGCTATTCATTGCTACCACGCATATTTCCGATAGCTCACATCAGCATTATCATTTTGATTTGAGCATCGAAAGCTACTTACTAGTCCAGCAGGAACAGAGCTAAAGCAGCATCGGTCGGAAATCCCTCCTCGTCTTTGAGCTCAGCGAGTGAAAGCCGGGCCAATGTTGATCCTTGGCTGTCCTTTCATCCGGGTATCCTCCCTCTTTCTTTTTTTGTCTCCTCAGACAAAACTTTTCATTTCCTTGGTTGTTTTGCAGCTTCTGCCATGATAGCAGTAATTGCGCGCAGGCTTTCGCATCGACTTCCGCCTTTGTAACGAATGGGGAAAGGGGGAAGTGACGTATGCCGTAAAGCAGTCAACACATTTGTAGTTTTTTGTGTGACAGGGTTCCTGCCACCCTCCTCGAAGTTGCTTAGTGCCAGTTAAAACAATACAGACCCCCTCAGGCCATGGCAGAGGTGTCATTCAACTAGTTGTAAGTCGATGTATCATCACAAAAGTTATGAAAATATTTTATGAAGGTTGAAAAGTTACTTAGTGCTGGTTTAATGTCAGTGGAGAAACTGAGAAGGACTACATGTATTCCAATTCTTCATGAGGTAAAACAGTTTCACCAGGACATCTTGTGTTCACAGGTTTTGGTATCAGGCATGTCTTTCAAAGTTTTTGGAATGAGCAACATGAGCTGGACAATTTGGTAAATGTTATACTTTCATGTGTGTGTGACCACACACATTAACACACACTTCACTCTGACACAGACTGTGAGAGTGAACCTTTTGTTATGCTAATTAAGTACTGCATGTGGCTGACAGGCAGAGAGCAGAATGGGTTGAAAATCTCCTGAACTAGTCCTTTTACATCCCAAACCGTGAGTCACAGTTTCAATCTGAAAGCATCACCAGATAGATAATTTTGTTCTGAACGCAGTGATATACATTTTGTATGCCTCCGGATTAATAAAAGGTGCCTTAGTCACAAGTTTACGACATGTTGTCACTTATCTTGTCTTACAGAGATCATCATGAGGAGTTGTGCTCTGCACCTTCTAACGCTCCTGAAATCCAAACCGTTCAAGTTATGACAAAATCCTTTGTAAGTAATGTTCACCAGGGGTAGATCTGTAATTTTTGCAAGTTTGAAGCAGTTGTGATAAACAGTGTAGGAGCAAATAATTTTTGAGCGACAGAATTTGTCAAAAACGTCATCTTACATTCAAACAACAACGGTGCGCTTCCTCTTGGAGTTAGGTCAGGGGTTGCTGCGCGACATTTGTAGGTCTTTATGAGACGAACGACACAGTTTTGGTTTGGTCTTTCTAAGTGGTTCCTACCCATCATACCGGGCATTTTTGTGTGCCTAGGTGGCACAATAAATCGTCAGGAGGTTCTGGAGCACATCACCTGTCTGAGGCCAGCAAATCTAAACCATTCAAAAACTGTAGAAGTTACCAAGACAATCTGACAAGGACACGTTGAAGAATAATCTGTGCGATTTTGAAGCCGATACGATAAACGGTGTGAAAGTAGTATAATTTTTAAGGAATTTCTTGTTTTTGAGGAAAACTCTTACTTTGAAGGGAAATACCTCACTTCCTGTTGGATTTAGGTCATGGGTGTGAGCACGTGATTTGTAGGTCTTGATGAAAGAAACACAGCTGTTTTAATTTGATCTTCCTACGACGTTCCTACTGGCTACAGCGGCCATTTTAGTGTGACAAACGCCTAGGTGGCGCTAGAGAGCCCATTTTGGCACTTTCTGAATTAATTTTTTCATTACATAAAATTTTTCGCCAGTCTTGACATGCGTGCCAATTTTGGTGAGTTTTGGAGCATGTTTAGGGGGTCAAATTCCAGTTTAAAGTCGCGGCGGAATAAAGAAATAATAACTATAATAATAAACACTACAGGAACAATAGGGCCCTCGCCAGTTGCCGAGGTCCCTAATTAAAGCTGCGAAGCAGCGTTGGGCGGGACCTCGGCCGCTCGCCGTCGTCCCCCCAGCTCAGGTTGTAGACATAAGCCATGTGACCTAATGAAACTTTGACATGTGTGATGATCAAACAACACATCCATATTCATTTGAAATCATGTGACCTAGTGAAAGCTTGAGTGATGTGTACTTGCTGTTGTGAGGATCTAAGTGCAGCAAACAGACACAAACATATACTAAGACCTACAAATGTTGAATTAATATCTGATTGTATACATATGTGACATTAATCATATGTCATATTATCATATCATATCATATTAATAACAGTAGAAGTACGACATACACGGAGACAGACAGACATAGACGGCCGAGTTAGCGACATGCAGAGAGGGAGAGAAGGGAGAAAGAGGAGAGAGGGGAGAGAGAGAGGAGAGAGAGATAGAGAGAGAAAGGGGGTGGACAGGGAGTGGAGTGTGTGTGTGTGTGTCTGTGTGTCTGTGTGTGTCCGTGTCCTTCTGTGTGTGCCATTCTTCCACTGTTATTATATGCATATGATTATTGTCACATATGAATACTATCAGAGCTTAATACATACTTCCCACATGTTGTACCACAATAGCCAGAATCATAAGTCAAACTCAATGTTAAAAACTGTAAAGGGTTCTTATGAAGGTGGTTTGAGCTCATATTTTGACAGTTGTAGACATAAACAATGACAACATTAACATAGAGAACTCATGAATTATAAAGGACAGTGATTAATAACACATAACTATTTTTACAAAGACTAATGTGCTTATTAAACAAAATAGCTTGTACTTTTATATATATCATTTCCACAAAGACAAATATTCTGTCCTTATATTTGTAACACAATGATTGCCTTACACTTAAAATTAGGCACATTGCTGTAACCCTCCAGGTCAATCATTTCATTTCAGAGCAATCAAATGAGTGAAAATAAATGGAAATACATTTAAGGTTATTTTTACAATAATTTAAAACCTCTTCATCTGTTAAACGCTTGGGTGTACAACTGATGTATGCAATCATTGTCAAGCTCAATTTTACATGTAAAGGGTGCTTATAAAGGTAATGTGAGCTTATATTTTGAACATTGTAGACATAAACCATATGTCCTAATGACACTTTAACGTGTGATGATTAAACTAAACACCCAATTTCATTTCAACCATGTCACCCAGTAAACATTGGACTGATGTGTACCAAATACTGTGAGTAACAGCAGCCATGCACACATATCTACAAGCTACAGAGGGGTAGCTGTTAGGTAGGTACATTTTGGCACTTTTTGAATTAATTTTTTCATTACATAAAATTTTTCACCAGTCCTGACATGCGTGCCAATTTTTGTGAGTTTTCGAGCATGTTTAGGGGGTCAAATTCCAGTTTAAAGTTGCGGCGGATGAAAGAAAGAAAGAAATAATAATAATTAAAGCTGCGAAGCAGCGTTGGGCGGGACCTCGGCCGCTCGCCGCCGTCCCCCCAGCTCAGGTTGTAGACATAAGCCATGTGACCTAATGAAACTTTGACATGTGTGATGATCAAACAACACATCCATATTCATTTGAAACCACGTCACCTAGTGAAAGCTTGAGTGATGTGTACTAAGACCTACAAATGTTGAATTAATATCTGATTGTATACATATGTGACACTAATCATATGTGTACAATAACAGCAGAAGTATGACACACACAGACAGACAGACATAGACGGCCGAGTTAGCGACATGCAGAGAGGGAGAGAAGGGAGAAAGAGGAGAGAGGGGGGAGAGTTAGAGGAGAGAGAGATAGAGAGAGAGAGAGGGGGGACAGGGAGTGGAGTGTGTGTGTGTTTGTGTCTGTGTGTTGTGTGTGTCTGTGTGTGTCTGTGTGTGTCTGTGTGTGTCCGTGTCCTTCTGTGTGTGCCATTCTTCCACTGTTATTATATGCATATGATTACTGTCACATATGAATACTATCACAGATTAATACATACTTCCCACATGTTGTACCACAATAGCCAGAATCATAGGTCAAACTCAATGTTAAAAACTGTAAAGGGTTCTTAGGGGCTGATCGTTATTTAAATAGGACCGGGGTATGGTTGGGACGTGATTATGATTTTATTTTTTCCTTAAACCCCCCCCAAGCGTCCAAAAAAAAAGTTTTGGCCCCCCCTGAGGGATTGGAGAAACATGTATGACCCCCCCCAACCATAAACAACATTTTTGTATATAATCACACCAGCAGTAAAGAGGGCAATAATAATGACGATTTCCATCAATAAATAGCACCGTATTTGACTTCGCCATTTAAACCTTACTCTGCCAGGTGGGGTCAGTATTGAGTTCACAAAGCTACTGTGGAACTAAATCTGGAAACGTCTTTCATTTGATGCTGACACTGTAAAATAAAGACAGATTGGGAGCTATATTTTTCATATTTAAAATAAACAGCTGTGAGTATAAAAGCTTTCATTGTCAGCTTTCAGGCGTGAGTTTTTTTCTCTCCTACCTTCCCAGCTGTAGAACAGTGTTGTGTTTTAAACCAAATGGACCGGTAGCAGCCGCAAAAATCCATTTTGTGTTCTCTTGTAGTATTCCAAAGCGGTACTTTAAAGAGCCATTCAGCATTTAACATAAGAAGGAGGAGCACAGTTCATATACAGCGTCCAACTGAAACTGTTTGAGAATTAGCAGTACTGTTATATTTTCTGCCGGACCTGTACAGTATACTACGGAAGCGCATTGCATTCACTGGATAAAAAAAAATTAGACACCTTATCTCGTAATTACGAGATCAGGATCTCGTAATTATGAGATCAGGAAAGGTGTCACTGTGGCCACTGCTTCGCTCAGAACCACATACTGCACATCCACGAAGGGGGGAACTACTGTAACCAGCTGCCACTCGGGTGGTGCCATCTTGACTATATCCCATATCTTTATTATAATGTGTATATATTGTAAATTACGACGGAGTATTACACTAAGCAAGGACAACAGTGCGCACCGTATATATTTTGATCTATTTTATACTTCAGATTTATATTGTTTGGCATTAATTGGTGACAGAAAAGATCGAATTTCATTCTGCAGGGAAACGTGTGTCCTTACTGTGCATAATGAATCTTGAATCTATGTTTTATGAAGACCCTGTGTGCGCTCAGAGCTGTGGCACAAGTTACGCACTGAAATCTGGCGGAAGAAAAATATTAATAAGACGATAAATAAGTAGGCTTGTCCGCTTTCATTGTGTTTATATCTTAACAGGAGCTGGCCACTGCCGTGGTGCTGAAATCAATCGATCTCAGGCACATAGAGTAAGGACACGCGTTTCCCTGCAGAATGAAAATCGTTCTTTTCTGTCATCAATTAATGCCAAACAATATAAATCTGAAGTATAAAATAGATCAAAATATATACGGCGTGCACTGTTTAATATCTCCTTGCTGAGTGTAATATTAATGTGCCTGCTGCGGACGGATCTGTGAGCGTTTGGTGGCTAAGAAGTCTGTTAAGAGTGGGTCAGCTCGATCTTACAACTCCTTCTTTATGAAAGATCTTCTTAAGCTAAGAGCGATGTGGGAAACGCGGCCATTATCATGTCAACACACAGGGAAAATGTGTCCAGAGTTGATGACATTTACCGGGAGAGCTAGAGCCATTTGACTAAAGCTGACGTTATTACTGCTGTAATGATGTTATTAGGCTAAATATTACATTTCTAACAGTGTCTGAGCTGATTTATTGGCACATCATGCTTGTAGGCTGCTGTAACGTTAGGTTTACAGAGGAAATAACGGGATGTGACTTAATCGTTAAAATATCGTTAGTGAAACAGAAACAAGCGTTAGTTAGGGGACAAGAGTCAAGAGTCGCAAAGACTCACATAGGCTCTGTTAAAAGTTACTAAGAACCGGTGTATTTACTGTCGGCTATGTGTCCGGGGTCCTTCGCCGGTGGAACAAGTAACGTGACCACTAACTTGTCCCCAAACGAACGCATGTTTATGTGTTTCACTAACGATATTTTCACACGATTAAGTCACATCCCGTTATTTCCTCTGTAAACCTACGTTACAGCAGCCTACAAGCATACTGTGTCAATAAATCAGCTCAGACACTGTTAGAAATGTAATATTTAGCCTAATAACATCATGCTACAAGAATTGTGAGCGCGCTTGGCGCGCGTCTACATTGAAACTAATGGATTTGTGCGCGTAAAAGACGCTACATGTGAACGGCCCCATATGCAGTTACCTTACGTTACAGTTCCCTCAAACAATATCACGAAGCACAATACAAACCATATAAACAAGCTATCTATTAAGGGTACACTACTGATACAATCTGAAGGTGCTTAGGTGACATTTACCCACCTGAAAGAATAAATGAAAACATTTTGCTGGTCTTCAGTAGCTTTACTCTAAGTGTAACTGCCAACTCTATACCTATACCCAACTCTGCCTATATGTCACACATACATTTGCAGTTCTACATCATGACACTGAGATCACTAGGATAATAGGGGACCTAACACTGACCGCTGTGGAAATATCATAGTATAAATGTCGTTTATCAGTAGGCCTACTGCTAATTCTCAAACAGTTTCAGTTGGACGCTGTATCTCTACTGCTCACATGTGCCACCTGCTGGTTGTTGTTGCGCACTGCAGCTACTCCTGGATCAATTGTTTCACCCCCTTCACTGTGGCTGCGGCATTGAAATGAGTAACATCTGTATGTGAAATGGTTAACAAAGGACGACACAGGCTATTTCCACATATGTAATTAATTAGGCTATTATTTGTGTAATTACGAGATCTTTTCTAGTAATTATGAGATAAGGTGTCTAATTTTCTTTTTATCCAGTTAATGCAATGCGCTTCCGGGTCACGCAAGTTGGATCAAATGAAAAATCAAAATCAAATTTTAATCGTGGCCCATTTTTCGATTTGCTATTTTTGATGTGAGCATAAAATCAAAAATAAGAAAAACAAACCGTTTTTTGTATTTTTGAATATGATTATTTAACGAATAATGGAAAAACAAACCGTTTTTTCGTTTTTCGATTTTAAATTGAAAATGGAATGAACGAATGATACACGAATTTTTTTTAATTCCATTCTCTCATATTCTATTTTTAATTTCAAAACAAAATCAAAACAGCGAAAAATAGGCCGTTATCCATTTTCCGATTTTGGATTCTTAAACGGATATGGAATGAACGAATGATACACTGATGCGCATACTCTAGTCCAGCCATCCTCAAGGTTTGCTCTCACCAGTGGCTGGGAGCAGCAGCTCACTCAGCAGCAGACTCAGAGCTAGAAGTTTGTCGCGCAAGTTCTTATTCTTTGTCGACTCTGTAATAAAATTAAATTTGTCCAGTGTCTCATCCGCTTTTAAGGTCTGCAAAGACACTCTCAAATTAGCATGAAGGAAACTTTCCTTTCGATACACTGATTGTCTCACAGCAGCCATTATGCTTGAATTGTTTGTGTTCCGCGGTCCTCTTCTTCTGCTACTCTATTGGGTTTTCCGGTCAGTGACGTGTGCGCAAGTGGGAAATACCATTGTGGACCATGCAGGGTAACTTTATATAGTGGAGTATAAACCAAAACCTCTGAGTAAAATACGAATGGAAAACAAACAAAAAATCATACAAAACTTAACAAATTAAAGTTGCATGACCCCCCCTGAAGCCAAAATAAAAACCATATGCCCCCCCCCCCAAGTGCTCAAAAAAAAGTTCGGGAACCCCCCCCTGTTTTGGACCAGCCCCATTTGCATATAAATATCGATCAGCCCCTTATTATTATTATTATTATCATTATTGTTATTAGGGCCCGAGCAACGACAAAGTGGTCTGAGGACCCTATTGAAATTGCACTGTTTATTATTATTAGGGCCTGAGTGACAACGAAATTGTCCACGGAGGACCCATTTGACATTGCGCTGTTTATTATTATTAGGGCCTGAGTGACAACGAAGTCGTCCACGGAGGACCCTATTTAAATCGCGATTTATTATTATTAGGGCCCGAGCAACGACGAAGTCGTCCGAGGACCCTATTGAAATCCAGGTGTTTATTATTATTATTATTATTATTATTATTATCCCGACATTTCGTGTCCCAATTTCGCCCCTTTTCCAAATTTGAAAATGCTTCTAACTTTGCACATTTGTCCGGCCACATGCGAAATATATATTTTTGGGTGGTCGCACATGGTCGGCGTGAAATGCCGAAATAGCGCCCCCTACAAATTTTCAAAATACCCTCCCCATTGGGGTTAGTTTGTCGAAGGCAAACGAAATTTGGTACACACATGTATCATACCCAGACAAAAAGGTCAACGGGCGTGACTGCTATGGCGCTGCCATTTTTGATCCATCGCCTGCATATTCAAGCAGCTCTCTCTCCCACATAATTCCTCCAAACTGCTTCAAAATTTCTGTACATGATAAGAGCCCCACCCTCAACGTCCTCCATATGCTCGTAGGCAATCTTGCTCATGGCGCCCTCTTGTGGAAACAGGGAATGCCATCTTTTACACTGACAAACACCAACCTAGAGCTCCTGATCTGAACAATTAACATTTTGTGGCCACATGACGATCAAGTTGATGAATCTCCACAGTGACACACTTGTCCTGTCATGTTGCAGGCTGCCATGGCGGCAGCAACTTTTCATCCTTCGCCACGGAACATCAACTTGGTATAAATCTTTCATGCATTGTCCGATTTGCTCGAAATTTCACTTGATGAGTGTCCACCCCTGAACGCACCTGGCCACATCTGGGTATGCTCGTAGCGCCAGCTGGTGGATGAACGAAACATTGCATTTTTTCACTCCTGCCAGGTTTTTTCTCCCTTCTCGCTTCGCACCACAGCCCCCACGTGCTTCAGGCCCCATGGTTGCATTGGGTAGTGAGGGCCCGATCACAGCTGCTGGCAGCTTTAATTATTATTATTATTCAGACATTTCATGTCCCCAATTTCGCCCCTTTCCCAAATTTGAAAATGCTCCTGACTTTCCACATTCGTACGGCCACATCCAAAATTCAATATTTTTGGGCGGTTGCACATGGTCGGCATGAAATGCCAAAATAGCGCCCCCTACAAATTTTCAAAATACCCTCCCCATTGGGGTGTGGGGTGTCATAGGCAATCAAAATTTGGTACACACATGTATCATACCCAGACACACAAAAAAGTCTCTTGACATCATGGTAAAATCCCAACAGGAAGTTAGCCATTTTGTTTTGAATTTTTTCGTGATGGCGATTTCCACAACTTAAATTTGAACGAACTCCTCCTAGGGATTTCGTCCGATTGACTTCAAATTGGCTACAGATCATCCAGAGAACATGCTGATCAAAAGTTGTGCTCTGCATGTCTGTAGGTTAAAGGGCGTGACTGCTAGGGCGTGACAAATTTTGGCGATGTTTCAGTTTCTCGCCATCGAATTTCGAACGGCTCTCACGCCCACATACTTTATCGTAGTAGCTTCAAACTTGCTGGACATGATGATGGCTCCGCCCTGAATTCCCCAATATGTTAATATCCCACCTTACTCATAGCGTCCCCCGGTGGAAACTGGAAGTGACCAGTTTTTACTTTAACATGTACTGACGCCACAAACTTGACCGCATCAACTTCATTCCACTTCTAATGCATCTAGAACAAGTTGGTAAAGCTACTTGTGAAGAACACTGTGAGGCTACATCTAATGGCGTCTGTGTGGTAGCGTGGCGACTATCGACCCCTCGCCACCAAATACGTTTTGCGTTTTGATGGCTTCAACGACTTTATATCCTTATGAAAATTGATAGACAGGTCAAGAATGGCAAGCTCTTGCATCTGATAGGGGCGTCACCCATGGGGGGGGGGACAAAATGCATCTATAAAGCCCCCTTTAAATTTTCAAAAACCCCTCCCCACAGGGTTTTTTTTTGGAGTAGGAACATGAAAATTGGTACACATGTGTATGTCGTCCAGACTCACATAAAAGTCTCTGGCACCAATGTTCTGCTCCAAACAGGAAGTCAGCCATTTGATTTTGACTTGTCGTTTTGGCGTGATTTCCACATGTTGTATTTTAATGAACTAGTCCTAGGGATTTCATCCAATCGACTTCAAATTTTTTATAGATCATCCAGAGACCATGATGATCAAAATTTGTGCTCTGCATGTCTGTAGGTCAAAGGGCGTGGCTGCTATGGCACTGCCATTTTTGTTCCATCGCCATGCATATTCAAGCAGCTCTCTCTCCCACATAATTCATCCAAACTGCTTCAAAATTTCTGTACATGATGAGAGCCCCACCCTCAATGCCTCCATATGCTCATAGGCAATCTTGCTCATGGAGCCCTCTTGTGGAACCAGGAAATGCCATATTTTACACTGACAAACACTAACCTCAAGCTCCTGACCTGATCAGCTACATTTTGTGGCCACATGACGATCAAGTTGATGAATCTCCACAGTGACACGTGTCCTGTCATGTTGCCGGCTGCCGCGGCGGAGGTGGCAACTTTTCATCCTTCGCCACGGAACATCAACTTGGTATAAATCCTTCTTGCAATGTCCGATTTGCTCCAAATTTCACATGTGTGATGAGGGTCCACCTCTGAATGCACCTGGCCACATCTGGTAACGCTCGTACTGCCACCTGGTGGATGAACGATTGCGTTTTTTTTTCGATCCTGCCAGGTTTTTTTTTCCCTTCTCGCTTCACGCCACAGCCCCCACGTGCCTCAGGGCGAGGGCCCGATCACAGCTGCTTGCAGCTTTAATTATTATTATTATTATTTTTCTTAACCCCAATGAATTGCCATTTTGGGAAACTTTGCAGATATATCATAACTGGTGAAAAATTTGATACTTGGGTTCCAAAAAATGGCTCAGTAGCGCCCCCTACAAAAGTTTGAGGAAACAGCCCCTGACGCTACTTTAACTTACATGTATGAAACTTGGTACACATATGTACCACTCCAGGAGTAGATACTCCACTAGGTGGCGCTGTAACAGATGCAAACGCATTTTTTCCTGTAACTTCCACATTTTAAATCACATATTCATAAACATTATATCCATGTATTCCCTAAATAGAGCTATACTTGCTGACATAGGCCCCACCCACTCCTGCCACACATTTTCTTCGCTAAGTCACTATACATCCAAAACCTACTTTTTCAAACTTCTCCTACAGATTTTGTCCAAACTGCATGAAACTTTGCACATCAACTCTCGAAATGGACCTAATCTAAAGTTTTTTGCCTGGTCAAAAAATCTGCGAATGATTAACGACAAAAAAAATTTGCTAGCTAAAATACAAATATTGTTGCATATTTTTGTCAGACTAAATTATATCAACATGACACTTAACACACTTGTTCCAGATGTCGTTCAGCAGCTCGGTGGCAAATTTGGCACAAATTGGCCACTAGTGGACGCTGTAAACCCAAAAATATCACGTGTCATAAAAGTTGATCGGATTTGTACGAAATTTGGTGAGCATGATGTGGGGACAGCCCTGAGGCCAGCCGCAAAGGTTGGTAATGATTGGTCAAAGTTGGCATGACTTATTGCAAAAAACGCATTCAGCCTTTGCCACTTGCAGTGCAATTCCCATTACGGTGAATACTGCAGCTCAGACATTGGCCTGAGTCTTGACACCTTCCCCGAGCCTGTCGTCCTTTGGGGCCGACTATCAAGATACAAAGGGAAATAGGTTGATTCGTGGCACTCCTAAAAGTAAGTTTTTAATCTTTACGCTTGGGGAAAGGTATATATGTAGTTATAGATAGTTTCATAAACTAGGTTTGGGATCAAAGACCATGCCTCGAACACATCCCATTTCCGCCCAATAGTATTTCAGCACACCTGATGCATTCTCTTTCTCTTTGACACGTGTAACCACAGGCTTACCTCAGTCTAAAAATAAGACAAACGCTAGTTTTTACTGTATCAAATAATCAACTCACCACGGATCCAGAACTGCCTAACAATCCCTCTGATCCAGACAAAATCTACCGAAAGCGATTATCCTCGAGTCATGTAATTTCCACAGCAGTCAGGCTATAGACAGACTTCAAGGCAGAGCCGCAAGCGTTCCATGGCTTCCATACCTCGGCCTCGCCAGCCCCTCAACTCCATCTGCTCAAAAAATTCTCTCAAACTCAGGATCCATCCTCTCCTCCATCCACTAGGGCCAAGAATCACGGTCACCATCGGCCGCACGTGCAAGTTCTCCTTTTGTTGCAACGATCCATCGCCGCACACTCACACTAAGGATCCTCGCACGAGACATCCAGGCTGGCATTGCCACCCATGACATCACAGAGACTCCACCTTCTTGAGGGCAGCAGCCAGTACCATAAGCTCCCACTAGCAGGGAACCAGGTTGTATGGTTTCAAGTTTTAAGTTACTCATTGTCAAATGCAATTAGAGGAAACAACTGTTGTTTGCTTGTGTGGCAAACAGTAATCTCAAATGTTCCTTCTAGTACAAACAGTGGGTACTACAGGTACTGTAGGTAATACATAATGAAGTACATGTACTATTAACTACAGGTGCTGCAAAGTACAGGCTGACCCCTACCTCAGGTACTGCATACATGTACTACATACTTCAGGTATTACATATTACTTGTCGTGCAGGTACTGCACACTATGTGTGTACAGTCCCTCTCATGTTGGTATTTAACATCTATAGGCCAAACTGTGGCAGCAGTAGTGATTCAAGATTCAAGATTCATTTATTTAGTCCCGAGGGAAATTTGTGTTGGACATACACAGTGGTAGTAGTAGTATCCTTTAAGGCTATAGAAGTGGATAATAGATGCTGATAGGTAATTTTAACATCCCATAGGAAAAATGTGTTGCTCATCTGTGGTTCAATCTCATCTCTTGAGATCAATTTGAGCCTCTCATGATTGTATCATTCTGTGATCATTTGTTTCTGAGTTACTTCTCCTTAGGGTCCCTTAGGAGCAAGAGATAAGCTAAAAAGAGACAAGACATCACTAAGACAAAGGAGATTGAGTTGAGATAACCATTTGAGCAATACTTGAGAAGTGGTGGTTATTTTGAAGGAGAAATAACCAAGACATAATTGAGATCAGGGGCAGACAATTATGAGATCTCGTCTGTTTATCCCACTTCTCAAGTATTGCTCAAATGGTTATCTCAACTCAACCTCCTTTGTCTTAGTGATGTCTTGTCTCTTTTTAGCTTATCTCTTGCTCCTATGGGACCCTTAGGAGAAGTAACTCAGAAACAAATGATCACAGAATGATACGATTGTGAGAAGCTCAAATTGATCTCAAGAGATGAGACTGAACCACAGATGAGCAACACATATTTTTCCTATGGGGTGCTCTTTAAGGTTGCTCCAACAATGTCTGTGTTTGACATTCATAGCCCAAACAGTAGCAACAATAGCAGCAGCAGGAGAAGTAGTTGAGCTAGTTGTATCAGTAGTATTGATAAAGAAGTATTACTTCTAGTAGTAGTAGTTAGAGTAGTGGTAGGGTTGGATAGGATTCACTGTCAGTAAATGCAGAGATTATAGCAACTTTTGCTCCTTAACTGTTTAATGGGGATTAAGAGACACAAATACATACACCTGTGAGTTTGTGTGTCAGTGGTTGTTGCTATGGTGATTAATGAGGGACCTCTGAGTGTGTTACTGTATTTCAAACCCAGTAACACACTCAGACAAAGACAGGTACACCCAAAAGACCATACACCACACACTCAGAAGAGCAACCTAGTGTACGCTGTCCAATGCAGTGAGGAATGCCCAGACTTGTACATTGGTGAAACAAAACAACCATTAAACAAACGCATGGCCCAACACAGAAGGGCTACCTCAAGGAGAAAGTACATTCAGCAATGTGCACATTTTGGACAGGGAAGACAGATGGTTTGAAAGAGGTGTAAAAGAAGCCATCTATGTGAAATTGGAAAAACCATCTCTCAAAAGAGGAGGTCTGTGACACCACCTATCCCCCACCTATAATGCTGTCCTTTCATCCTTGCCCAGGAGGTTTAACAACTTAACCTCTAAAAAAAAAGGTCTTTCACAAATGGCCTCATGTGACTCTAACGACTCCAATGACAACCGTTGCAGCAGTTTCAACGACCATCGTTGACACACCATTGGAGAACTAACGAACCAGTCACATCATTGGCCTTGCGAAGACCTCCCCAGAGGTTAAATACCTGGGTTGTTTCCACACCAGTTTGTCAGACTAGTTCAAGCCTAGTCAGACAAGTATGAACTGATGAAGCCTCTTGGATAAGAGGTGAAACATCTTCTAAGACAAAACCAAGTCCAGTTGCGTTCAATTCAATTGCCTTGATTGCCTTGCCTATTAACAGTAGTATAAGTATTAAAGGTTTTAATAGCACATGACAGACAGCTAACACTGATATATAATGTCTACATGCTGTTTAAAATGGAGATTCTGCTGCTGTAGTCTCGCCACCAGACAATCAGAGATCTCCACCTTCTGATAGTCTGGGGACACTCCTTTCTAAAGTGTGTTTAACACACCAGAGAAAACGGCTAGCAACAAAGCAACGCCTCTTGCATGTTTTAAAAGGACACGACCTCCCGGAAATGTGCGCTCCCCCTTTTCTTGTCCACAAGGAAACAGAGAGCTTGAGAATGGATGCCGAGAGATTTAACTCTGTTTTATCAAACATCAGTCCACAAGATTGTGGAAATGAAGGACTTACAGCGACTTTGTTTAAAACTTTTAATGCAGTCGGACTACGTTTACGAGCACAAGAGTTAAGTGAGCCACCGAAGGATCGCCCTGCGGATTTATTATTGGTTCTGCAACATAGGGAGTTTTTTTTAAACTCTGAAACTATATCCGCCCATCTAAACACAAAATCAGGGAGAAAGACATAAGTCTTTAGTTAAGCAAAGCGTCTAAAGACTGATGAGACTCTACTGCTGCCACTGTGTGCGTAGCCATTGCCATGGTGTGGCGGAGCGGTTGTCATGGTAATTAATGAGGGCCACCTGAGAGAGCAGAGACAAGACAGGCAAAAAGCAGCTCACAGCAGAGGGTTCTTTTAATGGACATGGGACCTCTCGAACTCCTCCCTCCTATTCCCAAACCATGCGTCCAATCATCAAATGAGGATACCATTAAAGAGATAAACTGCTCCTGAACATACACATATCTTTGTGATGGTTGTGGTGTCAAAAATGTGATCTTGGTGGCGAGTTAGAGATCTGGTGCCCCCAGCTGTTTTTCCAGAAATTTTTCCTCTCAGATTACATAGGAGTGAATGGACAAGCTGATCAAGAACGCCAGCTCTGTCCTGGGATGCTCTCTGGACTCTGTGCAGGTGGTGGGAGAAAGGAGGATGAAAGCCAAGCTGTCATCTCCGAGGACTAATGACTCCCATCCTCTGCAGGAGGAGATAAAAGCTCTGGAGATCTCCTTCAGCGATAGACTGATTCCCCCAAAGTGTGTGAAAGAACGCTATCGCAGGTCCTTCCTGCTTGCTGCTGTCAGGCTTCATAACCAGCACTGCTCACAGTAAACTGCACCATGGACACTTTAGGGACACTACGGACACTTTATGGACACCACTATAAGCATTGCTGTCCCCCATGTTGTTATTTGCACATTCAATATTCACTTGCACTTAATATGTTCACTTAAATCCATTGCTCACTTTTTTTATCCACTGCTCATTATTATTATTATTATTATTGTTATTATTTATTGCTGTTTCTTGTATCTTTTGTACTTTTTTTCTGCATGCCTAGTTTTTTAGTTTTTAAATATTGAAATCTTTAATTTGACTCTTTCCCCTTGACTGCTGAAACACTGGAATTTCTCAATTGTGGGAACAATAAAGGTGTATCTTATCTTATCTTATCTTATGAGAAAAAAATCGCCGCTCCTGTCGCTTTGGAGCCCACTGAGTCAAAGTATGAGTGATTCCATGGGGAAATCTGTGCAACCAGCACAAATTTTCCTATATTTTGATGTATAATTGTGTATGTAGAGCAAAAATTGTGGCACTGAGAGCAATTTGTTTAGAATTTTTTTAAGAAGATCTTCCAGCTCCTCCATACTCTACTATGATGTCACACACTCTAGCCCTCTCCCATAGATACCCAGTATAAAATCTAAAAAGTCTAAAAAAACCATCATGAAATGTAACTTGCGATTTTTTAAAAACCATACTAGATATCAAAATGCAGGCTTGGTGCAATAAAGCAGAGAGTCTCGTAAGCCCTTTAAAGTATGGCGATTTGGAGTAGCCTGAAAGAGGAGTGATTTTACGTCAATTTCTTGACGATCTCCAATCATCCAATCAAATTTTATGCATTTTTTTCCCCGCAAATTTCATAAAAAAACGCTGGGCGAATCTCTGAGAAAAGTCATAGCACACTATTCCCAGAATTTACACACATTTAGATGTATTTTTGTGTGTGTGCTGGCAACACTGCAGGACAAATTTCTTTGCAAAGTTTTACGGAAGATTAAGAACAATGATAAACACGAGCAATAATAATAGGTTGTGCCTGTGTTCCACAGCAGGCACCCCTAACTAGAAAATGCATTTCCTGCGGAACATGTGTGTGGATGCTGAAATGAAAGAAAATGCTGAAAGTGCAGAAATATCAATCAAATTGCCACAAACATCTGAAAATCCTTACAGGGCTGAATGTTTTGACATTTGAATGTCAGTGTAGTAAATAATCAAAAAATGTTCAGGAGAAGTAGTAGAGGTGGTAGTGACAGCAAGAGTCAGGGCTGAAAATATCTGACATGTTTGCTGTAAGATCTGGTGCAGCAGGGCCGTCCACACCGAATGCAGTACATCCCGTCGCACTGAACATAAGTGTGGACCTGCAAGAAAGTAGATTACGAGAAGAGGTGGCTGCTGGTGGGGATGATTCAGAGGAGGAGGAAGAGGAAGGACAGAAAGCTATGGCCCAAGGACAGATTGAGGAGAACAGAGTAGCCTGGTAAGGAGTAATATCAGCAGAATGAACGGGAGACTCTTTCATGTAGGGAGGGTGATTGTTTGTGTGTGTCATTGTAAGGGTGTCCACCTGTCCCGCTTTTCATGCATTTGAGCATTTTCCTGCATCCTCACCCCTCTCACTGTCTGTCTCTCTGTCTTCCCTCTGTGGCCATCTCTTTCTCTATCTCACTCTTTTAAGGTGCCATTTTGAGGAAGTCTTTATTTTACATGATGGTATGGTCTTGCTGATTTATGTATCTTATTTTTACTTGCACACATTTTATAAAAAATTGAAATGATAAATCTTGTAGAGTTTCTTTGGCAAGTGCTTTTACCAAACTATAGGCATTGTGTACTCCGTGGCCATCTACAACCAGGATGTATATGAGAAGTGAATGAGCACATTGATTTTCTAGCCTTGGTACTCTCTTCCAGGGCACGTAGGGTACTACTGAGATTTATTTTAATTTTGGTAACAGCGTAGTGTGTGTGTATGGCATTTCACCAATCATAGTGGGCCGCCATGGCCAAAAATGCCAGGGCCATTTTTTTGTCCCAGTCCAACACTGGCAGGAGTAGAAGCAGTACTATTACTACTTACTAGTAGTAATAGTACTGCTTCTACTCCTGCCGCTACAACAGCTACTTCTACTACTGCTACTTTTACTACCGCTACAACAAGTACTTCTACTACTGCTACTTAAAAATAGCAGTAGTAGAAGTGGTTGTATTAGCAGTACTAATATGGTAGGAAACTGCAGTAGCAGTAGTATTAATATTCACCCCTTAAAAAAAAATATAAAAGTAGAAACAAATGAATTGCATCATGAATGTCCTTAAAGAACCGAACACTGACACCTGAAAGGTTTTTGTAGCTTAAAGTCCGTGTAAAGTGAGAATAAATATGTCATCTGAGTTTGACATACCACAGAAAAAGGTGTTGTAAGCTACCCTGTCAAATTTGAATGATTAAAAAAATCGGCAAATATATGAAATTAGGCTTCAAAATTGTGTAAAAATCAGCCTCTGTCTCTGCTCCCAAACGCTGTGGGCGTGTCCGCCGAATGCGCGAAACCCCGCCCCCTATCAAGTGCCACCTGTCAATCAAAGTCACCACCGCTACCGGGAGCATGGATGCATCTCCGAACTTTCTACTGCAACCACAGCCCTACATGTTTGATCCACCAGAGCCAGAATGCAGCTCTGAGCCAGAGGACACTAACCCCCATGAGAGTGGACCTCGGTCCTCTCAGTCTGCAACAGAGTGGTAATTTTATTTCTCCCAATTATAAATAGCAATGTGTGTAACTGTCTATTATAACCCAACGATAGCTTAATTAAGCTAACGTTAGGCTATGGTATAAAACGTCTTGTCACTTTAGCACACTTAGCTTAGCTTAGCTTAGCCTCTACAGCCAAGCATCAATCTAGCAGGCATCATGTAATTTTTTTGGCATGTTAATGAATATGAGGCCCCACCATCAATATTAGACTAAAGTAAAAATTTAGCTCATGTATTATTAGTTTAATTTAACCAGGCCTACACATATCTGCAGGTCTTTTAACTTTTTATGAGGATTGCTTACTGTAATGGCAACACACAACCTTAGTAACAGACTATCCTGTAATCTGCTCAGATAACTGTATGATTGTTCATAACACAGAATTCACATCTATTAAAATTCAGTTTAGTTACATTGTGAATGAGACTGTCCTTACACAGGTGCACCTGTGAAGAATGCATTACGATGCCCACGGAGGAGCAGAATGTTTGCTGCAAAGAACTGAATGCAGTAAGTAAATAGCACATATATGAATACACAACCAGTAGAGAACTAGATATCTAACACTAAAACTGCACATATTACATATACCAACAGGTTCAGAATAGATGTGGAGAGCTGCCCGAGGAGCCGAGGTGCATGACCCTTCATCCAGGCCTTGAACCTGTGTGCCTGAACCCCTACTCCCTTCAGAATGCACTAAATGTGTACCAGGCAGACCATGGGCCTCTGGACATAAAGGAAAGAGCTGCGTAAGTTAAACAATAAAATATATTTTATTGACTTTAAATGTGTAGAAATCACATTTGCATTGATCAAATGACAGACCTTTCAAATGCAAAGTTTTAGGACTCTAGAGCTAAGTTGCACTATATATGCTTTCATTAGTGATGTTGATTAATGTACTCCACTGGAAAATAAAGTATTGGACTATAATAAAAATGTGGAATGAGGATCATTGTAGAATAATATAATTTTGTTATATACAGACAATGTCTATTATGTGATATTACACTTAAAATAAACCAGCTCTATGTTAATAATGCACAGCTTTCTTTCATGTGGTGCTTTTATATATAACATAGGACAGCAATCTGGAATGTAATAAAACAGATGTTTTAATAAAAGCAGGGTGGAAACTGGTAGAAACAGGCATGTTTCAACATATCACCATTTGTTAAACGTCTGTTGACTAACAGCCTTAAACAGGGTTCCCACACATTTTTAACAATACATTTTCAAGACCTTTCCATAATATTTTGACCCATTTCCATGACCTAATTTAAATAGTTTAACAAAGCCCACACAGTGACTATAGGTCAACATGTTTTAACAAAGATGATGTCATTTCCTGTATTCTGGAGTCTTCTAACAGCTGTTTAGACTGTTTGATCTGACTATACTGTGAGAAAAATTATGTTTACATTTTATAATTACATCCAGAGGAAGTGTTTGGTCCCAGATCACATATTAGAAGATATGAAAAAGACAAAAATACATAAACTGATGATTAGTAGGGCGGCACGGTGGTGTGGTGTGAATGTTAAATTCATCTACTGATTTTTGATAAGTGTTGGGTCCAAGTTAATGCAGCTTGTCTTATATCCGTTATCTTTTATATCAGATCTGATCATTACTAACTCAAAACTTTTCCAAAATATTCACATAATTCCAACTGTTTGATTTCATGACATTTCCAGGAATTTTATAACCATGGGAACCCTGAAACTTAATCATGGTCAATAAACAAGTTTGCTAAAGTGCAAAGCCGTAAATATACAGTATCTCACATAAGTGAGTACACCCCTCCTATTTTTGCAAATATTTCATTATATCTTTTCATGGGACAACACTATAGAAATGACACTTTGATATAACTAATAGTAGTCAGTGTACAGCTTGTATAGTAGTAAAGAGGTGACAGTGCTAACCACCACACCACCGTGCCGCCCTACTAATCACCAGTTTTATACCAAAATTACTCAAAACACAGCCATCAACATCTAAACAGCTGGCAACATAGGTGAGTACACCCCACAGTGAACATGTCCAAATTATGCCTAAAGTGTCAATATTTTGTGTGCCAACCATTATTATCTAGCACTGCCTTAACCCTTTTGGGCATGGAATTCACCAGAGCTCACAGGTTGCTTCAGGAATCCTCTCCCACTCCTCCATGATGACATCATGGAGCAGATGGATGTGAAGACACCTTGCACTCCTCCACCTTCAGCTTGAGGATGCCCCACAGGTGCACAGGTGAGTTTAAGGCTGGATACATACTTGGCCAGTCCATCACCTTCACCTTCACCGTCCTCAGCAAGGCAGTTGTCATCTATTAGGTGTGTTTTGGGTCATTATCATGTAGTGGTGGCAGCAGCACTCATGCAGCCCCAAACCATGATGCTGCCACCACTATACTTGACTGTAGGCAAGGGACAGTTGTCTTGGTGAAGAGCACCAAGACAACTGTCCCTTGCCTACAGTCAACAGACAGTTGTCTTGGTGAAGAGCACCAAGACAACTGTCTCTTGCCTACAGTCATGTATAGTGGTGGCAGCATCATGATTTGGGGCTGCATGAGTGCTGCTGCTGCCACTACTATACTTGACTGTAGGCAAGAGACAGTTGTCTTGGTGAAGAGCACCAAGACAAAACTCCCTTGCCTACAGTCAAGTATAGTGGTGGCAGCATCATGGTTTGGGGCTGCATGAGTGCTGCTGCCACCACTACATGATAATGACCCAAAACACACCTAGTAGATGACAACTGCCTTGCTGAAGAAGCTGAAGGTAAAGGTGATGGACAGGTCAAGTATGTATCCAGCCCTAAACTCACCTGTGCACCTGTGGGGCATCCTCAGGCTGAAGGTGGAGTGCAAGGTGTCTTCACATCCATCTGCTCCATAATGTTATCATGGAGGAGTGGGAGAGGATTCCTGAAGCAACCTGTGAGCTCTGGTGAATTCCATGCTCAAAAGGGTTAAGGCAGTGCTAGATAATAATGGTTGGCACACAAAATATTGACACTTAAGCCTGATTTATGGTCGTGCGTTGAGTCGACGACGTCGCTACGTGGTTGCCGTGACGCCGTCGTGAACCCTTCGAACTTCTCCGTCACTCCGTTTTGTCGCGGTGCAATTCACCGCCAGAGCGGTAGGAGGCTTCGTTCCTTTCCTGAGTGGTTATCGCCGTCTCTAGTTGATTCTTCGTTTAGCTTCCGGCTTTTTCGGTCACAGAGAAATGAACACGGAGCACGGACAGACGGCTCCGGCCGTATCCGTATTGAACGTTGTGCACAATGGCATATATATAATGAGCCTTAACAACATCTACACGGCAATAGAAGATGTTTAAAGACGGCGGGGATGGCGGTGGAAATACGGAACCGGAAATGCGTTGCTACCAAGCAAACCAATCACAGCCGTGCCGGTCTGCGCTGGGTCTGCGTCGCCTCGACGCGTAGTTACATTTTTGGGGAGGTGCACGTCAGGCTACGCCGGGGGCTACGGCGAGCCTTCTGCGTAGCCCCGTACCCTACAACGTAGCGACGTCGTCGATTCAACGCACGACCATTAATCAGGCTTTAGACACAATTTGGACATGTTCACTGTGGGGTGTACTCACTTATGTTGCCAGCTGTTTAGATGTTGATGGCTGTGTTTTGAGTAATTTTCAGAGGAAGGTAAATCTATACTACTATACAAGCTGTACACTGACTACTTTAAGTTATATCAAAGTGGCATTTCTATAGTGTTGTCCCATGAAAAGATATAATGAAATATTTGCAAAAAATGGGAGGGGTGTACTCAGTCACTTGGACAATTACATGTGATTTTTTTGTACAATTTTAAACAGTAAAAAACTATCCATTTCATCACACATCCATACAGGCTACATGATGACACAGGCTGCAGGTTGATGAATCAGAATGTCATCTTCTGGGATCCTGTTCTGTAAGACATTATAAAAAATGGAGAGAAAATTAAGACATGTAAAATTCTAATGTGGCTTTACTTTTTCTTTTTCATCACAGCCGTGCTAGATACCTGGCCTATCGAAGTTTTGTGTCCTGGTGCTGGGGATACCTGGGCAAAAATAACCGTGTGGTCATACCCTCCTGCGTTGTGCGCCGCATACATGAAGAGTACCCTGATGAAGATGGGGAATACACAGGTTTCAAACCACCAATATAAATAAAGAACAATAAAAAAATAAATATATTTTATTGTGTGCTTGATATTTGTTATTTCATATTTCATACTTTACTTGATAATTTCATAAAAGCATTGAACAATTATTAACAGCATGAGGTGTAGTCCATGAGTGTTTTCTTTCAACAAATATATTGTGCATACCTGTTATCTGTCCATTAATATCATAGACATTTCAAAACACCTGTAGTCTTTCTGTTGTATAGTGTTCTTTTGCACAGTTGGGTGGCCACTGTCCTTCTCCCCACATAGCAGTCTGTTTGACATCCAATTTCTCTTGTGGCCTCTTAAAGATCATCACACTGGCATGCTGCATCTCTTGTGGTTGGCAGGGTCTGCTTTATGAAAACAGATAAAAGTTAAAAATAGTTATCTAAGGAGTCAAACATAGTAATGCATATAAACCGAAGTTTATATCTCCTGACCAATGACACCCTGGTAAAAATGTATACCAAATCATGGACTGCAAGCATTCAAAGTACTCTGAAGTTGTTCCAGTAAAATTATGTGATAATTAATATTTGGGACCTATTTGGGGCAAATTTAATCAGTCTCAGTATCAGAACATATTTATATTAGTTATAGTAAGAAGCCACATTATTAAAAATTAACAACAATGATACATACAACAACAGTAAATACAAATAAAAAAGAACAACCACTAATTAATCTGGTGGCGTTTCAATGGACTGCCTGGGTTATTGCAAATAATTTAGCAGCTAATATGCAGGAATATCAACTTTTCCTGTGCACAGTGAACACAGCCTGTCCCCCCGGACAGCCTGGATAACCAGACTGTAACCACTGACTCTGTACCCTGCCTCATCAATCAAGGTGGTCACATGTAGATTCATTTATATAAGTAACCTTGCAAACCGGTCAGACAAGCGCAATATAAAACTGAATAATTTTGTCATTTTAAATTGGATTTATAGCACACATGGCATATCCACTCTTACAGTCGGTAACGGATATTTTAGAGCTTAGATTCTCTGCCCGAGCCCCAGCCCGGCCTGACCCGGCCCGTGGAGTGAGTGGAGTCGATGTTTAACCGGCGCGGAGAGAGCAGGAGAAATGCGCTGCCTGTGTGGACAGTCAAGCGCCTGCTGCGAGTACATTTGCAGGACTTCCACGGCACTAACGTGCTCGGTGTGTCCTTAGCGTTAATTATAACAGCCAACTTATTGAAAAATGTCGGGTTTAAATCGGGCTCGAGCCCATAATTACAGTAATTGGACAGGCCGGGCCGGTGCTGGACATAACGAGCAATAAATTGCCACTCATTGGTGTGCACATTACGTTACAGTCAATATGGCGCTTGATGTTGGCGGGCCAAGCCCATGGAGTCTGGAGGTCAAGTCGGCATTATGGATAATTAACATTAGCTCTTTTGTAGATAACCGGTATATTTTCAGTGCATGAACTAATACATGAAAACGAGCAAACGAGTTTAACTGCATAAAGAGAATTAGAGACACACAAGGTAACTTACACTCATCGGTGGGATCTTGACGTTACAGCCGACTGTGGCACTTGATGTCTGCGCGACGGACGGATGAAGTCCGGGAAGGGAGACGGTGGGCTCAGCCTCATTCACCAGTAAAAGTGGTTTAGAAGTAAAGCCCAGTTGTTTTTGATGATAGTTGTGAAAACTATCCGAGGTGAAGTGGTTGCTGCAGAGGTGGCTGTTGGCGGTGATCTTCAACTCTCCGACAGTGTGGCGCCTCACGAAATCAATCCATCGTTTCCTCAGCTCTTCATTTTTTTAGGAATTTAAGTAATGACACAGAGTCATTATTTAAATTATGGCATCCAGGAAGATACATGAACGTGGAGCAGGCATGGCTAGCTAGCAAGCAAGCAAAATACAGGCTGTGGTAGTAGCGGTCCGGAAGTGAGCGGGATATCCAATAACAACAGGGCGTGTTCGGCTTTATATAGAAGGGGAGGGGCCAAGGTCACCCGGGATACGGCTCTACGTCACGGCGTATCCCTTTTTTTCAGGATCAGAAAATTAAAAAAATTGAGAGGATGACAAACAGTTTAAGGCTATAACTCCACAAATCGGTAATGCACAATCCCCAAACTTTTCACATGTTTTCTGTAACAGTTTTCAAACATGTATAAGGTGTTTAGAAGCAAATCATTGATTTCACTTTCCACGGACTTTAAAGTATGTAGGAATAGTAAACAATCACAAAATGTACAGGAGTGGAAGTAGTAATAGAAGTAGTGGAGGCAGTATTAGTAATAACGAAAGTAGTAGAAGTCATGGTTACAGTCATCATAGCAGCAGTAGTAATGTGAATATATATAGTATATGTCTGTGTGTTGGTGTGTCAGAGCAGTAGTAGCACTAGTAGTGAAGGAGGTCTAACCACTCATCAGAATCACCTGCTGATAAACACAGAGAAGCCTGATAAAGGATGTCTACATTTTGAAGTATAAATTGTACATGTAGAGTGAAAATTGTGGGAATGGGAGCCACATGTTCAGAAGTTTGTTGAATATTTTAAAGGTGCTTCACACTAGCGATGATGTGACATGCTCTAGCCCTCTCCCATGGAGACCCGTCCAAAAAATGTCCAAAAACAGCATAAAACTAAAACTGCAAAAACTGTATAAATAGTAGAAAATATTAAAAAGGACTAAATTATAGATGAATAGCTGAAGTTAAAAGTTTGAATGAAGTCTCTAGCTGAAAGTATGCGGAAACAGTTACATTTATAAGTGGAGTGGGTTGAAGAGGATTTGAAGATTACAAAAAGCTTAACTTCATAAAAAGTATAAATACCAGAAATGTGAAGAGTCTTTGCATGAATGTCCTGAATTAGCTGAACATTTTGATACCTGAATGGTTTCTGTAGCACAAAGTATGCAGAAGTTGTTAGTTACCAAAAAATGTACGGAAGTTGAAATGATAAGAATAAAGATTTTAATCTTTATTATTGTGGCTGCAGAAGCATCCACACTAATAAGTTAGCAATGTCTTTCACTCACTCTCAGTCTCTGCTGTGTTTAGCTATTTCCCTGCTTTCCTGTTAGCATTAGCACTAGTCGGCTGCCATGCTAACGTCCCTACTCTTCTCCGTGAACATGCAGAATAATACTATGTTGTGCCTGTGTTCCACAGCAGGTACCCCTAATGATAATGATGATTATTATAATGAACTCAGCCTGAGGAGGAAGCACCGGTTAGCCCCGGTTTCACTTCAGGCAGAGTCACTCGCCACAGGGGCAAGGAAATAGAACCTAAACAGCCAACTTAGTTTGGCTTAGTTTAGCGGTTAGCGATGTCTTTCACTCACTCTCAGTCTCTGCTGTGTTTAGCTATTTCCCTGCTTTCCTGTTAGCATTAGCATTAGTCGGCTGCCACGCTAACGTCCCTACTCTTCTCCGTGAGCCAGAGCCATGAGCCCGCGAGCCCGTCAGGCTCACAGAGAAGAGTAGGGACGCTGCCACACTAACGTTCCTACTCTTCTCCATGAGCCCGTGAGCCCGCGGCTCATGGCTCCGGCTCATGCAGAGTGGGAATGTTAGCGTTAGCCCCTGGAGTTAGCACTAGAGCTCCTATGGCTACTGGAGTAACTTACAGCTATGGAGCGCTTCTACCAGCTCTTCTAGTCACTGTGCCTCGTCTCCATCTCAGCAAATATATTACATTTATTACAGGTACCATCATCATTGAAGTAGGCAGGGAAATAGCTAAACACAGCGCGCCAGGCTGCCTGCCAGGGCTGCCCGCCAGGCTGCCCGCCGGGCTACATTTTACAATGCCAATTGCAAATGTTAGCTGGGCTACCGGGCTACTCACCTAACACAACCGTAACGCCTGACCCATTGCTGGGACTGAGCCGCTAATAAGTCAAGCTCTGGACATTAACCCATGCTACGACTGTAATTAATTAAAACAGACATTTTACTCCACCATTTCATTTCGAAAATATGCACTGCCATTGCTCACTGGCTGTAGCCTTTTATAGGGAGGCCAATCTAGAAATGACGGAGTTGTCTTTCATCTAGAAATGATGAATTTCGCTCATTGCTCCTTTAAATTTTAGAATAACATTAACATTAATTAATAGACAAAATCATTTTTTCAGTTTATAATGTGAAGAATTGTAAAAAGTCACTTTCATGTGGTATTTCAGACATCGGCAGTGATGATGTGTTGTTGAATGTTTGCATCAAAAGTCCTACAGCTCGGGAAGTCGGAAGCTTAGTGGATAGTGCCGGCGCCCCATGTATAGAGGTGATGCCTCTCTGCAGTGGTCGCAAGTTCGACTTCGGCTTGCAACCCTTTGCTGCATGTCATCCTCCTACTCTCTCTGTCTCCCCATTTCACACTGTCCTGTACATTAAAGACAACAAGCCCCCAAAAAATAATCTTTAAAAAAAGTCCTACATTTCACTCAGTGTGATGATTTGTGTGACAGTGTGGGGGCTGGAAAGCTGTTCAGATCACTCATTCAGTAAGAACAAAAAGGTTCATGGTAATGTTAATAATGTGTGGGGGCTACCTCACCTTCAAAGATAAACAGCATGTCTTTATTTCACGTGCGCTCTTTTTGAGTGAAAGTTTGTTGAAAAGCTGACACCACACTGAATAGCTGCCTTTAATAAAATAAAGTTTGAATGATTTGAATATTTGAATGTTTTACTGAGATTTATGAAATCCAATATGGCCGCCGCCTAGTGACGCTACAATATGCAAATTAGATGAGTTAATTTACTTCCATCAGATTCCTCTTCCTTTATTTTGAGGATGAGACGACAAAAACAGCACAAAACAAAAGAAATCTACTGTGTAAATATGTTCAAAATGCTGTTTTACTGAGATTTATGAAATCCAATATGGCCGCCGCCTAGTGATGCCACAGTATGCAAATTGGACATGTTAATTTACTCCCATCACAAACTTTGGCTCATGATGAATAGTTTTCACATTTACAGTATGCCTTTATCTCTCACCACTTTCAAGCGACAGCCTTTTGAAATGTTGAAATGAATGTTTTCCTCAAGAAACTCAACTGGCAACTAAAGGGTTAAAATGAGATTGTGCCCCTGTCATGTCTGCATGTAAGATGTAGACATGCACACACATCATGTTTCTGTTAGTTTGTGTGGCACAGAGGTTGCCATGGTAATAAATTAGGTGCACCTGGCAGAAGAGCGGAGAGAGACAGAACACAGAGAAGAGACTTCTTTTTGTGGAGATTTAACTCCTCGAACAAATTCTTCCCATTCCCAAACCGTTGGTCCAATAATGAAAATAAAGTGATGGTGAGAGAGATAAACTTCTCGTGAACGCACGTGTCATGTTTTATATTTGTAGAGTCAAAAATGTGGTCACAGGAGTGAGTTGCAAATGTGTTGCACCTCAGCTGTTTTCCAGAAATTTGTCCTCTCAGTTTACATGGGAGTGAATGAGAAAAAAATCGTCGCTCCCTTCGCTTTGGAGCCACTCAGCAAAAATGTGTACGTGTGAGAGATTCCATGTCAACACGTCTGTGGCCAGGACAAATTTTCCTCCGTTTCGTGGTATAAATTGTGTATGTACAGTGAAAATTGTGGCCATATGCGCGACTTGAAGAGAAAATTCAAGTATAAGTAGAGGGCTGTGTGTGTGTGTCTGTGTGTGCAGCCGTTGCCATGGCGATTAATGACTTGGCTGCACCTGGGGGCACACAGAGAGCTCATGATCGGTATTCACAGTTTGAAAAAACGTGAAATTTTTAGATTTTTGAGGATTCCATAATGCATTCCCAATGGGAAAAGGTTTTGGGAAAAATCGGAAATATCTTGGAAAGTATGAATGTTTGAACAAAAAGAGTTGTTCAGGTATTGTCCGAATTCAGCTGAACGTTTTCATGTTTGAATGGTTTGAATTGGTTGAAGTTTGTGGAACTAGTAGCGGTCCAACCGTTTTCGCACCATCCGCTTTAATAGCAATCGGAATTTTAACCTAATGAAGCTACATCAGAAGAAATTTGAATGGTTTGAATCGGTTGAAGTATGTTGAAGATAATTGATGTCAAAAAACGCGGCGGAAGAATAATAATAATAAGAAGAAGAAGAAAAATAAAGAATTTTGGTAGTAGAAGAACATAGGTTGTGAATGCTTCCAGCATCCCAGCATTCACACCCAATAAGAAAAGTGAAGAATTTTGGTAGTTGAAGAACATAGGTTGTGAATGCTTCCAGCATTCGCATCCAATAATAATAAGAAAAATAAAGAATTTTGGTAGTAGAAGAACATACGTTGTGAATGCTTCCAGCATTCACACCCAATAATAATAATAAGAAAAATAAAGAATTGTGGTAGCAGAAGAACATAGGGTGTGAATACTGGCACACCCAATTAAAGCTGCAAGCTGTGATCGGGCCCTCGCTGAGCGCCAGCAGCACGCATCACTGTAGCGGTTATGTGAAAACTCTAAAAAAAAGAGGCAGATGTAAGAAGTTGCCATTCTTGACATGTGTATCAATTTTCATGAGGAGATTAGGTCACTGAAGCCATCAAAAAGTGCTTTATTTGTAATACTATAGAAAATATACATTTTCTGAATCTTATACATTTTCAGTTATTGTTGACATCGTCTAGAAAGTGATGATTCTACTTTGTTTATTATTGATGTCATAGTGAATGGTGGTGGTGTACTGGGGTGGCCTCCTAATTTTCTCTAATTGAGAGGGACAAAATACTAGGAACACTTATAAATATATTGCACTCCAGTACACCAACACCACCCACTACGACCTCAATATTAAAGTAGAATAATCACCTTTCTGACAAAAGTGGAAAATATAAAAGCTTTGTAAACGTAGAATGTGTGGCAGAGCTTCTGTATTGGATTGTATTAGATTGCACAGGTGTACCTAATAAAGTGGCCAGTAAGCCCCACATTTACACCACCAATCCATGCCTGCTCTGGGTCTCCCTGCAGCCCCTGGTTGCGTGACAGCCTTAGCCCCTGAGACCATGCTGATCAAAAGTTCTTAAGAGCTTTTCATTATGTCAATGGGTGTGGCCGCTATGACGCCGCCCCTGCCACCAAATACGTTTGACTTGTTGATGGCTTCAGCGACCTCATATCCTCATGAAATTGATACACAGGTCAAAAAATTCAAATGGCGAGCTCTTACATCTGATAGGGGTGTCGCCCATGGGGGGGACAAAATGCCTCTATAGTGCCCCCTTGAAATTTTCAAAAAACCCTTCCCGTGTTTTTTTGGAGTAGGAAGATGAAATGTCACACCATGTCAGGGTTAGCTGATGGCCCCCCGCGGTGGCACAGGAGAGCGAGGGCCCGATCACAGCTGCTTGCAGCTTTAATTAGAGACCGAGCCCAAAGGCAGAGGACTCTATTGTTGTTGCTGCGTTTATTATTATTTCTTTCTTTCTTCCGCCGCCTCTTTGAGCCAGAATTTGACCCCCTAAACATGCTCAAAAGCTCACCAAAATTGGCACGCATATCAGACCCGGTGAAACATTTTAGAAAATCAAAAATTTAACCCCTAAAGTGCCAAAATGGGCTCTCTAAAATGGCCGCTGCGGTTCGTCAGAACGTTGTAGAAAGATCAAACGAAAACTGACCGAAATCCAACAGGAAGTGAGCTATTTGCCCTTTCAAAGTAAGATTTCGCCTTAAAACTGCCTTTCCTAAAAAAATCATCTTCTCCTACACCGTTTATCGTATCGGCTTCAAACTAACACACATGACAGATCAACTCCTTCTAATCGGATCTTCTGTATAACTTTTTCATTACTCGATTAGTTTGGATTTTATGGGCCCCTAAAGGTGACATGGCACAAAACGTCCTGACGATCTTCGAAAGCTGTCCCATAGAAAATGAATGGCAGCAAGAGGGAGAAAGAGACCAATCTTTGGGCTTTGTCTAGCTTACACAGCTTCTCCATACTTTGTGCTACAGACTCCATTCCAGCTCTCAAATGTTGCCACAGGTCTCATCTATTCTCTCATGTTTTCATCTTTTCCATATGTTTCACCGTTTTTAATCTGTGCCTCTCAAAGTACCATGAGCAAATGCGGAGAAATTGTCAGTTCTTAATGGGTGTGTATTGCACGCAATGCTGTGAGCTAGAGTGGAGAGGGCTCTAAAAATCATCTAAAACTTTTGTCTTTAACTCGCTGCCATGGCCACAATTTTCACTGTACATACACAATTTATACCAAAAAACGTCAGAAAATTTGGCCTGGTCACAGATATATTGACATGGAATCGTACACATTTTTGCTGAGTGGCTCTAAAGCGAAGGGAGCACAGATTTTTTTCTCATTCACTCTCATGTAAACTGAGAAGAGACATTTCTGGAAAACAGCTGAGGTGCAACACATTTTAAACTTGCGCGTGTGACCACATTTTTGACTCTCGAGATATGAAACATGACACGTGCGTTCACGAGAAGTGGCTGTCTCTCACCATCACTTTATTTTTATGATTGGACCATGTTTGGGAAGAATTTGTTTGAGGAGTTCAAACCTATTATAAACAGCCTTTGCTGATCTGCTCTCTCATGAGCTCTCTGTGTGTCCCTCAGGTGCAGGCAAGTCATTAATCACCATGACAACGGCTGCACACACAGACACGGCCACAGGGTTCTCTGTGTGTGTGTCTCACAATCTTTAAAGGACAGATTACAGCAGCAGAATCTTCATTTGAAACAGCAAATACACATTATTGACCCTTTAAGTGCCAAAATGGGCTCTCTAGCGCCACCTAAGCGCACTAAAATGGCCACTGCGGCCGGAAGGAATGTCGTGGAAATATCAAACCAAAACTGGCGTGTTCGACATACAAATCACGCGCTGACACCCATGAGCTAAATCTAACAGGAAGTGAACTATTGGCCCTTTCAAAGTAAGATTTTGCCTCAAATTTGCTCTTAAAAAAAACCATCTCCTCCTACACCGTTTATCAGCTTTAAAGACGCAGACATGCTAGCTCAACTGTCGCTAAACAGATCTTCTGTATAACTTTATTAACGGTTTGGGAATGGGAAGAACTTGTTAGAGGAGTTAAATCTCCACTAAAACAGGTCTCTTCTCTGTGTTCTGTCTGTCTGTCTCTGCTCTTCTGCCATGTGCACATGGCAACCGCTGTCACACACAAACTCACAGAAACATGATGTGTGTGCGTGTCTACATCTCATGGTGCGTTCCAGGCAACCCGTAACTCGTGTTTTCACAACCTGTAACCTGTGAAAGTGCACTGGAACGGCAGTCAAACCCGTAACTTCCCACCCGTGAACTTGTACCAGATTGATGTACTCCTAGTTATGGTTTCTGACGTCACACAGCCCTCTAAACCAATTACCTTACTCCTCTAAACAACTATGGCAGCCCTATGGATGCGGTGTTGATGCAGGTGATACATGGTGAGAAATAGACATAAAATAACCCTAATGTTAACGCATTATTGGCAGCCGCTCTAACAGCTGGTTTCTAGTGCAAGAATAAATCAATAAAATACATTTCCAAACACACAGATAACGTAAAAAATAGCCTTTAACAGCATCTGTGACCCTATCTTCCTCCGTTTCACTCAAATGAGCAAGGAGCAGGTACCTTTGGCGATAGCAATAATGGGGAAGCACAAACAAACGGTTTGCCATGTTCAACGTTAAACAGGAAGTAACTTTTCTGGAACGCTACAAAGTCGTAACTCGTGACTTGAAGTCGTGACTTACGAGTTCAAAAGCCTGCCTGGAATGCAGCATTACAAGCAGACATGACAGAGGCACAATCTCCATTTTAACCCTTTAGGTGCCAGAGTTTCTTGAGGAAAATATTCCATTTTAATTTCAACATTTCAAAAGACTGTGGCTTGAAAGTGGTGAGAGATAAAGGCATACTATAAATGAGAAAAATATTCATCATGACCCAAAGTTTGTGATGGGAGTAAATTAACTCATCTAATTTGCATATTGTGGCGTCATTAGGTGGCAGCCATATTGGATTTCGTACATCTCAGTAAAACATAATTTCGAACATATTTACACAGTAGATTTCTTTTGTTTTGTTTTGTGTTGTTTTTGTCATCTCATCCTCAAAATAAAGGAAGAGGAATCTGATGGGAGTAAATTAAGTCATCTAATTTGCATATTGTGGTGTCATTAGGCGGCGACCATATTGCATTTCATAAATCTCGGTAAAACAACATTTTGAATGTATTTACACAATAGATTAATTTTGTTTTGTGTTGTTTTTCTCATCTCATCGTCAAAATAAAGGAAGAGGAATCTGATGGTAATAAATTCACTCATCTAATTTGCATATTGTGACATCAATTCTACATACCTAAAGCTACAGAAAGCATTAAAACATCAAAACATTCAGCTCTGTAAGGATTTTTTGATGTTTGTGGCAATGTGTTTCATATTTCTAAATAATTGACAATGACGACATGAGCTGGAGGCCAAAACGGGCGCGAGTGAGAGAGGTCCCTAATTAAAGCTGCAAGCAGCGTTGGGCGGGACCTCGGCCGAAGGACGAAGTCCCTCTTGTTTTTGGTACGTTTATTATTATTAGGGACCTCTGCGGAAGGATGAAGTCCCTATTGATTTTGGTTCGTTTATTACTATTATTATTGTTTTTTCTGCCGTCTCTTTAAACTGGAATTTGACCCCCTAAACATGCTCCAAAACTCACAAAAATTGGCACGCATGTCAGGACTGGCGAAAAATTTTAGGAAATGAAAAAATTTAATTAAAATTAAAATTAGATTAAATCACGTGCTCGCACATCTGATCTAAACCCAACAGGAAGTGAGATATTTCACTTTCAAAGTAAGATTTTGCCTGAAAAATGCTCTTTTTAAAAATTCCTTAAAAAATCAACTTGTCCTAGACCGTTTATCGTATCGGCTTCAAACTCGCAACACTGACAGATCAACCCATGGGGAACAAATCTTATTCACAACTTTTTCATTACTCAAACCTTTTGGATTTTCTGGGCTCTCAAAGGTGAGAAGTTACAAAACCTCCTGACGATTTTCCCGTTGTGATCGGTAGGAATCACTTAGAAAGACCAAACCAAAACTAGCTTGTTTGTGTCATCAAGACCTACAAATCTCGCGCTGCAAGCCCTGACCTAAATCCAACAGGAAGTGCAGTATTGCCCTTTCAATGTAAAATGATGTTTTTCACAAATTCTGTCTCTCAAAAATAATTTGCTCCTACACCGTTTATCATAGCTGTTTCAAACTTGCACACATTACAGCTCTACCACTGGTGAACATTACTTGTGAAGGACGTTGTCATTACTGGAACGGTTTAGATTTTAGAAGCGTTCTAAGATGCAGCACACAAATCCTCATGATGATCTCCTTCAGAAAAGATGAGGGCCAACACATCGTAAACTTGTGACTAAGGTCACATTTTTGAGTACATAGACATAAAAGCTTTATATTCCTGCGTTCAGAACAAGTTTATCTATCTGGTGATGCCTTCAGATTGAAGATCGGACCCACAGTTTGGGAACTGGGAGGACTTGTTTGAGAGATTGTCAACCCATTTTGGTCTCACTCTGTCTGCCTGTCAGCTGCATGCAGTCCTTAATTAGCATAACAAAAGCTTCACTCTGACAGACTCAAGTGTGTGTGTGTGTGTGTGTGTGTGTGTGTGTGTGTGTGTGTGTGTGTGTGTGTGTGTGTGTGTGTGTGTGTGTCAGGATAACATTGACCAAATTGACCAGCTCATGTGTCTCATTCCTACATATATTATAATGACTGTTTCACTACAACTTTAAATTAATTAATTAAAATTTTTCTTATCACATCATGTAATACTGAACACAAAATACAGGTATTGTTCAGTGTAATTCTAGATAATGACACCTTCTTTTGGTAATTGACATACATCGTCTAACTTTATTAAAAATTCTAGACCATGTAATTCATAGTCAGAAGAAACTACCTCATAGATAATTCACTTGAATTGGACATTACCATTCACTCTAATAACTCCTGCAATTTAATTCCCATCTTCACATTTCTGATGACATCATTTAAAACACATACTGTATGTGGACTCAAACCACATTGTGTATTTGTCCATTTCAACATACCTTCCACAATGCTGCTTATACCACATACAACCTGAATCCTACAACACATCTGAACTACCACTCAAAAACATGCTTTACATGGTGAAATCATGTCATGGACTACATGTCACTACCAACTGCAATGTGAAAGACTCCTTTGTGTTATAAATAGAAACGATTCTATATATTTCCAGTAGACTCAGGTGTCTAATCTCTTAGCTGTTGTTTGCACGTTACTAGCCTTGGTAGCTACATAAGCTTTACTGCTAGCGATGGCTTCTCCCTCTGCTCTCTCTTGCCCGGTGTGCCACATGTTCAGTTATGCCTCTGCCTCCTTTAGTGGTAATTGTAACAAGTGTAGCTTATTTGCTGCGTTGGAGGCGAGGCTTAGTGAATTAGAAGCACGGCTCCGCACCATGGAAAATCACTCAGTAGCTGCGGTAGTTAGCCAGTCCCCTGTAGCCGGTGCGGAGCCACATAGCATAGCCTTAGCTCCTGCTAGCGGTCCTCCGGTAACTCCCGTTCAGCCGGGTCGTTGGATAAGTATGCGCCAGAAGTGTAGCTCCAAGCCGAAGCCCACGGCTCACCACCAGCCTGTTCACGTCTCCAACCGCTTTTCCCCACTCAGCGACACACCCGCTGACGATAAAACTCTGGTTATTGGCAGCTCTATTCTGAGGAATGTGAAGTTAGCAACACCAGCGGCCATAGTCAAATGTATCCCTGGAGCCAGAGCGGGCGACATCGAATCAAATTTAAAACTGCTGGCTAAAGCTAAACGTAGATTCAGTAAGATTGTTATTCACGTCGGCGGCAATGACACCCGGTTACGCCAATCGGAGGTCACTAAAATTAATGTTGCCTCGGTGTGTGAATATGCAAAAACGATGTCGGACTCCGTAGTTTTCTCTGGACCCCTCCCTAATCTGACCTCTGATGACATGTTTAGCCGCATGTCATCATTTAATCGCTGGCTGTCCAGGTGGTGTCCAGCAAACGATGTGGGTTTTGTTAATAATTGGCAAACTTTCTGGGGAAAACCTGGTCTCATTAGGAGAGACGGCATTCATCCCACTTTGGATGGAGCTGCTCTCATTTCTAGGAACCTGGAAAATTTTATTAGCAAATTAAATCCCTGACAACCCAGAGTTGAGACCAGGACAGAGAGCTGCAGTCCTATACGCCTCTCTGAGCTTCTAGTTCACTTACCCAGCCATAGTTTCCATAGTTTTATACCAACGGTGTCTGTCCCCCGACCACCTAAATTATTTAAATCTAAAATTAAACAAAGAGGAGTTGTGCAAAACAACCTCATAAAAATTAAAACCTCTTCTGTGACAGAAAGACAAAACAGGAGAATTAAATGCGGGCTGTTAAATATCAGGTGTCTTTCGTCTAAAGCAGTGTTAGTAAACGAATTAATATCAGATAATCATATTGATTTACTCAGTCTCACTGAAACCTGGCTGTGTCAAGATGAATATGTTAGTCTAAATGAATCCATTCCTCCCAGTCATAATAATACCCACATTTCTCGAGGCAGCGGCCGAGGAGGGGGAGTTGCAGCCATTTTTAACTCTAGTCTGTTAATCAGCCCTAAACCAAAACTAGATTATAATTCATTTGAAAGCCTCGTTCTTAGTCTTTTACATCCGACCTGGAAAACCTCGCAGCCACTTTTATTTGTTATAGTGTACCATGCTCCTGGCCCGTATTCTGAATTTATATCTGAATTCTCAGAGTTTTTATCCAGTCTAGTTCTAAAATCAGATAAAGTTATTATTGTAGGCGACTTTAACATTCATGTCGACGTTGATAATGACTCCCTGGCTACCGCGTTTATCTCATTATTAGACTCCATTGGCTTCAGTCAGGGTGTTCATGAACCCACTCACTGTTTTAACCATACACTCGATCTAGTTCTGACGTATGGAATTGAAATTGATAACCTAACAGTCTTTCCACAGAATCCCTCGCTATCGGATCATTATTTGATTACTTTTGATTTCTTTTTACTCGATTACACGCCACTTAGCAACAGTTACTATACCAGATGTTTATCAGATAGTGCTGTCGCAAAATTTAAGGAAATGATTACTCCGTCGTTAAATTCAATCCCAAGTCCTTTAGTAACAGAGGTTTCCCGTACCGAGTTTAACCTCTCCCGAATTGATCAATTTGTTGATACCGCCGTAAGCTCGCTGCGAACAACACTTGACTCTGTAGCTCCTCTTAAAAAAGTTAACAAAACAAAGAAAGTTCGCTCCTTGGTATAACTCTCAAACCCGTAAATTAAAGCAAATATCGCGAAAGTTTGAAAGGAATTGGCGATTAACCAAACTGGAAGAATCTCGTGTAATCTGGGTAGACAGTCTCAAAACTTATAAGAGGGGCCTCCGCAATGCCAGAGCAAACTATTACTCAGCTTTAATAGAAGAAAACAAAAATAACCCCAGGTTTCTTTTCAGCACTGTAGCCAGTAACATCATTAGAAATCACTCTATAAATTTCCATTGTTATGCGGATGATACACAGTTGTATTTATCGATGAAGCCAGAAGAAAGTAATAAATTAACTAAACTTCATAATTGTCTTAAAGACATTAAAACCTGGATGAGCACCAATTTCCTGATGTTAAATTCAGACAAAACTGAAGTAATTGTTCTTGGCCCCAAACAACTCAGAGACTCTTTATCTGATGACATAGTTTCTCTCGATGGCATTGCTCTGGCCTCTACCACTACCGTAAGAAACCTCGGAGTAACATTTGATCAAGATCTGTCTTTCAATTCTCATTTAAAACAAACCTCACGGTCTGCATTTTTTCATCTGCGTAATATTGCAAAAATTAGGCCTATCTTGACCCAAAGAGATGCAGAAAAATTGGTCCACGCTTTTGTTACCTCGAGGCTGGATTACTGTAACTCTCTACTATCAGGTAGCTCTAGTAAATCATTAAAAACTCTTCAGCTAATTCAGAATGCAGCAGCACGTGTACTAACAGGAACTAAGAAACGAGATCATATTTCTCCTGTTTTAGCTTCTCTGCACTGGCTCCCTGTAAAATCCAGAATTGAATTTAAAATCCTACTGTTAACTTATAAAGCTCTAAATGGTCAAGCTCCGTCATATCTTAGAGAGCTCATAGTGCCATATTATCCCACCAGAACTCTGCGCTCTGAGAACGCAGGGTTACTCGTGGTCCCTAAAGTCTCCAAAAGTAGATCAGGAGCCAGAGCCTTCAGCTATCAGGCTCCTCTCCTGTGGAATCATCTTCCTGCAACGGTCCGGGAGGCAGACACCGTCTCCACATTTAAGGCTAGACTTAAGACTTTCCTCTTTGATAAAGCTTATAGTTAGGGCTGGCGTGGGCTTGCCTTGTACCAGCCCCTAGTTAGGCTGACTTAGGCCTAGTCTACCGGAGGACCATAATGTAGCCATAATGCACCGGGCACCTTCTCTCTCTCTCGCTCTCGCGCTCTCTCTCTCTCTCTCTCTCTCTCTCTCTCTCTCTCTCTCTTGTATCCTATTACTGTATCTTTTTTACTCGGCCATTCTGGATGTCACTAACTCGGCTTCTTCTCCGGAGCCTTTGTGCTCCACTATCTCTCAGGTTAACTCGTATTGCAGCAGTGCCTGGATAGTGTGACGTGTGTGGTTGTGCTGCTGCCGTGGTCCTGCCAGATGCCTCCTGCTGCTGCTGCTGCCATCATTAATCATTAGTCATACTTCTACTGCTATTATAGACATATGATATTATCATACATGTATACTGCCTGATACTAATATATACTTTCAACATATTGTACCACAGTAGTCAGAACTATAACGACAGTATTATTACTTTCATGAATGTTGTTGTAAGCTACTGTCATTACCGAGGATGTCATACAGATTACTGTATTGTGTCATACAGATTACTGTTAATTTGTTATGCTGATCTGTTCTGTACGACATCTACTGCACGTCTGTCCGTCCTGGAAGAGGGATCCCTCCTCAGTTGCTCTTCCTGAGGTTTCTACCATTTTTTCCCCCCGTTAAAGGGGTTTTTTTGGGGAGTTTTTCCTTATCCGCTGTGAGGGTCTAAAGGACAGAGGGATGTCGTATGCTGTAAAGCCCTGTGAGGCAAATTGTATTTGTGATATTGGGCTTTATAAATAAAATTGATTGATTGATTGATATATATGGTTGCACATGTTTTCACAGTCAATTCATATTAAGAATATACAATAAATGTGTATGACTTTGATGTGTATAGTTCAATATCTCAACCATAATGTTTAAGATTTTACAATAATGTAACTCTAGTATTAAAAATTTTATCATATCCATGCACATGTACCAAAATGCATTTAATTAATATAAGATACACTCATTATACCCACACTTAGTACTTGCCTTTGATTTACTATAGATAAGGGTTGGATGCAAGACATCCTGTGACTGGTTAAAACACTTTGTTCACACCCTTTCTACCGTGACACACCCAAAGCACACAATTTTTATAGTGTATGTGGGACATCCTGACATCACTGCACCTGGATTCCTCTGACGCGAGCTGACATTTTCTGTCCATACAGACTAATACATTATTTTATTAAAAAAAATTAAACACCACCTAACATTATATTTTGCTGTTTTCCATCTGTAACTTCTACAACAACCTTTAATACTGATAACTCACTTGGTACTTGCTGGATCATGACTATTATCACATACTGTATTTGAATCCTATTGTAATTATATCATGCACATACATATAAATGTACTTACATCAAAATGTATTACACACTATCCAGAGTACTGTCACTACAGACCTTTGTCTTTTACAATACATGGAAACATTTCAATTCCTAACACTATGACATAAAACATGTTGTTGTTAACATTATATAATTTCTTTATCAAGACAGTGTGTGTGTCATTCAGTGTGGATGTTTTGCACAAAACATTTATTTTACATAGCTGACATATCACAGGTACATTTTATTTAATACATCGTTGAAAATTATATACATATTGTAATGTACTGTCATATGAATTCCCTCTATTGCCAAAAAATGACCTTGCGTTCTCTTGCGTTTCTTGTTTTATCGACATTTCGACTTTTACAAATAATTTCGGTGTCTACGTGAGCTGGAGGCCGACAGCGAGAGGCTGAGGTCCTGTCCAACGCTGCTCGCAGCTTTAATTAATCCCCAATTTGGCCCCTTTCCCAAATTCAAAAACTCACCCAATTTGGCACACGTGTTTTGTCTAGTGAAAAATTTTATAATCTATTGTTGTCCTGAATTTCCACTACTAGATGGTGCTATAATCAAGGAAAGTGTGTTTTGGGTCATAACTCCTATATACTTTGTGGCACATTCAAAAACCTATTATCCACGCGTTCAGTGAATTGTGCCAAATCTCGTAATATAGGCCACGTCCATTTCCACATACCATTTTTTTTTTTCTTCGCAAATTTGCAACATGACGCAAACCTACTTTTTCGAACTCCTCCTAGGCAGTGGTGGCAGTCTAATTTAATATTTGGCACTGTGCCAACACCATAACACTGATGGAAATGAAATTGATAGGGATAGTAAAGACTGGTCCCTGTAACTCACACACCAAAAATGGCCAGCAGGTGGCACTATTTTCAATGCAAAAGCGTTTTTGGCCCACATCTCCCATAACATTTTGCACGTTTTGAAACTTTATATCTCAGTGTTCCCTGAATTCAGCTGAATTGTGTGATGTAAGGCACGCCCACTTTTGCATTAAATTTCCATTTGCAAAATCGCAAACAATGAAAAACCTACTATTTCGAACTCCTCCTAGGCGATTTGACTGATTTGCACCAAATTTTGCATGAAGCATCTGTGGACCCCCCTGACAAAAAGTTAGAAAATAATTTTGATAGTCCAAAAATGCCCAAAATATAAAACAACAAATTCCTGCACATTGTTTTCAAAACAGACAGTCTTTCATATCTTAACCAAATACAGTTGGATTACCACAACACTTTCGCTAATTGTGTTCCATGGCCCGATGAAGGTTTGTGCAAAATTCGGTGCAAAACGGCCAATAGATGGTGCTCTGGTGGCAGTCTAATTAGTGTGAATGGAAGTAAATTGGAAAATCTTCAAATCCTCTTCAAAACACACACACACATTCACCCTCATCCAAGCACATGCGCAGTTGCGCACTCTCAGCTGATTGTAAACAGAAAAGATGGCGACAAGACGCAACTTAAGTGTTCATTTAAAGCTAGAAGTTTAGAAATATTACGAACAAATTTCAGGGGAATACGCCGCGGGGCATATGACGCCTGGTATGCAGAGGATGGCAACAAGACCTTCACAAAAGGAGGGAACATGAGAGCAGCTGACAACCGCAAGATAACGACTTATAGGCGACAGACAAGTCCACTCCAGGTCCAGTGATTTCCTCTTTCGTTGGTGTCATGAGTACCTGGACAACCAAGCCATGGCAGCACACAGGTATGTGGCATGTCAGAGGAGAAACGAGCGGTTAACTTTTCTCTTTGTGTTAGGTAATGTTAACGGCGTTAGGCTGACCAAACGTCCCCTTTTGCCTGGACATGTCCACTTTTCACGTCCTGTCCAGGCTTCCGGGTTTTTTTTATAAACTGATAATGTCCGGTTTTCCGTGTGTTTGTGTGTGTGTGTGTTAGAGTGCGTCACGGGCTGCATATTTCTATTTGAACCCGAACCGAGCATGACATTATTTATAACCAAAGCACTGAGTTTGTGCCACACAGTTGTTACGGTTACATGCTCTTTAACCCTATGGGCCCGAACGACGCATAGTGCGTCCAAATTCACACCTGTTCTTCTCTGTGGATTTTCTCCGCGACCGTGTGTCATAGCGAGAAGCCACGCATATCACGTGAAACAGCGTAATCATAGCTTACCGACAAGACCAAACACTTGTCGGTAGTCTAATGTTTTCACAGAGAAAAAAAAAGATAAATTTACACTAAAATTATGTATAACAGAGCTTTCATACAGCTCTGCACACACATTACTCTTGGATGGATTACTTGCGAATGCAGCATCGCACAGAAATGCCACGCATATCACATGAAAGCGCAGGAGCAGAGCTTTCGAATGATACCACACATCACTGTGCTGTCAACCCATCATGCTATAAATACAGATTAATTGTCTACAAAATAAAAACCTGACGAATTTCTTTACAACCCATTACACAGATCTTGTTATCAGTCACTTCATATAGTGAGGAATATCGTATCTTACCACATTTTAGGCTTGCCTGTGTTTCTCCCTGTCTATCCATATTTGTAGTCCGGCTTTCAAGATGCAAATATCTCCATATTGTCCAGTTGACACTCCATCAAACTTTGTATGACAAGACCAGCCACTTCACCTTTGTGCACCCAGACAACTGAGGCCTAATTATGCATGCCTGACAGGGCCGTAGTCAACATATACATTGAGGGGGACATGTCCCCCCCCAATGCCCAAAATCCCCACCCAATATATAACTGAAACTGAAAAACAACAACAAACTTTGTTTACTGCAAACAAAGTGGCAAATAGTATCTTGGAGGACATCATTGCACTTGGTTGACTTTTTTTCTATTATCCTAAATGTAAATATTGCATGTTTCTTTCAGATAAAACACATTTTTGACATTTTGACATTTTGTGAATGAGTCAATGGAATTTCTTGCAATAATGAAAAAATACTGGCAATCATTTTCCGCCTGGCACAAACCACATGTTTTGGACAGCTATGAAGTGACAGAATGTTCCACCATCATGGTTCTTATATTGCCAGATTCCAGAGAGTCTCCCCTCTTCATATATGGCAGAATATGTCTTTTTCCAACTTGCTATGGTGAGATACATGTAAAAATGTAAGAATTTAGTCACACATATTTGTTTTTTTCATTGATATAAAAACTAATATAAATACAGGCACATAGTAGGACATAAAATGATGACAAATCTGGTTAGCCCAGATTGTCCTGAAAAAAACAAGATATAGCATGTGTATATAGCCTTTATATTGACTGTGATATGAGCTTAAAAGTAAAGGCAGTAAAAATACCCCAAAAATGCCTAGGGCCCACATTAACAGGCCGGGCGTGCGCCGTGGGTGCTAATCAGAGAGTGAGACCTCCGTGTTTGAGACGGGAGTGGGAGGCAGGAGGTCCAACGCTTCCAGGGAGAGGAGAGGGAGACATAAAACAAAATAAGATAAAACAGGAAAAACCTGTCTCACTCTTTTATTTTATTTTCAGCGTTTAATCAAGGCGGAGGTGGGCGGCTGGAGGGCCAAGACTTCCAGCGTGGGGAGAGGTAGAAACAAACAGCCAGTGTGTGTCTGTGTGTGTTATGTTCAGGTGTTGTCATGTAAATAACAGTGCCCAAGCAATAAACAGGACAGACAATAGGATTTTATTTATTTTTACCCTACATTTTTACTGAAAGCTGACCAAATCTGACCCCCACAATTTATATAGCTATAACAAGTCAGGCCGTGAAACTAGCCAGGAAGGCCCTTGATAATTATGAATGTAGCCTAGTTTAAAATTAATTTGTGGCATGTGGCTTGTAAGATGGGACAGAGGATGAGATGATTCACTGTTTCAAGGCAGGACAACTAGTACACTGTGGGGCAGTAAATAGTAAATAGTGGTGATTATTACTCTGGACTCATCTGCTCTAACGCAGGCAACCACAAGTCTCTCTTTTCCGTATTCAACAGCATCTTTCATCCCCCTGACTCCCTCCCTCCCCACTTTTACTCTACTAACTTCTGTAATTCTCTCCTCCTGTTTTTCAAGTATAAGATCATCAACATCCACCAGCATCTAGGCTCCTCCACTTCTCCCACTCCCTCCTCTGAACCTCTTCCTCCCTGTCAACCATTCTCCACTTTTGTCCTCCCTCATCCCTCTGAAATCTCCACCCTCATCACCAAGTCAAAACCATCTTCCTGTGTGCTTGATCCCATCCCCACTGTTCTCATTAAATCCTGCCTCCCCTCGCTTCTACCCCTCATATCTGTCATTATTCACTCCTCACTGTCCTCTGGAATTGTCCCCAAGCTCTTCAAATCTGCAGCTGTGAGCCCCACTCTCAAGAAACCCGGATCAGATCCTAACGACTTCAATAACCTCCGCCCTATTTCTCACCTTCCCTTCATTTCCAAAATCTTAGAAAAACTGGTGCTTCTCAACTCCACTCCCATCTCACCAACAATAGTTTGTATGAGCAATTCCAGTCTGGTTTCCGTCCCCGTCATAGCACAGAAACAGCCCTCATTAAAATCACCAATGACCTCCTCTTGGCAGCTGACTCCGGTTTGATCTCCATCCTCATTCTCCTTGATCTGAGTGCGGCCTTTGACACTGTCTCTCACTCCATTCTCCTCAACAGACTCTCCTCCATTGGCATCACTAACACCCCCCTGCACTGGTTTCACTCTTACCTCACAGGCCGCACTCAGTTCATCCAACTAAAATCCTTCACTTCCCAGCCCTCCCCCGTCTCTTCTGGTGTGCCCCAGGGCTCTGTCCTGGGGCCCCTCCTCTTCATCATCTACCTTCTCCCTTTAGGCAATATCTTCCGTAAATTTAATATCCATTTCCATTGCTTCGCGGATGACACCCAGCTCTATCTTTCCTGTAAACCTATCACTGCTCTCCCACCCTCATCCCTCACCCTCTGCCTCTCCGAGATAAAATCTTGGTTCACCTCCAACTTCCTCAAACTTAACAGTAACAAAACAGAACTCCTTCTAGTTGGCACCAAAGCTTCACTATCCAAAACTGACAGTTTCTCCCTCCATATCGATAGCTCCACAGTGTCCCCCTCCCCTCAGGTTAAGAGTCTGGGTGTCATCCTCGATAGCTCACTATCCTTCCACTCTCACATCAATAACATTACCAGGTCTGCTTATTTCCATCTACGTAACATCAGTCGTCTCCGTCCCTCTCTCACCCCCCACACCACTGCTATCCTGGTCCACAGCCTTGTCACCTCCCGCCTTGATTACTGTAATGCACTCCTTTTCGGTGTCCCTTACAAATCCCTTCACAAACTTCAACTGGTCCAAAACTCTGCAGCCCGTATCATCACCAAGACCCCCTCCTCTCACCACATTACCCCCGTCCTTCAGCAGCTTCATTGGCTCCCGGTTAAATACAGAATCACATTCAAAATCCTACTGCACACATTTAAGGCTATCCATAACCTCGCCCCCCCATACCTCTCTGACCTCCTCTCCATAGCCACCTCCTCTCGTTCCCTCAGATCTTCCTCCTCCCTCCACCTCTCTGTGCCCTCTGCCCGTCTCAGCACCATGGGGAGCAGAGCGTTCAGCCGCTCTGCTCCCCAACTCTGGAATTCACTACCGCCCGACATCAGAAACATTGATTCTCTCCCCACCTTCAAATCCAAACTGAAAACTCATCTGTTCCGGTCTGCATTCTCTTTATAACTTCACTTCTCCACGTTGCTTATTTATTTATTTATTTATTTATTTTATTTATTTTTTTACATGATGGATTTTATTATTGTGCTTGTACTTCCTTGTGTTATTTATTTGTGTTTTTATCCACTCTGTAAAGTGTCCTTGAGTGTTCTGAAAGGCGCTTCTAAATAAAATGTATTATTATTATTATTATTTACTAAAACACCAAAACTTTGTTACTGTAAATAATACAGTACTTTATTTGTAATACTATGTAGAAAATATACATTTTTACTGTAAAGAAAAGTTTACATAAATATTTCTGCTGTTTAAATTAAAAAAAAAAAATAGAGTATTTGTATTTTCACATTTGGCTGAGATTTTTTTTTTTTTCATTTATTAAAAGCCTCCTTCAAATAGTAGCCTGCCCCTATTTGTAGCCTGGTCCCAAACCGGCTACTATTTGAGGAAATACGGTACATATGTAACATACAGTCACTGGCCACTTTGTGTACACCTGTGTAATCTAATGCAATCCAGTAGAACGCCTATACCATGATTTTTTTCCCTGAAGCTTATAAATTTTCGGTTATTGTTGACTATGGGGTGCCGTTTGTAAAGTGGCTCACGCTGAAAATAACATCAACATTTTGCCACATTTAGCTTCAAACAATGTTTAAAAAAGTGTTGTGAATTTTTTAACGTCACCCTTTACCACATTAACAGCAATATTTGTTAACTTAGAAATATATTAAATAGTTAAATCTAAATATTAAATGTGGCACCTAAATGTTAAATGTTAAATCTAAATATTAAATCTAAATCTAAATCTGTAATGACTCATTAACTCTAAACGGTCCGTGAATTTTTTTTTTTTTTTTTTCCAGCGGATGTCTTAGTTAGAACATGATTGAGCTAACTGGAGTAGTTTCATGTCGTATCCGACAACGGGAGGCTTTTAACAGATGACGTCCTGATGTTAGCTTTGCTGCTGCTGCAGCCATTGATGCTTTCTAGACATCGTGATTTCCCAAAACTGAATAAATACCACACATCACAACACAAAACTGCTTTGCTAGCTCAATCATGTTGTAACTAAAAAACTAAAAAAAAAATATTTTTTTCACGGACCATTTAAGAGTTAATGAGTCATTACAGACACTGCTAATGGTGCTAAGAGCTAACGGTTGTTAGCTTAGCTTAGGTTGTTAGTCCCTCCGAAGGGACACTAACAACTCAAAGTACACGTCAAATAAAATTTCTCCAAACATGTTTCTTGTTATTTTAGGTAGTTATTATCACGCTAATGTATGTTCAAGTGTTCATTTCCCCCGATAAGTTGGTTTTAATTCGTTATTTGACTCTATAAACACAGTCTGACCATCTCGAGCTTTTATTTTGGTACTTCCGGTGACCGGCAGTGTGAATTTGCATATTAGCTAAATTTTTAGTTTCACTCAGAACATTTAGATTTAACATTTAACATTTAGATTTATATTTAGCATTTAGATTTAACATTTAGATTTAGATTTAGATTTAATATTTATATTTATATTTATAGTTAGATTTAGATTTAGATTTAATATCTAGATTTAACATTTAGGTGCCACATTTAATATTTAGATTTAACTATTTAATATATTTCTAAGTTAACAAATATTGCTGTAAATGTGGTAAAAGGTGACGTTAAAAAATTCACAACACTTTTTTAAACATTGTTTAAAGCTAAATGTGGCAAAAGGTTGATGTTATTTTTAGCATGAGACACTTTACAAACGGCACCCCATAGTTGACATCGTCTAGAAAAAGGTGATTCTACTTTGTTTATTGTTGAGGTCATAGTGAATGGTGGTGGTGTACTGGGGTGGCCTCCTAATTTTCTCTAATTGAGGGGGACAAAATATTAGGAACACTTTTAAATATACTGTATGTTACATACGTACCGTATTTCCTCAAATAGTAGCCGGGGCTGCTATTAACAAAAAAGTAGTTTGGGACCAGGCTACAAATAGGGGCAGGCTACTATTTGAAGGAGGCTTTCAATAAAAGAAAAAAAAAAGGACAAAATCTCAGCCAAATTTGAAAATACAAATACTGTATTTTTTTGATACTTAAACAGCAGAAATATTTATGTAAACTTTTCTTTACAGTAAAAATGTATATTTTCTATATAGTATTACAAATAAAGTACTGTGTTATTTACAGTAACAAACTTTACTTTAACAGCAAAAAGAGTTTTTGGTGTTTTTGTAAATCACCACTATTTACTATTTACTACAGCACAGTATACTAGTTGTCCTGCCTTGAAACAGGGAATCATCTCATCCTCTGTCCCATCTGCAGCCACTGTGATGCTACACCTTACAAGACAACATGCCACATATTAATTTCAAAACCAGGCTACATTCATAATTGTGACTTTTTATGTCACAATTTTGATTAGGAATGGCAATTTTTTTCCCCATTACTGGCGAAAATGGGCTTCCATAGATAAAGATGGTATGGTAAAAACATCAGTGCCATAGGCGGTCCTGGCTAGTTTTACGCCCTGGGCGAACCATCCCTCTGCGCCCCTTGACCCACCCTCCATGGTACCATACCAGTGAAAGTATCACGGTGTTCTGAGTAGTATCACGATACCACGGCAAGAATGAGGCAAATGTGCCTTTTGTCATTTATAAAAAGATAAATCACTTTTCTATAATACACCACTGATATTTCAAAGGAATAAATTACTTACTGACCTATACTTACAAAACAGCATCAATAAGTGATTAACATAGGGCGGATCTAAATAAAATAAAAAAATAAAATAAAAATCAACCAGCCACCCTCCTCCCCTGACAAGTAAAGAACAGTCCCTAAAGTGCGGTGAGGTTTGTTGGCCGTTACCTAGGGTGACCATATTTTGATTTCCAAAAAAGAGGACACTCAGCCGGCCACGACATAGCCTACTTAAATGATACTCGCAGTTTACTCAGATTTTAATATATTTAAAATTTATATGTATGGATAGAAAATTCAGTTGTATTACAAAATAATATCTCTCAAAGACAGAAATTCAGATAGGCCTCTATAGGGGACACACACACACACTAGAGTGTGGCGATCCAAGCCCGACGGTGCCCGATGGGTCAGGCTGGGTTTGGTCAAAAATGTAGAACTACATTTTTGACCAAACCTGGCCCAACTTGTTATAGCTATATAAATTGTATTCGGGCTGGAGTCAGATTCGGTCAGCTTTCAGTAAAAATGTAGTGTAAAAATAAATAAAATCCTATTGTCTGTCCTGTTTATTGCTTGGGCACTGTTATTTACATGACAGCACCTGAACATAACACACACAGACACACACTGGCTGTTTGTTTCTACCTCTCCCCACGCTGGAAGTCTTGGACCTCCAGCCGCCCGCTTCCGCCTTGATTAAACGCTGAAAATAAAATAAAAGAGTGAGACAGGTTTTTCCTATTTTATCTTTTTGTTTAATGTCTCCCTCTCCTCTCGCTGGAAGCGTCGGACCTCCTGCCTCCCGCTCCTGTCTCAAACACAGAGCTCTCACTCTCCGATGAGCACCCACGGCGCACTCCCAAACTGTTAATATGGGCCCTAGGCGTTTTGGGGGTATTTTTACTGCCTTTACTTTTAAGCTCATATCACACTCATTATAAAGGCTACATACACATGCTATATCTTGTTGTTGTTTTTTCAGGACAATCTGGGCTAACTAGATTTGCCATCATTTTATGTCCTACTATGTGCCTGTACTTATATTAATTTTTATATCAATGAAAAAAACAAATACATGTGACTAAATTTTTACATTTTTACATGTATCTCACCATAGCAAGTTGGAAAAAGACATATTCTGCCATATATGAAGAGGGGAGACTCTCTGGAATCTGGCAAAATAAGAACCATGATGGTGGGACATTCTGTCACTTCATAGCTGTCCAAAACCAAGCCCCAACCTCTGGTGGAGACGAGTGAGGCCAATGCAGAAGTGCCAAAAACTGCAGTTCACTGACTGTCCACTTGAGGCTGGCTCCAGAAGTGAGTCAATTCCCATCGACCCCCATGTTAAAATGCCCAACTTTAGAGCAGAAATAAACAAGTTTACAGCCTGGTACAAAAAATGGTTTTGGTCTCTATAGTTAATTTCCCCTTTCATGACAACTGTGGGGGGGTAAGTTTTTTTCTAACTCTTCCGTTTAAATCTTATTAAGGTTTGAAATTGCACATAATTAAGGGCGTGGTCACTTTGAGTGACAGGTCGCACCATCATAGGTGGCTAACTAGCATGCTAACTAGCCGCTGGCTCTGCTGTGCGGAGCTGAGCTCAGACTCGACCGTCTGCTCGGCGTCACCTCAGCCAATTCGTGCCCATGTTCAAGGCATTGAACCTGTCCTCTCAGCCGTGTCTGTGCCTTTTGGATATTTTTTCAGGCGAATATTGGAGTAATATGGCTTGCTGTTCGATTAATTATACCAACAGACCGTCCAAGAAGTCCGTGCTCCAGGTTTTTCAGTCAGTGAAATTCGGAAATTCTAGTATTATTTTAATTATGTTTATATGTTAGCACTAATTAGCGGGTATCGGTGTCTGCGGTCACTACGGTCACCACCTAGCTGTCAGCAGCGTGTATCGTGTCTGCGGTCACCACGTAGCCGTCAGCTTATTATTATATCATTAAGCCTTTATTTAATACATGTAAAATAACATTGATACTGGAGGTCTCATTTTCAAGTGCGACCTGTATCACAGCAGCAACATCCACATCAAGTTACAGAACCACAGACAATACGATAGAAGCTTAGCTCCTTAACTAGCTAACCAGCCAGCTAACATTTAGCCTTCGAGCAAGACGCCAGTCCGGGGATGCATCTAAGTCAGAGCCTGACAGAGAAGTGTTAGGATTTAACGTTAGGCATTTAGGGAGATAATATTTTGAACAAAAGGCTGAGGCTGTGGGAGGTTTGAAAATAAAGGTCCACCACGTTAGTTAGCTAACGTGATGCAATGTTAACGTTGTCATATGAGCAGTGTAATGTTAACGTCACATTAAGGCTATACTTGTGTATGTAAATTAAAAAGTGGCGAACTGTGTGAAATTACAATAAGGTGTGTAACGTAATTAAAAAAAGCTAATGAGACATTTGACTGTCAAAAATATAATATTAATATTATGATATAGGCCTGTAGTTACACAACAATAGATAATGCACAGACAGAGTATGGGGACTGTGATGGTCACCACCTTTTTGTTTTGCTAAATTAAACTGATTATGATCTGTTGAACATTTAAGTAATGTACATTGTATTGTTTGCATGTAAAAGTGCCTGCAAAGTAGGTAGCTAACACATATATTTCTGTGTAAAGTTTTCCTCTGGGTAACCCCGACAGACTGGACCAGTGGACACTCAACACGAGGAGACAGAACTGGACTCCAAACAAGACTTCCTGTCTGTGCAGTGAACACTTTGAGAATAAAGACACCTTTTTTCATACAGTACCTCACAAAGAGTCAAGAAACTTATTAGTTTAAAATGATGAATTATTGTCCATAATACAATTAAATGCATTACATATATTACTTGTCATACATTACTTGGTACTCAATTAGGGCACAGCTTGCTCCGTACTATTACCGATAAGGTGAAATGACACACTAACACACCAGTGCAGTTTAGTGTTCCCCTGATGCAGAAGGCCAAATGAAGATTTTATCAATCAAGGAACATGACATGTATTTACCAACTTTAACATTTTAGTGCCTTTTATGCAAAGACCCTTTATCAAAGTGAGAATTACTACCTTTTTCCCCACACACAGTCTGTGAAGAACCAATGGAAAAAATATTCTCATAATGAGACAGCCGAACATAGCATGATTCCACAGTGGCAGTGAGCTTTGAGAACAGTTCAGTTTCCTTTTGATAGCAACAATTATGTTAATGTGGATGAACTGCATACTGTACATTCATACTCCAGTTGTTTTGATAGTACAGTTAAATTTAAAATCAAATTCAAATATAAAGTCGAATATCTACAGAATTTAAACACAAAACTATTTTATGAATGACAGCCACTTACTCAGTAATAAGATCATTATGGTGAGTGGGCTTTTAACCAAGACAGGCTGGTAGTCAATGTTTTCTCCCTGTGTTTTTAACCTGTCATCTTTCTCTCTTGTAGGACACTTGTGGAAAGTTACAACGCCTCAACAAATGTGATATTTACTCCACAGTAAAGAGGTTGTTTCACAAGAAATTAAGATTTTGCAAATTATGACACTGGGTCCTTATTCATATGTTTTATAATTACTGTTACAAATCTTGTCATTTATTTCATGTGTACTTTTTGTAACCTTTTCATAGTGATGATTTCATGAATGCAAGCTTTGACTTAATTTTGTTAAACTGTTTGTGTAATGGTTAGAATTTTTGTGATATAAAGTGGATCAGACAAAATTTACTTTAGAGTAAAAGCAAATTTTTTTTGAAAGCTGTCATTCATCAGTTTCCTGTGATGATTGGAAATGTAATGGTGATTTAAACCATTAACAAAATATAATCGTTATTAATGGCATCTTAATGTTTTCATTTATGTCTTAACATTTACCCAAGTTTGCATTTATCTTAGCAGAATGTAAAAAAAAATGAAAAGCTGATGTTATGTGCTGGTTTTGTTTGAACATTTCTTTAAGACAAATGAAGAAAATTCACCTAGAAACTATTCTCCTTTTGTGAAAAACAAGGAATTATCTGCACACTAAATAATTTGAAGTCCCGTATGAGGTATTATTTATTTGTGACATTGTGATAAATGAGAAAGTTCTGTGGGTATTGCTTGGTAGTGAGGCTTATATAGTGAGGCTAAAAAAACCCAACAACACATAATTGGCTTATTATCTTTATGTTTGCCTCACTATAAAAACGTCACGATACCTTTGCCTGAGGAAGACCCTCTCAGAGTTGGCAACATAGGGAACAAGTGATACCTCCTTGGGGGCTTCAAAACTATTGTGTCCAGCTAATTCTTTGTTTTTCATTTTGAGCCCTTTTATCCAGTCACATTCTTCTGTGTTAAAACTAGACTTCTAATAGAGCAGCAAACAAAGATTACTCTCCAAAATCTTCTCAGGCTCTGCTGCTGGGTGTAAGGTGCTAGTTATCTTCAAGTACAGAGTTAAAATAATCAGGCCCACACAGAAATGGACTGCCTAATTTTTTGTCAGTGATAATGTTAAACATTAATGCTTTATATTTTATCTGTAGTGTATGATTTGTTTGCCCTTTCAATTGACAGTCAGATTTGATTGTGAAAAACAACATTCAGTCAGGAACAAAGACAAAATGAGTGCAAATATAAATAGAATTTATTGAAATTTTAAACAAGTTATAGATGAATATAAAAACTCAACATTGGCCATGACAGCCTGGGCTATGTTCAGGCCTAACAAAATGTGTCCTAAAGGTCAAATTCAAAAGCAGTGACACTGCCGACTGTAAGCAGTTCACTGCATTTGGAAGTGGTCTTTAAGACAATTAACTAATTTACTTAAAAACATATAATTTCTCCTAGGTGTGAGATGAATGTGTCTGATGTGAAGGTGCTCAATTATGGCACCATTTAAACTATGAACAAATGTAGCCATAACACTGTCAACACATTTCCTGGCCTTATCAATCTTTGCTGGATTGCCACCAGCCGCCCACCTGCACCTTTGGGCCAATGAAGAAAATACTATCTTAAAGCCAGGATGCTGGCAGTGTCATGCTGACCAGCTTGACACTGCTGACCTTCCCCATGTCATTGCCGCCACAGTGGATGATGAGGACATCTGGTGCTGCTCTTTCTCGCAGGTACTTCCCAAGGTCTCTGCAGCTCTCTGGACACCACGCCGGACATAGCTGTCACCAGTGCTCCACACTGCATATGAAAGTAAAATGAGTGTAATAAATAATTAGCATCATATATTTTAAAAAACAAAAGTTGAAGCGTTTTTTTTAAGATAACAGCTGAATCATTGTTTTAAGGTTTGTTGTATAACGTTAGTTTAAGCTAAACTCAACTTACCTCAAGTTTCGTGAGGAAGCTGCCACAGGGCTAGCCAAAGTAGCGTAGCTTGTTAGCCTAGCTTGTTAGCCTTAGCTAACTTAGCAGCGCCGAGCGAGGTGGGCGTGTTTGAGCAACCAGGCTTCCTTCGGCCCGCCTCTTTGCCCATTTTTAATTGTCCGGGAGTTGGGCGGAGTCAGGCACTGCCAAGATGGCGACGTCCAGAGCATTTTGAGCTTCAAATCCCAAGTAGATCTAGCTGCAGACCCGCAGGCCCCTCCAAACCACGCCCACTGTGGCGCCGACAACGGAAGTGAAGCGCTGCAGCGTCCAAAACACGCCCCTTCAAAACACGCCCACTTTGATAGACTTTATGGTGGCCTAGAGAGACAATACGCCGAAGAAATTCAGAAATAAATAAAAAATGTTGCTGAACTATTATGACAAGAAATAAGTAAAAACTCTGGGCCACGACAATAAATGACTTCCAGCACAAATAATGAATTAATGCAAACACAAGGTGACCCAGGAAAAAAAAAAAAAAAAAGGTAATTAACAAATATAATATATAATAAAATAATAACAATAATAAGATATTATAATATTGTCATTTTATTACTCAGCAGAAATAATAACAATAAACTATGGATTGGGTTGGCCTAATTGTTAGAATTATGTATATAATTATGCATTAAATTGTATATTACTGATATTTAAGAACACCAAAGTGTACTTTATATGTTTCAAAATGAGAAGAACTGAATACATAATAAATGCTTGTAAACATCACATCATGGGATGATTCAAGTTTCAATACGTGCATTCAATGCAGCCATTTAACCTGAAAACATTCTTAGTCTCTTGTCCAAATCTCACATGTAGTTTGGCTTGTTATTGATGGGCTCATCATCCCTCCACAATGATTATATTTGTGTAGTTTTTAATACCACACTGAACCCACTAATGAGCGAAATCATTAACACTTATTATATTGTTATTTCTGTTGAGCCAACAACTTTCAGGGTCCAATACAAACCTTTACTTTACTTCATGCACTCTGAGTGTTTTAAATTTCACACAGGCATCATGGCTCAAGAGGATTCAGATTTATTTGGGAATTAAACTTTCAAATTCACTCTCAGCAGAAATAACTAGTGTACAAAAAACATTTCAAACCTACAGCTCCCTGCCAGTGACCTTACCCCCTCTCCATATTGTGAAGCGTTCTCCCTGCTGTAATCAAAAATTAGCCCACTTTGCTGTTACTTGTGGGGTATAGAAGTATCTTATTCTCCCATGTGAACTCTTGCCAAATATTAGAATTACTCATCAAATGTGCCTCACCACAAATTTCCTTCCAGATGTGTAGTGAAATGTCTGTTCATTTCAATCTCCCATTTCTCCTTATTTGCAAACCATTGTTTGGAGTCATTTAGGGGGGAATTCTGGATACTTTAGTTTCCTAACCTCATTCCCAGTTTGAATTTCTGTAAAGAACTGTTCTGTTGGAGCCCTCTTCAAGTTTATGGATATCCTTGAATGAAGTTGGTAAGATACTAGAATCTGTGTGTATCAACATTTCATAAATCCTGTAAACCTGATCCTGAAGTTAAACATAACCGTCTTCACTAAAATGAAGAAACACCTATCAGGACCCTGCAGGTGTGTGTATGAAAAATATACTCTGTAAGTTGAACAACAAACAATAGAAACTCTTGGCCAAATGTCTTTTTATGTTAAACAGTCTTTACAACAGAAAAGACAACATAAGAATTTAGGACAGTTCACCCCAAAAATTCAAAACATTTTTCATCTGGCCTGTAGTGCAATTTATCAAGATTATTTTGATGCGAGTTGCAGAGTTTGACATATCTCTACGGCTGGTATTTCCAGAACTCTGCAACTCACACCTTAACAATCTAGATAGATAAAATAGCACTACAGGCCATATTTCACAAGGGACCTCTGATGGCCCTGCAAGTGAGCCCAGCATACCTGCCCCTCTTTGGGCAAAATGGACACTGGAAGATGTCCACATCCACTTTTGTCAGTTGTGGAGTTTGTCCATTAGAAAACATTGTCGTCTTGGTCTGTTGGAGGAGAATTGTGTCAGTATGGTATTTGAAAATATTTAACTCCTCAAACAAGCAGCAGTGAACTAAATTGTCAACCTACACAATCAAGATGGTATGGATGGATTTTAAAAAGACCTAAAAGATAACAATTTAAACAAATGTGCTAATTAAATATTTAAAACCACAGATTTCCAGAAGGGTTCAAATGCACATATCTAAAACTGAGTGGTTAACAACACTGACATCCTTTCCAAGACTCAACACAAACCAAATTTAAAACAAAGGCTCTTGTCATTTTGTATCCACCTAGGTTACTTATTTTTGGGGTTTACTTTAAAAACCCTAAATGTAATGAATGCCAGTGATATATACATGTCTAATACAATAAATGAATCGCAGAAATTTCAAACATGAAGATGTGACCACTCCTTAACAGCCTACCCCCATCGCAATTTAAATTAATACGCAATAATGACAGTAGTCAGAACAAGTATGACGTGTGTCTTAAGCCATAGCACCTCCAAACACCATAAATATGCACAAAACGTGATTCTTGCAGAAATTAAACTTTTTAAGGCGCATTATTTCATGTCAGATAAAGACACAGCCGAAATAAAAGAACCACGTCATTCCGTTAATTCACATTGCTTTTAAATTGAGCCTTAAGTCTTATCTTGCAGTCTCATTAACTTACATCGTTAAACCACCAATTAAGTTCGTTTATAGTTTCTCTTTATGCAAACTTTGATTAATATTCCTTAATTGTAGTTGCTACTTCGCTGGGTAAGCAAAGACTGGTAACGTTAGCAATTCACAATCTTAACTTGATTAACGTTACAATGTACAAATACTAAACAAACGAATTTTTTGTTCATTGCACCTAAACAGGCGAACACGCGATACATCCAGTAACGTAAATAGTCACAGCCACAAGTTGTTTATTAAACATGTTGTCGAAGTTTGGAAAAGCTAAGTTTAGCATACTCACCTACGTTGCATCAGCCATCTTTGCTGTCTTGACGCGATCACGTCTTATGCGAGCCAACATGGCCACGAACCATATTTGGAAGTTCAACTTCCTTCAACTTCCTTCACGTTTTTCTGCAGGCCTGCAGCTAGACCCTCCTCTCAAATCCACTCTTCAGAAACAGACGAGTGACGTCACAGTGACTACGTCCATTATTTTATACAGTCTATGTCCAAAACATGTTGTTTGTGCCAGGTGGAAAATGATTGCCAGTATTTTTTCATTATTGCAAGAAATTCCATTGACTCATTCACAAGTCAAAAATGTGTTTTATCTGAAAGAAACATGCAATATTTACATTTCAGATAATTGAAAAATAGTCAACCAAGTGCAATGATGTCCTCCAAGATAATATTTGCAACTTTTTTTGCAGTAAACAAAGTTTGTTGTTTTTCAGTTTCAGTTATATATTGGGTGGGGATTTTGGGCATTGGGGGGGACACGTGTGTATAATGGGTTGTAAAGAAATTCGTCAGGTTTTTATTTTGTAGAAAATTAATCTGTATTTATAGCATGATGGGATGACAGCACAATGATGTGTGGTATCACTGGAAAGCTCAGCTCCTGCGCTTTCATGTGATATGCGTGGCATTTCTGTGCGATGCTGCATTCGCGAGTAATCCGTCCAAGAGTACTGTGTGTGCAGAGCTGTATGAAAGCTCTCTTATACATAATTTTAGTGTAACTTTATCATTTTTTTGTGCTGTAAAAACATTGGGCTATGGACAAGTGCTTGGTCTTGTCGGAAAGCTATGATTCCGCTGTTTCACGTGATATGCGTGGCTTCTCGCTATGACACATGGTCATCGAGAAAATCCACAGAGAAGAACAGGTGTGAATTTGGACGCACTATGCGTCGTTCGGGTCCATAGGGTGAAAGAGTATGTAACCGTAACAACTGTGTGGCACAAACTCAGTGCTTTGGTCATTAAATCATGTCGGGCTCGGTTTGGGTTCGAACAGAAATACGCGGCCTGTGCCCACTTTAGCACACACACACACAAACACACGGAAAACCGGACATTATCAGTTTATAAAAAAAAACAAAAACAGACGGGACGTGAAAAGTGGACATGTCCGAGCAAAAGAGGACGTTTGGTCAGCCTAACGCTGTTAACGTTACCTAACACAAAGAGAAATGTTAACCGCTCGTTTCTCCTCTGACACGCCACTTACCTGTGTACCCCATGGCTCGGTTGTCCAGGTAATACTGAGCAGTCATGACACCAAACACTGCATGAAAAGTGGGATTTTCGGCAATCCTTGGCACTGTAAATTGCTTTGCAAGTTCAAGTTAACGACTGTTCGCAGTAATTTACAGTCAGCACAGAAAACTGCTGATAACTGCCTGGAATTGATGTGGATTTTCAATCCCTGGCAGTTTCAAGGTGAGAAAGCCTTGGCAATTCACACCCCCCCCCCCCCCCCCCCCCCCCCCCCCCCCCCCCCCCCCAAGCCCCATGGACTGTGTGAGGTAAATGAAAATGCTGTGAAAAGCCAAGACACTTTTGCAACGACATCTTTGAATGCAGTACCTTTTGACATGACATTAACAACCAAGAACTGCTTAATAATGGCTGGTCTTGGTTCAGATAGAGAGTCAGAGTGGCTACAGAAAGACAGCCTCCACCAAGTCCCACCACAGACCTTGAGAAGAAACTGCTGGGTGCCATCAGTGAGTGGGCTGTCTCGCCAGTTAAATCAACACATGACACAGTTCACGCAGTTTGCAATTGAGGTGAGGCAGCAAATGGCTGACATCAATGCCAGACTGATTTCCCTGGAGGAGCACAGCTGAAACTGTTCTTCAGGAGAAGAGCCCACCAGGAAAAAAAGACAAGTGCACAATCCAAAAATTGCGGTAAGTAGATATTAAATTGTCTGCTATTTTTAAAAGAATTTCCTCTTTGCACAACTCTTGAGTAAATTAAAATTGATTGTGGGAAAATATTTAAGCCTGGATATATTTGTTCACCAAAGGGACTTTTATTTTGTCTTATTTATTTATACAATACTTATTTTGTATTTTATAGGAAACGGTCCGGCGCCTTCACAACAGTGAAGGAAATTACAGGCTTTATGAACCAGAGCAAGGGTAAGATTTAAAGAAAAAACCTGGATGTATTCTGTTGAATGTCAGTAAATGTATACCTTCTCTTACCTATTCATTTTGTTTTCACAGACTGAGCTCTCCCCACAATGAGGCAGTGACCTCACATTTGGTGGCAGCCCTGACTGCAAGTCCAGACATGGACGGCGTGGACAGGGGAGTCCTTTTATGTAAGTAACATGTAGGTTTTATGTGTTTTGTTTGTTGTTTTTATTTAATTTCCTGTGGCTAGTTTTTATTCTTTCTAACATATATATTTTTTCTCCCAGCGGCCTGTAAGACATACTATGAGACTGTCCGGAGGAACTTCAGGTACAGTCAACCAGACCTTGCGGACCAGGCAGCAGCCATTAAGAATTCAGCCCGCAGCAGACAGAGAAGGAAGAGGGTAAGATTTACAAGAATTTTACTACTGTATATTGTCATTGCACAGAGGACTTGTGTGTGTATGTGTGTGACACATACACACACAAGTCCATTTGAGGGACCAGAAATGTATATGGGTCAATGACAAATAAAGCTTCTTAACAGGTATTTTTAAAAAGTCTTTTCAAAATTGATGAAATGCATTTCATATATATAAAATTATTTTGCACATAAACATTAACACATAAACATTTAAATACAGAAAAATAATCATGCAAATTTGTAAATAAATGCATTAATCAAAAACTGGATAGAAGCAACTGGAATAGGCTGCAATGCAATAGACTGATAGGGTTCACTGGAATGTAACTGAAAATATATTCAAACTGAACAGGTTTTATAGTATATGGCATATATAGTCATATATACCATGAATTGATTTAATTGTTTTAAAAGGAAATATTGCACTCAGACACAAAAATATGCATGTCATGTCATTGACCCATATATCAGCAGAAATGTCTATTGTTATTGTGTCTACAGAGCAGTACTAATAGCACTACTTGTGTTTACAGCTGCTTGAAGCGAGAAGGAGTGTCTTGGCCACCACAGAGGAAGTGGACTTCTGAAGGGGCATCACCATAGACATGATGTCTGATGAAGAGGATCACTCCGTTGACGGGGAAGTTGGATGGATTGTCAGGCCTCCATCCTTCAGGAAGCTCTCCGAGTGTGGAAGACTTCAGGAGAGACTTGAGATGAACCCCAAATATGTGGCGACACACCACAAAAGACTTCATATTGGGTCACCTTCAGATAGACTGGCACCGCCCCAATATATTCTGACCCCGATGCAGCAAAACGACATTTGATGAGGCCTGAAGCATGGCCCTCAACCTGTGGGCCGAACGCTCCTCTGCTGTTGTCAACATGGGCCCAGTGTGTGACCCGGAACAGGGAACCACTGGTTGTTCCAAGTGCTGAGACTGAGTGTTTTCTGTTTTTTGTCATGTTTTTTTAATAAACCATTACTTTTTTTCAACATGTTCCTGGCAAATGTGTTTTTTCTCAGTTAATATTGGTTGCAGTGTAGTTTTCAGCAACATCATTATTAGTCTGCTATTATTATTATAGTGTGTGTGTGTGTATATATATAATTAATAAATATATATATATATATATATATATATATATATATATATATATTAGTATTATAATTAGTATAACTACTATTATTATTATTATGGTAGTAGTATTAAATGGTTTTTCATGCAGTGAAAGAAAGAGAAAATTACTGGACCTGGAGTGTGACTTGTCAGTCGCCTGTAAGTTGTTATCTTGCGGTGGTCAACTGCTCTCATGTTCCCTCCTTTTGTGAAGGTCTTGTTGCCGTCCTCTGCATACCTCTGTCGCCATCTTATCTGTTTGCAATCAGCTGAGAGTGCACAACTGCGCATGTGTGTGGATGACGGTGAATGTGTGTGTGTGTGTGTTTTGAAGAGGATTTGAAGATTTTCCAATTTACTTCCATTTACACTAATTAGACTGCCACCACAGCGCCACCAATTGGCCGATTTGCACCGAATTTTGCACAAACCCTCATCGGGCCATGGAACACAATTAGCGAAAGTGTTGTGGTAATGCAGTCGCATTACCACAACACTTTCGCATTTGGTTAAGATATGAAAGACTGTTTTGAAAACAATGTGCAAAAATTTGTTGTTTTATATTTTGGGCGTTTTTTGGACTATCAAAATTCTTTTAATAACTTTTTGTCAGGAGGGTCCACAGATCCTTCATGCAAAGTTTGGTGCAAATCAGTCAAATCGCCTGGCAGGAGTTCGAAATAGAAGGTTTTTCATTATTTGCGATTTTGCAAATGGAAATTAAATGCAAAAGTGGGCGTGCCTTACATCACACAATTCAGCTGAATTCAGGGAACACTGAGATATAAAGTTTCAAAACGTGCAACATGTTATGTGGGATTTGTGGGCCAAAAACGCTTTTGCATTGAAAATAGTGCCACCTGCGGGTCATTTTTGGTGTGTGAGTTACAGGGACCAGTCTTTACCACCCCTATCAATTCCATTTCCATAAGTATTATGGTGTTGGCACAGTGCCAAATATTAAATTAGACTGCCACCACAGCGCCGCCTAGTGGCAGATCGGTAACTCCTTCGTCAGATATCCTCAGGAGGGCATTGACAATAATTGTTTCGTGTTAATCCGAGCAACCGATGTGGAGATATAAAATACTTCAATTTAAAGAGTGCCACCTGGTGGTCATTGCCTGAAATTTTCCACAGAGCCTCAGGGGCTCATGTGGAAGTAGTAAACTGAGTGTCATGTCATTCAGACACACCAATGTGGAGCTATGCAACACTTCCTGTTTTGTACCAAATCTGCAGGAAGCTGCTATTTAATAACTTAAGTATTCTTTGCAAAATTCTTTTAATAACTTTTTTTCAGAAGAGTCCACAGATGCTGTGTGCAAAGTTTCGTGCAAATTGGTGAAATTGCCTAGGAGGAGTTCGAAAAAGTAGGTTTGTGCCATTTTGCGAATTTGCGGGAAAAAACAGTAGGCGGAAATGGGTGTGGCCTATATTACGAGATTCAGCACAATTCACTGAACGCGCGGATAATAGGTTTTTGAATGTGCCACAAAGTATATGGGAGTTATGACCCAAAACGCACTTTCCTTGATTATAGCGCCACCTAGTGGTGGAAATTCAGGACAACAATAGATTTTAAATTTTTTCGCCAGATCAAATGCGTATGCCAAATTGGGTGAGTTTTTCAATTTGGGAAAGGGGCCAAATTGGAGATTAAAGGTTCGTAATAATAATAATAATAATAATAATAATAATAAATAATAATAATTAAAGCTGCAAGCAGCAATGAATGAGCCCCCGCAGTCCACGCACGTCGGGGGGCATGCATCTAGATGTCTTGTCAGCTGTAATAAATAAAAAAATAAACGTTGTCTCTTACTTACATTTCCAGTATACATGTAGGCACCCAACCCACGTATGTATTTTTCCAAAAAGTAGAAGCTGAATACATGCCCAATAGTTCAAGATCTTCTGACTTTGCATTGATCCTTGCATTGATTCTTCATGCAAAGTTTGGTGCAAATCAGTCAAATCGCCTGGCAGGAGTTCGAAATAGAAGGTTTTTCATTATTTGCGATTTTGCAAATGGAAATTTAATGCAAAAGTGGGCGCGCCTTACATCACACAATTCAGCTGAATTCAGGGAACACTGAGATATAAAGTTTCAAAACGTGCAACATGTTATGTGGGATTTGTGGGCCAAAAACGCTTTTGCATTGAAAATAGCGCCACCCGCGGGTCATTGTTGGTGTGTAAGTTACAGGGGCCAGTCTATACCACCCCTATCAATTTTATTTCCATGAGTGTTATGGTGTTGGCACAGTGCCAAATATTAAATTAGACGGCCACCAGAGCGCCACCTAGTGGCGGATCAGTAAGCCCTTCATCAGATATCCTCAGGAGGGCATTGACAATAATTATACCAAGTTTTGTGCTGCTATTTAATAACTTAAGTATTCTTTGGAATATCAAAATTCTTTTAATAACTTTTTGTAAGCAGAGTCCACAGATGCTGTGTGCAAAGTTTCATCCAAATCGGTGAAATTGCCTGGGAGGAGTTCAAAAAATTAGGTTTGCTACATTTTGCAAATTTGCGGAAAAAAACGGAGGCGGAAATGGGCCTATACCACGAGATTCAGCACAATTCACTGAATGCGTGGATATAAGGTTTTTGAATGTGCCACAAAGTATATGGGAGTTATGACCCAAAAAGCACTTTCCTTGATTATAGCGCCACCTAGTGGTGACCATGTGCAACCACCCAAAAATATCGAATTTCGGATGTGGCCGGACGAATGTGGAAAGTTAGAAGCATTTTAAAATTTGGGAAAGGGGTGAAATTTGGGCACAAAGTTGGGTAAAGAATAATAATAATAATAATAATAATAATAATAATAATAATAATAAACAGCGTGATTACAATAGGGTCCTCACTAGGGTTGGGCGATATGTTAAAAATTTCCAACCGGCCACCGTCAGCCCATCAACCGGCGGTTGCCGATATATTCGGCAGTTGTGTGTGTGGCAGAGAAAAAGAAAAGAGGGGGGATGTTGCATTCATGTGATGTCTGAAAGAATCGAAAAATGACTTTCAGAATGGGATTATTCACATGAACGCCACCTCATGACAGAAAAACAACTCGGCAACTCGGATCTCCCGACACCACATGAATGCAGCAAAAAAATGCAGCGTGCTTTGCGAGCCCACTCATGTCCAACATGGCACGGAAATATCTGTGCATACCGGCAACAAGCACACAGTCAGAGAGGGTGTTTAGCACGGCTGGTAACATTGTTAACCATATGCGCATATGAGTTCACATTACGGCCGGGTTCCGCCGGCTGCACGTCAAGCGTCTTGTTTACCGTTTGCTGAGCCATGATAGTTAAAGCATTTTCCACCTAAGTTATTATATATATTTGAGTAATCTACAAGTTTACTGTACTGTTTGTCATCTACTCGCTTTCAAATATCTGCCACGGACATTTACACAATGTCACGGATAAACATGGGTAAATGCATGAAAAAAATCATCACATATCTCCTCTGATAATGGTTTATTCATTTAAAAACATAGTGTGCTCATTTAGCACACTATTTAATGTAGTTTTTATCTGCTGGAGGGTCGCGTAGGGGAGTGTAGCGCGACAAAAATAGAAGAGCATCCTAAAGTTGTCGCGCCGCTCCCGTTGCCGGTGCAGCCGCTGTAATTGATAACAGGGGGGTGAGCTGCTACAGGACTCGCGCTGCAGACGTGTCGCGCTGCTCCGTAACTTTCAGCTCCGCCATCACTGACGTGTTTTGTGAAAGACTCGTCGGAAATCAGTGTGAAGCTGCAGGTTCCAATACGCACACACTTTGAATTGTGCTCTAGATAGTAATTATGGACTATATGTACCGAGTTGAATTCTGTGGAGACAGACCATTAATTTAGCAAAATAAAATGACAAAAATCGCCCAAAAATCGCCAAAAATGAAACCAACCGTGATGGACTTGGCCGATGGGCGATTGGCGATATATTCGTCCAATCGCCCAAGCCTAGTCCTCACGGACGACTTAGTCGTCGCTCGGGCCCAAATAATTAAAGCTGCGAGCAGCAATGAACGGGCCTTCGGACCTTCACGCAAATCAGGGGGGCTGGCAGGACGCGTTCTGACGCGTCACTTCATTTCTGTCAAAGTTAGACATCGCATGCAAGAGCAACTTGGCCTATCCTTGACATCAAAGAATGTATAAAGTAACTTTCTGTTGCCAGTAGGTGGCGCTATGGCGGTGATCCAAAATTCCTCTGTAGATGTGTTCAGGGCTGGACTGTCATCATATGTGTGAAGTTTTGGCAAGATATTCCCATGTGGAGTCAAGTTACAGCAACGTTTATCATCACGGCGAAACATCAAAGTTCGCCGCCAGGCCGTGACCATGCCCTTTGACAAAAACTCACAGTTTCCACAATAAAGCGAAATCAGCGTCTTATTGATTGATTTTTTTGACCAAGTTTGAGATGGATCTGGTCAATTCTGTAGGAGATGTACATTAAAGTCTAAAACATGACATTTCCTGTTGCCAGTAGGGGGCGCTATATTTATCTCTAATTATTGACATGTAGATGTTTTCAGGATGGGACTGGCATCTATCCTGTGAAGTTTGGGCAAGATTGGACCAAGTATGCTAGAGTTATAAACTACTTCCTGTTTAGTGGCGAGACCCCTAACTTTGACGCCATCCCACGGTCACACGCATTGACAAAAACTCAAGCTTTTAATAACTTTTCATCTTCCTCACGGATGACTTCGTCGTCGCTCGGGCCCTAATAATAAACAGCACGATTATAATAGGGTCCTCACAGACGACTTTGTCATCACTCGGGCCCTAATAATAATCTTTTTTTGTATAGCACTTTTCAAAACAAAGTTACAAAGTGCTTTACAGAATAAAATAACACTTAAAATACACAAAATGCACAAAATTAGAACAAACAAGGAAAGAGTGAATAAACCCCCCAAAATAAGAGCTGTCCAGGAAGAACAATTAAAACATGGTGGGATTTAGACCATGTGTTAAAATGAATAAAACGCTTTCTTAAAAAGATATGTTTTTAGAAGTGATTTAGTTACTGATTCTGCAAGCCTCACATCCTCGGGCAGGGAGTTCCAGAACTGAGGATCCCTGACTGCGAAAGCCCAGTCACCCTTAGTGACCCTTAGTCTTGAGCCGGGACTCAGAAACAGCCAACCAGCCTCTGGCCAAGGATCTGAGGCTGCGCCCAGGCTCATAGGTGAGGAGTAACTCAGTAATATAGCCAGGTGCTAAGCCGTGAAGTGATTTAAAAGTTATCAGTAAAATCTTAAAATCAATTCTAAAACAGACTGATAACCAGTGAAGACAGGCTAAAACAGGGGGAATGTGCTCTTGTCTCCTAGCCTTTGTTAGGAGACCAGCAGCAGCATTTTGTACGAGCTGAAAACGTGAGAGCAGTTTTTGGTTAAGCCCCAAGTACAAAGAACTGCAATAGTCCAGGCAAGATTAAATAAAAGCATGGATAACCTTCTACAGATCGGGCAAAGAGAGATAGGACTTAATTTTTGAGATGGTCCTGAGCTGATAAAAGCATATTTGAACAACACTTTCTATGTGCTTATCAAAGGTAAGGTCACCATCAAAGATCACACCCATGTTCCTGGCTGTGGGTTTGATATTGACAGACAGGGAACCAAGATGTTTGTGTAGTACAGGGATTGACTTTGGGGGACCGAAGAGAATGATTTCAGCATAACATTGGTGCTGGATATTATATTTCTTTATAATGTGTCCCACTGGTAGTATGTATATGCTGAACAACAACAGACCAAGGATGGAGCCTTGGGGAACACCACAGGTCAGAGAAACAACTGAGGAGGAGGTGTTCCCCAGGGCTACTGTACCACAGCAGAGCAATGTCCCTAATACCCACCCACTTTTCAAGCCGATCCAATAAAATAGTGTGATGCACAGTGTCAAAGGCAGAGCTCAAGTCTAAAAGAATTAAGACAGAGCAGTCACCAGCATCAGCTGTGAGTAAAAGATTATTAGTTACCTTAATCAGAGCAGATTCGGTGCTGTGGTATGGGCAGAAACCAGACAGAAATTTATCAAAGATGTTAAAAGTGGTCATAGAAGATATGATTTCTGAATAAATAACCTTCTCTAAAACCTTTGATAAAAATGGTAACTTTCATATTGGTCCAAAATTTGTAAAATCAGAGGGGTTAAGGCTTGGTTTCTTTAAAAGGGGGTGCACTATTGCATGCTTGAGGGAGGAGGGAACACAGCCGGAGGACAAAGAACTGTTAACAATAGCTAAAATTGAGGGGCCAACATTGTTAAAAACTTCCTACAGAAATCTGGAAGGCATAATACCTGAAGCAGTCCCTGACAGTTTTATTTTAGCTATAATGTCCTTTAAAGTGCACAGTGTGAGTGGTTGAAAACAGTTTAGCAGGGTGGATGAGTAACAAATTGGAGAAGGTGGGTCACCAATGATGGAGTCAATCTGGAGTTTAACTTTGTTAATTTTGTTTGTGAAAAAGTATAGAAATTTTTCACAGTTCATCAGGGTGGTTTCGGTGTACTGACGAGGAGGAGGATTAGTAATGGAGTTGATGGTTTTGAAGAGCATTCTAGGGTTCCCTCGGTTTACTGTAATGATATTTGAGAAGTATGAGGACCTGGCTTCCTTGACTGTTTTCTGAAAGGTGGACAATAGTTCTTTCAGGATGAGGAAAGACACCACCAGACGGTCCTTTTTCCACTTTCGCTCTGCCTGTCTGCATCTTCTCTTCAGATCTCTTGTGTGATTATGAAGTCATGGCATACTGATGGTTGATTTGACTTTCCGGGTTTTGATAGGTGCTATTGTATCAAGTATTGAGTTACAGGTATAGTCAAGGTTGGCTGTCATATGTTGTAAAACCCTGTGAGGCAAATTGTGATTTGTGATATTGGGCTTATAAATAAAATTGATTGATTGAAAAATTGTTTTTATAAAAATATAGATTATAGTGGCTTGAAAGTACAATGGCATGGTAATATGATGGTGTGAGTTTAAACTTTGCACTTTAAACTCAAACCAGTTTTAACAGTTTTCTTAGCAGTTTGTCCTTAGCTGGCAGCATGATATAAAAAGAAATAGTTTTGGAACAGCGGACAGCAACCTGCTCTCTTGAGCCGCAGACTGAAATTAAACTTAAAGAGTTTATCCTTTGTGTGTCTTTAGCCATTTTGCTTTGTCAATGCTCAACATGGGAACCAAAAAAAGAAAAAAAATGTTTTTCATATTAATTTAGAAAAGAGACATCATGTTATTGCATGTGTATGAAATCATGGTGAAGAATGTTTTGCACTAACTTTTCCATAGCAGCCTGGAAGGCCTTGGAGCCGGGTGCATGCCTGTGGACAGGCTGGCCCTGGGAATCCATGACAGACACTTCACTGAGAGCACAGTCCCTGGCGTGCATGATGAATCTGCATGTCTGCGGGACTTCGATCTCTACCTAAAGATATATAACTCAGGGGTTACTCTCAGGGTATACTCAGGGTGAATGAAGAGACAGAGATGGAGCACAGATAAGAACACTGTGTTATCAAGTGACCTCACAAAGTGGAACACAGACGGGCATGTACCTGACAAGAGACTTTATGGCCGTTCAACAGGTCAGCAGTGCCCACCACACCATTTTTGCTGTCTGTGGTGTACTGGTACATATATTTCTTGAAGGTCTTGAATCTAGATGCCACTGCAATGAGATAATGGCATTACAAGGTGATATTGACTCTCTAAAGCCCAGTTCAGACCAAAGATTTGCGACGAGACAAATTGAAACATGCATGCTTGCTACTTGCTACTTGCAATGCATGAGAAAGTGTATCATCTCTATGCAACAACTCTCTGTACTTCTGATCTGATTTCCAGCTTTTCAGGCTTATTTGGTTGCTGAATATAAGTTATAGCCTCTTAAAATATGAATGAGGATAGTGATAGTGAGATACTGGCTACAGTTGCGTTTGTAAAAGTGATGAAATGGTAAAAAACAGAAACAAAATGAGCATCAGATGGAATACGTATAATAGATACGGCACAATAATAATAATGGTGCTGGTTATTTAACCAGAATGTGTGTGTGTGAGAGGCCATAAACACATACAGCGAAGAGCAGCAGGGACCCACTGTCCAACTCTGGCACACAGTGAGGATGGAAACGGGGCTCAGTGGGGACAGAGCACCTGCCACAGCAGCAAGCGAACAGTGTGTGTGGTCATTTTGACCTGACCACTGGACTTCGCTACAAGCCGATCGGCTATTGAAACAGGTGACGTGCTTTATATTCTAAAACCAACTGCCTGTGATTTGACCAACTAAGTCACAGGTGACACTATCAACCGGCTTGGGTCAAGCACAGATGACCAGTTCCAGTTCAGTTCTGCAACTTTTCTCTGCAACGTTTGAAACCAGTTTTGTCTTGTCGCGAATCATTGTTCTGAACTAGGCTTAAGATCTTATGTAAAAAGCTCTAGGTGTGTGAGTTCAAGCCAGCACTGCTTTTAAAGATGAGAACATGTTCATCTAGGATTATTCTGTTCACCGTTACGGTTCCACATCCATGGCAGCAGATCTTTGGAAGAAGCTAAATGATGCTCCCATTAGTAAGCCACTGCTATAGTAGTGAATCATAAACAGCACAGGAGCAAGAGTCCATTGGCTTCTGTTGCTATCACCAGAAAGCAGGTCATGTGTTTATTAGTTCAGCACAGCCACAATTGATCTGTTAAACAGGTCAATGTGTCTGTTTGCAACTGCACACCAATCACCCCTCCATCTACCCTATGCACAGACACACTTTTACAGGAACACACTCTGTCAAGCCCCTCACAGGAACTGACCAAGTCCAGACCATTGTAACTGCATCATTTTGGGGACTTATCAACACTTTAATAAGTGCAATATAGACTTTTTGCATTACTCTTATTATTCTGATCACCAAAATAGCACAGAGCAGTAATGAAACCAAGCAAATTGCCATCTCCTCAGAAGAAGTTTTGGAAGGTTTTGTTGATGTGGATATAACTGATGTGTTGGTAGCTACTTACACAGACACATTGAAGTTTGTGGCTTATTATCACTGCCTTCCTCTGGGGAAAAAAAGAGCAAAGTAATGTGTAATCTGGAAAACTGTTATGATATGATATATGTCATTTTTGAACAAATATATATACATGGTCACGCACTATGGCTGCCCTTTTTAACCAAGGACTTAACATATGTATGTAAGGACAACAGTAAGCATTCATATTCAGGTAAAAAATATAACATGCCTTGACATGCCATGGTAGAAAAAAATGTGTCATTAATAACATTCCATTTACTTGCTAGAATAAACAATAGGAACAATTACACTTAGACTCTTTCACAGAAGATATTAGGACTTAAAATGCACAAGTGTAAATAAAATGTACAAGGCTGAATTCCATTTTCAGTCTCAGGATCTTAGTATTGGTCACACTTGCTTCTATCATGGCTTATTGGGAATTGGACAGAACAGAGACATTATTAATGATTGTAGTAACACCTGTGCTTTTCTTACAAGGAAAAGTCAAAATTTCTGGTGATAAGAAAGCTTTTATACGCAAACTAGCATACAAATGAGTTTTACAATTAATATCAAAAAAACTTTTAAGATTTTCTTCAAATTTGGGGCATTGGTGGCTTAGTGGGAGAGCAGGCGCCCCATGTACAAGACTGTTGCTGCAGTGGCCCTGGTTCAACTCCAGCCTGTGGCCCTTTGCTGCATCTCTCTCTCTCTCTCTCTCTCTCCCTTTCACACTTGTCTGTCCTATCAATTAAAGGCCAAAAAACCCCAAAAAATATCTAAAAAAAAAAAAGATTTTCTTCAAATTTCTCATAATCCAATTACTTTGAATCAAAAACGATTCCTACTTACGGGCCAGTGTGTAGCTGCTCAGCAGCAGCAGCAACAAACACAGCTTGCTGTAACCCATCATGGGCTAAAGAAAAGGGTTTCCTCTGTGCTGTTGAGTGCTCTCAGTCTTAACTAATACAGCAACACTTCTCCCCAGATCATTTATAAAGTCCCTCCCCTCTTCCCTGTCCCTCCATAAGCCAGCCCTGCACACTACCAGGGGTACACTGACTCAGCAAAGCCTGGGGTGGTCATTTCAAAGTTCAAACTCTAAATAGCACAGATGATTATTGTTCGGTAAATGGCAGCTTTTTGTTCATGTCAATGCAGAGTTACAAAATGAAATGCAGTTGTAATCAATCAGCTAGACTGTGGTACTATAACAATCAACTTATTTTTTGGTTCTTAACTCCTGGAATATTGTATGGATACTCTATACTATTTTATAAAGAGACTAAAAGTGACGGAATGAATACACTGACTTTGGTCGTTGCTTCTCTTGAAAATGTATACAGCCTATTTCAGCCTATTGTCACATTTCCTGCATGTAGGCCATTTCTGTGCATGCAATGTCTCAAAAAATGCTCCACAGCTCCCGCCATCCAAACATAGGCATGTTTAGCCCTGAACAAGTTTCCACTTAGTGGTAGAATAGAATAGAATGGAATTGAATAGAATACAATAGAAAGCTTTATTGTCTTTATAAAAACAGACAAAAAGCTAAACATCACATAAACACAGCTATATAATAGTTACAATAGCAAATGATAAAGTAGATAAAAACAATAAAAGACAGTGGTTTAAAACATTGCACTGTGTAGATATTGCACATTATTATTCATTTAGTTTTCTTACAGCCCAGGAAAAGAACTGTTCATTAGTCTGGAGGTGGGAAAGAGTAGAATCATGTATACATATTTACCCAACCGAAGGATCTTACACATTCTGGTGTCTTCCTAGGAGGAGAAGAGCTTAAACTAGTCAATGAGTTCAAGTATCTAGGGGTTTTCCTGGATTCAACCCTCACCTTCAAGAGTCACACTAAAAAGATCTCGAGAACAATCAATTTCAATCTCTCCAATCTCAAATTACTAAGGCCTTCTTTGACAACTGCGTCAGCTAGGGTGTTTATGCATGCAATGGTCTTCTCTCACATTGAATATGGATTCAGTAACTGGTCGTTCACTTCTAAAGCTGCACTTACTCAGATTGATTCTCTGTACAAAAGAGCGATCAAAATATTGGACAAAAAAACCCTATCATATCATCACTGCCACATACTCCAGAAATATAATCTTTTGATAATTTCACAAAGTTCAAGTATGCCTGCGCAATATATAAAATCTTGAAAGGTTTAGCACCAACCCCAATGTCTGTTTCTGTTAAGCAGAATGAAAACATCAGCTACACGACCAGGGCCACCACACGAGGGGACTGTGTAATTCCGCTCAGGCGTACCTCGTGTGGGCAGTCAGAACTTCCGTTTGCAGGTAGCCAAATCTGGAATAGTACATCATCCATGATACGGGACTGTAACACATATGCCACTTTCAAAATAAATCTTAAGAAGTGGCTAAAAAGTACATAAATTTGTAACCACAGTTCATGAGTTGATGTACAATATATGTCTTTTTCTTTTCTCTCCTTTTTCTTTTCTTTTATTCTATGGTTCTTTCTCTCCTTCTTTTTTTGTATTTAGTTACCATGCACTTTACAATATAACTGACTCCTACAACCAATTAATCACAACTACAACAAGAACTATGAACTGGACCTTGCATTGTTGCAGTTTTACACTCCATCTACACAACCCAAACAGCCCCTGCTCCTCTGGCTGCTATTTATTGTTTATTTATCTATTTATTTCTGTTTTCTTTTTCTCCTTCTCTTTCTTATTTATTTATTATTATTTATCTATCTCTTTTTTTTTTTTCTTTTTTGGTCTCAGGCTCAAATGTTTACATTGTACTTTGCAGTAACTAACAGCTCTTGGAAAATAGCTCTACAGCACTTTAATTTCTAGTGTTTTACATTGGTGTTGGCTTAGTGGTAGAGCAGGCGCCCCATATACAAGGCTGTTGCCGCAGTGGCCCGGGTTCGACTCCAGCCTGTGGCCCTTTGCTGCATGTCGCTCCCTCTCTCTCTCTCCCCCTTTCATGCTTAACCGTCCTATCGATTAAAGGCAAAATGGCCCAAAAAAATATATTTTAAAAAAACAAAGAAAGGAATAACTTAATGTATTTGCTAAATTTACAAGAGGAGACAAATAATTAGGAATTTGACATAAAATGTTAATAAAGTTTCTCCTAACTCGCTACACGAGTGAGTCTGGTACTTTCTCTTCGCATGATAGAGTGTATTTTGATAACTGTACTCCTTTTTGTGCCCCAAACACATTGAATTATTTGCACAACATTACTGTGTTACGGCTGCGGCCGTATATTGTAACATTTGCTCATCCCCCTGCTCCTCCTTTACAGCAGCCAATACTGGATCGTTTCTCACCCATTCCAAGATTTAACTAAGCTAGTGAGCAGTATGAAGACTTCCTCCAGCCCGTTAGACATCTTGCCCACATCTCTACTGAAAAAAGTTATTGGTTCCATCGGCTCTTCCCTGCTCTATATTATTAATTGCTCACTGGTCTCTGGCTGCTTCCCCTCCTATTTTAAACATGTGGTTGTCCAGCCACTTCTTAAAAAGCAAAATCTGGGACCCTTCATTATTTAGCAACTTCAGGCCCATTTCTAAATTGCCTTTCATTTCAAAGATCTTAGAAAAAGTTGTTGCTAACCAACTAGTCCCTACCCTAAATAAGCGTTGTATTTATGACAAATTTCAGTCTGGTTACCGTCAGCAGCATTCCACTGAGACAGCACTTCTTAGAGTGTCTAATGACATCATGATGGCCTCTGCCACGGGTAAATGTACCATCCTAGTGCTGCTTGACCTTAGCGCAGCCTTCGATACTGTGGATCACCACATCCTGTTAGATAGGCTCTGTGACTGTGTTGGCATTTCAGGCAGTGCCCTTGACTGGTTTGCCTCCTACCTCTTTGGTAGAAGTTTCTCAGTAGCATCTGGTCCTTTCATTTCCATACCCCTTTCTTGTGGGGTACCTCAGGGCTCAGTGTTGGGTCCACTTTTGTTTGCTCTGTATATGCTACCTCTTGGAATCATTATCAACAGGTTTGAGGGTATATCTTATCATATGTACGCGGATGATATTTAGCTGTATTTTTCCTTTAATTCTGACAGGACTGACTGTCTGAATGTACTGCATGACTGTTTGTCTGCAATTAATAACTGGATGATCAACAATTTCCTCCAGCTTAACACTGCTAAGACCGAGGTCCTTATTGTTGCTCCAGCCTGTACTGCTTCTAGGGTGGCGAGCTGTATTGGGTCCCTGAATTTAAATATCCGCTCTAACCTGAGAAATCTCGGAGTTATTTTTGACCAGGCCATGCACTTTGATAAACACATCCATGCGTTGACCCGTACATGCTTTTTCCACCTTAAAAACATTGCAAAACTGAGATCTGTTGTATCACATGCTGAACTAGAAATGATCATTCACGCCTTTGTGTCATCACGTCTGGATTACTGCAATTCTCTCTTCATGTGTCTCAGCAAAACTCTTGTAGATCGCCTCCAATTGGTGCAGAATGCCGCTGCCAGGCTGTTTACCAAATCACCCAAAAACTGCCACATTACTCCTGTCCTAGCCTCCCTACACTGGCTTCCCGTCAGCTTGAGGATCCAGTTCAAAATCCTTGTTTTAACTTTCAGAGCTCTTCATGGTCAGGCACCTGAGTATCTGTCTGACCTGCTGCACGTATACGTTCCTAGTAGGACACTTAGGTCGGCCGATCAAGGCCTGTTGGCAGTTCCTCGCACTAGGCTTAGAACTAGAGGTGACCGGGCCTTTGAGTCCATTGCACCCAGATTGTGGAATGCCCTCCCACAGAATTTGAGAGCTGTAGCATCGGTTGATATTTTTAAGAAGCATCTTAAAACCTATCTATACAGGCAGGCATTCTTTAACTTGTCTTAAGTGATTTGTTTCATTTTTTGTGTCTCTGTATGTGACATGTATGTTTGTATGTATGTGTTCTTGTTGGTATTTTAATCCTGTGAAGCACTTTGTGAGTCCTCTCTGTGAGAAGTGCTATACAAATACATTTTACTTACTTACTTAGTTACTTAAATTTATTGCATGTATGTTGTTTTTTTTGAGAGAGTAAGACCTCTTCTTTTTCTGAGGATCTGTGCCAGGTGCCGCTCCCGCTCCCGTCTCCTTCCGTGAGTGGTGGGTTCTGGCTGGTCGTGGCTGCTGCCGATTGGCTGTCGCGAGGGCTTGGCTCTGGTCGTGGCTGTTGCTGATTGGCTGTCGCGGGGGCTTGGCCTTTTTAAACCCCGGCCATCTGTCAAAACTCCAGGGTCGTTTTGACAGCAGCGTTACTCTGCATCCCGACACCAAACCTGCCTGTGCCTTTGTAAACTGTTTCTTGTGTGTTTTTTTGACTGGAGAGCGGTGAGCCTTATCCGAACTGTTCGATTGTTGTTTGTGTCCTGCCGCTACGAGTGGGGAACAGTTTGTCTGCTGCCGACCCGTTGCAGCGCTAAGCAGCAGTTTTATTGTCACTTGCACGTCACTTAAAAATATTTGTACATAGCACTAAGCAGTAGGGATTTATGTTTCCATTTATGATGCCATTTATGTTGACCTGTTTTCTCCTGTTTTTTGTTTAGTTTAGGGAGTTAGGTTTAGTGATTGTATTTTTGTTTCTTTTCTTTCACATAGGGTTTAGTTAGTACTTTGGGAAAGATAGTTTGTTTTATTTATTGTTTTGGCCTGGGCTCACCCTGAAGAAAAGTTTCCTTATTTATAAAAATTGTTTCTATTTGTGTGATGGTGAATAAACTCACCCTTTTTGTCGTGCATTATCTTGTGTCAGCTCATTTTTATGTTACACTTCCCGACCCCTAGACAAGGGGTGTGGCAACAACTGTGTGGCAACAACTGTGTGGCTCCAAAATGAACTTCCTGTACTTTGAGATCATATTTCTCCTGTTTAAGCTTCTCTGCACTGGCTCCCTGTAAAATCCAGAATTGAATTTAAAATTCTACTCTTAACTTACAAAGCTATAAATGGTCAGGCTCCATTTTATCTTAGAGAGCTCATAGTGCCCTATTATCCCACCAGAACACTGCGCTCTGAGAATGCAGGGTTATTCGTGGTCCCTAAAGTCTCCAAAAGTAGATCAGAGCCTTCAGCTATCAGGCTCCTCTTCTGTGGAATCATCTTCCTATTGCAGTCCAGGAGGCAGGCACCATCTCCACATTTAGGACTAGACTTAAGACTTTCCTTTTTGGTAAGGCTTATAGTTAGGGCTGGCTCAGGCTTGCCTTACAAAAGTAAAAAAAAAAAAACTGACAGCACTCACTTGTAAGTGTAACACTCTAGATTTAATTAACTGCACAGCAGCAGACAAACGGATGCGTTTCAGCTCATAGCCGTCCTCAGCGTTAAATGGTTTGTGGGTGTGTCACCCTTTTAACAGAAGCCAGCTGGTTCCGATTGACAACAATACAAAGATACAAATACAGAACATTCATAAATAATACATCGAACAGTCTAGATATAATAAAAATGGTCTCAGTATAATAGAAAGATAGATAGAAAATCTTCAAGCACATAATACAATATCAAAAAAATCAAAATACATGAGAAACCTTTTAAAAATAATCAACAACAACTTTTTGTCATGACCAAAAGTGTCAAAAATGTCCAACAATATGCACAAGACAACCACCATAGAACCTACATAGGTCCATATTAACGTAATTAACAGATGTGTGACTAATAGATATGATCCATATACTGTCTGTGAAAAGTAGTGAGTCTACATGTGAAGCTGTCAATAGAGCCATGCAGATCACCCCAGAAAATAATAATGGACCACATAAATATCACCATCTAAACTTACAAAAAACATGATAACACCAATTCCTCATTTAATCCTTTCGGATGCTCAGTCTGTAAAAAATGGATCCAATAAGCCTCTCGCTGGAGGAGTTTCCTATCTCTATCCCCTCCCCTCAGAAGGGGCTCAACTACCTCTATTCCCATGAACCTCAGACTATAGACACCATGGCCAGCTGAATTAAAATGCCTGGCGACTGGTGATTTCTTGTCCTGGTTTCTAATGTTGCTTTTATGTTCTGAGATTCTGATTTTTAGTTGGTGTGTAAAATGGTCCCCTTTAATCAGTGAATTACAATTTACACAATTTAAACAGGCAAAGTTTACTTGATCGCTTATAGGCGGAGGAGGGTTAACAACGTCCAACGACAGGGTTGCTACACAGAATATGCCAGTGTCTTCTAACGCTGTCTTTAATCGACTGAGAAATAGACTTCTGACTGGAATGAGGAGCCTTGGGCTCAAACAAACTTTCCCTCTCTATCTCACAAACTTTGGGCATACATGCATTCAGTATCTTTTGGTCATACTTTTTTTCTCGGAAACGATCACATAACTCTTGAGCCTGTTTTTGGAAATCTTCCTCTGAGCTGCAGATCCTTTTCAATCTCAGTAACTGACTATAGGGTAAGCTCTTCTTTAGACTGTGTGGGTGATAACTGGAAAAATGTAAATAATTATTCCTGTCTGTCTTTTTACGAAAAACTGTGGTTTGTAATAACTCTGATTTGTTAACCCTCACATCCAGAAAGGACACAGATACTCAACTTGACACTAAGGTGAATTTAACTGAATGCAATCTAGAGTTTAAATACTCATTAAAAGTTTCCAATTCATCAGCCATGCCGGAAAAAAAAGTCATCAATATATCTATACCAACATTTGACTCGAGAAAAGTAGGGATTGTCACAGTACACATAATCTGCTTCAAATTTACCCATAAATAGGCTGACATAGTTAGGACTGAATGGGCTGCCCATTGAGACCCCCTGTTTTTGCAGAAAAAAATCTTTACCACATCTGAGATGCTTTTTGTTAGAACAACTTTAGACAATTTCATCAAAAACTCTGTAGATGGTGCCTGTTGTACCCTTGAGTTCAGATAATATTATCAAGCTTCTAGTCCTTTTTATGTGGCACATTAGTGTACAAACTTGCCACATCCATAGTACACAGAAAGTCAGTATCATTAATCTCACCTAAGTGCTTAAGTTTGGTCAAAAATCAGATGTATCACGTATGTAAGAGGGTAACTGAGTTACTCATGATTTGGATGACTGGTCTGCCCCTCTCCGCTCTCCGTGCACCCGGACAGCCAAGGATAAACCCAATAATTTTTGTAGTCCAGTGTGTCACGTCAGTATTTCTTAAGTTTATTTTCCGACAGTTCTTTTTTATAGGCATCAATCAAGGAGGTGCAGCGCTCATTTAATGCAGACATCTGAGAGCTGAATTTGGTTTGCAGCTCACCTTGCAGGTCAGAAATCTCCATTCTGGTTTTGGAAAGTTCATCCTGTGTGTATTCAACAACCAGTAATATCAAGTCCAACGAGCACTTATTGAAGACCTCACACCACTTCTTGCAAAATGCCAGGCTGTTGCGGCCCAGTGTGGGCACCTTATTGATTCTCAGCCCCCTGGGAATTCTTTTATTCCTCCAATATTAGGACAGAGTAGAGCCATGCAGCATGTAGCATGTCTCTTTCTTTTTCAGATGTTCCAGGCGTTGAGACATGGAATCCCATGAGGTGAACGTGTCCTGGGATGCATCGAGAGGGAAAAGTATTTTTTCACTGTCTGTGTCCGAGAAAACAAAAGTGGAAGCCCTGGCTTCTGTGAACTTCTTCAAAAGACATGCTGCCATGCAGGTGAGGAGCGCCGCCCCAAACAAATAGGTAATCAGCAGACTTGGCGTGCTCACTCAAAAAGTCTCAAAAAAGTTATAGGGTGCCGGTCAAACAAAATCCCAGAAAAGTAAAAAAAAACCTGACAGCACTAAAGTGTAACACTTTAGATTTAATTAACTGCACATTTAGACTCACTACTTTTCACAGACAGTATATGGACCATATCTATTAGTCACACATCTGTTAATTACATTAATATGGACCTATGTATGGTGGTTGTCTTTTGCATATTGTTGGACATTATTGACACTTTTGGTCATGACAAAGAGTTGTTGTTGATTTTTTAAAAAGTTTCTCATGTATTTTGATTTTTTTGATATTGTATTATGTGCTTGAAGATTTTCTATCTATCTTTCTATATCTAGACTGTTCGATGTATTATTTATGAATGGTCTGTATTTGTATTTTTGTATTGTTGTCAATCGGAACCAGCTGGCTTCTGTTAAAAGGGTGACACACCCACAAACCATTTAACGCTGAGGACGGCTATGAGCTGAAACACGTCCGTTTGTCTGCTGCTGTGCAGTTAATTAAATCTAAAGTGTTACACTTACAAGTGAGTGCTGTCAGGTTTTTTTTACTTTTCTGGGATTTTGTTGGACCAGCACCCTATTAACATCATTATCATTATCAGGCTTGCCTTAGACCAGCCCCTAGTTATGTTTGCACCGGTAATAAAGTTTGGGGCACCACCCTCCTAATAAGGGAAGCGACTAATCAAATTAATAACCCCTGAAACCAATTATTACTTTGTCAGCACGCTTATCAATGATGAATCAATCTCAATATCTGGGTTGGGAATTCTCCATACAGTGATCTTAGTTCCTGCTCAAAAGAAATACACACAGACAATGACTTGCCGATAAATTAAAATTTAATTAGGCTAAATGGGTAACAACTGAATAAATGAATGAGGATAATATGAAATAACACAAAATCAACAGTATGTATAAATGGATTAAACAAGAAGTAACACTCGTGTGAGTTATGTAATTTGGCAATAGTGAGAGAGTATGTGAAGAGAAATTGGAAATCAGGGATGCGCAAAATATTTATCTAAGGAATCCTAAATTAATATTAATTTTGTTTTCTTTATTTATTAACGATCTACCAAATATATGTAATAATATTAATATTCAAATGTACACTGACGATGTGGTAATTTTTACTGCAGCAAAAGATGCTGATCCTGCCTACTACTAAATATCAAAAAAATCGTATGCATGATGTTCTCTAAGAAACCACTGAAAATGTCTCACTCTAATGTATTTCTGGGAAAGGATGAACTACAACTTGTCACAGAGTTCAAAAACCTTGGAGTCATTTTAGACTCTATACTTTGTTTTAAGAGCCACATCAAAAAAGTTTCCAAAATCATTAAATTTAATCTTCATAATTTTAAACAGATTAGGACTTCTCTGACTGATGGTGCTGCTATGGCTTTCCTCCACTCTATGACACATAGACCACTGTATAACTAGTTGGTCCCTAACTGCCGCTATGGCACTCAAGCCAATTGAATCTCTCTAGAACAAAGCGATAAAAATCCTGGACAAAAAGCAATTAACATATCATCATGGTGCCATCCTTCCAAAGTACAAGCAACTAAACTTTGAAAATTTCAAAAAATTCAGAGTGGCTTGTTTCTATATAAAGTCTTACATGGGTTGGCTCCACTGCCACTGTCTGAACGCATTAAGCAAATGACAGTCGATAACTCCTCAACTCGAACTACTAGAGCCACTGTTAGAGGTGACTGCGAGGTGCCACTGAGACGTACCACCTTTGGTCAAAATGCTCTGTCTTTCAGAGGAAGTGTTCTATGGAACACCTTACCACCCTCAATCACTTTGCTATTTTCAAGGGTCACTTAAAAGTGTGGCTCAGAGTGCAATATCACCTGCACTTAGCACTTTGTGAAATGCGACTGTTAGTCTCTATTTATATTAATCTATCAGCACTACCACTTAAAGCAGAAATACTTGAAATATGTGGTTTATGGGCATTGTGCAATGGACTCAATTAATTACTGTTGTTGTTGTTTATTGTCTTTTTTTTAATATCCACATGGGCATTGTGCAATAATTTAAAAGTACAGTATTTTATATGGACCCAAATTGTACTTCATGACTGTTGGCGTTTATATATTCATGTCAGCATTTGCACTTTAGATGAAATAGGTAATTATGGGCATCATGCAATAACCACAGCACATAGCACTTTATTTGGAGTCAATTTCATACACTGGACTGGACAGACATTCACCTCAATGGTCCCGGTGTTTGATGTTTGTACGTCATGTTGTTATGTTTTCTCTTAAACAGTATGTATTTTTTTCTCCTTTTGTCCTCGGTGATCTAATGTATTCACTATCACGTTTTTCTTCTTTTCATTTCTTCTAACATTTTTACTACTCTGTAAGATCAACCTGCCAAAGGACTACGGATGAAAATTAGTCTGGGGCTATAATCCGGCATATTCACATGCAAATGTTCATTAATGTGCACTGTCCCTTCTAACTTAAATAAATAAATAAATAAATAAGATAAAGATAATTAAATCTCCTATTCGACATCAGCTGCCCAGCGGGTCACCTGTGAGGGGAATTCTTTGCCTCCTTTCTTAGCAGCGAATCATGCAGACGTTTCTCCTGAGGATTATGCACATTTACAACATTATAACATGGATATAATGTACAATTTCACTTCCAACAGTCATTTCAAGTTTGTCACACAGAAACATTTGGTAATTGAGGGGAGGGCGCTATTGCGAATGCGAATGGACAGGATGTGGTTGAGAAAAGAAGCATTGTCTCACGACAACTAGTGGGTTGTTCATCACCGCGTTTTGCCCCAAGGCTGGATACTTTAAGATGACATCTGAAACTTGAGGGATCCCAAGTGACTTTTTGTCTCCTTTTGGCCTAAGGATGGCTGAAAGAAGCATTTGTTCAGTCTGGGGTAATACAGGGGTTGAGTCCTAAACATTTGCACCCCGGTGGTCTCGTGGGTCTTGTTCATTGATAATACTGGTTGATAAGGAAGTCCAGAAAGACTGTTCCTCTACATGATTATTGTCACATATGTATACTATCAGATATTAATATATCATTTCAACATATTGTACCACAATAGCCGTAATTAGAATTATAATATTATTACTTAAATTAATGTTGTTGTAAGCTATTATCATTACCGTCTGTCCTGCATCTCTCTCTCTCTGTCTCTCTTTCTGTCTAATTGTGTCATACGGATTACTGTTAATTTATCCTGTTGATCTGTTCTGTATGACATCTATTGCATGTTTGTCCATCCTGGAAGAGGGATCCCTCCTCAGTTGCTCTTCCTGAGGTTTCTGTCCTTCTCTATACTTATATACCTATAACTCTATACTTCTGAATTCTACCATTCACTTCAAAAGTGAAGGGACTTCACCACAGAGCTTCTCACCAATCTGGTGCTCCACTCCTGAAATCATGAAAACTCAAGTAATTAAGAAATGTATCCCAGTTGGCTAAATAACACAAGGCTGTACAGTGAAACTCAGTAGGGATGACTGTTACAAAATGATAAGCAAAACTAGAGGGGGGAGGAGTTATGATCATAACCTTATACACAGCTTATACAATTACCTAGTTTATGCACTAATTGCAACTTAAATCCATTTAAATATCCTGTTTATTATTGGTACTAGCACAACGCACAGGCCTCAGACTCTCAAAAGGTTGTTTTACATTTTTATTAACCTAGATGCTTTCATTTGAACTCATTTACAATTGATCAAAATGGCTATTTCACCAACAAATAATGCTTGAGGTATTAGTACAATTGGAAATTAAAAAAAAAAACATTGCAAATTTAACAAAACCTAAGGACAAAACCAACCAATACCTAATTTTAGACTAGAATCAGTTCTAAATAATGAAAAAAGATATCTGTAGCCATATTAACAAAAGAGAAAGAGATTAAGTGTGTGCTCGGCCTACTACTTTTCTTTTATATCATCAGTTACTTAAAAGATCCAGAGGTGCTCTTTCTTGTGTCCTTACATGATTTTTTTCTGTTCAAGCTATCCAGCTTATCTTTGTGTACATGTTTAATGCATCCTAATTTGTTGCTTACCTGTAAACCTTCCTGCAGTAGGCCTATCTCTGAAACTGTCTGCAACCGTCTATGGTAAACAAACAGGACCCAAAATGCTTTACTTACTTACTTTTCAAGCTCAAAATTAACCTCCATCAATGTCCCCCCAATAGAATATAGCCTGCCCTACACCATTAGTAAACACCATGGGCTACTGAAAAGTAATGGAAACTTATGGAAGTAGTATAAGAAGTACGCCAACTGGAAATTATGTAAACATGAAATTGAAATAAAAATCTTTAATTTCGACTTGCGGTTGGCAGCTGCATGGAGTAGACGCACGCATCTGAGCTCCTGCCTGCGCTTTTAATATTTCACTCATTCACTCCATTATTTCATAACCTGGGCATTTTGTATTAAACACTTTACTTTTTTTAACCCACATTTGCTTCAAAATGTCTTCTAATCGCAGCAAATCCGGGAAGAAAGTCGACCAAACCAGTGCTACTAGCTTGCCAGTAACAATGGAAGCTGTGTCTCAGCTACTTGACCAGCACAGGGATGCGCTGGCAGCCAATTTTAAAACTTCTTTCAACCACCTGGAAAACAAGTTTGAACAGGTCTGGTCAGTAGTTGATCAACATGGTCAGCAGCTATCTTCCCTTGAGCTTGCTACAGAGGACCTGAGCCAGCATGTGAGTTGGAGGATTTCTGCTCCAGCCTTCGGGAAAGCAACACTAAGCTAACAGCAAAAGTTGACCTTGAGGGCCGCAGCAGGAGACAAAACATTCGCATCCTGGGCCTGGTGGAGTCTAATGAAGGTGGGCAACCCACAAATTTTTTCTCCGATCTGCTGTGTGAAATCTTTGGAAAAGAAACGCTCCCATCTCCACCGGAGATTGATAGAGCCCATTGCTCTCTGACAGCTAAACCGGCCACGGGACAGAGGCCACTTCCCGTTATTGTCCATCTACATCGCAACTGGGTTTAAGGAGCTCCCAATCCGTGAGGCCCGGTGGGGGAGTACCGTGGCCAGCCGGTTCGGGTTGTCAAGGACTACAGCCCCGAAGATTTGAGCCAGCGTGCCAAATACAGGGAGGTTATAGCGGATCTGTACAATCGGGGGCTTAAGCCCTCTCTTCTGCATCCCACACGGCTCCGGATCACACTTCCCGGTGGAGACAAGAAGTGGCTACACTCAGCTGAGGAGGCATGAAAATACACTGATTACACCATATTCCTCTATTATTTGGAATATCCTCAATATTCCAGTTGCGCAGGAGTCATGTAAACACGTGCATAACCCAATTAAATCCTGGGTTGTCAGGATATGCCAACCCATATGCCTGGGTTGTTGAATATGCCAAAACACGGGAATATGTCAGTTAACACGTCAATGGAATATTCCAGTTGCTGCAGCGTATATAAACACCTTATTCGGAATATTACCTTAACCAGAATATTGACCTTAATCGGAATATGGTGTGCATGTAAACGTTGTCATTGACAGCTTCCCCTCTCCATCTTCCCCACCGTAAATGATTGCACCTGTCCGCTTATCACTAACGTTAAACTAATATTTACACCTACTATGGTCTGCAACCAGAGACGCTGGCTATTGACTGCAAAGGTGTTTTCCCCCGATCCATTACAATTACACATATTTGGACAGCAGACATGTGAGTAGGTCCATCTACCTCTAATTCAGTGAACTGTAATATTGGAATATTTGAAGTACACCAGGTGAAGTCTGATTATCGAAGCAAAGTATTTTCTTTCGTCTTTATTATTACTATTATTTTTTATTATTATTAATATTTGACCTTACAGTGTTAGTGTCACAGAAGAAATTTTAATAAGAAGTGTCAATTTTCTCTTTACTATTAATGCACCCAGCATAGTTGAAATGAGGTTTTAAGAGTGCTGAGGCAAGTTTACATTAGAATAAGGAGCAAGAAGATGTTGCGAGTGACAGGAAGGTTTTCTTTTTGGTAACTGAATGAGTGTTCTGATAAGCTTGCTGCGACGTTCTTTGGCAGGGGAACTGCCCATTGGTCTGACACCCCATTGTTCCGACCATATTAAACCTATTCCGAAGTCCGTTCCGAAATCATCATGATGCCCTGTGGTTAAGGTCTGGTTAGGTTTAGTCACAAAAACACTTGGTTAGTGTCAGGAAAAGATCATGGTGTGGGTTAAAATGAAAAAGAAAGTGACAAACACATAAGCCGTGAGCCTGCTCTGGCTCAAGCCTTTCCCAGCTGACCCAGAGCCAGTCGCAGTGCACCATATGCCCGCCGCAAGCTGTTGAGCACCGCGGACAGTCGGACTAACGGCATGTCGAACTAATGGGCTGTCGGACCAATGACATGGACCCCTTTGGCAGCTGTCTTGTTGTGGGGTGGGAGGGTAGGGGGTACCTTTTTCAATGCTTACACTTGTTCAGTAGCTCATACAAGCACTATACAGCCAGTCATTGGTTCATTACTTGCTTTCTGTTCATATCCTGGATTCATTACCTGGAGTTCTGATACCATTTGTACTCATCAATCTGCATTTTTAGCTGAAGAAATTGGATAGAGTGTTACATTTTGTTAGCTGGAATGTTAAGGGTCTGAATCACCCTGTTAAAAGGAGAGAGTATTCTCCCATATTAAACTGTTTAAAGCAGCATTTGTTTTGTTGCAAGAAACACATATTCACAATTGGAGTCAATGCAAAAATGGCATTTTTAAACATCAGTTTTTCACTTATGGATTTTTGGATTTTTGTCTTAATAACTGAATTTTTGACAGCCGTTCGAAATCTGCCTTTACACACTAACAACTGCTGTCTTGCACACAGGTGACAGGCTTAGTCAATTTGTGAAGCTACATGTGACCTTTCTGTTTGCCAGTTAGCTCAGTGAGATAGAGGATGGTTCTTGGTGTTGAAGATTGTGAGTTCAGAGTGAAGCTTTTGTTATGCTAATTAAGGACTGCATGCAGGTGACAGAAAGAAAGGGAGACAGAAAAATGGGTTGAAATTTCCTGAAACTAGTCCATCCAGTTCCCAAACCGTGGGTCCGATCTTCAATCTGAAGGCATCACCAGATAGATAAACTTGTTCTGAATGCAGACATTTATAGCTATTATGTCTATAGACTCAAAAATGTGACCTTAGTCACAAGTTTATGATGTTTTGGCCCTCATCTTTTCTTACAAAATCATCATGAGGATTTGTGTGCTGCACCTTAGAACGCTTCTAAAATCCAAACCGTTCCAGTAATGACAAAGTCCTTCACAAGTAATGTTCACCAGGGGTAGAGCTGTAATGTGTGCAAGTTTGAAACCGCTAGGATAAACGGTGTAGGAGCAAATAATTTTTGAGAGACAGAATTTGTGAAAAACATCATCTTATACTGAAAGGGCAATAGTGCACTTCCTGTTGGATTTAGGTCAGGGGTTGCAGCATGAGATTTGTAGGTCTTGATGACACGAACAAGCTAGTTTTAGTTTGGTGTTTCTAAGTGATTCCGACTGGTCAAATATCAAACACATTGCCACAGACATCAAAAAATCCTTACAGAGCTGAATGTTTTGATGTTTGAATGCTTTCTGTAGCTGTAGGTATGTAGAAGTGATGTCACAATATGCAAATTAGATGAGCTCATTTACTGCCATCAGATTCCTTTTCCTTTATTTTGAGGATGAGGTGAGAAAAACAACACAAAACAAAAGAAATCTACTGTGTAAATATGTTGAAAATGTTGTTTTACTGAGATTTATTAAATCCATCCATTGCCTAATGACACCACAATATGCAAATTAGATGAGTTCATTTACTCCCATCAGATTCCTTTTCCTTTATTTTGAGGATGGAAACATCATGTTTCTGTGAGTTTGTGTGTGACAGCGGTTGCCATGGTAATGCAGTAGGTGCACCTGGCAGAAGAGCAGAGGAGACAGACAGAACACAGAGATTTAAAGTCTGTGTAAAGCAAATTCTGCTATTTTCTTCTAAACACATTAAATAGGTCCAATCATCAAAATAATGTGATGGTGAGAGAGATAAAGTTATACAGAAGATCTGTTTAGCAGCAGTTGAGCTGGCATGTGTGCGTGTTCAAAGCCGATACAACAAACGGTGTAGGAGGAGATGTTTTTTTTAAGAGCATGTTTGAGGCGAAATCTTACTTTGAAAGGGCAAATGGCTCACTTCAGTTAGATTTAAGTCATGGGTGTCAAGACATTCCTACGAGCCACACTGGTCATTTTAGTGCACCTAGGTGGCGCTAGACAGCCCATTTTGGCACTTTAGGGGTCAATAATGTGTATTTGCTGTTTCAAATGAAGATTCTGCTGCTGTAATCTGTCCTTGAAAGATTGTGAGACACACAGACAGAAAGCCGTGTGGCCGTGTCTGTGTGTGCAGCCATTGTCATGGCGATTAATGACTTGCCTGCACCGGGGGGGCACACAGAGAGCTCATGAGAGAGCAGATGAGCAAAGGCTGTTTAATATGGGTTTGAACTCCTCGAACAAGTTGTTCTTATTCCCAAACCGTTGGTCCAATCATGAAAATAATCTAATCTAAACTGACAATTTCTCCACTTTTGCTCATGATACTTTGAGACGCATAGATTAAAAATGGTAAAAGATATGAAAAGATGAAAACAAGATTGAATAGATGAGACCTGTGGCAACATTTGAGAGTTGGAATAGAGTCTGTAGCACAAAGTATGGAGAAGCTGTGTAAGCTAGACAAAGCCCAAAGATTGGTCTCTTTCTTCCCCTGCTGCCATTCATTTCCTATGGGACAGCTTTCGAAGATCGTCAGGATGTCAGTGCGTGATATGTAGATCTTGATAACACAAACACAGCAGTTTTGGTTTGATGTTTCTACTATGTTCCTACGGGCCGCAGCGGCCATTTTAGTGCGCCTAGGTGGCGCTAGAGAGCCCATTTTGGCACTTTAGAGGTTAATTTATTTATTTTTTTCTAAAATTTTTCGCCGGGTCTGACATGCGTGCCAATTTTGATACGTTTTTGAGCATGTTTAGGGGCTCATAGAGGTGGCGGAAGAAAGAATAAAGAATTAAAGCTGCAAGCAGTGTTGGGCGGGACCTCGCACTTGCACCCGTTTCGGCCTCCAGCTTATGTCGTCATTATGAATAATTTAGAAATATCAAACATATTGCCACAAACATCAGAAAATCCTTACAGAGCTGAACGTTTTAATGTTTGCCTTTATTTTGAGGATAAGATGACAAAAACAAGACAAAAAAAATAATACTACTGTGTAAATATGTTCAAAATGTTGTTTTACTGAGATTTATAAAATCCAATATGGCCGCTGCCTAGTGAAGCCACAATATGCAAATTAGATGAGTTTATTTACTGCCATCAGATTCCCTTGCCTTTTTCGAGGATGAGATGACAAAAATAATACAAAACAAAAGAAATCTACTGTGTAAATATGTTCAAAATGCTGTTTTACTGATATTTATGAAATCCAATATGGCTGCTGCCTAGTAATGCCACAATATGCAAATTAGATTAGTTAATTTACTCCCATCAGATTCTCCTCCCTTTTTTTGAGGATGAGATGACAAAAACAACACAAAACAAAATAAATTATAATTATTATAAATTATAAATAAAGAGTTAATTTACTCCCATCACAAACTTTAGGTCATGATGAATAGTTTTCTCATTTACAGTATTCCTTTATCTCTCACCACTTTCAAATGACAGCCTTTTGAAATGTTGAAATGAAAATGGAATATTTTCCTCAATAATCTCTGGCACCTAAAGGGTTAAAATGGAGATTGTGCGCCTGTCATGTCTGCATGTAAGATGTAGACATGCACACACATCATGTGTCTGAGAGTTTGTGTGTGACAGCGGTTGCCATGGTAAATTAGCAGGTGCACCTGGCAGAAGAGCAGAGAGAGACAGACAACACAGAGAAGAGACCTCTTTCAGTAGAGATTTAACTCCTCAAACAGGTTCTTCCCATTCCCAAAAGCATTGGTCCAATCATCAAAATAATGTGATGGTGAGAGAGATAAAGTTATACAGAAGATCTGTTGAGCAGCAGTTGAGCTGGCATGTGTGCGTCTTTAAAGGCGATACAATAAACGGTGTAGGAGGAGATTTTTTTTTAAGCGCATGTTTGACACGAAATCTTACTTTGAAAGGGCAAATGGCTCACTTCCTGTTGGATTTAGGTCATGGGTGTCAGAGCGTGATTTGTAAGTCAAACACGCCAGTTTTGGTTAGATCTGTCTAAGACATTCCTACGGGCCACAGTGGCCAGTTTAGTGCACCTAGGTGGCGCTAGACAGCCCATTTTGGCACTTTAGGGGTTGATAATGTGTATTTGCTGTTTCAAATGAAGATTCTGCTGCTGTAATCTGTCCTTTAAGGATTGTGAGACACACAGACAGAGAGCCCTGTGGCTGTGTCTGTGTGTGCAGCCGTTGTCATGGCGATTAATGACTTGCCTGCACCTGCGGGGCACACGGACAGCTCATGAGAGAGCAGATCGGCAAAGGCTGTTTAATATGGGTTTTAACTCCTCGAACAAGTTCTTCCCATACCCAAACCGTTGGTCCAGTCAAGAAAATAAAGTGATGGTGAGAGACAGCCACTTCTCGTGAACGTACGTGTTGTGTGTTATATTTCTAGAGGCAAAAATGTGGTCAGAGGAGCGAGTTTAAAATGTGTTGCACCCCAGCTGTTTCCAGAAATTTCTCCTCTGAGTTTACATGGGAGTGAATGAGAAAAAAATCAGCACTCCCTTCGCTTTGGAGCCACTCAGCAAAAATGTGTATATGTGAGAGATTCCATGTCAACATGTCTGTGACCAGGACAAATTTTCCTACGTTTTGTGATATAAATTGTGTCTGTACAGTAAAAATTGTGGCCATGGCAGCGAGTTAAAGACAAAAGTTTTAGACGTTTTTTAGAGCTCTCCCCACTCTAGCTCACAGTATTCCGTGCAATAGACACCCATTATAAACTGACAATTTCTCCACTTTTACTCATGGTACTTTGAGAGGCACACATTAAAAACAGTAAAAGATATGGAAAATATGAAAACATGAGCGAATAGATGAGACCTGTGGCAACATTTGAGAGTTGGAATGGAGTCTGTAGCTCAAAGTATGGAGACGCTGCAAAGGCTGGAAAAAGCCCAAAGATTGGTCTCTTTCTCCCCCCTGCTGCCATTCATTTCCTATGGGACAGCTTTCGAAGATCGTCAGGACGTTTTTCTGACATCTCACCTTTAGGAGCCCACAAAATCCAAACTAATCGAGTAATGAAAAAGTTATAAATAACTTTTGATTAGAAGGAGTTTATCTGTAATCAACTTTGAAGCCGATAGGATAAACGGTGTATGAGAAGAAGATTTTTTAGGAAAGGCAGTTTTAAGGCAAAATCTTACTTTGAAAGGGCAATTATCTCACTTCCTGTTGGATTTAGGTCAGGGGTGTCAGTGCGTGATTTTTAGGTCTTCATGAGACAAATACGGCGGTTTTGGTTTCATGTTTCTACGACGTTCCTACAGGCCGTAGCAGCCATTTTTGTGTGCCTAGGTGGCGCTAGAGAGCCCATTTTGGCACTTTAGGGGTTAAATCCATGATTTTCTAAAATTTTTCACCGGTTCTGATATGCGTGCCAATTTTGGTGAGTTTTTGAGCATGTTTAGGGGGTCAAATTCCAGTTCAAAGAGGCGGTGGGAGAAAGAATAATAATAAACGGACCAAAAACAATCGGCCTCTAGGCTCGGTCCTGTGATGGAAAATTCTGGTATTTGGTAATATTACGATGAACGATGTGTGTTGCTCACTAACACCTACTGTGACAGCAGTGAGAGACAGTAAGGTCACGAGCCAGGGAGACTCAGGCACCAAGATTATGAGCCAGGGAGGACACCAAGTGTCCTTGTGGGTCTCAAGAGATGTTGTCTTTTAGGAATGTCAAGGCGCCACATATTTGACTGTTGATGTTTTGGGTAACTATAAAGATAGAGGGCTGGAGGACATTCGCCAGCTCTCACTCTGACTGACTGTTCATGCAGTTTGTACTGTTTGTGAGACTCCATTCATGAATGCTCATTAAAACTTAAAAGAGATTTTGCCACCACAATTTTGCCGTCCCTGGGTGGGCCTCATCTGTGAGCGGATTCTGGAATTTCTGGACTGAAGGTGAAAGACTGTGCGCAAGAGTTGACACTCTAAAACCTCAAACTCCCCCACAAAGGAAGGTTGAGGAGAGGGCCTGACGTCTGGAGAACCGGCATTCCTTTCACCGTTGGGGTCCAACGAACCTGGTGGCCGACAACACCTCGCTGTCTGTTCTGGTGAGTTTTTGAGGACTGCGCAAGGAAAGTCTTTTCCACCTGTTGTGATAGGTTGGCAGACGTACCAGGCACCATTTCTGGGAAATTGAGTGCAGGAAAAGTGTGAGCTCAGTTTAGGTCAGGGACCGAAGTTAGTGTAGGTTGGGAACCTAACAGGACACCTGATTTCTCAGCTGTCAGGGACAGAGGGAAAGGGTGGTAAGCGGCGTAGGGGAGAGATAGATACACCTGCTATCAGAACGGAACAGACAGAGTGGTAAATCTGTTCTTTTTTGTTGATAAATTTGATTTTCACTTAAAGGTAAAAGAAATTAAGAAATTCATTTTGCAAATTTGGCTTATTCCGTGTTGAAAAAACCTGAGATTTTGATTTTTATTTTGGGCGGCTCCTCTGCAGCAGCGGCAGACACAAAGGCCCCAGCCCCCTCCACTGACATTGTACACAAAACCCCACGGAGCGACGTGCCTCCACACCCAGATCCCTCCATTCCCCCATCCCTGTGCTCTGGACCTACGGTCCTGGACAGGGAGAGCAGGAGGAGCGAAAGACAGAACTGACTGCTCCCATGATGGAAGTGGCAGCGGGGAAAGGAAGAGCACAACTTGTGTACAGACCATGGCTGATGAGCGACATGCTGGAGGCCATGCAAACCCTGCCACTCATCCTGGAAGGAGGAGAGAAATTTGGAGAGCAACTGCTGTTGTTCGCCCAAGAACACAGACCCACCATGGGTGAACTGAGACGTATGTTAACACGTCACCTCGCAAATGACTGGCACAAAGTGGCTGATGTGTTTACGAACAAGGACTCTATCCGACTAGTCCACTGTGAGTATGGACACGACTCCAACGCTGCCTACAGGGACATCATGACTCAGCTGATGCTGAGACTAAAGGCCCGTTTCCACCGAAGAAGTTCCTGGTACTATTTGGGGGCAGGAACTACTACAGGAACGTCCTCTCGCTCGGCCCTCTCAACCGCCGTGTCTCCGCTGAGAGAGCGGAGTAGGAGGAAGGTTCCTGTGAAGTTACCAGGCTCTGGATGTGATGTAATCGTTATGCGACCATTTTGACCGGAGCAACGTAGCGGCGTAGGGACGCTGTTAGCGGTGTCTGTAATAACTCACTAAACACACAAAGTGGCCCGTGAAATTTTTTTTTTCCAGCGGATGTCTTAGTTACAACATGATTGAGCTAACTGGAGTAGTTTCATGTCGTATCCGACAACAGGAGGCTTTTAACAGATGACGTCCTGATGTTAGCTTTGCTGCTAGTGTTAGCTGTCCCTGTCAGCTGCAGCCACTGATGCTTTCTAGACATCGTGATTTCCCAAAACTGAATAAATACCACACATAGCAACACAAAACTGCTTTGCTAGCTCAATCATGTTGTAACTAAGACATCCGCCGGAAAAAATGTTTTTGACAGACCGGTTATTGAGTTTGTTTACATGGCGGTGGAAGCTATGAACGAGCTAACCCTCTCTGCTGAGTTTTAAAAAAGCCGGCTATTTTGTTGCTTTCTGTTAACGTCACATCCCGCCTTGAGTAAATCCAATCAGCGCCAAGTAACCCCCAAGCCCCACCCAGGAGTCTTTCAGGGCCGTTCTGAGTACCTACCCCGAAGCAGGGACTTGTTTAGCCCCTGTAAAAGTTCCGGAACTCTGTCCTTCGGGGGTGGTTCCTGCAGTGGAGACACGCACCAACGGCCCCGGCCCCGTAAATCTACCCCGAAGTTCCTGCGGTGGAAACGGGCCTTAAAAATTAAAGTTCCCTGTTCGTTTGGACTGGGGAAAAGTGCTGGCGATTAAGCAGGGGCTATCGGAGAATGTCTCTGCTTTCCTGTACCGCCTGAGACAGGCAGCAATGACATATGGTGGACTGACTGAAACTGAAGTTGAGGGGAAAGAGGGCGAAAGACACGCAACTCAAATGCGTCTGCTTTTCCTGCACGGGATGAAACGAGAGATTGCAGATGTAGTTCACCGTGTTTTCCGTACATGGCCAACAGCTGATCTCGCAGACATTGAGAGACACGCTGTGGGTGCAGAGGCTGAAATTCAGCGTCAGGAGGCTGAGCAGCAGCGTCAGTGGGAGGAGGAGGCCACAAAGAAACTGGAGAAAAAAGATCGCCTCTCTGCCAAACTACAGCTGGCTCAGCTGCAGGATCTGAAGGAAGGCCGGAAAGGAAATTCAAAGGGAGGGCGCAGAGACAAAGACAAAGATCGTTGTTACAACTGTGGCAAAAGTGGACATTGGACACTAAACTGCCGCAAAGGGGACAAGAACAAGAAAAACGATGGGGCAAATGAGTCGGACTGACTATGCGGTGAGAGCACGAGGACGGCCGAATCTGGTGACGACACTGACCTGGAAAACCAACCAACACTTCAGACACGTGAGAGCGCTGACACTTACACAAACACAGAAACACACAACACACACATCATGACTGATGCAGAGTATGAGCTTGTTTCTGATGTGAGTCTGCACCTTGAATCCAAACAGAGAGAGAGTGAGCATCGTAGTATGCTGGCTGATTTTTCGGCAGAGGCATATAAAAAAATGCCCAGATATACACTGACAGTTAAAGGTGTTGAACTCTCTTTCTTGGTGGATTCCGGAGCTGTGGAATCACTTGTGAGACGTTGTGAGTTTCCTCCCAGTGTTACACCTAAGCTCAGTGGGAGATACCAGAAAACAATTGGGGTTGCAGGGGTAGCAATTGTTGAAAAATACACTGCTCCGCTGAGTTGCTTTGATTCTGAAACAGAGAAATCTTTCAAACACTCATTCCTGTATTCTGACAGATGCCCAGTCAATTTGATGGGACGGGATCTCATGTGTAGGTTGGGTATTGTTTTGATTTGTACACCTGAAGGCGTTCAGGTGAAGAGAGTGAATGATTTGAGGGAAAATGGTGTTTTTTTCAAGCACGCTCAGGGACAGTTCATGTGTGAATGGAAGATGACTCTGCCCCCATCTGTTTTGCTGCAGCTCCCAGACACACACACACACACACACACACACTGACGTCACATGCCTGCACTGCACAGCACACATGGCCTCTGTCTCACACGCTGACTGTGATAGTGAGGATGTTTTCTGTGACTCAGAGCAGGGAAAGGATAGGTTACAGCTAGAATGGTTGTATTGGAATGACGTCAATTGTGCAGTCTCTGTGAAACTTCCTAATCGATTGCATGAGTTGATTTTGGCACAAAACTCTGATCCACACATCTCACTGGTGAATCCCAGCGGCACAGACCTGGGTCTGTAGGTGCGGGAGCTGAACGCCTCTCCATGTTGGAGGTCTTCTACTGATCCTCATGTTGGTTTTAATGATGCAATGGGAGTGTACAGAAAGAAACTTGATTGTGTTATTGAGGCTTCTCGTTCTGTTACTCTTACAGACAAAACTGTTTTTGAAGCCGACTTGTGCATGGTTCAGTCCGTTGCCGACGTCCCAGAGCTACAGCAGGTCCCTGCACATCTTTGGGCTCAAAGTAAACATGATGTTGGCCTAATAAAAAATTGTGAACCGGTGATAATCACACCCAAATCAGACTACAGACCCTGTTGTCAGGGTCTGTAGTCTGATTTGGGTGTGATTATCACCGGTTCCCAGTGCAATCAATATCCTCTCAAACGTGAAGCTGTTGAAGGCATTAAACCTGTGTTTGATGCTCTGGTGAAGGCAGGTGTGATTGTTCCGTGTCCAAACTCTCCTGTGAGGACACCCATATTTCCAGTGCGTAAAATACGTCCTGATGATGCACCTGCTGAGTGGAGATTTGTGCAAGACCTGAAAGCTGTAAATGCTGCAATACAGGCCAGAGCGCCTACAGTTCCAAATCCACACACAATTCTGTCTCAGGTTCCAGCTGATAGCAAGTGGTTTTCAGTGGTTGATCTGTCAAATACATTCTTCAGTGTCCCAGTGCATCTGGACAGTCAATTCTGGTTTGCATTTTGTTTTGAGGGTAAGATGTGGACTTTCTCCAGACTCTGCCAGGGGCTATCCGAGTCTCCAGCGATCTATAATTCGGCTTTGCGTGACAGTTTGGAGACCCTGGAATTGCCGGAGGGGAGAGCTTTGTTGCAATATGTTGATGACCTTTTGAAGGCTGCGTAAAAGACACTGTTGCCTTGCTAACTCATTTAGCTGAACAGGGCCACAAAGCCAGCCTGTCAAAACTACAGTTTGTTTCACAGGAAGTCACATTTCACACCCAAACGCATTGAAGCCATTCAAAAGATCCCAAAACCCCAGACAAAAAAACAAGTCATGTCTTTTTTGGGAATGACAGGCTACTGCAGACAATGGGTTCCCAATTATGCTGAAATTGAGGCACCATTAGCAGCAATTGCTCATGGGAAAGGTCTGAAAGCATCCGATCATGTCATTTGGACCCCTGAAGCAGAGAAATCTTTTGTTGATTTAAAACTGTCTCTGCAAACACCTCCAACTCTTGGACTGCCTGACTGCACACGACCGTTTACCCAGACTGTTGACGAAAAAGGGGGGTAAATGACTTCTGTGCTGTTGCAAGAACATGGGGGGAAACAGCGGCCTGTAGCTTACTTTTCATCAAAACTTGACAGTGTTGCTGCAGGCCTGCCTCATTGTCTAAGAGCTGTAGCTGCTGCTGAGAGGGCAGTTATTGCATCACGTGACATTGTGGGGTATGCTGAGTTGACCTTGTTGGTTCCACATGCAGTGTCTCTCATCCTTCTTGAGCAAAAGACTTCACATCTTTCTGCTGCAAGGTGGTTGCGGTACAATGCTGTCTTGTTGGAATTACCTAACATCAAGGTAAAGAGATGCACCGTTATGAATCCTGCTACTCTTCTCCCAAAGGCTGTTAATGGAGAACCGCATGATTGTGTAGCTGCGATAACTTCTGTCTGTTCTCCTAGACCAGATTTGAAAAACACACCGATTGATAACGCTGATTTTGAGTTTTTTGTTGATCGCTCGGCTTCACGAGACCCGGACACAGGCAAAACTGTTGCAGGTTTTGCCGTCACAACACTGCATGAAACAGTGCTTGCGCGCCCTTTGTCAGCCTCACATTCGGCCAAAGCAGCTGAATTGGTGGCTCTGACAGAGGCATGTAAATTGGCTAAGGGCAAATCCGTTAACATCTACACTGACAGCAGATACGCTTGGGGAGTGGTACATGATTTTGGGCAAATTTGGAAAAACAGGGATTTCTTGACCTCAACAGGGAAACTTATTGCTCACCATGTGTTGATATCTGCTCTCTCGGATGCTGTGTTGTTGCATGGGCAAATTGCTGTGTGTAAGTGTGAAGCTCATACCAACGACACAGACCTTGTTTCTCAGGGGAATGCGAGAGCAGATGCAGCTGCAAAAGCAGCCTCAAGGCTGCCATTGTCTTCCTTATCTTCTTCCTTGCAAGCGGTCTCCCTAACCTATCTCTTCCACTTTTACGCTAAATTGACACATGGGGTTGGATCACGTGTCAAAGGGGGGAATGGTGGCTGAGATACGGAAATACTGGTTTACAAGAGGGTTTTCCAGCTATGCTGCAGAATTCTGTAAAAGATGTGTGATATATTCCACGAACAATGTGGGGAGGAGTATCAAAATACCACAGGCTGCACATCCACCTCCAGAAAGACCTTTTAATCACTTGCAAATGGATTTCATTGAACTAACACCAAGCGAAGGGAAAAAGTTTGTTTTGGTGATTGTGTGCATGTTTTCCAAATGGGTTGAAGCTTTTCCCACAGCTAAACAGGATGCAGTCGCAAAAGCTTTGATGACCCTGATAATTCCCAGGTGGGGAATTCCAGGAAAAATCAGCTCAGATAACGGTACACCTTTTGTGAGCACAGCCCTGAAGACCGTTGGTGAGTATATGGGTATTGATTTGAGACAACATTGTGCATATCATCCAGCATCAGGAGGGGCATGTGAAAGAGAAAATGCAACTCTGAAAAACAAACTTGTGAAAGTGTGTGAGGAAACTAAATTGTCATGAACAAAAGCTCTTCCTATTGTGTTGATGCACATGAGGGCCAGGATGGGAAACAAGAATGGATTCGGTCCATTTGAGATCTTGTTTGGCAGACCTCTCAACACTGGGATTTGGCCCATTAAAAGGCAGTTGCCAGACACTGGCCACTGCGAGGATGAAATGTTAAGATATTGTGCAACCTTGTCCTCTGTTTTGTCTGAAACCCACCAACAGGTAAAAGCTGCCCTGCCCAAACCGGCAGAAGGAAAGCTGCACGACCTCGAGCCAGGCGACTACATTGTGGTCAGAGATTTGAGGCGAAAGAACTGGAAGGCTCGCAGGTGGAACGGTCCGTTCCAGGTGCTTCTGGTGACGGAGACAGCGGTGAAGGTCACAGAGAGGGCTACGTGGATACACGCCAGTCGCTGCAGACGGGTTCCGGATCCGTGTGCACATCGCGACGATGATCAAGACACCAAAGCCGTGGCATCCCCTTAGGCGCCTGGGGTGCGGCCTAAGAGGGGGAGTGGGTTTCCTGCTCGTCATCTCCATCGGAGTGGGGCTGACACTCCTGCTTCTGGACGAGCTCTACAGACACAATCTCACTGATTCAGACGACAACTGCACGACCTCACCTCATCACTTGGGAAAGAGATCTGTTGTGCCAATTGGCAACATGACATCCATGCTGGAGAACAACGTGTGGTATCGAGCTATGCTGACAATGGCAAGAGTGCCAGCCTGGGTGGTGTGGCAGGTGCTACTTGGCTAAGCTGTTTCCTGCCGTGACTATTCTTCCTGATCTGACTCATTTTCACACACACTATGATCATTACTACCCACCGCACAAAGCAAAACGAGATGTGGTAAGGGTGCCCCCCCTGGAGAAAGGTTTTGGGGGTTTCCTGCCATGGTGGGGAACAGTAAACAAAACACACAAGATTGATGCTATAGCTATGGATTTGGAGAATCTCACAGACAGCATTGCTACAGGTTTCAGCGCACTCACACCGACATTACAGGGCCTCAGAAATGTGGCTCTACAGAACAGGATGGCTCTGGATTTAATCCTGGCCAGCCAAGGGGGTGTTTGTCACATTGTGGGTACAGATTGCTGCACATACATTCCCGACATCACTGACAACAGTGGTTGCTCATCTTAATGGCCTGTTGCATTTGGAGAAAAGCCGTGACACTGAAGAACAGGTGCGGACTTGTGGTCATGGTTTTCTCTGACTGGATGGAAAGCGTCATTAATGCGTCTGTTTGCCCCTGTGATACCTGTTCTGTTGCTGTTGTGCATTTTTATGTGCTACATTGTTCCTTGTGTGAAATCTTTGATCACATCAGTGATCTCGTCTGCTGTAGAGCGCTACGTGCAGATGGATCACATGCAGATGGATCAGTGGATTCCTCCTTATAATTCACAGGAGACACTCTTTTAAATTTTCCACAGTTACAGTTAACTATTTGGGTTTGAAAATGCATGATTCATTAAATTGAGTCTCCAGGAGTGTGGTTTCAATCACATTTAACCACGTCACACTGATTGCACTCATCATTTATTCACATAGTTTTAAATCACTTTTCACATTTAACGTCACTTTAGTATACAGCATATTCACACCTTTTCTTTTACTTTTCATTTTGGCTCTCACTCATTCATGTACATGACAGTCAAGTTCCCTTAATTGCGTTGCTACCTTTTATGTGTTATGCTTACTATGCTTTAGCTTAGCATGTAGTATAAGGGATTTTTACCCTCACCAAGTAGAGGTTTTTTTTCCCTTCTCAGATAGTGCAGCTAGATGGTCAAGTCTTTTAGCTTTCTCCTGCGTCAAAAGGGAGGGGGGATGTTTGGCTTGTCCATGCTTATGACCTGTGACCTCTGCCTGTTTTTCTACTTCTCTGATGTTCAGGGAGGACTGGGGGCACCAGCGTTTGGCTGGTGCAGGTAGAACTCACAGGACATAGGGTAGCAAGATTGATGTGAATTTTCCATGTTCGTGCATGAGTTAGCATGAGAATGCTAAAAGGGAGGAATGTGATGGAAAATTCTGGTATTTGGTAATGTTACGATGAACAATGTGTGTTGCTCACTAACACCTACTGTGACAGCAGTGAGAGACAGCAAGGTCACGAGCCAGGGAGGCTCAGGCACCAAGATTATGAGCCAGGGAGGACACCAAGTGTCCTTGTGGGTCTCAAGAGATGTTGTCTTTTAGGAATGTCAAGGCGCCACATATTTGACTGTTGATGTGCATATGTTTTGGGTAACTATAAAGATAGAGGGCTGGAGGACATTTGCCAGCTCTCACTCTGACTGACTGTTCATGCAGTTTGTACTGTTTGTGAGACTCCATTCATGAATGCTCATTAAAACTCAAGAAAGACAGCCAACGTGTGAAGACTCTTTATTGGATTGTATATTGATCAGAGATTTTGCCACCACAGTCCCTAATAAACGCACCAAAAACAATAGGGTCCTCGCGAGGACTGCTCTGTGTGCCTCTAGGCTCGGTCCCTAATAATAATAATAATAATAAACGCACCAAAAACAATAGGGTCCTGTGAGCAGTCCTCTGCCTCCAGGCTCAGTCCCTAATAATAATAATAAACGCACCAAAAACAATAGGGTCCTCGCCTTCGGCCTCCGCTCCACCTTTTAAAGAAATATCCACTCCTCGATCAACATAAAATCCTTCCGCTCCCCGCTCAGCACTGTTGGTCCTGGGAAATGCATCTGCTTGCATATGCATTCCCCAGGCCCTGCAGGCTTGGACCCCTAATAATTAAAGCTGCTAGCAGCATTGGGCAGGACCACGGACTCTCGGTGTTGGCCTCCAGCTCACATAGACAGTGTGAATTATTTGTAAGAGTTGAAATGTCGATCAAACAAGCAATGTCAAGAGAACGCAAGGTCATTTATGGCAATAGAGGGACTTTATATTACAGTACATTACAATATGTAATGAGGAGGGGAGGGCGAGGCTTTGAGTTTGAATGATGCTGCGCTTTAGCCAATCACAATGGAGGGGGCGTGGCCGAGACATGCAGGTGTCCCCAGGAAATGTGTACCTACAGAAACAGCAAGCTCCGCGTCCATAGCGACCGCGCCACCCAAAACGCTGTCTCTTCAACGTGAAAAAAATGTTTTTTCCAGCGGAGTTACAACATGATTGAGCTAACTGGAGTAGTTTCATGTCGTATCCAACAATGGGAGGCTTTTAACAGATGACGATCTGATTTTAGCTTTGCTAACTGTCCCTGTCAGCTGCAGCCACTGATGCTTTCTAGACATCGTGATTTCCTATAACTGAATAAATACCACACATAGCAACACAAAACTGCTTTGCTAGCTCAATCATGTTGTAACTAAGATATCCGCTGGAAAAATATTTTATTCACAGGCTGTTTATTGAGTTATTACCTTATTTTTATACAGTCTATGGTTATTACAGACACCGCTAACGGCTAACCTTAACAGTTAACGGTTAGCCCAGCTAATCTACGATAACCATGTTATTAATTACAAAAAGTGCACACAGAAATAGTAACATTTGTTCAGTCATTGTGTTTATAGACTTAACAAACATCAGATTAGTCTACACGGTGATATAGTGACGTGAAAAATGTGATATATAGCTTAACTCTGCTGGTTTTCTACCCAAAGTATTTGTAAACAACACAGCGATTTCCTGGGGGCACCACCTGAAGTGAAGGGTGTGAGCGATCACCAAGGCCCCTGCACCATTAGCCGAAAAAGATTATTTACCAATGGATTTCCAGATTGACTAAAATGTAACTGTGATATGTCAGCTATGGAAACAAAATGTCTTCCCCAAAACAGCCACACTGAAATTAAATGCACTGTCATGATAAAGAAATTCTATAATGTTGACAGCAATATGGTGCCTGTCATACTGTTAGGAACTAAAGTGTTCCCCATGTACTGTAAAAAACAAAGGTCTGTGGTGACAGTACTCTTGGTTTGTTGTGTAACACATTGTGATGTAAGTACATGCATATATAAATACATAATATACATTTTAACAGGATAACAAATATTACCATGGATAAAACATGAATTATAAAGGAAAGTAAATCATAAAAGAAAATTATTTTTACAAAGACTAAAGTGGTGATTAAACGAAGGAGCTTGTAATTTTGGAGTGTAACATTTCCTGTGTATACTTTCCTTTTGTTTGTAACACTCTGTTATGGACTTGTACTTGAAATGAGGTAATTTGTTGTAACCCTCTAGGTCATTCAGTTGGGTTTTACTGTGTTTATCAGCGTCTTGGTGAGTTAATGCTAACACAGCTAGCGATGTTAGCTCGTGCTGCAGATGATATCAGCACCCGCCGCTGTGTAAAGTGTGTGCTTCCCTCTATACCACATTAACTTTGCATTGTGACCTACTCGTAACTGTAAAGTGCTACAGTTGTTTTGCCTCAAGGTTGTTGCCGTTTGTATTTGTGTTAGTAGTGTACTGTATATATTTGCACCATTACAGTTGGTTATGGATGTTATTAACGATGAATAGTCAAGCGTAACACAGTGTGTTGGAATGGTGTAGCCCACAGTTTCTAAATATGTGTGTTAATAGCATACATGATTTTGTTATTCATAGTTAAGTTGAAAGAATTTTAAACAAATGGTTAAAAACATTAACTTTGTAGTTCAAAAGAAAATACATAGTATTTGTAATTGATTAATATGCATAATAAGTTATAGATTAAAAGGCTAATAATTCATGATGTGAAATGTAAAGACAGGATAAAGTATTCCATGCTGAGAAAAACTGTACAGTTTAAAGTTATTCATCTGCTCACTTTGTGTTACTGGGATGTATTTATGTGATATTGATTATGGCCACAAAACAATTGAAGTTGATGATGCAAAATAGTAATAGCTCTGTTTCTACACAGATGAGGTTTTTGAGATCCTATGGAAAATTACGTGTGGATTTGAGATTCTACCTGACGGGAGAGATGGCGAGCCACCACGGGAGCCCATCCATTCTTCTATCTCCATCACTTGAGCGTCACACTGTGTGGTAGTACTGTCACGATGACCTTTTCCACTTGACTTGTGACTTAAAAAGTGCATTTGTTACAATAAAGGATTAAAACTAAACTGAACAGTTTATAACAGAAGGAACACAACTGAATTTGAATAAGACAACCAGTGGAACTCTGTTATTTTTTGTCAGGGACACTTTGATTCGTCTTTGTATTATTTTCTGGTAATATTGTTACCTTGTGAAGCATTGAACTAACTATTTTTAAAGGGTTAACATCTGAATGCCAAGCTACAGACTAAGGATGGGCAAACAGTGCAAACTTCATAATCCAGGCCGGTCTCTTTTGTTAGTATATACTTAGGTGCAAAGTACTGCCTAGTTTCCCTGTATGTTTTGGGGAAATTACCTTGTACCTTCAGACTAAGGACAGGCAAACAGTGCAAACTTCATAATCCATCCCGGTCTCTTTTGTTAGTATATACTTAGGTGCAAAGTACTGCCTAGTTTCCCTGTAAGTTTTGGGGAAATTACCCAGTGCTTTCAGACTAAGGACAGGCAAACAGTGCAAACTTCATAATCCAGCCCGGTCTCTTTTGTTGGTATATACTTAGGTGCAAAGTACTGCCTAGTTTCCCTGTAAAATTTGGGGAAATTACCTCGTACTTTCAGACTAAGGACAGGCAAACAGTGCAATCCTCATAATCCAGCCCGGTCTCTTTTGTTAGTATTTACTAAGGTGGAAGGTACTGGCTAGTTTCCCTGTAAATTTTGGTGAAAGTACGCTGTAGATGTGAGAACAACACCTACCATGTGGTTTTTGTGTAATCAAATAATAAAAACATTTTATAACTTTTCATGACTCATTATTGTGTATTTTAAGATATGTGTGGGCTATATTATTACATGACTGTATTGTTTGTGTTTTGTCCTTGGATGGCACTATAAGACTTCCATGGTTGTGCACTTGAGAGAGGTAAGTTTGCTTTGTACTCCAGCCTGCCCGTTAATTAGGCAATTCACAGAATATAGATCCATTTCTTGACATATTTATATTCGAACTCATTCAATGAAATGTAAACAAAACATAAATGTTAAAACCCTGGAGTGTGGGTGAAATTGCCTGATGACACATAGGCTACATAAAAGTGACTGAATCAACTGCCATGAGCAAAGGGCAAAAGCATTTGTTTTTATTGCACTTAATACAGATTCATATGAGGAAATTAAACCATAAGTTTCGGGAAACTCCCGGGGAAGTATGTGGTAAGTGACCAGGAGGAGTTATACTCTAACTTCCGGGAAAGTATGTGGTAAGTGACCACTTTGATGGCTTCTGAAAACCAAACTGCTGAAGAAATGAACCCCCCCCCCCCCCCCCCCGTGCCATGGGAGGTTGCTGCTGGGGTGTGTGTGATTGTGTGATTTTTTTATGTGTTTGTGTGTGTGGGTGACTCAACTGATAAGTAAGTCACTTGTCATGATGCGTACTACATTTCCTACAATTACTGAGCACTATGTGTGTATAAGATTACAGTACATTACAATATGTATTTAACAGTCATAATCACAAAAGTAGCAACAGTATTATCAGTAATAAAGGCTGTAGTAGTATGTCAGAGATAGAAAACACTGACATATAATGTATAGATGCTGTTTCAAATGGAGATTTTGCTACTGTAATCTGTTCTTTAAATATTGTAACCACGCACACACACAGGGTTGTGTCTGTCAGAGTGAAACCATTGTTATGCTAATCAATGGAGAGGGACCCAGCTGCAGACATGATGGTGGACATGGGCGCCGCCATATATCCAATCCATACCGGAAGTCCATACCAGAAGTTGGTCTGTGTGTGTATTATTCACTGAAGAAGAAGAGGAAGAAGACAACGGAGAAGACGAAGAGAAGAATGCAAACAATACGCGCACAACTAAGAGAAAGAGCGGTAAGGGAACGAGTCTTTTAATTATTAGAATTAGACAACTTTATTGTCATTGTACATTGTACAACGAAATTCTGTTTGGCACTTAGCACTACCAGTACTAGCTAGTAGCTAGCATTAGCATGCGTTTATACGCACCGTCATCTTCATTATATTTTAACACGTGTGTTATGTTCTCTAAGATGCAATTCTACGTAATGTATCAAATCATTATGTGGGGAATCTCGGCATGCACAAATTACGACCATGGGATGGTGGGTTTAGCTACATCTGTTGTGTAAAAATGAGGGCATGATTGGTATTAACTTAACGTTAGCTGCTCAAGGTCTGTTGTGCTCCCTTTCATCAATGTCTGTGTGTAAACAGTGTTAATGTTGGTCAGAGACTATTACTGCCCTCGCTTGATGTGTTGGTTAATTTAGATGTTGATTTAGTTTGCGGCCAGGTTATGTGTTCCTCTGCTTTTTGGTGTGTTGTGGTGAAAACATCTGTGCACACACTCACTGCACACAAGACATTTTTCCCCCCAATTTTTGGTTCGCCTGGTCTAATTGTGTATTAATGCTTATGTCACGGAGTTAAAAAAAAAACCAAAACACTTAATTCTGAATACATATTTCCAATCTATATTTGAGAATTTGTAATTATTTTATTTGAATATTTTATTGGGTATTTGTGAATTTTATCTCAATTAGTTGTTTTTATTTGTGGTTATTTTAATTTTCCTGTAGAAACTGCTTTTTTTTGCCCTTCATGGCTCCTGTACCTCCTGGGTTTCCGTAGCTCCCCCTTCTCTACCCCTCACAGCGCTGTTTCGCATTGCTGAGGGAGCTGAGGTGCAGACAGTGGAACAGAGGGCAAATTATGTGCTTTGTGTCTTCTGCAGACCAAAATAAATGCTGAAAACCAGTCCCAGTGTCGGTCCCCATATGTGCCCTAGCTACATCTGTTACACTTGTATAACCTCAACCCTGCACTGCTCAATCAAGTTATATACAGTTTTTTTCCCCCAGAGATATTCTAAAAATAGTAACGAGAGTTGTCTCATGTGGTATACGACATGAGCGACCCCCAAGGGTTAACCAGGTCAGATAAATAACATATACAGCCCCGGGTGTCTGCAAAAAATACATTCGTATTATGTTTTAGCAATGCAGAGCACTAAAACACATACACACGTGGATACATAAATAGCTGTAGTGCCTCCTCCACCATGAGTCCTTTAGATCGGTAAAATATGGTTGATGTTCAGTATGTTTTCCAGCTATCAATGTTGATTGACTTCTCCTTTTTTCAGATGCACCCCTCTATTTTGAGTGACGAAGCCAGTCTGGGGCACACAACCCTTTCACCATCCGAGTTTGGGTGTCCTTTCTCCCCCAAATTTAAAATAAAAAATGAGAGCACAATCCAGAAGTACCTGGAAAAACCATACGAAAAAATGCAGTTCATTTCCATGGTATGTTGATGAGAAGTATGTGTTTGAGATCATATACTTCTACATTTAACAGTATTGTTTAATGATATTTGTTTGGGACAAAACAAGACATTTTAGGCTGCATCTTGGGATCTTGGGATTTGTGGAACAGTGGTTGACATTGTATAACATTTTCTTACATTTTATAGACCAAACAAATATATTATTTTACTGTTTTTCCATTTTTTTTCTTTGTTTTTTTTCTACTTTTGAGATTGAGATTGATTGATTTGAGATGGATATCTGGAATAAAAACTTGTTCACAAAAAAGAGAACTCCAAGTCCTTCTTTATGTTGCCAGGTACAATAGTGTAATATTGTGTTTACAAGTGTTCCTGAAATATAATAGAATACAATATGTCAATATGACAGTCTAATTATTACGTTCATTTGATAGTTATAAATAGTTACAATTAACCATACTGATGTAAGAGTAAGTATGACATTTGTTGTGTCCATGGTTTTCAGCTGTTTTGAATGACATGATAGTAATCTGCATGTTGCAACTGTAGCCCAATAAATGAAAGTGCTCGCCTTATTTAATCTTTGTTAAAAATTAATACAACTAAAATTCATGTGTTTGCTGATTTTCTGCAATTTTTGTAGGTTTAACTTGTTGAGGTCAATGTAATTCCAAACAAAACATGATTGTATTTGAAATAATTGTTGAAATAATTGTATTATTGTCATTTATTTTATAACATATATATATATATATATTTATAATTGTTGGTTTCTTCAATGTTTGTAAATTCCCAAACTGTGGGTCCAATCATCAATCTGACCATACCAGCAGAGAGATACACTTGTCCTGAATGCAGACATATAGTTTTTATGTTTGTGGAGTCAAAAATGCTATCTTAGTCGCAAGTTAAAGATGTATTGGCCCTCATATTTTCTACCACCACCGTCATGAGGTTTTGTGTCACGTGACCTTTGAGCGCTTATAAAATCCAAAGTGTTCGATTAATGACATTCAGAAGTTTTGTGCAGCAGGGGCAGAGCTGTTATGTGTTCGAGTTTGAAGCCGATACGATAAATGGTGTAGGAGGAAATATTTTTTGAGAGAGAGAATTTTTGAAAAACATCTGACTTTGAAAGGGCAAATAGCTCACTTCCTGTTGGATTTAGGTGAGGGGTGTCACCACCTGATTTGTAGGTCTTGATGAGGTGAAAAGGCTAGTTTTCGTTTGATCTTTCTACAACATTCCTACGGGCTGCAGCGGCCATTTTAGTGTGTCTAGGTGGCGTGAAAATCGTCAGGGGGTTTTGTGGAATTTCGCCTTTAGGAGCCCATAAAATCCAAACTGTTCGAATAATGACAAAGTTGTTCAGATGCGTTGTTTTGCAGGGGTTGAGCTGTAATGCATGTGAGTTTGAAGCCGATACGATAAACGGTGTAGGAGAAGATATATATATATATCTTTAAAAAGAGCATTTTTCAGGTGAAATCTTATTTTGAAAGGGCAAATAGCTCATTTCCTGTTGGATTTAGGTCAGGGGTGTCAGTGCGTGATTTGTAGGTCTTAATATGACAAACAAGGCAGTTTTGGTGTGATCTTTCTACGACATTCCTACAGCAGGCAGCAGCGATTTTAGTGTGTCTAGGTGGCGCTAGAGAGACCATTTTGGCACTTTTGGGGTTAATGTTTTCATTTTATCAAATTTTTCGCCAGTCCTGACAAGCACCCTTCAGCCGAGGTCCCTAATAAACGCACCAAAAACAATAGGGACTCCGTCCTTTGGCCTTTGGCTGAGGTCCCTAATTAAAGATGCAAGCAGCGTTGGGTGGGATCTTGGACTCACCCCGTTTCAGCCTCCAGGTCACGCAGACAGTGTGAATTATTCGTAAGAGTTGACATGTCTAGAAAACAAGCAATGTCAAGGGTATGCAAGGTCATTTTTGGCAATAGAGGGACTTTATATTACAATACCTTGCAATATGTACTTAACAATCATAATCACAAAAGTAGCAACAGTATTATCAGTAATGGTATGTGGGAGATGGAAAACACTGATATATACTGTGTAGATGCTGTTTCAAATTAAGATTCTGCTGCTTTAAGCTGTCCTTTAAAATTGTGAGTTACGCACACACACAGAGGGCTGTGTGTGTCAGAGGGAATGCATTGTCATGGCGATGAATGACTTGCATTCAGCAGAGGGAAAGACAAGCTGTGAGAGCAGGCAGGTTGAGATGGTTTTAAAATGTCTCGACCTCCTCCCTTTAATTCCCAAACCGTGGGTCCAATCATCAGTCTGAGCATACCAGCATAGAGATACACTCTTGTAGAGGGACTTTATATTACAGTATGTTACAATAGGTATTTAACAGTCATAATCACAAAAGTGGCATCAGTATTATCAGTAATAAAGGCTGTAGTAGTATGTGAGAGATGGAAAACACTAATACATAATGTGTAGATGATGTTTTAAATGAAGATTCTGAAAGGGCAAATAGCTCACTTCCTGTTGGGTTTAGGTCAGGGTGTCAGTACGTGGTTCGTAGGTCTCGATGAGACAAACAATCCAGTTTTGGTTTGATCTTTCTACGAAATTCCTATGGGTCGCAGCGGCCATTTTAGAGTGTTTAGGTGGTGCTAGAGAGACCATTTTGGCACTTTTGGGGTTAATGTTTTCATTTTATCAAATTTTTCACCAGTCCTGACATGCCTGGCAATTTTGGTGAGTTTTTGAACATGTTTAGGGGGTCAAATTTGGGTTTTAGGAGACGACGGGAGAAAGAAAGAAAGAAAGAAAGAAAGAATAAATGTACCAGAATCAATAGGGCCCTCAGCCTTCAGCCGAGGTCCCTCATAAAGAATAAAGACTAAAAAATAAAGAATAAATGCACCAAAAACAATAGGTACTTCATCCTTCAGCTGAGGTCCCTAACTATATAAAAAAATAAACACAGATAAAAAAGACAAACAACTGTGAAAAAATACCAATTTAAAAAAGCCTCTACAGTACAGCTCAGACACTACGATCCTACTCAGTGTGCAGATAAGAAATGCCAGCAAAGAAGGATACACCCTGTGTCCTTGAACTGACCATGAAAATTAATCATCTTATAGAAAAGAGCAGTTGCCGCCTTTAGTGATCAAAAAAGCCTCATGTCTCCAAATTGTCACAATATCAGAAACAGACTGAGGCAGGTAACTGCCAGAAAAGAATCCATGACGCACTGAAACACAATAAAATCTTTTGTTTTACAAAGGCAGTGTACAAACATTGAATTTCCTCAGTGCTTGTGCTGATAATGGGGATATCCTGCCACTGTAAATACCATAAGCACCTTTCACTTGAGGTCAGATCACCTTCTATTTAAGTCCAGCAACTGCCCCGAGATTGGGTTAGCAGCTGTAAGAAATATTATTTCCTTTCAAATTGAAAATACACACTTATACAGTTGTCTGTAAATGTTTCTGCCTTTTTCTTTCTGCTAGTAAACTGTCATCCTTATACATCCTGAAATCTGGACATAGACTTAAAATCATGGGGGCTATATGACACTAGTCTTGACACTAAAAGTACACATTAGTGCAACTGTAACAGTATTTCAACATCTGATACATATAGTATAAATGACACCATTAAGCATACCGAGCACTTTTAGATCACTTTTGATACTTTAAGTATATTTTCTTATCTACTTTGAGTTTGGAAAATTTTAATGTAAGACTTTAATTTGTAATGTAATATTTTTATACTGTGGTAGAGCTACTTTTCATGAGGTGAAATATCTCAGCACAGCTTAAATCACTAGACATATAAACAACAAGAAATCTAAAATTCTAAATGCCTCCAAAGCATACTTACACATTATACCATTTCAGGGACATGTTGTTGTTTGGGCAAATTAAAATGTGCTTACACAAGGAAGTACTGTGATGGATTAAATATTGGCCTGTCCAACAAATAGGATGGTAAGTGTAGTGGTTTATAATACATAACATACAATAATGATAATAATAATAATAACTAGAACTGCAAGCACTTATAAACGGGCTCCAAGCCTCCCCGCGCAACTCGGCCTCCACGCCCCATAGAGCCCATGATAGTCCGTCCCAAAGGATGACGGGCTGGGAGCGAGCTTCAGGACACAGGCCGTCTGAGCTGCAGTATTCACCATAATGGGAAGTGCATTGGAAGTACCAAAGAATGAATGCGTTTATTGCAATAAGTCATGCCCACTTTGACCAATCATTATCTAATCATTATTAGCATCTGGCCTCAGGACTGTCCTCACATCATGCTCACCAAATTTCGTCCAAATCCGATCAACTTTTACAAAATGTGATATTTCTGGGTTTATGGTGTCCACTAGTGGCCAATTTGCGCCAAATTTGGCACCGAGCCTCTGAATGACCTCTGGCACAATTGTGTAAAGTGTCATGTTGATAAAATCCTTTTCATAACTTTAGATCAGGTCCATCTTGAGAGTCGACGTGCCAAGTTTCAGGCAGTTTGGAATAAAACTGTAGGACGAGTTCGAAAAAGTAGGTTTTGGATGTGTAGCGACTTAGTGAAAGAAATGTGCGGTAAAGTTTATGGATATGTGATTTAAAATGTGGAAGTTACAGGAAAAAACACATTTATGTCTGTTATAGCGCCACCTAGTGGATTATCTTGGTAAGTTTTGGTAAGGCAGGTCTGTGTCCTAGTGTTCATGTACTCTAGAAATTTCACAGCTGAAATAAATGTTTGTTGTTTATCTTGCCACGCCCGTTTAGGAGATATAAATTTCCCATGTTTATAGTGCCCCCTAGTGGCCAATGTTTACCAAATTTAGTTAAATCCCCTCACAGTCACAGACTAACTAAGGATCTCAGCTTTGGGTTTGATAGCTATTAATTTGACAACGATATGGAACAGTTCGCGTTTTCATAGCTAGCTACAAAAATTTGTTTGTCAATAATTCGTACATACATACCGGGCAAAATTATTTTGATAACTTTAGATCACATCCATCTTGTGAGCCTAGGTGGCAAGTTTCTTGCAGTTCGGTCAAAATCTCTAGGAGGAGTTTGAAAAAGTAGATTTTTCAGGTTTTGCCATTTTTGGCGGAAAAAAAAATAGGCGGAAGTGGGCGAGGCCATGCACACGTGATGCAGCTCCATTCAGGGAATTCATGGATATAAGGTTTTTGAATGTGCGACATAGGATGTGGGAGTTACATGCCAAAACGCATTGACCTTGACTGTAGCACCCCCTGCAGGTGCAAATGTGTAATTTCTTGCATCTGAGGTACCTGCAGGGGTCTGGACCAACCCTCCAAATTGCACCACCCTCCCTTATAGTCAGCTTCACTATATAATTTTGTGGGATTTTTTTTGGAGATTGCAAAACTCTACAGTTTTGGAAAGGTTATTGTATAAGGATTCAGAAAATCAATGTTTGCATTTGCGTAGATGTCTATATGGCGGCCATATTGGAATTTACAAAATGGCCGCCGTAAAATGTACGTTTTGTAATATCTCGGCTTCTAAATAAGTTGGAACAATGAAGGAATCCAATAGGGGTAGTTACAACACTTTACCACATTAACCCTTAGATGCACGAGTGGGTCAAAATGATTCAGTGTTGTTGTTTTCTTGTGATATCTTTGTAATGAAAAGTTGTTATCATTTCATATTCTGGCTGTTCCTCAAAAAACATGTTGTTTATATCATTCATTAAAAATGGAAACTTACCTTTTGGTACTTTTTAAGAAATTGTAGTTTTTATATCACTACTCCAAGCTTCCATAAGTGGGTGCAAAATTATCCAACTGTGGCTGGATCCTCAGTGCCCAGCCATATCCGTATCCATATAGCTTACTTATGTTTGTTTCAGGAACAAAGGATTTTCGTGAGCTGCTCTGTGTGTGTGTGTGTGTGTGTGTGTGTGTGTGTGTTGTGTTGCATTTATATGTATGAAAAGTGCTATATAAACAAAGATTGATTGATTGATTGATTGATATACTTGAGAAGTAGTTCCTGTTGCAAAGATTTTATTTGACGTGACATTTCAAGCCAATGATGTTCTCCTGAAAGGCCTATTTGTTGTGGACAACACAATATGCTATATCAGCAAGTTGTCAACCCATAAGAACAGAGCATTTGATACATGTAGTAAGTATTATCTTCATTTTTACCTCAGAAAATGTTAAATATTTCAACAACATACATTTTTTTTTTATTAATCTTTTTATTTGAGATCAGGCAAATAGTCATTTCACAACATCTGGATAGCATCTTAGTATTCAGTCTCTTATGAAATGTCATGAACATCATTGTGGAGATGTCTTCTGCCAGCCTCCTTTCGTTTTTCTTATTTTTTAACAAACAATAAAAAAAACAAAAAACAAAACATAATACATAATAGAATACGATTATTAGATAAGGGACAGAATAGAAGGACAGAAAAAGAAAAGGAGGAAAAGGAAAGTAAGAGAGAGAAGAGTGGAGAGGAGAGCAGGGGGGGGGGGGGGCTAAGCATTCAGGAACTGAAGATTAGGTGGTGTTAAAAAAGGTCAGGAAGGGATCCCACTTTCTTTGAAATGTGATTAGATCGCCTCTAATAGAATATCTGATTTTCTCCAATTTTAAATAAACCAGCACTAAGTAACTTTTCAACCTTCATAAAATATTTTCATAACTCTTGTGATAATACATCAACTTACAACTAGTTGAATAACACCTCTGTCATGGCCTGAGCGGGTCTGTATTGCTTTCACTGGAACTAAGCAACTTCGAGGAGGGTGGCAGGAACCCTGCCACACAAAAAACTACAAATGTGTTGACTGCTTTACGGCATACATCACTTCCCCCTTTCCCCATTCGTTACAAAGACGGAAGTCGATGCGAACGCCTACGCGCAATTACTGCTATCATGGCAGAAGCTGCAAAACAACCAAAGAAATGAAAAGTTTTGTCTGAGGAGACAAAACAAAGAAAAAGGGAGGCTACCCGGATGAAAGGACAGCCAAGGATCAACATTGGCCCGGCTTTCACTCGCTGAGCTCAAAGACGAGGAGGGATTTCCGACCGATGCTGCCTTGGCTCTGTTCCTGCTGGACTAGTAAGTAGCTTTCGATGCTCAAATCAAAATGATAATGCTGATGTTAGCTATCGGAAATATGCGTGGTAGCAATAAATAGTTCCACACTGACACGACCAGCCACGCAACAAACTCAAAAGTACTGTATAAAGAAAAAACAATGCGATGACTGCAAACCGCAAATATAGAGTTTGAGTAAAATATGTAGGTTCCTATTGTGGAAAGATCAGTCATACTGAATCATTGTGGTGTCATCATGTCAGTTTGTATGTACGTGACAGTAGTTTCTGATGATTGTTATGTAATAGTTTCATAGAAAAACGGGATTCTTGTCGTGTTTTTGTTGAGTTGACTGCAGTGATTGCAAGAAGTCAACCCGTGTTGCTTGCTCTAAATAATTAGTAAAAAAAAACCCGTGTGCAATGTGCATTGAGTTATGACTTTTCATAGTCCTGCTTATCAATAGCACCTTCAATCAATCAATCAACTTTATTTGTAGAGCGCTTTTCCTGCATGGACATGCAACACAAAGTGCTTTGCAGAATTGTGCTGAGTGTAGCTAAAACTACAGGGATTGTTGCATGTTTAAAATTCTACATGTAACGTTTATTTAGTCAGTCCTGAAGGGTCTGTGTGCAGCTCACTTCAGTAGCACCAAGCACCTAACTTTGAAGGTTACAATCTCAGTTAGCCAGTAAACTTGACATCTTCAAGTCAGTCTGATAACAAGATATTTTTGTTACTGTTATGTGTGTCTATTGGACATGTTGTGTTGTGTAAGGTGTACGGTGTTGTTCCATATTTATTTTTTTCATGTTATTGTCTTTTTATATTTGATGTTGTATTGCTAATTATTATTATTCTTATCTTATAATTCTCTAGTATAACATAGATGATGCTTTTTATTACATTGTGTGATGTTTATATAGTGCCTTTATTTCCAGTGTGTATACTTTTGTGTTTCTCTTGCATTACTCTTGATCCATATAAATTTCTTACATGTTATTTCTCTACAGCTATCAAAAGAAGCAAGTACCTTCTACTCCCCACAAGCAACACCTCCAACTGCTACAGCCTATAGTTTCCAGCTTTACAGAAGAGTCGGACCATGTTAGGTACTTTGTGTTTCCCAGGGCCTGCATTTGTTTGTTTTGGGCAACGTTTAGTATTTTTCAACATGTCCTATTTTATGTTTTGACTCAGGGGAGAACTGATAGAGGGTGTCCAAATGCTGGAAGAAGGCACTGGGGCAGAATCTTACAATCTACTCTATCTGCAGCATGCATTCTCTGAGTGTTGTGGAGGAAGAAGAGCGGCATGACTCTCCAGATGACTCCAGATAACTTCTAACATTGTCACACAGATTATTCAGTGTTTCTTATTTTAACTGTCATAGTTTATTTTTATCCTGCTCTATTTATCCATGTACATGCATCACACTCCCCTTTTGTTTTGTTTTTTTATTCACAGTAATTTTTTTCAACTGTCATTGTCGTTCATTTACTACCACTGTAATACAGTGTTGTTGTGCTATTTATTTATTCAAATAAAACTGTACTAAACCAAAGTTAAACGTTTCTTATTTTCAATATCATCATATGATATTGTTTAGCCACAATTAGATTCATTACCTCATCGCTATTCATCCTTCACACAGCCACTGGAAACAGAAATGTAGTTCAATCCAACTGCAGGCGACCGGGAGATCAGGATTTTACGACGCTATGCACTGGTCCTCATGGGAAATGTGGTCTTCCTTCAGGCAAAACACTACCGCTTTGGTCCACTGGCGCCGCCAAAATCAACCGAAACTGAAAGTTCTTAAGTGTTGCCTTAAATAAGACACAACCTCACGCTGCCATTACTCAATGGCAGAGTGAGGTTGTGTCTTATTTAAAGCAACCTTTAAGGACATGCTATTCTTTGTTTATCCAGATTGTAACAACAACCCTGCATATCACTGAAGAGTCAATCTTAAAACCCATTGGCAAGGTTCAAACCAAGGTTGATTGAACAACTGGATTCTGCGTAAACTTAGAGGGATTGTTTGGAATAGAGGGGGTAATTAGGGCTGGTAATGAAGATGAAGTACATGATGTTGCTTCAAACTTACACCAGAGTGGACTTGCTGATATTCATCAGCAAGTCCACTCTGGTGTAAGTTTGAAGCACATATTCATAAGGTTTCCTTCTGGTAATCACCAGAAGGAAACCTTATGAATATGTGCAGCCCAGTAATATAATTGAAAATTTGGGAATGACTACCCTCCATTAAATTTACATCTTTGAAGTATTGATTTACAGATCCTGGGTGTTTTACCACTCCATAGGAATTCAGAGAGTATTTGGTCTATATTTTTAAAGAATTTCTTGGACAGGAAAATGGGAAGACATTGGAATAAAAACAAAAACTTTGGAAGGATGTTCATTTTAACCGTGTTGATTCTTCCAATCAATGTTAAGGGTAAACTATTCCATCTCTGAAGGTCCTCTTTAAGTTTAGAGATTAGGGGGGAGAAATTGGCAGATAAACGAGATTTGAAAGTTCTAGTCACATTCACCCCAAGCACTCACGGACTGGCCCATCTGTTTAGTCTGTCGATTTCCAGATGGCCTGGCTCCTTATTGGCCTGTATGGCTGCCATCTGGGCCAATAAGAAGCCAGGGCTGGCAGGCCATGTGCTGGCAATAAATACAATGCAGCCAATGGCCCGCTGTTGCCAGGCAGACAACACTTCTTCTAGTACACGCCCCCTCACCCGCTACTGCACAGAGACGTACGCGCTGTAAAACCGTGAAACAGAGGGTTATTAGGATTGGTCGAAAATGACAGTTTTTTTAGTAGAATCATGTCGTGATTGGTTAGTTGATTTATGGCCCGCCTCTACACAACGAAAACACAGGAAGGAGAATGCACATGGTTACACGTGCGGCGCACCGGATCGTATGTGAGAGAGCGAGAGAGAGAGAGAAAGACTGATGGATCATCCGAAGAGAGGAGGAAAAAGGAAAGGTGGACATGAAAGAGAGATCTAGAGCAAAAGGAAGGCCCTAGAACGAGAGGGGGCAAAATGTTATAAGCTTACAGACCTGTTTAGACCGGGTCCCCCACCCCCACCCCTCGCCACTGTCGCTAGCAAAGTGGATGGCGACGCAGCAGCGACAAGTAAGTTTATAAACGCCACACAATGCATGTCAGACGCCCCCAGAAGCCAGTTGAGAAGGCCAACATATAATAAAATTATTGGCTTTAAGACCATGCACTTTGTTCCCTTTTGTCATGTGTATCCTCATGTGTATCACACCAGTTGATATGGATGGCCTTTGTTTTCTGCAAGTGCAACAATAACATCCCTCATGGCTGGTTTTCAAGAAAGAAAGGGAAAAAAAGCTTTATTCCACATTGTAGATTTATTTTGCTTCTGTGGCAGTGATGTGGTGGTTTGTTGTGGTACTGTCTCGCATAAACTTAACTAGACAGTGTACAGTGCAGTATATACCCTAGAGGAGAGGTGGCTAAATAAAATAGCCTATATGTGTTGCTTCTATTTTAACATGAAAAATGTACAATATGGCTAGGCAGCCAGCCAGGCCTATACTTTATTTTACTTACTTTATTTTCTGCAGTTATGTTATGGATGGTTCTAATGCCGAATGATATATTTTCTATGAGTTCAACTATGTGCATGTACAGTTACTTGCTTTCATTCAGTGGTTGTGTCTGTGAAGGTTTTGACCTACAGTTTGTCGGTGTGGTTGGTGCTGCTGCTGCTGCACTGTATTATTTGGTTGCAGATGCTTATACTGTATGCTTGCTTGACATGCTTGTAGTTTTGGTTTAGAGAGAGTGAGTGAGTGAGTGTTTGTCTTTACCTGGGTGGTGGACAGCCCCCCCCCCCCCCCCCCCCCCCACCCGAAAATGAAACCGAACCGTTTAAAGAAAGCTAGAATATGGGGAATTGATGTGCTTGGGTCAGAAATATATAACAATAAATCGTCTGCATAAAGCAGATAATTTGAATTCTATTTCCGACCTTGTTACCCCTCTATAAATCTGTGGAGCTAATTCTGCTGGAGCTGTAGCGGTTGCGTGTCACTCCATTGCTCGTCAAACCGGAAGTCTCATCCTTATACATTTATGACTACTGCTAACTAAGCTAGCTAACAATTCTGTATATAATGTGTGTGTCGTTCATGACAAGTGTTTGAAAGTGTAAGTTATTTTACATCATCAAATTAGCCTATTTACCCTTTATAGTTAGTTAACACTAACTAACTTAGCATTAGTCTACTGTATGTACAGTATAGTATGTGTATCAGTCATACATATTATATTAAGAGTATGTGTTATTGTCATTTATCAAATAAGCCTACTTTGTAGTTAGCTAACACTAACTAACTAGCTAACATTAGCCTACTGTACAGTATAGTGTGTACATCATTCATAACTATTATGTTAGTATGTGTTATCATTTATCATCAAATTAGCCTACTTTGTAGTTAGCTAACAACACTAGCTAGCTTGACAATATTTTCTGTCTTTGCAGGTTCTAAGCATGAGTGACAAGTCACAAGGTAGAGAAGGGGTGTGTCAAGCTGAGGAGTTCATTAACTGGAAGCAGTGCATTTTCTGTCAGTCTGATAATAAAAAGAAAGAAGTCCTGGTCCAACATCCTAGATTAGAGTCCTATGGGCTCATACTGCAGCTAATTCAAGAGAGGGCCAGTTTGAATGATGGCGACTATGTCCAAGTCCAAAGGTGACTGCAGAACTGCACACCAGAAACAATGTGCTCAGAGAAGGCAGTCTGGCATCGCTCCTGTCACTCAAGTTCAACTAACAAGGTTGACATACAATGTGCAAGAGACCGCAATGCACATGCTTTAGCTACAGGACACTACAGTGCCAAAAAGCATGGACAGAAAATAAGAAGAAGCATAGAAAAGGCTGTGCCAGGCCCTTCAACATCTGGTTCGTCATCACCATTCACACAGTCTCATACAAGTCCACTGGATAGGGAACAGTGCTTCTTCTGCCAAAAGGACAATAGCCAACCACTGTACCATCTCAGGACTGAGAATGCTGTGGAAAGGTCCCATAATGCTGCACTGAAGACAAGGCTGAATACCTGCATTTCACCAGGTGATGCACATGCAATTGATGTCCAACAAAGCTTGCTGGACAGAAAATTTGTTTCATGCTCTTCGAGAACCTACCACTAGCAAAACTGCCAAAGAACCCTTTCTACAAAGGTCGAGTCTGCTTGAACTGATCAACCTTATTGTTCTGCCTTCCCAGGGTTATTTTATTAGTCAGTATGTTTAGTTATCACTTAGCACCCCCTGCTGGTGGATTTTTATAGCAGTCATTTAAATCACATAGTGTGTGTCTCTAGCTGATGACATCATCAGTAGGCGTCTGATCAGTTCTCCATGTCAGAGCCAGGGGAGAGCTCATGCCCTTTTTTATCGGACATCATTCTGGTGTTCGGGCGTTTGAAAGCATCGTTGGTATGTAAAAAATAAACCTTGGGTTTATCATTCATTCATTTATTTGTATATTTTTATAGATTTGAGATGTTTGTAAGGTTTATATGAATATAAAAATGTTGATAGTGTATTCATGTCAGTCACATGTTCTGACTAGCTCTCAGTAAGGAAATGTGCATAAGATATATTGTATCTAGCAACATTATGCTTCCAGCTGTCAACTTATGGTATTAGGTTAAGGTACTTAATGCTTCTCTTACATATATTGTAGTAGGAATTTGGACACTTTGTTAATTGTATCCCTTTTCTTTGTCAGTTTTACCCTACTGCCAGTTACCTCATTAAAGACGGTCAACTTGATACATCACTGTCTGCGTAGTAATTGGAGATGGAGTTTATCTGCCTGTGAATTTATGTAAGACGTATGAAGAGGACAGGACACTTATTGATGTGGAAACACAAAACCAAGTGTAACTTCCCATGGATGACACTGAAACCACTTATGTCAATATGCTTGGTTCTGAAGTCTTGGAAACTCATGTACCTGCATTCAGCAGAAAATGGCTGAAAGAAAGAATCCTCACTGATTTGCCACACCTGAAGTCTGTTCGTCCAAACATAAGGAAGCCAGCAGTCATCTACTCCCCAGATACCCCAGATATGTGAAGAATACCAAAATGACAACTGGTGAGGAGGAGAACAGCATGAAAACAATCTATAAGGCAGCACAGGTGGTAAGGAAAAGCATTGCAACCTTCACCAAGACCAAGGAGAGAAATGTCATACACCTTACTATATACACCTTAATCCACTGGATAATGGTTGGGCCTGCTGAAAAGCTGGAAACTAAAAAGAGAACCAGAGTTGTTGACCGAGTAACACTGACAGTGAGCCAGAATATCGTGTGGGTTCAAATCCAGTGCACAGGTAAAATACAAGCCAAGCAGTGAATCAGCATCATTCAGGTCACTCAAAGCCCAAGAGAATCCACAGGTTCTGGGACTGGCACTTACTGTCTACCATGACACACGCAAGAAGCTGACGAATCTTCTCAATGCTCATGGCTATTCTGTTTCACATGGCTGTGCCCTTCTCATGGAAACTGCTCTGGCCTATGCTGCTGTAGAAAACACCAGAGCGCACCAAGGCCTCTATGTACTGCCATTCCTGAAGAACGGGAACTTTGTGTTTTTTGCAGTAGATAACACAGACTTTGCCGAGGACACTCCTGATGGGAAAGGAGCCACTCATGGAACAATCACTGCAGTGTACCAGAAGGTTGATCCTTCTAAAGAACCTGTTGCAGAACCTCTGAGAGATCAATTGGATAATGGTTGCAACTAACAAGGTTGTGATGCACAGAGTCTATCAGTTATTCCCTACCATCTATCAGTTACTCTCTACCATGTCGACATGCTTCATTGTGACAAGCCAAAACCGCAGCTTGCCAATAGGTTCTCCATCAGCCAGGGGATCTCTTCTGTCCCTTTGCATGCACGCAAAGCTGAAATAAAGTCTTGCTTGTCAGAGCGGTTGGTGGAGAGGGGTGTTGTTCCCAAGCCTAAGCCAGAAGAGGTCGATGTTGTTCCTGAGGTTTTAGGCGTGGTAGTGGGAGAGGAGTCTGCCAGTGCCACGGCGGCGAAAGCCCTCTGTGGCGGGGTGGGGGCAGGGGCGGAGGCTCCTGCTTCCGTTCACCTCAGCATAGACCTGATGGCGCTTATCCAGGCTGGTGTTGATCAGCGGATCTTAAGCTGGCCCTCCGCCTGCGTGAGTGGAGCTCCAAACTAAGAGCCGTGAGGTTGAGCTTATGCATCTCCGCATAAGGGCCATGGAGCTTGATAGAACGCCATACCCAGCTACTTCCACTCCGGTGGCTGTGCATCCCCCAGTCATCATGCCCTCTGATCAGTTTGACATGAGCAGACATATTGCCCTGGTATCACCCTTTAGGGAAAGTGAAGTAGATTCCTACTTTAACGCCTTTGAGCGCATCGCTTCCACTTTGAAGTGGCCAAAAACTGTGTGGAGTCTGTTACTGCAATGTAAATTGATTGGTAAAGCGCAAGAGGTGTGCACAAGCCTGTCCATTGAAGAGAGTCTGGACTATGACACTGTGAAGGCCACTGTTTTGAGGGCTTATGAATTAGTTCCTGAGGCATATCGCCAAAACTTTAGAGCATGTGAAAAATCCGCCAACCAAACGTACGTTGAGTTTGCCCGTGAAAAGACTGCTCTGATGGATAAGTGGTGTGCGGCGAGCAAAGTGGAAACTTTGACTCAGCTCCGCGAGTTGTTTCTGCTGGAGGAGTTCAAATCCTGTCTCCCAGAAAAAATTGTGGTGTACCTGAAAGAACAGAAGGTGGAGTCCCTGTCAAAGGCTGTTGTATTAGCTGATGAATTTGTCCTGACTCACCGTGCTGTTTTCCCCTCTGGCCGCTGCGAGCATGTTCCCAATGCCGGTACTGTTAAAACTCCAAAAGCTCAGTCCAAAAGCACACCACGTCCTAACACCACTTCCCCCGGCACTCGTGAGTGTTTCTATTGTCATCTGATTGCTGCTTGCCCTATTCTCCAGTGAAAAGAACATAGAACAAGAAGCCAAAAAGTGTTGGTTTTATTCAGTCTGTCGCTGCTCCTGACCCGGCTGACGCTGACGCGGACGCAGATGAGGTGCCTGTGCGTTATAAGCCATTCATCACTAAGGGCACAGTCTCTCTCCTGGGAGATGAAAAAGTTCAGGTGCCGGTCACAATCCTGCATGACACAGGAGCCGATCAGTCCCTGTTGCTGCACAGTGTTTTGCCCTCTTCCAGTGGTTCTTTCTGTGGGTCGGATGCATTGGTGTGGGGGGGTGGGAATAGTTCCGTTGCGAGCACCGATGCATGCTGTGTTCCTGAGCTCGCCCCTTGTCATGGGTCCCGTAGTAATTGCCACATGCACCTGTTTGCCCGTGGACGGAAATTTGATGATGTGTGTAATCTGTCTGATTCATTCCTGTGTCCGGATGATAAGCCTGGGGGCACAGACTCACTTGCAGAAAAACCTGAAAAGAGTTTATCAGTGCCAGATATCCTGCTGCCTCCTTCTCTGAGTGGTGGGTTCTGGCTGGTTGTGGCTGCTGCCGATTGGCTGTCACGGGGGCTTGGCCTTTTTAAACCCCGGCCATCTGTCAAAATTCGAGGGTTGTTTTGACAGCAGCGTTCCTCCTCGTCCCGACGCCAAACCTGCCTGTGCCTTAGTAAACTGATCGTTGTGTTTTCTGACTGGAGAGCGGTGAGCTTTAGCTGAAGGGTTAGATTGTTGTTTGTGTCCTGCCGCTACGAGCAGTGAGCCATTTATCTGCAGCCGACCCGTTGCAGCGCTAAACAGCTTTTTTTTTGTCAATTGCACGTCACTTGTAAATATTTGTATAGCACTAAGCAATAGGGGTGAGCTGCCATTTATGTTGAACTGTTTTCTCCTGGTTTTGTTTAGTTTAGGAAGTTAGGTTTAGTGATTGTATTTTTGTTTCTTTTCTTTCACATAGAGCTTAGTTAGTACGTTGGGAAAGACAGTATTGTTTTATTTGTTGTTTTGGCCTGTGCTCACCCTGAAGAAAAGCTTCCTTATTTATAAAACTGTGTTTCTATTTGTGTGATGGTGAATAAACTCACCTTTTTGTCGTGCATTACCTTGTGTCGGCTCATTTTTATATTACATCTCCCGACCCCTAGATCTGTGTGTAACACGATCCTATCAGCTGACACAGCTAGGATGGGTTTTTGCATCTGCTTTATCCACTATTTTATCCTCCTAATGATCCTTTATGTCACGTATGGGGACAGGGTCGTTAGGCAGAGAAATAGGTTTGCTTGGGCAGAGTACTGTGTGTTTCTGTGATACCGCCACTTCATCTTGTCACATTCCCTTCAGTCACGGGAATTGTGTTATTGGGGAAGTGGGCCTGCGTGGACAGAACACCAAAAGAGGAGGCTAAGAGGATCCAGAGAGAGAAAAGTGGAAAAAATAAACAACAAAAAAAAGGTCAAAAGAGCAGTGCCAAAAACCGATCGATCATATTGTAAAAACTTGTAATATAACTAAATGTGGTATGTAATGTCGGTGTAAATGTAGAAAAACACATTAAGTAGAGCATAAACTCTGTGTAAATGTAGAAAAACACTTTAAGTAGGGCATAAACTGTTGTTGTATATACAGTAAAAAGGAGGTGAGTAGGGGAGAAGTGTATAAAGTGTAAAATAACACGCTAGACTGCTGACTTATACAGACACAGAGAAGAAGTCCAGACTGACGTAAGGCTGACACGACTGACTGCACAGACACAGACAGGAGAGCAAGGCGAGATAGGTGAGCGCCGACACGGTCGGCTGCACAAACATAAAAGAGGGAGACGTAGAGCGGAGCAGTAGTAAAAAGAGACTTGACTAACAAATTAAAAGACATAAATTTAGTCTGACAACAAGGAAAAAAGGCAACCTTAAACATAGAGAAATACAGAACACCTAAATTTAGATGGAATTGGATGATGGTCGTGAGGATGAAATCATAGAGGAAGAGCATTGTCTTACAGAGGGTCCCGTAGAATATAAAGGAATACGCACACATTTCTGGTTAGAAAGATCATATTTTGATAATGAGGGGGTTGAGCATTGGCAGGACGAGCAAGAAATTAAACAGAAACTCTGGCAGATCACTAAATTCACTAACTTGAAAAAAGCAAAAGAAACATATCCGGGTGCTCCGTGGGAAGCGATCTTGCGCGGATTGTGGGTTCCTTATTCACTAAATCCCCTTTTACAGGTGTTGTGTGATAACTATAAAAACGCTCCAGTAGCGAGACTCCGGCTGCAACAAATAAGAATCAGAGGTCAAGCAGAAGGAGTGATATATCATCCACGGCTGCAGATTGTCATTGTGCCCAGAAAAGTTGAGTGGGAGACAGGGAAATTTGGCTGTTTAACCCAGGTCCCACAAGAAGACGGATCACACAAATTTGAGTACAATCCTCACAGAGATAAAAAGTATAAGACCGCTATAACAGTAGGAGAGATTATAGTGCTGATACGCACTACTGAAACAAACGAACAGCCAGAGTTTCCAAGAGCCAGTGAAGTCAAACAAGGCTTCATGGGAGCCAGACAGGGGAAGATGGAGAAAGGGGTGTTAACCCCAGTGGAGGCAGTGATGCGACAGCACCCCAATCGAGTAAAACGCAATCAACGGTGTGTAAATAAGTGGCACAAAAGAACATCAGGAAAGTATCGCTGGCCTATGGATGGTACCTTTAATCCAGCATGCTGTGATGAAGTGGAGTCAGAGCTCAGACACATTGAAGCTAGAGACACTAAAGCCAGCTACAAGAAAAAGAATAAAAGAGCAAAGGAGAGAGAGGTATTGGATTGGTTCAGGCAGGCAGGAGGAAGAAAACAGATGGTGCAGCTGGGAGAAAAGGAGAAAGAACACCAAAATCAGGAGGTAGTGACACCCACCGCACCGCCCAAGAACCTACACAACCAACACAACCAATTACAGGACAATATCCACTACATGCAGCAAAAGCAATGGAAATGGAGGGTCAAGTGCAGGGTAAATTCACTGTAACTCTAACCAAGCCAGATAAAAAGGAGAAACAACAGGTGCCAAGGAAGAAGCTACAGCTGGAGGAGGCATCACCCTCAGAGGCAGAGAGCACTGATGGATCGTCAGATGATGATGACGAGGAGGATTACAGTGAAATACACCCAGCAGACCTTAAAGGTGAGAAAGAAAAAGACACCACATACTCAACTGACACAGAGACAACTGAATACACTGAAGCAGAGGAGGCCCCTCCCAGAAGGCGGGCCCCAATCCTGAAGCGGAGGGGGAGGGGCAGAGATAGACTAATCAAAGACAAAGCATACAAGTCCCATCATGCAAGCTGCTCGGACCTCCTCATGAAAAAGCCCGCCCACCCTACTGGCCACTCCGGCCTCACCTGAACAAAATCTGGATCAAACATTAAAGAATCACACAAAGAGGAGAGGCGGGACCCCCGACACTGGCTTATAAGCGAGGGGGAAAATCCCTACTGGCCCGACTGGCTAAGCGAAGAAATGCTGAATGAGGCCAGACGCCGACAGGAAGAAAGGAGACGCCGAGAAGAAGAATATAGGAGGGAAACCACCATTGACCCTCCACCTTATCCAGACCAGCCAATAAGACATGACACACCCGAGAGGGGTAGCCACGGACTCACAGAAGACACCACAAGGGGAGCAACACCAGCTCACGTTCAGGATAACCAGTTACTGCAGCAAATGGAAGAGCTAGCTCTGCAAACTGTGGAGAAGGTAAAACACATGACTGAAGAAATAGAAAAACTAGAGGAGCATATGCGACGGGATAGCCCCTCCCAACAGCAACCAAGGGAACCCCAACCCAGCTCCACAACAGAACACATCACGCTGACACTCCAGGGCGTCATGAAGTCTGACAGATCACGTTCAGTGCAGACAAAAAAGGCTGATAAACAGCAGCACAGGGGCATGGCATTAAGAAACGGAAAGACAGTTGGTGACAATGAAGAGGGACTGCTGGATGAGGACGGGAGGAGCATGTACCTTCTCATAACCACCTCGGGTGGGAGACAACAGTACGAGCCCTGGCCCTTCATGGACATGATAGGCTTGGCAGAACGCCTGCCTGCACTCACAGATGGAGCTGATAAATGGATAATGGCCTTGGAAGAAACCACAGCTGGTATACAACTGGCTTTAGGAGACATTAAAGCTCTACTCACCTATGTGGCAGGAAAACAGACCACTCTGGAAATATTAATTTATAACTCTATAAATAGAGTCTGTTCAAGGTGATGGTTAAAAAGGCCATGCCAGAAGAGGTGCAGCGACGCCTAGAGGGTGTGGTGGGACTGATGAAGATGGATTGGCCGCTGTTTTCAGAACACATTATCCATCATGTGGAGCTGTACAGAAAAGACAAAAAGAAAACAGAGAAGAGAGGAGAATAAACAGCTAGCCAATAAGCAGACGCAACTGCAACTGGGAGAACTCAGCAAGCTGGTCAAAAAGGAGAAAGAAAAGAATAAAGTGCAAGCCCCAATGATAGTGGCCAACCAAACACCTCCCCAGTCCAGCCCCCCAAAAGCGCCTCAGCAGCCAGCCCCAGCAGACCCCAATACAGCAGGTAATGGCAGCTTTGCTAATGCTACACACCATTACTATTACTACCAGCAGCCAATGCCAAGGGGAGGCGGCAACTGGCCCCAAAGAGGCCGAGGCAGAGGTGGATCCCGAGGCAGAAACTACACACCAGGAAACCAACAAGCATACCAACAAACCACACCCAATCAGCAACCAGGTCCACCAGACATGGGCTCAGGCTATCCAGGGGCTAATCCAGCTCCACCTGACAATCTGTGCTGGGGGTGTCGTCAGCCAGGCCATATACGGAGCCAGTGTCCCATTAACCCATGGGAAGGTCCAGCACAGAACTGGCCTAACACCACGCCAGGGCAGCCCTGGTAGGGGTGCCCAGAGGAGCCTGAGGGGGAACTAATATCACCAGCCATATCACTGCGGTCACATGATGAGCCCATCATACCTGTTGTCATCCACGAGCGTGAGTATCCTTTCATGGTAGACACAGGGGCTACATACTCATGCATTGGAAAAGAAGGTTCCAGGTTCCCCCTCTCCACGTCATCTATAAAGACAATAGGCTTCTCTGGGAAATCACAAGTCATACCTTTAACGGAACCGGTTCCAATGCTCATTGCAGGAAAAACTATATGTGCACCCCTGCTATATTCAGCACACACTCCATTGAACCTATTGGGAAGAGATGTCCTGTGTTCACTAAAAGCAAAAATCATGTGTACTCAAGATGGACTATATTTGGACTTTCCTGATGATCCTCCCCACAGGATGATGTCACAGCTCTCTGCAGACATACCCAAAACAAAGCAGGCACTTGTCTATTGGCTCCAGCTAGTACCACCACAAACCTACATTGGACAGGAATGGTTATATAGAGAAAGGTGGATCCGATGCCACTATCATGCTGTACGCACCCCCACTCTGCCACTGCACTGCACACTCATGTATGACCAAGACCAGACTTATGTAGACTATCAGGAATGCTGGGACACAACACTTGATCAAAAACTGCCTGAAATTAAATGTGAGTACATGTTCTTGGGGCCTGAAGGCGTAGCAACAGCAGTCTGCCTTCCCAAAGAATTAGAAGGGTGGTTTCAGGTACCAAATTCTGCACCACATGTAACGCTGTTAATAGCTGACGGTTATGAGTCTCACCATCTTGGTCCCATGGTCAAGCGTGCCCTGCAGGTGCCAGAGTGGGTACCTACAGAGATTCCAGACACTTACGTCTCACAGGACAAGCAGTTCATCAAAATCTCTTGCAGCCTGCGGGATGATGCAGTAACACATAAGGTATTGATAGAAGATCACACACCCACACAGATGACACTCACTGCAGAACATGAAAACATGTTAAAGCGAGTTCCACCTCAGCTATGGACAGCTCATAAGACAGATGTAGGACTGATAAAATCAGCCCAACCAGTTCACGTCAAGCTAAAACCAAATGTTAATCTACCATACCAAAAGCAGTACCCCCTCAAACAGCATGCGATTGATGGTATCAGACCAACGATCAAGGGGTTAGTGGAAGCAGGAGTGTTGGTTGAAACTAACAGTTCCTGCAACACACCCATTTTTCCCATCAGGAAACCAAATTCATCAGACTACCGTTTGGTCCACGACTTGGGAGCAGTCAATGCGGTAATAGCAGCATGCTCTAACAGCAGCATGTAAATTAACAAAGGGAAAATCATTAAATGTCTACACAGACTCTGCATATGCCTATGGTGTGTGTCATGTTCACGCTAACATATGGAAACAAAGAGGCTATTGCAGAGCTGATGGCACTCCGGTAACCCATGGAGAAGCCATCCGCGAGCTGTTAGAAGCCATGCTTCTCCCCACAGCTCTAGCAGTCATTAAATGTCCAGCCCACCAAAAAACGGACTCATTGATTGCTAAAGGAAACAATTTTGCTGATGAAACAGCCAAACAGGCTGCCATAGGCACAGTAATGGCACCCATACTCACCATCCAGGATTGTGAATCTCTCACTACCATGCCTTCTCTCATTCTAGCTCAAAACAGAGTAGATGATGCTGAAAAACGCCTATGGGTGAAGCGCAGCGCCATCAGAGTAACAGAACCAGGCCCAACACATGGTCTCTGGCGCGACGCTCATGGTCATTTTGTACTACCAACCCTACTGATCAGACATGCAATCCTTTTAGCGCATGGTAATGATCATTGCGCAAGGGGGGAGATACTAAGGAAACTACAAGCAGTCTGGTGGTCGCCATTCATGGCTGCCACAGTAGATAGAGTACTTAGTGAATGTGAAACTTGCGCGAGATATAACATCAGGAAATGTTTCACAGCCCCAATCGCGCACATACCACCTCCAGACGGTCCTTTCAGACACCTCATGCTAGACTACATAGACATGGGACCACAGTCACGAGCTAGAGGGATGAGATATATCCTGGTGGTCATATGCAGATACAGCAGATGGGTGGAAGCAAAAGCCACCTCAAAATCAGATCACAGAACAGTTGCAAAATCTCTGTGTCAAGAAGTCCTCCCAAGATTTGGGATGCCAGATACCATATCATCAGACAACGGCAGCCATTTTGTGTCCAACGTCATACAAGAGACACTAAAGCAATTGGGAATCAAACAAAAGTTTGGCTGTGTCTACCATCCCCAGTCACAGGGAGCAGTAGAAAGAGCAAATGGTATCTTGAAGGCTAAGATAGCCAAGATAGAGAGTGGGTGTACGTCAAGGTGTTCAAAAGGAAGTGGGACCAGCCACGCAGGGAAGGTCCATACAAGGTCTTAGTAGCCACACCAACTGCCTTGAAAGTCGAAGGTAAGGACGTTTGGTTCCACCTTAACCACTGCTGCAGAGCTAACAACCCAGACAGGCCGATACCTCAGCCTAGAGCCAAACAGAGAGCTGCACCACAAGGGGAAGGCGAAGCCGCCCCGAGGGAAGCAGAAGGGGAAGGTGATGCCTCCCCGCAGGAACAGGGGGCCAGGAGGTCGGAGCGCTTGGCGCGACGGCGGGACCAGGGCAGAGTCCAGAGCGACAGTAGCGGGTCGCTGCCAGAGAGGGTGTCGACAGAGAGCACCTCAGAGGGAAGCACCCCAGCCTCAGTGGTTGACGACGAACCTCATGAGTCGCCACCTGGTAGCAGCAGGACTGATGATGAGGGCTCAGGCACAGAGAGAGCAGAGGCAGCAGAGAGAGCAGAGGCAGAAAGAGAGCAGGGAACAGAGAGCAGCAGTCCAGAAACGGGCGAGGCTAGCAGCCCAGAAAGGTCAGATGCAGAATCAGGGGACTCAGACAGAAGCAGCCCAGAATCAGGAGACTCAGACCCCAGAGCAGGAACATCCCAGGGAACAGCACCCTAATAGGCCAAAACAGGGTACAGGCAGCATGGGGGGAGGAGTCAAGGTGGGGATAATAATGCTACTAACCATACTGCTTATCCTGGCGGGAGTAAGGCAAAGTGAAGGGGCAGAACCAGACAACCAAACCCAGATACAATTAGGTGAGTGTGCAGTAGCGCTAGGAACCATAGCTGCAAAAATGGGCAAGATACCTTACAGGGAGACCATACAACTGACCTATTACAAATCGCATGCTTACACCGACATCTTGGTGGAGGGTACAGGAGGTATTAGATTGCATGGCTGGTCAATTGGACAGCTGTAGCATAGAGGGAATGGTGACAGCAAGAGTTATGTGTAATGTGAGAGGATGCACCAACACAGCCACAGGGCACACCATATCCGCAAAGGTGGCCCGACAGTGGCTCCAATTAAAACCAGTATGCCAAAGAAAACCAAGACAGGCGCCAATGTCAAGAATGAATGTAATAAAAACCACCACTTGGGGATCCAACATGTTTTATCAATGGTTAGAGTATTCTGCTAAACTAGTAACTAACAGCTCATGTATAGCATGTCATAGAATGGGCCTACCCATAGTTAAGCCTCTTCCGAATGTAGAAGCACTTGCACACACAAACTCATGTTTTGCTCAATGTACTATGTGGATGGCAGGAGGGAGAAAGGGACACACCAATGACACTACCATTTGTCCAATAAGTCTTAAGGACGCCCCAGAGCAAATTAAAAATGACTATCTAGTACCTCCAATAGTGCAGTTGGCGCAAAATACTGTATTTCCCTTCTGCATGGCTCGAGGAGATAAGTTAGGACAATTGTTACACAATTCTACTGCCTGCAATGCTTCTGAAGAGGCACAGGAGATGATTCAGTGCAGATATGAGGGCTCAGGCGGAATGAATGGTTCGACTCCAGGACGAGTAAAGATATGTAACACCACTGAGGACTCAACAATTCAGTGTCGCCAGGTGGTCAATGGCACGGCTGAAGCCTCGGTGCCTTTCTGGTCACACAATGACTCGACCACCTGCTGGGTGTGGTTTGGAGACCTTAGCAATGGCACAGAACCACTGGCAGACATATTTTGGATGTGTGAAGACGATCGACAGATAAAGTCTGTGTTATTATCTAATTGGACTGGAATTTGTGCCCCAGTAATGTTAATAGGACCAATTACAATATTAAGCCTAACTAATCATACTGTCAAAAGATCTCGCAGATCAACCTACAGAGTGGGATAAGGGGAATGTATACATTTCATGGGAGCAAATACCAGTAGGGGTTCCTGACGACCACCAAGCCATATCAGATGCCTGGATAGAGACAGGAAGATTATTGGGAATGATACCATTTTATGGGCACATATCAAATGCCAACTACATAGTCCGGAAAGCCGATGGGTAAATTATTTATGGTATAATCAGCAGAGATTCATAAACTGGACTATAGAGGCTCTAGAGGGAGTGAAAGTGCAACTACATGCTACATCCCTGATGACAATGCAAAACAAACTTATCATTGAAACAATGCTTGCAAAAGATCAAGGAATCTGTAATGTGATAGGCGATGTGACAGGAGAAACCTGTTGTACTGTCATCCCGATGCATACAGGACCCGATGGCAATTTAACACGGGCCTTAGAGAACATGCACCAGTTAAGAGAACAACATATCCAGCATTCTAATTGTAACACAAAGATTCCCTCACTGGTGGATTGGCTAATGAACTTATCCCCTGGAAAGATATTAGAAATGATAGGAATACTATTGGGACTTGTGGTACTGACCCTTCTTGTAGTCCCTTGCTGTGTTCTTCCCCTAGTGCGGCTGGTAATTAAAAGAACCATGGCAGGCATCACAGGACAATTTGTAGTCATAGACCACGGTCTGAGGTCCACTGACAACCCAGAACTACCAAATTATGAGAATATCGCTCAGGACAAGACTCCTGAGTACCAAAATCAAAGCCAAAATGGCGGCAATCAGTATGAGATACAATACAAAAACATGACAGAAACACCTGCCTTGTACGAGCTAATGTATGGGCAGACTGAGGGATTATATGAGGATATGATGTAGGGCAAGGATGGCTCAGGCCAGCAGCCCACGCCTATGCTGTCACCAAACCCACGCTAACAATCAATCTGCTACTAATTTGCTTGTATGCTTTTAGGGAAACTTAACGGGTGAAGGGAAAAAGGAAAAAGTTAAGAAAATGAGCTGTAGTAAAAATGTCCCTTATAACCTAAAGCTAGGTGCTGAATATGGCTGAGAACTGGAGAGCCCCAAACCCGGGTCAGCAGCAGAATCCGGGGGATCAACCGGGGTTCCAGTTGCAGGAGCAGAGTCCAGTCACACAGCACCAACCACCTTCACTATTCCGTGTGCCACGTCCACCACCCCCACCGTACCGTCCCAGACCAACCATCCCGATGTCACCAGGTCCTACCCCAGGAGGAGGCATCGCCCTCGAGGTTCCAGAATGCCGTATTCGGATGACGGACACCACACGGGTTCAGATGGCTGTCCACGTCCCAACCCAACCGCTGGCCCCACCACTTGTCCAGTCCCCGCTTCTGTACCAGGCCTTAACCCAACCCCCACCCAACGTCCCTCCCCGATTGCCAGCCCCACCTGTCGGTCGACCCTCACTCCTGCAGCTGTCCCCTCAAAGTAAATGCAAATGGATAGCAGACCATTCACCTGAGGAGGTGGCTCTGGCAATATGGTACAAAGTTGTAGAGGCACCAGGCCCGTCATGTGCCATGGCAGGTCCATCCTGTGCCATGGCACCCAAGGTGATCCCTAATAGTACCGCCATGGGTTGTTGGGCTCAGGCAGGCCCCAGTGGGCATGGAAATCCCCCTGGAAGGGCAGAGACTACACCAGCTGGCTCACAGCGGGAAGAGCCAAGCAGCTCACAGTCCATGCAACTACGACAGCAACAGGAGGACTCAGATGACAGCGATACAGGGGGTGGGATGCAGCCAATGTCCTCTCCTGATGGTTCTACATCAACAGATGACAATGATGACCACTTTGCCAACCACCCCTATTCACCCACCACCCCTCCAGAGCCACGCCCTATCGATCCCTCTTACTCACCCGTCACCCCTCCCGAGCCAGGCCCTGCCAACCCCTCTCCTCCACCTAACCCCCCGGCAGAGCCACCAGAAAGGGTGGTTTGAGCCAACCCCCCAGCGAGTACGGCCTGTATCTCCAACAACACTAGCTGCACTGTACCATAGATATGGAGTTAAACTTTGGGAGGTTGAGCACCACCTCAGCCTCCTGCCAGCGGACGGCGAGGCAGTAACCGATCTCGAGCAAGAGACTGCAGCACGTCTGCGTAACTTGCTGCATGTAGTCTCTCAAGGAATGTTTCGTTGTCTCATGAATCACTTCCCCCCGGAGCAAAGGAGGAAGCTCCGCAAAATCCGGCAACAAACCTACCAAATCAGGAAGGGAGAGAATAGGTTGCTGATGCGGGATCATAGGCTCCGAATGGAGAAGGAGACGTGCAACCTGCGCAGACAGGCAGTGGAAGCAGCTCGACGTCAGAAGAGCTTGAAGAAGGAAGTGACCGACCTTCAGCTGCAGCTGTCACTGTGCAAAAACCAACTGCTGGATGCGCAGAGCAAGGTTATGGCACTGCAACAGGAATGTGAGCCACTAAGAAGGCAGGTGGCTTTCTACAGGCTCCTGCGAGGGGCAGGCATGGCAGCTGATGTGGCTGGAGGACAGTTCCAGGACAATGAGAGTGGCTAAGCACATGTATCCATGTATTCTACTCGTAACCTGTATACCAAAAAGTTAAGCTGTATAACCTAAGTATCTTTGAATCAATATCATACTGCTGATATACAGGGCATTTAAACTAAACTGTGATTTGGAAAAGCTATTACTGGAACTATTGTTGTGTAATGATTACTGATCTATGGTAATTGTAGTATGAGACTTTTCAGTCTCAGAGGAGGGAATATATATTTTTCCTTCCAGGGATTTGTGTGAAATCTACTGATGAGTACGTAATGACCAAGAAATACTAAACCTGTGTTATGTGAAGACAATCATTGATGCTAATTATGTAGTATGGGACTTATGAGTCCCAGAGGAACGAATATATATATTTTTCTCTCTCTGATCTTAAGGCATTGATTTTAAACATTATATGGGGCATGGAGCCCCAAAGGGAGGAATGTAGTGTAATGTTTTATGACTGATTAGTCATAAATTAGTCATTTGGGAAAAGGCCAAATTGATCAAGGTTGAAGTAAAATCATTGAAGGATCAGATAAATATTATATCCTGCATAAGTTGATTATGTCTAATGATTAAGTTGTGTGATATTTGAGTAACTATGAAAGATGAATCATTGTTGTAACCACACACCTGATTGAAACACAGCACATTTATATGAGTTAAAGCACACACACATAAAACATTGTGCATCACCTGGAATTGTAACAATAGACACACACACACACTCTAAGGTCTGAAGGTTTGTGTAATGTGTGAGCTCGGGGGATCAAATTAAAGAAAAATCCCCGGAGCTCACATGATTTTTAAAAATAGAAGGTACAGCGGTTTGAATCTAATGGAAGAAAGTTTGGTACTTTCCAGAGGCCCTGAGGTCAACTTTGGACAAAGGCCAGATTGGTTGCCACGATTAGATCATGGCGAAGGCAGATTTGGACAAAAAAGGAAAAGTTATCTTCCAATAGAATCCGGCCGCGATGGGAAGGTTTAAGAAAAAGAGGTGGAGATTCTGCTGAATCTCCACAAGCATAAAAGAGAGTGTTCAATCGTGAGTCTTCAGTCGAATCCCGGGGTTGACTCACGAGTTGATGTGTTATTGTTGCTGTGACACATTAAACTCACGTTGCACCTGATTCCTCTTGACTCCAGAGTATCTTTGAGTATCTTTAAGTTCTTGTCTGCTGAACCTAAAGTCTTACAGTCAATCAGAGTACAAATATAAGTGAAGCAGTGGGACGAGCAGCTGAGAGCCAATTGGCCCTAAAGACTCTGCAGAGTGAGTCACAACATCGTTCCCAGACTGGGTGAGCTGCATGTTGTCATGGCAGCCCTCAGAGCTCTTGGTGCCTCCATGGAGAACTCGGGCATAGATGATGTCTGGGTAGAAGCTGATGTGTATGGTCCTGCCATGACAAGGCAAGTCCTGAAATGCACACACTACAAGCAAGCTCTCCATGCCCATATCTACTCATATGTAGCACTATATGAAATGGCTCTGGAGGAGTTCTTCAAGGACAACCCACAACTGAAAGATGTGTGCCTGAAGGCTACAGAGGGAGTAGAAGCTGCCTGCTCTGAGGGGAAAGTCATGAAGGCTGAATCTGTGAAGTAAGCAAACAACACCCTTCTGGAAGCCTTAACTACTCATGAGGTCATCACAGTATTCCAAAAATGGAAGGAACGGAAATCCCAGAATGCAATGTTCAAGGCCATGATGAACTACCTACATCGGGTGGAAACAATCCTGTTCATCGTAGCAGCAACTCGGAATGCTGACCTGGAACTCCACCTGCAAGCTGGAGAAGCACTAAGCAAGCTGTTCTTTGCCGTGGACCGCATCAAGTACAAGCGACTCTGGCCAAGATACATTGCAGACATGCATGAATTTAGGACCAATCACCCTCAGACATGGGAGGAACCACAAGAAGGCAATATATCAGTCACCAAGAATGTAATTCCCTTTGTCTCTGCTGGAGCAGACCACACATGCAAACACCTGAACAAGCTGATGAAGATTAGCTCTGGGATCATTGGCATCTCCAACAATGTCAATAACAGACAGAGATTTTTCATGGTCGCACCAGAACTTTCACATCTGTCGAAAGAGTTCAAGAGTCACTTTGACATGGAAGCGGACAGAATCACAGAGCATCATGAGCTTGGGCCAAGTGCAGTCAAGAGGGCACATGGAACAATCAACAAGATCAAGGCAGCCATACTCAGCCATGGAAACCCCTTTACCCCTTGTATAGCCCTCAGTAAAACATTTCAGCTGAAAAAAGTGTTTGTTGTTTATCTTGTAATAAGCCACGGCAACTTCGACCAATCATGACCACCTTCAATACATGGCCTCAGCAATGGCCCTACATTATACCCACCAAATTTCATAAAAATAGGTGTAGCTGTTTAGGAGATATAAACTTCCCATATTATAGCACCTCCTAGTGGCCAATGTTCACCAACTTTGGATAACACCTTCACAGTCACAGACTAACTAACGATCTCAGGTTTGGGTTTGACAGCTTTTAATTTGACAAAGATATGGAACAGTTTGAGTTTTCACAGCTAGCTACAAAAATGTGTTCGTCAATAATTCGTACATTTTTTGAAAAGGGCAAAATGCTTTTGATAACTTCAGATCAAATCTCTCTTGTGAGTCTAGGTGCCAAGTTTCATGCAGTTCGGTCAAAATCTCAAGGAGGAGTTCGAAAAAGTAAATTTTTCAGGTTTTGTCATTTTTAAAAAAAAAAGTTAGACAGAAGTGGGCGGGGCCATGCACACCTGATGCAGCTCCATCCAGGATATCCATGGATTTAAGGCTTTTGAATGTGCGACATAGGATGTGGGAGTTACATGCCAAAACACGTTGGCCTTGATTGTAGCGCCCCCTGCAGGTGCACATATGTACATTTTTGGATCAGAGGTCCCTGCAGGGGTCTGGACCAACCCTTCAAATTTCACTACCCTCCCTTCCATGTTGTTGTCTGCAGCACCACTTTATTTACAGAAAAATAATAAGATGTATAATAATAAGCTTTTCACATTGGTGGCTTTCCAAGGGACTATATTCAACTTATCTTGCATTGTATCATGCATTATGACAACTTAATGAGGTTTATGTATGTTTTTAAATGAAGTGGAGTAGCCTACAAGTGTTTTGTTTAGTGTGTCTAAGAGGCTCTGCAGATCCACTGCTGCGAGAGAAGTGTCCTTCTGCTTCTCCTTCTTCTTGTGTAACCTTGTGTGTATTGGATTATCGCCACCTAGTGGATTGGAAGCGCATTACACCTGTAATGGGCTTTTATTGGCAAAAATAGCTCAAATGCGACCCCAAGTGGTAAAACTAGGTATATAATTCAATATATTGGTTCAGTTGGATATTTGCCTTAAATCAAAGTGGTTGGAAAATTTTCAAACTGACACAAGCCTAGTTTGGATCATGCATCAGTAGTTAGGTCCGAAAACAACGGACTTTCACTTTTGAGCTTCTCAGGCCGAGAGAAGCATTTTGAGCGCATTTTGTAACTTAGGCTGTTACTTTCCAAAAGAAGCACTCAGAAACAAGTTTCCAAACCAGGAACATGTGGTTTGGGGAAATCTACACTATCAGGGCAGTTTCCTATAGTTTCCATTAGTAGGTGGCCCGAAAACAGCAGAATGTCACTTTTGAGCTTTTCAGACTGAGAGAAGCATTTTGAGAGCATGTTGTAATTTAGGCTGTTGCTTTCCAACAGAAGCACTCAGAAACAAGTTTCCAAGCCAGAAACGTGTGATTTGGGGACTTCTACACTACCAGGGCAGTTTCATGTAGTTGCCATCAGTAGTTAGTCGGAAAACAGCAGAATGTCATTTTTGAGCTTTCTAGGCAGAGAGAAGCATTTTGAGAGCATGTTGTAATTTATGCTGTTGCTTTCCAACAGAAGCACTCAGAAACAAGTTTCCGAGCCAGAAACGTGTGATTTGGGGAAGTCTACACTACCAAGATAGTTTCATGTAGTTGCCATCAGTAGTTGGTCGGAAAACAGCAGAATGTCACTTTTGAACTTTTCAGGCCGAGAGAAGCATTTTGAGAGCATGTTGTCATTTAGGCTGTTGCTTTCCAACAGAAGCACTCAGAAACAAGTTTCCAAGCCAGAAACGTGTGATATGGCGAATTCTACACTACCAGGGCAGTTTCATGTAGTTCCCATCAGTAGTTGGTCGGAAAACAGCAGAAGGTCACTTTTGAGCTTTTCAGGCCAAGAGAAGCATTTTGAGAGCATTTTGTAATTTAGGCTGTTGCTTTCCAACAGAAGCACTCAGAAACAAGTTTCCAAGCCAGAAACGTGTGATTTGGGGACTTCTACACTACCAGGGCAGTTTCATGTAGTTTCCATCAACAGTTGGTCGGAAAACAGCAGAATGTCACTTTGAGCTTTTCAGGCCGAGGGAAGCATTTTGAGAGTATGTTGTAATTTAGGCTGTTGCTTTCCAACCGAAGCACTCAGAAACAAGTTTCCGAGCCAGAAACGTGTGATTTGGGGAAGTCTACACTACCAGGGCAGTTTCATGTAGTTGCCATCAGTAGTTGGTCGGAAAACAGCAGAATGATCATGTTGTAATTTAGGCTGTTGCTTTCCAACAGAAGCACTCAGAACCAAGTTTCCAAGCCAGAAACGTGTGATTTAGGGAATTCTAAATCCCTAAACCAACTACTGATGGCAACTACATGAAACTGCCCTGGTAGTGACCAGGGCAGTTTCATGTAGTTGCCATCAGTAGTTGGTTGGAAAAAAGCAGAATGTCACTTTTGAGCTTTTCAGGCCGAGAGAAGCATTTTGAGAGCATGTTGTAATTTATGCTGTTGCTTTCCAACAGAAGCACTTAGAAACAAGTTTCCAAGCCAGAAACGTGTGATTTGGTGAATTCTACACTACCAAGGCAGTTTCATGTAGTTGCCATCAGTAGTTGGTCGGAAAACAGCAGAATGTCACTTTTGAGCTTTCTAGGCCGAGTGAAGCATTTTGAGAGCATGTTGTAATTTATGCTGTTGCTTTCCAACAGAAGCACTTAGAAACAAGTTTCCAAGCCAGAAACGTGTGATTTGGTGAATTCTACACTACCAAGGCAGTTTCATGTAGTTGCCATCAGTAGTTGGTCGGAAAACAGCAGAATGTCACTTTTGAGCTTTCTAGGCCGAGTGAAGCATTTTGAGAGCATGTTGTAATTTATGCTGTTGCTTTCCAACAGAAGCACTCAGAAACAAGTTTCCAAGCCAGAAACGTGTGATTTGGCGAATTCTACACTATCAGGGAAGTTTCATGTACGTTCCATCAACAGTTGGTCGGAAAACAGCAGAATGTCACTTTGAGCTTTTCAGGCCGAGAAAAGCATTTTGAGAGCATGTTGTCATTTAGGCTGTTGCTTTTCAACAGAAGCACTCAGAAACAAGTTTCCAAGCCAGAAACGTGTGATTTGGGGAATTCTGCACTACCAGGGCAGTTTCATGTAGTTGCCATCAGTAGTTGGTCGGAAAACAGCAGAATGTCACTTTTGAGCTTTCTAGGCCGAGAGAAGCATTTTGAGAGCATGTTGTAATTTATGCTGTTGCTTTCCAACAGAAGCACTCAGAAACAAGTTTCCAAGCCAGAAACGTGTGATTTGGGGAATTCTACACTACCAGGGCAGTTTCATGTAGTTGCCATCAGTAGTTGGTCGGAAAACAGCAGAATGTCACTTTTGAGCTTTTCAGGCCGAGAGAAGCACTTTGAGAGCATGTTGTAATTTATGCTGTTGCTTTCCAACAGAAGCACTCAGAAACAAGTTTCCAAGCCAGAAACGTGTGATTTGGCGAATTCTACACTGCCAGGGCAGTTTCATGTAGGTCTCATCAGTAGTTGGTCAGAAAACAGCAAAATGTCACTTTTGACCTTTTCGGCCCGAGAGAAGCATTTTGAGAGCGTGTTGTCATTTAGGCTGTTACTTTCCAACAGAAGCACTCAGAAACAAGTTTCCAAGCCAGAAACGTGTGATTTGATGAATTCTACACTGCCAGGGCAGTTTCATGTAGGTCCCATCAGTAGTTGGTCAGAAAACAGCAAAATGTCACTTTTGAGCTTTTCGGCCCGAGAGAAGCATTTTGAGAGCGTGTTGTCATTTAGGCTGTTACTTTCCAACAGAAGCACTCAAAAACAAGTTTCCAAGCCAGAAACGTGTGATTTGATGAATTCTACACTGCCAGGGCAGTTTCATGTAGGTCTCATCAGTAGTTGGTCAGAAAACAGCAAAATGTCACTTTTGACCTTTTCGGCCCGAGAGAAGCATTTTGAGAGCGTGTTGTCATTTAGGCTGTTACTTTCCAACAGAAGCACTCAGAAACAAGTTTCCAAGCCAGAAACGTGTGATTTGATGAATTCTACACTGCCAGGGCAGTTTCATGTAGGTCTCATCAGTAGTTGGTCAGAAAACAGCAAAATGTCACTTTTGACCTTTTCGGCCCGAGAGAAGCATTTTGAGAGCGTGTTGTCATTTAGGCTGTTACTTTCCAACAGAAGCACTCAGAAACAAGTTTCCAAGCCAGAAACGTGTGATTTGATGAATTCTACACTGCCAGGGCAGTTTCATGTAGGTCTCATCAGTAGTTGGTCAGAAAACAGCAAAATGTCACTTTTGAGCTTTTCGGCCCGAGAGAAGCATTTTGAGAGTGTGTTGTCATTTAGGCTGTTACTTTCCAACAGAAGCACTCAAAAACAAGTTTCTGAGCCAGAAACGTGTGATTTGATGAATTCTACACTGCCAGGGCAGTTTCATGTAGGTCTCATCAGTAGTTGGTCAGAAAACAGCAAAATGTCACTTTTGACCGTTTCGGCCCGAGAGAAGCATTTTGAGAGCGTGTTGTCATTTAGGCTGTTACTTTCCAACAGAAGCACTCAGAAACAAGTTTCCAAGCCAGAAACGTGTGATTTGATGAATTCTACACTGCCAGGGCAGTTTCATGTTGGTCCCATCAGTAGTTGGTCAGAAAACAGCAAAATGTCACTTTTGAGCTTTTCGGCCCGAGAGAAGCATTTTGAGAGTGTGTTGTCATTTAGGCTGTTACTTTCCAACAGAAGCACTCAAAAACAAGTTTCTGAGCCAGAAACGTGTGATTTGATGAATTCTACACTGCCAGGGCAGTTTCATGTAGGTCTCATCAGTAGTTGGTCAGAAAACAGCAAAATGTCACTTTTGACCTTTTCGGCCCGAGAGAAGCATTTTGAGAGCGTGTTGTCATTTAGGCTGTTACTTTCCAACAGAAGCACTCAGAAACAAGTTTCCAAGCCAGAAACGTGTGATTTGATGAATTCTACACTGCCAGGGCAGTTTCATGTAGGTCCCATCAGTAGTTGGTCAGAAAACAGCAAAATGTCACTTTTGAGCTTTTCGGCCCGAGAGAAGCATTTTGAGAGCATGTTGTCATTTAGGCTGTTACTTTCCAACAGAAGCACTCAGAAACAAGTTTCCAAGCCAGAAACGTGTGATTTGATGAATTCTACACTGCCAGGGCAGTTTCATGTTGGTCCCATCAGTAGTTGGTCAGAAAACAGCAAAATGTCACTTTTGAGCTTTTCGGCCCGAGAGAAGCATTTTGAGAGCATGTTGTCATTTCAATTCAATCAATCAATTTTATTTATAAAGCCCAATATCACAAATACAATTTGCCTCACAGGGCTTTACAGCATACGACATCCCTCTGTCCTTTAGACCCTCACAGCGGATAAGGAAAAACTCCCCAAAAAAAACCCCTTTACCGGGGGAAAAAAAATGGTAGAAACCTCAGGAAGAGCAACTGAGGAGGGATCCCTCTTCCAGGACGGACAGACGTGCAATAGATGTCATACAGAACAGATCAGCATAACAAATTAACAGTAATCTGTATGACACAATACAGTAATCTGTATGACATCCTCGGTAATGACAGTAGCTTACAACAACATTCATGAAAGTAATAATACTGTCGTTATAGTTCTGGCTACTGTGGTACAATATGTTGAAAGTATATATTAGTATCAGGCAGTATACGTGTATGATAATATCATATGTCTATGATAGCAGTAGAAGTATGACTAATGATTAATGATGGCAGCAGCAGCAGCAGCAGCAGCAGCAGGAGGCATCTGGCAGGACCACGGCAGCAGCACAACCACACACGTCACACTATCCAGGCACCGCTGCAATACGAGTTAACCTGAGAGACAGTGGAGCACAAAGGCTCCGGAGAAGAAGCCGAGTTAGTGACATCCAGAATGGCCGAGTAAACAAGATACAGTGAGAGAGAGAGAGAGAGAGAGAGAGAGAGAGAGAGAGAGAGAGAGAGAGTGAGAGAAGGTGCCCGGTGCATTATAGGTGGTCCTCCGGTAGAATAGGCCTGAGTCAGCCTAACTAGGGGCTGGTACAAGGCAAGCCTGAGCCAGCCCTAACTATAAGCTTTATCAAAGAGGAAAGTCTTAAGTCTAGCCTTAAATGTGGAGACGGTGTCTGCCTCCCGGACTGTAGCAGGAAGATGATTCCACAGGAGAGGAGCCTGATAGCTGAAGGCTCTGGCTCCTGATCTACTTTTGGAGACTTTAGGGACCACGAGTAACCCTGCGTTCTCAGAGCGCAGAGTTCTGGTGGGATAATATGGCACTATGAGCTCTCTAAGATATGATGGAGCTTGACCATTTAGAGCTTTATAAGTTAACAGTAGGATTTTAAATTCAATTCTGGATTTTACAGGGAGCCAGTGCAGAGAAGCTAAAACAGGAGAAATATGATCTCGTTTCTTAGTTCCTGTTAGTACACGTGCTGCTGCATTCTGAATTAGCTGGAGAGTTTTTAATGATTTACTAGAGCTACCTGATAATAGAGCGTTACAGTAATCCAGCCTCGAGGTAACAAATGCGTGGATCAATTTTTCTGCATCTTTTTGGGTCAAGATAGGCCTGATTTTTGCAATATTACGCAGATGAAAAAATGCAGTCCGTGAGGTTTGTTTTAAATGAGAATCAAAAGACAAATCTTGATCAAATGTTACTCCGAGGTTTCTTACGGTAGTGGTAGAGGCCAGAGCAATGCCATCGAGAGAAACTATGTCATCAGATAAAGAGTCTCTGAGTTGTTTGGGGCCAAGAACAATTACTTCAGTTTTATCTGAATTTAAGATCAGGAAATTGGTGCTCATCCAGGTTTTTATGTCTTTAAGACAATTATGAAGTTTAGTTAATTGATCACTTTCTTCTGGCTTCATAGATAAATACAACTGTGTATCATCCGCATAACAATGGAAATTTATAGAGTGATTTCTAATGATGTTGCCTAAAGGAAGCATATATAGAATAAATAGGATTGGTCCAAGCACAGAACCTTGCGGAACTCCAAAACAAACTTTAGTACGTACGGATGATTCATTATGAACGTCAACAAATTGAAAACGGTCAGATAAATAAGATTTAAACCAGCTTAGTGCAGAACCTTTTTAGGCCAATTTAGGCTGTTACTTTCCAACAGAAGCACTCAGAAACAAGTTTCCAAGCCAGAAACGTGTGATTTGATGAATTCTACACTGCCAGTTCAGTTTCATGTTGGTCCCATCAGTAGTTGGTCAGAAAACAGCAAAATGTCACTTTTGAGCTTTTCGGCCCGAGAGAAGCATTTTGAATGCACGTTGTCATTTAGGCTGTTACTTTCCAACAGAAGCACTCAGAAACAAGTTTCCAAGCCAGAAACGTGTGATTTGATGAATTCTACACTGCCAGGGCAGTTTCATGTAGGTCTCATCAGTAGTTGGTCAGAAAACAGCAAAATGTCACTTTTGACCTTTTCGGCCCGAGAGAAGCATTTTGAGAGGGTGTTGTCATTTAGGCTGTTACTTTCCAACAGAAGCACTCAGAAACAAGTTTCCAAGCCAGAAACGTGTGATTTGATGAATTCTACACTGCCAGGGCAGTTTCATGTAGGTCTCATCAGTAGTTGGTCAGAAAACAGCAAAATGTCACTTTTGAGCTTTTCGGCCCGAGAGAAGCATTTTGAGAGCATGTTGTCATTTAGGCTGTTACTTTCCAACAGAAGCACTCAAAAACAAGTTTCCAAGCCAGAAACGTGTGATTTGATGAATTCTACACTGCCAGGGCAGTTTCATGTAGGTCTCATCAGTAGTTGGTCAGAAAACAGCAAAATGTCACTTTTGACCTTTTCGGCCCGAGAGAAGCATTTTGAGAGCGTGTTGTCATTTAGGCTGTTACTTTCCAACAGAAGCACTCAGAAACAAGTTTCCAAGCCAGAAACGTGTGATTTGATGAATTCTACACTGCCAGGGCAGTTTCATGTAGGTCTCATCAGTAGTTGGTCAGAAAACAGCAAAATGTCACTTTTGACCTTTTCGGCCCGAGAGAAGCATTTTGAGAGCGTGTTGTCATTTAGGCTGTTACTTTCCAACAGAAGCACTCAGAAACAAGTTTCCAAGCCAGAAACGTGTGATTTGATGAATTCTACACTGCCAGGGCAGTTTCATGTAGGTCCCATCAGTAGTTGGTCAGAAAACAGCAAAATGTCACTTTTGAGCTTTTCGGCCCGAGAGAAGCATTTTGAGAGCATGTTGTCATTTAGGCTGTTACTTTCCAACAGAAGCACTCAGAAACAAGTTTCCAAGCCAGAAATGTGTGATTTGATGAATTCTACACTGCCAGGGCAGTTTCATGTAGGTCTCATCAGTAGTTGGTCAGAAAACAGCAAAATGTCACTTTTGACCTTTTCGGCCCGAGAGAAGCATTTTGAGAGCGTGTTGTCATTTAGGCTGTTACTTTCCAACAGAAGCACTCAGAAACAAGTTTCCAAGCCAGAAACGTGTGATTTGATGAATTCTACACTGCCAGGGCAGTTTCATGTAGGTCTCATCAGTAGTTGGTCAGAAAACAGCAAAATGTCACTTTTGAGCTTTTCGGCCCGAGAGAAGCATTTTGAGAGCGTGTTGTCATTTAGGCTGTTACTTTCCAACAGAAGCACTCAGAAACAAGTTTCCAAGCCAGAAACGTGTGATTTGATGAATTCTACACTGCCAGGGCAGTTTCATGTAGGTCTCATCAGTAGTTGGTCAGAAAACAGCAAAATGTCACTTTTGAGCTTTTCGGCCCGAGAGAAGCATTTTGAGAGCATGTTGTCATTTAGGCTGTTACTTTCCAACAGAAGCACTCAGAAACAAGTTTCCAAGCCAGAAACGTGTGATTTGATGAATTCTACACTGCCAGGGCAGTTTTGTGTAGGTCTCATCAGTAGTTGGTCAGAAAACAGCAAAATGTCACTTTTGACCTTTTCGGCCCGAGAGAAGCATTTTGAGAGGGTGTTTTCATTTAGGCTGTTACTTTCCAACAGAAGCACTCAGAAACAAGTTTCCAAGCCAGAAAGGTGTGATTTGATGAATTCTACACTGCCAGGGCAGTTTCATGTAGGTCCCATCAGTAGTTGGTCAGAAAACAGCAAAATGTCACTTTTGAGCTTTTCGGCCCGAGAGAAGCATTTTGAGAGCATGTTGTCATTTAGGCTGTTACTTTCCAACAGAAGCACTCAGAAACAAGTTTCCAAGCCAGAAACGTGTGATTTGATGAATTCTACACTGCCAGGGCAGTTTCATATTGGTCCCATCAGTAGTTGGTCAGAAAACAGCAAAATGTCACTTTTGACCTTTTCGGCCCGAGAGAAGCATTTTGAGAGCATGTTGTCATTTAGGCTGTTACTTTCCAACAGAAGCACTCAGAAACAAGTTTCCAAGCCAGAAACGTGTGATTTGATGAATTCTACACTGCCAGGGCAGTTTCATGTAGGTCTCATCAGTAGTTGGTCAGAAAACAGCAAAATGTCACTTTTGACCTTTTCGGCCCGAGAGAAGCATTTTGAGAGCGTGTTGTCATTTAGGCTGTTACTTTCCAACAGAAGCACTCAGAAACAAGTTTCCAAGCCAGAAACGTGTGATTTGATGAATTCTACACTGCCAGGGCAGTTTCATGTAGGTCTCATCAGTAGTTGGTCAGAAAACAGCAAAATGTCACTTTTGAGCTTTTCGGCCCGAGAGAAGCATTTTGAGAGGGTGTTGTCATTTTGGCTGTTACTTTCCAACAGAAGCACTCAGAAACAAGTTTCCAAGCCAGAAAAGTGTGATTTGATGAATTCTACACTGCCAGGGCAGTTTCATGTAGGTCCCATCAGTAGTTGGTCAGAAAACAGCAAAATGTCACTTTTGAGCTTTTCGGCCCGAGAGAAGCATTTTGAGAGCATGTTGTCATTTAGGCTGTTACTTTCCAACAGAAGCACTCAGAAACAAGTTTCCAAGCCAGAAACGTGTGATTTGATGAATTCTACACTGCCAGGGCAGTTTCATATTGGTCCCATCAGTAGTTGGTCAGAAAACAGCAAAATGTCACTTTTGACCTTTTCGGCCCGAGAGAAGCATTTTGAGAGCATGTTGTCATTTAGGCTGTTACTTTCCAACAGAAGCACTCAGAAACAAGTTTCCAAGCCAGAAACGTGTGATTTGATGAATTCTACACTGCCAGGGCAGTTTCATGTAGGTCTCATCAGTAGTTGGTCAGAAAACAGCAAAATGTCACTTTTGACCTTTTCGGCCCGAGAGAAGCATTTTGAGAGCGTGTTGTCATTTAGGCTGTTACTTTCCAACAGAAGCACTCAGAAACAAGTTTCCAAGCCAGAAACGTGTGATTTGATGAATTCTACACTGCCAGGGCAGTTTCATGTAGGTCTCATCAGTAGTTGGTCAGAAAACAGCAAAATGTCACTTTTGACCTTTTCGGCCCGAGAGAAGCATTTTGAGAGCGTGTTGTCATTTAGGCTGTTACTTTCCAACAGAAGCACTCAGAAACAAGTTTCCAAGCCAGAAACGTGTGATTTGATGAATTCTACACTGCCAGGGCAGTTTCATGTAGGTCTCATCAGTAGTTGGTCAGAAAACAGCAAAATGTCACTTTTGACCTTTTCGGCCCGAGAGAAGCATTTTGAGAGCGTGTTGTCATTTAGGCTGTTACTTTCCAACAGAAGCACTCAGAAACAAGTTTCCAAGCCAGAAACGTGTGATTTGATGAATTCTACACTGCCAGGGCAGTTTCATGTAGGTCTCATCAGTAGTTGGTCAGAAAACAGCAAAATGTCACTTTTGACCTTTTCGGCCCGAGAGAAGCATTTTGAGAGCGTGTTGTCATTTAGGCTGTTACTTTCCAACAGAAGCACTCAGAAACAAGTTTCCAAGCCAGAAACGTGTGATTTGATGAATTCTACACTGCCAGGGCAGTTTTGTGTAGGTCTCATCAGTAGTTGGTCAGAAAACAGCAAAATGTCACTTTTGACCTTTTCGGCCCGAGAGAAGCATTTTGAGAGGGTGTTTTCATTTAGGCTGTTACTTTCCAACAGAAGCACTCAGAAACAAGTTTCCAAGCCAGAAACGTGTGATTTGATGAATTCTACACTGCCAGGGCAGTTTCATGTAGGTCTCATCAGTAGTTGGTCAGAAAACAGCAAAATGTCACTTTTGAGCTTTTCGGCCCGAGAGAAGCATTTTGAGAGCATGTTGTCATTTAGGCTGTTACTTTCCAACAGAAGCACTCAGAAACAAGTTTCCAAGCCAGAAACGTGTGATTTGATGAATTCTACACTGCCAGGGCAGTTTCATGTAGGTCCCATCAGTAGTTGGTCATAAAAAAGCAAAATGTCACTTTTGAGCTTTTCGGCCCGAGAGAAGCATTTTGAGAGCATGTTGTCATTTAGGCTGTTACTTTCCAACAGAAGCACTCAGAAACAAGTTTCCAAGCCAGAAACGTGTGATTTGATGAATTCTACACTGCCAGGGCAGTTTCATGTAGGTCTCATCAGTAGTTGGTCAGAAAACAGCAAAATGTCACTTTTGACCTTTTCGGCCCGAGAGAAGCATTTTGAGAGCGTGTTGTCATTTAGGCTGTTACTTTCCAACAGAAGCACTCAGAAACAAGTTTCCAAGCCAGAAACGTGTGATTTGATGAATTCTACACTGCCAGGGCAGTTTCATGTAGGTCTCATCAGTAGTTGGTCAGAAAACAGCAAAATGTCACTTTTGAGCTTTTCGGCCCGAGAGAAGCATTTTGAGAGGGTGTTGTCATTTTGGCTGTTACTTTCCAACAGAAGCACTCAGAAACAAGTTTCCAAGCCAGAAAAGTGTGATTTGATGAATTCTACACTGCCAGGGCAGTTTCATGTAGGTCCCATCAGTAGTTGGTCAGAAAACAGCAAAATGTCACTTTTGAGCTTTTCGGCCCGAGAGAAGCATTTTGAGAGCATGTTGTCATTTAGGCTGTTACTTTCCAACAGAAGCACTCAGAAACAAGTTTCCAAGCCAGAAACGTGTGATTTGATGAATTCTACACTGCCAGGGCAGTTTCATATTGGTCCCATCAGTAGTTGGTCAGAAAACAGCAAAATGTCACTTTTGACCTTTTCGGCCCGAGAGAAGCATTTTGAGAGCATGTTGTCATTTAGGCTGTTACTTTCCAACAGAAGCACTCAGAAACAAGTTTCCAAGCCAGAAACGTGTGATTTGATGAATTCTACACTGCCAGGGCAGTTTCATGTAGGTCTCATCAGTAGTTGGTCAGAAAACAGCAAAATGTCACTTTTGACCTTTTCGGCCCGAGAGAAGCATTTTGAGAGCGTGTTGTCATTTAGGCTGTTACTTTCCAACAGAAGCACTCAGAAACAAGTTTCCAAGCCAGAAACGTGTGATTTGATGAATTCTACACTGCCAGGGCAGTTTCATGTAGGTCTCATCAGTAGTTGGTCAGAAAACAGCAAAATTTCACTTTTGACCTTTTCGGCCCGAGAGAAGCATTTTGAGAGCGTGTTGTCATTTAGGCTGTTACTTTCCAACAGAAGCACTCAGAAACAAGTTTCCAAGCCAGAAACGTGTGATTTGATGAATTCTACACTGCCAGGGCAGTTTCATGTAGGTCTCATCAGTAGTTGGTCAGAAAACAGCAAAATGTCACTTTTGACCTTTTCGGCCCGAGAGAAGCATTTTGAGAGCGTGTTGTCATTTAGGCTGTTACTTTCCAACAGAAGCACTCAGAAACAAGTTTCCAAGCCAGAAACGTGTGATTTGATGAATTCTACACTGCCAGGGCAGTTTCATGTAGGTCTCATCAGTAGTTGGTCAGAAAACAGCAAAATGTCACTTTTGACCTTTTCGGCCCGAGAGAAGCATTTTGAGAGCGTGTTGTCATTTAGGCTGTTACTTTCCAACAGAAGCACTCAGAAACAAGTTTCCAAGCCAGAAACGTGTGATTTGATGAATTCTACACTGCCAGGGCAGTTTTGTGTAGGTCTCATCAGTAGTTGGTCAGAAAACAGCAAAATGTCACTTTTGACCTTTTCGGCCCGAGAGAAGCATTTTGAGAGGGTGTTTTCATTTAGGCTGTTACTTTCCAACAGAAGCACTCAGAAACAAGTTTCCAAGCCAGAAACGTGTGATTTGATGAATTCTACACTGCCAGGGCAGTTTCATGTAGGTCTCATCAGTAGTTGGTCAGAAAACAGCAAAATGTCACTTTTGAGCTTTTCGGCCCGAGAGAAGCATTTTGAGAGCATGTTGTCATTTAGGCTGTTACTTTCCAACAGAAGCACTCAGAAACAAGTTTCCAAGCCAGAAACGTGTGATTTGATGAATTCTACACTGCCAGGGCAGTTTCATGTAGGTCCCATCAGTAGTTGGTCATAAAAAAGCAAAATGTCACTTTTGAGCTTTTCGGCCCGAGAGAAGCATTTTGAGAGCATGTTGTCATTTAGGCTGTTACTTTCCAACAGAAGCACTCAGAAACAAGTTTCCAAGCCAGAAACGTGTGATTTGATGAATTCTACACTGCCAGGGCAGTTTCATGTAGGTCTCATCAGTAGTTGGTCAGAAAACAGCAAAATGTCACTTTTGAGCTTTTCGGCCGAGAGAAGCATTTTGAGAGGGTGTTGTCATTTAGGCTGTTACTTTCCAACAGAAGCACTCAGAAACAAGTTTCCAAGCCAGAAACGTGTGATTTGATGAATTCTACACTGCCAGGGCAGTTTCATGTTGGTCCCATCAGTAGTTGGTCAGAAAACAGCAAAATGTCACTTTTGAGCTTTTCGGCCCGAGAGAAGCATTTTGAGAGCATGTTGTCATTTAGGCTGTTACTTTCCAACAGAAGCACTCAGAAACAAGTTTCCAAGCCAGAAACGTGTGATTTGATGAATTCTACACTGCCAGGGCAGTTTCATGTAGGTCTCATCAGTAGTTGGTCAGAAAACAGCAAAATGTCACTTTTGAGCTTTTCGGCCCGAGAGAAGCATTTTGAGAGCGTGTTGTCATTTAGGCTGTTACTTTCCAACAGAAGCACTCAGAAACAAGTTTCCAAGCCAGAAACGTGTGATTTGATGAATTCTACACTGCCAGGGCAGTTTCATGTAGGTCTCATCAGTAGTTGGTCAGAAAACAGCAAAATGTCACTTTTGACCTTTTCGGCCCGAGAGAAGCATTTTGAGAGGGTGTTGTCATTTAGGCTGTTACTTTCCAACAGAAGCACTCAGAAACAAGTTTCCAAGCCAGAAACGTGTGATTTGATGAATTCTACACTGCCAGGGCAGTTTCATGTTGGTCCCATCAGTAGTTGGTCAGAAAACAGCAAAATGTCACTTTTGAGCTTTTCGGCCCGAGAGAAGCATTTTGAGAGCATGTTGTCATTTAGGCTGTTACTTTCCAACAGAAGCACTCAGAAACAAGTTTCCAAGCCAGAAACGTGTGATTTGATGAATTCTACACTGCCAGGGCAGTTTCATGTAGGTCTCATCAGTAGTTGGTCAGAAAACAGCAAAATGTCACTTTTGACCTTTTCGGCCCGAGAGAAGCATTTTGAGAGCGTGTTGTCATTTAGGCTGTTACTTTCCAACAGAAGCACTCAGAAACAAGTTTCCAAGCCAGAAACGTGTGATTTGATGAATTCTACACTGCCAGGGCAGTTTCATGTAGGTCTCATCAGTAGTTGGTCAGAAAACAGCAAAATGTCACTTTTGACCTTTTCGGCCCGAGAGAAGCATTTTGAGAGCGTGTTGTCATTTAGGCTGTTACTTTCCAACAGAAGCACTCAGAAACAAGTTTCCAAGCCAGAAACGTGTGATTTGATGAATTCTACACTGCCAGGGCAGTTTTGTGTAGGTCTCATCAGTAGTTGGTCAGAAAACAGCAAAATGTCACTTTTGACCTTTTCGGCCCGAGAGAAGCATTTTGAGAGGGTGTTTTCATTTAGGCTGTTACTTTCCAACAGAAGCACTCAGAAACAAGTTTCCAAGCCAGAAACGTGTGATTTGATGAATTCTACACTGCCAGGGCAGTTTCATGTAGGTCTCATCAGTAGTTGGTCAGAAAACAGCAAAATGTCACTTTTGAGCTTTTCGGCCCGAGAGAAGCATTTTGAGAGCATGTTGTCATTTAGGCTGTTACTTTCCAACAGAAGCACTCAGAAACAAGTTTCCAAGCCAGAAACGTGTGATTTGATGAATTCTACACTGCCAGGGCAGTTTCATGTAGGTCCCATCAGTAGTTGGTCATAAAAAAGCAAAATGTCACTTTTGAGCTTTTCGGCCCGAGAGAAGCATTTTGAGAGCATGTTGTCATTTAGGCTGTTACTTTCCAACAGAAGCACTCAGAAACAAGTTTCCAAGCCAGAAACGTGTGATTTGATGAATTCTACACTGCCAGGGCAGTTTCATGTAGGTCTCATCAGTAGTTGGTCAGAAAACAGCAAAATGTCACTTTTGAGCTTTTCGGCCGAGAGAAGCATTTTGAGAGGGTGTTGTCATTTAGGCTGTTACTTTCCAACAGAAGCACTCAGAAACAAGTTTCCAAGCCAGAAACGTGTGATTTGATGAATTCTACACTGCCAGGGCAGTTTCATGTTGGTCCCATCAGTAGTTGGTCAGAAAACAGCAAAATGTCACTTTTGAGCTTTTCGGCCCGAGAGAAGCATTTTGAGAGCATGTTGTCATTTAGGCTGTTACTTTCCAACAGAAGCACTCAGAAACAAGTTTCCAAGCCAGAAACGTGTGATTTGATGAATTCTACACTGCCAGGGCAGTTTCATGTAGGTCTCATCAGTAGTTGGTCAGAAAACAGCAAAATGTCACTTTTGAGCTTTTCGGCCCGAGAGAAGCATTTTGAGAGCGTGTTGTCATTTAGGCTGTTACTTTCCAACAGAAGCACTCAGAAACAAGTTTCCAAGCCAGAAACGTGTGATTTGATGAATTCTACACTGCCAGGGCAGTTTCATGTAGGTCTCATCAGTAGTTGGTCAGAAAACAGCAAAATGTCACTTTTGACCTTTTCGGCCCGAGAGAAGCATTTTGAGAGGGTGTTGTCATTTAGGCTGTTACTTTCCAACAGAAGCACTCAGAAACAAGTTTCCAAGCCAGAAACGTGTGATTTGATGAATTCTACACTGCCAGGGCAGTTTCATGTAGGTCTCATCAGTAGTTGGTCAGAAAACAGCAAAATGTCACTTTTGAGCTTTTCGGCCGAGAGAAGCATTTTGAGAGGGTGTTGTCATTTAGGCTGTTACTTTCCAACAGAAGCACTCAGAAACAAGTTTCCAAGCCAGAAACGTGTGATTTGATGAATTCTACACTGCCAGGGCAGTTTCATGTTGGTCCCATCAGTAGTTGGTCAGAAAACAGCAAAATGTCACTTTTGAGCTTTTCGGCCCGAGAGAAGCATTTTGAGAGCATGTTGTCATTTAGGCTGTTACTTTCCAACAGAAGCACTCAGAAACAAGTTTCCAAGCCAGAAACGTGTGATTTGATGAATTCTACACTGCCAGGGCAGTTTCATGTAGGTCTCATCAGTAGTTGGTCAGAAAACAGCAAAATGTCACTTTTGAGCTTTTCGGCCCGAGAGAAGCATTTTGAGAGCGTGTTGTCATTTAGGCTGTTACTTTCCAACAGAAGCACTCAGAAACAAGTTTCCAAGCCAGAAACGTGTGATTTGATGAATTCTACACTGCCAGGGCAGTTTCATGTAGGTCTCATCAGTAGTTGGTCAGAAAACAGCAAAATGTCACTTTTGACCTTTTCGGCCCGAGAGAAGCATTTTGAGAGGGTGTTGTCATTTAGGCTGTTACTTTCCAACAGAAGCACTCAGAAACAAGTTTCCAAGCCAGAAACGTGTGATTTGATGAATTCTACACTGCCAGGGCAGTTTCATGTTGGTCCCATCAGTAGTTGGTCAGAAAACAGCAAAATGTCACTTTTGAGCTTTTCGGCCCGAGAGAAGCATTTTGAGAGCATGTTGTCATTTAGGCTGTTACTTTCCAACAGAAGCACTCAGAAACAAGTTTCCAAGCCAGAAACGTGTGATTTGATGAATTCTACACTGCCAGGGCAGTTTCATGTAGGTCTCATCAGTAGTTGGTCAGAAAACAGCAAAATGTCACTTTTGACCTTTTCGGCCCGAGAGAAGCATTTTGAGAGCGTGTTGTCATTTAGGCTGTTACTTTCCAACAGAAGCACTCAGAAACAAGTTTCCAAGCCAGAAACGTGTGATTTGATGAATTCTACACTGCCAGGGCAGTTTCATGTAGGTCCCATCAGTAGTTGGTCAGAAAACAGCAAAATGTCACTTTTGAGCTTTTCGGCCCGAGAGAAGCATTTTGAGAGCATGTTGTCATTTAGGCTGTTACTTTCCAACAGAAGCACTCAGAAACAAGTTTCCAAGCCAGAAACGTGTGATTTGATGAATTCTACACTGCCAGGGCAGTTTCATGTAGGTCTCATCAGTAGTTGGTCAGAAAACAGCAAAATGTCACTTTTGAGCTTTTCGGCCCGAGAGAAGCATTTTGAGAGGGTGTTGTCATTTAGGCTGTTACTTTCCAACAGAAGCACTCAGAAACAAGTTTCCAAGCCAGAAACGTGTGATTTGATGAATTCTACACTGCCAGGGCAGTTTCATGTTGGTCCCATCAGTAGTTGGTCAGAAAACAGCAAAATGTCACTTTTGAGCTTTTCGGCCCGAGAGAAGCATTTTGAGAGCGTGTTGTCATTTAGGCTGTTACTTTCCAACAGAAGCACTCAGAAACAAGTTTCCAAGCCAGAAAAGTGTGATTTGATGAATTCTACACTGCCAGGGCAGTTTCATGTAGGTCCCATCAGTAGTTGGTCAGAAAACAGCAAAATGTCACTTTTGAGCTTTTCGGCCCGAGAGAAGCATTTTGAGAGCATGTTGTCATTTAGGCTGTTACTTTCCAACAGAAGCACTCAGAAACAAGTTTCCAAGCCAGAAACGTGTGATTTGATGAATTCTACACTGCCAGGGCAGTTTCATGTAGGTCCCATCAGTAGTTGGTCATAAAAAAGCAAAATGTCACTTTTGAGCTTTTCGGCCCGAGAGAAGCATTTTGAGAGCATGTTGTCATTTAGGCTGTTACTTTCCAACAGAAGCACTCAGAAACAAGTTTCCAAGCCAGAAACGTGTGATTTGATGAATTCTACACTGCCAGGGCAGTTTCATGTAGGTCTCATCAGTAGTTGGTCAGAAAACAGCAAAATGTCACTTTTGACCTTTTCGGCCCGAGAGAAGCATTTTGAGAGCGTGTTGTCATTTAGGCTGTTACTTTCCAACAGAAGCACTCAGAAACAAGTTTCCAAGCCAGAAACGTGTGATTTGATGAATTCTACACTGCCAGGGCAGTTTCATGTAGGTCTCATCAGTAGTTGGTCAGAAAACAGCAAAATGTCACTTTTGAGCTTTTCGGCCCGAGAGAAGCATTTTGAGAGGGTGTTGTCATTTTGGCTGTTACTTTCCAACAGAAGCACTCAGAAACAAGTTTCCAAGCCAGAAAAGTGTGATTTGATGAATTCTACACTGCCAGGGCAGTTTCATGTAGGTCCCATCAGTAGTTGGTCAGAAAACAGCAAAATGTCACTTTTGAGCTTTTCGGCCCGAGAGAAGCATTTTGAGAGCATGTTGTCATTTAGGCTGTTACTTTCCAACAGAAGCACTCAGAAACAAGTTTCCAAGCCAGAAACGTGTGATTTGATGAATTCTACACTGCCAGGGCAGTTTCATATTGGTCCCATCAGTAGTTGGTCAGAAAACAGCAAAATGTCACTTTTGACCTTTTCGGCCCGAGAGAAGCATTTTGAGAGCATGTTGTCATTTAGGCTGTTACTTTCCAACAGAAGCACTCAGAAACAAGTTTCCAAGCCAGAAACGTGTGATTTGATGAATTCTACACTGCCAGGGCAGTTTCATGTAGGTCTCATCAGTAGTTGGTCAGAAAACAGCAAAATGTCACTTTTGACCTTTTCGGCCCGAGAGAAGCATTTTGAGAGCGTGTTGTCATTTAGGCTGTTACTTTCCAACAGAAGCACTCAGAAACAAGTTTCCAAGCCAGAAACGTGTGATTTGATGAATTCTACACTGCCAGGGCAGTTTCATGTAGGTCTCATCAGTAGTTGGTCAGAAAACAGCAAAATGTCACTTTTGACCTTTTCGGCCCGAGAGAAGCATTTTGAGAGCGTGTTGTCATTTAGGCTGTTACTTTCCAACAGAAGCACTCAGAAACAAGTTTCCAAGCCAGAAACGTGTGATTTGATGAATTCTACACTGCCAGGGCAGTTTCATGTAGGTCTCATCAGTAGTTGGTCAGAAAACAGCAAAATGTCACTTTTGACCTTTTCGGCCCGAGAGAAGCATTTTGAGAGCGTGTTGTCATTTAGGCTGTTACTTTCCAACAGAAGCACTCAGAAACAAGTTTCCAAGCCAGAAACGTGTGATTTGATGAATTCTACACTGCCAGGGCAGTTTCATGTAGGTCTCATCAGTAGTTGGTCAGAAAACAGCAAAATGTCACTTTTGACCTTTTCGGCCCGAGAGAAGCATTTTGAGAGCGTGTTGTCATTTAGGCTGTTACTTTCCAACAGAAGCACTCAGAAACAAGTTTCCAAGCCAGAAACGTGTGATTTGATGAATTCTACACTGCCAGGGCAGTTTTGTGTAGGTCTCATCAGTAGTTGGTCAGAAAACAGCAAAATGTCACTTTTGACCTTTTCGGCCCGAGAGAAGCATTTTGAGAGGGTGTTTTCATTTAGGCTGTTACTTTCCAACAGAAGCACTCAGAAACAAGTTTCCAAGCCAGAAACGTGTGATTTGATGAATTCTACACTGCCAGGGCAGTTTCATGTAGGTCTCATCAGTAGTTGGTCAGAAAACAGCAAAATGTCACTTTTGAGCTTTTCGGCCCGAGAGAAGCATTTTGAGAGCATGTTGTCATTTAGGCTGTTACTTTCCAACAGAAGCACTCAGAAACAAGTTTCCAAGCCAGAAACGTGTGATTTGATGAATTCTACACTGCCAGGGCAGTTTCATGTAGGTCTCATCAGTAGTTGGTCAGAAAACAGCAAAATGTCACTTTTGACCTTTTCGGCCCGAGAGAAGCATTTTGAGAGCGTGTTGTCATTTAGGCTGTTACTTTCCAACAGAAGCACTCAGAAACAAGTTTCCAAGCCAGAAACGTGTGATTTGATGAATTCTACACTGCCAGGGCAGTTTCATGTAGGTCCCATCAGTAGTTGGTCAGAAAACAGCAAAATGTCACTTTTGAGCTTTTCGGCCCGAGAGAAGCATTTTGAGAGCGTGTTGTCATTTAGGCTGTTACTTTCCAACAGAAGCACTCAGAAACAAGTTTCCAAGCCAGAAACGTGTGATTTGATGAATTCTACACTGCCAGGGCAGTTTCATGTAGGTCTCATCAGTAGTTGGTCAGAAAACAGCAAAATGTCACTTTTGAGCTTTTCGGCCCGAGAGAAGCATTTTGAGAGGGTGTTGTCATTTAGGCTGTTACTTTCCAACAGAAGCACTCAGAAACAAGTTTCCAAGCCAGAAACGTGTGATTTGATGAATTCTACACTGCCAGGGCAGTTTCATGTTGGTCCCATCAGTAGTTGGTCAGAAAACAGCAAAATGTCACTTTTGAGCTTTTCGGCCCGAGAGAAGCATTTTGAGAGCGTGTTGTCATTTAGGCTGTTACTTTCCAACAGAAGCACTCAGAAACAAGTTTCCAAGCCAGAAAAGTGTGATTTGATGAATTCTACACTGCCAGGGCAGTTTCATGTAGGTCCCATCAGTAGTTGGTCAGAAAACAGCAAAATGTCACTTTTGAGCTTTTCGGCCCGAGAGAAGCATTTTGAGAGCATGTTGTCATTTAGGCTGTTACTTTCCAACAGAAGCACTCAGAAACAAGTTTCCAAGCCAGAAACGTGTGATTTGATGAATTCTACACTGCCAGGGCAGTTTCATGTAGGTCTCATCAGTAGTTGGTCAGAAAACAGCAAAATGTCACTTTTGAGCTTTTCGGCCCGAGAGAAGCATTTTGAGAGCGTGTTGTCATTTAGGCTGTTACTTTCCAACAGAAGCACTCAGAAACAAGTTTCCAAGCCAGAAACGTGTGATTTGATGAATTCTACACTGCCAGGGCAGTTTCATGTAGGTCCCATCAGTAGTTGGTCAGAAAACAGCAAAATGTCACTTTTGAGCTTTTCGGCCCGAGAGAAGCATTTTGAGAGCATGTTGTCATTTAGGCTGTTGCTTTCCAACAGAAGCACTCAGAAACAAGTTTCCAAGCCAGAAACGTGTGATTTGATGAATTCTACACTGCCAGGGCAGTTTCATGTTGGTCCCATCAGTAGTTGGTCAGAAAACAGCAAAATGTCACTTTTGAGCTTTTCGGCCCGAGAGAAGCATTTTGAGAGCATGTTGTCATTTAGGCTGTTACTTTCCAACAGAAGCACTCAGAAACAAGTTTCCAAGCCAGAAATGTGTGATTTGATGAATTCTACACTGCCAGGGCAGTTTCATGTAGGTCTCATCAGTAGTTGGTCAGAAAACAGCAAAATGTCACTTTTGAGCTTTTCGGCCCGAGAGAAGCATTTTGAGAGCGTGTTGTCATTTAGGCTGTTACTTTCCAACAGAAGCACTCAGAAACAAGTTTCCAAGCCAGAAACGTGTGATTTGATGAATTCTACACTGCCAGGGCAGTTTCATGTAGGTCCCATCAGTAGTTGGTCAGAAAACAGCAAAATGTCACTTTTGAGCTTTTCGGCCCGAGAGAAGCATTTTGAGAGCATGTTGTCATTTAGGCTGTTGCTTTCCAACAGAAGCACTCAGAAACAAGTTTCCAAGCCAGAAACGTGTGATTTGATGAATTCTACACTGCCAGGGCAGTTTCATGTTGGTCCCATCAGTAGTTGGTCAGAAAACAGCAAAATGTCACTTTTGAGCTTTTCGGCCCGAGAGAAGCATTTTGAGAGCATGTTGTCATTTAGGCTGTTACTTTCCAACAGAAGCACTCAGAAACAAGTTTCCAAGCCAGAAACGTGTGATTTGATGAATTCTACACTGCCAGGGCAGTTTCATGTAGGTCCCATCAGTAGTTGGTCAGAAAACAGCAAAATGTCACTTTTGAGCTTTTCGGCCCGAGAGAAGCATTTTGAAAGCATGTTGTCATTTAGGCTGTTACTTTCCAACAGAAGCACTCAGAAACAAGTTTCCAAGCCAGAAACGTGTGATTTGATGAATTCTACACTGCCAGGGCAGTTTCATGTAGGTCTCATCAGTAGTTGGTCAGAAAACAGCAAAATGTCACTTTTGACCTTTTCGGCCCGAGAGAAGCATTTTGATAGCATGTTGTCATTTAGGCTGTTACTTTTCAACAGAAGCACTCAGAAACAAGTTTCCAAGCCAGAAACGTGTGATTTGATGAATTCTACACTGCCTGGGCAGTTTCATGTAGGTCCCATCAGTAGTTGGTCAGAAAACAGCCAAATGTCACTTTTGACCTTTTCGGCCCGAGAGAAGCATTTTGAAAGCATGTTGTCATTTAGGCTGTTACTTTCCAACAGAAGCACTCAGAAACAAGTTTCCAAGCCAGAAACGTGTGATTTGATGAATTCTACACTGCCAGGGCAGTTTCATGTAGGTCTCATCAGTAGTTGGTCAGAAAACAGCAAAATGTCACTTTTGACCTTTTCGGCCCGAGAGAAGCATTTTGATAGCATGTTGTCATTTAGGCTGTTACTTTTCAACAGAAGCACTCAGAAACAAGTTTCCAAGCCAGAAACGTGTGATTTGATGAATTCTACACTGCCTGGGCAGTTTCATGTAGGTCCCATCAGTAGTTGGTCAGAAAACAGCCAAATGTCACTTTTGACCTTTTCGGCCCGAGAGAAGCATTTTGAGAGCATGTTGTCATTTAGGCTGTTACTTTCCATCAGAAGCACTCAGAAACAAGTTTCCAAGCCAGAAACGTGTGATTTGATGAATTCTACACTGCCAGGGCAGTTTTATGTAGGTCTCATCAGTAGTTGGTCAGAAAACAGCAAAATGTCACTTTTGAGCTTTTCGGCCCGAGAAAAGCATTTTGAGAGCGTGTTGTCATTTAGGCTGTTACTTTCCAACAGAAGCACTCAGAAACAAGTTTCCAAGCCAGAACGTGTGATTTGATGAATTCTACACTGCCAGGGCAGTTTCATGTAGGTCCCATCAGTAGTTGGTCAGAAAACAGCAAAATGTCACTTTTGAGCTTTTCGGCCCGAGAGAAGCATTTTGAGAGCATGTTGTCATTTAGGCTGTTGCTTTCCAACAGAAGCACTCAGAAACAAGTTTCCAAGCCAGAAACGTGTGTTTTGATGAATTCTACACTGCCAGGGCAGTTTCATGTTGGTCCCATCAGTAGTTGGTCAGAAAACAGCAAAATGTCACTTTTGAGCTTTTCGGCCCGAGAGAAGCATTTTGAGAGCATGTTGTCATTTAGGCTGTTACTTTCCATCAGAAGCACTCAGAAACAAGTTTCCAAGCCAGAAACGTGTGATTTGATGAATTCTACACTGCCAGGGCAGTTTCATGTAGTTGACATCAGTAGTTGGTCAGAAAACAGCCAAATGTCACTTTTGAGCTTTTCGGCCCGAGAGAAGCATTTTGAGAGCATGTTGTCATTTAGGCTGTTACTTTTCAACAGAAGCACTCAGAAACAAGTTTCCAAGCCCGAAACGTGTGATTTGATGAATTCTACACTGCCTGGGCAGTTTCATGTAGGTCCCATCAGTAGTTGGTCAGAAAACAGCAAAATGTCACTTTTGAGCTTTTCGGCCCGAGAGAAGCATTTTGAGAGCATGTTGTCATTTAGGCTGTTACTTTTCATCAGAAGCACTCAGAAACAAGTTTCCAAGTCCGAAACGTGTGATTTGATGAATTCTACACTGCCAGGGCAGTTTCATGTAGTTGACATCAGTAGTTGGTCAGAAAACAGCCAAATGTCACTTTTGAGCTTTTCGGCCCGAGAGAAGCATTTTGAGAGCATGTTGTCATTTAGGCTGTTACTTTCCATCAGAAGCACTCAGAAACAAGTTTCCAAGCCAGAAACGTGTGATTTGATGAATTCTACACAAACAGGGAAGTTTCATGGAGTTGACATCAGTAGTTGGTCAGAAAACAGCAAAATGTCACTTTTGAGCTTTTCGGCCCGAGAGAAGCATTTTGAGAGCATGTTGTCATTTAGGTTGTTACTTTTCATCAGAAGCACTCAGAAACAAGTTTCCAAGTCCGAAACGTGTGATTTGATAAATTCTACACTGCCAGGGCAGTTTCATGTAGTTGACATCAGTAGTTGGTCAGAAAACAGCCAAATGTCACTTTTGAGCTTTTCGGCCCGAGAGAAGCATTTTGAGAGCATGTTGTCATTTAGGCTGTTACTTTTCAACAGAAGCACTCAGAAACAAGTTTCCAAGCCCGAAACGTGTGATTTGATGAATTCTACACTGCCTGGGCAGTTTCATGTAGGTCCCATCAGTAGTTGGTCAGAAAACAGCAAAATGTCACTTTTGAGCTTTTCGGCCCGAGAGAAGCATTTTGAGAGCATGTTGTCATTTAGGCTGTTACTTTTCATCAGAAGCACTCAGAAACAAGTTTCCAAGTCCGAAACGTGTGATTTGATGAATTCTACACTGCCAGGGCAGTTTCATGTAGTTGACATCAGTAGTTGGTCAGAAAACAGCCAAATGTCACTTTTGAGCTTTTCGGCCCGAGAGAAGCATTTTGAGAGCATGTTGTCATTTAGGCTGTTACTTTCCATCAGAAGCACTCAGAAACAAGTTTCCAAGCCAGAAACGTGTGATTTGATGAATTCTACACAAACAGGGAAGTTTCATGGAGTTGACATCAGTAGTTGGTCAGAAAACAGCAAAATGTCACTTTTGAGCTTTTCGGCCCGAGAGAAGCATTTTGAGAGCATGTTGTCATTTAGGTTGTTACTTTTCATCAGAAGCACTCAGAAACAAGTTTCCAAGTCCGAAACGTGTGATTTGATAAATTCTACACTGCCAGGGCAGTTTCATGTAGTTGACATCAGTAGTTGGTCAGAAAACAGCCAAATGTCACTTTTGAGCTTTTCGGCCCGAGAGAAGCATTTTGAGAGCATGTTGTCATTTAGGCTGTTACTTTCCATCAGAAGCACTCAGAAACAAGTTTCCAAGCCAGAAACGTGTGATTTGATGAATTCTACACTGCCTGGGCAGTTTCATGTAGGTCCCATCAGTAGTTGGTCAGAAAACAGCAAAATGTCACTTTTGAGCTTTTCGGCCCGAGAGAAGCATTTTGAGAGCATGTTGTCATTTAGGTTGTTACTTTCCATCAGAAGCACTCAGAAACAAGTTTCCAAGCCAGAAACGTGTGATTTGATGAATTCTACAATGCCTGGGCAGTTTCATGTAGGTCCCATCAGTAGTTGGTCAGAAAACAGCAAATTGTCACTTTTGAGCTTTTCGGCCCGAGAGAAGCATTTTGAGAGCATGTTGTCATTTAGGTTGTTACTTTTCATCAGAAGCACTCAAACAAGTTTCCAAGTCCGAAACGTGTGATTTGATGAGTTCTACACTGCCAGGGCAGTTTCATGTAGTTGACATCAGTAGTTGGTCAGAAAACAGCAAAATGTCACTTTTGAGCTTTTCGGCCCGAGAGAAGCATTTTGAGAGCATGTTGTCATTTAGGTTGTTACTTTTCATCAGAAGCACTCAGAAACAAGTTTCAAAGTCCGAAACGTGTGATTTGATGAATTCTACACAAACAGGGCAGTTTCATGTAGTTGACATCAGTAGTTGGTCAGAAAACAGCCAAATGTCACTTTTGAGCTTTTCGGCCCGAGAGAAGCATTTTGAGAGCATGTTGTCATTTAGGCTGTTACTTTCCATCAGAAGCACTCAGAAACAAGTTTCCAAGCCCGAAACGTGTGATTTGATGAATTCTACACTGCCTGGGCAGTTTCATGTAGGTCCCATCAGTAGTTGGTCAGAAAACAGCAAAATGTCACTTTTGAGCTTTTCGGCCCGAGAGAAGCATTTTGAGAGCATGTTGTCATTTAGGTTGTTACTTTTCATCAGAAGCACTCAGAAACAAGTTTCCAAGTCCGAAACGTGTGATTTGATGAATTCTACACTGCCAGGGCAGTTTCATGTAGTTGACATCAGTAGTTGGTCAGAAAACAGCCAAATGTCACTTTTGAGCTTTTCGGCCCGAGAGAAGCATTTTGAGAGCATGTTGTCATTTAGGCTGTTACTTTCCATCAGAAGCACTCAGAAACAAGTTTCCAAGCCAGAAACGTGTGATTTGATGAATTCTACACAAACAGGGCAGTTTCATGGAGTTGACATCAGTAGTTGGTCAGAAAACAGCCAAATGTCACTTTTGAGCTTTTCGGCCCGAGAGAAGCATTTTGAGAGCATGTTGTAATTTAGGCTGTTACTTTCCATCAGAAGCACTCAGAAACAAGTTTCCAAGCCAGAAACGTGTGATTTGATGAATTCTACACAAACAGGGCAGTTTCATGTAGGTCCCATCAGTAGTTGGTCAGAAAACAGCCAAATGTCACTTTTGAGCTTTTCGGCCCGAGAGAAGCATTTTGAGAGCATGTTGTCATTTAGGCTGTTACTTTCCAACAGAAGCACTCAGAAACAAGTTTCCAAGCCAGAAACGTGTGATTTGATGAATTCTACACTGCCAGGGCAGTTTCATGTAGGTCTCATCAGTAGTTGGTCAGAAAACAGCAAAATGTCACTTTTGAGCTTTTCGGCCGAGAGAAGCATTTTGAGAGGGTGTTGTCATTTAGGCTGTTACTTTCCAACAGAAGCACTCAGAAACAAGTTTCCAAGCCAGAAACGTGTGATTTGATGAATTCTACACTGCCAGGGCAGTTTCATGTTGGTCCCATCAGTAGTTGGTCAGAAAACAGCAAAATGTCACTTTTGAGCTTTTCGGCCCGAGAGAAGCATTTTGAGAGCATGTTGTCATTTAGGCTGTTACTTTCCAACAGAAGCACTCAGAAACAAGTTTCCAAGCCAGAAACGTGTGATTTGATGAATTCTACACTGCCAGGGCAGTTTCATGTAGGTCTCATCAGTAGTTGGTCAGAAAACAGCAAAATGTCACTTTTGAGCTTTTCGGCCCGAGAGAAGCATTTTGAGAGCGTGTTGTCATTTAGGCTGTTACTTTCCAACAGAAGCACTCAGAAACAAGTTTCCAAGCCAGAAACGTGTGATTTGATGAATTCTACACTGCCAGGGCAGTTTCATGTAGGTCTCATCAGTAGTTGGTCAGAAAACAGCAAAATGTCACTTTTGACCTTTTCGGCCCGAGAGAAGCATTTTGAGAGGGTGTTGTCATTTAGGCTGTTACTTTCCAACAGAAGCACTCAGAAACAAGTTTCCAAGCCAGAAACGTGTGATTTGATGAATTCTACACTGCCAGGGCAGTTTCATGTTGGTCCCATCAGTAGTTGGTCAGAAAACAGCAAAATGTCACTTTTGAGCTTTTCGGCCCGAGAGAAGCATTTTGAGAGCATGTTGTCATTTAGGCTGTTACTTTCCAACAGAAGCACTCAGAAACAAGTTTCCAAGCCAGAAACGTGTGATTTGATGAATTCTACACTGCCAGGGCAGTTTCATGTAGGTCTCATCAGTAGTTGGTCAGAAAACAGCAAAATGTCACTTTTGACCTTTTCGGCCCGAGAGAAGCATTTTGAGAGCGTGTTGTCATTTAGGCTGTTACTTTCCAACAGAAGCACTCAGAAACAAGTTTCCAAGCCAGAAACGTGTGATTTGATGAATTCTACACTGCCAGGGCAGTTTCATGTAGGTCCCATCAGTAGTTGGTCAGAAAACAGCAAAATGTCACTTTTGAGCTTTTCGGCCCGAGAGAAGCATTTTGAGAGCATGTTGTCATTTAGGCTGTTACTTTCCAACAGAAGCACTCAGAAACAAGTTTCCAAGCCAGAAACGTGTGATTTGATGAATTCTACACTGCCAGGGCAGTTTCATGTAGGTCTCATCAGTAGTTGGTCAGAAAACAGCAAAATGTCACTTTTGAGCTTTTCGGCCCGAGAGAAGCATTTTGAGAGGGTGTTGTCATTTAGGCTGTTACTTTCCAACAGAAGCACTCAGAAACAAGTTTCCAAGCCAGAAACGTGTGATTTGATGAATTCTACACTGCCAGGGCAGTTTCATGTTGGTCCCATCAGTAGTTGGTCAGAAAACAGCAAAATGTCACTTTTGAGCTTTTCGGCCCGAGAGAAGCATTTTGAGAGCGTGTTGTCATTTAGGCTGTTACTTTCCAACAGAAGCACTCAGAAACAAGTTTCCAAGCCAGAAAAGTGTGATTTGATGAATTCTACACTGCCAGGGCAGTTTCATGTAGGTCCCATCAGTAGTTGGTCAGAAAACAGCAAAATGTCACTTTTGAGCTTTTCGGCCCGAGAGAAGCATTTTGAGAGCATGTTGTCATTTAGGCTGTTACTTTCCAACAGAAGCACTCAGAAACAAGTTTCCAAGCCAGAAACGTGTGATTTGATGAATTCTACACTGCCAGGGCAGTTTCATGTAGGTCTCATCAGTAGTTGGTCAGAAAACAGCAAAATGTCACTTTTGAGCTTTTCGGCCCGAGAGAAGCATTTTGAGAGCGTGTTGTCATTTAGGCTGTTACTTTCCAACAGAAGCACTCAGAAACAAGTTTCCAAGCCAGAAACGTGTGATTTGATGAATTCTACACTGCCAGGGCAGTTTCATGTAGGTCCCATCAGTAGTTGGTCAGAAAACAGCAAAATGTCACTTTTGAGCTTTTCGGCCCGAGAGAAGCATTTTGAGAGCATGTTGTCATTTAGGCTGTTGCTTTCCAACAGAAGCACTCAGAAACAAGTTTCCAAGCCAGAAACGTGTGATTTGATGAATTCTACACTGCCAGGGCAGTTTCATGTTGGTCCCATCAGTAGTTGGTCAGAAAACAGCAAAATGTCACTTTTGAGCTTTTCGGCCCGAGAGAAGCATTTTGAGAGCATGTTGTCATTTAGGCTGTTACTTTCCAACAGAAGCACTCAGAAACAAGTTTCCAAGCCAGAAATGTGTGATTTGATGAATTCTACACTGCCAGGGCAGTTTCATGTAGGTCTCATCAGTAGTTGGTCAGAAAACAGCAAAATGTCACTTTTGAGCTTTTCGGCCCGAGAGAAGCATTTTGAGAGCGTGTTGTCATTTAGGCTGTTACTTTCCAACAGAAGCACTCAGAAACAAGTTTCCAAGCCAGAAACGTGTGATTTGATGAATTCTACACTGCCAGGGCAGTTTCATGTAGGTCCCATCAGTAGTTGGTCAGAAAACAGCAAAATGTCACTTTTGAGCTTTTCGGCCCGAGAGAAGCATTTTGAGAGCATGTTGTCATTTAGGCTGTTGCTTTCCAACAGAAGCACTCAGAAACAAGTTTCCAAGCCAGAAACGTGTGATTTGATGAATTCTACACTGCCAGGGCAGTTTCATGTTGGTCCCATCAGTAGTTGGTCAGAAAACAGCAAAATGTCACTTTTGAGCTTTTCGGCCCGAGAGAAGCATTTTGAGAGCATGTTGTCATTTAGGCTGTTACTTTCCAACAGAAGCACTCAGAAACAAGTTTCCAAGCCAGAAACGTGTGATTTGATGAATTCTACACTGCCAGGGCAGTTTCATGTAGGTCCCATCAGTAGTTGGTCAGAAAACAGCAAAATGTCACTTTTGAGCTTTTCGGCCCGAGAGAAGCATTTTGAAAGCATGTTGTCATTTAGGCTGTTACTTTCCAACAGAAGCACTCAGAAACAAGTTTCCAAGCCAGAAACGTGTGATTTGATGAATTCTACACTGCCAGGGCAGTTTCATGTAGGTCTCATCAGTAGTTGGTCAGAAAACAGCAAAATGTCACTTTTGACCTTTTCGGCCCGAGAGAAGCATTTTGATAGCATGTTGTCATTTAGGCTGTTACTTTTCAACAGAAGCACTCAGAAACAAGTTTCCAAGCCAGAAACGTGTGATTTGATGAATTCTACACTGCCTGGGCAGTTTCATGTAGGTCCCATCAGTAGTTGGTCAGAAAACAGCCAAATGTCACTTTTGACCTTTTCGGCCCGAGAGAAGCATTTTGAAAGCATGTTGTCATTTAGGCTGTTACTTTCCAACAGAAGCACTCAGAAACAAGTTTCCAAGCCAGAAACGTGTGATTTGATGAATTCTACACTGCCAGGGCAGTTTCATGTAGGTCTCATCAGTAGTTGGTCAGAAAACAGCAAAATGTCACTTTTGACCTTTTCGGCCCGAGAGAAGCATTTTGATAGCATGTTGTCATTTAGGCTGTTACTTTTCAACAGAAGCACTCAGAAACAAGTTTCCAAGCCAGAAACGTGTGATTTGATGAATTCTACACTGCCTGGGCAGTTTCATGTAGGTCCCATCAGTAGTTGGTCAGAAAACAGCCAAATGTCACTTTTGACCTTTTCGGCCCGAGAGAAGCATTTTGAGAGCATGTTGTCATTTAGGCTGTTACTTTCCATCAGAAGCACTCAGAAACAAGTTTCCAAGCCAGAAACGTGTGATTTGATGAATTCTACACTGCCAGGGCAGTTTTATGTAGGTCTCATCAGTAGTTGGTCAGAAAACAGCAAAATGTCACTTTTGAGCTTTTCGGCCCGAGAAAAGCATTTTGAGAGCGTGTTGTCATTTAGGCTGTTACTTTCCAACAGAAGCACTCAGAAACAAGTTTCCAAGCCAGAACGTGTGATTTGATGAATTCTACACTGCCAGGGCAGTTTCATGTAGGTCCCATCAGTAGTTGGTCAGAAAACAGCAAAATGTCACTTTTGAGCTTTTCGGCCCGAGAGAAGCATTTTGAGAGCATGTTGTCATTTAGGCTGTTGCTTTCCAACAGAAGCACTCAGAAACAAGTTTCCAAGCCAGAAACGTGTGTTTTGATGAATTCTACACTGCCAGGGCAGTTTCATGTTGGTCCCATCAGTAGTTGGTCAGAAAACAGCAAAATGTCACTTTTGAGCTTTTCGGCCCGAGAGAAGCATTTTGAGAGCATGTTGTCATTTAGGCTGTTACTTTCCATCAGAAGCACTCAGAAACAAGTTTCCAAGCCAGAAACGTGTGATTTGATGAATTCTACACTGCCAGGGCAGTTTCATGTAGTTGACATCAGTAGTTGGTCAGAAAACAGCCAAATGTCACTTTTGAGCTTTTCGGCCCGAGAGAAGCATTTTGAGAGCATGTTGTCATTTAGGCTGTTACTTTTCAACAGAAGCACTCAGAAACAAGTTTCCAAGCCCGAAACGTGTGATTTGATGAATTCTACACTGCCTGGGCAGTTTCATGTAGGTCCCATCAGTAGTTGGTCAGAAAACAGCAAAATGTCACTTTTGAGCTTTTCGGCCCGAGAGAAGCATTTTGAGAGCATGTTGTCATTTAGGCTGTTACTTTTCATCAGAAGCACTCAGAAACAAGTTTCCAAGTCCGAAACGTGTGATTTGATGAATTCTACACTGCCAGGGCAGTTTCATGTAGTTGACATCAGTAGTTGGTCAGAAAACAGCCAAATGTCACTTTTGAGCTTTTCGGCCCGAGAGAAGCATTTTGAGAGCATGTTGTCATTTAGGCTGTTACTTTCCATCAGAAGCACTCAGAAACAAGTTTCCAAGCCAGAAACGTGTGATTTGATGAATTCTACACAAACAGGGAAGTTTCATGGAGTTGACATCAGTAGTTGGTCAGAAAACAGCAAAATGTCACTTTTGAGCTTTTCGGCCCGAGAGAAGCATTTTGAGAGCATGTTGTCATTTAGGTTGTTACTTTTCATCAGAAGCACTCAGAAACAAGTTTCCAAGTCCGAAACGTGTGATTTGATAAATTCTACACTGCCAGGGCAGTTTCATGTAGTTGACATCAGTAGTTGGTCAGAAAACAGCCAAATGTCACTTTTGAGCTTTTCGGCCCGAGAGAAGCATTTTGAGAGCATGTTGTCATTTAGGCTGTTACTTTTCAACAGAAGCACTCAGAAACAAGTTTCCAAGCCCGAAACGTGTGATTTGATGAATTCTACACTGCCTGGGCAGTTTCATGTAGGTCCCATCAGTAGTTGGTCAGAAAACAGCAAAATGTCACTTTTGAGCTTTTCGGCCCGAGAGAAGCATTTTGAGAGCATGTTGTCATTTAGGCTGTTACTTTTCATCAGAAGCACTCAGAAACAAGTTTCCAAGTCCGAAACGTGTGATTTGATGAATTCTACACTGCCAGGGCAGTTTCATGTAGTTGACATCAGTAGTTGGTCAGAAAACAGCCAAATGTCACTTTTGAGCTTTTCGGCCCGAGAGAAGCATTTTGAGAGCATGTTGTCATTTAGGCTGTTACTTTCCATCAGAAGCACTCAGAAACAAGTTTCCAAGCCAGAAACGTGTGATTTGATGAATTCTACACAAACAGGGAAGTTTCATGGAGTTGACATCAGTAGTTGGTCAGAAAACAGCAAAATGTCACTTTTGAGCTTTTCGGCCCGAGAGAAGCATTTTGAGAGCATGTTGTCATTTAGGTTGTTACTTTTCATCAGAAGCACTCAGAAACAAGTTTCCAAGTCCGAAACGTGTGATTTGATAAATTCTACACTGCCAGGGCAGTTTCATGTAGTTGACATCAGTAGTTGGTCAGAAAACAGCCAAATGTCACTTTTGAGCTTTTCGGCCCGAGAGAAGCATTTTGAGAGCATGTTGTCATTTAGGCTGTTACTTTCCATCAGAAGCACTCAGAAACAAGTTTCCAAGCCAGAAACGTGTGATTTGATGAATTCTACACTGCCTGGGCAGTTTCATGTAGGTCCCATCAGTAGTTGGTCAGAAAACAGCAAAATGTCACTTTTGAGCTTTTCGGCCCGAGAGAAGCATTTTGAGAGCATGTTGTCATTTAGGTTGTTACTTTCCATCAGAAGCACTCAGAAACAAGTTTCCAAGCCAGAAACGTGTGATTTGATGAATTCTACAATGCCTGGGCAGTTTCATGTAGGTCCCATCAGTAGTTGGTCAGAAAACAGCAAATTGTCACTTTTGAGCTTTTCGGCCCGAGAGAAGCATTTTGAGAGCATGTTGTCATTTAGGTTGTTACTTTTCATCAGAAGCACTCAAACAAGTTTCCAAGTCCGAAACGTGTGATTTGATGAGTTCTACACTGCCAGGGCAGTTTCATGTAGTTGACATCAGTAGTTGGTCAGAAAACAGCAAAATGTCACTTTTGAGCTTTTCGGCCCGAGAGAAGCATTTTGAGAGCATGTTGTCATTTAGGTTGTTACTTTTCATCAGAAGCACTCAGAAACAAGTTTCAAAGTCCGAAACGTGTGATTTGATGAATTCTACACAAACAGGGCAGTTTCATGTAGTTGACATCAGTAGTTGGTCAGAAAACAGCCAAATGTCACTTTTGAGCTTTTCGGCCCGAGAGAAGCATTTTGAGAGCATGTTGTCATTTAGGCTGTTACTTTCCATCAGAAGCACTCAGAAACAAGTTTCCAAGCCCGAAACGTGTGATTTGATGAATTCTACACTGCCTGGGCAGTTTCATGTAGGTCCCATCAGTAGTTGGTCAGAAAACAGCAAAATGTCACTTTTGAGCTTTTCGGCCCGAGAGAAGCATTTTGAGAGCATGTTGTCATTTAGGTTGTTACTTTTCATCAGAAGCACTCAGAAACAAGTTTCCAAGTCCGAAACGTGTGATTTGATGAATTCTACACTGCCAGGGCAGTTTCATGTAGTTGACATCAGTAGTTGGTCAGAAAACAGCCAAATGTCACTTTTGAGCTTTTCGGCCCGAGAGAAGCATTTTGAGAGCATGTTGTCATTTAGGCTGTTACTTTCCATCAGAAGCACTCAGAAACAAGTTTCCAAGCCCGAAACGTGTGATTTGATGAATTCTACAATGCCTGGGCAGTTTCATGTAGGTCCCATCAGTAGTTGGTCAGAAAACAGCAAATTGTCACTTTTGAGCTTTTCGGCCCGAGAGAAGCATTTTGAGAGCATGTTGTCATTTAGGTTGTTACTTTTCATCAGAAGCACTCAGAAACAAGTTTCCAAGTCCGAAACGTGTGATTTGATGAATTCTACACTGCCAGGGCAGTTTCATGTAGTTGACATCAGTAGTTGGTCAGAAAACAGCAAAATGTCACTTTTGAGCTTTTCGGCCCGAGAGAAGCATTTTGAGAGCATGTTGTCATTTAGGTTGTTACTTTTCATCAGAAGCACTCAGAAACAAGTTTCCAAGTCCGAAACGTGTGATTTGATAAATTCTACACTGCCAGGGCAGTTTCATGTAGTTGACATCAGTAGTTGGTCAGAAAACAGCCAAATGTCACTTTTGAGCTTTTCGGCCCGAGAGAAGCATTTTGAGAGCATGTTGTCATTTAGGCTGTTACTTTCCATCAGAAGCACTCAGAAACAAGTTTCCAAGCCAGAAACGTGTGATTTGATGAATTCTACACTGCCTGGGCAGTTTCATGTAGGTCCCATCAGTAGTTGGTCAGAAAACAGCAAAATGTCACTTTTGAGCTTTTCGGCCCGAGAGAAGCATTTTGAGAGCATGTTGTCATTTAGGTTGTTACTTTCCATCAGAAGCACTCAGAAACAAGTTTCCAAGCCAGAAACGTGTGATTTGATGAATTCTACAATGCCTGGGCAGTTTCATGTAGGTCCCATCAGTAGTTGGTCAGAAAACAGCAAATTGTCACTTTTGAGCTTTTCGGCCCGAGAGAAGCATTTTGAGAGCATGTTGTCATTTAGGTTGTTACTTTTCATCAGAAGCACTCAAACAAGTTTCCAAGTCCGAAACGTGTGATTTGATGAGTTCTACACTGCCAGGGCAGTTTCATGTAGTTGACATCAGTAGTTGGTCAGAAAACAGCAAAATGTCACTTTTGAGCTTTTCGGCCCGAGAGAAGCATTTTGAGAGCATGTTGTCATTTAGGTTGTTACTTTTCATCAGAAGCACTCAGAAACAAGTTTCCAAGTCCGAAACGTGTGATTTGATGAATTCTACACAAACAGGGCAGTTTCATGGAGTTGACATCAGTAGTTGGTCAGAAAACAGCCAAATGTCACTTTTGAGCTTTTCGGCCCGAGAGAAGCATTTTGAGAGCATGTTGTCATTTAGGCTGTTACTTTTCAACAGAAGCACTCAGAAACAAGTTTCCAAGCCCGAAACGTGTGATTTGATGAATTCTACACTGCCTGGGCAGTTTCATGTAGGTCCCATCAGTAGTTGGTCAGAAAACAGCAAAATGTCACTTTTGAGCTTTTCGGCCCGAGAGAAGCATTTTGAGAGCATGTTGTCATTTAGGTTGTTACTTTTCATCAGAAGCACTCAGAAACAAGTTTCCAAGTCCGAAACGTGTGATTTGATGAATTCTACACAAACAGGGCAGTTTCATGGAGTTGACATCAGTAGTTGGTCAGAAAACAGCCAAATGTCACTTTTGAGCTTTTCGGCCCGAGAGAAGCATTTTGAGAGCATGTTGTCATTTAGGCTGTTACTTTTCAACAGAAGCACTCAGAAACAAGTTTCCAAGCCCGAAACGTGTGATTTGATGAATTCTACACTGCCTGGGCAGTTTCATGTAGGTCCCATCAGTAGTTGGTCAGAAAACAGCAAAATGTCACTTTTGAGCTTTTCGGCCCGAGAGAAGCATTTTGAGAGCATGTTGTCATTTAGGTTGTTACTTTTCATCAGAAGCACTCAGAAACAAGTTTCCAAGTCCGAAACGTGTGATTTGATAAATTCTACACTGCCAGGGCAGTTTCATGTAGTTGACATCAGTAGTTGGTCAGAAAACAGCCAAATGTCACTTTTGAGCTTTTCGGCCCGAGAGAAGCATTTTGAGAGCATGTTGTCATTTAGGCTGTTACTTTCCATCAGAAGCACTCAGAAACAAGTTTCCAAGCCAGAAACGTGTGATTTGATGAATTCTACACTGCCTGGGCAGTTTCATGTAGGTCCCATCAGTAGTTGGTCAGAAAACAGCAAAATGTCACTTTTGAGCTTTTCGGCCCGAGAGAAGCATTTTGAGAGCATGTTGTCATTTAGGTTGTTACTTTCCATCAGAAGCACTCAGAAACAAGTTTCCAAGCCAGAAACGTGTGATTTGATGAATTCTACAATGCCTGGGCAGTTTCATGTAGGTCCCATCAGTAGTTGGTCAGAAAACAGCAAATTGTCACTTTTGAGCTTTTCGGCCCGAGAGAAGCATTTTGAGAGCATGTTGTCATTTAGGTTGTTACTTTTCATCAGAAGCACTCAAACAAGTTTCCAAGTCCGAAACGTGTGATTTGATGAGTTCTACACTGCCAGGGCAGTTTCATGTAGTTGACATCAGTAGTTGGTCAGAAAACAGCAAAATGTCACTTTTGAGCTTTTCGGCCCGAGAGAAGCATTTTGAGAGCATGTTGTCATTTAGGTTGTTACTTTTCATCAGAAGCACTCAGAAACAAGTTTCCAAGTCCGAAACGTGTGATTTGATGAATTCTACACAAACAGGGCAGTTTCATGGAGTTGACATCAGTAGTTGGTCAGAAAACAGCCAAATGTCACTTTTGAGCTTTTCGGCCCGAGAGAAGCATTTTGAGAGCATGTTGTCATTTAGGCTGTTACTTTTCAACAGAAGCACTCAGAAACAAGTTTCCAAGCCCGAAACGTGTGATTTGATGAATTCTACACTGCCTGGGCAGTTTCATGTAGGTCCCATCAGTAGTTGGTCAGAAAACAGCAAAATGTCACTTTTGAGCTTTTCGGCCCGAGAGAAGCATTTTGAGAGCATGTTGTCATTTAGGTTGTTACTTTTCATCAGAAGCACTCAGAAACAAGTTTCCAAGTCCGAAACGTGTGATTTGATGAATTCTACACAAACAGGGCAGTTTCATGGAGTTGACATCAGTAGTTGGTCAGAAAACAGCCAAATGTCACTTTTGAGCTTTTCGGCCCGAGAGAAGCATTTTGAGAGCATGTTGTCATTTAGGCTGTTACTTTTCAACAGAAGCACTCAGAAACAAGTTTCCAAGCCCGAAACGTGTGATTTGATGAATTCTACACTGCCTGGGCAGTTTCATGTAGGTCCCATCAGTAGTTGGTCAGAAAACAGCAAAATGTCACTTTTGAGCTTTTCGGCCCGAGAGAAGCATTTTGAGAGCATGTTGTCATTTAGGTTGTTACTTTTCATCAGAAGCACTCAGAAACAAGTTTCCAAGTCCGAAACGTGTGATTTGATGAATTCTACACTGCCAGGGCAGTTTCATGTAGTTGACATCAGTAGTTGGTCAGAAAACAGCAAAATGTCACTTTTGAGCTTTTCGGCCCGAGAGAAGCATTTTGAGAGCATGTTGTCATTTAGGTTGTTACTTTTCATCAGAAGCACTCAGAAACAAGTTTCCAAGTCCGAAACGTGTGATTTGATGAATTCTACACTGCCAGGGCAGTTTCATGTAGTTGACATCAGTAGTTGGTCAGAAAACAGCCAAATGTCACTTTTGAGCTTTTCGGCCCGAGAGAAGCATTTTGAGAGCATGTTGTCATTTAGGCTGTTACTTTCCATCAGAAGCACTCAGAAACAAGTTTCCAAGCCAGAAACGTGTGATTTGATGAATTCTACACAAACAGGGCAGTTTCATGGAGTTGACATCAGTAGTTGGTCAGAAAACAGCCAAATGTCACTTTTGAGCTTTTCGGCCCGAGAGAAGCATTTTGAGAGCATGTTGTCATTTAGGCTGTTACTTTTCAACAGAAGCACTCAGAAACAAGTTTCCAAGCCCGAAACGTGTGATTTGATGAATTCTACACTGCCTGGGCAGTTTCATGTAGGTCCCATCAGTAGTTGGTCAGAAAACAGCAAAATGTCACTTTTGAGCTTTTCGGCCCGAGAGAAGCATTTTGAGAGCATGTTGTCATTTAGGCTGTTACTTTTCAACAGAAGCACTCAGAAACAAGTTTCCAAGCCCGAAACGTGTGATTTGATGAATTCTACACTGCCTGGGCAGTTTCATGTAGGTCCCATCAGTAGTTGGTCAGAAAACAGCAAAATGTCACTTTTGAGCTTTTCGGCCCGAGAGAAGCATTTTGAGAGCATGTTGTCATTTAGGTTGTTACTTTTCATCAGAAGCACTCAGAAACAAGTTTCCAAGTCCGAAACGTGTGATTTGATGAGTTCTACACTGCCAGGGCAGTTTCATGTAGTTGACATCAGTAGTTGGTCAGAAAACAGCAAAATGTCACTTTTGAGCTTTTCGGCCCGAGAGAAGCATTTTGAGAGCATGTTGTCATTTAGGTTGTTACTTTCCATCAGAAGCACTCAGAAACAAGTTTCCAAGCCAGAAACGTGTGATTTGATGAATTCTACAATGCCTGGGCAGTTTCATGTAGGTCCCATCAGTAGTTGGTCAGAAAACAGCAAATTGTCACTTTTGAGCTTTTCGGCCCGAGAGAAGCATTTTGAGAGCATGTTGTCATTTAGGTTGTTACTTTTCATCAGAAGCACTCAAACAAGTTTCCAAGTCCGAAACGTGTGATTTGATGAGTTCTACACTGCCAGGGCAGTTTCATGTAGTTGACATCAGTAGTTGGTCAGAAAACAGCAAAATGTCACTTTTGAGCTTTTCGGCCCGAGAGAAGCATTTTGAGAGCATGTTGTCATTTAGGTTGTTACTTTTCATCAGAAGCACTCAGAAACAAGTTTCCAAGTCCGAAACGTGTGATTTGATGAATTCTACACAAACAGGGCAGTTTCATGGAGTTGACATCAGTAGTTGGTCAGAAAACAGCCAAATGTCACTTTTGAGCTTTTCGGCCCGAGAGAAGCATTTTGAGAGCATGTTGTCATTTAGGCTGTTACTTTTCAACAGAAGCACTCAGAAACAAGTTTCCAAGCCCGAAACGTGTGATTTGATGAATTCTACACTGCCTGGGCAGTTTCATGTAGGTCCCATCAGTAGTTGGTCAGAAAACAGCAAAATGTCACTTTTGAGCTTTTCGGCCCGAGAGAAGCATTTTGAGAGCATGTTGTCATTTAGGTTGTTACTTTTCATCAGAAGCACTCAGAAACAAGTTTCCAAGTCCGAAACGTGTGATTTGATGAATTCTACACAAACAGGGCAGTTTCATGGAGTTGACATCAGTAGTTGGTCAGAAAACAGCCAAATGTCACTTTTGAGCTTTTCGGCCCGAGAGAAGCATTTTGAGAGCATGTTGTCATTTAGGCTGTTACTTTTCAACAGAAGCACTCAGAAACAAGTTTCCAAGCCCGAAACGTGTGATTTGATGAATTCTACACTGCCTGGGCAGTTTCATGTAGGTCCCATCAGTAGTTGGTCAGAAAACAGCAAAATGTCACTTTTGAGCTTTTCGGCCCGAGAGAAGCATTTTGAGAGCATGTTGTCATTTAGGTTGTTACTTTTCATCAGAAGCACTCAGAAACAAGTTTCCAAGTCCGAAACGTGTGATTTGATGAATTCTACACTGCCAGGGCAGTTTCATGTAGTTGACATCAGTAGTTGGTCAGAAAACAGCAAAATGTCACTTTTGAGCTTTTCGGCCCGAGAGAAGCATTTTGAGAGCATGTTGTCATTTAGGTTGTTACTTTTCATCAGAAGCACTCAGAAACAAGTTTCCAAGTCCGAAACGTGTGATTTGATGAATTCTACACTGCCAGGGCAGTTTCATGTAGTTGACATCAGTAGTTGGTCAGAAAACAGCCAAATGTCACTTTTGAGCTTTTCGGCCCGAGAGAAGCATTTTGAGAGCATGTTGTCATTTAGGCTGTTACTTTCCATCAGAAGCACTCAGAAACAAGTTTCCAAGCCAGAAACGTGTGATTTGATGAATTCTACACAAACAGGGCAGTTTCATGGAGTTGACATCAGTAGTTGGTCAGAAAACAGCCAAATGTCACTTTTGAGCTTTTCGGCCCGAGAGAAGCATTTTGAGAGCATGTTGTAATTTAGGCTGTTACTTTCCATCAGAAGCACTCAGAAACAAGTTTCCAAGCCAGAAACGTGTGATTTGATGAATTCTACACTGCCAGGGCAGTTTCATGTTGGTCCCATCAGTAGTTGGTCAGAAAACAGCAAAATGTCACTTTTGAGCTTTTCGGCCCGAGAGAAGCATTTTGAGAGCATGTTGTCATTTAGGCTGTTACTTTCCAACAAAAGCACTCAGAAACAAGTTTCCAAGCCAGAAACGTGTGATTTGATGAATTCTACACTGCCTGGGCAGTTTCATGTAGGTCCCATCAGTAGTTGGTCAGAAAACAGCAAAATGTCACTTTTGAGCTTTTCGGCCCGAGAGAAGCATTTTGAGAGCATGTTGTCATTTAGGTTGTTACTTTTCATCAGAAGCACTCAGAAACAAGTTTCCAAGTCCGAAACGTGTGATTTGATGAATTCTACACTGCCAGGGCAGTTTCATGTAGTTGACATCAGTAGTTGGTCAGAAAACAGCAAAATGTCACTTTTGAGCTTTTCGGCCCGAGAGAAGCATTTTGAGAGCATGTTGTCATTTAGGTTGTTACTTTTCATCAGAAGCACTCAGAAACAAGTTTCCAAGTCCGAAACGTGTGATTTGATGAATTCTACACTGCCAGGGCAGTTTCATGTAGTTGACATCAGTAGTTGGTCAGAAAACAGCCAAATGTCACTTTTGAGCTTTTCGGCCCGAGAGAAGCATTTTGAGAGCATGTTGTCATTTAGGCTGTTACTTTCCATCAGAAGCACTCAGAAACAAGTTTCCAAGCCAGAAACGTGTGATTTGATGAATTCTACACAAACAGGGCAGTTTCATGGAGTTGACATCAGTAGTTGGTCAGAAAACAGCCAAATGTCACTTTTGAGCTTTTCGGCCCGAGAGAAGCATTTTGAGAGCATGTTGTAATTTAGGCTGTTACTTTCCATCAGAAGCACTCAGAAACAAGTTTCCAAGCCAGAAACGTGTGATTTGATGAATTCTACACTGCCAGGGCAGTTTCATGTTGGTCCCATCAGTAGTTGGTCAGAAAACAGCAAAATGTCACTTTTGAGCTTTTCGGCCCGAGAGAAGCATTTTGACAGCATGTTGTCATTTAGGCTGTTACTTTCCAACAGAAGCGCTCAGAAACAAGTTTCCAAGCCAGAAACCTGTGATTTGATGAATTCTACACTGCCAGGGCAGTTTCATGTAGTTGACATCAGTAGTTGGTCAGAAAACAGCAAAATGTCACTTTTGAGCTTTTCGGCCCGAGAGAAGCATTTTGAGAGCATGTTGTCATTTAGGCTGTTACTTTCCAACAGAAGCACTCAGAAACAAGTTTCCAAGCCAGAAACGTGTGATTTGATGAATTCTACACTGCCAGGGCAGTTTCATGTAGTTGACATCAGTAGTTGGTCAGAAAACAGCAAAATGTCACTTTTGAGCTTTTCGGCCCGAGAGAAGCATTTTGAGAGCATGTTGTCATTTAGGCTGTTATTTTCCAACAGAAGCACTCAGAAACAAGTTTCCAAGCCAGAAACGTGTGATTTGATGAATTCTACACTGCCAGGTCAGTTTCATGTAGGTCTCTTCAGTAGTTGGTCAGAAAACAGCAAAATGTCACTTTTGAGCTTTTCGGCCCGAGAGAAGCATTTTGAGAGCATGTTGTCATTTAGGCTGTTATTTTCCAACAGAAGCACTCAGAAACAAGTTTCCAAGCCAGAAACGTGTGATTTGATGAATTCTACACTACCAGGGCAGTTTCATGTTGTTGCCATCAGTAGTTGGTCAGAAAACAGCAAAATGTCACTTTTGACCTTTTCGGCCCGAGAGAAGCATTTTGACAGCATGTTGTCATTTAGGCTGTTACTTTCCAACAGAAGCACTCAGAAACAAGTTTCCAAGCCAGAAACGTGTGATTTGATGAATTCTACACTGCCAGGGCAGTTTCATGTAGTTGACATCAGTAGTTGGTCAGAAAACAGCAAAATGTCACTTTTGAGCTTTTCGGCCCGAGAGAAGCATTTTGAGAGCATGTTGTCATTTAGGCTGTTACTTTCCAACAGAAGCACTCAGAAACAAGTTTCCAAGCCAGAAACGTGTGATTTGATGAATTCTACACTGCCAGGGCAGTTTCATGTAGGTCCCATCAGTAGTTGGTCAGAAAACAGCAAAATGTCACTTTTGACCTTTTCGGCCCGAGAGAAGCATTTTGACAGCATGTTGTCATTTAGGCTGTTACTTTCCAACAGAAGCGCTCAGAAACAAGTTTCCAAGCCAGAAACGTGTGATTTGATGAATTCTACACTGCCAGGGCAGTTTCATGTAGTTGACATCAGTAGTTGGTCAGAAAACAGCAAAATGTCACTTTTGACCTTTTCGGCCCGAGAGAAGCATTTTGACAGCATGTTGTCATTTAGGCTGTTACTTTCCAACAGAAGCACTCAGAAACAAGTTTCCAAGCCAGAAACGTGTGATTTGATGAATTCTACACTACCAGGGCAGTTTCATGTTGGTCCCATCAGTAGTTGGTCAGAAAACAGCAAAATGTCACTTTTGAGCTTTTCGGCCCGAGAGAAGCATTTTGAGAGCGTGTTGTCATTTAGGCTGTTGCTTTCCAACAGAAGCACTCAGAAACAAGTTTCCAAGCCAGAAACGTGTGATTTGATGAATTCTACACTACCAGGGCAGTTTCATGTTGTTGCCATCAGTAGTTGGTCAGAAAACAGCAAAATGTCACTTTTGACCTTTTCGGCCCGAGAGAAGCATTTTGACAGCATGTTGTCATTTAGGCTGTTACTTTCCAACAGAAGCGCTCAGAAACAAGTTTCCAAGCCAGAAACGTGTGATTTGATGAATTCTACACTGCCAGGGCAGTTTCATGTAGGTCTCATCAGTAGTTGGTCAGAAAACAGCAAAATGTCACTTTTGACCTTTTCGGCCCGAGAGAAGCATTTTGAGAGCATGTTGTCATTTAGGCTGTTATTTTCCAACAGAAGCACTCAGAAACAAGTTTCCAAGCCAGAAACGTGTGATTTGATGAATTCTACACTGCCAGGTCAGTTTCATGTAGGTCTCATCAGTAGTTGGTCAGAAAACAGCAAAATGTCACTTTTGAGCTTTTCGGCCCGAGAGAAGCATTTTGAGAGCATGTTGTCATTTAGGCTGTTATTTTCCAACAGAAGCACTCAGAAACAAGTTTCCAAGCCAGAAACGTGTGATTTGATGAATTCTACACTACCAGGGCAGTTTCATGTTGTTGCCATCAGTAGTTGGTCAGAAAACAGCAAAATGTCACTTTTGACCTTTTCGGCCCGAGAGAAGCATTTTGACAGCATGTTGTCATTTAGGCTGTTACTTTCCAACAGAAGCGCTCAGAAACAAGTTTCCAAGCCAGAAACGTGTGATTTGATGAATTCTACACTGCCAGGGCAGTTTCATGTAGTTGACATCAGTAGTTGGTCAGAAAACAGCAAAATGTCACTTTTGAGCTTTTCGGCCCGAGAGAAGCATTTTGAGAGCATGTTGTCATTTAGGCTGTTACTTTCCAACAGAAGCACTCAGAAACAAGTTTCCAAGCCAGAAACGTGTGATTTGATGAATTCTACACTGCCAGGGCAGTTTCATGTAGGTCCCATCAGTAGTTGGTCAGAAAACAGCAAAATGTCACTTTTGACCTTTTCGGCCCGAGAGAAGCATTTTGACAGCATGTTGTCATTTAGGCTGTTACTTTCCAACAGAAGCGCTCAGAAACAAGTTTCCAAGCCAGAAACGTGTGATTTGATGAATTCTACACTGCCAGGGCAGTTTCATGTAGTTGACATCAGTAGTTGGTCAGAAAACAGCAAAATGTCACTTTTGACCTTTTCGGCCCGAGAGAAGCATTTTGACAGCATGTTGTCATTTAGGCTGTTACTTTCCAACAGAAGCGCTCAGAAACAAGTTTCCAAGCCAGAAACGTGTGATTTGATGAATTCTACACTGCCAGGGCAGTTTCATGTAGGTCTCATCAGTAGTTGGTCAGAAAACAGCAAAATGTCACTTTTGACCTTTTCGGCCCGAGAGAAGCATTTTGAGAGCATGTTGTCATTTAGGCTGTTATTTTCCAACAGAAGCACTCAGAAACAAGTTTCCAAGCCAGAAACGTGTGATTTGATGAATTCTACACTGCCAGGTCAGTTTCATGTAGGTCTCATCAGTAGTTGGTCAGAAAACAGCAAAATGTCACTTTTGAGCTTTTCGGCCCGAGAGAAGCATTTTGAGAGCGTGTTGTCATTTAGGCTGTTGCTTTCCAACAGAAGCACTCAGAAACAAGTTTCCAAGCCAGAAACGTGTGATTTGATGAATTCTACACTACCAGGGCAGTTTCATGTTGTTGCCATCAGTAGTTGGTCAGAAAACAGCAAAATGTCACTTTTGACCTTTTCGGCCCGAGAGAAGCATTTTGACAGCATGTTGTCATTTAGGCTGTTACTTTCCAACAGAAGCGCTCAGAAACAAGTTTCCAAGCCAGAAACGTGTGATTTGATGAATTCTACACTGCCAGGGCAGTTTCATGTAGGTCTCATCAGTAGTTGGTCAGAAAACAGCAAAATGTCACTTTTGACCTTTTCGGCCCGAGAGAAGCATTTTGAGAGCATGTTGTCATTTAGGCTGTTATTTTCCAACAGAAGCACTCAGAAACAAGTTTCCAAGCCAGAAACGTGTGATTTGATGAATTCTACACTGCCAGGTCAGTTTCATGTAGGTCTCATCAGTAGTTGGTCAGAAAACAGCAAAATGTCACTTTTGAGCTTTTCGGCCCGAGAGAAGCATTTTGAGAGCATGTTGTCATTTAGGCTGTTATTTTCCAACAGAAGCACTCAGAAACAAGTTTCCAAGCCAGAAACGTGTGATTTGATGAATTCTACACTGCCAGGGCAGTTTCATGTAGGTCCCATCAGTAGTTGGTCAGAAAAGAGCAAAATGTCACTTTTGAGCTTTTCGGCCCGAGAAAAGCATTTTGAGAGCATGTTGTCATTTAGGCTGTTGCTTTCCAACAGAAGCACTCAGAAACAAGTTTCCAAGCCAGAAACGTGTGATTTGATGAATTCTACACTGCCAGGGCAGTTTCATGTAGGTCCCATCAGTAGTTGGTCAGAAAAGAGCAAAATGTCACTTTTGAGCTTTTCGGCCCGAGAAAAGCATTTTGAGAGCATGTTGTCATTTAGGCTGTTGCTTTCCAACAGAAGCACTCAGAAACAAGTTTCCAAGCCAGAAACGTGTGATTTGATGAATTCTACACTGCCAGGGCAGTTTCATGTTGGTCCCATCAGTAGTTGGTCAGAAAACAGCAAAATGTCACTTTTGACCTTTTCGGCCCGAGAGAAGCATTTTGACAGCATGTTGTCATTTAGGCTGTTACTTTCCAACAGAAGCGCTCAGAAACAAGTTTCCAAGCCAGAAACGTGTGATTTGATGAATTCTACACTGCCAGGGCAGTTTCATGTAGTTGACATCAGTAGTTGGTCAGAAAACAGCAAAATGTCACTTTTGAGCTTTTCGGCCCGAGAGAAGCATTTTGAGAGCATGTTGTCATTTAGGCTGTTACTTTCCATCAGAAGCACTCAGAAACAAGTTTCCAAGCCAGAAACGTGTGATTTGATGAATTCTACACAAACAGGGCAGTTTCATGGAGTTGACATCAGTAGTTGGTCAGAAAACAGCCAAATGTCACTTTTGAGCTTTTCGGCCCGAGAGAAGCATTTTGAGAGCATGTTGTAATTTAGGCTGTTACTTTCCATCAGAAGCACTCAGAAACAAGTTTCCAAGCCAGAAACGTGTGATTTGATGAATTCTACACTGCCAGGGCAGTTTCATGTTGGTCCCATCAGTAGTTGGTCAGAAAACAGCAAAATGTCACTTTTGAGCTTTTCGGCCCGAGAGAAGCATTTTGAGAGCATGTTGTCATTTAGGCTGTTACTTTCCAACAAAAGCACTCAGAAACAAGTTTCCAAGCCAGAAACGTGTGATTTGATGAATTCTACACTGCCAGGGCAGTTTCATGTAGGTCCCATCAGTAGTTGGTCAGAAAAGAGCAAAATGTCACTTTTGAGCTTTTCGGCCCGAGAAAAGCATTTTGAGAGCATGTTGTCATTTAGGCTGTTGCTTTCCAACAGAAGCACTCAGAAACAAGTTTCCAAGCCAGAAACGTGTGATTTGATGAATTCTACACTGCCAGGGCAGTTTCATGTAGGTCCCATCAGTAGTTGGTCAGAAAAGAGCAAAATGTCACTTTTGAGCTTTTCGGCCCGAGAAAAGCATTTTGAGAGCATGTTGTCATTTAGGCTGTTGCTTTCCAACAGAAGCACTCAGAAACAAGTTTCCAAGCCAGAAACGTGTGATTTGATGAATTCTACACTGCCAGGGCAGTTTCATGTTGGTCCCATCAGTAGTTGGTCAGAAAACAGCAAAATGTCACTTTTGAGCTTTTCGGCCCGAGAGAAGCATTTTGAGAGCATGTTGTCATTTAGGCTGTTACTTTCCAAGAGAAGCACTCAGAAACAAGTTTCCAAGCCAGAAACGTGTGATTTGATGAATTCTACACTGCCAGGGCAGTTTCATGTAGGTCCCATCAGTAGTTGGTCAGAAAACAGCAAAATGTCACTTTTGAGCTTTTCGGCCCGAGAAAAGCATTTTGAGAGCATGTTGTCATTTAGGCTGTTGCTTTCCAACAGAAGCACTCAGAAACAAGTTTCCAAGCCAGAAACGTGTGATTTGATGAATTCTACACTGCCTGGGCAGTTTCATGTAGGTCCCATCAGTAGTTGGTCAGAAAACAGCAAAATGTCACTTTTGAGCTTTTCGGCCCGAGAGAAGCATTTTGAGAGCATGTTGTCATTTAGGCTGTTATTTTCCAACAGAAGCACTCAGAAACAAGTTTCCAAGCCAGAAACGTGTGATTTGATGAATTCTACACTGCCTGGGCAGTTTCATGTAGGTCCCATCAGTAGTTGGTCAGAAAACAGCAAAATGTCACTTTTGAGCTTTTCGGCCCGAGAGAAGCATTTTGAGAGCATGTTGTCATTTAGGTTGTTACTTTCCAACAAAAGCACTCAGAAACAAGTTTCCAAGCCCGAAAAGTGTAATTTGATGAATCCTACACTGCCAGGGCAGTTTCATGTAGTTGACATCAGTAGTTGGTCAGAAAACAGCAAAATGTCACTTTTGAGCTTTTCGGCCCGAGAGAAGCATTTTGAGAGCATGTTGTCATTTAGGCTGTTGCTTTCCAACAGAAGCACTCAGAAACAAGTTTCCAAGCCAGAAACGTGTGTTTTGATGAATTCTACACTGCCAGGGCAGTTTCATGTTGGTCCCATCAGTAGTTGGTCAGAAAACAGCAAAATGTCACTTTTGAGCTTTTCGGCCCGAGAGAAGCATTTTGAGAGCATGTTGTCATTTAGGCTGTTACTTTCCAACAGAAGCACTCAGAAACAAGTTTCCAAGCCAGAAACGTGTGATTTGATGAATTCTACACTGCCAGGGCAGTTTCATGTAGGTCTCATCAGTAGTTGGTCAGAAAACAGCAAAATGTCACTTTTGACCTTTTCGGCCCGAGAGAAGCATTTTGAGAGCGTGTTGTCATTTAGGCTGTTACTTTCCAACAGAAGCACTCAGAAACAAGTTTCCAAGCCAGAAACGTGTGATTTGATGAATTCTACACTACCAGGGCAGTTTCATGTTGTTGCCATCAGTAGTTGGTCAGAAAACAGCAAAATGTCACTTTTGACCTTTTCGGCCCGAGAGAAGCATTTTGACAGCATGTTGTCATTTAGGCTGTTACTTTCCAACAGAAGCGCTCAGAAACAAGTTTCCAAGCCAGAAACGTGTGATTTGATGAATTCTACACTGCCAGGGCAGTTTCATGTAGTTGACATCAGTAGTTGGTCAGAAAACAGCAAAATGTCACTTTTGAGCTTTTCGGCCCGAGAGAAGCATTTTGAGAGCATGTTGTCATTTAGGCTGTTACTTTCCAACAGAAGCACTCAGAAACAAGTTTCCAAGCCAGAAACGTGTGATTTGATGAATTCTACACTGCCAGGGCAGTTTCATGTAGTTGACATCAGTAGTTGGTCAGAAAACAGCAAAATGTCACTTTTGAGCTTTTCGGCCCGAGAGAAGCATTTTGACAGCATGTTGTCATTTAGGCTGTTACTTTCCAACAGAAGCGCTCAGAAACAAGTTTCCAAGCCAGAAACGTGTGATTTGATGAATTCTACACTGCCAGGGCAGTTTCATGTTGGTCCCATCAGTAGTTGGTCAGAAAACAGCAAAATGTCACTTTTGAGCTTTTCGGCCCGAGAGAAGCATTTTGAGAGCATGTTGTCATTTAGGCTGTTACTTTCCAACAAAAGCACTCAGAAACAAGTTTCCAAGCCAGAAACGTGTGATTTGATGAATTCTACACTGCCAGGGCAGTTTCATGTAGGTCCCATCAGTAGTTGGTCAGAAAAGAGCAAAATGTCACTTTTGAGCTTTTCGGCCCGAGAAAAGCATTTTGAGAGCATGTTGTCATTTAGGCTGTTGCTTTCCAACAGAAGCACTCAGAAACAAGTTTCCAAGCCAGAAACGTGTGATTTGATGAATTCTACACTGCCAGGGCAGTTTCATGTAGGTCCCATCAGTAGTTGGTCAGAAAAGAGCAAAATGTCACTTTTGAGCTTTTCGGCCCGAGAAAAGCATTTTGAGAGCATGTTGTCATTTAGGCTGTTGCTTTCCAACAGAAGCACTCAGAAACAAGTTTCCAAGCCAGAAACGTGTGATTTGATGAATTCTACACTGCCAGGGCAGTTTCATGTTGGTCCCATCAGTAGTTGGTCAGAAAACAGCAAAATGTCACTTTTGAGCTTTTCGGCCCGAGAGAAGCATTTTGAGAGCATGTTGTCATTTAGGCTGTTACTTTCCAAGAGAAGCACTCAGAAACAAGTTTCCAAGCCAGAAACGTGTGATTTGATGAATTCTACACTGCCAGGGCAGTTTCATGTAGGTCCCATCAGTAGTTGGTCAGAAAACAGCAAAATGTCACTTTTGAGCTTTTCGGCCCGAGAAAAGCATTTTGAGAGCATGTTGTCATTTAGGCTGTTGCTTTCCAACAGAAGCACTCAGAAACAAGTTTCCAAGCCAGAAACGTGTGATTTGATGAATTCTACACTGCCTGGGCAGTTTCATGTAGGTCCCATCAGTAGTTGGTCAGAAAACAGCAAAATGTCACTTTTGAGCTTTTCGGCCCGAGAGAAGCATTTTGAGAGCATGTTGTCATTTAGGCTGTTATTTTCCAACAGAAGCACTCAGAAACAAGTTTCCAAGCCAGAAACGTGTGATTTGATGAATTCTACACTGCCTGGGCAGTTTCATGTAGGTCCCATCAGTAGTTGGTCAGAAAACAGCAAAATGTCACTTTTGAGCTTTTCGGCCCGAGAGAAGCATTTTGAGAGCATGTTGTCATTTAGGTTGTTACTTTCCAACAAAAGCACTCAGAAACAAGTTTCCAAGCCCGAAAAGTGTAATTTGATGAATCCTACACTGCCAGGGCAGTTTCATGTAGTTGACATCAGTAGTTGGTCAGAAAACAGCAAAATGTCACTTTTGAGCTTTTCGGCCCGAGAGAAGCATTTTGAGAGCATGTTGTCATTTAGGCTGTTGCTTTCCAACAGAAGCACTCAGAAACAAGTTTCCAAGCCAGAAACGTGTGTTTTGATGAATTCTACACTGCCAGGGCAGTTTCATGTTGGTCCCATCAGTAGTTGGTCAGAAAACAGCAAAATGTCACTTTTGAGCTTTTCGGCCCGAGAGAAGCATTTTGAGAGCATGTTGTCATTTAGGCTGTTACTTTCCAACAGAAGCACTCAGAAACAAGTTTCCAAGCCAGAAACGTGTGATTTGATGAATTCTACACTGCCAGGGCAGTTTCATGTAGGTCTCATCAGTAGTTGGTCAGAAAACAGCAAAATGTCACTTTTGACCTTTTCGGCCCGAGAGAAGCATTTTGAGAGCGTGTTGTCATTTAGGCTGTTACTTTCCAACAGAAGCACTCAGAAACAAGTTTCCAAGCCAGAAACGTGTGATTTGATGAATTCTACACTACCAGGGCAGTTTCATGTTGTTGCCATCAGTAGTTGGTCAGAAAACAGCAAAATGTCACTTTTGACCTTTTCGGCCCGAGAGAAGCATTTTGACAGCATGTTGTCATTTAGGCTGTTACTTTCCAACAGAAGCGCTCAGAAACAAGTTTCCAAGCCAGAAACGTGTGATTTGATGAATTCTACACTGCCAGGGCAGTTTCATGTAGGTCTCATCAGTAGTTGGTCAGAAAACAGCAAAATGTCACTTTTGACCTTTTCGGCCCGAGAGAAGCATTTTGAGAGCATGTTGTCATTTAGGCTGTTATTTTCCAACAGAAGCACTCAGAAACAAGTTTCCAAGCCAGAAACGTGTGATTTGATGAATTCTACACTGCCAGGTCAGTTTCATGTAGGTCTCATCAGTAGTTGGTCAGAAAACAGCAAAATGTCACTTTTGAGCTTTTCGGCCCGAGAGAAGCATTTTGAGAGCATGTTGTCATTTAGGCTGTTATTTTCCAACAGAAGCACTCAGAAACAAGTTTCCAAGCCAGAAACGTGTGATTTGATGAATTCTACACTACCAGGGCAGTTTCATGTTGTTGCCATCAGTAGTTGGTCAGAAAACAGCAAAATGTCACTTTTGACCTTTTCGGCCCGAGAGAAGCATTTTGACAGCATGTTGTCATTTAGGCTGTTACTTTCCAACAGAAGCGCTCAGAAACAAGTTTCCAAGCCAGAAACGTGTGATTTGATGAATTCTACACTGCCAGGGCAGTTTCATGTAGTTGACATCAGTAGTTGGTCAGAAAACAGCAAAATGTCACTTTTGAGCTTTTCGGCCCGAGAGAAGCATTTTGAGAGCATGTTGTCATTTAGGCTGTTACTTTCCAACAGAAGCACTCAGAAACAAGTTTCCAAGCCAGAAACGTGTGATTTGATGAATTCTACACTGCCAGGGCAGTTTCATGTAGGTCCCATCAGTAGTTGGTCAGAAAACAGCAAAATGTCACTTTTGACCTTTTCGGCCCGAGAGAAGCATTTTGACAGCATGTTGTCATTTAGGCTGTTACTTTCCAACAGAAGCGCTCAGAAACAAGTTTCCAAGCCAGAAACGTGTGATTTGATGAATTCTACACTGCCAGGGCAGTTTCATGTAGTTGACATCAGTAGTTGGTCAGAAAACAGCAAAATGTCACTTTTGACCTTTTCGGCCCGAGAGAAGCATTTTGACAGCATGTTGTCATTTAGGCTGTTACTTTCCAACAGAAGCACTCAGAAACAAGTTTCCAAGCCAGAAACGTGTGATTTGATGAATTCTACACTACCAGGGCAGTTTCATGTTGGTCCCATCAGTAGTTGGTCAGAAAACAGCAAAATGTCACTTTTGAGCTTTTCGGCCCGAGAGAAGCATTTTGAGAGCGTGTTGTCATTTAGGCTGTTGCTTTCCAACAGAAGCACTCAGAAACAAGTTTCCAAGCCAGAAACGTGTGATTTGATGAATTCTACACTACCAGGGCAGTTTCATGTTGTTGCCATCAGTAGTTGGTCAGAAAACAGCAAAATGTCACTTTTGACCTTTTCGGCCCGAGAGAAGCATTTTGACAGCATGTTGTCATTTAGGCTGTTACTTTCCAACAGAAGCGCTCAGAAACAAGTTTCCAAGCCAGAAACGTGTGATTTGATGAATTCTACACTGCCAGGGCAGTTTCATGTAGGTCTCATCAGTAGTTGGTCAGAAAACAGCAAAATGTCACTTTTGACCTTTTCGGCCCGAGAGAAGCATTTTGAGAGCATGTTGTCATTTAGGCTGTTATTTTCCAACAGAAGCACTCAGAAACAAGTTTCCAAGCCAGAAACGTGTGATTTGATGAATTCTACACTGCCAGGTCAGTTTCATGTAGGTCTCATCAGTAGTTGGTCAGAAAACAGCAAAATGTCACTTTTGAGCTTTTCGGCCCGAGAGAAGCATTTTGAGAGCGTGTTGTCATTTAGGCTGTTGCTTTCCAACAGAAGCACTCAGAAACAAGTTTCCAAGCCAGAAACGTGTGATTTGATGAATTCTACACTACCAGGGCAGTTTCATGTTGTTGCCATCAGTAGTTGGTCAGAAAACAGCAAAATGTCACTTTTGACCTTTTCGGCCCGAGAGAAGCATTTTGACAGCATGTTGTCATTTAGGCTGTTACTTTCCAACAGAAGCGCTCAGAAACAAGTTTCCAAGCCAGAAACGTGTGATTTGATGAATTCTACACTGCCAGGGCAGTTTCATGTAGGTCTCATCAGTAGTTGGTCAGAAAACAGCAAAATGTCACTTTTGACCTTTTCGGCCCGAGAGAAGCATTTTGAGAGCATGTTGTCATTTAGGCTGTTATTTTCCAACAGAAGCACTCAGAAACAAGTTTCCAAGCCAGAAACGTGTGATTTGATGAATTCTACACTGCCAGGTCAGTTTCATGTAGGTCTCATCAGTAGTTGGTCAGAAAACAGCAAAATGTCACTTTTGAGCTTTTCGGCCCGAGAGAAGCATTTTGAGAGCATGTTGTCATTTAGGCTGTTATTTTCCAACAGAAGCACTCAGAAACAAGTTTCCAAGCCAGAAACGTGTGATTTGATGAATTCTACACTACCAGGGCAGTTTCATGTTGTTGCCATCAGTAGTTGGTCAGAAAACAGCAAAATGTCACTTTTGACCTTTTCGGCCCGAGAGAAGCATTTCGACAGCATGTTATCATTTAGGCTGTTACTTTCCAACAGAAGCGCTCAGAAACAAGTTTCCAAGCCAGAAACGTGTGATTTGATGAATTCTACACTGCCAGGGCAGTTTCATGTAGTTGACATCAGTAGTTAGTCAGAAAACAGCAAAATGTCACTTTTGAGCTTTTCGGCCCGAGAAAAGCATTTTGAGAGCATGTTGTCATTTAGGTTGTTACTTTCCAACAAAAGCACTCAGAAACAAGTTTCCAAGCCAGAAACGTGTGATTTGATGAATTCTACACTGCCAGGGCAGTTTCATGTAGTTGACATCAGTAGTTGGTCAGAAAACAGCAAAATGTCACTTTTGAGCTTTTCGGCCCGAGAGAAGCATTTTGAGAGCGTGTTGTTATTTAGGCTGTTGCTTTCCAACAGAAGCACTCAGAAACAAGTTTCCAAGCCAGAAACGTGTGATTTGATGAATTCTACACTACCAGGGCAGTTTCATGTTGTTGCCATCAGTAGTTGGTCAGAAAACAGCAAAATGTCACTTTTGACCTTTTCGGCCCGAGAGAAGCATTTTGACAGCATGTTGTCATTTAGGCTGTTACTTTCCAACAGAAGCGCTCAGAAACAAGTTTCCAAGCCAGAAACGTGTGATTTGATGAATTCTACACTGCCAGGGCAGTTTCATGTAGTTGACATCAGTAGTTGGTCAGAAAACAGCAAAATGTCACTTTTGAGCTTTTCGGCCCGAGAGAAGCATTTTGAGAGCATGTTGTCATTTAGGCTGTTACTTTCCAACAGAAGCACTCAGAAACAAGTTTCCAAGCCAGAAACGTGTGATTTGATGAATTCTACACTGCCAGGGCAGTTTCATGTAGTTGACATCAGTAGTTGGTCAGAAAACAGCAAAATGTCACTTTTGAGCTTTTCGGCCCGAGAGAAGCATTTTGAGAGCATGTTGTCATTTAGGCTGTTGCTTTCCAACAGAAGCACTCAGAAACAAGTTTCCAAGCCAGAAACGTGTGATTTGATGAATTCTACACTGCCAGGGCAGTTTCATGTAGGTCCCATCAGTAGTTGGTCAGAAAACAGCAAAATGTCACTTTTGAGCTTTTCGGCCCGAGAGAAGCATTTTGAGAGCGTGTTGTCATTTAGGCTGTTGCTTTCCAACAGAAGCACTCAGAAACAAGTTTCCAAGCCAGAAACGTGTGATTTGATGAATTCTACACTGCCAGGGCAGTTTCATGTAGGTCCCATCAGTAGTTGGTCAGAAAACAGCAAAATGTCACTTTTGACCTTTTCGGCCCGAGAGAAGCATTTTGACAGCATGTTGTCATTTAGGCTGTTACTTTCCAACAGAAGCGCTCAGAAACAAGTTTCCAAGCCAGAAACGTGTGATTTGATGAATTCTACACTGCCAGGGCAGTTTCATGTAGTTGACATCAGTAGTTGGTCAGAAAACAGCAAAATGTCACTTTTGAGCTTTTCGGCCCGAGAGAAGCATTTTGAGAGCATGTTGTCATTTAGGCTGTTACTTTCCAACAGAAGCACTCAGAAACAAGTTTCCAAGCCAGAAACGTGTGATTTGATGAATTCTACACTGCCAGGGCAGTTTCATGTAGTTGACATCAGTAGTTGGTCAGAAAACAGCAAAATGTCACTTTTGAGCTTTTCGGCCCGAGAGAAGCATTTTGAGAGCATGTTGTCATTTAGGCTGTTGCTTTCCAACAGAAGCACTCAGAAACAAGTTTCCAAGCCAGAAACGTGTGATTTGATGAATTCTACACTGCCAGGGCAGTTTCATGTAGGTCCCATCAGTAGTTGGTCAGAAAACAGCAAAATGTCACTTTTGAGCTTTTCGGCCCGAGAGAAGCATTTTGAGAGCGTGTTGTCATTTAGGCTGTTGCTTTCCAACAGAAGCACTCAGAAACAAGTTTCCAAGCCAGAAACGTGTGATTTGATGAATTCTACACTACCAGGGCAGTTTCATGTTGTTGCCATCAGTAGTTGGTCAGAAAACAGCAAAATGTCACTTTTGACCTTTTCGGCCCGAGAGAAGCATTTTGACAGCATGTTGTCATTTAGGCTGTTACTTTCCAACAGAAGCGCTCAGAAACAAGTTTCCAAGCCAGAAACGTGTGATTTGATGAATTCTACACTGCCAGGGCAGTTTCATGTAGGTCTCATCATTAGTTGGTCAGAAAACAGCAAAATGTCACTTTTGACCTTTTCGGCCCGAGAGAAGCATTTTGAGAGCATGTTGTCATTTAGGCTGTTATTTTCCAACAGAAGCACTCAGAAACAAGTTTCCAAGCCAGAAACGTGTGATTTGATGAATTCTACACTACCAGGGCAGTTTCATGTTGTTGCCATCAGTAGTTGGTCAGAAAACAGCAAAATGTCACTTTTGACCTTTTCGGCCCGAGAGAAGCATTTTGACAGCATGTTGTCATTTAGGCTGTTACTTTCCAACAGAAGCGCTCAGAAACAAGTTTCCAAGCCAGAAACGTGTGATTTGATGAATTCTACACTGCCAGGGCAGTTTCATGTAGTTGACATCAGTAGTTGGTCAGAAAACAGCAAAATGTCACTTTTGAGCTTTTCGGCCCGAGAGAAGCATTTTGAGAGCGTGTTGTCATTTAGGCTGTTGCTTTCCAACAGAAGCACTCAGAAACAAGTTTCCAAGCCAGAAACGTGTGATTTGATGAATTCTACACTGCCAGGGCAGTTTCATGTAGTTGACATCAGTAGTTGGTCAGAAAACAGCAAAATGTCACTTTTGAGCTTTTCGGCCCGAGAGAAGCATTTTGAGAGCATGTTGTCATTTAGGCTGTTACTTTCCAACAGAAGCACTCAGAAACAAGTTTCCAAGCCAGAAACGTGTGATTTGATGAATTCTACACTGCCAGGGCAGTTTCATGTAGGTCCCATCAGTAGTTGGTCAGAAAACAGCAAAATGTCACTTTTGACCTTTTCGGCCCGAGAGAAGCATTTTGACAGCATGTTGTCATTTAGGCTGTTACTTTCCAACAGAAGCGCTCAGAAACAAGTTTCCAAGCCAGAAACGTGTGATTTGATGAATTCTACACTGCCAGGGCAGTTTCATGTAGTTGACATCAGTAGTTGGTCAGAAAACAGCAAAATGTCACTTTTGAGCTTTTCGGCCCGAGAGAAGCATTTTGAGAGCATGTTGTCATTTAGGCTGTTACTTTCCAACAGAAGCACTCAGAAACAAGTTTCCAAGCCAGAAACGTGTGATCTGATGAATTCTACACTGCCAGGGCAGTTTCATGTAGTTGACATCAGTAGTTGGTCAGAAAACAGCAAAATGTCACTTTTGAGCTTTTCGGCCCGAGAGAAGCATTTTGAGAGCATGTTGTCATTTAGGCTGTTGCTTTCCAACAGAAGCACTCAGAAACAAGTTTCCAAGCCAGAAACGTGTGATTTGATTAATTCTACACTGCCAGGGCAGTTTCATGTAGGTCCCATCAGTAGTTGGTCAGAAAACAGCAAAATGTCACTTTTGAGCTTTTCGGCCCGAGAGAAGCATTTTGAGAGCGTGTTGTCATTTAGGCTGTTGCTTTCCAACAGAAGCACTCAGAAACAAGTTTCCAAGCCAGAAACGTGTGATTTGATGAATTCTACACTACCAGGGCAGTTTCATGTTGTTGCCATCAGTAGTTGGTCAGAAAACAGCAAAATGTCACTTTTGACCTTTTCGGCCCGAGAGAAGCATTTTGACAGCATGTTGTCATTTAGGCTGTTACTTTCCAACAGAAGCGCTCAGAAACAAGTTTCCAAGCCAGAAACGTGTGATTTGATGAATTCTACACTGCCAGGGCAGTTTCATGTAGGTCTCATCATTAGTTGGTCAGAAAACAGCAAAATGTCACTTTTGACCTTTTCGGCCCGAGAGAAGCATTTTGAGAGCATGTTGTCATTTAGGCTGTTATTTTCCAACAGAAGCACTCAGAAACAAGTTTCCAAGCCAGAAACGTGTGATTTGATGAATTCTACACTACCAGGGCAGTTTCATGTTGTTGCCATCAGTAGTTGGTCAGAAAACAGCAAAATGTCACTTTTGACCTTTTCGGCCCGAGAGAAGCATTTTGACAGCATGTTGTCATTTAGGCTGTTACTTTCCAACAGAAGCACTCAGAAACAAGTTTCCAAGCCAGAAACGTGTGATTTGATGAATTCTACACTGCCAGGGCAGTTTCATGTAGTTGACATCAGTAGTTGGTCAGAAAACAGCAAAATGTCACTTTTGAGCTTTTCGGCCCGAGAGAAGCATTTTGAGAGCATGTTGTCATTTAGGCTGTTACTTTCCAACAGAAGCACTCAGAAACAAGTTTCCAAGCCAGAAACGTGTGATTTGATGAATTCTACACTGCCAGGGCAGTTTCATGTAGTTGACATCAGTAGTTGGTCAGAAAACAGCAAAATGTCACTTTTGAGCTTTTCGGCCCGAGAGAAGCATTTTGAGAGCATGTTGTCATTTAGGCTGTTACTTTCCAACAGAAGCACTCAGAAACAAGTTTCCAAGCCAGAAACGTGTGATTTGATGAATTCTACACTGCCAGGTCAGTTTCATGTAGGTCTCATCAGTAGTTGGTCAGAAAACAGCAAAATGTCACTTTTGAGCTTTTCGGCCCGAGAGAAGCATTTTGAGAGCATGTTGTCATTTAGGCTGTTGCTTTCCAACAGAAGCACTCAGAAACAAGTTTCCAAGCCAGAAACGTGTGATTTGATGAATTCTACACTACCAGGGCAGTTTCATGTTGTTGCCATCAGTAGTTGGTCAGAAAACAGCAAAATGTCACTTTTGAGCTTTTCGGCCCGAGAGAAGCATTTTGAGAGCATGTTGTCATTTAGGCTGTTACTTTCCAAAAGAAGCACTCAGAAACAAGTTTCCAAGCCAGAAACGTGTGATTTGATGAATTCTACACTGCCAGGGCAGTTTCATGTAGTTGACATCAGTAGTTGGTCAGAAAACAGCAAAATGTCACTTTTGAGCTTTTCGGCCCGAGAGAAGCATTTTGAGAGCATGTTGTCATTTAGGCTGTTGCTTTCCAACAGAAGCACTCAGAAACAAGTTTCCAAGCCAGAAACGTGTGATTTGATGAATTCTACACTGCCAGGGCAGTTTCATGTAGGTCCCATCAGTAGTTGGTCAGAAAACAGCAAAATGTCACTTTTGAGCTTTTCGGCCCGAGAGAAGCATTTTGAGAGCGTGTTGTCATTTAGGCTGTTGCTTTCCAACAGAAGCACTCAGAAACAAGTTTCCAAGCCAGAAACGTGTGATTTGATGAATTCTACACTGCCAGGGCAGTTTCATGTAGTTGACATCAGTAGTTGGTCAGAAAACAGCAAAATGTCACTTTTGAGCTTTTCGGCCCGAGAGAAGCATTTTGACAGCATGTTGTCATTTAGGCTGTTACTTTCCAACAGAAGCGCTCAGAAACAAGTTTCCAAGCCAGAAACGTGTGATTTGATGAATTCTACACTGCCAGGGCAGTTTCATGTAGTTGACATCAGTAGTTGGTCAGAAAACAGCAAAATGTCACTTTTGAGCTTTTCGGCCCGAGAGAAGCATTTTGAGAGCATGTTGTCATTTAGGCTGTTACTTTCCAACAGAAGCACTCAGAAACAAGTTTCCAAGCCAGAAACGTGTGATTTGATGAATTCTACACTGCCAGGGCAGTTTCATGTAGTTGACATCAGTAGTTGGTCAGAAAACAGCAAAATGTCACTTTTGAGCTTTTCGGCCCGAGAGAAGCATTTTGAGAGCATGTTGTCATTTAGGCTGTTGCTTTCCAACAGAAGCACTCAGAAACAAGTTTCCAAGCCAGAAACGTGTGATTTGATGAATTCTACACTGCCAGGGCAGTTTCATGTAGGTCCCATCAGTAGTTGGTCAGAAAACAGCAAAATGTCACTTTTGAGCTTTTCGGCCCGAGAGAAGCATTTTGAGAGCATGTTGTCATTTAGGCTGTTACTTTCCAACAGAAGCACTCAGAAACAAGTTTCCAAGCCAGAAACGTGTGATTTGATGAATTCTACACTACCAGGGCAGTTTCATGTTGTTGCCATCAGTAGTTGGTCAGAAAACAGCAAAATGTCACTTTTGACCTTTTCGGCCCGAGAGAAGCATTTTGACAGCATGTTGTCATTTAGGCTGTTACTTTCCAACAGAAGCGCTCAGAAACAAGTTTCCAAGCCAGAAACGTGTGATTTGATGAATTCTACACTGCCAGGGCAGTTTCATGTAGGTCTCATCATTAGTTGGTCAGAAAACAGCAAAATGTCACTTTTGACCTTTTCGGCCCGAGAGAAGCATTTTGACAGCATGTTGTCATTTAGGCTGTTACTTTCCAACAGAAGCGCTCAGAAACAAGTTTCCAAGCCAGAAACGTGTGATTTGATGAATTCTACACTGCCAGGGCAGTTTCATGTAGTTGACATCAGTAGTTGGTCAGAAAACAGCAAAATGTCACTTTTGAGCTTTTCGGCCTGAGAGAAGCATTTTGAGAGCATGTTGTCATTTAGGCTGTTACTTTCCAACAGAAGCACTCAGAAACAAGTTTCCAAGCCAGAAACGTGTGATTTGATGAATTCTACACTGCCAGGGCAGTTTCATGTAGGTCCCATCAGTAGTTGGTCAGAAAACAGCAAAATGTCACTTTTGAGCTTTTCGGCCCGAGAGAAGCATTTTGAGAGCATGTTGTCATTTAGGCTGTTGCTTTCCAACAGAAGCACTCAGAAACAAGTTTCCAAGCCAGAAACGTGTGATTTGATGAATTCTACACTGCCAGGGCAGTTTCATGTAGTTGACATCAGTAGTTGGTCAGAAAACAGCAAAATGTCACTTTTGAGCTTTTCGGCCTGAGAGAAGCATTTTGAGAGCATGTTGTCATTTAGGCTGTTACTTTCCAACAGAAGCACTCAGAAACAAGTTTCCAAGCCAGAAACGTGTGATTTGATGAATTCTACACTGCCAGGGCAGTTTCATGTAGGTCCCATCAGTAGTTGGTCAGAAAACAGCAAAATGTCACTTTTGAGCTTTTCGGCCCGAGAGAAGCATTTTGAGAGCATGTTGTCATTTAGGCTGTTACTTTCCAACAGAAGCACTCAGAAACAAGTTTCCAAGCCAGAAACGTGTGATTTGATGAATTCTACACTGCCAGGGCAGTTTCATGTAGTTGACATCAGTAGTTGGTCAGAAAACAGCAAAATGTCACTTTTGAGCTTTTCGGCCCGAGAGAAGCATTTTGAGAGCATGTTGTCATTTAGGCTGTTGCTTTCCAACAGAAGCACTCAGAAACAAGTTTCCAAGCCAGAAACGTGTGATTTGATGAATTCTACACTGCCAGGGCAGTTTCATGTAGGTCCCATCAGTAGTTGGTCAGAAAACAGCAAAATGTCACTTTTGAGCTTTTCGGCCCGAGAGAAGCATTTTGAGAGCATGTTGTCATTTAGGCTGTTACTTTCCAACAGAAGCACTCAGAAACAAGTTTCCAAGCCAGAAACGTGTGATTTGATGAATTCTACACTACCAGGGCAGTTTCATGTTGTTGCCATCAGTAGTTGGTCAGAAAACAGCAAAATGTCACTTTTGACCTTTTCGGCCCGAGAGAAGCATTTTGACAGCATGTTGTCATTTAGGCTGTTACTTTCCAACAGAAGCGCTCAGAAACAAGTTTCCAAGCCAGAAACGTGTGATTTGATGAATTCTACACTGCCAGGGCAGTTTCATGTAGGTCTCATCATTAGTTGGTCAGAAAACAGCAAAATGTCACTTTTGACCTTTTCGGCCCGAGAGAAGCATTTTGACAGCATGTTGTCATTTAGGCTGTTACTTTCCAACAGAAGCGCTCAGAAACAAGTTTCCAAGCCAGAAACGTGTGATTTGATGAATTCTACACTGCCAGGGCAGTTTCATGTAGTTGACATCAGTAGTTGGTCAGAAAACAGCAAAATGTCACTTTTGAGCTTTTCGGCCTGAGAGAAGCATTTTGAGAGCATGTTGTCATTTAGGCTGTTACTTTCCAACAGAAGCACTCAGAAACAAGTTTCCAAGCCAGAAACGTGTGATTTGATGAATTCTACACTGCCAGGGCAGTTTCATGTAGGTCCCATCAGTAGTTGGTCAGAAAACAGCAAAATGTCACTTTTGAGCTTTTCGGCCCGAGAGAAGCATTTTGAGAGCATGTTGTCATTTAGGCTGTTGCTTTCCAACAGAAGCACTCAGAAACAAGTTTCCAAGCCAGAAACGTGTGATTTGATGAATTCTACACTGCCAGGGCAGTTTCATGTAGTTGACATCAGTAGTTGGTCAGAAAACAGCAAAATGTCACTTTTGAGCTTTTCGGCCTGAGAGAAGCATTTTGAGAGCATGTTGTCATTTAGGCTGTTACTTTCCAACAGAAGCACTCAGAAACAAGTTTCCAAGCCAGAAACGTGTGATTTGATGAATTCTACACTGCCAGGGCAGTTTCATGTAGGTCCCATCAGTAGTTGGTCAGAAAACAGCAAAATGTCACTTTTGAGCTTTTCGGCCCGAGAGAAGCATTTTGAGAGCATGTTGTCATTTAGGCTGTTGCTTTCCAACAGAAGCACTCAGAAACAAGTTTCCAAGCCAGAAACGTGTGATTTGATGAATTCTACACTGCCAGGGCAGTTTCATGTAGTTGACATCAGTAGTTGGTCAGAAAACAGCAAAATGTCACTTTTGAGCTTTTCGGCCCGAGAGAAGCATTTTGAGAGCATGTTGTCATTTAGGCTGTTACTTTCCAACAGAAGCACTCAGAAACAAGTTTCCAAGCCAGAAACGTGTGATTTGATGAATTCTACACTGCCAGGGCAGTTTCATGTAGTTGACATCAGTAGTTGGTCAGAAAACAGCAAAATGTCACTTTTGAGCTTTTCGGCCCGAGAGAAGCATTTTGAGAGCATGTTGTCATTTAGGCTGTTGCTTTCCAACAGAAGCACTCAGAAACAAGTTTCCAAGCCAGAAACGTGTGATTTGATGAATTCTACACTGCCAGGGCAGTTTCATGTAGGTCCCATCAGTAGTTGGTCAGAAAACAGCAAAATGTCACTTTTGAGCTTTTCGGCCCGAGAGAAGCATTTTGAGAGCGTGTTGTCATTTAGGCTGTTGCTTTCCAACAGAAGCACTCAGAAACAAGTTTCCAAGCCAGAAACGTGTGATTTGATGAATTCTACACTACCAGGGCAGTTTCATGTTGTTGCCATCAGTAGTTGGTCAGAAAACAGCAAAATGTCACTTTTGACCTTTTCGGCCCGAGAGAAGCATTTTGACAGCATGTTGTCATTTAGGCTGTTACTTTCCAACAGAAGCGCTCAGAAACAAGTTTCCAAGCCAGAAACGTGTGATTTGATGAATTCTACACTGCCAGGGCAGTTTCATGTAGGTCTCATCATTAGTTGGTCAGAAAACAGCAAAATGTCACTTTTGACCTTTTCGGCCCGAGAGAAGCATTTTGAGAGCATGTTGTCATTTAGGCTGTTATTTTCCAACAGAAGCACTCAGAAACAAGTTTCCAAGCCAGAAACGTGTGATTTGATGAATTCTACACTGCCAGGTCAGTTTCATGTAGGTCTCATCAGTAGTTGGTCAGAAAACAGCAAAATGTCACTTTTGAGCTTTTCGGCCCGAGAGAAGCATTTTGAGAGCATGTTGTCATTTAGGCTGTTATTTTCCAACAGAAGCACTCAGAAACAAGTTTCCAAGCCAGAAACGTGTGATTTGATGAATTCTACACTACCAGGGCAGTTTCATGTTGTTGCCATCAGTAGTTGGTCAGAAAACAGCAAAATGTCACTTTTGACCTTTTCGGCCCGAGAGAAGCATTTTGACAGCATGTTGTCATTTAGGCTGTTACTTTCCAACAGAAGCGCTCAGAAACAAGTTTCCAAGCCAGAAACGTGTGATTTGATGAATTCTACACTGCCAGGGCAGTTTCATGTAGTTGACATCAGTAGTTGGTCAGAAAACAGCAAAATGTCACTTTTGAGCTTTTCGGCCCGAGAGAAGCATTTTGAGAGCATGTTGTCATTTAGGCTGTTACTTTCCAACAGAAGCACTCAGAAACAAGTTTCCAAGCCAGAAACGTGTGATTTGATGAATTCTACACTGCCAGGGCAGTTTCATGTAGTTGACATCAGTAGTTGGTCAGAAAACAGCAAAATGTCACTTTTGAGCTTTTCGGCCCGAGAGAAGCATTTTGAGAGCATGTTGTCATTTAGGCTGTTGCTTTCCAACAGAAGCACTCAGAAACAAGTTTCCAAGCCAGAAACGTGTGATTTGATGAATTCTACACTGCCAGGGCAGTTTCATGTAGTTGACATCAGTAGTTGGTCAGAAAACAGCAAAATGTCACTTTTGAGCTTTTCGGCCCGAGAGAAGCATTTTGAGAGCATGTTGTCATTTAGGCTGTTACTTTCCAACAGAAGCACTCAGAAACAAGTTTCCAAGCCAGAAACGTGTGATTTGATGAATTCTACACTACCAGGGCAGTTTCATGTAGGTCTCATCATTAGTTGGTCAGAAAACAGCAAAATGTCACTTTTGACCTTTTCGGCCCGAGAGAAGCATTTTGAGAGCATGTTGTCATTTAGGCTGTTATTTTCCAACAGAAGCACTCAGAAACAAGTTTCCAAGCCAGAAACGTGTGATTTGATGAATTCTACACTGCCAGGTCAGTTTCATGTAGGTCTCATCAGTAGTTGGTCAGAAAACAGCAAAATGTCACTTTTGAGCTTTTCGGCCCGAGAGAAGCATTTTGAGAGCATGTTGTCATTTAGGCTGTTATTTTCCAACAGAAGCACTCAGAAACAAGTTTCCAAGCCAGAAACGTGTGTTTTGATGAATTCTACACTGCCAGGGCAGTTTCATGTAGTTGACATCAGTAGTTGGTCAGAAAACAGCCAAATGTCACTTTTGAGCTTTTCGGCCTGAGAGAAGCATTTTGAGAGCATGTTGTCATTTAGGCTGTTACTTTCCAACAGAAGCACTCAGAAACAAGTTTCCAAGCCAGAAACGTGTGATTTGATGAATTCTACACTGCCAGGGCAGTTTCATGTAGGTCCCATCAGTAGTTGGTCAGAAAACAGCAAAATGTCACTTTTGAGCTTTTCGGCCCGAGAGAAGCATTTTGAGAGCATGTTGTCATTTAGGCTGTTGCTTTCCAACAGAAGCACTCAGAAACAAGTTTCCAAGCCAGAAACGTGTGATTTGATGAATTCTACACTGCCAGGGCAGTTTCATGTAGTTGACATCAGTAGTTGGTCAGAAAACAGCAAAATGTCACTTTTGAGCTTTTCGGCCTGAGAGAAGCATTTTGAGAGCATGTTGTCATTTAGGCTGTTACTTTCCAACAGAAGCACTCAGAAACAAGTTTCCAAGCCAGAAACGTGTGATTTGATGAATTCTACACTGCCAGGGCAGTTTCATGTAGGTCCCATCAGTAGTTGGTCAGAAAACAGCAAAATGTCACTTTTGAGCTTTTCGGCCCGAGAGAAGCATTTTGAGAGCATGTTGTCATTTAGGCTGTTGCTTTCCAACAGAAGCACTCAGAAACAAGTTTCCAAGCCAGAAACGTGTGATTTGATGAATTCTACACTGCCAGGGCAGTTTCATGTAGTTGACATCAGTAGTTGGTCAGAAAACAGCAAAATGTCACTTTTGAGCTTTTCGGCCCGAGAGAAGCATTTTGAGAGCATGTTGTCATTTAGGCTGTTACTTTCCAACAGAAGCACTCAGAAACAAGTTTCCAAGCCAGAAACGTGTGATTTGATGAATTCTACACTGCCAGGGCAGTTTCATGTAGTTGACATCAGTAGTTGGTCAGAAAACAGCAAAATGTCACTTTTGAGCTTTTCGGCCCGAGAGAAGCATTTTGAGAGCATGTTGTCATTTAGGCTGTTGCTTTCCAACAGAAGCACTCAGAAACAAGTTTCCAAGCCAGAAACGTGTGATTTGATGAATTCTACACTGCCAGGGCAGTTTCATGTAGGTCCCATCAGTAGTTGGTCAGAAAACAGCAAAATGTCACTTTTGAGCTTTTCGGCCCGAGAGAAGCATTTTGAGAGCGTGTTGTCATTTAGGCTGTTGCTTTCCAACAGAAGCACTCAGAAACAAGTTTCCAAGCCAGAAACGTGTGATTTGATGAATTCTACACTACCAGGGCAGTTTCATGTTGTTGCCATCAGTAGTTGGTCAGAAAACAGCAAAATGTCACTTTTGACCTTTTCGGCCCGAGAGAAGCATTTTGACAGCATGTTGTCATTTAGGCTGTTACTTTCCAACAGAAGCACTCAGAAACAAGTTTCCAAGCCAGAAACGTGTGATTTGATGAATTCTACACTGCCAGGGCAGTTTCATGTAGTTGACATCAGTAGTTGGTCAGAAACCAGCAAAATGTCACTTTTGAGCTTTTCGGCCCGAGAGAAGCATTTTGAGAGCATGTTGTCATTTAGGCTGTTACTTTCCAACAGAAGCACTCAGAAACAAGTTTCCAAGCCAGAAACGTGTGATTTGATGAATTCTACACTGCCAGGGCAGTTTCATGTAGTTGACATCAGTAGTTGGTCAGAAAACAGCAAAATGTCACTTTTGAGCTTTTCGGCCCGAGAGAAGCATTTTGAGAGCATGTTGTCATTTAGGCTGTTGCTTTCCAACAGAAGCACTCAGAAACAAGTTTCCAAGCCAGAAACGTGTGATTTGATGAATTCTACACTGCCAGGGCAGTTTCATGTAGTTGACATCAGTAGTTGGTCAGAAAACAGCAAAATGTCACTTTTGAGCTTTTCGGCCCGAGAGAAGCATTTTGAGAGCATGTTGTCATTTAGGCTGTTACTTTCCAACAGAAGCACTCAGAAACAAGTTTCCAAGCCAGAAACGTGTGATTTGATGAATTCTACACTACCAGGGCAGTTTCATGTAGGTCTCATCATTAGTTGGTCAGAAAACAGCAAAATGTCACTTTTGACCTTTTCGGCCCGAGAGAAGCATTTTGAGAGCATGTTGTCATTTAGGCTGTTATTTTCCAACAGAAGCACTCAGAAACAAGTTTCCAAGCCAGAAACGTGTGATTTGATGAATTCTACACTGCCAGGTCAGTTTCATGTAGGTCTCATCAGTAGTTGGTCAGAAAACAGCAAAATGTCACTTTTGAGCTTTTCGGCCCGAGAGAAGCATTTTGAGAGCATGTTGTCATTTAGGCTGTTATTTTCCAACAGAAGCACTCAGAAACAAGTTTCCAAGCCAGAAACGTGTGTTTTGATGAATTCTACACTGCCAGGGCAGTTTCATGTAGTTGACATCAGTAGTTGGTCAGAAAACAGCCAAATGTCACTTTTGAGCTTTTCGGCCTGAGAGAAGCATTTTGAGAGCATGTTGTCATTTAGGCTGTTACTTTCCAACAGAAGCACTCAGAAACAAGTTTCCAAGCCAGAAACGTGTGATTTGATGAATTCTACACTGCCAGGGCAGTTTCATGTAGGTCCCATCAGTAGTTGGTCAGAAAACAGCAAAATGTCACTTTTGAGCTTTTCGGCCCGAGAGAAGCATTTTGAGAGCATGTTGTCATTTAGGCTGTTGCTTTCCAACAGAAGCACTCAGAAACAAGTTTCCAAGCCAGAAACGTGTGATTTGATGAATTCTACACTGCCAGGGCAGTTTCATGTAGTTGACATCAGTAGTTGGTCAGAAAACAGCAAAATGTCACTTTTGAGCTTTTCGGCCTGAGAGAAGCATTTTGAGAGCATGTTGTCATTTAGGCTGTTACTTTCCAACAGAAGCACTCAGAAACAAGTTTCCAAGCCAGAAACGTGTGATTTGATGAATTCTACACTGCCAGGGCAGTTTCATGTAGGTCCCATCAGTAGTTGGTCAGAAAACAGCAAAATGTCACTTTTGAGCTTTTCGGCCCGAGAGAAGCATTTTGAGAGCATGTTGTCATTTAGGCTGTTGCTTTCCAACAGAAGCACTCAGAAACAAGTTTCCAAGCCAGAAACGTGTGATTTGATGAATTCTACACTGCCAGGGCAGTTTCATGTAGTTGACATCAGTAGTTGGTCAGAAAACAGCAAAATGTCACTTTTGAGCTTTTCGGCCCGAGAGAAGCATTTTGAGAGCATGTTGTCATTTAGGCTGTTACTTTCCAACAGAAGCACTCAGAAACAAGTTTCCAAGCCAGAAACGTGTGATTTGATGAATTCTACACTGCCAGGGCAGTTTCATGTAGTTGACATCAGTAGTTGGTCAGAAAACAGCAAAATGTCACTTTTGAGCTTTTCGGCCCGAGAGAAGCATTTTGAGAGCATGTTGTCATTTAGGCTGTTGCTTTCCAACAGAAGCACTCAGAAACAAGTTTCCAAGCCAGAAACGTGTGATTTGATGAATTCTACACTGCCAGGGCAGTTTCATGTAGTTGACATCAGTAGTTGGTCAGAAAACAGCAAAATGTCACTTTTGAGCTTTTCGGCCCGAGAGAAGCATTTTGAGAGCATGTTGTCATTTAGGCTGTTGCTTTCCAACAGAAGCACTCAGAAACAAGTTTCCAAGCCAGAAACGTGTGTTTTGATGAATTCTACACTGCCAGGGCAGTTTCATGTTGGTCCCATCAGTAGTTGGTCAGAAAACAGCAAAATGTCACTTTTGAGCTTTTCGGCCCGAGAGAAGCATTTTGAGAGCATGTTGTCATTTAGGCTGTTACTTTCCAACAGAAGCACTCAGAAACAAGTTTCCAAGCCAGAAACGTGTGATTTGATGAATTCTACACTACCAGGGCAGTTTCATGTAGGTCTCATCATTAGTTGGTCAGAAAACAGCAAAATGTCACTTTTGACCTTTTCGGCCCGAGAGAAGCATTTTGAGAGCATGTTGTCATTTAGGCTGTTATTTTCCAACAGAAGCACTCAGAAACAAGTTTCCAAGCCAGAAACGTGTGATTTGATGAATTCTACACTGCCAGGTCAGTTTCATGTAGGTCTCATCAGTAGTTGGTCAGAAAACAGCAAAATGTCACTTTTGAGCTTTTCGGCCCGAGAGAAGCATTTTGAGAGCATGTTGTCATTTAGGCTGTTATTTTCCAACAGAAGCACTCAGAAACAAGTTTCCAAGCCAGAAACGTGTGATTTGATGAATTCTACACTACCAGGGCAGTTTCATGTTGTTGCCATCAGTAGTTGGTCAGAAAACAGCAAAATGTCACTTTTGACCTTTTCGGCCCGAGAGAAGCATTTTGACAGCATGTTGTCATTTAGGCTGTTACTTTCCAACAGAAGCGCTCAGAAACAAGTTTCCAAGCCAGAAACGTGTGATTTGATGAATTCTACACTGCCAGGGCAGTTTCATGTAGTTGACATCAGTAGTTGGTCAGAAAACAGCAAAATGTCACTTTTGAGCTTTTCGGCCCGAGAGAAGCATTTTGAGAGCATGTTGTCATTTAGGCTGTTACTTTCCAACAGAAGCACTCAGAAACAAGTTTCCAAGCCAGAAACGTGTGATTTGATGAATTCTACACTGCCAGGGCAGTTTCATGTAGTTGACATCAGTAGTTGGTCAGAAAACAGCAAAATGTCACTTTTGAGCTTTTCGGCCCGAGAGAAGCATTTTGAGAGCATGTTGTCATTTAGGCTGTTGCTTTCCAACAGAAGCACTCAGAAACAAGTTTCCAAGCCAGAAACGTGTGATTTGATGAATTCTACACTGCCAGGGCAGTTTCATGTAGTTGACATCAGTAGTTGGTCAGAAAACAGCAAAATGTCACTTTTGAGCTTTTCGGCCCGAGAGAAGCATTTTGAGAGCATGTTGTCATTTAGGCTGTTGCTTTCCAACAGAAGCACTCAGAAACAAGTTTCCAAGCCAGAAACGTGTGTTTTGATGAATTCTACACTGCCAGGGCAGTTTCATGTAGTTGACATCAGTAGTTGGTCAGAAAACAGCCAAATGTCACTTTTGAGCTTTTCGGCCCGAGAGAAGCATTTTGAGAGCATGTTGTCATTTAGGCTGTTACTTTCCAACAGAAGCACTCAGAAACAAGTTTCCAAGCCCGAAACGTGTGATTTGATGAATTCTACACTGCCAGGGCAGTTTCATGTAGTTGACATCAGTAGTTGGTCAGAAAACAGCAAAATGTCACTTTTGAGCTTTTCGGCCCGAGAGAAGCATTTTGAGAGCATGTTGTCATTTAGGCTGTTGCTTTCCAACAGAAGCACTCAGAAACAAGTTTCCAAGCCAGAAACGTGTGATTTGATGAATTCTACACTGCCAGGGCAGGTTCATGTAGGTCCCATCAGTAGTTGGTCAGAAAACAGCAAAATGTCACTTTTGAGCTTTTCGGCCCGAGAGAAGCATTTTGAGAGCGTGTTGTCATTTAGGCTGTTGCTTTCCAACAGAAGCACTCAGAAACAAGTTTCCAAGCCAGAAACGTGTGATTTGATGAATTCTACACTACCAGGGCAGTTTCATGTTGTTGCCATCAGTAGTTGGTCAGAAAACAGCAAAATGTCACTTTTGACCTTTTCGGCCCGAGAGAAGCATTTTGACAGCATGTTGTCATTTAGGCTGTTACTTTCCAACAGAAGCGCTCAGAAACAAGTTTCCAAGCCAGAAACGTGTGTTTTGATGAATTCTACACTGCCAGGGCAGTTTCATGTTGGTCCCATCAGTAGTTGGTCAGAAAACAGCAAAATGTCACTTTTGAGCTTTTCGGCCCGAGAGAAGCATTTTGAGAGCATGTTGTCATTTAGGCTGTTACTTTCCAACAGAAGCACTCAGAAACAAGTTTCCAAGCCAGAAACGTGTGATTTGATGAATTCTACACTACCAGGGCAGTTTCATGTAGGTCTCATCATTAGTTGGTCAGAAAACAGCAAAATGTCACTTTTGACCTTTTCGGCCCGAGAGAAGCATTTTGAGAGCATGTTGTCATTTAGGCTGTTATTTTCCAACAGAAGCACTCAGAAACAAGTTTCCAAGCCAGAAACGTGTGATTTGATGAATTCTACACTGCCAGGTCAGTTTCATGTAGGTCTCATCAGTAGTTGGTCAGAAAACAGCAAAATGTCACTTTTGAGCTTTTCGGCCCGAGAGAAGCATTTTGAGAGCATGTTGTCATTTAGGCTGTTATTTTCCAACAGAAGCACTCAGAAACAAGTTTCCAAGCCAGAAACGTGTGATTTGATGAATTCTACACTACCAGGGCAGTTTCATGTTGTTGCCATCAGTAGTTGGTCAGAAAACAGCAAAATGTCACTTTTGACCTTTTCGGCCCGAGAGAAGCATTTTGACAGCATGTTGTCATTTAGGCTGTTACTTTCCAACAGAAGCGCTCAGAAACAAGTTTCCAAGCCAGAAACGTGTGATTTGATGAATTCTACACTGCCAGGGCAGTTTCATGTAGTTGACATCAGTAGTTGGTCAGAAAACAGCAAAATGTCACTTTTGAGCTTTTCGGCCCGAGAGAAGCATTTTGAGAGCATGTTGTCATTTAGGCTGTTACTTTCCAACAGAAGCACTCAGAAACAAGTTTCCAAGCCAGAAACGTGTGATTTGATGAATTCTACACTGCCAGGGCAGTTTCATGTAGTTGACATCAGTAGTTGGTCAGAAAACAGCAAAATGTCACTTTTGAGCTTTTCGGCCCGAGAGAAGCATTTTGAGAGCATGTTGTCATTTAGGCTGTTGCTTTCCAACAGAAGCACTCAGAAACAAGTTTCCAAGCCAGAAACGTGTGATTTGATGAATTCTACACTGCCAGGGCAGTTTCATGTAGTTGACATCAGTAGTTGGTCAGAAAACAGCAAAATGTCACTTTTGAGCTTTTCGGCCCGAGAGAAGCATTTTGAGAGCATGTTGTCATTTAGGCTGTTGCTTTCCAACAGAAGCACTCAGAAACAAGTTTCCAAGCCAGAAACGTGTGTTTTGATGAATTCTACACTGCCAGGGCAGTTTCATGTAGTTGACATCAGTAGTTGGTCAGAAAACAGCCAAATGTCACTTTTGAGCTTTTCGGCCCGAGAGAAGCATTTTGAGAGCATGTTGTCATTTAGGCTGTTACTTTCCAACAGAAGCACTCAGAAACAAGTTTCCAAGCCCGAAACGTGTGATTTGATGAATTCTACACTGCCAGGGCAGTTTCATGTAGTTGACATCAGTAGTTGGTCAGAAAACAGCAAAATGTCACTTTTGAGCTTTTCGGCCCGAGAGAAGCATTTTGAGAGCATGTTGTCATTTAGGCTGTTGCTTTCCAACAGAAGCACTCAGAAACAAGTTTCCAAGCCAGAAACGTGTGATTTGATGAATTCTACACTGCCAGGGCAGTTTCATGTAGTTGACATCAGTAGTTGGTCAGAAAACAGCAAAATGTCACTTTTGAGCTTTTCGGCCCGAGAGAAGCATTTTGAGAGCATGTTGTCATTTAGGCTGTTGCTTTCCAACAGAAGCACTCAGAAACAAGTTTCCAAGCCAGAAACGTGTGATTTGATGAATTCTACACTGCCAGGGCAGTTTCATGTAGTTGACATCAGTAGTTGGTCAGAAAACAGCAAAATGTCACTTTTGAGCTTTTCGGCCCGAGAGAAGCATTTTGAGAGCATGTTGTCATTTAGGCTGTTGCTTTCCAACAGAAGCACTCAGAAACAAGTTTCCAAGCCAGAAACGTGTGTTTTGATGAATTCTACACTGCCAGGGCAGTTTCATGTTGGTCCCATCAGTAGTTGGTCAGAAAACAGCAAAATGTCACTTTTGAGCTTTTCGGCCCGAGAGAAGCATTTTGAGAGCATGTTGTCATTTAGGCTGTTACTTTCCAACAGAAGCACTCAGAAACAAGTTTCCAAGCCAGAAACGTGTGATTTGATGAATTCTACACTACCAGGGCAGTTTCATGTAGGTCTCATCATTAGTTGGTCAGAAAACAGCAAAATGTCACTTTTGACCTTTTCGGCCCGAGAGAAGCATTTTGAGAGCATGTTGTCATTTAGGCTGTTATTTTCCAACAGAAGCACTCAGAAACAAGTTTCCAAGCCAGAAACGTGTGATTTGATGAATTCTACACTGCCAGGTCAGTTTCATGTAGGTCTCATCAGTAGTTGGTCAGAAAACAGCAAAATGTCACTTTTGAGCTTTTCGGCCCGAGAGAAGCATTTTGAGAGCATGTTGTCATTTAGGCTGTTATTTTCCAACAGAAGCACTCAGAAACAAGTTTCCAAGCCAGAAACGTGTGATTTGATGAATTCTACACTACCAGGGCAGTTTCATGTTGTTGCCATCAGTAGTTGGTCAGAAAACAGCAAAATGTCACTTTTGACCTTTTCGGCCCGAGAGAAGCATTTTGACAGCATGTTGTCATTTAGGCTGTTACTTTCCAACAGAAGCGCTCAGAAACAAGTTTCCAAGCCAGAAACGTGTGATTTGATGAATTCTACACTGCCAGGGCAGTTTCATGTAGTTGACATCAGTAGTTGGTCAGAAAACAGCAAAATGTCACTTTTGAGCTTTTCGGCCCGAGAGAAGCATTTTGAGAGCATGTTGTCATTTAGGCTGTTACTTTCCAACAGAAGCACTCAGAAACAAGTTTCCAAGCCAGAAACGTGTGATTTGATGAATTCTACACTGCCAGGGCAGTTTCATGTAGTTGACATCAGTAGTTGGTCAGAAAACAGCAAAATGTCACTTTTGAGCTTTTCGGCCCGAGAGAAGCATTTTGAGAGCATGTTGTCATTTAGGCTGTTGCTTTCCAACAGAAGCACTCAGAAACAAGTTTCCAAGCCAGAAACGTGTGATTTGATGAATTCTACACTGCCAGGGCAGTTTCATGTAGTTGACATCAGTAGTTGGTCAGAAAACAGCAAAATGTCACTTTTGAGCTTTTCGGCCCGAGAGAAGCATTTTGAGAGCATGTTGTCATTTAGGCTGTTGCTTTCCAACAGAAGCACTCAGAAACAAGTTTCCAAGCCAGAAACGTGTGTTTTGATGAATTCTACACTGCCAGGGCAGTTTCATGTAGTTGACATCAGTAGTTGGTCAGAAAACAGCCAAATGTCACTTTTGAGCTTTTCGGCCCGAGAGAAGCATTTTGAGAGCATGTTGTCATTTAGGCTGTTACTTTCCAACAGAAGCACTCAGAAACAAGTTTCCAAGCCCGAAACGTGTGATTTGATGAATTCTACACTGCCAGGGCAGTTTCATGTAGTTGACATCAGTAGTTGGTCAGAAAACAGCAAAATGTCACTTTTGAGCTTTTCGGCCCGAGAGAAGCATTTTGAGAGCATGTTGTCATTTAGGCTGTTGCTTTCCAACAGAAGCACTCAGAAACAAGTTTCCAAGCCAGAAACGTGTGATTTGATGAATTCTACACTGCCAGGGCAGTTTCATGTAGGTCCCATCAGTAGTTGGTCAGAAAACAGCAAAATGTCACTTTTGAGCTTTTCGGCCCGAGAGAAGCATTTTGAGAGCATGTTGTCATTTAGGCTGTTGCTTTCCAACAGAAGCACTCAGAAACAAGTTTCCAAGCCAGAAACGTGTGATTTGATGAATTCTACACTGCCAGGGCAGTTTCATGTAGTTGACATCAGTAGTTGGTCAGAAAACAGCAAAATGTCACTTTTGAGCTTTTCGGCCCGAGAGAAGCATTTTGAGAGCATGTTGTCATTTAGGCTGTTGCTTTCCAACAGAAGCACTCAGAAACAAGTTTCCAAGCCAGAAACGTGTGTTTTGATGAATTCTACACTGCCAGGGCAGTTTCATGTTGGTCCCATCAGTAGTTGGTCAGAAAACAGCAAAATGTCACTTTTGAGCTTTTCGGCCCGAGAGAAGCATTTTGAGAGCATGTTGTCATTTAGGCTGTTACTTTCCAACAGAAGCACTCAGAAACAAGTTTCCAAGCCAGAAACGTGTGATTTGATGAATTCTACACTACCAGGGCAGTTTCATGTAGGTCTCATCATTAGTTGGTCAGAAAACAGCAAAATGTCACTTTTGACCTTTTCGGCCCGAGAGAAGCATTTTGAGAGCATGTTGTCATTTAGGCTGTTATTTTCCAACAGAAGCACTCAGAAACAAGTTTCCAAGCCAGAAACGTGTGATTTGATGAATTCTACACTGCCAGGTCAGTTTCATGTAGGTCTCATCAGTAGTTGGTCAGAAAACAGCAAAATGTCACTTTTGAGCTTTTCGGCCCGAGAGAAGCATTTTGAGAGCATGTTGTCATTTAGGCTGTTATTTTCCAACAGAAGCACTCAGAAACAAGTTTCCAAGCCAGAAACGTGTGATTTGATGAATTCTACACTACCAGGGCAGTTTCATGTTGTTGCCATCAGTAGTTGGTCAGAAAACAGCAAAATGTCACTTTTGACCTTTTCGGCCCGAGAGAAGCATTTTGACAGCATGTTGTCATTTAGGCTGTTACTTTCCAACAGAAGCGCTCAGAAACAAGTTTCCAAGCCAGAAACGTGTGATTTGATGAATTCTACACTGCCAGGGCAGTTTCATGTAGTTGACATCAGTAGTTGGTCAGAAAACAGCAAAATGTCACTTTTGAGCTTTTCGGCCCGAGAGAAGCATTTTGAGAGCATGTTGTCATTTAGGCTGTTACTTTCCAACAGAAGCACTCAGAAACAAGTTTCCAAGCCAGAAACGTGTGATTTGATGAATTCTACACTGCCAGGGCAGTTTCATGTAGTTGACATCAGTAGTTGGTCAGAAAACAGCAAAATGTCACTTTTGAGCTTTTCGGCCCGAGAGAAGCATTTTGAGAGCATGTTGTCATTTAGGCTGTTGCTTTCCAACAGAAGCACTCAGAAACAAGTTTCCAAGCCAGAAACGTGTGATTTGATGAATTCTACACTGCCAGGGCAGTTTCATGTAGTTGACATCAGTAGTTGGTCAGAAAACAGCAAAATGTCACTTTTGAGCTTTTCGGCCCGAGAGAAGCATTTTGAGAGCATGTTGTCATTTAGGCTGTTGCTTTCCAACAGAAGCACTCAGAAACAAGTTTCCAAGCCAGAAACGTGTGTTTTGATGAATTCTACACTGCCAGGGCAGTTTCATGTAGTTGACATCAGTAGTTGGTCAGAAAACAGCCAAATGTCACTTTTGAGCTTTTCGGCCCGAGAGAAGCATTTTGAGAGCATGTTGTCATTTAGGCTGTTACTTTCCAACAGAAGCACTCAGAAACAAGTTTCCAAGCCCGAAACGTGTGATTTGATGAATTCTACACTGCCAGGGCAGTTTCATGTAGTTGACATCAGTAGTTGGTCAGAAAACAGCAAAATGTCACTTTTGAGCTTTTCGGCCCGAGAGAAGCATTTTGAGAGCATGTTGTCATTTAGGCTGTTGCTTTCCAACAGAAGCACTCAGAAACAAGTTTCCAAGCCAGAAACGTGTGATTTGATGAATTCTACACTGCCAGGGCAGGTTCATGTAGGTCCCATCAGTAGTTGGTCAGAAAACAGCAAAATGTCACTTTTGAGCTTTTCGGCCCGAGAGAAGCATTTTGAGAGCGTGTTGTCATTTAGGCTGTTGCTTTCCAACAGAAGCACTCAGAAACAAGTTTCCAAGCCAGAAACGTGTGATTTGATGAATTCTACACTACCAGGGCAGTTTCATGTTGTTGCCATCAGTAGTTGGTCAGAAAACAGCAAAATGTCACTTTTGACCTTTTCGGCCCGAGAGAAGCATTTTGACAGCATGTTGTCATTTAGGCTGTTACTTTCCAACAGAAGCGCTCAGAAACAAGTTTCCAAGCCAGAAACGTGTGTTTTGATGAATTCTACACTGCCAGGGCAGTTTCATGTTGGTCCCATCAGTAGTTGGTCAGAAAACAGCAAAATGTCACTTTTGAGCTTTTCGGCCCGAGAGAAGCATTTTGAGAGCATGTTGTCATTTAGGCTGTTACTTTCCAACAGAAGCACTCAGAAACAAGTTTCCAAGCCAGAAACGTGTGATTTGATGAATTCTACACTACCAGGGCAGTTTCATGTAGGTCTCATCATTAGTTGGTCAGAAAACAGCAAAATGTCACTTTTGACCTTTTCGGCCCGAGAGAAGCATTTTGAGAGCATGTTGTCATTTAGGCTGTTATTTTCCAACAGAAGCACTCAGAAACAAGTTTCCAAGCCAGAAACGTGTGATTTGATGAATTCTACACTGCCAGGTCAGTTTCATGTAGGTCTCATCAGTAGTTGGTCAGAAAACAGCAAAATGTCACTTTTGAGCTTTTCGGCCCGAGAGAAGCATTTTGAGAGCATGTTGTCATTTAGGCTGTTATTTTCCAACAGAAGCACTCAGAAACAAGTTTCCAAGCCAGAAACGTGTGATTTGATGAATTCTACACTACCAGGGCAGTTTCATGTTGTTGCCATCAGTAGTTGGTCAGAAAACAGCAAAATGTCACTTTTGACCTTTTCGGCCCGAGAGAAGCATTTTGACAGCATGTTGTCATTTAGGCTGTTACTTTCCAACAGAAGCGCTCAGAAACAAGTTTCCAAGCCAGAAACGTGTGATTTGATGAATTCTACACTGCCAGGGCAGTTTCATGTAGTTGACATCAGTAGTTGGTCAGAAAACAGCAAAATGTCACTTTTGAGCTTTTCGGCCCGAGAGAAGCATTTTGAGAGCATGTTGTCATTTAGGCTGTTACTTTCCAACAGAAGCACTCAGAAACAAGTTTCCAAGCCAGAAACGTGTGATTTGATGAATTCTACACTGCCAGGGCAGTTTCATGTAGTTGACATCAGTAGTTGGTCAGAAAACAGCAAAATGTCACTTTTGAGCTTTTCGGCCCGAGAGAAGCATTTTGAGAGCATGTTGTCATTTAGGCTGTTGCTTTCCAACAGAAGCACTCAGAAACAAGTTTCCAAGCCAGAAACGTGTGATTTGATGAATTCTACACTGCCAGGGCAGTTTCATGTAGTTGACATCAGTAGTTGGTCAGAAAACAGCAAAATGTCACTTTTGAGCTTTTCGGCCCGAGAGAAGCATTTTGAGAGCATGTTGTCATTTAGGCTGTTGCTTTCCAACAGAAGCACTCAGAAACAAGTTTCCAAGCCAGAAACGTGTGTTTTGATGAATTCTACACTGCCAGGGCAGTTTCATGTAGTTGACATCAGTAGTTGGTCAGAAAACAGCCAAATGTCACTTTTGAGCTTTTCGGCCCGAGAGAAGCATTTTGAGAGCATGTTGTCATTTAGGCTGTTACTTTCCAACAGAAGCACTCAGAAACAAGTTTCCAAGCCCGAAACGTGTGATTTGATGAATTCTACACTGCCAGGGCAGTTTCATGTAGTTGACATCAGTAGTTGGTCAGAAAACAGCAAAATGTCACTTTTGAGCTTTTCGGCCCGAGAGAAGCATTTTGAGAGCATGTTGTCATTTAGGCTGTTGCTTTCCAACAGAAGCACTCAGAAACAAGTTTCCAAGCCAGAAACGTGTGATTTGATGAATTCTACACTGCCAGGGCAGGTTCATGTAGGTCCCATCAGTAGTTGGTCAGAAAACAGCAAAATGTCACTTTTGAGCTTTTCGGCCCGAGAGAAGCATTTTGAGAGCGTGTTGTCATTTAGGCTGTTGCTTTCCAACAGAAGCACTCAGAAACAAGTTTCCAAGCCAGAAACGTGTGATTTGATGAATTCTACACTACCAGGGCAGTTTCATGTTGTTGCCATCAGTAGTTGGTCAGAAAACAGCAAAATGTCACTTTTGACCTTTTCGGCCCGAGAGAAGCATTTTGACAGCATGTTGTCATTTAGGCTGTTACTTTCCAACAGAAGCGCTCAGAAACAAGTTTCCAAGCCAGAAACGTGTGATTTGATGAATTCTACACTGCCAGGGCAGTTTCATGTAGGTCTCATCATTAGTTGGTCAGAAAACAGCAAAATGTCACTTTTGAGCTTTTCGGCCCGAGAGAAGCATTTTGAGAGCATGTTGTCATTTAGGCTGTTATTTTCCAACAGAAGCACTCAGAAACAAGTTTCCAAGCCAGAAACGTGTGATTTGATGAATTCTACACTGCCAGGTCAGTTTCATGTAGGTCTCATCAGTAGTTGGTCAGAAAACAGCAAAATGTCACTTTTGAGCTTTTCGGCCCGAGAGAAGCATTTTGAGAGCATGTTGTCATTTAGGCTGTTACTTTCCAACAGAAGCACTCAGAAACAAGTTTCCAAGCCAGAAACGTGTGATTTGATGAATTCTACACTGCCAGGGCAGTTTCATGTAGTTGACATCAGTAGTTGGTCAGAAAACAGCAAAATGTCACTTTTGAGCTTTTCGGCCCGAGAGAAGCATTTTGAGAGCATGTTGTCATTTAGGCTGTTGCTTTCCAACAGAAGCACTCAGAAACAAGTTTCCAAGCCAGAAACGTGTGATTTGATGAATTCTACACTGCCAGGGCAGTTTCATGTAGGTCCCATCAGTAGTTGGTCAGAAAACAGCAAAATGTCACTTTTGAGCTTTTCGGCCCGAGAGAAGCATTTTGAGAGCGTGTTGTCATTTAGGCTGTTGCTTTCCAACAGAAGCACTCAGAAACAAGTTTCCAAGCCAGAAACGTGTGATTTGATGAATTCTACACTACCAGGGCAGTTTCATGTTGTTGCCATCAGTAGTTGGTCAGAAAACAGCAAAATGTCACTTTTGACCTTTTCGGCCCGAGAGAAGCATTTTGACAGCATGTTGTCATTTAGGCTGTTACTTTCCAACAGAAGCGCTCAGAAACAAGTTTCCAAGCCAGAAACGTGTGATTTGATGAATTCTACACTGCCAGGGCAGTTTCATGTAGGTCTCATCATTAGTTGGTCAGAAAACAGCAAAATGTCACTTTTGAGCTTTTCGGCCCGAGAGAAGCATTTTGAGAGCATGTTGTCATTTAGGCTGTTATTTTCCAACAGAAGCACTCAGAAACAAGTTTCCAAGCCAGAAACGTGTGATTTGATGAATTCTACACTGCCAGGTCAGTTTCATGTAGGTCTCATCAGTAGTTGGTCAGAAAACAGCAAAATGTCACTTTTGACCTTTTCGGCCCGAGAGAAGCATTTTGAGAGCATGTTGTCATTTAGGCTGTTATTTTCCAACAGAAGCACTCAGAAACAAGTTTCCAAGCCAGAAACGTGTGATTTGATGAATTCTACACTACCAGGGCAGTTTCATGTTGTTGCCATCAGTAGTTGGTCAGAAAACAGCAAAATGTCACTTTTGACCTTTTCGGCCCGAGAGAAGCATTTTGACAGCATGTTGTCATTTAGGCTGTTACTTTCCAACAGAAGCGCTCAGAAACAAGTTTCCAAGCCAGAAACGTGTGATTTGATGAATTCTACACTGCCAGGGCAGTTTCATGTAGGTCTCATCATTAGTTGGTCAGAAAACAGCAAAATGTCACTTTTGAGCTTTTCGGCCCGAGAGAAGCATTTTGAGAGCATGTTGTCATTTAGGCTGTTATTTTCCAACAGAAGCACTCAGAAACAAGTTTCCAAGCCAGAAACGTGTGATTTGATGAATTCTACACTGCCAGGTCAGTTTCATGTAGGTCTCATCAGTAGTTGGTCAGAAAACAGCAAAATGTCACTTTTGAGCTTTTCGGCCCGAGAGAAGCATTTTGAGAGCATGTTGTCATTTAGGCTGTTACTTTCCAACAGAAGCACTCAGAAACAAGTTTCCAAGCCAGAAACGTGTGATTTGATGAATTCTACACTGCCAGGGCAGTTTCATGTAGTTGACATCAGTAGTTGGTCAGAAAACAGCAAAATGTCACTTTTGAGCTTTTCGGCCCGAGAGAAGCATTTTGAGAGCATGTTGTCATTTAGGCTGTTGCTTTCCAACAGAAGCACTCAGAAACAAGTTTCCAAGCCAGAAACGTGTGATTTGATGAATTCTACACTGCCAGGGCAGTTTCATGTAGGTCCCATCAGTAGTTGGTCAGAAAACAGCAAAATGTCACTTTTGAGCTTTTCGGCCCGAGAGAAGCATTTTGAGAGCGTGTTGTCATTTAGGCTGTTGCTTTCCAACAGAAGCACTCAGAAACAAGTTTCCAAGCCAGAAACGTGTGATTTGATGAATTCTACACTACCAGGGCAGTTTCATGTTGTTGCCATCAGTAGTTGGTCAGAAAACAGCAAAATGTCACTTTTGACCTTTTCGGCCCGAGAGAAGCATTTTGACAGCATGTTGTCATTTAGGCTGTTACTTTCCAACAGAAGCGCTCAGAAACAAGTTTCCAAGCCAGAAACGTGTGATTTGATGAATTCTACACTGCCAGGGCAGTTTCATGTAGGTCTCATCATTAGTTGGTCAGAAAACAGCAAAATGTCACTTTTGAGCTTTTCGGCCCGAGAGAAGCATTTTGAGAGCATGTTGTCATTTAGGCTGTTATTTTCCAACAGAAGCACTCAGAAACAAGTTTCCAAGCCAGAAACGTGTGATTTGATGAATTCTACACTGCCAGGTCAGTTTCATGTAGGTCTCATCAGTAGTTGGTCAGAAAACAGCAAAATGTCACTTTTGACCTTTTCGGCCCGAGAGAAGCATTTTGAGAGCATGTTGTCATTTAGGCTGTTATTTTCCAACAGAAGCACTCAGAAACAAGTTTCCAAGCCAGAAACGTGTGATTTGATGAATTCTACACTACCAGGGCAGTTTCATGTTGTTGCCATCAGTAGTTGGTCAGAAAACAGCAAAATGTCACTTTTGACCTTTTCGGCCCGAGAGAAGCATTTTGACAGCATGTTGTCATTTAGGCTGTTACTTTCCAACAGAAGCGCTCAGAAACAAGTTTCCAAGCCAGAAACGTGTGATTTGATGAATTCTACACTGCCAGGGCAGTTTCATGTAGTTGACATCAGTAGTTGGTCAGAAAACAGCAAAATGTCACTTTTGAGCTTTTCGGCCCGAGAGAAGCATTTTGAGAGCATGTTGTCATTTAGGCTGTTGCTTTCCAACAGAAGCACTCAGAAACAAGTTTCCAAGCCAGAAACGTGTGTTTTGATGAATTCTACACTGCCAGGGCAGTTTCATGTTGGTCCCATCAGTAGTTGGTCAGAAAACAGCAAAATGTCACTTTTGAGCTTTTCGGCCCGAGAGAAGCATTTTGAGAGCATGTTGTCATTTAGGCTGTTACTTTCCAACAGAAGCACTCAGAAACAAGTTTCCAAGCCAGAAACGTGTGATTTGATGAATTCTACACTACCAGGGCAGTTTCATGTAGGTCTCATCATTAGTTGGTCAGAAAACAGCAAAATGTCACTTTTGACCTTTTCGGCCCGAGAGAAGCATTTTGAGAGCATGTTGTCATTTAGGCTGTTATTTTCCAACAGAAGCACTCAGAAACAAGTTTCCAAGCCAGAAACGTGTGATTTGATGAATTCTACACTGCCAGGTCAGTTTCATGTAGGTCTCATCAGTAGTTGGTCAGAAAACAGCAAAATGTCACTTTTGAGCTTTTCGGCCCGAGAGAAGCATTTTGAGAGCATGTTGTCATTTAGGCTGTTATTTTCCAACAGAAGCACTCAGAAACAAGTTTCCAAGCCAGAAACGTGTGATTTGATGAATTCTACACTACCAGGGCAGTTTCATGTTGTTGCCATCAGTAGTTGGTCAGAAAACAGCAAAATGTCACTTTTGACCTTTTCGGCCCGAGAGAAGCATTTTGACAGCATGTTGTCATTTAGGCTGTTACTTTCCAACAGAAGCGCTCAGAAACAAGTTTCCAAGCCAGAAACGTGTGATTTGATGAATTCTACACTGCCAGGGCAGTTTCATGTAGTTGACATCAGTAGTTGGTCAGAAAACAGCAAAATGTCACTTTTGAGCTTTTCGGCCCGAGAGAAGCATTTTGAGAGCATGTTGTCATTTAGGCTGTTACTTTCCAACAGAAGCACTCAGAAACAAGTTTCCAAGCCAGAAACGTGTGATTTGATGAATTCTACACTGCCAGGGCAGTTTCATGTAGTTGACATCAGTAGTTGGTCAGAAAACAGCAAAATGTCACTTTTGAGCTTTTCGGCCCGAGAGAAGCATTTTGACAGCATGTTGTCATTTAGGCTGTTGCTTTCCAACAGAAGCACTCAGAAACAAGTTTCCAAGCCAGAAACGTGTGATTTGATGAATTCTACACTGCCAGGGCAGTTTCATGTAGTTGACATCAGTAGTTGGTCAGAAAACAGCAAAATGTCACTTTTGAGCTTTTCGGCCCGAGAGAAGCATTTTGAGAGCATGTTGTCATTTAGGCTGTTGCTTTCCAACAGAAGCACTCAGAAACAAGTTTCCAAGCCAGAAACGTGTGTTTTGATGAATTCTACACTGCCAGGGCAGTTTCATGTAGTTGACATCAGTAGTTGGTCAGAAAACAGCCAAATGTCACTTTTGAGCTTTTCGGCCCGAGAGAAGCATTTTGAGAGCATGTTGTCATTTAGGCTGTTACTTTCCAACAGAAGCACTCAGAAACAAGTTTCCAAGCCCGAAACGTGTGATTTGATGAATTCTACACTGCCAGGGCAGTTTCATGTAGTTGACATCAGTAGTTGGTCAGAAAACAGCAAAATGTCACTTTTGAGCTTTTCGGCCCGAGAGAAGCATTTTGAGAGCATGTTGTCATTTAGGCTGTTGCTTTCCAACAGAAGCACTCAGAAACAAGTTTCCAAGCCAGAAACGTGTGATTTGATGAATTCTACACTGCCAGGGCAGTTTCATGTAGTTGACATCAGTAGTTGGTCAGAAAACAGCAAAATGTCACTTTTGAGCTTTTCGGCCCGAGAGAAGCATTTTGAGAGCATGTTGTCATTTAGGCTGTTACTTTCCAACAGAAGCACTCAGAAACAAGTTTCCAAGCCAGAAACGTGTGATTTGATGAATTCTACACTGCCAGGGCAGTTTCATGTAGTTGACATCAGTAGTTGGTCAGAAAACAGCAAAATGTCACTTTTGAGCTTTTCGGCCCGAGAGAAGCATTTTGAGAGCATGTTGTCATTTAGGCTGTTGCTTTCCAACAGAAGCACTCAGAAACAAGTTTCCAAGCCAGAAACGTGTGATTTGATGAATTCTACACTGCCAGGGCAGTTTCATGTAGTTGACATCAGTAGTTGGTCAGAAAACAGCAAAATGTCACTTTTGAGCTTTTCGGCCCGAGAGAAGCATTTTGAGAGCATGTTGTCATTTAGGCTGTTGCTTTCCAACAGAAGCACTCAGAAACAAGTTTCCAAGCCAGAAACGTGTGATTTGATGAATTCTACACTGCCAGGTCAGTTTCATGTAGGTCTCATCAGTAGTTGGTCAGAAAACAGCAAAATGTCACTTTTGAGCTTTTCGGCCCGAGAGAAGCATTTTGAGAGCATGTTGTCATTTAGGCTGTTACTTTCCAACAGAAGCACTCAGAAACAAGTTTCCAAGCCAGAAACGTGTGATTTGATGAATTCTACACTACCAGGGCAGTTTCATGTAGGTCTCATCATTAGTTGGTCAGAAAACAGCAAAATGTCACTTTTGACCTTTTCGGCCCGAGAGAAGCATTTTGAGAGCATGTTGTCATTTAGGCTGTTATTTTCCAACAGAAGCACTCAGAAACAAGTTTCCAAGCCAGAAACGTGTGATTTGATGAATTCTACACTGCCAGGTCAGTTTCATGTAGGTCTCATCAGTAGTTGGTCAGAAAACAGCAAAATGTCACTTTTGAGCTTTTCGGCCCGAGAGAAGCATTTTGAGAGCATGTTGTCATTTAGGCTGTTATTTTCCAACAGAAGCACTCAGAAACAAGTTTCCAAGCCAGAAACGTGTGATTTGATGAATTCTACACTACCAGGGCAGTTTCATGTTGTTGCCATCAGTAGTTGGTCAGAAAACAGCAAAATGTCACTTTTGACCTTTTCGGCCCGAGAGAAGCATTTTGACAGCATGTTGTCATTTAGGCTGTTACTTTCCAACAGAAGCGCTCAGAAACAAGTTTCCAAGCCAGAAACGTGTGATTTGATGAATTCTACACTGCCAGGGCAGTTTCATGTAGTTGACATCAGTAGTTGGTCAGAAAACAGCAAAATGTCACTTTTGAGCTTTTCGGCCCGAGAGAAGCATTTTGAGAGCATGTTGTCATTTAGGCTGTTACTTTCCAACAGAAGCACTCAGAAACAAGTTTCCAAGCCAGAAACGTGTGATTTGATGAATTCTACACTGCCAGGGCAGTTTCATGTAGTTGACATCAGTAGTTGGTCAGAAAACAGCAAAATGTCACTTTTGAGCTTTTCGGCCCGAGAGAAGCATTTTGAGAGCATGTTGTCATTTAGGCTGTTGCTTTCCAACAGAAGCACTCAGAAACAAGTTTCCAAGCCAGAAACGTGTGATTTGATGAATTCTACACTGCCAGGGCAGTTTCATGTAGGTCCCATCAGTAGTTGGTCAGAAAACAGCAAAATGTCACTTTTGAGCTTTTCGGCCCGAGAGAAGCATTTTGAGAGCGTGTTGTCATTTAGGCTGTTGCTTTCCAACAGAAGCACTCAGAAACAAGTTTCCAAGCCAGAAACGTGTGATTTGATGAATTCTACACTACCAGGGCAGTTTCATGTTGTTGCCATCAGTAGTTGGTCAGAAAACAGCAAAATGTCACTTTTGACCTTTTCGGCCCGAGAGAAGCATTTTGACAGCATGTTGTCATTTAGGCTGTTACTTTCCAACAGAAGCGCTCAGAAACAAGTTTCCAAGCCAGAAACGTGTGATTTGATGAATTCTACACTGCCAGGGCAGTTTCATGTAGGTCTCATCATTAGTTGGTCAGAAAACAGCAAAATGTCACTTTTGACCTTTTCGGCCCGAGAGAAGCATTTTGAGAGCATGTTGTCATTTAGGCTGTTATTTTCCAACAGAAGCACTCAGAAACAAGTTTCCAAGCCAGAAACGTGTGATTTGATGAATTCTACACTGCCAGGTCAGTTTCATGTAGGTCTCATCAGTAGTTGGTCAGAAAACAGCAAAATGTCACTTTTGAGCTTTTCGGCCCGAGAGAAGCATTTTGAGAGCATGTTGTCATTTAGGCTGTTATTTTCCAACAGAAGCACTCAGAAACAAGTTTCCAAGCCAGAAACGTGTGATTTGATGAATTCTACACTACCAGGGCAGTTTCATGTTGTTGCCATCAGTAGTTGGTCAGAAAACAGCAAAATGTCACTTTTGACCTTTTCGGCCCGAGAGAAGCATTTTGACAGCATGTTGTCATTTAGGCTGTTACTTTCCAACAGAAGCGCTCAGAAACAAGTTTCCAAGCCAGAAACGTGTGATTTGATGAATTCTACACTGCCAGGGCAGTTTCATGTAGTTGACATCAGTAGTTGGTCAGAAAACAGCAAAATGTCACTTTTGAGCTTTTCGGCCCGAGAGAAGCATTTTGAGAGCATGTTGTCATTTAGGCTGTTGCTTTCCAACAGAAGCACTCAGAAACAAGTTTCCAAGCCAGAAACGTGTGATTTGATGAATTCTACACTGCCAGGGCAGTTTCATGTAGTTGACATCAGTAGTTGGTCAGAAAACAGCAAAATGTCACTTTTGAGCTTTTCGGCCCGAGAGAAGCATTTTGAGAGCATGTTGTCATTTAGGCTGTTACTTTCCAACAGAAGCACTCAGAAACAAGTTTCCAAGCCAGAAACGTGTGATTTGATGAATTCTACACTACCAGGGCAGTTTCATGTAGGTCTCATCATTAGTTGGTCAGAAAACAGCAAAATGTCACTTTTGACCTTTTCGGCCCGAGAGAAGCATTTTGAGAGCATGTTGTCATTTAGGCTGTTATTTTCCAACAGAAGCACTCAGAAACAAGTTTCCAAGCCAGAAACGTGTGATTTGATGAATTCTACACTGCCAGGTCAGTTTCATGTAGGTCTCATCAGTAGTTGGTCAGAAAACAGCAAAATGTCACTTTTGAGCTTTTCGGCCCGAGAGAAGCATTTTGAGAGCATGTTGTCATTTAGGCTGTTATTTTCCAACAGAAGCACTCAGAAACAAGTTTCCAAGCCAGAAACGTGTGATTTGATGAATTCTACACTACCAGGGCAGTTTCATGTTGTTGCCATCAGTAGTTGGTCAGAAAACAGCAAAATGTCACTTTTGACCTTTTCGGCCCGAGAGAAGCATTTTGACAGCATGTTGTCATTTAGGCTGTTACTTTCCAACAGAAGCGCTCAGAAACAAGTTTCCAAGCCAGAAACGTGTGATTTGATGAATTCTACACTGCCAGGGCAGTTTCATGTAGTTGACATCAGTAGTTGGTCAGAAAACAGCAAAATGTCACTTTTGAGCTTTTCGGCCCGAGAGAAGCATTTTGAGAGCATGTTGTCATTTAGGCTGTTGCTTTCCAACAGAAGCACTCAGAAACAAGTTTCCAAGCCAGAAACGTGTGATTTGATGAATTCTACACTGCCAGGGCAGTTTCATGTAGTTGACATCAGTAGTTGGTCAGAAAACAGCAAAATGTCACTTTTGAGCTTTTCGGCCCGAGAGAAGCATTTTGAGAGCATGTTGTCATTTAGGCTGTTGCTTTCCAACAGAAGCACTCAGAAACAAGTTTCCAAGCCAGAAACGTGTGTTTTGATGAATTCTACACTGCCAGGGCAGTTTCATGTTGGTCCCATCAGTAGTTGGTCAGAAAACAGCAAAATGTCACTTTTGAGCTTTTCGGCCCGAGAGAAGCATTTTGAGAGCATGTTGTCATTTAGGCTGTTACTTTCCAACAGAAGCACTCAGAAACAAGTTTCCAAGCCAGAAACGTGTGATTTGATGAATTCTACACTACCAGGGCAGTTTCATGTAGGTCTCATCATTAGTTGGTCAGAAAACAGCAAAATGTCACTTTTGACCTTTTCGGCCCGAGAGAAGCATTTTGAGAGCATGTTGTCATTTAGGCTGTTATTTTCCAACAGAAGCACTCAGAAACAAGTTTCCAAGCCAGAAACGTGTGATTTGATGAATTCTACACTGCCAGGTCAGTTTCATGTAGGTCTCATCAGTAGTTGGTCAGAAAACAGCAAAATGTCACTTTTGAGCTTTTCGGCCCGAGAGAAGCATTTTGAGAGCATGTTGTCATTTAGGCTGTTATTTTCCAACAGAAGCACTCAGAAACAAGTTTCCAAGCCAGAAACGTGTGATTTGATGAATTCTACACTACCAGGGCAGTTTCATGTTGTTGCCATCAGTAGTTGGTCAGAAAACAGCAAAATGTCACTTTTGACCTTTTCGGCCCGAGAGAAGCATTTTGACAGCATGTTGTCATTTAGGCTGTTACTTTCCAACAGAAGCGCTCAGAAACAAGTTTCCAAGCCAGAAACGTGTGATTTGATGAATTCTACACTGCCAGGGCAGTTTCATGTAGTTGACATCAGTAGTTGGTCAGAAAACAGCAAAATGTCACTTTTGAGCTTTTCGGCCCGAGAGAAGCATTTTGAGAGCATGTTGTCATTTAGGCTGTTACTTTCCAACAGAAGCACTCAGAAACAAGTTTCCAAGCCAGAAACGTGTGATTTGATGAATTCTACACTGCCAGGGCAGTTTCATGTAGTTGACATCAGTAGTTGGTCAGAAAACAGCAAAATGTCACTTTTGAGCTTTTCGGCCCGAGAGAAGCATTTTGAGAGCATGTTGTCATTTAGGCTGTTACTTTCCAACAGAAGCACTCAGAAACAAGTTTCCAAGCCAGAAACGTGTGATTTGATGAATTCTACACTGCCAGGGCAGTTTCATGTAGTTGACATCAGTAGTTGGTCAGAAAACAGCAAAATGTCACTTTTGAGCTTTTCGGCCCGAGAGAAGCATTTTGAGAGCATGTTGTCATTTAGGCTGTTACTTTCCAACAGAAGCACTCAGAAACAAGTTTCCAAGCCAGAAACGTGTGATTTGATGAATTCGACACTGCCAGGGCAGTTTCATGTAGGTCTCATCAGTAGTTGGTCAGAAAACAGCAAAATGTCACTTTTGACCTTTTCGGCCCGAGAGAAGCATTTTGAGAGCGTGTTGTCATTTAGGCTGTTACTTTCCAACAGAAGCACTCAGAAACAAGTTTCCAAGCCAGAAACGTGTGATTTGATGAATTCTACACTACCAGGGCAGTTTCATGTTGTTGCCATCAGTAGTTGGTCAGAAAACAGCAAAATGTCACTTTTGACCTTTTCGGCCCGAGAGAAGCATTTTGACAGCATGTTGTCATTTAGGCTGTTACTTTCCAACAGAAGCGCTCAGAAACAAGTTTCCAAGCCAGAAACGTGTGATTTGATGAATTCTACACTGCCAGGGCAGTTTCATGTAGGTCTCATCAGTAGTTGGTCAGAAAACAGCAAAATGTCACTTTTGACCTTTTCGGCCCGAGAGAAGCATTTTGAGAGCATGTTGTCATTTAGGCTGTTATTTTCCAACAGAAGCACTCAGAAACAAGTTTCCAAGCCAGAAACGTGTGATTTGATGAATTCTACACTGCCAGGTCAGTTTCATGTAGGTCTCATCAGTAGTTGGTCAGAAAACAGCAAAATGTCACTTTTGAGCTTTTCGGCCCGAGAGAAGCATTTTGAGAGCATGTTGTCATTTAGGCTGTTACTTTTCAACAGAAGCACTCAGAAACAAGTTTCCAAGCCCGAAACGTGTGATTTGATGAATTCTACACTGCCTGGGCAGTTTCATGTAGGTCCCATCAGTAGTTGGTCAGAAAACAGCAAAATGTCACTTTTGACCTTTTCGGCCCGAGAGAAGCATTTTGACAGCATGTTGTCATTTAGGCTGTTACTTTCCAACAGAAGCGCTCAGAAACAAGTTTCCAAGCCAGAAACGTGTGATTTGATGAATTCTACACTGCCAGGGCAGTTTCATGTAGTTGACATCAGTAGTTGGTCAGAAAACAGCAAAATGTCACTTTTGAGCTTTTCGGCCCGAGAGAAGCATTTTGAGAGCATGTTGTCATTTAGGCTGTTACTTTCCAACAGAAGCACTCAGAAACAAGTTTCCAAGCCAGAAACGTGTGATTTGATGAATTCTACACTGCCAGGGCAGTTTCATGTAGTTGACATCAGTAGTTGGTCAGAAACCAGCAAAATGTCACTTTTGAGCTTTTCGGCCCGAGAGAAGCATTTTGAGAGCATGTTGTCATTTAGGCTGTTGCTTTCCAACAGAAGCACTCAGAAACAAGTTTCCAAGCCAGAAACGTGTGATTTGATGAATTCTACACTGCCAGGGCAGTTTCATGTAGGTCCCATCAGTAGTTGGTCAGAAAACAGCAAAATGTCACTTTTGAGCTTTTCGGCCCGAGAGAAGCATTTTGAGAGCGTGTTGTCATTTAGGCTGTTGCTTTCCAACAGAGGCACTCAGAAACAAGTTTCCAAGCCAGAAACGTGTGATTTGATGAATTCTACACTACCAGGGCAGTTTCATGTTGTTGCCATCAGTAGTTGGTCAGAAAACAGCAAAATGTCACTTTTGACCTTTTCGGCCCGAGAGAAGCATTTTGACAGCATGTTGTCATTTAGGCTGTTACTTTCCAACAGAAGCGCTCAGAAACAAGTTTCCAAGCCAGAAACGTGTGATTTGATGAATTCTACACTGCCAGGGCAGTTTCATGTAGGTCTCATCATTAGTTGGTCAGAAAACAGCAAAATGTCACTTTTGACCTTTTCGGCCCGAGAGAAGCATTTTGAGAGCATGTTGTCATTTAGGCTGTTACTTTTCAACAGAAGCACTCAGAAACAAGTTTCCAAGCCCGAAACGTGTGATTTGATGAATTCTACACTGCCTGGGCAGTTTCATGTAGGTCCCATCAGTAGTTGGTCAGAAAACAGCAAAATGTCACTTTTGACCTTTTCGGCCCGAGAGAAGCATTTTGACAGCATGTTGTCATTTAGGCTGTTACTTTCCAACAGAAGCGCTCAGAAACAAGTTTCCAAGCCAGAAACGTGTGATTTGATGAATTCTACACTGCCAGGGAAGTTTCATGTAGTTGACATCAGTAGTTGGTCAGAAAACAGCAAAATGTCACTTTTGAGCTTTTCGGCCCGAGAGAAGCATTTTGAGAGCATGTTGTCATTTAGGCTGTTACTTTCCAACAGAAGCACTCAGAAACAAGTTTCCAAGCCAGAAACGTGTGATTTGATGAATTCTACACTGCCAGGGCAGTTTCATGTAGTTGACATCAGTAGTTGGTCAGAAACCAGCAAAATGTCACTTTTGAGCTTTTCGGCCCGAGAGAAGCATTTTGAGAGCATGTTGTCATTTAGGCTGTTGCTTTCCAACAGAAGCACTCAGAAACAAGTTTCCAAGCCAGAAACGTGTGATTTGATGAATTCTACACTGCCAGGGCAGTTTCATGTAGGTCCCATCAGTAGTTGGTCAGAAAACAGCAAAATGTCACTTTTGAGCTTTTCGGCCCGAGAGAAGCATTTTGAGAGCGTGTTGTCATTTAGGCTGTTGCTTTCCAACAGAGGCACTCAGAAACAAGTTTCCAAGCCAGAAACGTGTGATTTGATGAATTCTACACTACCAGGGCAGTTTCATGTTGTTGCCATCAGTAGTTGGTCAGAAAACAGCAAAATGTCACTTTTGACCTTTTCGGCCCGAGAGAAGCATTTTGACAGCATGTTGTCATTTAGGCTGTTACTTTCCAACAGAAGCGCTCAGAAACAAGTTTCCAAGCCAGAAACGTGTGATTTGATGAATTCTACACTGCCAGGGCAGTTTCATGTAGGTCTCATCATTAGTTGGTCAGAAAACAGCAAAATGTCACTTTTGACCTTTTCGGCCCGAGAGAAGCATTTTGAGAGCATGTTGTCATTTAGGCTGTTATTTTCCAACAGAAGCACTCAGAAACAAGTTTCCAAGCCAGAAACGTGTGATTTGATGAATTCTACACTGCCAGGTCAGTTTCATGTAGGTCTCATCAGTAGTTGGTCAGAAAACAGCAAAATGTCACTTTTGAGCTTTTCGGCCCGAGAGAAGCATTTTGAGAGCATGTTGTCATTTAGGCTGTTATTTTCCAACAGAAGCACTCAGAAACAAGTTTCCAAGCCAGAAACGTGTGATTTGATGAATTCTACACTACCAGGGCAGTTTCATGTTGTTGCCATCAGTAGTTGGTCAGAAAACAGCAAAATGTCACTTTTGACCTTTTCGGCCCGAGAGAAGCATTTTGACAGCATGTTGTCATTTAGGCTGTTACTTTCCAACAGAAGCGCTCAGAAACAAGTTTCCAAGCCAGAAACGTGTGATTTGATGAATTCTACACTGCCAGGGCAGTTTCATGTAGTTGACATCAGTAGTTGGTCAGAAAACAGCAAAATGTCACTTTTGAGCTTTTCGGCCCGAGAGAAGCATTTTGAGAGCATGTTGTCATTTAGGCTGTTACTTTCCAACAGAAGCACTCAGAAACAAGTTTCCAAGCCAGAAACGTGTGATTTGATGAATTCTACACTGCCAGGGCAGTTTCATGTAGTTGACATCAGTAGTTGGTCAGAAAACAGCAAAATGTCACTTTTGAGCTTTTCGGCCCGAGAGAAGCATTTTGAGAGCATGTTGTCATTTAGGCTGTTGCTTTCCAACAGAAGCACTCAGAAACAAGTTTCCAAGCCAGAAACGTGTGTTTTGATGAATTCTACACTGCCAGGGCAGTTTCATGTTGGTCCCATCAGTAGTTGGTCAGAAAACAGCAAAATGTCACTTTTGAGCTTTTCGGCCCGAGAGAAGCATTTTGAGAGCATGTTGTCATTTAGGCTGTTACTTTCCAACAGAAGCACTCAGAAACAAGTTTCCAAGCCAGAAACGTGTGATTTGATGAATTCTACACTGCCAGGGCAGTTTCATGTAGTTGACATCAGTAGTTGGTCAGAAAACAGCAAAATGTCACTTTTGAGCTTTTCGGCCCGAGAGAAGCATTTTGAGAGCATGTTGTCATTTAGGCTGTTGCTTTCCAACAGAAGCACTCAGAAACAAGTTTCCAAGCCAGAAACGTGTGATTTGATGAATTCTACACTGCCAGGGCAGTTTCATGTAGGTCCCATCAGTAGTTGGTCAGAAAACAGCAAAATGTCACTTTTGAGCTTTTCGGCCCGAGAGAAGCATTTTGAGAGCGTGTTGTCATTTAGGCTGTTGCTTTCCAACAGAAGCACTCAGAAACAAGTTTCCAAGCCAGAAACGTGTGATTTGATGAATTCTACACTACCAGGGCAGTTTCATGTTGTTGCCATCAGTAGTTGGTCAGAAAACAGCAAAATGTCACTTTTGACCTTTTCGGCCCGAGAGAAGCATTTTGACAGCATGTTGTCATTTAGGCTGTTACTTTCCAACAGAAGCGCTCAGAAACAAGTTTCCAAGCCAGAAACGTGTGATTTGATGAATTCTACACTGCCAGGGCAGTTTCATGTAGGTCTCATCATTAGTTGGTCAGAAAACAGCAAAATGTCACTTTTGACCTTTTCGGCCCGAGAGAAGCATTTTGAGAGCATGTTGTCATTTAGGCTGTTATTTTCCAACAGAAGCACTCAGAAACAAGTTTCCAAGCCAGAAACGTGTGATTTGATGAATTCTACACTGCCAGGTCAGTTTCATGTAGGTCTCATCAGTAGTTGGTCAGAAAACAGCAAAATGTCACTTTTGAGCTTTTCGGCCCGAGAGAAGCATTTTGAGAGCATGTTGTCATTTAGGCTGTTATTTTCCAACAGAAGCACTCAGAAACAAGTTTCCAAGCCAGAAACGTGTGATTTGATGAATTCTACACTACCAGGGCAGTTTCATGTTGTTGCCATCAGTAGTTGGTCAGAAAACAGCAAAATGTCACTTTTGACCTTTTCGGCCCGAGAGAAGCATTTTGACAGCATGTTGTCATTTAGGCTGTTACTTTCCAACAGAAGCGCTCAGAAACAAGTTTCCAAGCCAGAAACGTGTGATTTGATGAATTCTACACTGCCAGGGCAGTTTCATGTAGTTGACATCAGTAGTTGGTCAGAAAACAGCAAAATGTCACTTTTGAGCTTTTCGGCCCGAGAGAAGCATTTTGAGAGCATGTTGTCATTTAGGCTGTTACTTTCCAACAGAAGCACTCAGAAACAAGTTTCCAAGCCAGAAACGTGTGATTTGATGAATTCTACACTGCCAGGGCAGTTTCATGTAGTTGACATCAGTAGTTGGTCAGAAACCAGCAAAATGTCACTTTTGAGCTTTTCGGCCCGAGAGAAGCATTTTGAGAGCATGTTGTCATTTAGGCTGTTGCTTTCCAACAGAAGCACTCAGAAACAAGTTTCCAAGCCAGAAACGTGTGATTTGATGAATTCTACACTGCCAGGGCAGTTTCATGTAGTTGACATCAGTAGTTGGTCAGAAAACAGCAAAATGTCACTTTTGAGCTTTTCGGCCCGAGAGAAGCATTTTGAGAGCATGTTGTCATTTAGGCTGTTGCTTTCCAACAGAAGCACTCAGAAACAAGTTTCCAAGCCAGAAACGTGTGATTTGATGAATTCTACACTGCCAGGGCAGTTTCATGTAGTTGACATCAGTAGTTGGTCAGAAAACAGCAAAATGTCACTTTTGAGCTTTTCGGCCCGAGAGAAGCATTTTGAGAGCATGTTGTCATTTAGGCTGTTACTTTCCAACAGAAGCACTCAGAAACAAGTTTCCAAGCCAGAAACGTGTGATTTGATGAATTCTACACTACCAGGGCAGTTTCATGTAGGTCTCATCATTAGTTGGTCAGAAAACAGCAAAATGTCACTTTTGACCTTTTCGGCCCGAGAGAAGCATTTTGAGAGCATGTTGTCATTTAGGCTGTTATTTTCCAACAGAAGCACTCAGAAACAAGTTTCCAAGCCAGAAACGTGTGATTTGATGAATTCTACACTGCCAGGTCAGTTTCATGTAGGTCTCATCAGTAGTTGGTCAGAAAACAGCAAAATGTCACTTTTGAGCTTTTCGGCCCGAGAGAAGCATTTTGAGAGCATGTTGTCATTTAGGCTGTTATTTTCCAACAGAAGCACTCAGAAACAAGTTTCCAAGCCAGAAACGTGTGATTTGATGAATTCTACACTACCAGGGCAGTTTCATGTTGTTGCCATCAGTAGTTGGTCAGAAAACAGCAAAATGTCACTTTTGACCTTTTCGGCCCGAGAGAAGCATTTTGACAGCATGTTGTCATTTAGGCTGTTACTTTCCAACAGAAGCGCTCAGAAACAAGTTTCCAAGCCAGAAACGTGTGATTTGATGAATTCTACACTGCCAGGGCAGTTTCATGTAGTTGACATCAGTAGTTGGTCAGAAAACAGCAAAATGTCACTTTTGAGCTTTTCGGCCCGAGAGAAGCATTTTGAGAGCATGTTGTCATTTAGGCTGTTACTTTCCAACAGAAGCACTCAGAAACAAGTTTCCAAGCCAGAAACGTGTGATTTGATGAATTCTACACTGCCAGGGCAGTTTCATGTAGTTGACATCAGTAGTTGGTCAGAAAACAGCAAAATGTCACTTTTGAGCTTTTCGGCCCGAGAGAAGCATTTTGAGAGCATGTTGTCATTTAGGCTGTTACTTTCCAACAGAAGCACTCAGAAACAAGTTTCCAAGCCAGAAACGTGTGATTTGATGAATTCTACACTGCCAGGGCAGTTTCATGTAGTTGACATCAGTAGTTGGTCAGAAAACAGCAAAATGTCACTTTTGAGCTTTTCGGCCCGAGAGAAGCATTTTGAGAGCATGTTGTCATTTAGGCTGTTATTTTCCAACAGAAGCACTCAGAAACAAGTTTCCAAGCCAGAAACGTGTGATTTGATGAATTCTACACTACCAGGGCAGTTTCATGTTGTTGCCATCAGTAGTTGGTCAGAAAACAGCAAAATGTCACTTTTGACCTTTTCGGCCCGAGAGAAGCATTTTGACAGCATGTTGTCATTTAGGCTGTTACTTTCCAACAGAAGCGCTCAGAAACAAGTTTCCAAGCCAGAAACGTGTGATTTGATGAATTCTACACTGCCAGGGCAGTTTCATGTAGTTGACATCAGTAGTTGGTCAGAAAACAGCAAAATGTCACTTTTGAGCTTTTCGGCCCGAGAGAAGCATTTTGAGAGCATGTTGTCATTTAGGCTGTTACTTTCCAACAGAAGCACTCAGAAACAAGTTTCCAAGCCAGAAACGTGTGATTTGATGAATTCTACACTGCCAGGGCAGTTTCATGTAGTTGACATCAGTAGTTGGTCAGAAAACAGCAAAATGTCACTTTTGAGCTTTTCGGCCCGAGAGAAGCATTTTGAGAGCATGTTGTCATTTAGGCTGTTACTTTCCAACAGAAGCACTCAGAAACAAGTTTCCAAGCCAGAAACGTGTGATTTGATGAATTCTACACTGCCAGGGCAGTTTCATGTAGTTGACATCAGTAGTTGGTCAGAAAACAGCAAAATGTCACTTTTGAGCTTTTCGGCCCGAGAGAAGCATTTTGAGAGCATGTTGTCATTTAGGCTGTTACTTTCCAACAGAAGCACTCAGAAACAAGTTTCCAAGCCAGAAACGTGTGATTTGATGAATTCGACACTGCCAGGGCAGTTTCATGTAGGTCTCATCAGTAGTTGGTCAGAAAACAGCAAAATGTCACTTTTGACCTTTTCGGCCCGAGAGAAGCATTTTGAGAGCGTGTTGTCATTTAGGCTGTTACTTTCCAACAGAAGCACTCAGAAACAAGTTTCCAAGCCAGAAACGTGTGATTTGATGAATTCTACACTACCAGGGCAGTTTCATGTTGTTGCCATCAGTAGTTGGTCAGAAAACAGCAAAATGTCACTTTTGACCTTTTCGGCCCGAGAGAAGCATTTTGACAGCATGTTGTCATTTAGGCTGTTACTTTCCAACAGAAGCGCTCAGAAACAAGTTTCCAAGCCAGAAACGTGTGATTTGATGAATTCTACACTGCCAGGGCAGTTTCATGTAGGTCTCATCAGTAGTTGGTCAGAAAACAGCAAAATGTCACTTTTGACCTTTTCGGCCCGAGAGAAGCATTTTGAGAGCATGTTGTCATTTAGGCTGTTATTTTCCAACAGAAGCACTCAGAAACAAGTTTCCAAGCCAGAAACGTGTGATTTGATGAATTCTACACTGCCAGGTCAGTTTCATGTAGGTCTCATCAGTAGTTGGTCAGAAAACAGCAAAATGTCACTTTTGAGCTTTTCGGCCCGAGAGAAGCATTTTGAGAGCATGTTGTCATTTAGGCTGTTACTTTTCAACAGAAGCACTCAGAAACAAGTTTCCAAGCCCGAAACGTGTGATTTGATGAATTCTACACTGCCTGGGCAGTTTCATGTAGGTCCCATCAGTAGTTGGTCAGAAAACAGCAAAATGTCACTTTTGACCTTTTCGGCCCGAGAGAAGCATTTTGACAGCATGTTGTCATTTAGGCTGTTACTTTCCAACAGAAGCGCTCAGAAACAAGTTTCCAAGCCAGAAACGTGTGATTTGATGAATTCTACACTGCCAGGGCAGTTTCATGTAGTTGACATCAGTAGTTGGTCAGAAAACAGCAAAATGTCACTTTTGAGCTTTTCGGCCCGAGAGAAGCATTTTGAGAGCATGTTGTCATTTAGGCTGTTACTTTCCAACAGAAGCACTCAGAAACAAGTTTCCAAGCCAGAAACGTGTGATTTGATGAATTCTACACTGCCAGGGCAGTTTCATGTAGTTGACATCAGTAGTTGGTCAGAAACCAGCAAAATGTCACTTTTGAGCTTTTCGGCCCGAGAGAAGCATTTTGAGAGCATGTTGTCATTTAGGCTGTTGCTTTCCAACAGAAGCACTCAGAAACAAGTTTCCAAGCCAGAAACGTGTGATTTGATGAATTCTACACTGCCAGGGCAGTTTCATGTAGGTCCCATCAGTAGTTGGTCAGAAAACAGCAAAATGTCACTTTTGAGCTTTTAGGCCCGAGAGAAGCATTTTGAGAGCGTGTTGTCATTTAGGCTGTTGCTTTCCAACAGAGGCACTCAGAAACAAGTTTCCAAGCCAGAAACGTGTGATTTGATGAATTCTACACTACCAGGGCAGTTTCATGTTGTTGCCATCAGTAGTTGGTCAGAAAACAGCAAAATGTCACTTTTGACCTTTTCGGCCCGAGAGAAGCATTTTGACAGCATGTTGTCATTTAGGCTGTTACTTTCCAACAGAAGCGCTCAGAAACAAGTTTCCAAGCCAGAAACGTGTGATTTGATGAATTCTACACTGCCAGGGCAGTTTCATGTAGGTCTCATCATTAGTTGGTCAGAAAACAGCAAAATGTCACTTTTGACCTTTTCGGCCCGAGAGAAGCATTTTGAGAGCATGTTGTCATTTAGGCTGTTATTTTCCAACAGAAGCACTCAGAAACAAGTTTCCAAGCCAGAAACGTGTGATTTGATGAATTCTACACTGCCAGGTCAGTTTCATGTAGGTCTCATCAGTAGTTGGTCAGAAAACAGCAAAATGTCACTTTTGAGCTTTTCGGCCCGAGAGAAGCATTTTGAGAGCATGTTGTCATTTAGGCTGTTATTTTCCAACAGAAGCACTCAGAAACAAGTTTCCAAGCCAGAAACGTGTGATTTGATGAATTCTACACTACCAGGGCAGTTTCATGTTGTTGCCATCAGTAGTTGGTCAGAAAACAGCAAAATGTCACTTTTGACCTTTTCGGCCCGAGAGAAGCATTTTGACAGCATGTTGTCATTTAGGCTGTTACTTTCCAACAGAAGCGCTCAGAAACAAGTTTCCAAGCCAGAAACGTGTGATTTGATGAATTCTACACTGCCAGGGCAGTTTCATGTAGTTGACATCAGTAGTTGGTCAGAAAACAGCAAAATGTCACTTTTGAGCTTTTCGGCCCGAGAGAAGCATTTTGAGAGCATGTTGTCATTTAGGCTGTTACTTTCCAACAGAAGCACTCAGAAACAAGTTTCCAAGCCAGAAACGTGTGATTTGATGAATTCTACACTGCCAGGGCAGTTTCATGTAGTTGACATCAGTAGTTGGTCAGAAACCAGCAAAATGTCACTTTTGAGCTTTTCGGCCCGAGAGAAGCATTTTGAGAGCATGTTGTCATTTAGGCTGTTGCTTTCCAACAGAAGCACTCAGAAACAAGTTTCCAAGCCAGAAACGTGTGATTTGATGAATTCTACACTGCCAGGGCAGTTTCATGTAGTTGACATCAGTAGTTGGTCAGAAAACAGCAAAATGTCACTTTTGAGCTTTTCGGCCCGAGAGAAGCATTTTGAGAGCATGTTGTCATTTAGGCTGTTGCTTTCCAACAGAAGCACTCAGAAACAAGTTTCCAAGCCAGAAACGTGTGTTTTGATGAATTCTACACTGCCAGGGCAGTTTCATGTTGGTCCCATCAGTAGTTGGTCAGAAAACAGCAAAATGTCACTTTTGAGCTTTTCGGCCCGAGAGAAGCATTTTGAGAGCATGTTGTCATTTAGGCTGTTACTTTCCAACAGAAGCACTCAGAAACAAGTTTCCAAGCCAGAAACGTGTGATTTGATGAATTCTACACTGCCAGGGCAGTTTCATGTAGTTGACATCAGTAGTTGGTCAGAAAACAGCAAAATGTCACTTTTGAGCTTTTCGGCCCGAGAGAAGCATTTTGAGAGCATGTTGTCATTTAGGCTGTTGCTTTCCAACAGAAGCACTCAGAAACAAGTTTCCAAGCCAGAAACGTGTGATTTGATGAATTCTACACTGCCAGGGCAGTTTCATGTAGGTCCCATCAGTAGTTGGTCAGAAAACAGCAAAATGTCACTTTTGAGCTTTTCGGCCCGAGAGAAGCATTTTGAGAGCGTGTTGTCATTTAGGCTGTTGCTTTCCAACAGAAGCACTCAGAAACAAGTTTCCAAGCCAGAAACGTGTGATTTGATGAATTCTACACTACCAGGGCAGTTTCATGTTGTTGCCATCAGTAGTTGGTCAGAAAACAGCAAAATGTCACTTTTGACCTTTTCGGCCCGAGAGAAGCATTTTGACAGCATGTTGTCATTTAGGCTGTTACTTTCCAACAGAAGCGCTCAGAAACAAGTTTCCAAGCCAGAAACGTGTGATTTGATGAATTCTACACTGCCAGGGCAGTTTCATGTAGGTCTCATCATTAGTTGGTCAGAAAACAGCAAAATGTCACTTTTGACCTTTTCGGCCCGAGAGAAGCATTTTGAGAGCATGTTGTCATTTAGGCTGTTATTTTCCAACAGAAGCACTCAGAAACAAGTTTCCAAGCCAGAAACGTGTGATTTGATGAATTCTACACTGCCAGGTCAGTTTCATGTAGGTCTCATCAGTAGTTGGTCAGAAAACAGCAAAATGTCACTTTTGAGCTTTTCGGCCCGAGAGAAGCATTTTGAGAGCATGTTGTCATTTAGGCTGTTATTTTCCAACAGAAGCACTCAGAAACAAGTTTCCAAGCCAGAAACGTGTGATTTGATGAATTCTACACTACCAGGGCAGTTTCATGTTGTTGCCATCAGTAGTTGGTCAGAAAACAGCAAAATGTCACTTTTGACCTTTTCGGCCCGAGAGAAGCATTTTGACAGCATGTTGTCATTTAGGCTGTTACTTTCCAACAGAAGCGCTCAGAAACAAGTTTCCAAGCCAGAAACGTGTGATTTGATGAATTCTACACTGCCAGGGCAGTTTCATGTAGTTGACATCAGTAGTTGGTCAGAAACCAGCAAAATGTCACTTTTGAGCTTTTCGGCCCGAGAGAAGCATTTTGAGAGCATGTTGTCATTTAGGCTGTTGCTTTCCAACAGAAGCACTCAGAAACAAGTTTCCAAGCCAGAAACGTGTGATTTGATGAATTCTACACTGCCAGGGCAGTTTCATGTAGTTGACATCAGTAGTTGGTCAGAAAACAGCAAAATGTCACTTTTGAGCTTTTCGGCCCGAGAGAAGCATTTTGAGAGCATGTTGTCATTTAGGCTGTTGCTTTCCAACAGAAGCACTCAGAAACAAGTTTCCAAGCCAGAAACGTGTGTTTTGATGAATTCTACACTGCCAGGGCAGTTTCATGTTGGTCCCATCAGTAGTTGGTCAGAAAACAGCAAAATGTCACTTTTGAGCTTTTCGGCCCGAGAGAAGCATTTTGAGAGCATGTTGTCATTTAGGCTGTTACTTTCCAACAGAAGCACTCAGAAACAAGTTTCCAAGCCAGAAATGTGTGATTTGATGAATTCTACACTACCAGGGCAGTTTCATGTAGGTCTCATCATTAGTTGGTCAGAAAACAGCAAAATGTCACTTTTGAGCTTTTCGGCCCGAGAGAAGCATTTTGACAGCATGTTGTCATTTAGGCTGTTACTTTCCAACAGAAGCGCTCAGAAACAAGTTTCCAAGCCAGAAACGTGTGATTTGATGAATTCTACACTGCCAGGGCAGTTTCATGTAGTTGACATCAGTAGTTGGTCAGAAAACAGCAAAATGTCACTTTTGAGCTTTTCGGCCCGAGAGAAGCATTTTGAGAGCATGTTGTCATTTAGGCTGTTACTTTCCAACAGAAGCACTCAGAAACAAGTTTCCAAGCCAGAAACGTGTGATTTGATGAATTCTACACTGCCAGGGCAGTTTCATGTAGTTGACATCAGTAGTTGGTCAGAAAACAGCAAAATGTCACTTTTGAGCTTTTCGGCCCGAGAGAAGCATTTTGAGAGCATGTTGTCATTTAGGCTGTTACTTTCCAACAGAAGCACTCAGAAACAAGTTTCCAAGCCAGAAACGTGTGATTTGATGAATTCTACACTGCCAGGGCAGTTTCATGTAGTTGACATCAGTAGTTGGTCAGAAAACAGCAAAATGTCACTTTTGAGCTTTTCGGCCCGAGAGAAGCATTTTGAGAGCATGTTGTCATTTAGGCTGTTATTTTCCAACAGAAGCACTCAGAAACAAGTTTCCAAGCCAGAAACGTGTGATTTGATGAATTCTACACTACCAGGGCAGTTTCATGTTGTTGCCATCAGTAGTTGGTCAGAAAACAGCAAAATGTCACTTTTGACCTTTTCGGCCCGAGAGAAGCATTTTGACAGCATGTTGTCATTTAGGCTGTTACTTTCCAACAGAAGCGCTCAGAAACAAGTTTCCAAGCCAGAAACGTGTGATTTGATGAATTCTACACTGCCAGGGCAGTTTCATGTAGTTGACATCAGTAGTTGGTCAGAAAACAGCAAAATGTCACTTTTGAGCTTTTCGGCCCGAGAGAAGCATTTTGAGAGCATGTTGTCATTTAGGCTGTTACTTTCCAACAGAAGCACTCAGAAACAAGTTTCCAAGCCAGAAACGTGTGATTTGATGAATTCTACACTGCCAGGGCAGTTTCATGTAGTTGACATCAGTAGTTGGTCAGAAAACAGCAAAATGTCACTTTTGAGCTTTTCGGCCCGAGAGAAGCATTTTGAGAGCATGTTGTCATTTAGGCTGTTACTTTCCAACAGAAGCACTCAGAAACAAGTTTCCAAGCCAGAAACGTGTGATTTGATGAATTCTACACTGCCAGGGCAGTTTCATGTAGTTGACATCAGTAGTTGGTCAGAAAACAGCAAAATGTCACTTTTGAGCTTTTCGGCCCGAGAGAAGCATTTTGAGAGCATGTTGTCATTTAGGCTGTTACTTTCCAACAGAAGCACTCAGAAACAAGTTTCCAAGCCAGAAACGTGTGATTTGATGAATTCGACACTGCCAGGGCAGTTTCATGTAGGTCTCATCAGTAGTTGGTCAGAAAACAGCAAAATGTCACTTTTGACCTTTTCGGCCCGAGAGAAGCATTTTGAGAGCGTGTTGTCATTTAGGCTGTTACTTTCCAACAGAAGCACTCAGAAACAAGTTTCCAAGCCAGAAACGTGTGATTTGATGAATTCTACACTACCAGGGCAGTTTCATGTTGTTGCCATCAGTAGTTGGTCAGAAAACAGCAAAATGTCACTTTTGACCTTTTCGGCCCGAGAGAAGCATTTTGACAGCATGTTGTCATTTAGGCTGTTACTTTCCAACAGAAGCGCTCAGAAACAAGTTTCCAAGCCAGAAACGTGTGATTTGATGAATTCTACACTGCCAGGGCAGTTTCATGTAGGTCTCATCAGTAGTTGGTCAGAAAACAGCAAAATGTCACTTTTGACCTTTTCGGCCCGAGAGAAGCATTTTGAGAGCATGTTGTCATTTAGGCTGTTATTTTCCAACAGAAGCACTCAGAAACAAGTTTCCAAGCCAGAAACGTGTGATTTGATGAATTCTACACTGCCAGGTCAGTTTCATGTAGGTCTCATCAGTAGTTGGTCAGAAAACAGCAAAATGTCACTTTTGAGCTTTTCGGCCCGAGAGAAGCATTTTGAGAGCATGTTGTCATTTAGGCTGTTACTTTTCAACAGAAGCACTCAGAAACAAGTTTCCAAGCCCGAAACGTGTGATTTGATGAATTCTACACTGCCTGGGCAGTTTCATGTAGGTCCCATCAGTAGTTGGTCAGAAAACAGCAAAATGTCACTTTTGACCTTTTCGGCCCGAGAGAAGCATTTTGACAGCATGTTGTCATTTAGGCTGTTACTTTCCAACAGAAGCGCTCAGAAACAAGTTTCCAAGCCAGAAACGTGTGATTTGATGAATTCTACACTGCCAGGGCAGTTTCATGTAGTTGACATCAGTAGTTGGTCAGAAAACAGCAAAATGTCACTTTTGAGCTTTTCGGCCCGAGAGAAGCATTTTGAGAGCATGTTGTCATTTAGGCTGTTACTTTCCAACAGAAGCACTCAGAAACAAGTTTCCAAGCCAGAAACGTGTGATTTGATGAATTCTACACTGCCAGGGCAGTTTCATGTAGTTGACATCAGTAGTTGGTCAGAAACCAGCAAAATGTCACTTTTGAGCTTTTCGGCCCGAGAGAAGCATTTTGAGAGCATGTTGTCATTTAGGCTGTTGCTTTCCAACAGAAGCACTCAGAAACAAGTTTCCAAGCCAGAAACGTGTGATTTGATGAATTCTACACTGCCAGGGCAGTTTCATGTAGGTCCCATCAGTAGTTGGTCAGAAAACAGCAAAATGTCACTTTTGAGCTTTTAGGCCCGAGAGAAGCATTTTGAGAGCGTGTTGTCATTTAGGCTGTTGCTTTCCAACAGAGGCACTCAGAAACAAGTTTCCAAGCCAGAAACGTGTGATTTGATGAATTCTACACTACCAGGGCAGTTTCATGTTGTTGCCATCAGTAGTTGGTCAGAAAACAGCAAAATGTCACTTTTGACCTTTTCGGCCCGAGAGAAGCATTTTGACAGCATGTTGTCATTTAGGCTGTTACTTTCCAACAGAAGCGCTCAGAAACAAGTTTCCAAGCCAGAAACGTGTGATTTGATGAATTCTACACTGCCAGGGCAGTTTCATGTAGGTCTCATCATTAGTTGGTCAGAAAACAGCAAAATGTCACTTTTGACCTTTTCGGCCCGAGAGAAGCATTTTGAGAGCATGTTGTCATTTAGGCTGTTATTTTCCAACAGAAGCACTCAGAAACAAGTTTCCAAGCCAGAAACGTGTGATTTGATGAATTCTACACTGCCAGGTCAGTTTCATGTAGGTCTCATCAGTAGTTGGTCAGAAAACAGCAAAATGTCACTTTTGAGCTTTTCGGCCCGAGAGAAGCATTTTGAGAGCATGTTGTCATTTAGGCTGTTATTTTCCAACAGAAGCACTCAGAAACAAGTTTCCAAGCCAGAAACGTGTGATTTGATGAATTCTACACTACCAGGGCAGTTTCATGTTGTTGCCATCAGTAGTTGGTCAGAAAACAGCAAAATGTCACTTTTGACCTTTTCGGCCCGAGAGAAGCATTTTGACAGCATGTTGTCATTTAGGCTGTTACTTTCCAACAGAAGCGCTCAGAAACAAGTTTCCAAGCCAGAAACGTGTGATTTGATGAATTCTACACTGCCAGGGCAGTTTCATGTAGTTGACATCAGTAGTTGGTCAGAAACCAGCAAAATGTCACTTTTGAGCTTTTCGGCCCGAGAGAAGCATTTTGAGAGCATGTTGTCATTTAGGCTGTTGCTTTCCAACAGAAGCACTCAGAAACAAGTTTCCAAGCCAGAAACGTGTGATTTGATGAATTCTACACTGCCAGGGCAGTTTCATGTAGTTGACATCAGTAGTTGGTCAGAAAACAGCAAAATGTCACTTTTGAGCTTTTCGGCCCGAGAGAAGCATTTTGAGAGCATGTTGTCATTTAGGCTGTTGCTTTCCAACAGAAGCACTCAGAAACAAGTTTCCAAGCCAGAAACGTGTGTTTTGATGAATTCTACACTGCCAGGGCAGTTTCATGTTGGTCCCATCAGTAGTTGGTCAGAAAACAGCAAAATGTCACTTTTGAGCTTTTCGGCCCGAGAGAAGCATTTTGAGAGCATGTTGTCATTTAGGCTGTTACTTTCCAACAGAAGCACTCAGAAACAAGTTTCCAAGCCAGAAATGTGTGATTTGATGAATTCTACACTACCAGGGCAGTTTCATGTAGGTCTCATCATTAGTTGGTCAGAAAACAGCAAAATGTCACTTTTGAGCTTTTCGGCCCGAGAGAAGCATTTTGACAGCATGTTGTCATTTAGGCTGTTACTTTCCAACAGAAGCGCTCAGAAACAAGTTTCCAAGCCAGAAACGTGTGATTTGATGAATTCTACACTGCCAGGGCAGTTTCATGTAGTTGACATCAGTAGTTGGTCAGAAAACAGCAAAATGTCACTTTTGAGCTTTTCGGCCCGAGAGAAGCATTTTGAGAGCATGTTGTCATTTAGGCTGTTACTTTCCAACAGAAGCACTCAGAAACAAGTTTCCAAGCCAGAAACGTGTGATTTGATGAATTCTACACTGCCAGGGCAGTTTCATGTAGTTGACATCAGTAGTTGGTCAGAAAACAGCAAAATGTCACTTTTGAGCTTTTCGGCCCGAGAGAAGCATTTTGAGAGCATGTTGTCATTTAGGCTGTTACTTTCCAACAGAAGCACTCAGAAACAAGTTTCCAAGCCAGAAACGTGTGATTTGATGAATTCTACACTGCCAGGGCAGTTTCATGTAGTTGACATCAGTAGTTGGTCAGAAAACAGCAAAATGTCACTTTTGAGCTTTTCGGCCCGAGAGAAGCATTTTGAGAGCATGTTGTCATTTAGGCTGTTATTTTCCAACAGAAGCACTCAGAAACAAGTTTCCAAGCCAGAAACGTGTGATTTGATGAATTCTACACTACCAGGGCAGTTTCATGTTGTTGCCATCAGTAGTTGGTCAGAAAACAGCAAAATGTCACTTTTGACCTTTTCGGCCCGAGAGAAGCATTTTGACAGCATGTTGTCATTTAGGCTGTTACTTTCCAACAGAAGCGCTCAGAAACAAGTTTCCAAGCCAGAAACGTGTGATTTGATGAATTCTACACTGCCAGGGCAGTTTCATGTAGTTGACATCAGTAGTTGGTCAGAAAACAGCAAAATGTCACTTTTGAGCTTTTCGGCCCGAGAGAAGCATTTTGAGAGCATGTTGTCATTTAGGCTGTTACTTTCCAACAGAAGCACTCAGAAACAAGTTTCCAAGCCAGAAACGTGTGATTTGATGAATTCTACACTGCCAGGGCAGTTTCATGTAGTTGACATCAGTAGTTGGTCAGAAAACAGCAAAATGTCACTTTTGAGCTTTTCGGCCCGAGAGAAGCATTTTGAGAGCATGTTGTCATTTAGGCTGTTACTTTCCAACAGAAGCACTCAGAAACAAGTTTCCAAGCCAGAAACGTGTGATTTGATGAATTCTACACTGCCAGGGCAGTTTCATGTAGTTGACATCAGTAGTTGGTCAGAAAACAGCAAAATGTCACTTTTGAGCTTTTCGGCCCGAGAGAAGCATTTTGAGAGCATGTTGTCATTTAGGCTGTTACTTTCCAACAGAAGCACTCAGAAACAAGTTTCCAAGCCAGAAACGTGTGATTTGATGAATTCGACACTGCCAGGGCAGTTTCATGTAGGTCTCATCAGTAGTTGGTCAGAAAACAGCAAAATGTCACTTTTGACCTTTTCGGCCCGAGAGAAGCATTTTGAGAGCGTGTTGTCATTTAGGCTGTTACTTTCCAACAGAAGCACTCAGAAACAAGTTTCCAAGCCAGAAACGTGTGATTTGATGAATTCTACACTACCAGGGCAGTTTCATGTTGTTGCCATCAGTAGTTGGTCAGAAAACAGCAAAATGTCACTTTTGACCTTTTCGGCCCGAGAGAAGCATTTTGACAGCATGTTGTCATTTAGGCTGTTACTTTCCAACAGAAGCGCTCAGAAACAAGTTTCCAAGCCAGAAACGTGTGATTTGATGAATTCTACACTGCCAGGGCAGTTTCATGTAGGTCTCATCAGTAGTTGGTCAGAAAACAGCAAAATGTCACTTTTGACCTTTTCGGCCCGAGAGAAGCATTTTGAGAGCATGTTGTCATTTAGGCTGTTATTTTCCAACAGAAGCACTCAGAAACAAGTTTCCAAGCCAGAAACGTGTGATTTGATGAATTCTACACTGCCAGGTCAGTTTCATGTAGGTCTCATCAGTAGTTGGTCAGAAAACAGCAAAATGTCACTTTTGAGCTTTTCGGCCCGAGAGAAGCATTTTGAGAGCATGTTGTCATTTAGGCTGTTACTTTTCAACAGAAGCACTCAGAAACAAGTTTCCAAGCCCGAAACGTGTGATTTGATGAATTCTACACTGCCTGGGCAGTTTCATGTAGGTCCCATCAGTAGTTGGTCAGAAAACAGCAAAATGTCACTTTTGACCTTTTCGGCCCGAGAGAAGCATTTTGACAGCATGTTGTCATTTAGGCTGTTACTTTCCAACAGAAGCGCTCAGAAACAAGTTTCCAAGCCAGAAACGTGTGATTTGATGAATTCTACACTGCCAGGGCAGTTTCATGTAGTTGACATCAGTAGTTGGTCAGAAAACAGCAAAATGTCACTTTTGAGCTTTTCGGCCCGAGAGAAGCATTTTGAGAGCATGTTGTCATTTAGGCTGTTACTTTCCAACAGAAGCACTCAGAAACAAGTTTCCAAGCCAGAAACGTGTGATTTGATGAATTCTACACTGCCAGGGCAGTTTCATGTAGTTGACATCAGTAGTTGGTCAGAAACCAGCAAAATGTCACTTTTGAGCTTTTCGGCCCGAGAGAAGCATTTTGAGAGCATGTTGTCATTTAGGCTGTTGCTTTCCAACAGAAGCACTCAGAAACAAGTTTCCAAGCCAGAAACGTGTGATTTGATGAATTCTACACTGCCAGGGCAGTTTCATGTAGGTCCCATCAGTAGTTGGTCAGAAAACAGCAAAATGTCACTTTTGAGCTTTTAGGCCCGAGAGAAGCATTTTGAGAGCGTGTTGTCATTTAGGCTGTTGCTTTCCAACAGAGGCACTCAGAAACAAGTTTCCAAGCCAGAAACGTGTGATTTGATGAATTCTACACTACCAGGGCAGTTTCATGTTGTTGCCATCAGTAGTTGGTCAGAAAACAGCAAAATGTCACTTTTGACCTTTTCGGCCCGAGAGAAGCATTTTGACAGCATGTTGTCATTTAGGCTGTTACTTTCCAACAGAAGCGCTCAGAAACAAGTTTCCAAGCCAGAAACGTGTGATTTGATGAATTCTACACTGCCAGGGCAGTTTCATGTAGGTCTCATCATTAGTTGGTCAGAAAACAGCAAAATGTCACTTTTGACCTTTTCGGCCCGAGAGAAGCATTTTGAGAGCATGTTGTCATTTAGGCTGTTATTTTCCAACAGAAGCACTCAGAAACAAGTTTCCAAGCCAGAAACGTGTGATTTGATGAATTCTACACTGCCAGGTCAGTTTCATGTAGGTCTCATCAGTAGTTGGTCAGAAAACAGCAAAATGTCACTTTTGAGCTTTTCGGCCCGAGAGAAGCATTTTGAGAGCATGTTGTCATTTAGGCTGTTATTTTCCAACAGAAGCACTCAGAAACAAGTTTCCAAGCCAGAAACGTGTGATTTGATGAATTCTACACTACCAGGGCAGTTTCATGTTGTTGCCATCAGTAGTTGGTCAGAAAACAGCAAAATGTCACTTTTGACCTTTTCGGCCCGAGAGAAGCATTTTGACAGCATGTTGTCATTTAGGCTGTTACTTTCCAACAGAAGCGCTCAGAAACAAGTTTCCAAGCCAGAAACGTGTGATTTGATGAATTCTACACTGCCAGGGCAGTTTCATGTAGTTGACATCAGTAGTTGGTCAGAAAACAGCAAAATGTCACTTTTGAGCTTTTCGGCCCGAGAGAAGCATTTTGAGAGCATGTTGTCATTTAGGCTGTTACTTTCCAACAGAAGCACTCAGAAACAAGTTTCCAAGCCAGAAACGTGTGATTTGATGAATTCTACACTGCCAGGGCAGTTTCATGTAGTTGACATCAGTAGTTGGTCAGAAACCAGCAAAATGTCACTTTTGAGCTTTTCGGCCCGAGAGAAGCATTTTGAGAGCATGTTGTCATTTAGGCTGTTGCTTTCCAACAGAAGCACTCAGAAACAAGTTTCCAAGCCAGAAACGTGTGATTTGATGAATTCTACACTGCCAGGGCAGTTTCATGTAGTTGACATCAGTAGTTGGTCAGAAAACAGCAAAATGTCACTTTTGAGCTTTTCGGCCCGAGAGAAGCATTTTGAGAGCATGTTGTCATTTAGGCTGTTGCTTTCCAACAGAAGCACTCAGAAACAAGTTTCCAAGCCAGAAACGTGTGTTTTGATGAATTCTACACTGCCAGGGCAGTTTCATGTTGGTCCCATCAGTAGTTGGTCAGAAAACAGCAAAATGTCACTTTTGAGCTTTTCGGCCCGAGAGAAGCATTTTGAGAGCATGTTGTCATTTAGGCTGTTACTTTCCAACAGAAGCACTCAGAAACAAGTTTCCAAGCCAGAAACGTGTGATTTGATGAATTCTACACTGCCAGGGCAGTTTCATGTAGTTGACATCAGTAGTTGGTCAGAAAACAGCAAAATGTCACTTTTGAGCTTTTCGGCCCGAGAGAAGCATTTTGAGAGCATGTTGTCATTTAGGCTGTTGCTTTCCAACAGAAGCACTCAGAAACAAGTTTCCAAGCCAGAAACGTGTGATTTGATGAATTCTACACTGCCAGGGCAGTTTCATGTAGGTCCCATCAGTAGTTGGTCAGAAAACAGCAAAATGTCACTTTTGAGCTTTTCGGCCCGAGAGAAGCATTTTGAGAGCGTGTTGTCATTTAGGCTGTTGCTTTCCAACAGAAGCACTCAGAAACAAGTTTCCAAGCCAGAAACGTGTGATTTGATGAATTCTACACTACCAGGGCAGTTTCATGTTGTTGCCATCAGTAGTTGGTCAGAAAACAGCAAAATGTCACTTTTGACCTTTTCGGCCCGAGAGAAGCATTTTGACAGCATGTTGTCATTTAGGCTGTTACTTTCCAACAGAAGCGCTCAGAAACAAGTTTCCAAGCCAGAAACGTGTGATTTGATGAATTCTACACTGCCAGGGCAGTTTCATGTAGGTCTCATCATTAGTTGGTCAGAAAACAGCAAAATGTCACTTTTGACCTTTTCGGCCCGAGAGAAGCATTTTGAGAGCATGTTGTCATTTAGGCTGTTATTTTCCAACAGAAGCACTCAGAAACAAGTTTCCAAGCCAGAAACGTGTGATTTGATGAATTCTACACTGCCAGGTCAGTTTCATGTAGGTCTCATCAGTAGTTGGTCAGAAAACAGCAAAATGTCACTTTTGAGCTTTTCGGCCCGAGAGAAGCATTTTGAGAGCATGTTGTCATTTAGGCTGTTATTTTCCAACAGAAGCACTCAGAAACAAGTTTCCAAGCCAGAAACGTGTGATTTGATGAATTCTACACTACCAGGGCAGTTTCATGTTGTTGCCATCAGTAGTTGGTCAGAAAACAGCAAAATGTCACTTTTGACCTTTTCGGCCCGAGAGAAGCATTTTGACAGCATGTTGTCATTTAGGCTGTTACTTTCCAACAGAAGCGCTCAGAAACAAGTTTCCAAGCCAGAAACGTGTGATTTGATGAATTCTACACTGCCAGGGCAGTTTCATGTAGTTGACATCAGTAGTTGGTCAGAAACCAGCAAAATGTCACTTTTGAGCTTTTCGGCCCGAGAGAAGCATTTTGAGAGCATGTTGTCATTTAGGCTGTTGCTTTCCAACAGAAGCACTCAGAAACAAGTTTCCAAGCCAGAAACGTGTGATTTGATGAATTCTACACTGCCAGGGCAGTTTCATGTAGTTGACATCAGTAGTTGGTCAGAAAACAGCAAAATGTCACTTTTGAGCTTTTCGGCCCGAGAGAAGCATTTTGAGAGCATGTTGTCATTTAGGCTGTTGCTTTCCAACAGAAGCACTCAGAAACAAGTTTCCAAGCCAGAAACGTGTGTTTTGATGAATTCTACACTGCCAGGGCAGTTTCATGTTGGTCCCATCAGTAGTTGGTCAGAAAACAGCAAAATGTCACTTTTGAGCTTTTCGGCCCGAGAGAAGCATTTTGAGAGCATGTTGTCATTTAGGCTGTTACTTTCCAACAGAAGCACTCAGAAACAAGTTTCCAAGCCAGAAATGTGTGATTTGATGAATTCTACACTACCAGGGCAGTTTCATGTAGGTCTCATCATTAGTTGGTCAGAAAACAGCAAAATGTCACTTTTGAGCTTTTCGGCCCGAGAGAAGCATTTTGAGAGCATGTTGTCATTTAGGCTGTTACTTTCCAACAGAAGCACTCAGAAACAAGTTTCCAAGCCAGAAACGTGTGATTTGATGAATTCGACACTGCCAGGGCAGTTTCATGTAGGTCTCATCAGTAGTTGGTCAGAAAACAGCAAAATGTCACTTTTGACCTTTTCGGCCCGAGAGAAGCATTTTGAGAGCGTGTTGTCATTTAGGCTGTTACTTTCCAACAGAAGCACTCAGAAACAAGTTTCCAAGCCAGAAACGTGTGATTTGATGAATTCTACACTACCAGGGCAGTTTCATGTTGTTGCCATCAGTAGTTGGTCAGAAAACAGCAAAATGTCACTTTTGACCTTTTCGGCCCGAGAGAAGCATTTTGACAGCATGTTGTCATTTAGGCTGTTACTTTCCAACAGAAGCGCTCAGAAACAAGTTTCCAAGCCAGAAACGTGTGATTTGATGAATTCTACACTGCCAGGGCAGTTTCATGTAGGTCTCATCAGTAGTTGGTCAGAAAACAGCAAAATGTCACTTTTGACCTTTTCGGCCCGAGAGAAGCATTTTGAGAGCATGTTGTCATTTAGGCTGTTATTTTCCAACAGAAGCACTCAGAAACAAGTTTCCAAGCCAGAAACGTGTGATTTGATGAATTCTACACTGCCAGGTCAGTTTCATGTAGGTCTCATCAGTAGTTGGTCAGAAAACAGCAAAATGTCACTTTTGAGCTTTTCGGCCCGAGAGAAGCATTTTGAGAGCATGTTGTCATTTAGGCTGTTGCTTTTCAACAGAGGCACTCAGAAACAAGTTTCCAAGCCCGAAACGTGTGATTTGATGAATTCTACACTGCCAGGGCAGTTTCATGTAGTTGACATCAGTAGTTGGTCAGAAAACAGCCAAATGTCACTTTTGAGCTTTTCGGCCCGAGAGAAGCATTTTGAGAGCATGTTGTCATTTAGGCTGTTACTTTTCAACAGAAGCACTCAGAAACAAGTTTCCAAGCCCGAAACGTGTGATTTGATGAATTCTACACTGCCAGGTCAGTTTCATGTAGGTCTCATCAGTAGTTGGTCAGAAAACAGCAAAATGTCACTTTTGAGCTTTTCGGCCCGAGAGAAGCATTTTGAGAGCATGTTGTCATTTAGGCTGTTACTTTCCAACAGAAGCACTCAGAAACAAGTTTCCAAGCCAGAAACGTGTGATTTGATGAATTCTACACTGCCAGGGCAGTTTCATGTAGTTGACATCAGTAGTTGGTCAGAAAACAGCAAAATGTCACTTTTGAGCTTTTCGGCCCGAGAGAAGCATTTTGAGAGCATGTTGTCATTTAGGCTGTTGCTTTCCAACAGAAGCACTCAGAAACAAGTTTCCAAGCCAGAAACGTGTGATTTGATGAATTCTACACTGCCAGGGCAGTTTCATGTAGGTCCCATCAGTAGTTGGTCAGAAAACAGCAAAATGTCACTTTTGAGCTTTTCGGCCCGAGAGAAGCATTTTGAGAGCGTGTTGTCATTTAGGCTGTTGCTTTCCAACAGAAGCACTCAGAAACAAGTTTCCAAGCCAGAAACGTGTGATTTGATGAATTCTACACTACCAGGGCAGTTTCATGTTGTTGCCATCAGTAGTTGGTCAGAAAACAGCAAAATGTCACTTTTGACCTTTTCGGCCCGAGAGAAGCATTTTGACAGCATGTTGTCATTTAGGCTGTTACTTTCCAACAGAAGCGCTCAGAAACAAGTTTCCAAGCCAGAAACGTGTGATTTGATGAATTCTACACTGCCAGGGCAGTTTCATGTAGGTCTCATCATTAGTTGGTCAGAAAACAGCAAAATGTCACTTTTGAGCTTTTCGGCCCGAGAGAAGCATTTTGAGAGCATGTTGTCATTTAGGCTGTTATTTTCCAACAGAAGCACTCAGAAACAAGTTTCCAAGCCAGAAACGTGTGATTTGATGAATTCTACACTGCCAGGTCAGTTTCATGTAGGTCTCATCAGTAGTTGGTCAGAAAACAGCAAAATGTCACTTTTGACCTTTTCGGCCCGAGAGAAGCATTTTGAGAGCATGTTGTCATTTAGGCTGTTATTTTCCAACAGAAGCACTCAGAAACAAGTTTCCAAGCCAGAAACGTGTGATTTGATGAATTCTACACTACCAGGGCAGTTTCATGTTGTTGCCATCAGTAGTTGGTCAGAAAACAGCAAAATGTCACTTTTGACCTTTTCGGCCCGAGAGAAGCATTTTGACAGCATGTTGTCATTTAGGCTGTTACTTTCCAACAGAAGCGCTCAGAAACAAGTTTCCAAGCCAGAAACGTGTGATTTGATGAATTCTACACTGCCAGGGCAGTTTCATGTAGTTGACATCAGTAGTTGGTCAGAAAACAGCAAAATGTCACTTTTGAGCTTTTCGGCCCGAGAGAAGCATTTTGAGAGCATGTTGTCATTTAGGCTGTTACTTTCCAACAGAAGCACTCAGAAACAAGTTTCCAAGCCAGAAACGTGTGATTTGATGAATTCTACACTGCCAGGGCAGTTTCATGTAGTTGACATCAGTAGTTGGTCAGAAACCAGCAAAATGTCACTTTTGAGCTTTTCGGCCCGAGAGAAGCATTTTGAGAGCATGTTGTCATTTAGGCTGTTGCTTTCCAACAGAAGCACTCAGAAACAAGTTTCCAAGCCAGAAACGTGTGATTTGATGAATTCTACACTGCCAGGGCAGTTTCATGTAGTTGACATCAGTAGTTGGTCAGAAAACAGCAAAATGTCACTTTTGAGCTTTTCGGCCCGAGAGAAGCATTTTGAGAGCATGTTGTCATTTAGGCTGTTGCTTTCCAACAGAAGCACTCAGAAACAAGTTTCCAAGCCAGAAACGTGTGTTTTGATGAATTCTACACTGCCAGGGCAGTTTCATGTTGGTCCCATCAGTAGTTGGTCAGAAAACAGCAAAATGTCACTTTTGAGCTTTTCGGCCCGAGAGAAGCATTTTGAGAGCATGTTGTCATTTAGGCTGTTACTTTCCAACAGAAGCACTCAGAAACAAGTTTCCAAGCCAGAAACGTGTGATTTGATGAATTCTACACTACCAGGGCAGTTTCATGTAGGTCTCATCATTAGTTGGTCAGAAAACAGCAAAATGTCACTTTTGACCTTTTCGGCCCGAGAGAAGCATTTTGAGAGCATGTTGTCATTTAGGCTGTTATTTTCCAACAGAAGCACTCAGAAACAAGTTTCCAAGCCAGAAACGTGTGATTTGATGAATTCTACACTGCCAGGTCAGTTTCATGTAGGTCTCATCAGTAGTTGGTCAGAAAACAGCAAAATGTCACTTTTGAGCTTTTCGGCCCGAGAGAAGCATTTTGAGAGCATGTTGTCATTTAGGCTGTTATTTTCCAACAGAAGCACTCAGAAACAAGTTTCCAAGCCAGAAACGTGTGATTTGATGAATTCTACACTACCAGGGCAGTTTCATGTTGTTGCCATCAGTAGTTGGTCAGAAAACAGCAAAATGTCACTTTTGACCTTTTCGGCCCGAGAGAAGCATTTTGACAGCATGTTGTCATTTAGGCTGTTACTTTCCAACAGAAGCGCTCAGAAACAAGTTTCCAAGCCAGAAACGTGTGATTTGATGAATTCTACACTGCCAGGGCAGTTTCATGTAGTTGACATCAGTAGTTGGTCAGAAAACAGCAAAATGTCACTTTTGAGCTTTTCGGCCCGAGAGAAGCATTTTGAGAGCATGTTGTCATTTAGGCTGTTACTTTCCAACAGAAGCACTCAGAAACAAGTTTCCAAGCCAGAAACGTGTGATTTGATGAATTCTACACTGCCAGGGCAGTTTCATGTAGTTGACATCAGTAGTTGGTCAGAAAACAGCAAAATGTCACTTTTGAGCTTTTCGGCCCGAGAGAAGCATTTTGAGAGCATGTTGTCATTTAGGCTGTTACTTTCCAACAGAAGCACTCAGAAACAAGTTTCCAAGCCAGAAACGTGTGATTTGATGAATTCTACACTGCCAGGGCAGTTTCATGTAGTTGACATCAGTAGTTGGTCAGAAAACAGCAAAATGTCACTTTTGAGCTTTTCGGCCCGAGAGAAGCATTTTGAGAGCATGTTGTCATTTAGGCTGTTACTTTCCAACAGAAGCACTCAGAAACAAGTTTCCAAGCCAGAAACGTGTGATTTGATGAATTCGACACTGCCAGGGCAGTTTCATGTAGGTCTCATCAGTAGTTGGTCAGAAAACAGCAAAATGTCACTTTTGACCTTTTCGGCCCGAGAGAAGCATTTTGAGAGCGTGTTGTCATTTAGGCTGTTACTTTCCAACAGAAGCACTCAGAAACAAGTTTCCAAGCCAGAAACGTGTGTTTTGATGAATTCTACACTGCCAGGGCAGTTTCATGTTGGTCCCATCAGTAGTTGGTCAGAAAACAGCAAAATGTCACTTTTGAGCTTTTCGGCCCGAGAGAAGCATTTTGAGAGCATGTTGTCATTTAGGCTGTTACTTTCCAACAGAAGCACTCAGAAACAAGTTTCCAAGCCAGAAACGTGTGATTTGATGAATTCTACACTACCAGGGCAGTTTCATGTAGGTCTCATCATTAGTTGGTCAGAAAACAGCAAAATGTCACTTTTGACCTTTTCGGCCCGAGAGAAGCATTTTGAGAGCATGTTGTCATTTAGGCTGTTATTTTCCAACAGAAGCACTCAGAAACAAGTTTCCAAGCCAGAAACGTGTGATTTGATGAATTCTACACTGCCAGGTCAGTTTCATGTAGGTCTCATCAGTAGTTGGTCAGAAAACAGCAAAATGTCACTTTTGAGCTTTTCGGCCCGAGAGAAGCATTTTGAGAGCATGTTGTCATTTAGGCTGTTATTTTCCAACAGAAGCACTCAGAAACAAGTTTCCAAGCCAGAAACGTGTGATTTGATGAATTCTACACTACCAGGGCAGTTTCATGTTGTTGCCATCAGTAGTTGGTCAGAAAACAGCAAAATGTCACTTTTGACCTTTTCGGCCCGAGAGAAGCATTTTGACAGCATGTTGTCATTTAGGCTGTTACTTTCCAACAGAAGCGCTCAGAAACAAGTTTCCAAGCCAGAAACGTGTGATTTGATGAATTCTACACTGCCAGGGCAGTTTCATGTAGTTGACATCAGTAGTTGGTCAGAAAACAGCAAAATGTCACTTTTGAGCTTTTCGGCCCGAGAGAAGCATTTTGAGAGCATGTTGTCATTTAGGCTGTTACTTTCCAACAGAAGCACTCAGAAACAAGTTTCCAAGCCAGAAACGTGTGATTTGATGAATTCTACACTGCCAGGGCAGTTTCATGTAGTTGACATCAGTAGTTGGTCAGAAAACAGCAAAATGTCACTTTTGAGCTTTTCGGCCCGAGAGAAGCATTTTGAGAGCATGTTGTCATTTAGGCTGTTACTTTCCAACAGAAGCACTCAGAAACAAGTTTCCAAGCCAGAAACGTGTGATTTGATGAATTCTACACTGCCAGGGCAGTTTCATGTAGTTGACATCAGTAGTTGGTCAGAAAACAGCAAAATGTCACTTTTGAGCTTTTCGGCCCGAGAGAAGCATTTTGAGAGCATGTTGTCATTTAGGCTGTTACTTTCCAACAGAAGCACTCAGAAACAAGTTTCCAAGCCAGAAACGTGTGATTTGATGAATTCGACACTGCCAGGGCAGTTTCATGTAGGTCTCATCAGTAGTTGGTCAGAAAACAGCAAAATGTCACTTTTGACCTTTTCGGCCCGAGAGAAGCATTTTGAGAGCGTGTTGTCATTTAGGCTGTTACTTTCCAACAGAAGCACTCAGAAACAAGTTTCCAAGCCAGAAACGTGTGATTTGATGAATTCTACACTACCAGGGCAGTTTCATGTTGTTGCCATCAGTAGTTGGTCAGAAAACAGCAAAATGTCACTTTTGACCTTTTCGGCCCGAGAGAAGCATTTTGACAGCATGTTGTCATTTAGGCTGTTACTTTCCAACAGAAGCGCTCAGAAACAAGTTTCCAAGCCAGAAACGTGTGATTTGATGAATTCTACACTGCCAGGGCAGTTTCATGTAGGTCTCATCAGTAGTTGGTCAGAAAACAGCAAAATGTCACTTTTGACCTTTTCGGCCCGAGAGAAGCATTTTGAGAGCATGTTGTCATTTAGGCTGTTATTTTCCAACAGAAGCACTCAGAAACAAGTTTCCAAGCCAGAAACGTGTGATTTGATGAATTCTACACTGCCAGGTCAGTTTCATGTAGGTCTCATCAGTAGTTGGTCAGAAAACAGCAAAATGTCACTTTTGAGCTTTTCGGCCCGAGAGAAGCATTTTGAGAGCATGTTGTCATTTAGGCTGTTACTTTTCAACAGAAGCACTCAGAAACAAGTTTCCAAGCCCGAAACGTGTGATTTGATGAATTCTACACTGCCTGGGCAGTTTCATGTAGGTCCCATCAGTAGTTGGTCAGAAAACAGCAAAATGTCACTTTTGACCTTTTCGGCCCGAGAGAAGCATTTTGACAGCATGTTGTCATTTAGGCTGTTACTTTCCAACAGAAGCGCTCAGAAACAAGTTTCCAAGCCAGAAACGTGTGATTTGATGAATTCTACACTGCCAGGGCAGTTTCATGTAGTTGACATCAGTAGTTGGTCAGAAAACAGCAAAATGTCACTTTTGAGCTTTTCGGCCCGAGAGAAGCATTTTGAGAGCATGTTGTCATTTAGGCTGTTACTTTCCAACAGAAGCACTCAGAAACAAGTTTCCAAGCCAGAAACGTGTGATTTGATGAATTCTACACTGCCAGGGCAGTTTCATGTAGTTGACATCAGTAGTTGGTCAGAAACCAGCAAAATGTCACTTTTGAGCTTTTCGGCCCGAGAGAAGCATTTTGAGAGCATGTTGTCATTTAGGCTGTTGCTTTCCAACAGAAGCACTCAGAAACAAGTTTCCAAGCCAGAAACGTGTGATTTGATGAATTCTACACTGCCAGGGCAGTTTCATGTAGGTCCCATCAGTAGTTGGTCAGAAAACAGCAAAATGTCACTTTTGAGCTTTTCGGCCCGAGAGAAGCATTTTGAGAGCGTGTTGTCATTTAGGCTGTTGCTTTCCAACAGAGGCACTCAGAAACAAGTTTCCAAGCCAGAAACGTGTGATTTGATGAATTCTACACTACCAGGGCAGTTTCATGTTGTTGCCATCAGTAGTTGGTCAGAAAACAGCAAAATGTCACTTTTGACCTTTTCGGCCCGAGAGAAGCATTTTGACAGCATGTTGTCATTTAGGCTGTTACTTTCCAACAGAAGCGCTCAGAAACAAGTTTCCAAGCCAGAAACGTGTGATTTGATGAATTCTACACTGCCAGGGCAGTTTCATGTAGGTCTCATCATTAGTTGGTCAGAAAACAGCAAAATGTCACTTTTGACCTTTTCGGCCCGAGAGAAGCATTTTGAGAGCATGTTGTCATTTAGGCTGTTATTTTCCAACAGAAGCACTCAGAAACAAGTTTCCAAGCCAGAAACGTGTGATTTGATGAATTCTACACTGCCAGGTCAGTTTCATGTAGGTCTCATCAGTAGTTGGTCAGAAAACAGCAAAATGTCACTTTTGAGCTTTTCGGCCCGAGAGAAGCATTTTGAGAGCATGTTGTCATTTAGGCTGTTATTTTCCAACAGAAGCACTCAGAAACAAGTTTCCAAGCCAGAAACGTGTGATTTGATGAATTCTACACTACCAGGGCAGTTTCATGTTGTTGCCATCAGTAGTTGGTCAGAAAACAGCAAAATGTCACTTTTGACCTTTTCGGCCCGAGAGAAGCATTTTGACAGCATGTTGTCATTTAGGCTGTTACTTTCCAACAGAAGCGCTCAGAAACAAGTTTCCAAGCCAGAAACGTGTGATTTGATGAATTCTACACTGCCAGGGCAGTTTCATGTAGTTGACATCAGTAGTTGGTCAGAAAACAGCAAAATGTCACTTTTGAGCTTTTCGGCCCGAGAGAAGCATTTTGAGAGCATGTTGTCATTTAGGCTGTTACTTTCCAACAGAAGCACTCAGAAACAAGTTTCCAAGCCAGAAACGTGTGATTTGATGAATTCTACACTGCCAGGGCAGTTTCATGTAGTTGACATCAGTAGTTGGTCAGAAAACAGCAAAATGTCACTTTTGAGCTTTTCGGCCCGAGAGAAGCATTTTGAGAGCATGTTGTCATTTAGGCTGTTGCTTTCCAACAGAAGCACTCAGAAACAAGTTTCCAAGCCAGAAACGTGTGATTTGATGAATTCTACACTGCCAGGGCAGTTTCATGTAGTTGACATCAGTAGTTGGTCAGAAAACAGCAAAATGTCACTTTTGAGCTTTTCGGCCCGAGAGAAGCATTTTGAGAGCATGTTGTCATTTAGGCTGTTGCTTTCCAACAGAAGCACTCAGAAACAAGTTTCCAAGCCAGAAACGTGTGTTTTGATGAATTCTACACTGCCAGGGCAGTTTCATGTTGGTCCCATCAGTAGTTGGTCAGAAAACAGCAAAATGTCACTTTTGAGCTTTTCGGCCCGAGAGAAGCATTTTGAGAGCATGTTGTCATTTAGGCTGTTACTTTCCAACAGAAGCACTCAGAAACAAGTTTCCAAGCCAGAAACGTGTGATTTGATGAATTCTACACTGCCAGGGCAGTTTCATGTAGTTGACATCAGTAGTTGGTCAGAAAACAGCAAAATGTCACTTTTGAGCTTTTCGGCCCGAGAGAAGCATTTTGAGAGCATGTTGTCATTTAGGCTGTTGCTTTCCAACAGAAGCACTCAGAAACAAGTTTCCAAGCCAGAAACGTGTGATTTGATGAATTCTACACTGCCAGGGCAGTTTCATGTAGGTCCCATCAGTAGTTGGTCAGAAAACAGCAAAATGTCACTTTTGAGCTTTTCGGCCCGAGAGAAGCATTTTGAGAGCGTGTTGTCATTTAGGCTGTTGCTTTCCAACAGAAGCACTCAGAAACAAGTTTCCAAGCCAGAAACGTGTGATTTGATGAATTCTACACTACCAGGGCAGTTTCATGTTGTTGCCATCAGTAGTTGGTCAGAAAACAGCAAAATGTCACTTTTGACCTTTTCGGCCCGAGAGAAGCATTTTGACAGCATGTTGTCATTTAGGCTGTTACTTTCCAACAGAAGCGCTCAGAAACAAGTTTCCAAGCCAGAAACGTGTGATTTGATGAATTCTACACTGCCAGGGCAGTTTCATGTAGGTCTCATCATTAGTTGGTCAGAAAACAGCAAAATGTCACTTTTGACCTTTTCGGCCCGAGAGAAGCATTTTGAGAGCATGTTGTCATTTAGGCTGTTATTTTCCAACAGAAGCACTCAGAAACAAGTTTCCAAGCCAGAAACGTGTGATTTGATGAATTCTACACTGCCAGGTCAGTTTCATGTAGGTCTCATCAGTAGTTGGTCAGAAAACAGCAAAATGTCACTTTTGAGCTTTTCGGCCCGAGAGAAGCATTTTGAGAGCATGTTGTCATTTAGGCTGTTATTTTCCAACAGAAGCACTCAGAAACAAGTTTCCAAGCCAGAAACGTGTGATTTGATGAATTCTACACTACCAGGGCAGTTTCATGTTGTTGCCATCAGTAGTTGGTCAGAAAACAGCAAAATGTCACTTTTGACCTTTTCGGCCCGAGAGAAGCATTTTGACAGCATGTTGTCATTTAGGCTGTTACTTTCCAACAGAAGCGCTCAGAAACAAGTTTCCAAGCCAGAAACGTGTGATTTGATGAATTCTACACTGCCAGGGCAGTTTCATGTAGTTGACATCAGTAGTTGGTCAGAAAACAGCAAAATGTCACTTTTGAGCTTTTCGGCCCGAGAGAAGCATTTTGAGAGCATGTTGTCATTTAGGCTGTTACTTTCCAACAGAAGCACTCAGAAACAAGTTTCCAAGCCAGAAACGTGTGATTTGATGAATTCTACACTGCCAGGGCAGTTTCATGTAGTTGACATCAGTAGTTGGTCAGAAACCAGCAAAATGTCACTTTTGAGCTTTTCGGCCCGAGAGAAGCATTTTGAGAGCATGTTGTCATTTAGGCTGTTGCTTTCCAACAGAAGCACTCAGAAACAAGTTTCCAAGCCAGAAACGTGTGATTTGATGAATTCTACACTGCCAGGGCAGTTTCATGTAGTTGACATCAGTAGTTGGTCAGAAAACAGCAAAATGTCACTTTTGAGCTTTTCGGCCCGAGAGAAGCATTTTGAGAGCATGTTGTCATTTAGGCTGTTGCTTTCCAACAGAAGCACTCAGAAACAAGTTTCCAAGCCAGAAACGTGTGTTTTGATGAATTCTACACTGCCAGGGCAGTTTCATGTTGGTCCCATCAGTAGTTGGTCAGAAAACAGCAAAATGTCACTTTTGAGCTTTTCGGCCCGAGAGAAGCATTTTGAGAGCATGTTGTCATTTAGGCTGTTACTTTCCAACAGAAGCACTCAGAAACAAGTTTCCAAGCCAGAAACGTGTGATTTGATGAATTCTACACTACCAGGGCAGTTTCATGTAGGTCTCATCATTAGTTGGTCAGAAAACAGCAAAATGTCACTTTTGACCTTTTCGGCCCGAGAGAAGCATTTTGAGAGCATGTTGTCATTTAGGCTGTTATTTTCCAACAGAAGCACTCAGAAACAAGTTTCCAAGCCAGAAACGTGTGATTTGATGAATTCTACACTGCCAGGTCAGTTTCATGTAGGTCTCATCAGTAGTTGGTCAGAAAACAGCAAAATGTCACTTTTGAGCTTTTCGGCCCGAGAGAAGCATTTTGAGAGCATGTTGTCATTTAGGCTGTTATTTTCCAACAGAAGCACTCAGAAACAAGTTTCCAAGCCAGAAACGTGTGATTTGATGAATTCTACACTACCAGGGCAGTTTCATGTTGTTGCCATCAGTAGTTGGTCAGAAAACAGCAAAATGTCACTTTTGACCTTTTCGGCCCGAGAGAAGCATTTTGACAGCATGTTGTCATTTAGGCTGTTACTTTCCAACAGAAGCGCTCAGAAACAAGTTTCCAAGCCAGAAACGTGTGATTTGATGAATTCTACACTGCCAGGGCAGTTTCATGTAGTTGACATCAGTAGTTGGTCAGAAAACAGCAAAATGTCACTTTTGAGCTTTTCGGCCCGAGAGAAGCATTTTGAGAGCATGTTGTCATTTAGGCTGTTACTTTCCAACAGAAGCACTCAGAAACAAGTTTCCAAGCCAGAAACGTGTGATTTGATGAATTCTACACTGCCAGGGCAGTTTCATGTAGTTGACATCAGTAGTTGGTCAGAAAACAGCAAAATGTCACTTTTGAGCTTTTCGGCCCGAGAGAAGCATTTTGAGAGCATGTTGTCATTTAGGCTGTTACTTTCCAACAGAAGCACTCAGAAACAAGTTTCCAAGCCAGAAACGTGTGATTTGATGAATTCTACACTGCCAGGGCAGTTTCATGTAGTTGACATCAGTAGTTGGTCAGAAAACAGCAAAATGTCACTTTTGAGCTTTTCGGCCCGAGAGAAGCATTTTGAGAGCATGTTGTCATTTAGGCTGTTACTTTCCAACAGAAGCACTCAGAAACAAGTTTCCAAGCCAGAAACGTGTGATTTGATGAATTCGACACTGCCAGGGCAGTTTCATGTAGGTCTCATCAGTAGTTGGTCAGAAAACAGCAAAATGTCACTTTTGACCTTTTCGGCCCGAGAGAAGCATTTTGAGAGCGTGTTGTCATTTAGGCTGTTACTTTCCAACAGAAGCACTCAGAAACAAGTTTCCAAGCCAGAAACGTGTGATTTGATGAATTCTACACTACCAGGGCAGTTTCATGTTGTTGCCATCAGTAGTTGGTCAGAAAACAGCAAAATGTCACTTTTGACCTTTTCGGCCCGAGAGAAGCATTTTGACAGCATGTTGTCATTTAGGCTGTTACTTTCCAACAGAAGCGCTCAGAAACAAGTTTCCAAGCCAGAAACGTGTGATTTGATGAATTCTACACTGCCAGGGCAGTTTCATGTAGGTCTCATCAGTAGTTGGTCAGAAAACAGCAAAATGTCACTTTTGACCTTTTCGGCCCGAGAGAAGCATTTTGAGAGCATGTTGTCATTTAGGCTGTTATTTTCCAACAGAAGCACTCAGAAACAAGTTTCCAAGCCAGAAACGTGTGATTTGATGAATTCTACACTGCCAGGTCAGTTTCATGTAGGTCTCATCAGTAGTTGGTCAGAAAACAGCAAAATGTCACTTTTGAGCTTTTCGGCCCGAGAGAAGCATTTTGAGAGCATGTTGTCATTTAGGCTGTTACTTTTCAACAGAAGCACTCAGAAACAAGTTTCCAAGCCCGAAACGTGTGATTTGATGAATTCTACACTGCCTGGGCAGTTTCATGTAGGTCCCATCAGTAGTTGGTCAGAAAACAGCAAAATGTCACTTTTGACCTTTTCGGCCCGAGAGAAGCATTTTGACAGCATGTTGTCATTTAGGCTGTTACTTTCCAACAGAAGCGCTCAGAAACAAGTTTCCAAGCCAGAAACGTGTGATTTGATGAATTCTACACTGCCAGGGCAGTTTCATGTAGTTGACATCAGTAGTTGGTCAGAAAACAGCAAAATGTCACTTTTGAGCTTTTCGGCCCGAGAGAAGCATTTTGAGAGCATGTTGTCATTTAGGCTGTTACTTTCCAACAGAAGCACTCAGAAACAAGTTTCCAAGCCAGAAACGTGTGATTTGATGAATTCTACACTGCCAGGGCAGTTTCATGTAGTTGACATCAGTAGTTGGTCAGAAACCAGCAAAATGTCACTTTTGAGCTTTTCGGCCCGAGAGAAGCATTTTGAGAGCATGTTGTCATTTAGGCTGTTGCTTTCCAACAGAAGCACTCAGAAACAAGTTTCCAAGCCAGAAACGTGTGATTTGATGAATTCTACACTGCCAGGGCAGTTTCATGTAGGTCCCATCAGTAGTTGGTCAGAAAACAGCAAAATGTCACTTTTGAGCTTTTCGGCCCGAGAGAAGCATTTTGAGAGCGTGTTGTCATTTAGGCTGTTGCTTTCCAACAGAGGCACTCAGAAACAAGTTTCCAAGCCAGAAACGTGTGATTTGATGAATTCTACACTACCAGGGCAGTTTCATGTTGTTGCCATCAGTAGTTGGTCAGAAAACAGCAAAATGTCACTTTTGACCTTTTCGGCCCGAGAGAAGCATTTTGACAGCATGTTGTCATTTAGGCTGTTACTTTCCAACAGAAGCGCTCAGAAACAAGTTTCCAAGCCAGAAACGTGTGATTTGATGAATTCTACACTGCCAGGGCAGTTTCATGTAGGTCTCATCATTAGTTGGTCAGAAAACAGCAAAATGTCACTTTTGACCTTTTCGGCCCGAGAGAAGCATTTTGAGAGCATGTTGTCATTTAGGCTGTTATTTTCCAACAGAAGCACTCAGAAACAAGTTTCCAAGCCAGAAACGTGTGATTTGATGAATTCTACACTGCCAGGTCAGTTTCATGTAGGTCTCATCAGTAGTTGGTCAGAAAACAGCAAAATGTCACTTTTGAGCTTTTCGGCCCGAGAGAAGCATTTTGAGAGCATGTTGTCATTTAGGCTGTTATTTTCCAACAGAAGCACTCAGAAACAAGTTTCCAAGCCAGAAACGTGTGATTTGATGAATTCTACACTACCAGGGCAGTTTCATGTTGTTGCCATCAGTAGTTGGTCAGAAAACAGCAAAATGTCACTTTTGACCTTTTCGGCCCGAGAGAAGCATTTTGACAGCATGTTGTCATTTAGGCTGTTACTTTCCAACAGAAGCGCTCAGAAACAAGTTTCCAAGCCAGAAACGTGTGATTTGATGAATTCTACACTGCCAGGGCAGTTTCATGTAGTTGACATCAGTAGTTGGTCAGAAAACAGCAAAATGTCACTTTTGAGCTTTTCGGCCCGAGAGAAGCATTTTGAGAGCATGTTGTCATTTAGGCTGTTACTTTCCAACAGAAGCACTCAGAAACAAGTTTCCAAGCCAGAAACGTGTGATTTGATGAATTCTACACTGCCAGGGCAGTTTCATGTAGTTGACATCAGTAGTTGGTCAGAAACCAGCAAAATGTCACTTTTGAGCTTTTCGGCCCGAGAGAAGCATTTTGAGAGCATGTTGTCATTTAGGCTGTTGCTTTCCAACAGAAGCACTCAGAAACAAGTTTCCAAGCCAGAAACGTGTGATTTGATGAATTCTACACTGCCAGGGCAGTTTCATGTAGTTGACATCAGTAGTTGGTCAGAAAACAGCAAAATGTCACTTTTGAGCTTTTCGGCCCGAGAGAAGCATTTTGAGAGCATGTTGTCATTTAGGCTGTTGCTTTCCAACAGAAGCACTCAGAAACAAGTTTCCAAGCCAGAAACGTGTGTTTTGATGAATTCTACACTGCCAGGGCAGTTTCATGTTGGTCCCATCAGTAGTTGGTCAGAAAACAGCAAAATGTCACTTTTGAGCTTTTCGGCCCGAGAGAAGCATTTTGAGAGCATGTTGTCATTTAGGCTGTTACTTTCCAACAGAAGCACTCAGAAACAAGTTTCCAAGCCAGAAACGTGTGATTTGATGAATTCTACACTGCCAGGGCAGTTTCATGTAGTTGACATCAGTAGTTGGTCAGAAAACAGCAAAATGTCACTTTTGAGCTTTTCGGCCCGAGAGAAGCATTTTGAGAGCATGTTGTCATTTAGGCTGTTGCTTTCCAACAGAAGCACTCAGAAACAAGTTTCCAAGCCAGAAACGTGTGATTTGATGAATTCTACACTGCCAGGGCAGTTTCATGTAGGTCCCATCAGTAGTTGGTCAGAAAACAGCAAAATGTCACTTTTGAGCTTTTCGGCCCGAGAGAAGCATTTTGAGAGCGTGTTGTCATTTAGGCTGTTGCTTTCCAACAGAAGCACTCAGAAACAAGTTTCCAAGCCAGAAACGTGTGATTTGATGAATTCTACACTACCAGGGCAGTTTCATGTTGTTGCCATCAGTAGTTGGTCAGAAAACAGCAAAATGTCACTTTTGACCTTTTCGGCCCGAGAGAAGCATTTTGACAGCATGTTGTCATTTAGGCTGTTACTTTCCAACAGAAGCGCTCAGAAACAAGTTTCCAAGCCAGAAACGTGTGATTTGATGAATTCTACACTGCCAGGGCAGTTTCATGTAGGTCTCATCATTAGTTGGTCAGAAAACAGCAAAATGTCACTTTTGACCTTTTCGGCCCGAGAGAAGCATTTTGAGAGCATGTTGTCATTTAGGCTGTTATTTTCCAACAGAAGCACTCAGAAACAAGTTTCCAAGCCAGAAACGTGTGATTTGATGAATTCTACACTGCCAGGTCAGTTTCATGTAGGTCTCATCAGTAGTTGGTCAGAAAACAGCAAAATGTCACTTTTGAGCTTTTCGGCCCGAGAGAAGCATTTTGAGAGCATGTTGTCATTTAGGCTGTTATTTTCCAACAGAAGCACTCAGAAACAAGTTTCCAAGCCAGAAACGTGTGATTTGATGAATTCTACACTACCAGGGCAGTTTCATGTTGTTGCCATCAGTAGTTGGTCAGAAAACAGCAAAATGTCACTTTTGACCTTTTCGGCCCGAGAGAAGCATTTTGACAGCATGTTGTCATTTAGGCTGTTACTTTCCAACAGAAGCGCTCAGAAACAAGTTTCCAAGCCAGAAACGTGTGATTTGATGAATTCTACACTGCCAGGGCAGTTTCATGTAGTTGACATCAGTAGTTGGTCAGAAAACAGCAAAATGTCACTTTTGAGCTTTTCGGCCCGAGAGAAGCATTTTGAGAGCATGTTGTCATTTAGGCTGTTACTTTCCAACAGAAGCACTCAGAAACAAGTTTCCAAGCCAGAAACGTGTGATTTGATGAATTCTACACTGCCAGGGCAGTTTCATGTAGTTGACATCAGTAGTTGGTCAGAAACCAGCAAAATGTCACTTTTGAGCTTTTCGGCCCGAGAGAAGCATTTTGAGAGCATGTTGTCATTTAGGCTGTTGCTTTCCAACAGAAGCACTCAGAAACAAGTTTCCAAGCCAGAAACGTGTGATTTGATGAATTCTACACTGCCAGGGCAGTTTCATGTAGTTGACATCAGTAGTTGGTCAGAAAACAGCAAAATGTCACTTTTGAGCTTTTCGGCCCGAGAGAAGCATTTTGAGAGCATGTTGTCATTTAGGCTGTTGCTTTCCAACAGAAGCACTCAGAAACAAGTTTCCAAGCCAGAAACGTGTGTTTTGATGAATTCTACACTGCCAGGGCAGTTTCATGTTGGTCCCATCAGTAGTTGGTCAGAAAACAGCAAAATGTCACTTTTGAGCTTTTCGGCCCGAGAGAAGCATTTTGAGAGCATGTTGTCATTTAGGCTGTTACTTTCCAACAGAAGCACTCAGAAACAAGTTTCCAAGCCAGAAATGTGTGATTTGATGAATTCTACACTACCAGGGCAGTTTCATGTAGGTCTCATCATTAGTTGGTCAGAAAACAGCAAAATGTCACTTTTGAGCTTTTCGGCCCGAGAGAAGCATTTTGAGAGCATGTTGTCATTTAGGCTGTTACTTTCCAACAGAAGCACTCAGAAACAAGTTTCCAAGCCAGAAACGTGTGATTTGATGAATTCGACACTGCCAGGGCAGTTTCATGTAGGTCTCATCAGTAGTTGGTCAGAAAACAGCAAAATGTCACTTTTGACCTTTTCGGCCCGAGAGAAGCATTTTGAGAGCGTGTTGTCATTTAGGCTGTTACTTTCCAACAGAAGCACTCAGAAACAAGTTTCCAAGCCAGAAACGTGTGATTTGATGAATTCTACACTACCAGGGCAGTTTCATGTTGTTGCCATCAGTAGTTGGTCAGAAAACAGCAAAATGTCACTTTTGACCTTTTCGGCCCGAGAGAAGCATTTTGACAGCATGTTGTCATTTAGGCTGTTACTTTCCAACAGAAGCGCTCAGAAACAAGTTTCCAAGCCAGAAACGTGTGATTTGATGAATTCTACACTGCCAGGGCAGTTTCATGTAGGTCTCATCAGTAGTTGGTCAGAAAACAGCAAAATGTCACTTTTGACCTTTTCGGCCCGAGAGAAGCATTTTGAGAGCATGTTGTCATTTAGGCTGTTATTTTCCAACAGAAGCACTCAGAAACAAGTTTCCAAGCCAGAAACGTGTGATTTGATGAATTCTACACTGCCAGGTCAGTTTCATGTAGGTCTCATCAGTAGTTGGTCAGAAAACAGCAAAATGTCACTTTTGAGCTTTTCGGCCCGAGAGAAGCATTTTGAGAGCATGTTGTCATTTAGGCTGTTACTTTTCAACAGAGGCACTCAGAAACAAGTTTCCAAGCCCGAAACGTGTGATTTGATGAATTCTACACTGCCAGGGCAGTTTCATGTAGTTGACATCAGTAGTTGGTCAGAAAACAGCCAAATGTCACTTTTGAGCTTTTCGGCCCGAGAGAAGCATTTTGAGAGCATGTTGTCATTTAGGCTGTTACTTTTCAACAGAAGCACTCAGAAACAAGTTTCCAAGCCCGAAACGTGTGATTTGATGAATTCTACACTGCCTGGGCAGTTTCATGTAGGTCCCATCAGTAGTTGGTCAGAAAACAGCAAAATGTCACTTTTGACCTTTTCGGCCCGAGAGAAGCATTTTGACAGCATGTTGTCATTTAGGCTGTTACTTTCCAACAGAAGCGCTCAGAAACAAGTTTCCAAGCCAGAAACGTGTGATTTGATGAATTCTACACTGCCAGGGCAGTTTCATGTAGTTGACATCAGTAGTTGGTCAGAAAACAGCAAAATGTCACTTTTGACCTTTTCGGCCCGAGAGAAGCATTTTGAGAGCGTGTTGTCATTTAGGCTGTTACTTTCCAACAGAAGCACTCAGAAACAAGTTCCCAAGCCAGAAACGTGTGATTTGATGAATTCTACACTGCCAGGGCAGTTTCATGTAGGTCCCATCAGTAGTTGGTCAGAAAACAGCAAAATGTCACTTTTGAGCTTTTCGGCCCGAGAGAAGCATTTTGAGAGCGTGTTGTCATTTAGGCTGTTGCTTTCCAACAGAAGCACTCAGAAACAAGTTTCCAAGCCAGAAACGTGTGATTTGATGAATTCTACACTACCAGGGCAGTTTCATGTTGTTGCCATCAGTAGTTGGTCAGAAAACAGCAAAATGTCACTTTTGACCTTTTCGGCCCGAGAGAAGCATTTTGACAGCATGTTGTCATTTAGGCTGTTACTTTCCAACAGAAGCGCTCAGAAACAAGTTTCCAAGCCAGAAACGTGTGATTTGATGAATTCTACACTGCCAGGGCAGTTTCATGTAGGTCTCATCAGTAGTTGGTCAGAAAACAGCAAAATGTCACTTTTGACCTTTTCGGCCCGAGAGAAGCATTTTGAGAGCATGTTGTCATTTAGGCTGTTATTTTCCAACAGAAGCACTCAGAAACAAGTTTCCAAGCCAGAAACGTGTGATTTGATGAATTCTACACTGCCAGGTCAGTTTCATGTAGGTCTCATCAGTAGTTGGTCAGAAAACAGCAAAATGTCACTTTTGAGCTTTTCGGCCCGAGAGAAGCATTTTGAGAGCATGTTGTCATTTAGGCTGTTATTTTCCAACAGAAGCACTCAGAAACAAGTTTCCAAGCCAGAAACGTGTGATTTGATGAATTCTACACTACCAGGGCAGTTTCATGTTGTTGCCATCAGTAGTTGGTCAGAAAACAGCAAAATGTCACTTTTGACCTTTTCGGCCCGAGAGAAGCATTTTGACAGCATGTTGTCATTTAGGCTGTTACTTTCCAACAGAAGCGGTCAGAAACAAGTTTCCAAGCCAGAAACGTGTGATTTGATGAATTCTACACTGCCAGGGCAGTTTCATGTAGTTGACATCAGTAGTTGGTCAGAAAACAGCAAAATGTCACTTTTGAGCTTTTCGGCCCGAGAGAAGCATTTTGAGAGCATGTTGTCATTTAGGCTGTTACTTTTCAACAGAAGCACTCAGAAACAAGTTTCCAAGCCCGAAACGTGTGATTTGATGAATTCTACACTGCCTGGGCAGTTTCATGTAGGTCCCATCAGTAGTTGGTCAGGGTTAGGGTTAGGGGGGGTTAGGGGTTAGGGTTAGGGTTAGGGTAAAGGAATAAGGAACAGGAAATCCTGTTAGTGCACTCTCCACCCTAAGGATGGCCACTCTCCCATCCTCATCTTCTTAGTTTAGGTTTAGTTAGCGGTGTATATAATTTATAACGTAGTTGTTTTCTAGTTGTTTATTATTTATCATAAATTAAAATTTATATCAAGTATAATTTGTGTTTTGTTTAATTGTTTTGTTGTTGTTCCATATGTTTTGGCTTGTGTTTAGTTGTTTTTTGTTGTGTTTCCATTTGTTGTGGTTTGTTTGTTTGGCTTGTAATTGTTTTCTAATTTTTAATTCCCTCCCTTGTTTAATTTGGTTAACCTTCTTGTGTTTTTTTTTCCCTGCAGGTGGCGTTTGCGACGTTTCGTGCCGATTAGGACTTCTTCAGGCTGCCATCCTACAGGTAAGTACCCTTTGTGCCAAACTGAGTGTTGGTGTTGCTGCTCTCCCTTATATACTCTCCCTGAGTCACGTGGGCGTCGACTTCCAGATTGTGTTTTTAGTGATTGGTTCTTTTTAAAGGTAAGTTTTAGCTTAATGAATTTGTATTTAACTTGTTTTTAATCCAATTTGTGTTTAATGAACTTGTTTTTAGCTTAGTGTACTTGTTTTTAGCCCATAAATTGTTTTTTAATGTATGTTTTAACTTAATGAACTTGTTTTTTAGCCTAATTATATTTTAACTTGTTTGTTTTTTAATAAATATATTGTTGTTTACTTGTTTTTAACCAATTGTTTTTAATGTTACCCTTTGTACATGAATTAATAAATAAATTCCCCTCTATACTTGTGTTTTTGTTGTGTTTTTTGGTGTCTAATTTAATAATTTTAATAAATTTAGAACCCTTTCCTCCTTTTTCCCTTTCTCCTGCTTCCCTTCCTTTCCCTAGTACTTATCTTCCATCCTTTACCCTTCACCGGTGAGCGTTTTATTAAACCTTGCGTACCTCGTATAACAATTTAGCCTAGAACTGGGTGACGAAGCCAGTCGGCTGTATACGGAAACCTTAATTAATTGAATGTCCTATTTGGTACATTCTTGAATGTCCTATTTGGTACATTCGGGGGACCTCTAGGGTCAATATACGGGCTTAGGTCAGGGTTTGGCGGGTAAGGTTAGGATCAGGAACAAAATTAGGATAGGGTTAGGGGCTTGGGGTGGGGGCCACAATGGGGCTTTAACTTAAAATCACTAATTGGGGAATGGTTAGGGTTAGGGATTAATATTTGGGTTAGGTTAGGGTAAGAGTAAGGGGCAGGTGTAGCTTAGGTTAGCTTAATAATGGGGAAGGGGAGAGCGACCAAGCCATAGGAGGCCCTGGCATGGTTAGGTAAAGGAATAAGGAACAGGAAATCCTGTTAGTGCACTCTCCACCCTAAGGATGGCCACTCTCCCATCCTCATCTTCTTAGTTTAGGTTTAGTTAGCGGTGTATATAATTTATAACGTAGTTGTTTTCTAGTTGTTTATTATTTATCATAAATTAAAATTTATATCAAGTATAATTTGTGTTTTGTTTAATTGTTTTGTTGTTGTTCCATATGTTTTGGCTTGTGTTTAGTTGTTTTTTGTTGTGTTTCCATTTGTTGTGGTTTGTTTGTTTGGCTTGTAATTGTTTTCTAATTTTTAATTCCCTCCCTTGTTTAATTTGGTTAACCTTCTTGTGTTTTTTTTCTCTGCAGGTGGCGTTCGCGACGTTTCGTGCCGATTAGGACTTCTTCAGGCTGCCATCCTACAGGTAAGTACCCTTTGTGCCAAACTGAGTGTTGGTGTTGCTGCTCTCCCTTATATACTCTCCCTGAGTCACGTGGGCGTCGACTTCCAGATTGTGTTTTTAGTGATTGGTTCTTTTTAAAGGTAAGTTTTAGCTTAATGAATTTGTATTTAACTTGTTTTTAATCCAATTTGTGTTTAATGAACTTGTTTTTAGCTTAGTGTACTTGTTTTTAGCCCATAAATTGTTTTTTAATGTATGTTTTAACTTAATGAACTTGTTTTTTAGCCTAATTATATTTTAACTTGTTTGTTTTTTAATAAATATATTGTTGTTTACTTGTTTTTAACCAATTGTTTTTAATGTTACCCTTTGTACATGAATTAATAAATAAATTCCCCTCTATACTTGTGTTTTTGTTGTGTTTTTTGGTGTCTAATTTAATAATTTTAATAAATTTAGAACCCTTTCCTCCTTTTTCCCTTTCTCCTGCTTCCCTTCCTTTCCCTAGTACTTATCTTCCATCCTTTACCCTTCACCGGTGAGCGTTTTATTAAACCTTGCGTACCTCGTATAACAATTTAGCCTAGAACTGGGTGACGAAGCCAGTCGGCTGTATACGGAAACCTTAATTAATTGAATGTCCTATTTGGTACATTCTTGAATGTCCTATTTGGTACATTCGGGGGACCTCTAGGGTCAATATACGGGCTTAGGTCAGGGTTTGGCGGGTAAGGTTAGGATCAGGAACAAAATTAGGATAGGGTTAGGGGCTTGGGGTGGGGGCCACAATGGGGCTTTAACTTAAAATCACTAATTGGGGAATGGTTAGGGTTAGGGATTAATATTTGGGTTAGGTTAGGGTAAGAGTAAGGGGCAGGTGTAGCTTAGGTTAGCTTAATAATGGGGAAGGGGAGAGCGACCAAGCCATAGGAGGCCCTGGCATGGTTAGGTAAAGGAATAAGGAACAGGAAATCCTGTTAGTGCACTCTCCACCCTAAGGATGGCCACTCTCCCATCCTCATCTTCTTAGTTTAGGTTTAGTTAGCGGTGTATATAATTTATAACGTAGTTGTTTTCTAGTTGTTTATTATTTATCATAAATTAAAATTTATATCAAGTATAATTTGTGTTTTGTTTAATTGTTTTGTTGTTGTTCCATATGTTTTGGCTTGTGTTTAGTTGTTTTTTGTTGTGTTTCCATTTGTTGTGGTTTGTTTGTTTGGCTTGTAATTGTTTTCTAATTTTTAATTCCCTCCCTTGTTTAATTTGGTTAACCTTCTTGTGTTTTTTTTCTCTGCAGGTGGCGTTCGCGACGTTTCGTGCCGATTAGGACTTCTTCAGGCTGCCATCCTACAGGTAAGTACCCTTTGTGCCAAACTGAGTGTTGGTGTTGCTGCTCTCCCTTATATACTCTCCCTGAGTCACGTGGGCGTCGACTTCCAGATTGTGTTTTTAGTGATTGGTTCTTTTTAAAGGTAAGTTTTAGCTTAATGAATTTGTATTTAACTTGTTTTTAATCCAATTTGTGTTTAATGAACTTGTTTTTAGCTTAGTGTACTTGTTTTTAGCCCATAAATTGTTTTTTAATGTATGTTTTAACTTAATGAACTTGTTTTTTAGCCTAATTATATTTTAACTTGTTTGTTTTTTAATAAATATATTGTTGTTTACTTGTTTTTAACCAATTGTTTTTAATGTTACCCTTTGTACATGAATTAATAAATAAATTCCCCTCTATACTTGTGTTTTTGTTGTGTTTTTTGGTGTCTAATTTAATAATTTTAATAAATTTAGAACCCTTTCCTCCTTTTTCCCTTTCTCCTGCTTCCCTTCCTTTCCCTAGTACTTATCTTCCATCCTTTACCCTTCACCGGTGAGCGTTTTATTAAACCTTGCGTACCTCGTATAACAATTTAGCCTAGAACTGGGTGACGAAGCCAGTCGGCTGTATACGGAAACCTTAATTAATTGAATGTCCTATTTGGTACATTCTTGAATGTCCTATTTGGTACATTCGGGGGACCTCTAGGGTCAATATACGGGCTTAGGTCAGGGTTTGGCGGGTAAGGTTAGGATCAGGAACAAAATTAGGATAGGGTTAGGGGCTTGGGGTGGGGGCCACAATGGGGCTTTAACTTAAAATCACTAATTGGGGAATGGTTAGGGTTAGGGATTAATATTTGGGTTAGGTTAGGGTAAGAGTAAGGGGCAGGTGTAGCTTAGGTTAGCTTAATAATGGGGAAGGGGAGAGCGACCAAGCCATAGGAGGCCCTGGCATGGTTAGGTAAAGGAATAAGGAACAGGAAATCCTGTTAGTGCACTCTCCACCCTAAGGATGGCCACTCTCCCATCCTCATCTTCTTAGTTTAGGTTTAGTTAGCGGTGTATATAATTTATAACGTAGTTGTTTTCTAGTTGTTTATTATTTATCATAAATTAAAATTTATATCAAGTATAATTTGTGTTTTGTTTAATTGTTTTGTTGTTGTTCCATATGTTTTGGCTTGTGTTTAGTTGTTTTTTGTTGTGTTTCCATTTGTTGTGGTTTGTTTGTTTGGCTTGTAATTGTTTTCTAATTTTTAATTCCCTCCCTTGTTTAATTTGGTTAACCTTCTTGTGTTTTTTTTCTCTGCAGGTGGCGTTCGCGACGTTTCGTGCCGATTAGGACTTCTTCAGGCTGCCATCCTACAGGTAAGTACCCTTTGTGCCAAACTGAGTGTTGGTGTTGCTGCTCTCCCTTATATACTCTCCCTGAGTCACGTGGGCGTCGACTTCCAGATTGTGTTTTTAGTGATTGGTTCTTTTTAAAGGTAAGTTTTAGCTTAATGAATTTGTATTTAACTTGTTTTTAATCCAATTTGTGTTTAATGAACTTGTTTTTAGCTTAGTGTACTTGTTTTTAGCCCATAAATTGTTTTTTAATGTATGTTTTAACTTAATGAACTTGTTTTTTAGCCTAATTATATTTTAACTTGTTTGTTTTTTAATAAATATATTGTTGTTTACTTGTTTTTAACCAATTGTTTTTAATGTTACCCTTTGTACATGAATTAATAAATAAATTCCCCTCTATACTTGTGTTTTTGTTGTGTTTTTTGGTGTCTAATTTAATAATTTTAATAAATTTAGAACCCTTTCCTCCTTTTTCCCTTTCTCCTGCTTCCCTTCCTTTCCCTAGTACTTATCTTCCATCCTTTACCCTTCACCGGTGAGCGTTTTATTAAACCTTGCGTACCTCGTATAACAATTTAGCCTAGAACTGGGTGACGAAGCCAGTCGGCTGTATACGGAAACCTTAATTAATTGAATGTCCTATTTGGTACATTCTTGAATGTCCTATTTGGTACATTCGGGGGACCTCTAGGGTCAATATACGGGCTTAGGTCAGGGTTTGGCGGGTAAGGTTAGGATCAGGAACAAAATTAGGATAGGGTTAGGGGCTTGGGGTGGGGGCCACAATGGGGCTTTAACTTAAAATCACTAATTGGGGAATGGTTAGGGTAAAGGAATAAGGAACAGGAAATCCTGTTAGTGCACTCTCCACCCTAAGGATGGCCACTCTCCCATCCTCATCTTCTTAGTTTAGGTTTAGTTAGCGGTGTATATAATTTATAACGTAGTTGTTTTCTAGTTGTTTATTATTTATCATAAATTAAAATTTATATCAAGTATAATTTGTGTTTTGTTTAATTGTTTTGTTGTTGTTCCATATATTTTGGCTTGTGTTTAGTTGTTTTTTGTTGTGTTTCCATTTGTTGTGGTTTGTTTGTTTGGCTTGTAATTGTTTTCTAATTTTTAATTCCCTCCCTTGTTTAATTTGGTTAACCTTCTTGTGTTTTTTTTCCTCTGCAGGTGGCGTTCGCGACGTTTCGTGCCGATTAGGACTTCTTCAGGCTGCCATCCTACAGGTAAGTACCCTTTGTGCCAAACTGAGTGTTGGTGTTGCTGCTCTCCCTTATATACTCTCCCTGAGTCACGTGGGCGTCGACTTCCAGATTGTGTTTTTAGTGATTGGTTCTTTTTAAAGGTAAGTTTTAGCTTAATGAATTTATATTTAACTTGTTTTTAATCCAATTTGTGTTTAATGAACTTGTTTTTAGCTTAGTGTACTTGTTTTTAGCCCATAAATTGTTTTTTAATGTATGTTTTAACTTAATGAACTTGTTTTTTAGCCTAATTATATTTTAACTTGTTTGTTTTTTAATAAATATATTGTTGTTTACTTGTTTTTAACCAATTGTTTTTAATGTAACCCTTTGTACATGAATTAATAAATAAATTCCCCTCTATACTTGTGTTTTTGTTGTGTTTTTTGGTGTCTAATTTAATAATTTTAATAAATTTAGAACCCTTTCCTCCTTTTTCCCTTTCTCCTGCTTCCCTTCCTTTCCCTAGTACTTATCTTCCATCCTTTACCCTTCACCGGTGGGCGTTTTATTAAACCTTGCGTACCTCGTATAACAATTTAGCCTAGAACTGGGTGACGAAGCCAGTCGGCTGTATACGGAAACCTTAATTAATTGAATGTCCTATTTGGTACATTCTTGAATGTCCTATTTGGTACATTCGGGGGACCTCTAGGGTCAATATACGGGCTTAGGTCAGGGTTTGGCGGGTAAGGTTAGGATCAGGAACAAAATTAGGATAGGGTTAGGGGCTTGGGGTAGGGGCCACAATGGGGCTTTAACTTAAATCACTAATTGGGGAATGGTTAGGGTTAGGGATTAATATTTGGGTTAGGAAAAAAGAAATGTTGGACTCCACCATCCGGTAGGATGGTGGAGTCAGTGCACTCTCCATCCAGCCCGTCCAGGTATGGGACAATGCCCTCCCCCCCACACCAGTGAGAGACATCCAGATGAAAACAAAATTATAAAATGAAATGTGTTTATTTTATTATTTAAATACATGTGTAAAAATGTACATACATGTAAACAATAGGACAAAATAAAAATTCAAATTCAAAAACGGGTAATAAAGAATGGGTTGGGGTTAAAATAAAAATATGTGAGGGTTCAATAAGGTTAGGGTTAGGGTAAAATTATAGTGGGGTTGGGGTTAGAATAAAAATATGGTAGGGGTTGTACTTAAAGGGTTAAATGTGGTTAGGGTTAGGGCCAAATGGGACTGAGGTTAGGGTAAGGGTTAAGGCATGATGGGGCTTAGGCTGAGGGTCCAAAGGGAAGAAGGATACGGGAGGGGAGGGAAGGTGGGGAAGAGAGAGAGAGAGAGAGAGCAGGGGAAAAAAAAGGGGGAAAAGAAGAGGGAGAGAGAGAGAGAGAGAGAGAGAGAGAGAGAAGGGAGGGAAGGGAGAGGGAAGGTGGGTGGGAAGGGAAGGGGGGAAGGGGGAGGAAGGGAAGGGGGAGGGGAGAGAAGGTAGGATAGGGAGGGAGAGAGAGAGAGAGAGAGAGAGAGAGAGAGAGAGGAGAGAGAAGGGGAGAGAAAGGGGAGAGAAGGTAGGATGGGGGGGGGGGGGGGGGGAAGTAGAGAGAAGGGGAGGGAGAAGGAGAGGGAAGGTAGGTGGGAAGGGAAGGGAAGGGGGGGGGAAAAAAAGGGGGGGGGGGGGGGGGGGTAGGATAGGGAGAGGGGAGAGAAGGTAGGATAGGGAGAGGGGAGAGAAAGTAGGATAGGGAAGGGGAAGAGAGAGAGAAAGAGAGAGAGAGAGAGGGAGGGAGAGAGAAGGGGAGGGAGAAGGAGAGGGAAGGTAGGTGGGAAGGGAAGGGAAGAGGGGAAGAGGAGGAAGGGAAGGGAGAGGGGAGAGAAGGTAGGGTAGGGAAGGAGGGAAAGAGAGAGAGAGAGAGAGAGAGAGAGAGGGGGAGAGAGAGGGAGAGAGAAAGGGAGGTAGGATGGGGAGGAAGAGAGAGAGAAGGAGAGAGAGAGGAGAGAAGAGGAGAGAGAAGGGGAGGGAGAGGGAGAGGGAAGGAAGGGGGGGGGGGGGGGGGGGGGAAAGGGTTGGGGTCAGGGGGGTTGGATAGGGAAGGAGAGGGAGAAGGAGAGAGAGGGAAAAAGAGAGAGGAGAGAAGAAGGAAAGAAGAGGAGAAAAGAGGGAAAGGGGGAGAGAGAAGAGAGAGGAGAGAGAGAGAGAGAGAGAGAGAGAGATGTTGGGTTCAAGGACGGAAATACATCCTTTCATTAAGGCCCTGTGGATACGTTGTTCCCAATTTGTAAATCCAATCTCTCTCAGCTCTCCTTCTCTGGGCTGTGGACCAGTGTGGATTACATTGCAGGACCAGGGCTTGCACTGCATCCCAGCCATGGGAGATAAAGTGCTGGATGACATGTCGGTCCGAGTTATTCTGTCTCACAATATTAGATTTGTGGCATGTGAACCGAATCTGTATAGTCAATTTTGTTTCCCCCACATATTTCATTCCACATTGTTTACAAATAATTAAATATACACAATTTTTTGAAAAAATACTGCCCCTAGTTGCAGCTTGGAACACCTGCTGCTGACGTGTGTCGAGGACCCATCTCCGTTGTTTGAAGTAATTGGTCTGTGGGCCAGACCTCAGATTGACCTGTGGTGTGACCCTTGACCTGACCAGGTAATCCTTCAGGTTTTTATTTTTTCTGAAGGCAGCAATGATTCTAAAGTCATTATGAAGTTGGTTAGATGTCATAATGGTCTGTAAATGTTGTTTAATCTGTCTGACCAACCTGACAGTAGAAGGTGAGTAGGTGGTGACTAGTGGTAAGGCAGTAGAGACCTGCATGGGTTTGACCTGGAGGAAGGTTTTAAAACTGTGTCTAAGAAAAGTCCTAGAGTACCCCCTACTGGACAAAGCCGAAAACAGCACCCTGGTGGCTTGTTTAAAGTCATCAACCTGTGTGCATATTCTATGAAATCTTAATAATTGTGATTTAATCAATCCTGCAAATGTGTGTTTGGGATGATGACTAGTTTTATGCAGAAGTGCGTGTGTGTCTGTGTCTTTAAAATAAACTTTTATGTCCAACTGATTGTGTGGTGTGAATTTAGGTCCTTTATATGTAGTTGTATCCAGAAAATTAACCGAATTATGATCCAAGGTGGATTTCAATTTAATAGAGGGATTATGATTGTTGAGGGTATCAATAAACCCAGTAAAATCCTCCTCCGAATGGGTCCAAACACCCCAGATGTCGTCCAGATATCTAAAATAATACAGAGGCTTTTTAACACACTTGTCCAATGCAGCAGTTTCCCATGAGGCCATAAAAATGTCTGCGTATGCAGGGGCGAATTTTTTACCCATGGCTGTGCCTTTTATTTGTAAAAAATATTTACCATGAAATTCAAAATCATTACGGGTCAAATTAATTTCCAATAGTTGTAATAATTCTTTGTCTGGTCTTTTTTTGTCATGAAATTTATAGAAAATGTCTCTAATTGCTTGGATGCCTTGTTGTGTATCAATATTAGTATAAAGGCTATCCACATCAATGGTAAACAAAATAGAATTAGTGGGAACATTTAGATTTTTAACTTTTTCTATGAAATCATAAGTGTCTTTAATGTAGCTTTTGTGTTTTTTTGCCAATGGATTTAGATAATAGTCAATGAATTCAGCCGACCTACATGTCTCACTACTGCAATCGGACACAATGGGACGTCCCGGGGGAATTTCAAAAGGTTTGCTCCAACTACTGGGGTCCTTGTGGATTTTAGGGAGTAAATAAAACCTCCTGGGTCTGGGCTCAGAGTCTCCAATTAAATAATTGCGTTGTTTGGCATTAATAAGCTTCTTCTCATATATTTTTTCAAAAATTTGGGTGACTAAAATTAGTGTATCTAAATAAATGGGTTTTTTTAAGGGGGAATAATATCTTGTGTCGGCTAATTGTCTATTGCCCTCCCACAAATATTGCTCGAGGTCCATAACAACCACCACACTGCCCTTATCTGCTGGCTTAATAATGATTGTTTTGTTCTCCATTAATGTTTTAAGGGCTGCGTTTTCCTCAGCTGTCAAGTTGGGTTTGGTCCTGAGGATTTGGAAAGCATTATCAAAATAATTTAGATCCAATTTAATCAAATCACGCACGTGGGTGGGTAGATTTAGTTCTGGGGGGGTCCAATTAGACTTGGGGGTAAAAGGTTGTTGGGTTGAGGCCTCCTCATCACCATAGTAGGCTAAAAGTTTCAGCCGTCTGTGATAGTATTGGAGGTCAAGCCTGGATTGAGGTTTAATGTTTTTGTTACTACCCCTGGTGGGAATAAAATTGAGGCCTTTATTAAGTAGGGCTAACTGGGCAGATGTTAGCGTAACATGTTTTGCTAAAACCATCACATTTTTATACCCCTCCTGAAAAGGCAGGCTCTTGGGGACCTCTAGTTTACCTGATGCATCCAGTGGTCAAACATTTTGGAGGCTGTACGGTGGGTCCAATGGATTCTATCAGTTTCCGTATTAAAGTCTTTGCTAGGGAGAGCAGGAATAAAGTCATAGTTTCTCGTGATGTGGTTGTTCAACACCTGCAGGTTGAGCTGGTCCTTCTGTGGGAGGGTGGAAGAAAAGTTAATGACAGGTACCCGGATAGCGGCTTCCGGGAACCTGTTTGTAGCAACCCTCAAAGCTCTCTGTAGCTGGTGGATGGTTGTCGTGCGGGTTTTCTGTTTCCTGTTGTTGATTCCAAAGGAAAGAATGATGGTCTCCACCTCCGTGGTGCAGACCGCCTTCTGCAGGAGGGACTCTGCGTGATAAAATGTTGCCCCAGGATAGCTGTCAACCTGCAATTCCTGGATCTGAAACGGCGGAAATCTGGCAACATTAGAATCCCCAATAATGAGGAATTTTTTCCTCACACACAGACCCCAGTCTTTCAGTTTTTTGTTAGTATTTACATGTCTGGTAGGTCTGCGTGTGGGTGTATGTGTTGGGGATAGGGGAGTCAGTTGTGGTATGTGTGTTGCAGATTGTGGTGTTGGTGATGATGTGTGTAATGTGGGTTGTGGTGTCAGCTGTGGCAAAAGATCTCCTGGAGGTCCAGTCACAGGAAGGGTGGTGGCTGTCCCAGGAGCCGTAGCATCCCGGTCGCTCTGGGATGATGGTCGAGGTGTGAAAAGGGGGGTCCTAAATGGGACCTGGGGGGCTCTGGGTGTGAGTCTGGGGGGAAGGGGCTCAGGCCCCGTACTGGGGCTGGGCTTGTTGCTAACTGGCTCCTCTGTAATCAGGTCTTGGATTGCTGAGTCGTCCAGGAGCACACACGGGTTGTGTGTAGGAGGAGAGAAAGCCGTTAAAATGTCCGATGGCGGTGCCGTAGTTGTAGGGAGGCTGGTGTGCTGGATCGGCGGATCTGAAGTGGTGGCCGCCCTCCCTCTGCTGGCCCTCGGCTGTCTCTGGGGCTTAGGGCTGGGAGCTGGCTCCTGGGAAGGTGAAGTACTGGAAGAAAGGGGGAGAAAGGAGGGGAGGGGGGTAAGGGGGGAAGGGGGAGGAGGGGGAGGGGGGAGGGAAGAGGGAGGGGGAGGGAGGGAAGAGGGAAGAGAAGGGGGAGGAGGAGGAAGAAGGAGAGGAAGGGAGGGAGGAGGGGGAGGAAGAAGAGGGGGAGGAGGAGGAGGAGGGAGAGAAGGAGGAGGAGGAGGAGGAGAGGGAGAAGAAAGAGCGTTGCCCTCCACGACCACAGGGAAGAAGGGTGATCCGTTGTGCCCCCTCTGGTGGGTAGCGACAGGTGCAGATGTGGCTGCGGGTGTGGGAGGTGGAGCAGGTGAGGGGGGCACTGCTGGTGTGGCTGCAGCCGTACCTGTATGCACCTGAGCCTGGACGGTGATGGGGCGGGGGACCGCTGGTGGGGCTGGCGGTGGGGGGGCAGGAGGGTCAGCAGTGACGTGGTCCTGTACGCTGCCCTGGGTGTCCGTGGGAGCCTGTTTTGTGAGGTTGGCTTTCAGGAAGTTTTCGGTTTCCTGTAAAGTCTCTGGCCTCAACCTGCGGCCTAGGTTCCTCCTGGCCCAGGCAGTGGCAATGTGAAAGGGGCCTCTCCAGTTCTGGTCAGGGAATTCTGCCAGATCCTGGACATCATTATACATGTTGTCTTCATAATGTTGCCGTAATATGACCATGGCTGTGTGCTCCCAATTTCTGGCGTTGCCTTCAAGTAGGGTCTGTGTGGTGTTATTAGGGGACGCTGGTTTGATAAAGTTGGCCAGATTTTGTGTGGTCTTCCTGATAATGGGGGGTGGGTTAGTCCCCGAGGCATTTTTCAAATGATGGGCCGATTTAATAATTTTATGAATGATACGGACCTTGTGTGTAAAGTCTGGATCTTGAGATGGGACCCTGTTGTGGGATGTGGTACCCGTGTTGTTGTAATTTGGCTTACGGGTGGGTTGTTGGCCCTGCCAGGGTCGGTAGGTGTTCCAGCCGTTGCCTTGGTGGATGTACGGGCGCTGGTTATACGATGAGACGGGGATCACCCGTTGGCGTCCGCGGTAATCCCGGTCGGTGCGGCTCTGGGAACGCGGAGCCGTTGGGAAGCTGGCTGGAGCTCCGGGAGCGCGGCGGCTGCCGGGTCGGTGGCCGCTAGTGGAGCGGGCTGAAAAGTAGCGGACGGACCGCTGGTTACCTCTGGTAACGGAGGCATAGGAGCGTCTCACCGGCGGCGGCTGATGTTGACGGCGGGGATAGGAGTCCACCCTATCCGCCCGTGCGTCGGTGCGCCATGGCTGCGCTCGGCGCCGTTGTTGTCGGCCTCGGCGGTAGCTCACCTGGGTCCAGCCATCTTCGTCGTAGAAATCCTCCATGTTGTGTGTAAATATTGTGGAAAAACAAGAAAAAACAAAGAAAATAAACAACGCCAATTTATGGCGTGAGGAAGGAAATACTCGCAGTTGTAATAGAAAAGAGAAAACTTCTTCTATTGACACTCGGTATTTAATAAAGAATATAAAATATATATACAAAAACTGTACAAAAGTACAAGAAAGCAGTGAAACAAGCTATAAAAACGCGACGTTTCGGTCCTGAAAAGGACCTTCTTCAGGCAAGCTTGTTCCAAAAATGGCAAAGTACACAAGTGTCAGCGCTCAATTGCTCGTGGCGTGTATCTCGGGCTGGCAATGAGGGGAAATGGCGAGCCAAAGGCAAGTTTCGCGGTAAGGTCAAAATGGCTGCTTATACTCCGTCACTAGTGCCACCCGGAAGAGCCTGGAAACGATAGAGCGCCAACCTCTGGTGACCTTAGGTATTACAACAACATTGGTCTAAATAAGGGTGAATACAGAGATAAACAATAATATACGTATACACGAAATGGCATATGAATTGTTTTTCAACAACATATATGAAATAACATCCGCTGTGAGGAATAACAAGGCACAATCAATAAGGAGATCCATCCTAGAACTCTGCTGTAATCTCAGGGAATCCAATCAATAAACAATTCCAATACAAACATAGCAGATGAATAATGAAAGAAAAAATATGGAAACTATGTCAAAATAAGGAAGTCAAACAAAGGGGAAGGGGAAGAGGCAAGGCCCAGAGGGGGGCTGGAGGCACAGGCTGGGTTAGGAAAAAAGAAATGTTGGACTCCACCATCCGGTAGGATGGTGGAGTCAGTGCACTCTCCATCCAGCCCGTCCAGGTATGGGACAATGCCCTCCCCCCCACACCAGTGAGAGACATCCAGATGAAAACAAAATTATAAAATGAAATGTGTTTATTTTATTATTTAAATACATGTGTAAAAATGTACATACATGTAAACAATAGGACAAAATAAAAATTCAAATTCAAAAACGGGTAATAAAGAATGGGTTGGGGTTAAAATAAAAATATGTGAGGGTTCAATAAGGTTAGGGTTAGGGTAAAATTATAGTGGGGTTGGGGTTAGAATAAAAATATGGTAGGGGTTGTACTTAAAGGGTTAAATGTGGTTAGGGTTAGGGCCAAATGGGACTGAGGTTAGGGTAAGGGTTAAGGCATGATGGGGCTTAGGCTGAGGGTCCAAAGGGAAGAAGGATACGGGAGGGGAGGGAAGGTGGGGAAGAGAGAGAGAGAGAGAGAGCAGGGGAAAAAAAAGGGGGAAAAGAAGAGGGAGAGAGAGAGAGAGAGAGAGAGAGAGAGAGAAGGGAGGGAAGGGAGAGGGAAGGTGGGTGGGAAGGGAAGGGGGGAAGGGGGAGGAAGGGAAGGGGGAGGGGAGAGAAGGTAGGATAGGGAGGGAGAGAGAGAGAGAGAGAGAGAGAGAGAGAGAGAGAGGAGAGAGAAGGGGAGAGAAAGGGGAGAGAAGGTAGGATGGGGGGGGGGGGGGGGGAAGTAGAGAGAAGGGGAGGGAGAAGGAGAGGGAAGGTAGGTGGGAAGGGAAGGGAAGGGGGGGGGAAAAAAAGGGGGGGGGGGGGGGTAGGATAGGGAGAGGGGAGAGAAGGTAGGATAGGGAGAGGGGAGAGAAAGTAGGATAGGGAAGGGGAAGAGAGAGAGAAAGAGAGAGAGAGAGAGGGAGGGAGAGAGAAGGGGAGGGAGAAGGAGAGGGAAGGTAGGTGGGAAGGGAAGGGAAGAGGGGAAGAGGAGGAAGGGAAGGGAGAGGGGAGAGAAGGTAGGGTAGGGAAGGAGGGAAAGAGAGAGAGAGAGAGAGAGAGAGAGAGGGGGAGAGAGAGGGAGAGAGAAAGGGAGGTAGGATGGGGAGGAAGAGAGAGAGAAGGAGAGAGAGAGGAGAGAAGAGGAGAGAGAAGGGGAGGGAGAGGGAGAGGGAAGGAAGGGGGGGGGGGGGGGGGGGGGAAAGGGTTGGGGTCAGGGGGGTTGGATAGGGAAGGAGAGGGAGAAGGAGAGAGAGGGAAAAAGAGAGAGGAGAGAAGAAGGAAAGAAGAGGAGAAAAGAGGGAAAGGGGGAGAGAGAAGAGAGAGGAGAGAGAGAGAGAGAGAGAGAGAGATGTTGGGTTCAAGGACGGAAATACATCCTTTCATTAAGGCCCTGTGGATACGTTGTTCCCAATTTGTAAATCCAATCTCTCTCAGCTCTCCTTCTCTGGGCTGTGGACCAGTGTGGATTACATTGCAGGACCAGGGCTTGCACTGCATCCCAGCCATGGGAGATAAAGTGCTGGATGACATGTCGGTCCGAGTTATTCTGTCTCACAATATTAGATTTGTGGCATGTGAACCGAATCTGTATAGTCAATTTTGTTTCCCCCACATATTTCATTCCACATTGTTTACAAATAATTAAATATACACAATTTTTTGAAAAAATACTGCCCCTAGTTGCAGCTTGGAACACCTGCTGCTGACGTGTGTCGAGGACCCATCTCCGTTGTTTGAAGTAATTGGTCTGTGGGCCAGACCTCAGATTGACCTGTGGTGTGACCCTTGACCTGACCAGGTAATCCTTCAGGTTTTTATTTTTTCTGAAGGCAGCAATGATTCTAAAGTCATTATGAAGTTGGTTAGATGTCATAATGGTCTGTAAATGTTGTTTAATCTGTCTGACCAACCTGACAGTAGAAGGTGAGTAGGTGGTGACTAGTGGTAAGGCAGTAGAGACCTGCATGGGTTTGACCTGGAGGAAGGTTTTAAAACTGTGTCTAAGAAAAGTCCTAGAGTACCCCCTACTGGACAAAGCCGAAAACAGCACCCTGGTGGCTTGTTTAAAGTCATCAACCTGTGTGCATATTCTATGAAATCTTAATAATTGTGATTTAATCAATCCTGCAAATGTGTGTTTGGGATGATGACTAGTTTTATGCAGAAGTGCGTGTGTGTCTGTGTCTTTAAAATAAACTTTTATGTCCAACTGATTGTGTGGTGTGAATTTAGGTCCTTTATATGTAGTTGTATCCAGAAAATTAACCGAATTATGATCCAAGGTGGATTTCAATTTAATAGAGGGATTATGATTGTTGAGGGTATCAATAAACCCAGTAAAATCCTCCTCCGAATGGGTCCAAACACCCCAGATGTCGTCCAGATATCTAAAATAATACAGAGGCTTTTTAACACACTTGTCCAATGCAGCAGTTTCCCATGAGGCCATAAAAATGTCTGCGTATGCAGGGGCGAATTTTTTACCCATGGCTGTGCCTTTTATTTGTAAAAAATATTTACCATGAAATTCAAAATCATTACGGGTCAAATTAATTTCCAATAGTTGTAATAATTCTTTGTCTGGTCTTTTTTTGTCATGAAATTTATAGAAAATGTCTCTAATTGCTTGGATGCCTTGTTGTGTATCAATATTAGTATAAAGGCTATCCACATCAATGGTAAACAAAATAGAATTAGTGGGAACATTTAGATTTTTAACTTTTTCTATGAAATCATAAGTGTCTTTAATGTAGCTTTTGTGTTTTTTTGCCAATGGATTTAGATAATAGTCAATGAATTCAGCCGACCTACATGTCTCACTACTGCAATCGGACACAATGGGACGTCCCGGGGGAATTTCAAAAGGTTTGCTCCAACTACTGGGGTCCTTGTGGATTTTAGGGAGTAAATAAAACCTCCTGGGTCTGGGCTCAGAGTCTCCAATTAAATAATTGCGTTGTTTGGCATTAATAAGCTTCTTCTCATATATTTTTTCAAAAATTTGGGTGACTAAAATTAGTGTATCTAAATAAATGGGTTTTTTTAAGGGGGAATAATATCTTGTGTCGGCTAATTGTCTATTGCCCTCCCACAAATATTGCTCGAGGTCCATAACAACCACCACACTGCCCTTATCTGCTGGCTTAATAATGATTGTTTTGTTCTCCATTAATGTTTTAAGGGCTGCGTTTTCCTCAGCTGTCAAGTTGGGTTTGGTCCTGAGGATTTGGAAAGCATTATCAAAATAATTTAGATCCAATTTAATCAAATCACGCACGTGGGTGGGTAGATTTAGTTCTGGGGGGGTCCAATTAGACTTGGGGGTAAAAGGTTGTTGGGTTGAGGCCTCCTCATCACCATAGTAGGCTAAAAGTTTCAGCCGTCTGTGATAGTATTGGAGGTCAAGCCTGGATTGAGGTTTAATGTTTTTGTTACTACCCCTGGTGGGAATAAAATTGAGGCCTTTATTAAGTAGGGCTAACTGGGCAGATGTTAGCGTAACATGTTTTGCTAAAACCATCACATTTTTATACCCCTCCTGAAAAGGCAGGCTCTTGGGGACCTCTAGTTTACCTGATGCATCCAGTGGTCAAACATTTTGGAGGCTGTACGGTGGGTCCAATGGATTCTATCAGTTTCCGTATTAAAGTCTTTGCTAGGGAGAGCAGGAATAAAGTCATAGTTTCTCGTGATGTGGTTGTTCAACACCTGCAGGTTGAGCTGGTCCTTCTGTGGGAGGGTGGAAGAAAAGTTAATGACAGGTACCCGGATAGCGGCTTCCGGGAACCTGTTTGTAGCAACCCTCAAAGCTCTCTGTAGCTGGTGGATGGTTGTCGTGCGGGTTTTCTGTTTCCTGTTGTTGATTCCAAAGGAAAGAATGATGGTCTCCACCTCCGTGGTGCAGACCGCCTTCTGCAGGAGGGACTCTGCGTGATAAAATGTTGCCCCAGGATAGCTGTCAACCTGCAATTCCTGGATCTGAAACGGCGGAAATCTGGCAACATTAGAATCCCCAATAATGAGGAATTTTTTCCTCACACACAGACCCCAGTCTTTCAGTTTTTTGTTAGTATTTACATGTCTGGTAGGTCTGCGTGTGGGTGTATGTGTTGGGGATAGGGGAGTCAGTTGTGGTATGTGTGTTGCAGATTGTGGTGTTGGTGATGATGTGTGTAATGTGGGTTGTGGTGTCAGCTGTGGCAAAAGATCTCCTGGAGGTCCAGTCACAGGAAGGGTGGTGGCTGTCCCAGGAGCCGTAGCATCCCGGTCGCTCTGGGATGATGGTCGAGGTGTGAAAAGGGGGGTCCTAAATGGGACCTGGGGGGCTCTGGGTGTGAGTCTGGGGGGAAGGGGCTCAGGCCCCGTACTGGGGCTGGGCTTGTTGCTAACTGGCTCCTCTGTAATCAGGTCTTGGATTGCTGAGTCGTCCAGGAGCACACACGGGTTGTGTGTAGGAGGAGAGAAAGCCGTTAAAATGTCCGATGGCGGTGCCGTAGTTGTAGGGAGGCTGGTGTGCTGGATCGGCGGATCTGAAGTGGTGGCCGCCCTCCCTCTGCTGGCCCTCGGCTGTCTCTGGGGCTTAGGGCTGGGAGCTGGCTCCTGGGAAGGTGAAGTACTGGAAGAAAGGGGGAGAAAGGAGGGGAGGGGGGTAAGGGGGGAAGGGGGAGGAGGGGGAGGGGGGAGGGAAGAGGGAGGGGGAGGGAGGGAAGAGGGAAGAGAAGGGGGAGGAGGAGGAAGAAGGAGAGGAAGGGAGGGAGGAGGGGGAGGAAGAAGAGGGGGAGGAGGAGGAGGAGGGAGAGAAGGAGGAGGAGGAGGAGGAGAGGGAGAAGAAAGAGCGTTGCCCTCCACGACCACAGGGAAGAAGGGTGATCCGTTGTGCCCCCTCTGGTGGGTAGCGACAGGTGCAGATGTGGCTGCGGGTGTGGGAGGTGGAGCAGGTGAGGGGGGCACTGCTGGTGTGGCTGCAGCCGTACCTGTATGCACCTGAGCCTGGACGGTGATGGGGCGGGGGACCGCTGGTGGGGCTGGCGGTGGGGGGGCAGGAGGGTCAGCAGTGACGTGGTCCTGTACGCTGCCCTGGGTGTCCGTGGGAGCCTGTTTTGTGAGGTTGGCTTTCAGGAAGTTTTCGGTTTCCTGTAAAGTCTCTGGCCTCAACCTGCGGCCTAGGTTCCTCCTGGCCCAGGCAGTGGCAATGTGAAAGGGGCCTCTCCAGTTCTGGTCAGGGAATTCTGCCAGATCCTGGACATCATTATACATGTTGTCTTCATAATGTTGCCGTAATATGACCATGGCTGTGTGCTCCCAATTTCTGGCGTTGCCTTCAAGTAGGGTCTGTGTGGTGTTATTAGGGGACGCTGGTTTGATAAAGTTGGCCAGATTTTGTGTGGTCTTCCTGATAATGGGGGGTGGGTTAGTCCCCGAGGCATTTTTCAAATGATGGGCCGATTTAATAATTTTATGAATGATACGGACCTTGTGTGTAAAGTCTGGATCTTGAGATGGGACCCTGTTGTGGGATGTGGTACCCGTGTTGTTGTAATTTGGCTTACGGGTGGGTTGTTGGCCCTGCCAGGGTCGGTAGGTGTTCCAGCCGTTGCCTTGGTGGATGTACGGGCGCTGGTTATACGATGAGACGGGGATCACCCGTTGGCGTCCGCGGTAATCCCGGTCGGTGCGGCTCTGGGAACGCGGAGCCGTTGGGAAGCTGGCTGGAGCTCCGGGAGCGCGGCGGCTGCCGGGTCGGTGGCCGCTAGTGGAGCGGGCTGAAAAGTAGCGGACGGACCGCTGGTTACCTCTGGTAACGGAGGCATAGGAGCGTCTCACCGGCGGCGGCTGATGTTGACGGCGGGGATAGGAGTCCACCCTATCCGCCCGTGCGTCGGTGCGCCATGGCTGCGCTCGGCGCCGTTGTTGTCGGCCTCGGCGGTAGCTCACCTGGGTCCAGCCATCTTCGTCGTAGAAATCCTCCATGTTGTGTGTAAATATTGTGGAAAAACAAGAAAAAACAAAGAAAATAAACAACGCCAATTTATGGCGTGAGGAAGGAAATACTCGCAGTTGTAATAGAAAAGAGAAAACTTCTTCTATTGACACTCGGTATTTAATAAAGAATATAAAATATATATACAAAAACTGTACAAAAGTACAAGAAAGCAGTGAAACAAGCTATAAAAACGCGACGTTTCGGTCCTGAAAAGGACCTTCTTCAGGCAAGCTTGTTCCAAAAATGGCAAAGTACACAAGTGTCAGCGCTCAATTGCTCGTGGCGTGTATCTCGGGCTGGCAATGAGGGGAAATGGCGAGCCAAAGGCAAGTTTCGCGGTAAGGTCAAAATGGCTGCTTATACTCCGTCACTAGTGCCACCCGGAAGAGCCTGGAAACGATAGAGCGCCAACCTCTGGTGACCTTAGGTATTACAACAACATTGGTCTAAATAAGGGTGAATACAGAGATAAACAATAATATACGTATACACGAAATGGCATATGAATTGTTTTTCAACAACATATATGAAATAACATCCGCTGTGAGGAATAACAAGGCACAATCAATAAGGAGATCCATCCTAGAACTCTGCTGTAATCTCAGGGAATCCAATCAATAAACAATTCCAATACAAACATAGCAGATGAATAATGAAAGAAAAAATATGGAAACTATGTCAAAATAAGGAAGTCAAACAAAGGGGAAGGGGAAGAGGCAAGGCCCAGAGGGGGGCTGGAGGCACAGGCTGGGTTAGGAAAAAAGAAATGTTGGACTCCACCATCCGGTAGGATGGTGGAGTCAGTGCACTCTCCATCCAGCCCGTCCAGGTATGGGACAATGCCCTCCCCCCCACACCAGTGAGAGACATCCAGATGAAAACAAAATTATAAAATGAAATGTGTTTATTTTATTATTTAAATACATGTGTAAAAATGTACATACATGTAAACAATAGGACAAAATAAAAATTCAAATTCAAAAACGGGTAATAAAGAATGGGTTGGGGTTAAAATAAAAATATGTGAGGGTTCAATAAGGTTAGGGTTAGGGTAAAATTATAGTGGGGTTGGGGTTAGAATAAAAATATGGTAGGGGTTGTACTTAAAGGGTTAAATGTGGTTAGGGTTAGGGCCAAATGGGACTGAGGTTAGGGTAAGGGTTAAGGCATGATGGGGCTTAGGCTGAGGGTCCAAAGGGAAGAAGGATACGGGAGGGGAGGGAAGGTGGGTTAGGGGTTAGGGTTAGGATTTTGGAAAAGGAAAGTCCTGTCATCAGGACGGTGCACTGTCCTTCCCCCGCGGGACTCCCTGCCAGACTGGCCCTCTTTGCCTTCTTTCTCCTGCTTGTGCTTTCTATTTGCTATCTTTGTGCTTCTGTTTCTTCTTTCTTCTTGTCTTCTTTCCCTGTTCGTCCTTCTTTGTGCTCTGTGCGAGTCTTTGTCTTTTATATCTGTCTGCTCGCTATTTGCTTTGCTTCTTCTGCTTCTTGCTATTTCTTTGCTTCTTGTGCCTCTGTATGTGCTTTTGCTTGCTATTACTTTGCTTCTTGCTTCTATTTCTGCTTTTACTATCTTTCACTTTGTTTCTTCTATTTGTGTTTCTGCTCTTGCTTCTTTTAGCTTTTTGCTTCTCTGTCTCTGTGTATTTGTGCTTCTAGTTTTCTTTACTTTACTTCTTCGTAAGTCTTCCTTATTTGGTATCTCTGTTTGTCCCTTTGTCCCTTTCTGTGATTATTTTTATCCTCTGTCTGTCTATTTATTTCAGCCTTTGTTATATCAAGTATAAAGTGTACCGTTGACAACGTTTCGACCTATTATTTTGTCTTCTTCAGGTCCGGTACACTGTTCTTTCCTTCCCCCCTGTCTTTCCTTTTTCTTCTGTTTGTCCTTCTTACTGTCCCCTTCCTTTTCTTTTTCCTGTTCCTTCCTGTGCCTTGTTCTAAACTTAGACTCCTATGAATTGATATTTTTATCCTTTTTAGACAATTAGTATTTTTTTTAGCTTAGTGTTTTTTAGACTTTTTTTAGACTTTTTCTAGACTTTTTTTTAAAACTTTTTAAACAGGGTTATGAATTTAGGATAGGGTTACTAGTGGTTAGGGTTAGGGATAAATATCAGGGTGAGGTTAAAAGGGTAGGATTAAGCATGAAATAGAATAAAATCGAATTAAGGGTCAATCAGGGTAGACATAGATTTAGGTTTTAGGTAGGAATGGAGTCTAAATTTAGAACTCGGCATTCCCTCTGTGTGGCGTGGGGGCCAGCCCAGCTGGGAGCCCACGAAGGAGGCACTCGCGGGTTAGGATTTTGGAAAAGGAAAGTCCTGTCATCAGGACGGTGCACTGTCCTTCCCCCGCGGGACTCCCTGCCAGACTGGCCCTCTTTGCCTTCTTTCTCCTGCTTGTGCTTTCTATTTGCTATCTTTGTGCTTCTGTTTCTTCTTTCTTCTTGTCTTCTTTCCCTGTTCGTCCTTCTTTGTGCTCTGTGCGAGTCTTTGTCTTTTATATCTGTCTGCTCGCTATTTGCTTTGCTTCTTCTGCTTCTTGCTATTTCTTTGCTTCTTGTGCCTCTGTATGTGCTTTTGCTTGCTATTACTTTGCTTCTTGCTTCTATTTCTGCTTTTACTATCTTTCACTTTGTTTCTTCTATTTGTGTTTCTGCTCTTGCTTCTTTTAGCTTTTTGCTTCTCTGTCTCTGTGTATTTGTGCTTCTAGTTTTCTTTACTTTACTTCTTCGTAAGTCTTCCTTATTTGGTATCTCTGTTTGTCCCTTTGTCCCTTTCTGTGATTATTTTTATCCTCTGTCTGTCTATTTATTTCAGCCTTTGTTATATCAAGTATAAAGTGTACCGTTGACAACGTTTCGACCTATTATTTTGTCTTCTTCAGGTCCGGTACACTGTTCTTTCCTTCCCCCCTGTCTTTCCTTTTTCTTCTGTTTGTCCTTCTTACTGTCCCCTTCCTTTTCTTTTTCCTGTTCCTTCCTGTGCCTTGTTCTAAACTTAGACTCCTATGAATTGATATTTTTATCCTTTTTAGACAATTAGTATTTTTTTTAGCTTAGTGTTTTTTAGACTTTTTTTAGACTTTTTCTAGACTTTTTTTTAAAACTTTTTAAACAGGGTTATGAATTTAGGATAGGGTTACTAGTGGTTAGGGTTAGGGATAAATATCAGGGTGAGGTTAAAAGGGTAGGATTAAGCATGAAATAGAATAAAATCGAATTAAGGGTCAATCAGGGTAGACATAGATTTAGGTTTTAGGTAGGAATGGAGTCTAAATTTAGAACTCGGCATTCCCTCTGTGTGGCGTGGGGGCCAGCCCAGCTGGGAGCCCACGAAGGAGGCACTCGCGGGTTAGGATTTTGGAAAAGGAAAGTCCTGTCATCAGGACGGTGCACTGTCCTTCCCCCGCGGGACTCCCTGCCAGACTGGCCCTCTTTGCCTTCTTTCTCCTGCTTGTGCTTTCTATTTGCTATCTTTGTGCTTCTGTTTCTTCTTTCTTCTTGTCTTCTTTCCCTGTTCGTCCTTCTTTGTGCTCTGTGCGAGTCTTTGTCTTTTATATCTGTCTGCTCGCTATTTGCTTTGCTTCTTCTGCTTCTTGCTATTTCTTTGCTTCTTGTGCCTCTGTATGTGCTTTTGCTTGCTATTACTTTGCTTCTTGCTTCTATTTCTGCTTTTACTATCTTTCACTTTGTTTCTTCTATTTGTGTTTCTGCTCTTGCTTCTTTTAGCTTTTTGCTTCTCTGTCTCTGTGTATTTGTGCTTCTAGTTTTCTTTACTTTACTTCTTCGTAAGTCTTCCTTATTTGGTATCTCTGTTTGTCCCTTTGTCCCTTTCTGTGATTATTTTTATCCTCTGTCTGTCTATTTATTTCAGCCTTTGTTATATCAAGTATAAAGTGTACCGTTGACAACGTTTCGACCTATTATTTTGTCTTCTTCAGGTCCGGTACACTGTTCTTTCCTTCCCCCCTGTCTTTCCTTTTTCTTCTGTTTGTCCTTCTTACTGTCCCCTTCCTTTTCTTTTTCCTGTTCCTTCCTGTGCCTTGTTCTAAACTTAGACTCCTATGAATTGATATTTTTATCCTTTTTAGACAATTAGTATTTTTTTTAGCTTAGTGTTTTTTAGACTTTTTTTAGACTTTTTCTAGACTTTTTTTTAAAACTTTTTAAACAGGGTTATGAATTTAGGATAGGGTTACTAGTGGTTAGGGTTAGGGATAAATATCAGGGTGAGGTTAAAAGGGTAGGATTAAGCATGAAATAGAATAAAATCGAATTAAGGGTCAATCAGGGTAGACATAGATTTAGGTTTTAGGTAGGAATGGAGTCTAAATTTAGAACTCGGCATTCCCTCTGTGTGGCGTGGGGGCCAGCCCAGCTGGGAGCCCACGAAGGAGGCACTCGCGGGTTAGGATTTTGGAAAAGGAAAGTCCTGTCATCAGGACGGTGCACTGTCCTTCCCCCGCGGGACTCCCTGCCAGACTGGCCCTCTTTGCCTTCTTTCTCCTGCTTGTGCTTTCTATTTGCTATCTTTGTGCTTCTGTTTCTTCTTTCTTCTTGTCTTCTTTCCCTGTTCGTCCTTCTTTGTGCTCTGTGCGAGTCTTTGTCTTTTATATCTGTCTGCTCGCTATTTGCTTTGCTTCTTCTGCTTCTTGCTATTTCTTTGCTTCTTGTGCCTCTGTATGTGCTTTTGCTTGCTATTACTTTGCTTCTTGCTTCTATTTCTGCTTTTACTATCTTTCACTTTGTTTCTTCTATTTGTGTTTCTGCTCTTGCTTCTTTTAGCTTTTTGCTTCTCTGTCTCTGTGTATTTGTGCTTCTAGTTTTCTTTACTTTACTTCTTCGTAAGTCTTCCTTATTTGGTATCTCTGTTTGTCCCTTTGTCCCTTTCTGTGATTATTTTTATCCTCTGTCTGTCTATTTATTTCAGCCTTTGTTATATCAAGTATAAAGTGTACCGTTGACAACGTTTCGACCTATTATTTTGTCTTCTTCAGGTCCGGTACACTGTTCTTTCCTTCCCCCCTGTCTTTCCTTTTTCTTCTGTTTGTCCTTCTTACTGTCCCCTTCCTTTTCTTTTTCCTGTTCCTTCCTGTGCCTTGTTCTAAACTTAGACTCCTATGAATTGATATTTTTATCCTTTTTAGACAATTAGTATTTTTTTTAGCTTAGTGTTTTTTAGACTTTTTTTAGACTTTTTCTAGACTTTTTTTTAAAACTTTTTAAACAGGGTTATGAATTTAGGATAGGGTTACTAGTGGTTAGGGTTAGGGATAAATATCAGGGTGAGGTTAAAAGGGTAGGATTAAGCATGAAATAGAATAAAATCGAATTAAGGGTCAATCAGGGTAGACATAGATTTAGGTTTTAGGTAGGAATGGAGTCTAAATTTAGAACTCGGCATTCCCTCTGTGTGGCGTGGGGGCCAGCCCAGCTGGGAGCCCACGAAGGAGGCACTCGCGGGTTAGGATTTTGGAAAAGGAAAGTCCTGTCAAAGGGGGTTAGGGTTAGGATAGGGGACTGTACCCCATCCCCTGTTAAAGGGGAAGGGCGGTGCACCGTCCATCCTCCCAGGAGCACCCCAGCCATACTGACCCCCCCTGTATTTGTTATGGCGTTTTCTGCCATATTGGACTGTTGTCCAGGCACCATCAGCCATGGTTGTGTAGTTGTATGTGGTGTTTTTTTTAAGTTTTTTTTGTATATTTTTATGTATTTTTTTATTGTTTTTTATGTTTAATGTGAGTGTGTGTGCACGTGTGTACTGTTTTTATTTTATGTGTATGTGTCCTTTAATATTGTGTTTTGTGTGTATGTGTCCTTTAATATTGTGTTTTGTGTGTATGTGTCCTTTAATATTGTGTTTTGTGTGTATATGTCCTTTAATATTGTGTTTAGTGTGTGTGTGTGTGTGTGTCCTTTAATATGTGTGTTTTGTATGTAAGTGTCCTTTAATATTTGTGTTAAATATTCCCCTGGGGTAGCCTTTGTTATATAAAAAATATCAACAAAGTAAAGAAACAATAGTGGAAATGAAAATATAAATGATAGAAAAATAAGGAGTAACAGAAAGCGCTTTCCCAAAAGGGGAAAGGAAAATTTGTAAAATAAAAAGGAGGAGGGTGAGGTTAAAAGGTTAAAAGTAATCAAAAGGCAGTGAGAAAGAGGGAGAAATGCTGAAAAAAAACTCTAAAGGTAAGGATTTTCCTCAAGAAAGAAGTGAGGAGAAAAGGCAAGAAAAGAGACAAAGGGAGGAAAAAAGGTTTGCCCTCAAGGGGAAAAAAACAGCTGTTGCTGAGCTTTTAATTAATCCTAATTAATCTAGTGCTGTCTGTCGACGTTTCGATTCATGTGAATCTTCCTCAGGACCAGCACTATTGCAGAGTTTGGAGTCACTACTGGAGCTGAGACAGAGAGCTGCTTCTCCTCTGGCTGCTGCAGTAGAAGTGAGCTCTGTGAGAGAGTGAGTGAGTGTCAAGGCTCCTCCCACGTGGATTGAGCACACACACACTAATGGAGGAACAAGCCTGGGCTTGTTTCAAGTAAAAATGACAGTAAAACCTGTTTAAATAAATCATATTATATAATAATAAAGTTACTAATGACCAGTCATGTACTCTGCCAAGATTTTTTAACCCCTTGTGAGTCTCTGCCTCCCTTCCCTTGTTTTTAATGTAGCCAACTAATTAATTTAAGAAGTAAAAATCCCCAATTAATGAATTTTCAGTTTTAGATAGTGTCCAATTAATTTATAATTCCCTATTTATGTTTTCAAGTGTGATGAATTATATGTTATATATGCCTAGATTAATTTTAACCCCCTAATTAGTAATTTTCCCCTTATAAATAATGCCAAATGAATTATTTGTGTCATGTGTCTTCTTATTCTACTTCCTATTTATGTTTTTAGTGTTGCCAATGATATTTTTAATTTTTCTAAATAAATGTGCTTGTGTTTCTGTGCCCAAATTCCACTTGTCTTCTGTTGTTTACTTATGTCCCATGAATTTAGTGTGTTTTTTTAATCAATAAATTAATTACTTTATGTTGGTGCCAATTAGGTAAATATGTAAGGGTTTACAGTGGTTAGGGTTAATTGTGTGCCATGAATTAAGTGTTTTTAAATTTATATAATATTTTTTTAAGGTTTTTAGAGAATATAATGTTAGTCAATTAATTTATTAATTTATGTAATGCCAAGGGGTTAGGATAGGGGAACTGAGCCCTTCTCCCCTTATAGGGGAAGGGGGGTGCACTGTCCTTCCTCCAAAAGGGCCCCCCATACCCCTGGTCCCTTCTACCTTGGCGGGTGGGTTGGCGCCTCTTCCCATACCGGACCTCAGTCCACCCACCATCCATGTTGTTGTCCCTCTTGTTTTGTTTTTTGTATAGTGTGTTAATGTAGGCTTTGTTATATATGTGATATTGTGTTTTGTGTTCTATTTATTTTTTTATGAAATAAAAACAAGATATTTGTATGTATTTTTGGATATTTAAACGTGAACAAAAAGCGCTCTCCAAACTGAAGGAGAGGAAATATAATTTAAATTATTTTTATTAGTTTTTAATGCAAACCAAAAACGCTCTCCCAAATTTGGGAGAGGAAACACGATTTTTAGTGTTTTTAGTGTAGTTTTTTCTAAAAAAAGTAAAAGAAATTATTTTTTAATGCCAACTGAAAATGCTTTCCCTAATATGGAAAGAAATACCTATAAAATGAAATTGGTTTTAAAAGAAAAACAAATGTAATTATGTTAAAACAAATAGAAATAACGAAAAAAGTGTGCCAAGGACAACGTTTCGACCCTTAAAGGGTCTTCTTCAGGTCAGGCACACAAGCTAGCTGCAACAAAAAGATCTGGCTGTGTAGAGAGCGATGCTACCCCTGTGAAAGTCAGAGCTGGAATGAGCCCTTGGCTGCTGC